>JAJKFL010000006.1:42657120-44039537 GCA_021186555.1 Reticulitermes speratus | reverse complement strand
AATCAGTGAGATCGTTTAACATATTTGTTTATATCCTGTGGATGACCCTCACTGCACCGAGTATCTGACATACATAAATTAACTACAAATTTTACTCTTTATTATTTTCTGGCAACCAGAAAATATCCAATGAAAGAATGCATCTAATACTGTGCCATTTGTTAGGTGTGCTGCTGGTGACGGCCTTAGGCACACAAAATGTAGCTGCTGTCCATAAGAACAGCTGGAGCAGGTTCGTTTGTGGTTCCTGCTCTGTGTTCATCGTCCTACTATAATACTGCATGTTCATACAGCCAACATGTTTTTAAATTCAAAAGCACAATCCCGGCTTGTAGTACACACAGTCTTGAGTTGCATCACAACTGAAATGCCATGTTATGTGGGCCAAACTGAACTACAAGGATGATCATTTCTTGTGGTTGTAGTTTATGTTGTAACAGTAGGATATGAAACATTGCTTTTGTGTTCATTAACATAACAATGAACATGCTGTGTGTCACTTATTTGACACAAGTACGTTGACTTATTAATTCTTAATTTGTTAATCTGCTTTATTGTTTTTCACTGAAACGAAATTTCACTTAAAGAATATAATTTTTCAGTTCATGGAAGTTCATTGTACTGACATTTAACGTAGCTATTCTAGCAGGCTGTCATGACCCGCTCCCTTCTCCCCCAAAAAGGGGCAATTTATTTAGAGTTTTTTTTATATAAAACATCTACAACAGGCACAGGGCTATCTGGCATTTTCAATTCCTTCCACAGCATATTTCACTGAAAATCAAAATCGTTAATTTGTGTTCATTCAACATGATTCATTAGCCTATGCAACAAAGGACTGTCAGATCAGCACAGTGACTCATAACACAAACACATTAAAACCTGTATGCTGCAGTTCTTTAGGACCGTAATGAGGCATGCTTTAAATTAATAAATAAATGCCCCCATACCAATGACACATTACATACTTTATTTATTTGCGAATATTGTGCAGTTCACTGTTTACATGTGTAACATCATGTTCAGATGGGCTGTACTATCAATAAAATACTCTGAGGTTACAAAACAAAAACCAGAGCTTCCTGTGTTTGATACTAATCACCCACTTTGTTACTGATGGACCGCAGAAATGACACATATTCTGCACCTCTGATCTGTATAAATCAGAGGAAACACTTAACACTCGTCTTGTTACCTTGTTAAGTCTCTCAATAGCTCATTCCCTACTGGCACTCTTTCACAATCCCCCATGTTCGCAGTGGCACTGACACAGTTCTTGCACTGTGATGTCACTCAGTGTCAATAACACCTCAACTGCTGCTCAATGGACCGGTCCTCACAGTCTGCAAACACACAAACACACACACAGCTATAGTTACTGCAGTTCTACATTTATGACTGTCTCTTGTAAAAATAATGATTACTATGCCATGTCAAACAGTGCAGCAGAATTTTACTTTCCTTGGTCCTATAGAAATGGTTCTGAACTGGGGATACATGTACCTATGGGTGGTACATGGACCACATAAATGTATACACAATATGTGTATACATTCCGTAAATTGTTAAATATCTGTAGACTGACCCAAATCATCTTAACAACTTCCATTTGTACAAACACATCTATGTATGAAACTAATTTTGTTATATGAGAGCCTGTATCTTGTTGCATTTGTAATGCAGAGTAACATGCAATTTTGAGACGAAACTTTACCGTTGACAACAGGTGTGGGAAGTTTCACTTTCAGAACATGGAATATTTCAACTGAAAAATGTTCATAAACTCTGCTTTACAGCATTACTTCTACTAAACAGCTTATTTAAAAACTGCCATACATTTTCTGTGTAAGCTGCAAGACTTCTTATTCGTATCATTCACAAGCTCATGATGTGCTCTTTCACACCTTCAAATGAACTACACGTTTGTGATTTCAGACTTCTGCTGCGATGTTGAGATCTGTGCTCTTCTGGGATATTGCGCAGTGTGGAGTGGTAATCCTTTACTGACGTTTTGGGACAACGTATCGGTCCTATATTCAAGGGTCAAGTAGTCCGAGAAGAAAAGAAAGGTTTGATTTCATGTCACCTAACAAACCATTAAAATGTGTAACAGTGGCAAATGTACTGCGTCACAGTTCTTTCGCAAACTACAGCACACACATAATACTTCTTAAACTTCAGATCTTAGGAACATGTCTTGTGTTTAGTTAACCTTATGTCACAACATTTAAATTCACAGTGTCCTCACATAATTTGGCCAGTTTACTTAAGTGCCACGTGAAACACGATGTTCATCCAAATACTGTTTTAAAATGCAGTTCCTACCTCCCAGAAAACACTATGTTCCCATTACAAAGCCTGTGTGTGGACAATACACTGAGTCCAGAATGATATAGCATGTGGTACCTATAGTGACCACTGCTTTAAATGGATAAATGCCCATCACAGTTTTTGCAGGCATTTAATTTTAAAGACATTTTCACCCTCTTATTATGTCAAGTGGGTGAAAAGGTTAGGCATGGCAGTTAATATTGACATCAAAGGTTTGTATCATGATATAAAACTATTTAAGCCAGTGGTGAATGGGAACTATCTCAATTCTACTCTGCAAAAAATTTGCCTATACTGCACTATAAATTATATAAAACCACGTATTAATTGCGTTGGGTGCATGACGTAATTATAGTTCTCTCAAACACTGTACATAGATGTTACTATGTATTTATACTTGTATCAGAAACATGTGTTCTATTAGGTCAGAAATGTTCTACATCATGGCTTTCTGCCCTGAAATACATAAGGAATGTGCATTAACTACTGTAACATGGGTGTGGCTCATTTCGTAATTCCGGTTCACCATAGTTCGTTCACATTTATTCTCGGGAAAAGGATAAAACCAGTTGTTATGTCCTGCAGTAATCCGTACCACACAGACAGATACTTGGAAAACATTTCAACTACAAATAAAATGCATAGCATCTTCTTTCCGTAGCGGTAATTTCAGCAGTGACATTGGTACTACTAGTCCGTCGCTATTACAGTACTTCGAAACGGACAAATACTGTTTGGTGGGTTTACACCGTTATAATTACTCAATTTCAAGACATGGTACAGTTCCCAGAAAACATCACAAATTATTACCTTCGGTATTCCTTCCGCCCTTGACTGCCAAATCCCTCCGCCACACTCAACCCACAACAAACGACACATTTACCTTTCTCAGTAATTTATACAGCACTGCTATCCTGACGTCATGACAGGGGTAAGTTCATGACACTATAGAAGGGAATGCTCTTGAACGACGCCAATCCAATATATGCATGCTAACGTATACAAAAACTCAAGCCCCTCGTCGGCAGAATATTCGTTACGAAATGGTAAAATTAAACCATTTATACTTTCAAGGGGTCCCTCTCTGCATGGAGACTGTGAAAGCGTCCCTCTTATACGTGCCTATATGGGCTCTAAATTTCTGTTTGTTTCTTTAGAGGAATTTTGTGTGTTAATATTTTTATTTTTTATTACGTTCTTTGAATGTTTTGGGCTGGATAGTTACCATCCAAAAACTAAATAGACAGAGACATGAAACTAGTAATTAAATGTAAAGCCGCGTCCAATTAGCAAATATTTTCGTTGTGTGTTAAATGTGAAAATTCAACGCACAAATTTTCGCCGCAAGGTAAATGTTCTTGCTACATAAAAATTCACGTTGTGCGCTGTGATCAACACGTGCGTTTGTTAAAAAAAAAGCACTGCACATTCACAGATACGTCCACACTATTACTATATTTCGGAGAAAATCTCTTTCGTGTATTAAAAAAACCGATAACGAATGGATCGTGTGCGTTGAATGTCACGAAATTTTTGTGCGCGTTCATATGCGGCACACACGTCTAAACTGAGATAAATTTGTTAAAGCAAGCACAAAATTTGTGTCATATACAACACACAACAAAAATATTTATTAAGAGGCTATGGACCTGGCATGAGACAACTACAGAATGAAATGAACACCTGAAGAAAAAATGGGAAGACTAGCCACATGTGGACTAAGCGACTTATCAGCCTCTGGTGTATGCTGTTGATGCTACTAGCGAAGAAATACTACACTGCACACAACTTAAATTTGGCTTTGGAAAATGTATGTGAAAGTAAGGCAGAGTCCTACTAACGTCACATAAATATGGTCTAACATGCAACAAAACACTAGCAAATTCTGGAAGAAATATTCCCTCCCATTCTCAGGCATCAACACATTTCACACTCAAATTTGTCATTACCTGCTTTACTTTGTTGAGAGAACAGTCTTCAGAATTCGAGGTTACGCAATGTTTTGTTTATGCTGGTGGGTTTACAAAGCAGAGGGGTCCTACCTCTAATACCATTCATTCAAAACTTAAGAGGGAGCAAAACAAAATCTTGAAAAATTGTCACAAAGAAAAAAAAAACACAAGAAACAAAGACTTCTAACAACAGGATTTAGGCAAACATTTATACAAAATGAAATGCAAAAAAGCGAAAGCCAAGTAGAAGCACAGTGCAAAGTCCACAGGAGAGGGGACAGGACAGAAGGTAAATGGATATGCTTTATTGTACACAATAATTGATGTTAAAATAAGTTACATATACAGAGTAAATACTATGAGATGAACAACATACATCAGTCAATATATACAGTGTACATGTACTGGTAAAAACCTGGTCCTACCATTAACATTGGAAAACAAGCAATTACATAATTTCAGACTCAACCAACAAATTTGATTTCAAGCATTCAAATAAAATCTATTATTATGTCACTCCTAGTCTGATAATCAAATCATCCCAACTGAAATTACTAAGCTTTGTAAGGACAGAAAAAAAACATTTCTTGCACTATCACATACTACTCTATGTCTGCTCCCAACAGCATTTGAAAACAGCTTCTTCACTTATGTAGTTATATGCCCATTTAGCACTGATAATGGTACAATTACATGATATAACTATTAATCTTTCACAATATCATGATGTAAATAGACTGTATGACTATATATGTATTACATTCATTATTCTGTCAGGTAGATAGGTCAACCTTGCTTCATAATTTGCCATCAGGGGGGTCCAAGCAAATCAGGTGGAAATAAAAAAAAAATCATATACATCACCTAGTGGCCTGTGCAGACACTAATTCTCTGGCACAACACACTAAACAGAAATAAGACATAGGCTTTATTAGTTACTGGTAAGGAGGCTGCTCTACAAGTAAATACTGAGGAATGAATTACACTCACTGATACACTGCAGTTATAACACTACATGTATAAATACTTCAAACACAACCGTTCCCACACACACGTGAACATAATGGGCCAGACTTTCCACACCACAACAGTGCAGTGCAAATATTCATGTCTCCTGGCATGTGCCACCATGCATTGCAAATGACATGGTGGCATTTTAAGAAGTCTTCAAGGTTTGATTCATTTATGTATGTTGCTGTCAATGACGCAGGGCGCACACAAGGGAGGTGGGGGGGCCCGTGGGCTGAAACCCCCCCCCAGACCGAAATTTAAAAAACACACTTTGTAGATATGATATCAAAAGTTTTATGTGATTTACCCTTCAGCTGCAATCAACCACTGAACTCGGCTGATGACTAATACAAGTACATTATAATTTTGAAAAATGAATTAACATTAAAAAAAACAAGAAGATAGGACACTGTGATTGAGTCATGGAACATGCAGTTATATTTGTATGTATATAAATGTAGTTGCAAACAGTGTTATGTTATACTATATATATTATGTACAGCATCACGGGCAGCGCCACCTCCCCCCACCCAAAAAAAAAAAAATTCTGGGTGCGAACCTGCCAAGATGGATATGTTAAGGCTAAAGTTCTTCACTGTTACAGGTACTATTCTTGTGGAGAGAATGCTACATTACAGATGTATGCGAGTGGTTTGAGATTCGTATGTTTAACTGTCCACTTATTGTGATTTTAATTAGCCTTTCATGTCATGTTACAATTTTACACTTGTGGATTAAAAAAAGGCTTGCATTACAATTGTATAAACTTTCCAATATAAATATAAACCTTACATCAAAAAAATTTGGTTGACAAGATTTTATTCCTATATTGTTCATTTTAGCAGAATTTGTGCGTTTCTTGCAATCATAAGCACTTCGATAGTACATTATATTTTTGAGCATTCTGTCATTTATTCTTGTTTCCTCTGTTTCAATTGTTGCTCCTGCTGCTAACATGCTACAAAAATTCAATACCTCTCACAACACTTTCTTCCAATGATGTCAATCTCCTGTCAAGGAAACAACACCCTGTATAATAGTATTTTCAACTCTCACTTACATCCCAACACAGAGCTAATACAGAAATTCAATCTCCATTTGGGAAGGAATTGAAATGCTTCTTATTGCACTCCTTCCCACGTAAGGGACAGAGATTACAAAAATTGCAAAACACATGTACTAAGAGGATGGTCTCCATTCTGACTCATGATGTAACAACATCCAGCTGAATACATATCCAAAATAAGCAACCTGAAGAAGGTGTGACATCCCACAGGACTTGAATCTTGTAAATATGTGCCAACGTTTCCACACCACAAGAGCTCTTTCGAGGTTGTAGTTGGCTCGGCGCGTTACCCTTTTTTAGTGTGGCGGTTCCCTCAAAAGAGGCCTATGTTCCACATCTCACAAATGATATATAACAAGATTCCACATGAACAGGTGACGCTAGAAATCTCACACCATCTTCAGGGCCACAGCCCTACGAGATATATGAAAACAAATGACAAATAAATTCTCTAACAGCCAAATCATCTGCCACAGGCCACAAATTAAATACATGCTCATAAATGTCTTGTTCATATTATTAATTATTATTATTATTATAGTAGTAGTAGTAGTAGTAGTAGAAGTAGTAGTAGGTTCATTTGAATAACAAAAATAAGTGGTTTTTTTGCAGACAATTGCTGAAACATGCTGGAAATTTCTGCTAATTGCTGGCACTGCTCTTGGTGGTTGTGGTGGTGGTGATGATATTGATGGTACTCATGTCCTGATGAACATGGTGCTGATAATAAATGTGTCGCCATATCAATTCTCCTGCAACCCTGGAAGCATCTTCAGCAATGGGAACAGCGATTTTTTTAATGATGTCGAACTCCTGTCAACAAAGAATGACTTTCGACTCTCAAATCCTTAATTTTTATCATGAAAATAAAAACTAATTTGTCCAAACATAAATTACTTATCAGAGGAAAAATTATATTCGCTGAGAAGAGCATCTCAATTTCTGGTGAAAAAGTTCATTTGCCTTTAGTGTTAAACACAGTTATGTTGTCATATGAGTATATGGTTTACTGTCAAATAGTTGGCTCCGAATCTCGAATCACTGCCTAGATATTTAAATTTTGCGCATGCTTTACAAAAACCTTAATATTTCCAAAACTAATCAGGATACATTTATGAAATAAATGCCACTTTGTAGGGAAGGAAACAGACATTGCTCAGAATGCCTTAAAAATGCTGTAAATATCCTTATACAAACATAAGCAACTCGTTCAAGAGCAAACACTCAACTGTGTTGGCACGATTATCTGTAACTTAGTCAAGCGAAATTTTTCCTTCCCCTTCTCCTTACAGCCTCTACTCGGCTGCTTCAGGAACCCAAATGGTTTCATGACCAACATTCCATTTGAAAATGCAAGAATAACCAAATTGTGCAGTCAATTTTTAGCACTTATGACACTTATGCATTTATGGCCAATTAAGGGCCTGTTTGGAGCTGGCTAAGTGTTTACACAAAGATACAACAACAAAAGTATTGCAGACTGCTTCAGGGTTGCCATATTTTGTAGACACGAGACAAAGAACGCATTTTCAATGCTGCCAAATTGAGCTCGCCTAAAAGTACAAGTTAGCAGACGTCAGCAACACCAGCCGCTCACCAAAAGTACACATTAGCAGACTAAGGGTTAAACATACCTTTAGTACAGAGACTCCACTTAGAAAGAGCTAGTCTCAGTCACTGGATACTGAACTGCGTCAAGTCCGAGAATGTTTACTCAAAATGTAAGATGTCACCTGCAGACAAAAGCAAAGTATATGATGTACGTACGTAATAATGCACAAATGTCCAAAATTTCAGTCACCCCTATGACCACATACCATCGTCAAAAGTCTTGAGAAGTTAATGGGACAACTGCTTTAATGCCAATATTTTTTTTACAGAGATATTACTGGATGCCACACTACTGACATTCTTACACACTCAGTACAAGACTGCACTACAGTAAAGATCGCCACATCAACACCTGCAAGACCGTGAATGCTTTGATTGTATGTGGCTGCAGGGGCATAGACACAAAACGTGGCTTTCAACTTACAAGATTGGGATCCTAGATGTTTTTTATACTGAGGTACTGACATCAGCTGTTCTCAAGAGGAACACAATGATAGCGGAAAAGAATATCATTCACAATGAGTTCTACCAACAATGTACATTAAACGTTCGTGGAAGATGGCCAATCCGTCCCATCATTCCAGTGACCTACAGCTATCACAGCAGATAATTCTCAGTACAATAGTTCTGTCTTTGTCAAATAGGCAAACCATTCCCAATTTACCACAATTTTAATATTTAAATAATGGTATAATCAGAGTTCTAGAAACATCTATTGCCAATATTTCCAACTCCAGTTGCATCACATCACAGAAAGTGAGTATAGGCTAGACAATGACATAACTCCAACCAGCTACATCTCAAATACAAAGCAAGCTACACCACTATGTTCAGTCACAGTCAGAGCACCCAACAGGTGGCCTGCAGGCCCACATGTCACCTTCTTGACCACAGGTTCACAACTGCCTGAGATTCTTTAGCAAAATAATTTTTACCCAGTTAACTAGCATGCAATACCTATTATGATCACAAGGCCAAACCACCTGTCTGCCACTACCATTGCACAATTGACTCAATTAGGTCTCAATGAACTGTTCTTCATATCATCAACAGTTGCATTCTGCTGTGCTACTTAACTAATAATTACTCCCATTACTGCTAACAACTTGTTCTTTATGGGCAATACACTGTCATCACTAATACAGCCTGTACAAACATGTAACGTGAACCACTACTGGTAAAACTTAAGATATCCCTTGTCTAGGGGCACTTTTCTTTGGAATAAAGCACAGCAAATATAATATCTGTCACTCAGCTCCACTTACAGCAAAAATATGTGGAGTTTTATCTATATGCCTCACCTCCGCTCAAATGTCGAACTTTCTCTTACTCATCTTCAACTGGCTGCAGGTGAATCTGTAATGCTTGCATCACAGCTCAGTCAACATAATCATAAAAGAGGGTTCCTCCTACAGAAAGTACCCACTGGAAATGAAAGTCCCGGAAAGCTGAACATACTAGCACTGCCAATTAAAGTGACCGTGTCGAATGCACTGTGGTTGATGTTACAATTTGGTCTTGTTGGCTAGCAACAACCTGTTCAAGGAAGCATTAAGAAACAGATTTGTCTTGCCTCCACAACTGGTCAGTACTGCAGGCAAAACAACTTAAGTACAACTAACTTATATTTACCTCTAAACGTTAAAGCCTTCATGGCGACTGAGTTCAATAAAATATTCTCGGACCCAGAGAGACCACAAGGACCCCGGTGAGGACACAAGGACTCAGGTGAGGCTACAAGGCCCCAGGTAAGGCCACAGGCAACACACAGAGGCCACAAGGACACAGAGAGAAAAAAAGGACCCACAGACAAAGTCCCAGGTGAGGACCCCGGTGAGGCCACACGAACCCCAGTGAGGACACAAGGACCCCGTTGAGGTCACAAGGACCCCAGTGAGGTCACAAGGACCCTGGTGAGGCCACAAGAACCCCATTGAGGCCACAAGGTCCCCGGTGAGGCCACAAGAACCCCGGTGAGGCCACACGAACCCCAGTGAGGACACAAGGACCCCGTTGAGGTCACAAGTACCCTGGTGAGGCCACAAAGACCCAGAGAGAAAAAAGGACCCCGGTGAGGCCAAACGAACCCCAGTGAGGACACAAGGACACCATTGAGGTCACAAGGACCCTGGTGAGGCCACAAGGACCCAGGTGAGGCCACACAAACCCCAGTGAGGACACAAGGACCCCGTTGAGGTCACAAGGACCCCGGTGAGGCCACAATGACCCAGAGAGAAATAAGGACCCCGGTGAGGCTACATGGACCCCGGTGAGGCCACAAAGACCCTGGTGAGGACACAAGGGCCCTGGTGAGGCCACAAGGACCCCGGTGAGGCCACAAAGACCCAGAGAGAAAAATGGGCCGACATACAGACTACAAGGACCCCGGAGAGGCCACAAACACCCCGTTGAGGCCACAAGGACTCCGGCGAGGACCCCATTGAGGCCACAAGGACCCCGGTGAGGCCACACAATCCCCAGTGAGGACACAAGAACCCCGTCGAGGTCACAAGGACCCCGGTGAGTTCAAAAGGACCCCGGTGAGGACACAAGACCCCGTTGAGGTCACAAGGACCCCGTTGAGGTCACAAGGACCCCGGTGAGGCCACCAGGACCCCGGTGAGGCTACATGGACCCCGGTGAGGCCACAAAGACCCAGAGAGAAAAAAGAACCCAGACAGTCTACAAAAACCCCAGTGAGGCCACAAAGACCCCGGTGAGGCCACAAGGACCCCGGTGAGGACACAAGGACCCTGGTGAGGCCACAAGGACCCCGGTGAGGCCACAAAGACCCAGAGAGAAAAAAAGGGCGGACAGACAGACTACAAGGACCCCGGAGAGGCCAAAAGGACCCCGGTGAGGACACAAGACCCCGTTGAGGTCACAAGGACCCCGTTGAGGTCACAAGGACCCCGGTGAGGCTACATGGACCCCGGTGAGGCCACAAAGACCCAGAGAGAAAAAAGAACCCAGACAGTCTACAAAAACCCCAGTGAGGCCACAAAGACCCCGGTGAGGCCACAAGGACCCCGGTGAGGCCACAAGGACCCCGGTAAGGCCACAAGGACCCCGGTGAGGCCACAAAGACCCAGAGAGAAAAAAAGGGCAGACAGACAGACTACAAGGACCCTGGGAGAGGCCAAAAGGACCCCATTGAGGCCACAAGGACCCCGGTGAGGCCACACGAACCCCAGTGAGGACACAGGGACCCCGGTGAGGCCACACGGACCCATGTGAGGGCACAAGGACCCCGGTGCGGCCAAAAAGAACCCAGAGAGGCCTCAAGGGACCCCGAGAATGTGTTGCTCTTCCTCTTATGTGCTGTGAATTCCTCTTGAATGTTATCCCTCGGTGGATTGTCCAGCACTCTACAGTTGCTCTTCTGAGGACGGACAAAATGCAGGGGATTCTCTCCCGATGTTAAAGCGGTCAGGGCGTGATGCTGATAATTCACCTCCATCTAAGGCCAAGGTTAAAAATCTTTATCAACATCACAAAATGTAATCACTAAAACTTTAAAAAAGGAACAACATCCAAATATACGCACTTAACAGTTTAAATACTAAGATTAACCTGAATTATATGTGAAGATCCAGTCCGTATCTCGCAGTAAACACACACCGTCTCGGTTATAAAAACCAATCAGTTAGTGCTGTACAGTGAAATAATCGCTGTTTGTTCTGAGATCCACACAAAACACATAAATACATTCCGTACCACGCAGTAAACACACTACGTCTCAGTTATAAAAACCAGTCAGTTAATGCTGTACAGAGAAATAATCGCTGTTTGTTCTGAGATCCACACAAAACACATAAATACACTGTGTGGGCAGAATGTCGAGTTGTTGACTCTTAAACCTGGTGGTATATACAGTGACCACGGGCGTTTAAAGGGTTACTACTGGAACAGAACTACCCAAAAACTACAAGGAATTCATATCTAATTTACCATCTTTCGCGTTCCATTCGTAATTCTGGAGAGACTTTGTGGAACTCGTTGTGTGTTTGCGAAACAAAGCGTAGATCTGATCCATGTTATCTCCGCACAATTTCAACCTTTGCTATTACAGCATTTGGTATTTAGGAAATACCAGCACACAGCTAACTGCATTGCAACCACAGATTATCTAGTATAGAAGGGACATGATTATCGTTCTATGTCATGGATTAGAGTCTTCAATGATTCTGCCATCTACCATCTAGTGACAAAACAGAGGCGACTTTGCGCCACCTACTGCGCTGTTGGCACAGGTAAACGGCCGCAGATGAGTCGGTAAGAACACAAACTGTTTTATTACCTTCGCTTCTCTGACCAATGTGTATATACGAAACGGATAAATTTATTCTTCTGGGATATTGTGTCCTGTCTCTGGGTGTTTTTGAACAATGTTTAGTGACTGTGTACTGGCCTCAGCTTCAAGGGTCAGATGTCCAGGAAGCATAGAAGTAAAAATGTTGTAAGACGTCAGGTTAAACCTGAAGTTGGACAGCTTTGTTTAGGCATCAGCATGCAATTTAGAATAGCGAAAAAATAAAACACAATGTATCTTTCTATGTGTTAAATAAAAACAAATGTGTACATACAACTCTTGGAATAATTACCACTCTTAATCACATTACAGTTATTTCCCATTCTCTTCGGAACTAAAAGCGAAATACATAAGCAAGATGGTAGGTATAAGTACCATATCCATACAACCCAGTGAGTTTTGTAAGCAAAGATACAATATGCTACACCAGACAGTAACTGAATTATTTGCCCCTACGTACTTCCATTGTATCAGCATGACACCAGCTTTCCCCACTGCCTTTTTACATTGCTCCCCACTCAGCCCCCTGTGGCAAATGCTATAGTACTAAGCACCAAGCTAAATCTACGTCCCCATTCCAATTTATTTTGTCACTGAAGACCCTATGAAGTAGGTGCAATTGTTCATTGTCCAGGATATGGTTCCTTTCTTGTCAGTACTGGAATATATTTTAGCCAAAACTTTCCAGAAAGAATAACACCCAGATTTCTTAAGTCACAGTTGAGTCACGTGATCAAAAGCTAAACTGGAAATGATGACTGAAACAGCACTGCAAAACTCTGGTCCAATTCTAGCAGAACTAAGAGCCATTATATATTTTGCCTATTTTCATTATACGTTGTACAGAGAAGAAGAGCGTCATAATTAATAAAATGATAAGAAATCAGTCAAACTTTATCATGATCTGCTTTGGCAGAAGTCAGCATATGATATACAAAGAAACTGTCAAGCAAAGCACGGTGACCTTATTTTTGTATTTCCAAAAGGGAGGAAAAACTGATGCCACCACGACCAATGTCACAGATGCTTCACCCCCCCCCCCCCCCCCCCAGAAAACATTAGGTAGAATTTTCCACACTGCCACTGGCCCAGTTGAACACAGTTACCTGGCCATTTTCCTTACTTCCCAACACTTACATGCAAAGGGGGATTTAAAGTTATGTGCTAAAATAAATGACATCCTCCTCCTCACCATTATCCCATCTTCCATAAGGGTCCGTCAGCAGAAGCTCCGGTAGCACCGCTGCCTTAGGCTTATTTTTCAGCTCTATGTTGTTCTCTCAGCACAACTTCATTAACCCTGTCTCTTACAAAGAGACACATGTCTTTTAATAAAGCTGTGCTTATATCTTTAGGTTCTGTACAGAACTTTCCAAAGAAATTTTAGTGCTGGCCAGCCAAGGCCTCGCAGCAGCAGATAATAATGTACACCATTTCAGTCTCAAAATTGCAAATCTGCAGTTTGGATCACCATCAAACAGGCCCATAATATTCAGATGCTTCTTCACACGAGCATCGCCTGTGAGTAATGCAACTACCATTCTCAGCTGAAGCCTACTTAATTTAAGCAGGTCCTCTGGTCTTTTCTTGCATGGTCTACTAAAAAACGTTTACCATGTGTATGGCCTGGTAAATTTTTCCAGGCAATGCAATGTTGAAGCTCAGTCCAACTCTCAATAGCCTCTCTTGCTGAACATCTAGGTATTCCAAAGCCAGCTCTGGGCCCAGTAGTGACATCATTGCACTTTGACTAGCCAATTTCATCAACCTTTTCGTTGCCTGGGATACCACAATGCCCTGGCATCCAGATGAGTGTTACCTCAAATCTCTTGAGTGCCGAAAGAAAAGTTTCACTACGTAGGTCCTTGACCAATTCAAGGTGTATGGCCTTCGTGACCATGCATACAAATAACGCAATGTAGCCCTTGAAGTTCACCTTACTTCTTCGATTGTCGCCCTTCAGCATCAAGGGGCCTCCATAATCGACTCCAACATGAGCGAATGGGGGTGACATCCGAACACGACAGACGGGTAGTTGTCCCATTAGCTGACTGGCTCCTGTCGCCTTCAACCTGTAGCATTTAAGACAACTCTTCAAGGCGTGCCTCACAATGCTGTGACCATTCGGAATCCAAAATTTGGCTCGCAGCGAAAACAACACCAATTGAGGGCCTGAGTGCAGCAATTTTTTATGCTCATGAGCAATCAACAATCTGGTAACATGATGACGAGGAGGTAGGATGATAGGATGCTTTGCATCATAAGATAGGTCAGCATTCATGAGGCGACCACCAACCCGGATAAGCTCATTGGCATCAAGAAAGGGATTCAAATCCTTCAACTTACTAGTTCTGCTTACAGCACTGCCACCTTTCAACTCCTTGACCTCGGATGCATACTCAGAATGCTGCAAAACAAATACAATCTTCAATACTGCATTCTGGATCTCTGCACAAGAGAGTCGAGATGACAAGCGAGATTCTTTGCCTAGCCTGGCGTTGTTCACAAACCTCAGTACATATGCAACGACTCGAGATAATCTAGCAAAGGAAGAAAAACTCAAAAATGCTTCATCATCAGCAGGCTTTGCGATCATAACAAGAATCTGTTGCTTCTCTTCTAGCAGCTTCTCATCAGCGGCACTACTGGTGGGGTCGAACGCCATGTAGGGGACGGCCGGCTGCTGCAGCCATTCAGGGCCATACCACCATTGACGCAAAGCTGAGAAATTGGAAAATCAACAGGAAAGATGATAGATCAAAATAAGACAGGCAAAATTGTCTGAGCCAAATGCTACACATTCTAATTTAAGGGTTTAAATATTGAATGTTCCTCCCCTAGGACTGTCACCTTATCGTGATGAGGAGGTTTGCGTGTCCTGCTAGACCCGCAGAGCTATGCTGGCGGGAGTGTAAGCTCCTGGTAGAGACACACATGCCAGACAGGTCGAATCGCAGGGACCAGAAAAAGTAGCAGTCCGCAACCAAAAGTAGGGCGGATCCTTTAGGCGTGTTGAAGTCAAACTCCTAGGGGAGTAAACC
The DNA here is from genome assembly GCA_021186555.1 of Reticulitermes speratus. Lineage (NCBI taxonomy): Eukaryota > Metazoa > Arthropoda > Insecta > Blattodea > Rhinotermitidae > Reticulitermes > Reticulitermes speratus. The sequence goes on along the minus strand of JAJKFL010000006.1, from coordinate 44,024,213 downwards.
CCCAAATCAAATCCTGGTCCTCCTGGAAGAGGGATTATCTTATGGCTAACAACCTACACAGTAAAAAAACGATTGTTATGAAACCAGGAAGTACCCTCGGAAAGAACTGGAGGCAACAGCTATGAACCGTGAGGACTGGAGGAAACTTCTGTAGGAGGCCAAGACTGTATGAGTTGTAGTGCCGATGATGAAATATTGGATATTATTGGAGCTTTTTGAGTTTCTTTTATTCCCTGCTAATGGAAGAAATAGTCTATAGATATGGAGGGCAGGTGCAAATGTACTGAATAAGCAGTCGTGAACAGCCGCGAGGACATTCCTACTTGCTCACAACTCGTCACCGTGTGAATGTACTGAATAAGCAGCCGTGAACAGCCGCGAGGACATTCCTACTTGCTCACAACTCGTCACCGTGCATACACGCATGTTACGTAATATCGCGCAGTAACGCATATATTCGTGTCCTGCTGAAGACGTAAATGAACCTTCGGTTTCCAAAAAGGACTGGCAATATTTTGCTAGTAGCGTGGCTATTAGCTTCTTTAGAAGTACTCTGACTCCATCGGATTATTTTACTGCTTTAAAATTAAAGGAAAATTAGTTTAATTGAAAAAAATAACTTTGTTCACGGATTATTTTGAAGGCCCGATATACTGCCTGCTGTTCATTTTAAAAGCAATAACTTCGGCTGCTTCCAACAACTCGGCGACTCATAACACAATTAATTAGCCTTAAGGGACATTGCTTTGATGGCAGTCTCTTTCTTTCTTAGTCTGATGTCTTGTACCTACTCACTGTATGTGTAGCGGGCTATTGTTACACTTGATTACAGTGACACACACACTCATTAAAAACCCTCTGGAAGAGGGATCGGCCCATAACAGAGCACTCTACCTTACAACACACATTCACAAGCGAGCAGCTGCAAACTCACACCTTAGACCGCGCGGCCACTGGGATCGGCTTCGAAAGCAATCACCGATGTAAACTGGAAGACTTCTATGCATGTTCCCGCGAACTGGACAGCAGTGTGTCTTATCTGTTTCTTTTATAGTAGTTCAGTGAAGACAGCTGGCGTTCTTTAGTCTAAAAGTATTCAAATAATGTAGCCCTAACCTTTTTTAACTATCCGTGTTAAGCTTATTAAATTTAAAAATCTCCATATGGCTGCACATTAAGACAGAAGTGACTGTGCATACGGTGGAATGGAGTTCGAATCCGTGGTTTTTCGTAAATATATACCAAAATAGATTTTTTAAATTGTAACTATTGATTACATTGATCTTTATATCTTTACAACTCTTACCTTTGCCAATATTACCGCTGTTATAAAACCACACAGTTTAAAATTCGAACACAGACAACAAATTGCGCCACACTTTTTGAATGAAATTTCACACAAACCACGGATCAGGGCACAGATTAAATCTGATCTACAAGACGTAGAGAACGTGCAGTGGATGAGATGTGCAGTCAATATTAATCCGTGGCAAAAAAAAAAATAAAAAATAAAGGGATGGGGTATAACATTCCGAGATCTATGCTCTTATGGGATGTTACGCAGCGTCGAGTGGCAATCCTTCACCGACGTTGTGGGACAACGAATCGGTCCCATTTTCAAGGGTCAAGAAATTACCTGCATTTAATGAAAGTGAGAGGTCCATCACTGTGTTCACAACAGCCCACCACTTGTATAGACCTTGTCTGCGAGGACTAGGGTATATATTCGTACTTACGATAGAACGAGGGCAGTGCTTGCAAATTCGTAAATCGACAGGTTGTTAGAAGACACGTCATGCGTATGTTGTCCACTTCCTATAAATAGTAGCAGTATTCGCAATCACTGCAGGATTTATTCAATGATTCCCACAATTTACCAGGTTTACTACAAACCTCAAATAATCAAAGGCCTAGCTACATCTAACCGACAAACCTTCCTCCCAACACACAAACAAGAAACTTAATTGAATAATTATGAACTCCCCCCAGCAGAACAGAGATACGCAGAACTACCACCTAATTAATAATTAACTGTTTTAAAAAAACTGCAAAACAGTAGAAAGTGTAGCAGGCAGAACCTCAACCTAGAGCACCATTTGTTAACCACACCGTAATAAAACAACCAAGGCAGCCACAATGATAAATTCTGTAATGCTCGCATCGCTATTATACCTTGGACTACCTCTATTCTTACTATTATTACCAAAGTCATAGTCCTGTCACCACTTTTGCTAACAGGAATAACACTTCGCACAATCATCGCCAGTACGAACTGAACCAAACGGCCTCGAGTCAACCTACTAACCTTGAAAGCTGTAAATGAAATGAATACAAGGCTAAGCAAGTCATAGCGCAACGTAAAACACCCGCAAATGGACTTACAGTCTATCCCTTCCTTACTCATCTCAAAAGTCTAACTATACCTCGCATTTAGTGCCTGATCACTCAGAATACATAACCGATCAGAATAAGGGCAAGACAGATCCCTACTTGTGGACAGCCAGATCTACAACGTGACAGTTACAGCCCATGCTTTCATTTGAAAGATGTTTATATTCTTATTTATAATTTATTTTCATTAATTTCGTCTATTTCCCTTCCTTGTTATTGCTTCTATCCATACAATTTTCCAAATTACTGTCGCCCTTATTTACAAGGCAGTAATCAGCACGCTCTGGGACCGGTTTTCGCCTAGGAAACCTAGATGGCACTTTACGTGTCCTCCTACCTCCCGCTGTTTTGTTTTTTTCTTCCCCTAATTGTTATAGTTGTTTTATTTTTTATCATTACACTTGCCTCACTTTATTCCATCAGCCTTAGTTCACGACACTCCTAACGTTGCCTCTATCCACCCCTCCCTTTCAAATCTATTGGCAGTCAACGCGAGCACCTTCGTTATTACGCCACGGTGCACTCTCTTTTCTTCTATACATTGTACAGAACCGTCGGCGAAAAATTACCACACGCCGCGTAATACCCCAGCACAGCGCAATCTCAACTAACACAACGATGCCGATTACTTCCGCCATCACTAACCCCCTCCCTTGCCAGCAGACTAAAGGCACGTAGATAAAGAACAAAATAAACAACAATATACCCTAACTCTGCAGAAATTACCAAAGATAATGCGTCTGTAGACTGCAATATCGCACCCTGGCGGAATAGCACATTACTCTTCAGTCTTGCAGCCCACCCAGCCTCCTATACAATGTATCGTGTCCTTACAGAGTACACCACGGATCGAATCCCGCTTCTATGAATAAATGCTAACCCTACTTAACAAGGCTCAGAATATACTCCCATGCAGGCCTACATTCACATCTTCCTGAATCGTAACTTCCCTTGCAGTCATCTAACCATTGGACACAACCTACAACACCAACGCAAGTTTTACACTGGCTTAAACTCTGGTAACCACCCCCATGGCCAATCACTGTACCGACTGACATCTTCCCTGCCTGCCTATCAGTCCCTGCAGGGACTGCCCTGCCAGCGCTCCAATGCCCTACTTTCTTGTTCCACAACGCTGCTCTGCGCCACAAACTTTATACATAAAGAAAGCCAAATGCAAAAACAATGCAGATAACACAGGCAATTTCCAAGGATGGTGGGAAGGGAAGGCGGGATGCTAAACGTATTTTATTCTTTACACACAAGTGCAATGTTATATATACATAGTAAATAATATGAGATTAACTATACACCTCAATTGTACGCTGGTAAAAACATCGCTCCACTCACTTACTTACCTTAAGTACTTAAATACCTCAATTTATACACCTATAACATCGCCCACAAAAGATAATTCAGAATCTATAACTGGGGATTTTGCAATCACAATAAGTAACTTACACATGTAGCTGTGATTATCACATCGCACAGCGAGGATAAGAATTCGGCAGAGACATGCACACATATGACTACGCAAATGCACACAAACTGTCGAGACTCTGCATTTCGTCAAGAAAATATCTTCATTACGCTTTGGGGGCTGAGCTGATGATCTGCTACTCTTCCAAACTAAGCATTCTACACACAGCAGCTTGGTCTCAACAAAGCAGACACGTAACTCTGCAGGCTGCATCTAACTTGCAACAGAATCTTTGACAGTCACAGAAGTGCTAACTGGTCTAGTAGTGCTCCCACTTCGCGTTTTTGCGTTGTTGTTGCTGCGTCTCACTTGCTGAGGGTAATGCTGAAGCACTTCGGTGTACTCTCGAATGAAGCCGGCAATCTGGCAAGCCTGCAAGCAACACCATGATACAAACACTGCACATCAAACATAACCTACAATACTCCACACACATATATCAAACATATATCCTATCTTCTCACAGCAGAGTTTCTAGGATTCAAGCCTTCTGGGATGTGGCACTGTTGTAAGTGGACACACAGTTCCCAACACTTTTCTCACCCAATGACACAGCATCACATCCCAGAAGACTTAAATCTTCAAAATTAGTTTCAAAAACTTTCCAAAAAGAAAAGTACTTGGGATGTGAAGATGACCTTACTCTTTTTCTTCTCACTGCCAGTGATAATCATAAGGCAGTTTAGAGCAGCACTATAGCACAGGATGCCACAATTTTAATCTCCTGCTTTCATTTTCTGATGAGTTATGTAAAGCTGTCCCTGTGCACACCATGAAGACACACACAGAGGCACACAGGCATAACGCCACTCATTCTTAAAGTTGATACTAGATCAATATGAGTGGTCAGCCTCACGCCCTGGCTGCTTTAATCCTCTGGTAGCAGCCACCAGTAACCAATGAAAAGCAAGAGACTAGGTAGGCCCCAGGCCCTTAATAAGTGTTTTGGAGGAGACAGAAAATCTCCTACCTCTGCCAGGAATCAAAGCCTGGGTTGTCCAGCCTGTAGCCTAGTAACTGTACTGTCTGAGCTATCCCACCTGCAGTGCCTTCCATGCGTCACATATTTAAATTAAAACTCTCATTATCACATGCCACTCATTTAAATCACGATAATGCTGTCATCCAGCAATCTGAAGATTACTCTCTTCTGAAATGTGATACCGTGTGGTGTTGCAGACAGAAACAATTGTGACTAACAGACTACATCTTCAAGGAATTCTGCATTATCAGAATTCAAAGGAAGTGACACAAAACGACAGCAATTTTAATGTTTACACACAGTGAATAGAGCAAAACAATCATAGCTGTTCAGTTGGCTAACCAACTACATGCAGCAGAATACTTCTTGAGAAGCTAACAGTTCCTCAGTTAGTCAAGAAATTCCCTGCATTTTATGGAACCCCAAAGATTGTTACCATGTTCAGTACAGTCTGCCACATCTCCCTGTCCTGAACCACATAAATCCAGTTCATGACCCCCCATCTTACTTCTTTACAATCCACAATAATAATACCCTCTTATCTATGCCTAAGCCTTCCACGTGGCCCCGTCCCTTCACATTTCCCCACCAAAACCCTGTACATATTTCTCTTCTCTCCCACCCATATCATCCTTCACCATATTATCACCCAGATAATAATTGGTAAGCACAACAAATCATGAAGCACCTCATCATACATTTTTCTCCAGTCTCCTGCTGCAACAAATATTCCCTTTGCATATTAGATTTAACAGTTCTTTCTTTTTCACAATCTACGTAACATCTCTGGCAGCGGCTGATTGGTGGAACTTAACAGTGTGGTACTCACCATCCATGAAAGGGAATCTAGCATAGATGGGATGCCTGTTGATGGTGCACAATATCTCTTTGAGTGAAGGTGGCCACTGGTGCTGCCGAGTGCACTGTGTCTTACTGAAGCACTACAAACGAACACAAACACAATTCACATCATACAGTTCACAAGAAAGACACACATCTTGCTAGCTTGCTATTACTGCCCTACAGGATGTATCAACTCTTTAACACATACTGGCAACTATAGTTACCCCCTACTGCACTGTAACACTAAGAAGCTCTGTGTATCGTCCACAGAACATAGTTACTGACTTTGTATAATTCTCAGCATAAAATAAATTATTTCTCTAAGCCACATTTCTTAGTAAAGAAGACTTCATATGTTTTCTGTGAGGTAGAAACTCACCTTTTAAACCTTTATGATGTCAAATTCATGCTTAAAAGGGTTAAAACGTCTCTCTTCCCTTTAAAAATCACTTCTGGAATGTACATGACATAACCAATACCATATGTTGGCTGCATGTATGTCTGTCTCTCTCCCCCTTACCCTTCGGGCCCAAGTGTGTGTGGGGGGAGGGAGTCTGTGTGTTGAGATTTTGAGTGTTTTTTCGGTGGGGAACTGTTGTAATCACTTTGAATGTGTGCTTCTGGATTAAGGATGCTGTGTAGTTTTGTAGGTAATTAGAAACATTTCAGACAAACATGGTGCCAGTCAATCAATGTAACCTTTCATACAAACCCAACAGCAGTCATCTTGTAACACTTGTATCTTTCTACACACATTTTTGTATTTACTGCTTAATATTCCATGTAGTGGGACAGAGATTATGAATCTAATGTGTTTATGAATTGATTGCCCTGACAATCACACAAGCATATGAAATGCCTCTACTATCCTCAAGACGATGACACAGAAAACATTTAGACATATGTAATAGCTGCCACATTACAGTCTTCTCAGATGAGACATCATACAGTTTTGTAGACAAGTTTATACAAAACCGCTGGTGCCTACATACCAAACTACACAAGTTGAATGTCTGTATCTCCTAAAAGGAATGCTATATTGCTCCAATTCTTGCACCATTTTAAACCCATACATCATCACTTAGTGCCTGATAATGGCACAGGCCGCAGCACTTTATACACAATTCTGCAACCCTGAAGACAGACTTCGACACTTTTCCTTAAGACGTCAAGAGGAACAGTGGCAAACTGTCTCAAATTTGATATGTTCAATAATCACCAACTAATGCACATAAACTTTTTCACAATAGTTTATTCTTAAAATTCCCATATACGTATTTCAGTGGTTTAAACCACCATCTTCAGGGGGTCATAGAGATTAATATGCATAGATTTTACAGTTATTACATATATGGTTATATTCATATATGTACAATATGAGTGGGCTGATAATGTCCACTTCGTACAGTATGTAAAATAAAATACTATAAAATGAATTAAAAGTTGCTAAAATGTTTACATAATTTGTAGTTAGCCTGAAAATTGAACATATCTCATTTGAAAATGCACGGTAAATACAACGTTAAGTTTGTCTCAAATTTGTTGTTCAGTTCATCACTTGTTCTTGGTTTTGGTCAGCAGACCTAATCTCTGGCCTTGTGGAACCCATTATATTGGTCCTCAATGTCCAACCCACCAACCAGGATAATGGTCGTCAAGCCACATGTAATTCTCCCACTAAAAAACAGTGGGCAACATGAAAATGTCAAGCTTTATGTATTTATTCCACTATCACTGCATACATGGCACCATATCCTAGAAGACTGAATCTGGATACTCGGTGCCACGGAACTTCAAATTTCACATAGAAAACTTGCAATTCATGCTACGTTATGTTAAATAAAAGGTAAAGTTGTCCCTGTACACACCATGAAGGCATATGCGACAGTAGGGGTACAACTACACCCATTTCAACTTCAGCAACAGATCAGACCGAGTGGCCAGCTTCATGCCCTGGCTGATTTACACCCTGGAAAAAAAGAGCCTATAGTACCCATCGAACAGGAAGCTGGGTGGGCCTAGAGCCAGACTAGATTTTTGGAAAAAAGAAAAAGCTCATGTCCCTGCTGGAAACTGAACCACAATTCCTTGCATATCCACCCCTTGGCTAGTCACTATACTGGCTGAGATATCCTGGCGCAAAGCGTACATTAATGTTATGATACAAATTATTAATGAAACTGTCTATAATATTCTTCTGCTCCAAACAGTGCAGTTTCATAAACTACCAGTACATCCTAGTGAGAATTCATTATTTTCTAAAACTCCACTCTACACCTCCCAACACAGACACACATATGTACCCACAAACTTTTTCTGCAAATCGGGCATACTTGCCTTCCTCAGTCACACAGCCACTGGCACAACACTCCAGATGTGCAATGACGTATTTGCAGATAGACTTCTTCTGAGGCCGAAGATTCACAGAGCATGCCAATTACAGTTGTGCCCAGTGGTGTAGGTTCACCCTGGAATTTGGGTCTGGGTGCTCAGTGGTGTGCTTCACAAGTTGCACATAAAGTTCATTGAGCAGTGCCTCTTTGCCCATGCATTGCTCCATAATGGACTGGCTCAAGTTCACATGTTCATCCTCCACTCTGCAACCTGCATCACCTGACTGAACAATATTTAATTTAATTCCCCTAAATGGAGACTCACTGTTAAAATAATTAAAGGCAGCAGACCACTAGAAAGACCTACATACAGGTGGGAGGATAATATTAAAAGAAGCATGACAACAAAACAAGCATTTTATATTTCCTGTACAAAGTGTCACACTTTCTCCCAAACAGCTAGGACTCGACAACACCAATGCAATTTAACAACAAAAAGTTTGAGCTATTCTATAAAGTTCTGTATTTCAAAAGGAAGTAAAGTTCTAACTGGCTTATACTGGCATGAGAACCTTCTTTGGACCTGCCACATCTAAAGTACCATACCAGAATACTCTCGCCTCAAACTTCCATGAAAGATCAATTTCCCAGCACACAATCAAGAAACCTGCTAATCCAAAGAAATGCAGTGCCCACATCAACCACTGTCACAGGCTATATGCACACTTTCCTCACTCTCACTCTCTCTCTCTCTCACACACACACACACACACACACACAAGCCATTTCAATGCCCAGACATCATGGCCCTCTACATGACATACATATGCCTCACTCCTTCCTTTTTAATCACATACATAGATGCATACATATTAGAAGCTTGTAAGGTCATATAATAGCACTACAATACCCTACTATAAAGGCCATAAATAAACATTCACTTCATTGCATTACCTTTACTAATTAGCAGTGAGTGAGAATGCCTGTTGTACAGTAAGTTCTTGGCTGAAGTTGCCAAGACCTGGACTACTCTGGCAGTATCCCCAAACGTCATGGCAATAGTCCTTGCCGGTGAGGCGCCTGCACTCATCCACTGCCTCAAGCTCATGATGTAAGGGAATTCCTGCAACATTCCACACTTCCATTTAATACGCAAACTCTCTCACTCCTAACCTCAAGACTGCACTGCGTTAACACTCAGCTCATCACTTACACAATATGTACACACATAACATAAACAGCAGAAAGGTGCAGGATGATTAGCCCTCAGGTTATGCAATCCTACTTTCAGGGTTTCTCTTCCAATAGAAATAATGCTAACTCTCAATGTAGGTATATAATGAGGGATTTCGCTTCAATACATAACAAAATTCAAATGCGTGTAACAGTTACTACCTCTTACATATCCACTGCACTACAGTCATCTCAAGGATACGTACCCCAACTTCCAGGTAGCTGGAGCAGCAGTCAGTGCTCCACTGCCTGCTCCCTTGCTAAATGGTCTGCGTAGTGAACGGTCATGCACAGAGTGCAGCATCACTTGTGTGCTTTCATACAGAAGCAAACCAAATTGGAACTAATAAGTGATGCCACCATTAAAGAAAAATACAAAAGCTGACATCCACAAATCCACATTTGCACGCACTGACTGCTGAACTGATTTTGTCAACGCAGACAAGGAAACTTGGTCTATCATGCTGAGGGAGGAACACAGGCTGAGGGTGTTCAAGGGTACTGAAGAAGATACAATGCCCTGAGAGGGATAACATAACAGGGGAGTGGAAAAGCTACACAGCCAGAAGCTTTATGATCTGTACTCCTCACCAAATATTATTTGGGTGGTCGAATCAAGAATGAGATGGACTGGGCACGTAGCATGTATTGGCAGAGGAGATGTGCATACAGGGTTTTGCTCAGCAAACCTGAGAGAAAGAGGCCAATTGTTAGACCGGGAGGATAACATTAAATGTGATCTTCAAGAAGCAGGACGGAAGGCACGGACTAGATTCATCTGGCTCAGGATAGGGACAAGTGCCGGGCTCTTGCGAATGTGGTAATGAACATTCAGCTTCCACAAAATGTTTGGAATTTCTTGACTAGCTGAGGACTTGTTAGCTTCTCAACAAGACCTTTCCTCCACGTAGTTAGTTGGACAAGCAATTAAATAATTTCTACAAGAAACGGCCTTTCAGTGTGCTCTCCCAACAGTATACATCGAATATTGCAAACATAGCCATTGCTTCACATCTTCCAATGAACCACAATATTTACACTCTGTAATTCTCAGTACAAAACCTGTGTATGTGTCAAATACAGTGAAGGTACATCTTTCATACACTTTCAAACTTTCTCATCATGCCACTATTTTCATGCCTCTAGAACCCAAATAACAACCACAGCACAGCTATTCATTTCACAATTAAAGACATCTTGTGATCTCACAAAAAGTACATAAATACTCCATGAAATCTTGCAGTCTATGAACTCCACTCTCAATATCACGCGTAACTTTTCAACACCCGAAAAGTGAGTAGCTATGGATTTTCTCAGCACTACTCAAATTAAGTTTAGCTTCTTTCCTTTTCCACAACCTGCATAAAATGCATGCAGTGCATATATTAATCAATATTCCTTCCATAATTGTGAAATCCTAGTCAAACTTCAACTTGCCCACCTCAGAAAGCAAATCATTCTCCATTCTCCACAATTTAAATCTCCAAATAAAAGTGCCGGTATAACCTGAATTCTAGAAACATCTAATCGCCAATAATACTTCACACAGTGTCCAACACCATTTCACTTTAACTGGATCTATCTGGGGGGATCTACTGTTAGACAATTCTCCACACATGCCAATAAACCACACATGAAGTATGTTAAGGCAAATGCATCGCAGTGCTAAGAGCAAAGAATTTTCATGCATTACCTACCTTCAGCACGGAGATTTTCTACACTGCGCTCGAATGAAGAGCTGCACAATTCTATGCTCAGGATGGGTCTGAGGACAGAGTGGAGATACGAGACTACATGTCTCTCAGGAAAGTCAAATTTCCCCTAAATAATTTCAAAACAATTCTATGTACTAAGTAAACATTTGAGGTACCTAGGCCAATACTATCTTTGTTGCACGATCGCAACAAGCAAGCACATGATTATCGCAAGGCATTTGTTTACATCACTAAGGCCTACGACAACAGACAGGGCTAGTACGAGATATTTCAGTATGGTCCAACAGCCAGTCTTTTCATTAGGCATGTGAGGTCACTCACATCAGCCTTCCCTTTCACACCACACTGGCCTACAACACCAGAAAATGTTCGTTACGCACCTCAAGTGTGGTTACTTTAGCAGGTGCATCTGGAACCTAATCAGAGGACCTAAACACACCAACTAGTAATCAAATTGTCACAAATAAATCCTTTTTTCTACGACGCAACACCAACCATTTCCTCAGCAGCAAACTCAGCTGTTCAAGCCAAAAGCATGACAAAAGTAGGCAGGGGTGTGCAACACCTGAAAACAGAACCTCACCAGCCTATACAGCACACACACCTGATAGTGGAATCATATTTGCAACACACACTACCTCACAACTCAGATCCCATCAGCACAACACACATAATGAGATATCCTATTCCCAGAATTGAAATCCCTTCCCCATCTGACAGCCACAAACGCTTAACTCCCGACCTGCGACCAAGCAACCAACTTAGGTGACATTCCACGAGTCCTCAACAACCCATGTACTCAGTAAACATTTGAGGTGCCTAGGCCAATACTATCATTGTTGCACGATCACAACAAGCACACAGAACCTCACCAGCCTATACAGAACACACACCTGATAGGGGAATTATATTTGAAACATCACGTACCTCAGAACTCAGATCCCATCAGCACAACACACGTATTGAGATATCCAATTCCCAGAATTGAAATCCCTTCCCCACCTGACAGCCACAAACGCTTAACTCCCCACCTGCGACCAAGCAACCAACTTAGGTGATAGTCTATGAGTCCTCAACAACCCATGTACTCAGTAAACATTTGAGGTGCCTAGGCCAATACTATCATTGTTGCACGATCACAACAAGCAAACACATGATGATCGGAAGGCATTCGTTTACCTCACTAAGGCCTACAACAACAGACAGGGCTAGTACGAGATATTTCACTATGGCACAAAAGCCCGTCTTTTCAGTAGGCATGTGAGGTCACTCACATCAGCCTTCCCTTTCACACCACACTGGCCTACAACACCAGAAAATGCTCCTTATGCACCTCAAGTGCGGTTACTTTAGCAGGTGCATCTGGAACCTAATCAGAGGACCTAAACACACCAACTAGTAATCAAATTGTCACAAATAAATCCTTTTTTCTACGATGCAAAACCAACTAATTTCCTCAGCAGCAAACTCAGCTGTTCAAGCCAAAAGCATGACAAAAGTAGGCAGGGGTGTGCAACACCTGAAAACAGAACCTCACCAGTCTATACAGAAAACACACCTGATAGGGGAAACATTTTTGCAACACCACGTAACTCACAACTCAGATCACATCAGCACAACACACGTAATGAGATATCCTATTCCCAGAATTGAAATCCCTTCCCCACCTGACAGCCACAAACGCTTAACTTCCAACCTGCGACCAAGCAACCAACATAGGTGACATTCCACGAGTCCTCAACAACCCATGTACTCAGTAAACATTTGAGGTGCCTAGGCCAATACTATCATTGTTGCACGATCACAACAAGCACACAGAACCTTACTAGCCTATACAGCACACACACCTGATAGGGGAATTATATTTGCAACACCACGTACCTCACAACTCAGATCCCATCAGCACAACAGACGTATTGAGATATCCTATTCCCAGAATTGAAATCCCTTCCCCACCTGACAGCCACAAACGCTTAACTCCCCACCTGCGACCAAGCAACCAACTTAGGTGATAGTCTATGAGTCCTCAACAACCCATGTACTCAGTAAACATTTGAGGTGCCTAGGCCAATACTATCATTGTTGCACGATCACAACAAGCAAACACATGATGATCGGAAGGCATTCGTTTACCTCACTAAGGCCTACGACAACAGACAGGGCTAGTACGAGATATTTCACTATGGCACAACAGCCCGCCTTTTCAGTAGGCATGTGAGGTCACTCACATCAGCCTTCCCTTTCACACCACACTGGCCTACAACACCAGAAAATGCTCGTTACACACCTCAAGTGTGGTTACTTTAGCAGGTGCATCTGGAACCGAATCAGAGGACCTAAACACACCAACTAGTAATCAAATTGTCACAAATAAATCCTTTTTTCTACGACGCAAAACCAACCCATTTCCTCAGCAGCAAACTCAGCTGTTCAAGCCAAAAGCATGACAAAAGTAGGCAGGGGTGTGTGCCACCTGAAAACAGAACCTCACCAGCCTATACAGCACACACACCTGATAGGGGAATCATATTTGCAACACCACGTACCTCACAACTCAGATCCCATCAGCACAACACACGTAATGAGATATCCTATTCCCAGAATTGAAATCCCTTCCCCACCTGACAGCCACAAACGCTTAACTCCCGACCTGCGACCAAGCAACCAACTTAGGTGACATTCCACGAGTCCTCAACAACCCATGTACTCAGTAAACATTTGAGGTGCCTAGGCCAATACTATCATTGTTGCACGAACGCAACAATCAAACACATGATGATCAGAATGGATTCGTTTACCTCACTAAGGCCTACGACAACAGACAGGGCTAGTACGAGATATTTCACTATGGCACAACAGCCCGCCTTTTCAGTAGGCATGTGAGGTCACTCACATCAGCCTTCCCTTTCACACCACACTGGCCTACAACACCAGAAAATGCTCGTTACACACCTCAAGTGTGGTTACTTTAGCAGGTGCATCTGGAACCGAATCAGAGGACCTAAACACACCAACTAGTAATCAAATTGTCACAAATAAATCCTTTTTTCTACGACGCAAAACCAACCCATTTCCTCAGCAGCAAACTCAGCTGTTCAAGCCAAAAGCATGACAAAAGTAGGCAGGGGTGTGTGCCACCTGAAAACAGAACCTCACCAGCCTATACAGCACACACACCTGATAGGGGAATCATATTTGCAACACCACGTACCTCACAACTCAGATCCCATCAGCACAACACACGTAATGAGATATCCTATTCCCAGAATTGAAATCCCTTCCCCACCTGACAGCCACAAACGCTTAACTCCCGACCTGCGACCAAGCAACCAACTTAGGTGACATTCCACGAGTCCTCAACAACCCATGTACTCAGTAAACATTTGAGGTGCCTAGGCCAATACTATCATTGTTGCACGAACGCAACAATCAAACACATGATGATCAGAATGGATTCGTTTACCTCACTAAGGCCTACGACAACAGACAGGGCTAGTACGAGATATTTCATTAAGGCCGAACGGCCTTTACAGTGGTTACTTTAGCAGGTGCATCTAGAACCTAATCAGAGGCCCTACACAAACTAACTTGTACAATCACATTGTGATCTTGATGTAAAAGTGGGCACTTAATTTGTTTAAATGACTACAAAATCCTTTACCTTAAAAAATGCTCAAACAACAAAGGGAAATTGCAGGTGGAGGAAAATCAGTTGGAGATGTAGATGGTGCATTTGCACAAGGTGGAAAAGGTTCAAAAGCAATGGTGCATGACACAGGATTTGCATGTCAGCCTTCTCTGATGTTGGCTGCTGCATCCACATCAAGCCTTCATCCATCTCTCCAAGACTGTCAACAAAACATAACACTTCATTATGAAAAATTAATGAACATAATAATTATCACAGATTATTGTTTCGCTATCATACCTGAAATCTTAGTCATTTTATACCATTCCACTTTAAAAGCCCACAACATTTCACATGCTTCATCTGCCTCCTTCAAATTCCATTCCCTTGGTGCTAGGGGAAAACCTATGCAGGCAGGCCACTTAGAAAGAGCTACTCTCAATCCCTGTCTGAAGACCAAGAACGCTAGTCATATCCAAAATTTCAGTCATGACTATGACTGCACACCATTGTCCTTTATATGACAATAGGATGACTGTGCTTCTATAACAATTACGTTTAGTTTTACAGATATTCTTGGGCACTGTTTACAGTTATATTAAATTGAAAATCTGCATTAAAGAAACCTCAAGAAGGCACATTACTCAAAACCATGTACAGAAATTTAGCAAAGGAACCAGTGATGGTAGGCAGCCCTTTATGAAGGACTCTAGACCAGGGTAAGCAACCTAGCACATACATAGCATACATTACAAGAGAATGGGTTTCAAAACTGGGCACGAGCTATAATTTTACAGGAGCAAAAGTTTACACACCTCAAAACACTAACTGTAGCAACCAAGACAGACTACAAGGACCCCGGTGAGGCAACAAGTACCCGTGAGGCCACACGAACACCAGTGAGGACACAAGAACACCGTTAAGGTCACAAGGACCCCGGTGAGGCCACAAAGACCCCGGTGAAGCCATAAGGACCCCATTGAGGCCACAAGGACCCCGGTGAAGCGACACAAACCCCAGTGAGGACACAAGGACACCATTGAGGTCACAAGGACCCCAGTGAGGCAAAAAGACCCAGAGAGAAAACAGGACACAGACAGACTAAAAGGACTCCGGTGAGGCCACGCAAACCCCAGTGAGGACACAAGGATACCGTTGAGGTCACAAGGACCCCGGTGAGGCACACAAAACCCAGAGAGGAAAAAGGACCCAGGTGAGGCCACAAGGACCCCGGTGAGGCGACACGAACCCCAGTGAGGACACACGGACCCCGTTAAGGTCACAAGGATCCCGGTGAGGCCACAAAGACCCAGAGAGAAAAAAGAACCCAGAGAGAAAAAAGGACCCAGAGAGAAAAAAGGACCCAGACTGACTAAAAGGACACCGGTGAGGCCACAACGACCCCATTGAGGCCAGAAGAACCCCGGTGAGGCCACATGAACCCCATTGAGGTCACAAGGACCCCGTTGAGGCCACAAGGACCCCAGTGAGGCCACAAGGGCCCCGGTGAGGCCAAATGTACCCCGGTGAGGCCAAATGTACCCCGGTGAGGACACAAGGACCCGGTGAAGCGACACAAACCCCAGTGAGGACACAAGGACACCATTGAGGTCACAAGGACCCCAGTGAGGCAAAAAGACCCAGAGAGAAAACAGGACACAGACAGACTAAAAGGACTCCGGTGAGGCCACGCAAACCCCAGTGAGGACACAAGGATACCGTTGAGGTCACAAGGACCCCGGTGAGGCCACAAAAACCCAGAGAGGAAAAAGGACCCAGGTGAGGCCACAAGGACCCCGGTGAGGCGACACGAACCCCAGTGAGGACACACGGACCCCGTTAAGGTCACAAGGATCCCGGTGAGGCCACAAAGACCCAGAGAGAAAAAAGAACCCAGAGAGAAAAAAGGACCCAGAGAGAAAAAAGGACCCAGACTGACTAAAAGGACACCGGTGAGGCCACAACGACCCCATTGAGGCCAGAAGAACCCCGGTGAGGCCACATGAACCCCATTGAGGTCACAAGGACCCCGTTGAGGCCACAAGGACCCCAGTGAGGCCACAAGGGCCCCGGTGAGGCCAAATGTACCCCGGTGAGGACACAAGGACCCCGGTGAGGTCACAAAGACCCCGGTGACGCCACAAAGACCCAGAAAGAAAAAGGACCCAGACAGACTACAAGAACCCCGGTGAGGCCACAACGACCCCATTGAGGTCAGAAGAACCCTGGTGAGGCCACACGAACCCCGTTGAGGTCACAAGGACCCCGGTGAGGCCACAAGGACACCGCTGAGGCCACAAGGACCCCGCCCGCTGAGGACACAAGGACCCCGGTGAGGACACAAGGACACCGGTGAGGTCACAAGGACGCCGGTGATGTCACAAGGACCCCAGTGAGGTCCACAAGGACCCCGGTGAGGCCACAAAACCCAAGGAGAAAAAAGGACCCAGACAGACTACAAGAACCCCGGTGAGGCCACAAAGACCCAGACAGAATAAATGGACCCAGGTGAGGCCACAAGGTCCCCGGTGAGGCCACACGAACCCCAGTGATGACACAACGAGCCTGTTCAGGTGACAAGAAATCCGGTGAGGTCACAAGGACCCCAGTGCGGCCACAAGGAACCCAGAAACGCCTCAATGCACCCCGAGAATGTGTTGCTAGTTTACTCTTCCTATTATGTGCAGTGAAGTCCTCTTGAATGTTGTCCCTCGGTGCAGTGTCCAGCACTCTACAGTTGCTCTTCTGAGGATGGACAAAATGCAGGGGGTTCTCTCCCGATGTTAAAGCGGTCAGGGCGTGATGCTGATAATTCACCTCCATCTAAGGCCAAGGTTAAGAATCTTTATCAACATCACAAAATGTAATCACTAAAACTTTAAAAAAGGAACAACACCCAAATATACACACTTAACAGTTTAAAGACTAAGATTAACCTGAATTATATGTGAAGATCCAGTCCGTACCTCGCAGTAAACACACTCCGTCTCGGTTATATAAACCAATCAGTTAATGTTGTACAGCGAAATAATTGCTGTTTGTTCTGAGATCCACACAAATCACATAAATACAGTTCGTACCGCGCAGTAAACACACTCCATCTCAGTTATACAAACCAATCAGTTAATGCTGTACAGTGAAATAATCGTCGTATTTTTCTGAGATCCACACAAAACACATAAATACAGTCCGTACCGCGCAGTAAACACACTCCGTCTCAGTTATACAAACCAATCAGTTAATGTTGTACAGTGAAATAATCGCCGTTTGTTCTGAGATCCACACAAAACACATAAATACACTGTGTGGGCAGAATGTCGAGTTGTTGACTGTTAAACCTGGTGGTACATACAGTAAACACGGGGGTTTAAAGGGGTATGTTTATTTACATAAAATTGTGCCAAATTGAATCCCATACAAAAAAAATTCTACCAAAACATTTGCACGTCCTTCTAACAGCCGTATTTCCGTATTTCGGGAAGAATCTGCAAATAATTACGTTAACTGTCTTGCCAAATTTTCAGGATAAGTCGTGAAAATAAACTACTGTAGGCGAGGTTCCTTAAAATGTGAATCATGAGTTAGTTACATATTGAGCTTCATTTACTCCCATATTGGGGACTGCTTTCTATACGCCACGTATCATTTACGGAAAATAGTGAAGTTTGAAATTCATTTTCATATTGATTTAGAAATGAAATAAGTAAACTGTCCTGATTATTAAATTAAAAGCAATTTATACGTCTGAATAGTTACGTAGACTCTGCTCCGCACAAAAGTAAAATCAAATTTGTTAATTGCATTGAAATACTAAAATAATTTGTTGCAAGTACTCACACTTATTTATAACACAAAGTGACAAAGAAACCGATATTTTAAACCTTCCTTCAAATGCAACCACTTCATCAGAACCTCAGTAAAGTTGTCATTTGACAGCAACTTACACGGTTAGTCTCCAATGCACTCAACCACACACAGAAACATCCCGAACACGACTGACTTACGGCTGATAAATAAAGTACTGCAGCCCTTGAGGGATTATTAACTGTGCATGTCACTGTCAAACCAATCAAAATGAAACCATCCAAGTACACATTCATATATGGATAATAACCAGATCTTCTTTGCCTTAACTCCCCCATATCTTGACCAAGCTACATCACCATCAAAGTTCACACATTTAAAAATAAATCACTACAGTTTATATCAAAATTCCCCTGTGTCATGTGATTATTTTAGGTTAAACTGAAATCAGTACAAATTCACTTATTTTAAAAGAATTTTAAATGTGTATTTTAATTCATAGATGTGTATTTACGCTAAAAAATATAAAAAACTTCAATAATTCCCTTTTAAATGTATGAACTCCCTGATGATGACCTAACTGGCCAAAATATAATTGAGTTAGATGATAAAAAGACATGGGCATTTATTCATGTAAGAATGTGTAATTACATAACTTCATTTTGATAAGATATGAAAAAATATTTCATGAAAACACTGTGAAGTTAATCTAGACCTACATCATCAGACCATGAATATATTCACAGGGGTCAGACGGAAGAAACACCATATTCTGAAGTTTAACCCTTCAGAATGGACATTACAAACTGCAAACTCTTGGTGTCTGCTGTAATATTTTTGAAGTGTTGCTTTACTTTTTGGAGCACATGATGTAAACTACCATAACTTTTTCTATATAAAATAACCAAGCAAAAATTTTCCAGCGCCTTCATAAGACAGTGATTTGTAATGTTAGTTGTTTGCCTAAACACACTGTGTACAGAAACACCATGAAGAAAATTACAAGTGAAGAAGGTTTGTGTGGTACATCTTAAAACAACCACTCAAACCAAACAAACATTACAGTCAGGGCACTGATAGACGGACTCTTTCCATGCACTTTCTTCAGAAGACGTGACATATCTTCATAAGGTCTCACTTTATCAAATAAAGAACACAATATGTTCAGTTCAGCACAACTTACATTTAATATCTAACATGTACTCCGTACACATGTTTCGGTCCTAGGAGCATTATCAGGTGTGCCATATAAGACTCAGTACAAGGTAAAAATGCAATCTTTGTGAGATCTCAGAAAATATCAACCGATCTGTGAGTATTTGTTACGATAAAGAATTTTAACTTGCATTTGTCATTGTTTTGATACATAATCTAATGTTAAATTTTTTAATTAAACTTAAAATTAAAATTTCTTTAACTTTAAAAACCTTTGTTCAAAAATCTTTAAAACTGTAAATACTTTGGGTCCTGGATTCTACTGATTGCTGGCTTTGCAGTAGGGTCATGCAGGGCAAATGAAGGTTGTCAACTACAACGTATGTATGTCCGTTAGATGCGATCTCTTTTTAAAATATCTTGAAATAGTTGAGAAGTGAGTAATGGCTGTGTATAACACACGTCAATGCAATCCCTCATATATATGCTCTGAGAAAGATTTTTTCTCTTTTTTAGTCCTTCCTGGTTATCTCAGACGGTTATTCTTTCCCGTTATTATTTAGTGTCAAATTTCATTCACAACTATCAGCTTGTTCCGTGGGTCAATGCATCAATGTTATTTGCCGAAGGGATATGGAAAACAGAAAGGATTTCAATGCTTCACGCTGACTACTCCACATTTCATCTTAAATAATTTAACCAAGCAACCATACACAGATCAGTTTTATCACGCACATCACTCGAAAGCTGCAGTGTGATATGTACTCAAAAATATGTACAGGACAACTCAAACATACCACTACGTAAAGAATAAATTTAAGTGCACTATTACCATGTGTGGCACTTCAATCATAATTATTCACCTGGGATATGCAAACATAGAACTAACGCAATACAACCTTCGATACTACAACCTCCATTTTAATTACCATCACGACTCGAACATAGACAATTTGTTGGTACCAATCTTTTTGTCACAGATTAATAGCACACAGAGTATAATAATTTCGGCTTGTACTAGGTGCACGTATTTAGTATGTGAAAGACCAATTACTTATCGAAAGATAATACAACTTAATCGAATTATGATAAAACAAAATAGAGAGAATTCCGTCAATATTAATGAATACTGTGCAATGCAGCTTTGAACAGCACGTGCTAATTAGTAATCGGTGTTTTGCACATTTTCCATTTCAGGTCGTAACTTCGTGGAGCACAAATACATAAAATTAAACAGCTCTTATCAGTTGTGGCAGTACTTATTACACTGTTACATTAACATTGCACAAAACATCTAGCATACTCAGTACTTGCATTATTCACAATGAGTTGCTTCCAGCCACGGCGGTTCAGCAGAGGCAACATGTGGATACGATACGATGTCGCAAGTTTTTAATTGGCTGATCAGTATGTTTGATATTCCGCAAATTCCTAGTGGGCTTCTCCAGATTTGTGGCGAGTGCGGTTGCGCCCACTTGCACCCCCCTGGCTACGGGCCAACAAGCACGTGACACAACTACATTTACATGCTCAGTTTTAAGCAGTTTCGGCACCTTCGCATATTACCGAAAAGCGTCTGTTACGTTCGTCATGTCCGTCCACAGATATCCGTGCAGCTCCGACTGAATGGGTTGACGCTAAATTTTATATTTGAGACTTTCATGAAAATCTGTTTAGAAATTCCAAATTTGGTTAAAATCGGGCAAAAGTGTCGCACACTTAAATGAAGGCCTAAGTACATTTTGTTGTCGGCGACATTAAATCACCATAAAACCACTCTGTTCGAGTGAAATGGTAACAGCTGCTCAGATAACCGAGGAGGCAGAAATGTTAAGCGAGGGCGCTACAATGTTGCGTCATACGTACATTTATTTCTCTTACATGTTTACGTGTTGTAGGTAATCTTGTACCATAGTGTGCAGTTCCGTAGGAGAACAGAAGTAACACGGTAATTTCGGATTAGTTCCCGCTGCTTATGTTTCGAACACACATGTATGCTGCAAAATCAAATAACGTTCAACCGTCCGGGTAAAAATACAACACAAGGATACAAACGTGAAGAGTCGAAGCTTATCTGTTCTATTTATTTAGTATCCATAACTGTTACATAAGCAACATTATTGATATTACCAGCAAAATACCCAACGACTATTCATGCCTAGCTGAAATTCTTGTGTGTTACCCCAACATTTCTATTCGAAAATCACGGATCCAAAGTAACTTTCCGATAAAACCTTTTCGTCAATCCTATATCTTACGGAAGTATTAGAGGTCGTGTTGCATATCATAGCGAGCAATTTGATTTTATCCGTGTTGACCACACTTTTTCCTCTGATCAATTGTTGCGTTGTCTGTGTCGATGACGTTAACTTGGATCCATGACTGTGGGTACAAGATAATCTGTGCCCAAGCTCGTACGTTAGAAACGCACGGAAAGAGTATGCGGATGAATACATTTAGTATTTTAAATTACGTTATGATTTTTGAGTTTACGCAAATGAGTAACACAGTACAAAAAACCTACAAATAAAGTTGATATTATACATAATTGAAATCAGTTTCCATTGTAAGAGCACATTTTGTTTTTAGGTATTTAAATTATTGCGGATTATATTGCGTGGAAGGGAAATTGGCGAATAGTGTTTGGTGCATGGAGTGGAGAATTGGAAAGTTTGTGAAATAAAGTCGGTGTCTTAATCATACGTAGGAGCTTCTGTGTTGCAGCGGAAGGGTATATCAGTTTCATTTATATTGCGACTTTTAATATCACATTCTTATATCGGGTACTAGGGCATCTTGACCTGAGAAAGAACGAAGTCGATATGACCCAGTTTTTGCCTCCTAATTTATTGGCCCTTTTTGCCCCACGCGATCCAGTACCCTATCTTCCTCCACCAGATAAATTACCACACGAAAAGAAAAATCGTGGTTATGTTGGAGTTGGGTGTTTCCTTCAGTACTTTGAGGTAAGTTCATATTTGATTTTATCGGCCATTGCTACCTTAGCTACCTTACGAGTAATGTATCATGTTCAAGGTTAGTGTAGTCAAGAAGACAGATAAGTGAATAGTGAATCTCCAGTAATAATGTGCATAGATCACTATTTGCCTGATTAACACAGTGTATGTAGTTATTACTTCACATCACGTGAACTATGATGTTTTCATTCTGGCTGCTGTTATGACAGTAATACCAGTACAAAATTGGGTCTGCACTTAATCATCTGATGCTTAAACTTTTGGCAAATTCTCATTCACTAGTCCTGGAAATACTTTTATTGTTTACCCAAGTAAACAGTTATATTTTATGAGGTCTGTGCTCTTCTGGGATATTACGCGGCGTCGTGTAGTAATTGTTTACCGACGTTTCGGGACATCGTATTGATACCATCTTCACCGGGCCTACTCGGACTCGACCCGTGAAGATGGGACCGATATATTGTCCTGAAACGTCGGTAAACACCACACGACGCCGCGTAATATCCTAGAAGAGCGCAGATCTCATCAACATTGCAGCAGAAGCCTGAAATCAAAGTTATATTTTAATGCATATGTTAGTGTAGGTATAATACCTTTGAGGCAGTCTTATACATTTGTGACAGTATTACATCAAGGTTGCCGACATGACACAGCCAAACAATCAAGTCACATTACCCAAGATGCTTGAATAAGGGAAATGTTGCATCTAACATGGGTAGGGTTTGAAGTCATTTTATTTAAATATTCAAGCACAAAAATAATTTTTCCAAGTTTAGACTTGCAGGTTTATGTTAGTGACAGAAACTGAATGAGTGGATATCAGCATACTTTTAAAATAACAGTGTGTTCCAGCGAGGCTGGTCTTTCTTATTATAGCCATTGAGGTTTCGTTTTACTGGCAGAAACTGAAGCTAAAGAAAAGAATTTATTCCACCAAAGTTAGGCTGTGTTTGATATTATGCCAACAAATGCACTTACAGTATTTAAAATGTGTTACAAATGCATGGTTATATTAATCAATGGTGTCTTGCATGGGACATGAATATGGTCCCATGCAAGACATCGTTGAGTTAATAAAACGATGTCATAATGGATGGCACATGAATTGTTTGGAGAATTTCTACCTTGAGCTGTACCAGCAGCAAGGGGCACAAATTAATGAACAGAATGTTTTGAATTAAATCCTCTCTTTGCAGTTACATATGACATGCGTGATTTTAGGCTTCTGCTACGATGTAAATGAGATTTGCACTTCTTTGGGGATTTTACGTAGCGTACATTGGTAATTCCATGCTGACGTTTCAGGACAACCTGTCAGTCCCTTCTTTAAGGGTCAAGGGTTGGTAAGGAATTACCATTCTACACTGTGTAAAATCCCAAAAGTGCCCAGATGTCACATATGACATACAACCAAAAGACCATGTGCGAAACATATACACATACATATATATTTTTATATATACATACAGAATTAAATGTGTAAATATTATATTCTATATATGTATGTATGTATGTATATGTACAAAAATAAATTTGTAAGTGTATTGGTACAGGTTAGGAGGACATTCACACACATTTGTACATTGTTATGTATTGTTCAGTGTGTATTTTGTTGGAACATTCTAACATTCAAGTTTGAAACATACTCGTAGACTTATAATTTGACCAGTATTGTAACTGTACATTTAATCATTTTAATCTTCATGTTCACTGCCATGTGAATAAAAGGTTGAGCACAGTGTGCTTTATCATAGAAGCCTTGCAGAGAGAAAATATTTGTTACATTTCTAAGCCATTGGGTTTTTTATTACCTGCTGTATACCAGAAGTGCAAATACTGGGGCATTATCTCAGTGGTGCATAAATATTCTTTCATTCATTCATTCTGTAGTCTGTCTTACAACAGGTCCATAGCCTCTTCCAAAGCGAGTTTTCCATTGAGTGTGATCTAGTGCTTCCTCTTTCAATTTCCAGTATCTTCTCTTTTCCTTAAGATCATCCAGTAGCTGCTTACGTCTTCTCCCTCGTCTTACTGTAATTTCTATCCTTCCTTCTAACTTTCCTTCAATCACATGTTTCAGAAGGCAGTTTCTGCGCAAGATGTGACCAATCCAGTTAGCCTTTCGTCTTTTTATTGTATGTAGGATAGTGCTCTCCTCTTTGACTCTGTGTAATACTTCTTCATTTCTCACACGATCGGTCCAACTGATCTTCTCCATTCTTCTCCAGCACCACATTTCAAAACTTTCCAGATAATTCTGATCCATTTTCCGAAGTGTCCACGTTTCAGCACCATACAAAGCTATGCTCCAAATGTAGCACTTTACTAGTTTCTTCCTTAAATTTAAGTCCAGTTTGCTGGTGAAAAGATTCTTCTT
Organism: Reticulitermes speratus; assembly: GCA_021186555.1. Lineage (NCBI taxonomy): Eukaryota > Metazoa > Arthropoda > Insecta > Blattodea > Rhinotermitidae > Reticulitermes > Reticulitermes speratus. The sequence continues at coordinate 43,999,294 of JAJKFL010000006.1, read as the reverse complement.
CTTGTTGAATGCAGCTTTTTCCATGGCAATTCTGGATTTAATTTCACGTGTACGCCTTGCATCATTTGTTATCATGCTGCCTAAATAATTGAAATATTCCACATTCTCCAATTGTTTTTGATCTATCATAATTTTCATTGGGTATGGTTGCCTTGAGATTCTTATTACCTTAGTTTTTTCCACATTCTTTTCCATTCCATAGCATCTTCCAATTTCAATTAGTCTATCAACTATGCCCTGTAGCACGTTTTCTTCCCTAGCCAGTAGCACAAGGTCATCTGCATATTTCACAGTGTGAAGTACTTGTTCCTATTTTGAAGTCTCTGAACCCTTCAAGAGCTTCCTTGGTAAGGTACTCGCTATATAAGTTGAACAGAATCGGTGACATCACCAACCTTGTCTAACTCCTCTTCCATTCTTCACACTTCTCGTCTCCCCTTGGTCCAGTCATATTTTGACACTCTGTTCCAGGTACAGTTTGCTGATCAATCTTCTTTCGTGCCAGTCTATCCCAATTCCGTTTAGGATGTGCATGAATTTGGTCCAGTTGACATGGTCAAATGCCTTCTTCCGGTCTATGAAGCAAGCACACAATTCCTCATCTATGACCAAGGTTCATTCTGATATTATTCTCAGCATCCCAATTGCATCCCTAGTTCCTTTTCCTCTCCTAAATCCAAACTGATCTTCTCCAAGTGCATCCTATGTCTTCCTTTCAATCCTTCTTCTAAGTATCCTGCTACTGTCTTTGCTGCATGCGCGATGATGCTGATTGTGCGATGGTTGCTGCATTTTGTAGCTTTGGGCTTCTTCTTTATGGCAATTATTGTAACTTCAATGAAATCTCTGGGCCACTCTCCAGTTACATACATGCTTTGATCAGCTGTGTCATTAGTCTGAGACCATCTTCTCCCAACAATTTGAGTACATCTCCAGGTACATCATCATCTCCTGTAGCCTTCTTATCCCTATCTCCTTGATAGCTTTTTCCACTTCACTTTGCAAAATATAAGGGCCTTTCTCGTCTTCATCTACTTCAGCTTCAGGTTCGACTTCCAGGCGTTCTGGTTGATTAGCTCGATCGTAGAGTTCTTTGATATACTTTTCCCAAATTTGCAATACTCGTCTCTGATCTATTATTATATTCCCTTGAGAGTCTTCAATGCCAATGTTTTGAATCCCATGGTTTTCTTTCCAACCTAGTTCCTTTGTCTTCATGTACATTAGATCATAACGTCCTGTTCTTTGAAATTCTATGATCTCGTCGCATATGCTCTCCAGATATTCCTTCTTGGCATTGTCCGTGGCTCTTTTCAATTCGTTCCTCAGTCTTCTGTAGTTCTTCCTTCCTTCCTTCCTTCCTTCGTTGTTTGACATTCTTCCATTTCCTTCGTTCATCCATTTTACTAATCATCGCCTGTGTAATCCATGGCTTTCTTGCTTTCCTCTCGACTTTTACAACCAAATCACTCATAGTATCTAACGCACATTTCTTGATATTGTTCCACTGCGCTTCCACATTCCCGCTTTCACATTTGATTGCACCAAGTTTTTCTTCTAGACTATCGTGTACTTCCTGTAGTTAAGCATATAGCTTCTCCAAATCCCATCTTGGTTTTCGCTTGTGGAACCTTATGATCTTCTTCAATCTGGTGCAGATCATTGCAACCAGTAAATTGTGGTCAGAGTCAATATCTGCTCCAGGCAGTGTCTTTACATCCTTTACACTGTTCGTGAATCGCTGTTTCACTAGTACATAGTCCAATTGATATCGACTCCTATCCCCTGGTGATTTCCATGTGTAGTCTTCTTTTAGGTTTATTGAACCCTGTGTTTGTTATAACAAGTCCATTTCTTTCACAAAAGTCAATAAGCATTTGACGTCTCTGATTCTTCCTTCCCAGTCCATATGGTCCAACAGTATTGTGATGTGCTTTATCTCCAACCACAATGTTCCAGTCTTCCATTATAATCGTATTTGTCGCGCCCTTTCCATCCTCTTCAAGAATTTCTTCAATTATATCATACAACTCTTCCACTTCGTCATTTTCATACTCCGATGTTGGCATGTACACTTGCACTATCAAAATACGTACTGGTTCTGCCCTCAACAAACATTCTTTGTAGGTGACATATTCATCTGTATTCATGATTTCAGAATCACTTTTGGGATTGTGTGATCCTTGAATCACTGTACATTCTGTTCCTGTTGGTTCACCCCCCAGGTTGTTTTCAGTATCCTGCTCTTCCCATCTTCAATGACTGATATATACTGGAAATTAATTTATCTTTGGTCATACCAGGCATTTGTCATTTTCTCTTCATGATATCTTTCTCTTTTTGTAATTTGTGCATGTAACTTCTCATTCCTTGTTCAAAACCTGAATGTTTTCATTCAGTCTTAATTTGGGTGAGAGCAGTGGACATAAGATTGAATGCTTTGCTTCTTCCAAAATGTTGATTCTGTGTCAAATATTTTGGTTGTATATTCAGTTGGTGTCATCCACACTTCATCATTTCATGGTTTAGAGGATGTTTACTATTTCTGCTGTATTTCTTTCTTTATTAATGGGACGTGGGTTACTGCAAATGTCACGAGACACATTTTCAATAACCAACACCAAGTTGGATGGTAACTTTTCAGGTGAAAATTCTTCGTAAGAATATCTTCATTTTGTGAAGATAATTGCCTACTTTGGCTAGATTTTCATATTAAATACACGTTTGGAGTGAAGTGTGCTGCGTTTTTTTGAAACAGAACTTTCGTACCATTCAGAGAATCATCAAAGCATTAGTGTGTTTTCATATTGCTCATGAAACGACAGTCTGTCCTAACCCATACAATTTGTCACACTGAGATTCCTGCATTATTAGACACTTGGGTTAGAAACACACCTTCCATCAAAATGTTGTATCCAAAACAAAATTACTTGTCCTTGCATTTTCATAAAAATAGAACATGCTTAATTATTGGTCTATTGAGGATCGGTCAAATTTTTTCTCTCCCTCGTAAAATTATGTATCAGTGTGTTAGGACAAATTGCCGTTTGATGAGCGATATGTGGCTGTAAGCCCTCCCTTATACTTTTTACATATGTAATTCTTTTCTCTTTTCAGCCATTTAAATTCCAATATTTTCACTCTTTCTCTGAGGGATGGTTCAGTATATATGTCTAGATCTGTTTGACTATGACTGATATGATAGACAGTGGCTGTTCTAGAGTTATTGGTCTTTTGAGGCTTTGCTACTTATGAGTGGGACATGCTGGAAAAATTTAAGTCATATTATCTGAAACACCTCATTCTTATATACAGATAGATGGCAGATGTAGTCTGTAAGTTTTCATGCATTTCTGCATATGAACTTCTGTTGGTGGATGCTTGGGATGTGTTCTTTGGAATAAAACAACAGGCGTGTGAAAAGTTATCACTTGTCTTCCCCTTATGAGTTTTTTTAGCACTTGTTATGTTTTAACACTGGTGTGTTATGCCTTTTCACCGTTTATTTTTTCCATGTATTTAGATCTGAAGTGAAAATTTACTACATTGGGAATGGCAGTGCCATGTTAGTTTTACAATGCTAGGAGGAGCAGAAGGCTGAGAAATGCAACATAAATGCACATTTGAGCACAGTGTCTTCTTGAAGTGTTGTTCACATTACTGACATGGGTTTCCAGTGTTTGAGACAAAGCAGACATGTAAATATCTCCAGTTTGGCTTCAGCCGGAACTTATTTTGAAAATAGCATGCTACAAGATTCACTTGTTTCAGAGCCTTCGGTTTTCAAAATTAGAGCTTCAGTAGTGTCCCTTCAGGTTAATGTTTGTGGTTGTGAATGTTCACAAGGAGGAAGTACTCCTAAATAACACTTTTCTAAGGATACCTTTTATGTAAATATATTAACCCTTATGGTCCAGAAATAGAGATTAAGTCTCCTGGTACTGCATATTTGGAAGCTGTGCTGGGAGTAGTGGTAAAGGAAATCCCTTTTGCCATGTCCCTGAGCATGCCATTTTATTGCTTAGAAAGGCTGCCTTTTCCAGGACATCCTGTGACAACTGCCATGCTCAGGGTCATGATAAAAGGGACATGCTTTAGAACAGTGCAATGCCCAGCCAGGTAGACCATGTGCATGCATTGTCTGAATCATGTGACTTGCCACCAATAAAGGCTAAATGAATTTTTTTCTGCATTTGTTTTAATGTGGTTCCTCACAGTTTTGTGATTTGAAACATGGAACATGCGGTCACATAAAAGGAGCATATCAGTGTTTTGACCATGTTCTTTATTTTAGCATATTAATTGATGTAAATGTCTTCACTTTTTCACTAGGATCCAAAGGATACTCCTCCACCTACCAGGGTGGAAACGAGAGAAGAGCGTTTGGAACGACGGAGAAGAGAGAGGGCAGAACAAGTTGCATATAAGCTAGAACAAGAGATTGCTGTCTGTAAGTTCAGTTGAATAGAGTGCATTTATGAAGCATAAATTGTGTCATTGTGTCTCTTCCAGAAATAGTTTGAGATTTCATTGTATTTGAGGCAGCTGGCTGGACTTGTCCACTGTCTCCATAAAGTGAATATACCTGGCTCAGGGAAGGATGAATGTGGATGGTGTGAGTAGGGCTGGATTTAAGTGTGCTGTGGCCCCCCTAAACTGTAATATTTAAGAGGCCCCTCCCCCTCTTCTGAATTTTAGGTTTAATATTTTTACATGCTTGTGGAAGGGTATTATAAAATGCTACGTTACATACGTATGTACATACTTTTTATTAATTTGTTGTAAAAATATAACAAATCCAGCCCTCTAGTTTGTATTGTGGTTTTCATTATTTATGAATGCATTTAATTTTTTTAGTGAGGCACCTTGTAATGGGAGGCCTAAAACTGTAGCTTTTCTAGCATATAGGTAAATCTGTCTCTGGGTGTGACATCAGATGAGCCAGGGGCAGTGGTAATGTAGTACCCCTTGGGTTCAGGAACGTTTGAGCATCACAGAAATACTTGGGCACACTCGATTGTAAGATGTACAAAATTTGTGTGGTATACAACTCAGAGCTGTGGTTATTAACCACTGTCATTGACTCTGATGTGCGAAACTTATGTTTCATTTCCCACTATAGTTGATTTGGATGTGGCAAAGTTTCTGCTTCAGATAATCATGGGAAAAGAGTAGTGTCCAACTCTGCTGCCAAAGGTTTGTTGGCAGGTTTTATTTGTTTTTTCTCTTGTACAAGGAAAATATTGCTTTCATTCAGTACTGGGGGGGGGGGGGGGGGTTGCCATTCTTACATGTATGTGAACTACTAGGAGACATATCAAAAAATGTAAGGACTGAGATAGTGACAAGGTGAGTCAGGTAGTTCACACACATACCATTGCTGCTGTGGTTTTGTAGTATGGCATTTTGACCAATCTGTGTGCTTCATGAAAGTATTAGGGCGTTGACACTGTTCATATATGTATTCTATTATTCCATTACACTGCAGATATGAAGAACGGTGTTTTATGAATGATTTGAATGTAGTTTTCTGTTTCATCTGCCTTATCGATGTGTTAACTAACCTTTATTGAGCCATTTTTTTATTGTTTATTTTTTCTGCTATTGAATATCAATAAAAAATCAAAGGCTGATAAATGTTAAATGCACAAGTACACCATAATCAAAGGTAAGATTTGGTCCTCTTTACCAAATTCTTAATGTTAGTGCCTTCAAGAAATGGACAGATATTTTGTATTTTGTATACAGTAGCTCTGCAGTGGCCCTGCAGTCAAGAGTGTTTTGAATTTTCTGCATGGGTTTTCCACTGCCATACTGCAAAACCAGGGCTGACTTGAAGGGTATGTGATACAGGTATTTTTTGGCGGTAGGCTGATATGGGAAAATGTAGATGTGTGAATCGGTATGGTAGAGAATACACAATGGTTATGGAATATGCGGTCTTAATTTATATAACCATGTGTTTCTTCTTACAGGGGATCCTCACAATATTCCAACAGCTACTGGTGATCCGTTCAAAACATTGTTTGTAGCTCGCATTGTAAGTGTCACTATAGAAATAAATATTTTTTTTGTATCTGAGTCTAGTTAATGTTTGATTACCCCACATGGTGTTAATAAGAGATGGGCTTTTTTTTTCAGAACTATGACACATCAGAGTCCAAACTGCGAAGAGAATTTGAAGTGTATGGACCAATAAAAAAGGTGAGAATTTGCAGTAATGTTGAATTTAATCCTGAAGGTTCTTCAGGATGGAGACATACGAAGTATAATCCAGTCTGATTCAAGAAGATCTTCAAGCAAATGCTATAGGAACTACAAACAGCTGTCTTTGTCTACTGTTCATATCTTGGCTGTTTTTTTCTTTCTTTTCTTTTCCCTTTTGTTTCTCTTCTCCTGTCTGTTTTTGGGTGAAGATTTATGAAATATATGTTAGTGTATGTTTGTTTAGATGTAACGTTCAAACCACAAAGGGAGCGCATAGTGTTCGCAGCAAGCGCCCGGGTGACTGCAGGGGGCAAATGAAACAGGATTGGAAAGATGCAATTTATCCTGGAGCACATAGTGTAGTCACATGCATTCTTTCCCACCGGTTGCAGATACCTTTGATCAGCATGTTGACATTATTAAATATAGCTATTCAGTGTTTATGTGGTTACCTGTCAGTAATCTCAAGATGTCTCAGGTAATTTTAGAATCTCCCTCCTGATTAAGTAATGTGAATGTATAACCCAATAACAAGATGGGAAGAACCAAGTTTTAAGTATGTGTTTTGTGTGCCTTAAATTTCCACATAAACTGAAAGGTTGTATGTGCATGTTCTTGAATGATTATGCTATAACAGTATTTCATGAGGAATTTATAGGTGGGTCATTCATTCATACCAAATTTCCCATCCTTTAGTCATCAGTATCAAACCAAAAGCTAACTCCTAACGAAACTGAACTGAACAAAACCAAACTAAAACTAAGGCTGTGGAGCAGAGTGTCTCTTCAGAAGCTAACAGTTGCTCAGCTACTCAAGAAGTTACTTGCATTTTATGAAACCCAAAGCTTCATTATCATGTCCACAAAAGCTTACCGCTTATACCTGTCATTAGCTAGATGAGTTGAGTCCACAACCTCCTACCCTATTTCATTCAGATTCACTTTAACGTTATCTTCCTGTCTATCCATTGGCCTCCTTCGAGTCCCCCCCGACTAAAACGGTATGCGTTGATTTATGCAATTTATGTTTGTTGAACTTTGCCAGATTTTTAAACTGAAGGGTAAATGTAGACAGATATCAATGTTTCTCGGACGTAATGCTGTGTTAGTGGGTATTTGGTTCTTGGACATTTTGACCCTTGGATATGAGACAGTTGTGCATCTCGAAATATCAGCAGCTAAATACACAGTGATGCAGCGTAATGTCCTAGGACAACTGATACCTCATTCACACTGCTGCAAAAACCAGAAATTTTTCCAAGTTAAATGTATGTTGTATGTGGCCTCTATGTTGTTCTTTTACATCTAAAAAATATCTTAGCAGTAGTTACCACACATCCTTTCTGGATCCGGTGCTAAGGAGTGCTGATGGGGCTCGCACCCTATATTTTGTGTCCACTTATTATTACTGCGATTGTTCAAAATTAAAAGTACGACTGTGGGCTGGCCACCAGTGACATAATGTTAATATAAAATTTCATCAGCAGTTTTCCAGGTGAAGCATGTGGACAGACTGAGACAGGCCCAGCCCTTTATGTGTTACTCCACAATAGGTTTCATATTAATTTATAGCGTAATTTAGGTTAGTTTCTGTATTTGCCCTGGGTCAAATGACTACTCGACCTCACTTTCACCCATTCCTTGAGCCAGCCTGATGCCCAATACTCAAAAGCTCTGTATTCCTGCATCTTAAGGTGGAACATTTTTTATTAGGGTTCATTAAGAGTGGATTTGATACTATGAAGTCATTTAACTTAGTTGACTACCAGGATACTTATAACTATTATGTAGATCATGTCACACAGCCCATGTTGTACCCAGGTACTGCTCCCAATTGTCTGTGTATCTTAGTTTTGTTAGATTCAGACTCGATACTTTTTATCAGTCTTTGTGTGTATTATCAGTTGCAGGACATTGGAATTGGGTCCAAACATGTTTGTGTTTTATACAAATCGTTATTTGGAGGTCTTTTGTGTGTTTCAGATTGTGGTGACCCATAATACAGTAAATGGCAAGCCACGGGGTTACGCCTTCATCGAGTATGAACACGAGCGTGACATGCACTGTGAGTAACTCTGCACTTGTAGCTGCCGTGTAGCCCACCAAGATGGCACAATTAAGATATCTGAAGGTTCAAGCTCCCACACTGTTCAAAGGAATGTGTAAACCTTACTTAACAATGTTAATTTATCAAATTTAAATGCGTTTTTAAGGAGGTGGCCTTTGGGGAGAAATTATTAAAAATATGTTTACAAATAAGTCACTGTATAAAAATGTTAAGTGGTGAGCTAACCCTCAGCTGTATGTGTGTCAGTGTTTGGGACTGTTTAATTTGTGGTTGTCAAAAAATGCATCAGAGTATGATAGAATTGGGTCATTTGAGAAAAAGAAACAATAGACATGTTCACAGGCATATTACAGTAAAGAAAAAGTCACCTCATACAAAGATCTCTCATTTGTTGTGAATAAAATGTTCTAACTGTTGTGCTTGTTGTTTATAGAAAGGCATCTAAATTTGATAAATTAATGTCACAAATGTAAGGTTTACAACCTTGTTGTACATGAGTCACTTAGTACTTACATTCCATTTCATCATCATCTTAACACACAGCAGACTGGTGTGTTCTTTCAGTTAAATACCCTAGTTGCTGCATATTTTCCATGCGTTCGTTACTCATGAGGCTGGGAATTCCCAGATGCTTTGGAGCTGAATTATGTGCGCACTGTGTGGTGTGTAGGTAGTTTGGTTGTGCTTCACAGAGTGGAATCTCTGAGAATAAATCTTTGTGGTGCTGACAGTGCAGCATTTCGAAATCTACATCTTGCCCTGTTTTGTGTGTGCTTCACCTGACCTGCTGAATACTGCTAACTTCTGTCACTGGCTGGAACTGTTTACAGTTTATGTTTGTTGAAGTCTCTGTAGAGGATTCTCTTTGGCCCTCCCGAGTGTTGGTTCTTTTGGTGGAGGTTGGTCATTGCCTGAAATGGACACAAATTCTTACACGGTTTTTCGTAGGTATAAAAATTGTCCTGATAAGTGTAGTGCTTTAGACCCACATTATCTTTCGTAACAGAACTGTGTCTTCGAACATTTTACACTAAACTGTATGTATTTCCATGTTATATATACAGTGTGTCCCACAAAAACATTGGCCAAACTTCGGGTCATTATTCATTGTTTATTAGGAGGGAAAGATGTCAATATGGGCTGTAATCTCGGCTGGTACATAGTCATGTTTAACATAATTTGAGACGTAATGTAAGTACTTCAGTGTCTTGCTTTTTGAAATGACTTGTACTGATTACTTACAACTGAGCGTATTTGAAGGAAGCACATGTTACAAGGACAGCTTTACTTTACCCCTTTACCAACTCCTTCATATATCCCCAGCAGATATAGAAGGATGAATTTATAACACAACATAAAGAAGTAGCATTGAGCACTGGATTAGTGATAAATGAAAACAAAACAAAGTTTCATGAAAATAAACGGAAGTGTAACAAGTTTAGAGCAAGAAGTTGCCTGGAATGGAATCGTAAGGACTGTTGGGGGACCATTTGTGAGTGTTGTGCAGTTTGCATGTATTGGGCCCTATCACATGTGTTTCACAATCTGAAATCTGCTTCAGCTGTGCAATCCTCAGATTTGAGGTCTTGCACGCAGTGGTGGTATAGATACAAACCTTGCAGACATTGGCGGTAGTATGTTTGGTAGACACCTGTAGGATGCCTGTATATCCTGTTAAGCTTTGCATACCATTCAAAGTCCATAGTTTGTATTTAATATTGTTTTCACCGTGCATCTCGTATATATCAAAAAAAGAACCAACTAGATGCACAATCACTATTAAAAACTTTAATAGTAGTATTACATTAAACCCGACATGTTTCGGTCAGGTACCTGACCTTTATGCTCACATTTCAAGTGTGTTTTACATATGGACAAAGCATATTAATGTAGTTTACCCTGAAGATGGTCAGATGATCCATAGTTTGTAGTTTTTTGGGGGGGCAGGGGGTGGTAGGTCATGAATGTTGGGAAGCCTCTCAGTGGGATCATGCCTTCTTCCACTGGCAGTCCCCTTTGTCAGCCATAATAAACTGATCAAACATTTTGAAAGATATAATAATTTTGAAAAGTCTGTCCAAGTCTTATGGGGGGGGGGGGGGGGGGGGGTCACAGATTGGTATGCAGATTGTGTGGTCATTTAACCAGTAGTTCAGATTCTGCCTCAGTCCACCACATCAAAATTATGAGGACTGAAAACACTTCAGTTCCTGAAGTGGTAACATTGGACTGTTTTAAGTATTTCAGGTGTTATTTTGTCCCATCGTGCATTTTGACTGTGATAGGGATTAGAATGATTGTTACATAAGTTCATTGTCAGTAACAGCACTGGCCACTTCTGTAGTAGTAACACTTATCAGCAACTATATTCAGTCTTGTCTTCCAGGACATGGTAAGTGAGGTACCGTATATTCTCGAATCTAATCCGCACTTTTTTTACAGTTTTAGAGAGCTAAAAAATCAGATGCGGATTAGATTCGCGTGCGGATTAGATTCGCGTGCGGATTAGATTCGCGGTCTAGAGCTGGATTTTGGAAAAATGATTGAGCAGCTGTACAATATAACAATAACGTAATTAACGTAATTAATAAACAACGTAAGAACAATACAATACAATAATCTATTATTTTATTATTTATTATTATAATTTATTATTCATCAGACTCGCCGTCATCACTCATAATTCGAGGAATGTTCAAAGATCTGGCCTTCTTTATCGCCTCCTCGCGAGTAGATCATAACTCACAAACAGTCCAGTCTTGCGTCTCTCTTGAAAAAACGTGAAGACTGCATCATCAATTTCAGAAAATCGTCCTTTCTTGGGTCCAGTGAATTTCCTTCGTGATGCCTCACACCCACTGATCGCTGCCTTGTGTTTCCGCCATAGTCGAACGTTGCTTTCATCAACTCCAAAAATTGCAGCGGCTTTGCGGTTTCCATTCTCCTCTGCGCACCGAATAACTTCATGTTTGAACTTTGCCGTATATGAGAGTCGTTTAGATTTCAGGTGTCCCTCTTCCATAACTAGGAACACGACAAATTGGAACAAGCACCTCCCACGTTTCAACAACTAAAGATCAGCTGGCTTCAGACGAGATTGCGCACGTCTGTTGAGAAAGGCCCCGCCTCTATCGGTATGACTCATCGGCCACAGGCGTAGCGTCGGATTTTAACGCATTGGTAACATCCAATATTATTCAATCAGTCGCCCCGTGGGCAAGGGGTGGTTGAAGGAAAGGTGCGGATTAGAATCGCGAACTAACTTTTTTTCGTTTAAGAAGTCGCCAAAAACTTTGTGGTGCGGTTTAGATTCGAGAATATACGGTATATCAGATGAAGTATTATTCTGTGCTATGCAATACATTGTCACTCATAAAAACTGAAGGATAAGATCGTGCCTGTGTACCTGAACTGGTAGTGGCTACATCATTGGCCAGAGTTTGTTTCATTTGTTTTGTTGTCTGTGTGAAGTTCAGACAAAATATTGTCTTTGTACGTAACTGCGAAGTGAGCAACAGAAAGAAACTGATAGTGTATTGCATAGTTACAGTATCTAAGGCCATATAAGTGGTCCATATATGTCATTTAGAGAGCAGTACAGCTTTGTTTGAGCTCCTGATAGCGTAGAGACAATCAATCAACTTGACCAGCATCGATGTGTCCTAGAATAACACAGTTGGAACAACTCTTGATCATGACATACAGAACACTTGGATTAATGTTCATGGATTTTATTATTTCTGGTCCACAGTGTGTTAAATGTGTGTCCACATGTTACGTTACATTGCTGTCATTGCGAAATGTGGCCATTTAAGGAAAATAATTTCAGACAATGCGATCTTGCAGTTTCATTCATCACAGATCAATCTAATCCTTAGTGTAGGTGCTGTGTTACTGTTCGGCAGTACAGTCATTGACGTGTTTGCACTTGTGCACATTGTGCTTCTCATCAGTGTGATTCAGTTCTGAGATTGTGTTCTCAGTTTCACTGCATGGCAGACGCAGGGAATACTGACGTATGTATTCCTGTTGGCCATATTTTTCTAATATTCCATTGCACTGCTGACATATTGTGGTTTTACAACGTTCCGTGGCCTTTCACAACATGTTTTTCTAATGTTTCACTGTACTCATATTACCCTTTCCCACGTGTTCACATTTACATTCTGCAGTATGTCTTGCATTCTCTGTGTATTTGTATTTGTCTTTCCTTCTTATTACCTTCTGTTAATGAACAAATTTTGTATGCACAGTTGTGTGAGTCAGGAACTTCAGAGAGCTTAACTTGGCCATCACAAGTGGAGTAAATGATGACAGCTCTTCCTGAATCCATTTAGCAAGCACTTAGTTGATGTCACCCCCTTTTGATATCCTAAAGTACACATGTATGTTAAGAGAAGCCTAATTTTGGATATGCTTTTTACACTAATGAGCCAGCATAGTTTGCCAGAGAGAAATATTAATACAACTTTTTATCTTGTTCTTGGTACAGCATGGCGGGCTGCTGGCAACTAGTGCCCCCCCTTTGTGTGCAAAATCCAAACATTGCTGGCTAAAATAGGTTTGTATGTGTGGTAAGACCCAACATACAAAGAAGTAAACAAGTTTTAATATTAGTATCCAGGGGTTTTCAGCAAATACAGAAGGTTCTGAATGTTATGTCCCTGTTGTTACTGTTTTGTTTATCCTGGCACAAAATGTGTAATAGATTTTGATTTGCAAGCTGATATGGACTTTCCACAAGGCTTATTCCACCCTAATCACACCAGATTATTCACGTGTAAACAGGGCAGTTAATCAGTTTTAAACCTCTCAGATGAATGTAATGAAACTAAATATAAAAAAAAAAAACAGAAGTATGGGAAGTATAAGAGGGCCGGAGCTGTGTCTGGTGTACACGTTGAACTAACCTAAAGGAAAGAGAATAACTTGTTAAAATATACTCAGGGGCATGTGAAAGAATGTGTAAATGACAGAAACCAAATTACTGATAAATGTTTTGAAAAGGGGGCATGGTATATTTGTAATAGGGACATGTGAACACTTAAAAATTTCAACTGCTCAGGAACTTGCAGACACACAGTTTGGGTTAAAATGTTAAGTCTAGTCACAAAATATTAAGTTTACTGGTGAAATAAATCATATTTCAAGCTGTAGGCACACATCAAATGTGCCTGTATTCCATTATTTAAGAAAGCACGCTGTCTGTGGGTGTTCTTTAGAAAATAAAAACTGATGCTTTATGATGTGGAGGTTATGTCTGTCTGTCTGTCTTGTTTTGTCAGTTTTTGACCTAGTAGCAGTGCCTACACCATTGGAAAGTTTCTTTTCAAATCTGATGTGGGGAAACTTCCACTAAGTTGTCAGACAGTTCCAGTTTTATTTTAAATTGTACAAGACAAATTTTATGTGAAGATGTACATGCATTTCTGTGCACATCTCAGGTGTAATTCCATATCACTGTGTTATCTCGTAATCTGAGAACTGTTTGATTTTGGTAACTTTTTGTATTGGAAAACCTGCAAAATTACCACTTCGTAGCTAAAGTTGACCTCAAGCACCTGTCCCTTCTGTGCAATTGTAAATGAACAGAGAAAGGTGACTTCTACCAATGTTGAAAGGTGTATACTGTTAAATTAGAGCATTATGCCAGATGTTATAAGAACTTTGCTATTTGAGTTACGATTATGTACGATTAACAGTGTACACCTATGTGGTGGCAGTAAAAAACATTATGACATCGAGCATTTTTCCAAGAAGAACACTTGGCATTGGTATCTTCTAACAGAGATAAATGCACTTTGTTGCTTCTGGTTTAATGTTTCATAGACTGAACTTAGTAGAAAATTTGAAGTTCAGTTCAAAATTAAATTTATCAGGAAGTTTGAATTCAAATTTAAAAATTATGTTTGCACATCCATGATTTCTAATGTGTAACTGAATGGTATGTGTGTAATGTTACTTTGAAACATGCCTAACACAGTCACTTGTGAGGACACAAACTGCTATCTTCTCATTATTCTATAACATTATGGCAATAAATCAGTGTATGGAAAATGACACCTAGAAAATGTGACAGTTCATTCTTGTTCATACACACAAAAATTTATAAGGGCTGCCAACAGTTGTATCTGTTACTTTAATAAGGTTCCATTTGTTCTTGTCTATTTGTGGCATTTGTAACATGAAGGGCATGTTCTAGTACATAAGGCAGCCAAATGTTACTTTGTATAAGAATTCTTGGTAGGTATAATGTAAGATTCTCACAGAGGGTGGGTTTGAGTTGATTTGCGCGTGGTGACGTAAGTAAAATGGCGCACCAGGTAAATAAAACAACGGAAGAAACCGTCCATCAGTTGATTTGGTTCATCTGTTGCGCGAGAAACTCGTCTAGAAATACCGCATCACAGATTCGCACTTTTTATGTCGCGTAAGTAGAGATTGGTAGGTATACACGGTACTGGTTATGATTTTCACAAGTGCAGTGTGTAGCCACTCTGATATTGCATGATAACAAAGGATGTGTAACCAGTTACTCATTGAATGTGTCATTGGGCACACTGTTTCAAAAGTGGACCATTGTTAAGGTAAATTGCCGATTTATGTTTTTCCTGTTTTAAATATGATTTAAAAATATTTATATTCATCTGAATTGAAGGCCTATGGGTGGGTATTACACAGGTAATGGTGAAATTATTTTTTATATATGAAATGCATTATTATTCCCATTGACTTTCAGTTTTCCTTCTGTGATATTTCTGACCTTGTCCTCTTGTATTCCTGCAGTTCATTTCCATCATGCTCTGCAGAAAATGGATGTTTTCAGGAATGCTCAATCAGAAGGCCTCTGAGCGTGGATGTAAATCGCTGGAGAAGGTTACAATTTTCTTTTGGTTCACTGAATGCTAGTACTGTATTTGTCTGTTGAAATGCATATATACCTTCCCAGTCATTCCTTAAATTGGAGTAACATGTACTTACTTATGTTTTTGATCACTGTTGCAATGTGAAACTGTGAAATACATCGCATTGTGAAAACTGATACAGGTAAGAAAGGGATGATGGAAGGTATATAAATTATGAGTAGACGTTACTGAGTTTTCTATTTCTCCTCATTGTTACTTGTGCATTACAGCTGCCTACAAGCATGCTGATGGCAAGAAGATTGACGGACGGCGTGTGTTGGTGGATGTTGAGAGAGCACGCACTGTCAAGGGCTGGCTTCCAAGGAGACTTGGTAAGCTGACGTTCAAATTGCAGAGGCATAAGTTAAGTATAGAAAGATGCAGTATTCCTAGAGCAGATATATCAGTGAGGCATTTTCATTGTGTTTGAAGGTGGTGGCTTGGGTGGCACTAGAAGAGGAGGCCCTGATGTGAACATAAAACATTCAGGGCGTGAAGACAATGAGCGGGAAAGAGAACGATATCGATTAGAAAGAGAGCGAGAATCTGCTCGTGCTGGCAACCCTGATAGAGATCGTGTAGAGAGAGATCGGCCTGACAGGGACAGGAGACGTTCTCGAAGCAGAGAGAGGGAGAGAATAGAAAGAGAGAAGCGCAGGAAATCCAGAAGGTATTGTTTTCCTTTGTGTGTGTGTGTGTGTGCGTGCATGTGATAATCTGTTGCCTTCAGGGTAATTTTTATATGAAGGTTAATTCTGAAGGGTTCTGAGGACAGTGGGTATACTTCAGTTTACTAATTTTCTGCACTTGTGCATTCTCTCATATGCAAAAAAGAACTTGCTCTGTTCCTGTCAGGTTACATGGTGAGCAACTACTAGTTGGCGTGACTGTCAATGTTATTTTTAGTTGCTGGATGCCCTGAAACCCCTGTCCATTGTCTCTGTGTGCATCTTTCCCACCAAGTATCATTTGTTTATTCTGGTTCTTACAAATCGCTGATAAACAATTTGTAATGTTTCTGGAATGTACACTACTGCTAACCTGCCCTACTGGGTACCTAGACAAAGCGAAGGATGGAGGTGGAATGGGTGGTGAGGTGTGGGGTATGTTGTAAGGTGGAAAATGTAAAGACTGTCCTGAAATTGTAACTAGTATCGTGTCACATCATCCTTTACGGTTCACCTTTTTTGGGTTCAGCATTTAACAGCAGTGCGATTTAGTGTTGTTATTGCTTCTACATAGGGCTTACACATTGATTTTTGCCATTATGCTTGTACAAAGCAAATCGGGATGTGTTACTAAAGATTGAAGATCCTATAGGTGTAGAAGAAAATAAGTGAGAAATGGATCATCATAGCTACATGTCTTGGACTAGGACTGGATTTGCTTAGGCACTGGGAAGGATGTCCACTTCAGTTTTTATATGTTTATAAACAATGATTTTGACACATGCAGTGTTTCCAGGTTTGATGATTTGTTTGATGATCATGGGGGAGGGGACATGATGTGATCCTGAACCAATGCCAATGTTTGCTGACATGCACGTTGCTTGTGAAACATAAAACCATCCTTTTTAAGATGTAACGGCATTGGCAAGTATGACGAACAGAGCTTTTTTTTTTAACTTGGAATTGTTGCTATTTCATCTTAAGTGTAAGGTTTAACTAAACAGTTACAGCTTTGTGTGTGTGTGTGTATGTGGGGGGGGGATTGATGTACATAGGCTTGAAAGTAATTTTTTATTTGTTCATTATTTTTGTAGGCCTAAGTGGAAAATGTATAATATTCTCTTTTTTTTTCTTCTCATGTTTCTGACAAATTTAGTGCTTTCCCATAATTGTAATTTTCCCACAGTTATCACTTTTTCCCCCCAGTTTCTTCAGAAACTGTGTATAAAAGTTTCACTGTATGTGCATGTATGTTGAGGTTATACTCACAGGAGGTAATAAATTTATGCAGTGAAAATTGTGGGATCACCCATGATGACCTTAAGACAGAAAGAGAAGTCAAAATTAACCCTTTGGTCCCGGAGCTGGACATTTAAATTTTAGGGCATCCTTTATGTAAAATGTGAATGTTTTATGAACCAAAAAACGGTAACATTCTGAAGTACACTGAATTTTGTGGAGGGAAAAACGGATATTGTCTTATAAAATTCAGTGACTACATTTGTTGACTAAATATATGCCCTTTCATTCAGAAGGACCATACTTTGGAATTTTTCCATTGTCAGTTATATAATTAAAACACTGTGTTTTGCAAGCTAGCTCTGTTTTCCTCCTCAGGTGCAAATCTGTCTGTTGGACATCTTTGATAGAGCTGTTGTCAGTGCTGTTCAAGTTTAGAACCCACACATGCAGAATTCCTTCATACTCAACAGTATATCAGCTGGTGAATGAATTTTGGATAGGTTTTTGTTACAGAAGAAGTGAGAGCAAACACTTGTTCTCGCAGGAGAAATGTTACATATTATTGCAGTGTGTTTGTTGTGAGAGTATGGTTTTGCAGCTGATGCTTTGAAGCATTGTATAGTGGTGAAGTCACTTCAGCGCTGATTTTTACAGGAGCTTGCTGAAATGGTCACATAAGTACTCAGAATAACAGATACTGGTCAGCAGATAATGCCAGTCTAATATGTGGTGCGATGAAGTAGTTGCCAGACCAGCTGCACTGTGACACTATTGTGGCTATCACAAACCTCTGCTCCCGCACGTATAATAGAGTCTTCTGAGTCATTTCCGTCTTTGAAAAAGGCTGTAGCACATGCGATAGTTGAGTAATATCTTGTTAAGTATAGGTGTGTTCCATGTGTGATTTTGGCATTAAGGAGTGGCAGACTTGAAAGAACAGCACGTCTGCATCAAATTTTGCTCTAAACTGGGGAAGCATTTTGTGCAAATTTTTGAAAAGGTACCTTTTGAAGAGCAGACAGTGGGAGGAACAAGTTTTTGAATGGGTGTCCAAGTTCAGTATCAGTGTGACCTCGGTTCAGGATGTTAAACACTCGAGACATTCGCCAACAAGTGAAACATGCAAATGTGGGTCACGTGACGGAATGTATGCTCAAAAACGGAATGATCACTATCCACGAAGTTGATAACATGCTTCGTATTCCTGTGCAGTTACCAGTTTTTTTCCCCCTAATGCTGTTTACCTGATGCATAATTAAGGAAATCAAGTATGTGCAATTAAAAAATTTAGTATTATGTCTAGGAATAATAAATTTGGTGTGTAGATAGATTATGAACATACCTGCAAAGTGAATATGAAATATTGTTCGTAGTTGAGCAATTACAAAATATTTTGATGGGGTGAAGACTTCAGGTTATGTGTGATTGATAAATATGACACATGATATCAGTGTAGACATATAAGTACAAAGTTCTTCAAACAAATATAAAATGATCCTAATGATAGTTTTGCAGTTAATAGTTGATAACATTTTATGATATGTGTACAGTTGTGAACAACAACAAACACATGACCATAGTGGATTTAGTGATGTTAACCACCTGAGAAGGGTCCAGGATATAGAAATGTGCACGAGCCTTGGTAAAGCATAAGTTAACACTGAGGATGATTCAGTTGTGTCAGAATGTGTTGGTATACTTACGTACATGTAAGAAGGTAAATTTTCCCTGTGCAGACCATGAAGGCATGTGGGGAAATGCAGGTACAACTGCACTCATTCTTAAACTTATATAAATGATAAATTATACTGTTTGCTTATATTGTTTTAGAATAGTTGTGTTTGATGGTCATATTATTGTTTTATATGTTACTTTCCATTTAGTTCCAAATTAATGGTTGGGGTCAGGTTATTTGTTTTGCTTGGTGGTGGTAATTTTGACTCTTGTTTGCATCTTAATTTTAAGTCTTCTATGGTATTTCCACAATTTTTGTTGCAAATTTGTTATCTCTCACAGACAAAACCTGACATTAAATGTGCACACGTGCGTGCACACATAGATGGGTGGGGGTAATTAACTAATATGAGCTGTCCAGTGATTGAGAAGAACTTTTTTCTCTCTGACCCAACTGACTAAATACTTCTCCACCATTTAACCTCACCATTTGATCCACATATGCTGTTAAATTAATAAAGAAATCTGCTTCCTTTCAGTCGTTCAAGAGACAGAAAGCGCCGCCGCAGTCGTGAACGTGTCAAGGAGAAGGATCCAGACATTGAGGAAGTTGAGCGAGATGAGCGTGAGCGAGTTCGTGACAGAGATAGGGAACGTGATCGAGAACGAGATCGTGATCGTAAGCGCAGGCGCAGCCGTTCCAGAGAAAGAGACAGGGAACGTGATCGTGGTGACAGAGACCGAAAAAGGGATAGAAGGGACAGAGAACGTGATAGAGGAGATAGGTAATGGGAAACATTGTGTGTTTTTTATTGTGTTTTTGTTAGTTACTGTACATAAAACTTTTAATTTTATTTTGTAGGGACACAAAGGAGCGCAGAGATCGTGAGTTTGAGCGTTCAGAAGAGAAAGAAATTAGAATCAAGCAAGAACCTCCAGATGGTAAGATCAAAATAACACCATGTTTGTATTTTGTCACATTACACTATTATAGCTGCATGTTCATTATTTCATGATTTGTAGATATTGACCGTTTGAGAAGGAAATGCATGTAAACCTATATTATAATTTTAGCCAGTAAGAGAGTAGAAGAATATGTTGCACACATTAGACTCACTGTTGCCCTGAATTCAAAGCGTCCTTTTGAAATGAGTTGTATAAAAATTGCGTTATTTAAAAGTTAAATTTGTTTCTGTTGTCCCAGTGAAGTACATATTAATGTTTTAAAGTAGCATCAGATATGATGCAGTACAGGTTTAAACATTATTGTTACCTTACTGTTTTGATTTTCTGTTCATCATCTTCAGGTTACCTGAGCGGTTTGCAGATCTGTTGAAATTTACAGAAACTAAGGTCCAATTGCATTTAAGTTACTTTTATATTTCACACACTTTTCATTTCTAACTTCATTTATGTACATCCACAGTTGAATTGTAGCACTATCACTGTCGTCCACTTTCACGATGTGCTAACAAATTTGCAACGTTTATCAAAGAATTTTCTATACTGCAGTAGTAATGAATTGAGAGGGAAGTAATGTCATGTGTGTGTCTGGTCATTGTAAAGTATTTGTTCTGGAATCATTATTATTCTCTTTCACAAGCTGTCTGCCTGTGTAAGTTTTAATTTTCTTATCCAGCATGTGGCTTACAGCATAGCTTGCCTTCCCGGTAACATCAAATTCTTTGTAAAACTGAGGTTGTGAATTGTTTTTAAGCCCACAACCTTGCCCTTATGAAACTGACCCATCTGTTTCTTGTAGTTCCTAATGCAGTAACATTATGTTATATTCTTTCATTATTGAATCTGTTTCAGTACAAATGAGACACAAGCCAACATTCATGCTGAATGGTACACACAAACAGTTATATATTCATTTTGCCCCAAAAAGTCTACACTTTTTGGCTGTTTTCTTATCATTCGAAACACTGCCAGATATTTTATTGTATAATACTGCAACACTGAGTGAGGTCTGGCAGCTATTTCATACTACAGAGCTATGGGAAATGACAGAATGAGAGGTGTTCAATATTGCATCAGTGCAGGCAGAAGCATCTGTTAAGTGACAAATAGAAGTTGAAGGAAAGACACGTTAATCTTTGATGCTGAATGTATACATATGTAACTGCAATGTGATGCTCGAAATGCTGAACGTCAGCTGACTGTTGATGGTGAATTGTGGCAGCTCTTATGCAGCCCTTTAAATTTGGGGCTGCTCTGGTCTTCTACAGATTACACCATGCATTTGATTCTGGTACCAGAGGGTTAGGGGGAGTGGACAGGCTGAGGGTGTTTGAGAACAGGCTTCTGAGAAGGTAATGGGCATAAGAGGGAGGAAGTAACAGGAGATTGGACAAAATTGCTTAATGAGAAGCTTCAAGATTTGTGCTCCTCCCAAAATATTATTTGGGGGGTAAAAACAAGGATGAGATGGATTGGGTATATGGCACATGCAGGGGACAAATAAATGCATACCCAGTTTTTTGTAGGAAAACCTGAAGAAAAGAGAACACTTGGAAGATATAGGCATAGGTGGGAGAATAATATTAAAATGGATTATAACCTAGTGTGCTGGACAACAGCTTTGTCAACATGCAGTGTGATGCAAAGAAAACCAAAAGGTGACTAAAGTCATTGCAAAAGAAAGTATAAAGTAATGGGTGGCCATTTAAGTTCGGGGTCTTTTGCAGGGTGCATTGGGCATTCAGTTCTTCACCAAAGGGTTAAATAACTAGGATGGGAGGGTGTGGACTGAATTTATCTGACTCAGCATAGGGACAAGTGGTAGGATGTGCAAGCAATGTATTAAAACTTTGGGTTTCAGAAAATGGGGTATTTCTTGAGTAGCTGAGTAACTTTTACCTTCTCAAGAAGGACTTTGCTCCATAGATTTGGTTAGTTGGCTAGTTACTTAGTAAGTTAGTTAGTTAGTTAGTGGGTTTGTGATTGGTTGGTTGGTGGTTGATGGAATTGAAACCAGATAGTAAATGTCTGCAGAGTGTAACACTTCTGACACATTTGGGCATTGTGCCTAGATTTTAAATCTGTGAGTAATTTCAAGCAAGACAGAGACATTGAAAGTATTAGAACCCCCCCAAAAAAAATAACGTGCAGGAATTACTACATTAATGTGACTTTCATAAGTTCCAGGGTGCAAAATGTATTTTTCATGATTTTTAAGAAATACTGCTGTCACCAACCCAAATTTAGTGTGGGTATTTAGTGAATATGAAAAAGGGTAGTGTGGAAGTTTTTGTACTAATGTGGGCTAGTTTTATTATGGTCTCTCTGTACCATTATATGTAATTTATGTGGGGTGGTTCATGGCCATGTTGATACTTCTGGAGCATATTCCTGGTGGTCATTATGAGTCAGAAATGTCATATAAACTTGGGGATAGCTCGGAACAGTATTATATGTAAGGGTATTGGAAGTTCAAGAACAGCTTAACGCATAGCTGTGTTGTTTTCATAAAACTTTGCCTTACATTGTACAGTTCATTTTGAAATGAATGTCTCAAGTGGTCACTTTCAGCTTCCATACACATTCAGAGTCGTGTTTGTATTGCATATGTGTAGAAGGATCTATACTGAAGACACATATCATGCATGATGACACATGGCACAACATGCAACACAGCGAGACTGATTGTGAACTGTGTGTTTCAGATTGACACTATAGACCAAGTCATCCCAACAGCCACATGATACACACACAAATGCTCCTTCATTGTAAGATTTGATGCAGTAGATTCCATACCCAACCCTTATTGTATGCCGCATGCAATGCTACAGCTATTGAAGGCCAGTGGCAAAGAAGAGACTAGCATGAAAGTGTTATGGATTGTTTAAAACTTTATATGTATGATAATGCACATGCATAGTTGGAAATAATAATGAGGGTTGTAGCATGCATGGGGCTTTGAAGGAGCCTCTGGTGCTCATTGAATAGGTGACTGGGTGGGTGGCAGCTGCTGGCTATTGGACCTTGTTTCCCCAAGTCTTCATATGTGATACAGTAAATAGCTTCTTGCTCGGTGGATGTTTTCATATAATATACACTGTGTTACCTAAACAACATTAAAAGGTATTCTTCAGCAGGTATTGCATTTCTTTAGAGTGTGTCCTTTGATATGTGTGTTTGAACATAATGACACGTTCACAAAATCATTCCTTGGACATCAGATAACCTTTCTTTAAATGTGTCTCATGATCCTGCATGTGTGCCATAGGTCAAAACTTTTTGTGTAATGTAAGACACACTCAGTTGTTCTGCTTTGCCATCCAGTCAACTATTTGCAGTTGCAAAAGTTAACACCAAAACATCCTTCTCTGATGAACCGCTCATGCACAGTGCTGCAAACGTGTATTGGTGTTGGCTGGTGTGCACATTTTGTCACTGCTTCATCTGTGCTGCAGTCCTGCCATATGTTGAGTGTCTTTTGGTTAATCCTCCCTAACCCTACCATGAATGTCATCTCAGAACCAGTAAAATTCAACATACTGGTTCATCTCATGATCATTTTGCAACTGTATTATCATTTTTTCATTACTTATGAGACAGAATGTGAAACCAGGCTGAAGGTATTAGATATTTATTTTTAAATTACAGTAAAACCTCTATTTAATGAATTGCTGGGGGATTAGAATATATTTCACTAAATCGAGGTTTTCATTAAATGGAGGTACATTGTTTATATGGAGCTATTGTCACGACATGAAAAAATCATCACTAAATCCGGGATTTCACTAAATGCGGGAACATTGAATCGGGGTTTTACTGTAACTTTACGATGTAAGAATTTGTTAGTGAAAACAGTCTGGTTATATGGAAACAGTATTTGAATTTCACATAGTCTACCTGTAGCTCTCTAACCATTGAGATTTGGACCCATGTGATGTGACATTTCTGACAGAATGATGTTGCCCCACACACCAAATGCCCAGTTCTCCCACTCCTTCTGCACCTCATTCGCTCTCTTGTGTATGTACAGACTGATGCATATAAGACAGTACCAAAATGTAAACCATTGTGTTTTATGTCACACTGAACATAAAATGTAAATGAGTGTTCACTGTACATGCTGTCCAATCAACATAACTATCTGCAATTTGAAAAGTTAACACCAAAACATCTTTGTCTGATGAAACCGCTCATGCACAGTGCTGCAAACATGTGCCCTCTGTTCCCAGTACATGCATTAATCATTTTGACTGTGTTCTGAGAGAGATATGTAAGAGTTGCTGCCATGATGCTTTCAGTGGCATTTTCATTATTCACTTCAAGTTGTATGCTTCTTGGATTGGTCAGATACATGTATTATTGAAGAAAATAACACATAAAGGTTGTGTGTTGTTAATACAGGTGATCTGGGTGGCTACAAGCCCTTTTGAAGTGATTGTCTCTGCATTGTTTTGTATTAGGCTAGGCTTTAAATGGATCACACTGGTTTTGAACATATGTAATTTTCTAATGTTTGTTCCAGATTATCCTGATTATGCTGCAGCAAACTATGAGGAAGGAAACTATGAAGATGCTGCAGTCAAATATGAACAAGATGAGGATAGATACAGGGATGGAGAGGAGGAAAATGAAACTAATACCAGAAATTACAATAATGATTACGAGGCAGAGGATTATTGAGCATACAGTGATATGAAGATTTATAGGTCCATGAAATTCTGTGTAGCTAGTTTCCTGTATTGTACAATCCTTTCCCAGGAGATATGCACGTGATGTTAATCATGTGAGGAACAAAGAAATGTGTTTTCACATTTAGTGAAAATTGGCTTTTACTCAACTTTATTCTGTATTAGAAATACACTTGTATGTGGGAACTGATAAAGCATTTATTATTTAGTGTAAATATTCTGACCATGATTTAGTTCTTTGAGTTTGTTAATATTGTAATGACTCCTGAAGTTAATGGTATTATCCAATTCTTTCACACGGAATTTGAAAACTGTATAAACCGTTAAATTGGTATTGATATTGTTTCGTAGTTTAGCGAGGGAAATTTCTTTGATTATTCTTAATAAGCGAAAGTTACATAAATATGTGGAAAACTGTCATGTGAACATGTCAGGTGACTACTGTATCATCAGTGTATAGGGTCATTATATCATATGACTGCAGTTCCTAGTCACTTCACATTAGGTCACCACACATGAGGCCATTCACCACCTTACTCCCATGCTGCTTATCAGAGAGTCTCTTTGAGTCTGCAAGTTGCTATGTGAAGTTCCTTTGATTATGTGCTGAATACAACTGCTATAGGAAGTGAGTAAATTTGGATAAAAGGCCTGATTTGCCTCTTTCAGACAGGACAGTAGTTTACAAATACTTCACAAGTTTTTGAACAGTGTGTTCTATCTTAGACATTAAGAGAACGCAGAAGACTTGCATTAACTGCGTCCACGTAAGATGGCTGCGGTTCACAAACTATGTTACACAGACCTTGAAACAAGACAGTCTTGTGAACTGGTGCCTTCGTGGGGTGCATGAGGAAGGAATAGACATAACATGTTTGTTTTATTTAGTGGTGTAGCTTTCTTTCAACTGTGTGGGTACATGAACTTTCAGAATAATGGGTTTCTCATGTTAATTGATGAAGTGCCGTTACATAATGTTAAGATTGGTGTGTGGTGTGCTGTGAGTGCTACGAGGAATGTTGGGCCTTTTCATGTGCATATATATACATACCTGTAATTTACATGCTACACACATTCTGACACCATTTTTTTAAACGTGTCTAATTCTAAGGGAATCTTCCCATGTTTTCAGCAAGATGGTGCAACAGCTTATACCACAAATTATTCTATGTTTCTTAATGTATTATTTACTGCTTGCAAAATGTTCCATGTTATTAAAAATCATACTATTGCAACACAACACATCATTTAATTTAGAACCTTGCCATTATAGCAAAACATAATTTAATTAAAACTCTACCACTGTAGTTTAAATCATTTATAACACAGCGCATCATTTGGAACACTTTCAGATAATTTGAGTGCAAGGATTATTACTATATACAGTAAAACCTCTATCCATCGTTTTTCAGGGGGATGGAAAACAAAAACGATACATACGGGAAACCATAAAAATTATAGGTAAGAACAATTTAATGATTATTATTACTTCTTGCTGAGAAAATCTTTCATTGACAGTTTTGTGCAAACTTTACTCCTCAATTCAAAGTATGATTTTTCAAGGCCTAGAATACTTTCACGATCACTGCCACCCGTGCTGTGCGCATAAAAGAAAGATTTTACTTTCATCAGCACTTCATGTGTCTCAGCAAAGCTCGGCACAACTTCGGGTTCGCCATCTTCTTCTCCTCCTCCTTCCCCCTCCACACTCCAGGACGACGCGAGGCTCACACACAGCTCCAGCACTGTTTCTACACCACAGGTTGCCACGTGACTGTCCACAGAGACGTAGTCCTCAAATTTATCTTTGTTCATGACACTGAACTTTTCCCAGTCTTGGCGGAAATCGTTGGTCAATACGACGTCACTATTGCCTGAAGATTGTCCCTGCACGTAACCAGCTTTCCGAAAACAATTTTCGATTGTCTGCTGGGTTACTTGTTGCAAGGCTGCCACAGTGTAGTGCAAAGCTTCCAACACGTTTATCTTCTTTTTCGTATCTTTGCCTGCATCCATTAAGCAAACAGCTGTTTGCACGAGGCGTTTCTTAAAGCTGCTTATACAGTTTACTAACAAGGGTGAGCACTTGTACAATTTGCCGGGTACCGTATGACTTTACATTTCTTAGAAACGATGTATCCTTTGGATGTACGGCACAATTGTCCACAGAGGAGAATGTTCCTGTTTTGCGCACCCATACTTGCGTCTAATGAACGCAGAAATAAAAAAAAATGTCGATGGTCATCCATGTTTTATTGTTCGCGTGCAATGAAGTAAAGCTCCACAACAGTGTTGCCAAGTCTTCATCTAGTCAAAAAAAAAGGATGAAGAGCAAAGAGTACAGAATGCACTTCCATACTTTTTGATGGAGCCAATCCAGGTGGCACTAAGAAAGCAATACACGCACGCGCAGCGCACTAAACCATCGCTTCAAATTTTAAAAAAACTATCAGTGTGGGAAAATGTTGCGTCAGGACCGTGATTTTTCAACGATTGATGCAGGAAAATGACAGTTCGAGGAACGATGGAGGTGGGAAAAAATAGTGTTATTTATATGGGGCTAATTTCGGGACCAAATAAGGCAGAGGATACATGCGGGAAAACGACTGTAACAAGAACGATGGAACGAGGTTCTACTGTACTTTATCCTTTAACATGCCCCACACGTAGAAAAATCATACTGAGATTATTGGTTTAATTTTGTTTATTCTCAGACCATAAATTCACACTCCTAGTGTTATAACGTAATGCCCTTTGTGAGTCTGACTCATAATGAATGGAGTACAGTCAAGCACCATGTGTGTTTTGCAACTATGGACACTGGTTTCAGACGTGGAAAATAAGACATACACATGCTGCCACATCTACAGAACAGAGAAATGAATGTGCATGGTGCATTCTGAGCATGAGAGAGAGAGAGTGAGCATGTGAGCGCACGGCGTGCAGTATTGTGGCTGCACACACTTCATGCTACAATGCAGATGCTGGGTCCTGTATGTAGAGCAAGGGGTGGCAGGCAGTTGTTCTAGGCTCTGACCAGTCACTTCATTCCCTGTACACCTATTTAGTCTGAATATGCAGTATGATACAATTTAAGGACAATAAGAGTAATCAGGACAATTCCTTACATATTCAATGTCACATACACTGAACTTCCTCAGTAACTGCGGACACATGGACACAAGTTTATGTTGAAAATTAGTTGATTAATCAATCTTTAGTTTGTGCTTTTCTTCCAGGGACATTCTGTATATGAAAAAAAAAAGAATGTATTATATGCACTGAGAATGACAGGTACCTTAAACATAATAATTTTCATGCATTCAAGTTTATTGGTGCAGGATAAATAATGTGTCTTGTACAAGGGAGGTGAGAAATTGAGAATGAGAAAATCTGAGGATTGACTTCAGAAAGGGACTGAAAAGCCTGGATCAGGAGACAGTGCTACACTGTGAGAGTGGTGGTAATTACACTTAAGAGCTTCTTCAGCCAAGAAATTAGTATAGTAATGGAACACCAGGAATATTAGTTTACATCAACAGTATCAGAGTATGCCACTTCTGAGATACAGGACTGTGCACCAGCTCCTCCATTTGATCAGCCATGACAGAGTGTAAACACTCGGCTTGAAATACAGGGAATATTTACGGTAAATTGGCTGGAAGAAATGCCATATTTGGAATTGGAGACTTGAATGGTTTAGTCAGCAGGGGGATATAAATAAGGATTACATGAATTAAAATTTCTGCTGCCGATACATAAAACATCTGCCTCCCATTTTAAAAGCTGTATGTTCTTGATACCAGTTCCAATTTATGGTAACAAAGTACAGTCAAACCCCCATTTAATGAATTGCTGGGGGATTAGAATATATGTCACTAAATCGAGGTTTTCATTAAATGGAGGTTTATTTGTTTGTATGGAGCTATTGTCGGGACATGAAAAAATCTTCACAAAACTGGGATTTCACTAAATCGGGGTTTTACCGTAAATAGCACACTTCAGCAAAACATATTCTGCTTCAGCCTCAAGGTGGAGCAGTTTTGAAATCGGTACACACTGATGTAACGACAGTCCAGATTTGCTGTAGTGAAGTGTGGTGGAAAAGGATTGTTAGGACAGCGTACATACGCTATTGACAGAAATAACAGTGGTAATTCATATTGCAGTTACTGTCAGTACTGCAATATGTTGTAGTATACTGTAGTATGTTGATGCATGTCCTGCGTTATGTTTTAATGTGTTTTTGTTATGGACCAAACCGGCCCCAGCACAGTTAACTTGAATGCTGATTTGTTGTCTCTGAAGCAAATTGGACTTTGAAGATTCAAGTCATCTGGGATGGTGTCTACTAGTTGGCACAGCATAACATTCAAGAAGCATGGATGTTCAGCACCACAAATGTGACAACCTCATATTTAACGTAATGGATTTTCTCATTGTTGTGGTCAGTCTTTTTTGCTTGGTATTGGTTTCTGCAGATTTGTTGTATGAAATGCATGACTGTGTAGTCTGAATGTCTAAATCAGTGGTTCCCAAAGTGGGCGGTGGGATTACCGAGGTGGGCGCTAATAGGTACGAGAGGTGGAAGGGAGCGCTGTTATTATCACAGGGGGCGCTAGTAGACAAGTAGTGCATTTATTTTTATAATAAAATTCAAATAAAGTAATTTTTGTGTTAAAAATAAAAAAATTAACTAAATTTCTTAGTATTTTAATTTATGAATCTTATTGAAGCACATATTATTTTTTAAATAAACTATTGCTAGATGAATTATTGTTTATCATAAAATAATATAAGAAATTTTAATTTCTTGATTAACACAAAACATTAAGTTTAACTCTTATAATTTTATTTAAACGATTTTTTAAATATAAAATAGAAGTGGAAACAAGCGCATTTATGTTTTTTAAAAAAGGAAGGGGGGCGCTGTGGGTGTGTATATGGAACCAAGGGTGCGGTGGACCAAAAAAGTTTGGGAACCACTGGTCTAAATGATGAAAGCAACATTCTACACTTCTCAAAATATCTTATTGTGATATGCCCTCATCTCATTATAAATGTGATGGAATTCTGCTTCTTAAATATTTAAATTTTAATCCACTGCCCTCCATATGGTGTGCTTACCCCAGTGATGGCATTCTGTATACTCACATTTATGCTGGAAGCTAATGTGCAAGGTGTAACTAAGCTGTCTCTGCCTCAGAATCACATATGTTTTGAAATATACGTGTATCTGCACTTTTTTTGGGGGGGGGGGGGGGGGGGGGGGGAAGTTTTAAGTAGTGAAAACCTGTATTTTTCTAAAGTCTTCAATGGCAAGTCCAGGATCTCTGCAGCTATAAGAAGCACATTTTTAAGCCACAACAAGGTCAGTACTGTTTTGATCTTCATTTAAAATGTAAAAGGAGTTGAGATTTCAGGTGTTCATGGTGGTGAGTGTGAACAACACAGTCTTCTGGATGTAACTCTATGCTGCCTGGTAGATTTTGGAAGAACCTGCTGCTGCCATCTTCAGGGTAGAAGTTACCCTGAAGCTGGAGGTATCATGTTCCTCTGTAGTGTTTGTATCTGTCTAGTCACATCCCAGAAGGCTATACACAACCTTAGGCACCACGTATGATGTTTATAAACATTCAGCAGCAGCACGTATCATCTTGTTATTACTACAAGGGGATTGCAAAAGTAACGCACACTACACATGTGCTGTCCACTCCACATGGCTGCATGGGTAATGTACTCATTTGTATATAAATGGATATGTCAACCAACAACTGCACTAATTAAGTTTTATTTAACACTTTACAATTGCCCTACATATGTTTCGGTCACAAAGTGACCATCATCAGGGGCTTCGTACGCACGTATGTGCACTTCACGTTGTCCATTGTTTATGCGTGGGGGTTATTTTTTGTACACTGTTCCACGATAGTGGGTACAATTGAAATTGTGTATTATGATCGTAAGTTAACGTAATTTGTGTTCATTTGTATGAATGTTTTGAAATATGATGTTTTCTACTTGCTTGTTTATGCCACGTGTCCACTATCCGGAACGTCTATATGTATGTTCGCTGAGCAATGTCCACTGTTTTAATGATGTTTTGGGTTTTTTGCACTGCACTGATATGGTGGGAACTGTTGCGTTGCTATGGCGTCAGTTTATTTGTACTGAAGAGCCACACGCCGGCTCTTGAGTACAAATAAACAGACGCCATAGCAACGCACTAAAAAGCTTTAGGCAGTTTGCTAAATAACTTTTACAAATTCAAATACTTGTGCAATTCATGGCTTAAAAAACACCAACAACCAATACTAAGTGCGCGACGTCTAATGATAGTGTGACACCAGCCAAAGCAAAACAGTGAAAGCTCAACAAGGAAAACATCCGGCATACGACGCTCCCAAGAAATATCTAGTGCTATAGCCTACAAAGTGCAGTGTACTCAAGACCCCCAGTGCCGAACTTCATGGATAAAACACACACGTCACATAACAATAGTGGATATCATTCAGCTCACCGACGCACCATTGGAATAGAGACCACGTCATCTACCATAGCAGTACAGCGGAAAAACTCGACAGTTCCCACCATAGCAGTGCAGTGCAAAAAACCCAAAACATCGTTAAAACAGTGGACAGTGCTCAGCGAACATACATATAGACGTTCCGGATAGTGGACACGTGAGTAACATACACAACCAAGTGGAAAACATCATATTTCAAAATATTCATACAAATGAACACAAATTACGTCAACTTAGATCATAATACACAATTTCAATGGTATCCACTATCGTGGAACAGTGTACAAAAAATAACCCCCACGCATAACTTAATAAAAATGGACAACGTGAAGTGCACATACGTGCGTACGAAGCCCCTGATGATGGTCACTTTGTGACCGAAACTATGTAGGGCAATATAGTCTTCTCGGCGCACAGCCGCGTCAATTCGTTTGAATACAACGTTTCGGGGACTAGCTCCGTCCCCATCCTCAGGCAAAACTGATTTTTTGCCTGAGGATGGGAACGAGTAGTCCGAAACGTATTCAAACGAATTGACGGGCTGTGCGCCGAGAAGACTATATTGATCATGTCGCCCGAAGTTTAAACTTATATGTAGGGCATGTAAAGTGTTAAATAAACTTATTAGTGAAGTTGTTGGTTGACATATCCATTATATTTACCATAATGCACGGTGAACAAAGGGTCAAGCGTACTCATTTGTAGTTTGACATTCGCTCTCCTCGTTGGTTAACTTGAAACAAAGCAACTTGCGTTTATAGTCTGTGTATAACCATTTAAAGTTGGTTTGTGAAATTGCTTCAGTTGAGATTACAAACTGGATCAAAGATCACTTAACAATGAAACCAAAAAATGCACTTTATTTCTTAAGCATGTCCACTAAACCTACATATGTTTTGGCTGCAATAGAGCCATCATCAGGCCTCGGACAACACTACTTATATACAAACCAATTGCCAGCAATTTTTAGTAATTTTTAACAACTTTTAATGACATTGTATTATCATCATTTACGCTTTTAACTCAAAGATGCAAACCTACGCCAAGACATTTAAAAGAAACTGTATGGTTGTAAAAACGAAAACAGTGAGTGTTATTAACCGCTAATAGAAACTTGACAGACATTGTGGTGTATATGTGGTGATACCAAATGGATTAGTGAATGTTGAAGTGAATGTGACCTTGAACCCCTGATGATGGCTCTATTGCAGCCGAAGCATATGTAGGGTTACTGGACATGCTTAAGAACTAAAGTGCATTTGTTGGTTTAATTGTTAAGTGATATCAAAATGCACGGTGAACACAACATAAAAAAAAATGGATCAAAGATCATTCATCAAAATTGAAACTTTACACGGTCACTATGCAGACAGACATTTATCAGTTTCTGAGAAGTGTGTGGTGCAACATCATATTGCAGCACAATTCCACATTGGTCCCAAAGGTTTCATCAAAATCAGCATAGTATTGAAAACAAGGCATGCCCTGGTAGGCTGAGAACTTCTACAGGCAAGACATAGGCAGCCATTATTGCTACCATTTTGGAGGGAGCAATATTTCCAGTGTTCTTTGCTACAACTACCAAAAAAAACAGTGGCACAGCTAGGTTCCTTTGGCCTCACCTAACAGAAATTTTAACTAAAAAACAAAACTAATTATTGAATTTCCTTTTATTTAGCTCAGTAATCTAAAATTTGTTGAGTGACAAAAAAATCTGTTTTTTATTGTAAAAATTAATTTTGCTGCCCCCACCCCCTTCCAGCTACACCGCGGCATGCAAATATCCGCTCCTAGGATAAAATGGCTAAAATTGTTAATAATAATAATAATAATAATAATACAATAGTTTTCATCACTGCGGATACAATTTGTTTGCATAGTTTGGATTCTTCGTGCGAGGCAGTGGTGGAATACGCATTTGGAATGCAGCCAAGTTTAAAATACACCGTACAGGCAGCGTAGAATTTTCAAAACACCAGGCTGGCACAATGACCTATTTACCTCCTGCCAGGTGAAAGCATGTCAGAGTTACACGTCCGGGAATCGCACTTGCATAACGGGCCGACATACGAAATACGATAAAACTTAGATTTCTGGATTCGGACTTTTAAAGAGTAGGCGAACAGGTATTTGGAATACGACAAATCAACAAACTTGTATAGATGGTTTCAGAAAGGCCGCCAAAGTACACCGACCCATGTAGTCATTTGCTTCACGTGGCGGGCACTAGATGGTACTCGCAGTGCTTCGTCTGCCACATCAGCAACACGACAAACTAGTGTTCTGGTGATAAATGGCTGAATGAAAGTGCATTTATTTTCTTTACCTGTGGCGTTATAAATCTTACGCTGAACGGAAGAGTGTGGTACAATGTCCATTCTCCCGTATAAAAAATTCTTTGCGCACAGCGTGACGCGTCTGACGTCACGTGACCACGACCTTTTTTTAACACTGCATGGATCCAGTAGCAGCATGAGTATACCACAGCCGAAACCAATTCGAGGGATAGTTAAACAAGTAGGTAGAATAAATGCCTTTCATAGTATTAATTATGGTAAGAAATGATTCCCCAATGTACGTGAAGGTTTTAGCTGGTTGTATGTCTTAGTAGTCATTTTTATGAAGCAGACGATTTTGCCCTGTTGGCAGCAGATGCTTGAAAGCATGGGCGATATCACATATGGCCATCAGGTAGTCATAAAATACGTGCATACAGTAATGTGTATTTTCTTCACAGGTCCTTTCCGGGGACTCTGTTATCATTAGAGGACAACCTAAAGGAGGTCCTCCACCAGAGAAGACACTTTCCCTGTCCTATATCATTGCACCAAAGCTGGGTCGTCGTGCCGTCAACAAGTTAGTTTCACATTATCATATATTAATTATGAGGCAGTAATTGTGTGTTTAAATCTGGAACCATGATTCATATGTACTTGCTATAATAGTGATTGTTTTGTCAGTGTGGAGACTAAAGATGAGCCATATGCGTGGGAAGCTCGAGAGTACTTGCGTAAGAAGCTCGTTGGTGAAGAGGTTTGGTTTACTTTCGAGAAAACAGCCAATACCACCCGAGAATATGGCTGCATATACCTTGGCAAGGGTAATTAGAAATATTTGCTAGTACTGCATAATTTATACATGTTCCTGAACAAAACCTCTGTATGAAGTTTGATCTGATCTGTTCTCTCATTATTGTACAATGGTGCAGATAATGTGGTTCTTATAACACTGGACTGTTTACTATTCTACATTTACTTACTATCCCACCTGCTAGTATGTTTTCATGAATGCAGTGTGTATTAGTGAAGAAGCAAGTGTATTCGAGATGCATGCCTTTGTGTGTGTGTGTGTGTTGCTTTCGTCCTGTGTCTTATACAATTCTTCCATACTAATTGACAGACACATATGGTCAAATCATTGCTGCCAACATTGATAAGAAAAACAGAAACAGTAATCCACCAGGGTGATTCCATGTATTAGCCAAGGTTACAGTTTGTATTTCAGTGTGTGTACACCAACAAGGTTCAGGCTAATGTGTACAACCTCCACAAGTAATCGGGCATGATGCCCAATGAATTAGTGAACTATGTCATTAGAATTTGAATATTTGTATGTAACTTGGTGGGAGTGAAATTTGATAACTGACAGTTCCGCTACTATGACTTGCTGTGACCGTGCATAACATCTGTGACTTACTGTGACTGTGCGTAACATACTTCACAGATGTTTTCCTTAGATGATTTACTAATAGCAGGACACAAATTTGGGTACATAGTATCGTCCTGGTGTCATGTTCATTTTTAAATATTGCTTTCCTTTCACATATAAATTTATTTTAAATGCACTGGTGAATAAAGTATTGTCAACAGTACGTTAATAGTGAAGTAATGTGCTGAATTATTCTACCTTGATTGCTAATTTTTGAATATTCCTTTAGATGTTGCTACCGGAGAAAAAGTGATAGAGTCCTTGGTATCAGAAGGTCTGGTCAGTGTTCGTCGTGAAGGAGTCCGTCACGGACCTGAGCTGCAGCGTCTTATCGAGTTGGAAGATGCAGCTAAAGCAGCTGGTAAGGGAAAGTGGGCTGCTACAGGAAGTCAGGTAATTGAATTGTCTTGATAGGTCCATCTTACATGCATACATACATATACACATACATTCACCGATCCAATATCCACGCAAGTCGGATTGGATATGGAATTCATCAAGAACAGAATAGATTGCAATAAGCAATCAAGTCAAAACACTGAGATACAAATGAGGTACAAAGTTGCATAAAATTAGTAAAACACTATAAATAACAAGAGAATTCATACTCACACACTAAGACAAGTTAAATATATGGGTTACAAAATAATAAAACAACTAAAATATAAATAATAACAAGTCAACATTTAAAAATTAAGTAGAATAAAGAACATAAACAGAATACACATTCATTCATTCATTCATTCATTCTGTAGTCTGTCTTACGACAGGTCCGCATCCTCTTCCAAAGCGAGTTCTCCACAGGGTGCGATCTAGTGCTTCCTCTTTCAATTTCCAGTATCTTCTCTTTTCCTTAAGGTCATCCAGTAGCTGCTTATTTATGTCTTCTCCCTCGGCTTCCGTCTTTCTATCCTTCCTTCTACCTTTCCTTCAATCACGTATTTCAGAAGGCAGTTTCTGCGCAAGATGTGGCCAATCCAGTTAGCCTTTCTTCTTTTTATTGTATGTAGGATATTCCTCTCCTCCTTGACTCTCTGTAATACTCATTTCTCACACGATCGGTCCAACTGATCTCCATTCTTCTCCAGCACCACGTTTCAAAACTTTTCAGATACTTCTGATCTATTTTCCGAAGTGTCCATTTCAGCACCATGCAAAACAGTGCTCC
This sequence comes from Reticulitermes speratus, assembly GCA_021186555.1. NCBI lineage: Eukaryota > Metazoa > Arthropoda > Insecta > Blattodea > Rhinotermitidae > Reticulitermes > Reticulitermes speratus. Next base: position 43,963,478 of record JAJKFL010000006.1, on the reverse strand, counting down.
AAATGTAGCACTTTACTAGTTTCTTCCTTAAATTTAAGTCCAGTTTGCTGGTGAAAAGATTATTCCTCTTGTTGAATGCTGCTTTAGCCATGGCCATTCTGGATTTAATTTCATGTGTACACCTTGCATAATTTGTTATCATGCTACCCAAATAATTGAAATGTTCCACATTCTCCAGTTGCTTTTGATCTATCACAATTTTCATTGGGGCTGGTTGCCTTCAGATTCTCATTACCTTAGTTTTTTCCACATTCATTTCCATTCCATAGCTTCTTCTAATTTCACTTAGTCTGTCAACGATGCCCTGTAGCACGTTTTCTTCCCTAGCCAGTAGCACAAGGTCATCTGCATATTTCACAGTTCGAATTACTTGTCCTCCTATTTTGAAGTCTCCAAACCCTTCAAGAGTTTCCTTGGTAAGGTACTTGCTGTATAAGTTGAACAGAATCAGCGACAAACAACAACCTTGTCTAACTCCTATTTCAATCTTCACACTTCTCGTCTCCCCTTGGTCCAGTCATATTTTGACACTCTGTTCCATGTACAATTTGCTGATCAATCTTCTTTCGCACCAGTCTATCCCAATTCCCTTTACGATCCGCATTAATTAGGTCCAGTTGACATGGTCAAATGCCTTTTACCAGTCTATGAAGCAAGCACACAATTCCTCATCTATGACCAAGGTTCGTTCTGATATTATTCTCAGCATCCCTATTTCCTTTTCCTCTCCCAAATCCAAACTGATCTTCTCCAAGTGCATCCTCAGTCTTCCTTTCAATCCTTCTTCAGAGTATCCTCGTTACTATCTTTGCTGCGTGCGCGATGATGCTGATTGTGCGATGGTCGCTGCATTTTGTAGCTTTAGGCTTCTTCTTTAAGGCAGTCATTGTTACTTCAATGAAATCTCTGGGCCACTCCCCAGGGTTTCACAGAGTGTAATTTTGAGAACTACCGTATATTCTCGAATTTAATGCGCATCTGAATCTAATACGCACCCAGTTTTTGGCGACTTCTTAAACGAAAAAAAGTTAGTTCGCGATTCTAATCCGCACTTTTCCTTCAACCACCCCTTGCACACGGGGCGACTGATTGAATAATATTGGATGTTACCAATGCGTTAAAATCCGACGCTATGCCTGTGGCCGATGAGTCATACCGATAGAGGCGGGGCCTTTCTCAACAGACGTGCGCAATGTCGTCTGAAGCCAGCTGAGCCTTAGTTGTTGAAACGTGGGAGGTGCTTGTTCCAATTTGTCGTGTACCGTAGTTATGGAAGAGGGACACCTGAAATCTAAACGACTCTCATATACGGCGAAGTTCAAGCGTGAAGTTATTCGGTGCGCAGGGGAGAATGGAAACCGCAAAGCCGCTGCAATTTTTGTAGTTAATTAAAGCAACGTTCGACTATGGCGGAAACACAAGGCAGCGATCAGCGGGTGTGACGCAGCTCCTTCAGAAGTGGCGTGGTGGGTGTCGACTGCATGGAAAGCCATCCCGGAGAGCATTATCGTCAGATCTTTCAAGAAGTGTTGCATAAGCAATGCTTTGGACGGAACCGAAGATGACATTGTATGGGAGGACGATGTTGAAGATAAAGATGATAGTGACTGGGTGGAGAGCACGGATAACGATTCAGTTATGAGTGATGACGGCGAGTCTGATGAATAATAAATTATAATAATAAATAATAAAATAATAGATTATTGTATTGTATTGTTCTTACGGCACGTACAGCAGCTCAATCATTTTTCCAAAATCCAGCTCTAGACCGCGAATCTAATCCGCACGCGAATCTAAGACGCATCTGATTTTTTAACCCTCTAAAACTGTAAAAAGGGTGCGCATTAGATTCGAGAATATACGGTAATATGTGATAGTGTAATAGGTGATCAACTGAATTTTTTGAGACATGCTGCACAATCTTCCCCCTTTTTTTTTTCTCTCCACGAAATACCGTGTGTTTCATGTTATCTTTTTTGGTTCATAAAATATTCACATTTTACATAAAGGGTGCGCCAAAATTTAAATGTCCAAATTTGTCGCCAAAAGGTTAGTACTAAACTATTTCAATTATTAAATATGAACATCTCATAGGACATTTGCCTATATAATGAAAGCAGTATTTGAAAATTAACATAGCAGTACAATGACATATGTGAATTTGTGCCTTGCTGTTGCAGAGTCTTACAAGGAAAATTACTTTGAACCATGTTGTGGACGTAGATTAGTCACAGTAACTGGTGTGATGGTTGGCAACATTCACTCTCAGCATACACAGCCCTGTACCCTAACCTGGGCGTGTACATGCAAACTGAAATCCTGACATTGGTCTGTATATACAGACCCAAAACCTGACCTTAGTACGCATGCAAACCCAAAGCCTAATCTCATTGTACACATACACAGACTCTAAACCTAACCTTGGTCTGTGTACACACAAACCTAATTAACCCTTTGGTGCCTAATGTCAGGTATACCCACACACAGTGAGACACTCAAAATAAACTCAAATTAATGGCCTCCCTTATGCAGCTCCCACTGGGCATTTAATGCTGGCACCAAAGGGTTAACGTACTGAAGCCTAACATTGGTCTGTACAAAAAGACAAATCTCAATCTTGGTCTTTACACAAACAAATCTAACCTTTGTATACAAACACAAATTCTAACCTGTCTTACACCACCACACACACACACAATCCTAACTTGGTCTATACACAAACACAAATTCTAACCCTGGTCTGTACACACACACACACACACATACACACACAAATCCTAACCTTGGTCTATACACAACACAAATCTCACTTTGTTACAAACAATTCTAACCCTGGTCTGTACACACACACACAAATCTAACTGATCTACACACACACACACACACAATCCTAACCTTGGTCTATACACAAACGCAAATCCTCGCCTTTGTATACAAACACAAATTCTAACCCTGGTCTGTACACACACACACAAATTCTAAGCCTGGTCTGTACACACACACACACACACACAAATCCTAACCTTGGTCTATACACAAACCAAATCCTAACCCTTTGTATACAAACACAAATTCTAACCCTGGTCTGTACACACACACACACAAATTCTAACCTGGTCTGTACACACAACCACACTACACAACACAAATCCTAACCTTGGTCTTACACAAACACAAATCCTAACCTTGTTCACAAACACAAATTCCTAACCTGTCTGTACACAAACACAAATCCTAACCTTGGTCTGTACACAAAAACAAATCCTAACCTTGTTTACAAACACAAATCTAACCTTGGTCTGTACACAAACACAAATCCTAACCTTGGTCTGTACACAAACACAAATCCTAACCTTGGTCTGTACACAAACACAAATCCTAACCTTGGTCTGTACACAAACACAAATCCTAACCTTGGTCTGTACACAAACACAAATCCTAACCTTGGTCTGTACACAAACACAAATCCTAACCCTGGTCTGTACACAACACAAATCCTAACCTTGGTCTGTACAATACAATCCTAACCTTGGTCTGTACAACAACACAAATCCTAACCTTGGTCTGTACACAAACACAATCCTAACCTTGGTTGACCACAAAACACAAAATCCTAACCAGCTTGAATCTTGTCAAAACAAATCCTAACCTGGTCTGTACAAAACACAAAGCCTAACCTTGGTCTGTACACAACATACCTAATTAATTTGGAATATACACCTAATTAAGATACTAAATTAAAATTGACATACGTGCTGCTGTATGTCAATTTTAATATGATATACCACAAGGGATGAATTCCACAAAAAAAAAAAAAAAGATACTAAAGCTTAATCTTGGTCTATATGTGAATGCAAACACAAAGCCTAACCTTGGTCTGTACACATACCTAATTAATTTTTGTGGAATTTATCTGGGTGTGGTAGATCATGTCAGTATTGACATATATACTACTATCAACCACAACAAATTTTTATTAGTTTTGTCAATATATGTTTCATGTTCTGGTCATGTAGACCATCCTCAGGCGTTAAAGTATGGTGACTTTAAAACACAAAATAAAAATGTGTTTATACATTTTTAATTTGTGAGATATATATGCATTTTACTTTGGGTTTTAAAGTCATGTATTTTAATGTCTGAGGATGGTCTACATTACTGAAACATGTAGCATATATTGACAAAACTGATAAAAATTTGTTGTGGTGTGACGGTAGTACATATGTCAATATTGACACCTAATTAAGATACTCAGCCTAACCTTGGACTCTGTGCAACAAAAATCTTAACCATGTCTGTACACACAAACCCAAAGTGTAACCTTGGTGTATACAAAATCATGGTTATCTTGGTTCATATACACCCACACATATCACACATATCTTAGTAGATTACTTCTTTCTGATTTTTTTTATGTATGTTGGCAACTCTGCTTTAGACTTTGGCTGCTGTGATCATAATCTAATACGGAGAAAATTGTGTAAGACACAGCTTGAAAGCAGTGTAGAAATGAAGGCATGAGTTATGATTACTTTCACATTTTCAGTAATTTCTTTCATTAAGGAAGTAATAGTATTTTGAATGGTTAGTGAAGGAAGTACAGTGATACCTCGGCTAACGAGTGACCCTGCTAACGAATTTTCGGGTAACGAAGATTTTTTTCGCTGTTTTTCGGACTCGGCTAACGAATATGGATTCGGCTAACGAATGTTTTAGTGGATGCTCGCGCTAACATAAAGCAGTAAACATGAACGGTCGGGCCATTCCAGGAGCTTATCTTTTCCGTCTGTATGTGTGTGACAAAGAAATGAGCTGACCACATCACATAGGGGAGACCCACCAACCCGACTGGTTTGTTTACGTTCGAGATTTTCTATAGAAACCTACGGGAAATCACGTTTCAGCTAACGAATGTGATTCCGGAACGAATTATCTTCGTTAGCCGAGGTATCACTGTATTACTCACAGTGAAGTCTTAGAATAGAAATTTACTTTTGCACTGTTATGCGGGGCTGAAACCCATTTGTGGCACTGCTGCACGTTGGACAGTAAACAGAGAGGCATGCCATTTTCTTATTCCCATTAACTTCAGATCCTTTTCAAACTTTCAGTCCGTTTTTTCCATGCTCTTCCTCTTTTCTTTGTTTCTTCCATTCTGGCAGTCACTGTGTGTCTTGGCATTTTTATGTTATTCATCCTTTCAGTATGTCCATACCATCATCATCCAAGTGATTTGATAAATTTTACAGTGCCTGCCCAATGTAATGTATCCTGTGTCTGCTTACATGTTCTTTTGCCAGCTTTCTTCTGCTTTCATGAGACCATGAATTTTTTTTACTGTGTTGCTTTTGAATACTCTGAGAGCTTTATTTCTTTTGAGGTCATTATTCAGGCTTAGGCTGTGCAGTTTATAATGGGTTGTATTAAAGTATATCTGTGAGTCAGTGTAGGTGAAATAATGTTATGTGTGCTGTTTCATGGCAGCTGGCAGTTGTGTTGGTGTGCTAAAGTAATATTCCAGATTTATATTGCTGCATACATATTCGCTTACTTAAATTGTTTTTTTTTTTTTTTCTTCAGGAACATATAAGAGATATCAAATGGACAATTGACAGTCCACATAACTTTGTGCAAAAGTGTGGTAAGAAACCTATAAAAGCTGTCATTGAACATGTGCGAGATGGATCCACGGTGAGGGCAATTCTGCTGCCGGACTTCTATAACATCACACTCATGCTCTCTGGCATTAGGGTGAGTGCAGTATTTACTTGCAGTCAATGTCTTGTATTGAATATGAAGTTCTTACAGTGGTGAATATTGAGTTTGCAGCCTCCTGCGATGTGACGACACATTGTAACTTGATAGGTATGTATGAATATTTTGGAGGTACTGCTGCCTCCATCTTCAGGGTATAAAAAGCAATTCCATTACAGGCCTTGACAGGCCCTTAGGGTCCCAGGAGGTTGAGGCTCCCAGATTATTAGACAATTGGCACATGAAGGTGGTAAGGTTGTCAGCCCTACGCACCGGCCACCTTTACCCCCCAGGAAAGATTCCTGGTACTCATTTCTGTTAGAGGCTGAGTCGACCCCAGGGCCATAGTGCGACCGAAACGATTATGTCAATGAAAAATTCCAGTGACACCATCGGGAATCGAACCCGCGACGTTCCGGGTTGTAGCGCAGTGCCTCAACCAACTGCGCCACCGCATGCCCCTATCTTCAGGGTATAAGTGTTTGTTATTCTGAAGATGGAAGCATCAGATTCCTCTGAAACATTGTACACATGTACCATATTACATGATATCATATCCCAGAAGGATGTAATCCTAGTTATGTTTAATTTCTTGTGGTGTTGAAGTAACATTCTTTTTCTCTAGTGTCCTGGGTTCAAAGTTGATTCTGAAGGAAAGCCAGACCCAACTGCAACGATGCCTTATGCAGAAGAAGCCAAATTTTTTGTGGAGTCCCGACTTCTTCAGAAGATGTTGAGATTATTTTGGAGTCTAATAATAACAACAATTTTGTTGGGAGTGTTGTTCATCCGGTATGTATAATATTTTGAGAAGTAGGGACGAGGAGGGATATGAACAGTAAATTTTCGGTCAGGTGATGCATTGAAAGTTAATGAGAGTGTTTAATTTGAGGTTTTGAAGTGGTAGATTGATAAGATTAGAAGACTACATTGAAGGATAAATCCCTGAGGATAGCAGTAGGTTCCTCTGAAATGATGACAAAATTCTACCAGGCTGTATGGTGTCATATCCCTCAGGACATTAGTGTTGATACAGGGGAGCAGTTGTCTTGTAGTTGTAGTTGAAAATGAAAGCATAAGGAAAGCTACAGTTTGTGTGTTTAATTAAGTACCACACCAACATGTATAAGAGAGTGGAGGTGTACTGCTTTTCTTCCTTCACTGCTGGCACCATAGAATTATCAGTGGTCAGTAAGTACGAGGGTGAGAGCCCCTGGTACCCACTGGATAGGGTGCTGGATGGGCCCTAGAGCTGTTATAAATGCAGTGCAGATGGAGAAATCTGTGCTATAGCCAGGAATAAAACTAAGTCTGTAGTCTATCCAGTACAGTAACCAAGTTAGTAAAACGTTATATCATTCAGGTACATTTTGGTAAACAGTGTAACATCTTCAGTCACATGTGTTTTCAGAATGTTATCATTCAAGTCTCTTGTCCATTCCATGTTTATATACTTCAGGATGACTTTAAAATATTACTGGCAAGATTGTGTGTGAAAGGAAAGAGGAAGGTTGTGTATTAATCGGATGGTGGTCTTGTAGGTTTAGTCTGGTAGGTGGATACGAACATTTGGAGGCAGGATGTTCATCCAGAACGGTCTCCACCTACAAAACTTCACATTGTTACAGCTGTGAAGACCGCAGAGTCTAAAACTTAGGTAGTTTGTTGAATAATGTAAAAGGTGAAGAAATGTGTGTGCTAATTTAACCTTTATGACCGCTACATCGCAATGTTATGACAGTGCATGTGTGCAGTGCAGCTTGCGTGCGTCACATTTTTCCAATACAAGTACAGTTGCCCCCAAGTTTAAATCTGGCTACCAGTGCCATTGTATTGGGGGATTCAAATCCCCTGCTCCTGAATGTTGAACAGTAAAAGAGTACACAGAAATTGTGTGTTGTGTGTCAGTAATGATGATTTGCTTGTTTTACAGAAGGGTAATATTGCAGAAGCCTTGTTGAAAGAGGGATTTGCACATTGTGTCGATTGGTCTATGGCGTTAATGAAGGGCAGTGCAAACAAATTCCGAGCAGCTGAAAAGGCGGCAAAGGAGGCCAAAATCAGAAGGTGGAAAGATTACCAGGCAACTGTCCCTCAGGTTGGATATTTTGGCACAGTTTTTTATGTTAACTGTTTATTTGTTTAATGTTTGTAGAAAGGTTGATTAATTGTGCAGTGCATTTTTATTTTGTAAAATGTTATATTTTGCATGTGTTTATGTCCATTATTGCAAAATTTTTATGTCTGTAGTGAATTTGATGTCTAAAATTAATATGGTAACAAAATATATTTTTTGTACCAGATCTCAGGTAAGGAGAAAGAATATACAGCCACAGTCGTGGAAGTTGTTGGTGGAGATGCTCTGATGGTGAAGACAGCAGATGGAATTGCCAAGAAAGTCTTTCTAGCAAGCATCCGGCCTCCAAGAGAACAAAGGTAAATTACAAACCGGTGTCATGAGAAATGTAAGGTGGTAGTAAAATTTTCCCATCTTGGTAATATTGCTGGCTGATGTTTTATTTTACCTTATATCTGATGTGACAGTTTACATGTGAGATCTGGTGAAACAATCAATGCCAGATGTCACTGTAATCATGAGTGGTGGTTTAAAAGTGCATTGCATACCAGAGTTGCATTAGTTGTTATAATTAAGACCTCTAAGTTAACAGTCAGTTTGTGGTTGCACGTGAAATGCGGGTTAAGTAAGAATTGATTAAAAATCAGTTGCTAGAGCCCCCCCAAAAATTCTAGAACCTTATCGTAACAGGATGAGTGTATCATGTCAACTGTTGTGATGCGCATTCTGAGTTATGGTGTGGAGATTTGAGTGCAGGAAAAGGGGAACATCATACAAATATGATACAAGTTCAGTAACAAGGATATTTCATGATAGTAGTTTGACCCTGGATTGTAATGTGTTGGAAGTTCGGTTTCAGTAGAAAATATCCGTACCCGTCTGAAGGAAAAGAAGCTGTCTTCAGAAAATTAATATTATAAATTAATTTCCAAAAGAAATGAGTTTGCAGTTCATGACGTGTCTGAAACAAAATAAAGAAGCTATAAATTGTTATGCAGACTAATAAGTGAAGTCAGGAAGAATAAATCCAAATAGAATTGGACACATTCATTGATGAGGAAAGGCATACTCATTGCGGCTTCAAAAGTGGAAGCAGGTAGAGGGCATGGAGGCTGCACAGAAGTGGATAATACTTTTATTCTATACATCCCATGTGATGATATATAAACCAAATTAAAAATAACCGTCAAGTCACAACTAAAATTTATTGTCAGTACTTCTTATTCGTTACAGCATGTTTTGGCCGACCTGAAGGTGGCCAGGTCGCCCGAAACATGTCGTAAGGAATAATAAGTAGGCCTGTTGACAGTCAATTTGAGTTGTGAATTGATGGGTAGTTTTAATTTACCTGGATAATTCTGTCATGATGAATTGGTCTGTGAAAAGAACACAACAGAAAGAAACAGTTGAGAAATTCTGGTCCATGTTACATTATTAGGTGTGTATCAGGTTTCAGAGGGTAGATTAAAAAGGGCTTGGAGTGTAAAGCTTGTTTCACTAAACACTGGAAGAAGCAAACTGATTTCTTCGGATTTTTCTCTGTAAGAAGTGTGCTGGTTAGTATGGGTTGACTCAGCAGCAGTGACAGCAGTGTGGATGCGTAACCTCATAGGGGTCTCCAAACTTGGAGACTGTTAACCATATGTCTGAAATGTTTGAAATGTCCACAGCCAGCATCAGTGCATTGTTGACACTAATGTCAACAGTGTGGCATACTTTTTTATTGTTTGTAGTGGAATGGTGGCACAAGAAATTCCAAATTTGTGTCTCAGGTCCTGCAGTGTTCTTGATTGTTTAACATACATGGTATTCTTTAGAGCACTCCACCAGTAAAAGCGGAAAGGTGTTAAATTGGGAGATGGGTTTATACTCTGCCCTTCACCAGTGCCTGTTCCACCTTCCAGGAAAGTGATCATGAGACAATTTCTCATGTCATTGTGGTATTGTGATGGCACACCACTCTTCCTTCACAAACAAATTGTTGCAGGAGTGTATGACATTATCTTGCAGAATTGATAGGTAAACAGCACCTGTGATGCATACAAAATGGCCACACCACACTGACACCCATGGCGTCTTAACTGCATTTTTCTCTGTTACATGTAGATTTTCAGTGGCATATTACACACATTTGTGTATATTAACAGTACCATTAATTTTAGAAGTGGTTCATCACTCCAAGCTATGAAATTCGGCAAAGATTATCGTTCATCAGATATGTCCAAAAACCACTCCAAAATCGCATTTCACCATCTGGACTGTCTTTGTTGATACCTTGGAGCAGTCTTGGTACATACAATTTTCACATTGATTGCTGCAATGTGTGATGAATGCTGGTTTTAGAGACATCAGTCTAATGGGAACATTGCCTTACATGCTTGTTTGGGGATTGTGTGATTACCTGTAACATTCTTGCAACACTTTGCTGGTTAGTTGCACACCGAGATCTTCCAGATAAACCGATGTTGACATTTTGCACTATTCCGTCAGTCTCAAACTTATCTTGTAACCTTGTAATTGTTACCTGTGATGCTGATGGTGTTCCAAATCCATTGCTCCATCTCTGTACCTCGGTGATTGGTGCCTGACATTTCAAGACAAACTAGTGGCCTCATCTCCTGAAGATGAGACCAATGCATTGTCTTGAAACATCAGGCAAGAGATACATAAAGTGGTGCCACATACCGAAAGAATGGAGACCTCAACTGTGCAGATGTGAAAGCATTAAAACTAGTCTGTATACCTCAACCACATTCTCTGTTCTTCTGTAGCATTTAAGAATTCACGTATGTTGCTCAAGCAGTAACAGCAATAATACCATTTTTTTATACTGATTACTACCATCTAGCAGAGTACAACAGTATGAAGTGTGATGCTCATTTTTCATCTAGCATTATTCTAATAGATCACTGTAAAGTACTGTCACTCTATTTCTGTGTATGTTTTAAGCATCTAAAGTGTTCATATTTTTTTGAGGGGGGATACTCTATATGTATGCCTAGAGTGATAAATACTGGTACATATGGCTGTGTTTGTTCTGTACATGAAGTTTAAATTGGGACAGTTTTGAACAACAAATTACTTTGTAATTCATCTGATGCAGCTGTCACTTGAACAATGAAGCATTTTACTGATTGCTGAATGTGATCATTTTGTTGTTATATATCTGGTAACATGGACAAAATGAGATGCTTATAACCTCAAAGTTTTGCATTGTCACCATATTTGTAATTGTTGACAAACAAGTAATATTTCGTATCTCATGTCAGCTTGTTTTATATTTTTGGAAAATTGCTTGCAAGTCAACTGTTAAAAGCATGATGACACGGCAAAATTTAGAAGTTATGAAAACATCATTGTTTTTGCATCTCCTGGTAAGTGGCTGTGGTGGGTGTATGTGTTTGACAGATGCATTTATTTGGTGTGCCTGCAGTTACATTCAGCAGCATATTTTGAGGACTGCATGTAATTTTAGCCTCAGAAATGTTTGTAGTAATGTAATTCATGTTCTGTTTTTTTTAGCAGGTCGACAGAAGAGAAGCCCAATGAAGCTCCCCCACCACGACCGAAGGGTTTCCGTCCACTATATGACATCCCGTGGATGTTTGAAGCCCGTGAGTTTCTGCGTAAAAAACTGATTGGCAAGAAGGTGAATGTTGTTGTTGATTACATTCAGACCGCAAGGGACAACTTCCCTGAGAAAGTGTGCTGTACTGTCACCATTGGTGGAGTGTGAGTATTTTTGCTATGCATAATCTTAATTTTGTTGTGCAGAGGCTACTTGATCGACAGAATGTTCAATAAATATTATATTGATTATATTTTTATAATATTAATTGCAGTAATGTGGCAGAAGCAATGGTGAGCAAAGGCTATGCGACAGTGGTCAGGTATCGTCAGGATGATGATCAGAGATCATCGCACTATGATGAGCTTCTAGCTGCTGAAATGAAAGCTGTTAAATCTGGAGCTGGGGTCCATGACAAGAAAAATATTCCTAACCATCGTGTTGCTGATGTATCAGGGTAAGATGCATCAGTTTTCGGTCTGCTGAGAAGAATTTTGTACCCTATTTTATTGCAATCCATTTACAGTGGAATTATGTTTCTTTGTGCAGGACCTGACCAAGGCTAAGCAGTTCCTACCATTTCTTCATCGAGCTGCTCGAACAGAAGCTGTGGTAGAATTTGTTGCAAGTGGCTCTCGGCTAAGACTTTATATTGCCAAGGAGACCTGCCTTGTTACGTTCCTGTTAGGAGGCATCAGCTGCCCCCGTGGCTCCCGGCCAAGTGTCGGAGGAGTGGGTTTAGTAGATGGGGAGCCCTTTGGAGATGAGGCACTGCAGTTCACCAAGGACAAATGTTTGCAGCGTGAAGTTGAAATTCAAGTAGAATCAATGGATAAAGCTGGAAGCTTCATTGGTTGGCTGTGGATTGATGGTCATAATCTGTCTGTTGCTCTGGTTGAGGCAGGACTGGCAACAGTACACTTCACTGCTGAACGCTCAGAACATTACAAAGCACTCAAAGCTGCTGAAGATAATGCTAAAGATGCCAGACTCAGGGTAAGTAATCAGATACTCGTCCTTATTGTAATGCTCCTGATTTTGATAAAGTGAAACCACTTGGTTCTGCCTGTCCTTTAATCTCTGTCTATATAAAAATGAGTTTGATTCATTGGTTCATTCATTACTTGCTTGGGTGGTTGCGTCTTTGTTTACATATTTTCCACAGAGTGCAGGGGATGGTAGAGCACCTGTTACCCACCAGCATCAGGGGCTCTGTCATCACTACATTGGTTAGTAGTCCATTGTGAGTTTGGATTCACCAAGACTCATTAGCACCAGGTTAACAGGTTATGTCACCTCAGATATTGTGACTCCTGCGCAGTTACAAAATAATACCGAGTAGCTGTGGAAAGTGTTGAAGGTGACTAGCAACACATAGCTGCATAACAGAATCAATTAACCTTTAAATGACCAGGTTGGTATTTAACTTTTAGCACATTGTTAATGAAAAACATAAGATAAAATTATGAAATAAGCAGCATATTTTGGAAAATAAAACAGAGATTATGCAGCATGTCTTAAAATTGCAGTAAAGTTCCTTGTTGCCCAAATATATGAAGCGAAAATCCTAGGTGCGTTTTTAATATGCATTTGCATATTCGAATGTAGGTCATTTAAAGGTTCACTGAAAACAAATATAGCAAATTTGCTAAAATTAATAAGTAATCAACAATGACTTCCTGATTCTCAAAAGGAAAACTGCCCAATATGACTGGCAGTATGTAACTTTTACTCCATGCATCAAAATATAAATGCAACGATAAACTTGCATGGTGTTGTAAGTATGTAATAACAGAACAAAACTGCAAACTTAGCTTACTGTTGAAAGTGCAAGAACCTTCTTGTAACGTCTTCTTACCCAAATATACTTTTGAAATCACAGGCCAAGACAATTTAGGCAGACATTGCTTGAAGGATGTACAGAGTGAAGGTGAGGTTTCCAGCAGCTTGGTAGATGGGCAAAGGAGAAAGGTAGCTGGAGTAGTTTAGGGTAACTGGAAACAGTGTTACACGGTATATCGCAGTCAGTGTCATAACTAAGTTGACCATCACAGCACAGCAGTCAAAACATTGATGCCACATGTTGAAGCAACAATATTCGTTGGCTGTCCAAATGGGGATGATGTATTTATTTTCAAAATACTGATAATTCCCTTTGATTTACCGTTTAAATGTAGGTGGTTTCAGTTTCCACTCTGCCTTGTGTTTGCTGTTTACATCGGCAAAGCACAAGGACCTACATTTCAAGTTTCAGGTATTGACCGTGAGACTAACTGTTATTATTGTGGACAATTGTATGTAGTGTGCTAGTGAGTTGGAAGTTCTGAAAAATTGTCCGTACATGTCCTACAGGACATACCAAAATACAGTGTACCAAGAGGCATTACATTAAATGCATCCTGGCGTCTGTTAACCGGCAATGAATATTAAACAAGTCATGCACTTACGATACATATTTGAATATCATATTTTAACTTTTATGATTTTGTGTTTGGTCACGAAGTTCAGGGAACAGTTATATTGGCCAGTTGTTAAATACAGGGATGTGTGAACACTAACATTTTAAAACTCTTCCACTGCTTTTCTGTTTTAATTCTGAGAAAATGGGCTTTTCCTGTGAAATACTAAACTGATGTATTTCAGCATCTGCTAACTTTCATATATGCTGTGTTATCAGATAAATTTCTGCAGTCAGAACTAGGAAAATGGAGTGTAAATTCCGGGAAGACATAAAGTTGGAGAAATATAAAATCCGTTAAAATGGGGCACTGTTCTTAAGTGCATTTGACCTGGACCTTACAAAAAATGAGCATAAAATCACAGAATACACAACAAGTGGTCATGTAAAATAGGGATTTCACTATATTTGGAAAAGACGGAGATTCTGTGATAAATATAGTAAGACTATGGCCATTTTGCGTGGAAGTTTTTTAAATGAGGTAGTTGTCTCTTCAAGCTCAAGAGCATGACAAACAAAAAGAGAGGAATGCGAGTTTTAAAACTGAGCAGCCCAGGTTGTTTCTTCTTTGTACAAGACTGGAATGAAACAGGTCATTACTCTCCACTAACCAGTTGCCTACTGCTACTGCTACTGCTACTACTACAGTAACTACTACTACTACTACTACTACTACTACTACTACTACTATCATCATTGCTTTCTTTATTCCTGTACCTAACAGTATTTGTGCTGAATAGGCAGCTTATTTAACAAACCAGAGCACGCAGTAGCTCAAACCAAAAGTGGGCATACAGTATTTGTGCTTTAAACCATCAATACATGCATATGTATCCCATGTACTGTATATTAATGATTATTGTGCACAAGTATATATTACATAATGTGATAGTGGTGTACTTCAGTTACTAAAACAGGGTTTTTTTAATAGGTATGGAAGGATTATGTAGAAGAGAATGAGGAAGAAAAGAAAATTGAGGAAGATCAGATTACTGAGCGCAAGATAGACTATCAAAAGGTGCTTGTGATTGAAGTCACTCCTGAGCTCCATTTTTATGTACAGCTGGTGGAACAAGGTCCCAGGCTGGTGCAGCTGATGGCAAAGATACTGCAGGAGTTCATTGCCAATCCACCACTGTCAGGTGCTTTCACACCTAAGCGAGGTGAACTGTGTGCAGCAAAGTTCCAAAATGATGGGCAGTGGTATCGTGCCCGTGTGGAGAAGGTATCCGGGTCTAATGCTAGTGTGTTCTACATTGACTATGGCAATCGAGCAATTATTGATGTTTCACAGTGTGCTGCTCTGCCATCCAGCTTTGCGGCAGACAAACCATATGCACATGAGTATGCATTGGCTTGTGTTCAGCTTCCAAAAGATGTAGGTACATTGTGACATAATTGAGCTGAAATTGAAGATACTTTTATACATATATTTCAGAACTTGTATGGTATTCTTATTTCAGGAGGAGTACAAAGGGGAAGCGATACGAGCACTTAAAGATGATTTAGAGAATCGGCCTTTCAATTTGAATGTTGAATACAGACAGGGAACTATCTCATACGCCACCTTGGTTGATACCGATAATAATGATGAG
The DNA here is from genome assembly GCA_021186555.1 of Reticulitermes speratus. Classification (NCBI taxonomy): domain Eukaryota; kingdom Metazoa; phylum Arthropoda; class Insecta; order Blattodea; family Rhinotermitidae; genus Reticulitermes; species Reticulitermes speratus. The sequence continues at coordinate 43,948,026 of JAJKFL010000006.1, read as the reverse complement.
GATATTGCCAAAACCCTGATTCGTGACGGACTTCTAATGTTTGAAAACCGCAGAGAAAAGAAGCTGCAGAAACTGGTAAGAAGGACGCTAATGAATTTTACACTTACTAGCTTACAGACCACAACTGAGAGTTGCACATTTACCAGCTTACACACCACAATCACATTTTTACACTTGTCAACTTACATACCACAATTGAAAGCTTTAAATGTACCAGTTTACATACCACAATTACAGTTTTACATTTATCAGCTAATGTAACACGGAGTTTTAAACTTATCAGCTTATCACAGTGTTAAACTTGTCAGCTTACATACTACAGTCACAGTGTTAAACTTCTCAGCTTACATACTACAGTCACAGTTTTACACATATCAGTTTATATATGAGGGGCAGTCCAAAAATAAGTTAATGCAGATGTTCTAATGTATATATATTGCCATTTTGAACAAAAGAGATAGCAGGTATTATCTATGCTTACCACTTTATTTTTCAACATAGTCCCCACCAAGACTGAGGCATTTGTCCTGTCATGGGACTAGTTTGTTAATTCCTGCCTCGTAGAATTCTGTGCCCTGCGATTTCAACCACTTCGTAACAGCTGTTTTCACGTCGTTGTCACTTGAAAATTTGTGGCCAGAAAGATGATCCTTAAGAGCAGGAAAGAGGTGTAAATCACTCGGTGCCAGATCTGGGCTGTATGGCAGATGTTCTAAGACTGTCCATCTGAAGCGCTGCAAGAGTTGTTGTATTGCAGTCGCAATGTGGGGCCGAGTGTTATTGTTGAGAAGCAAAACACCTGTTGTGAGCAGTCCAGGGTGTCGTTTAATGGCTGCTCGTAACCGTTCTAGGGTTGCACAATATGATGCTGCATTGAGTGTCATGCCTTTTTTCCATGAGGAACCTGGGATGTTTCCACTCCATGCTTGCACGTTTTGTCTCCAGGGAGTGATGACCTGGGATGTTTCCACTCCATGCTTGCACGTTTTGTCTCTAGGGAGTGATGGTGAACCGACATCTCGTCTCCAGTGACAATGCGTTTGAGGAAATCATGATCATGAATGGCATACTGTTGGAGGAATGAGAGAGCACTAACCATTCATTGTGCCTTGTGGTCTTCCAGCAGTGCTCGCAGAACCCATCATGCACAGAACTTGTGGAAGCCTAACTCCTGAATAATTGTGACTATTGTCCAATGTGAAAGACCCAAATCATGCTCAAGCTCACTCACAGTCTCTCTTCTGTTACCCGAGATTGCTGCTTCAACACGTGCTGTGTTCTCGGGGGTGCTTGCTGTTGTCGGTCTGCCACATCTGTCATCTGTTGTCCCAACTCGACCGGATTTGAAGTTTGAACACCATTTTGCCACACTTTGACGAATCGGCACTTCTTCCATCTACTAGCTGACGATGAATCTCAGCAGTAGAAACATGCCTAGCATGCAAAAAACGAATTACAGCACAGCCCTCCCCTTTGGACCACTGTTCCAGTCAAGTCACCATATTTAACTAACAGGGGACACCTTGTGTGAAGTTCAACTGCCAACTGACACAGCGTTACCAACCAACAGTACTACATTCCCCTACAACAAATCAGGTCACTGTAGTCCCTGTTCAAATTAAAATATATGCGTTGTAAACTTATTTTTGACTGCCCTGCATACCACAGTCACTGCTATGCGTATCAGTTAACAGCCACAGGTTTACACATACCAGGTAACATACAGCAGCCAGTTGGACACGCATATCAGCTTACATATCGCAGTCACAGTTACACAGTTACCAGCCAGCATAACAATCACAATTTTACTGTCATCTTATTTAACATAGTCACAATTTTACTCTCATCAGATAACATGTAAACAGTCACACTTTTACACTTATCAGCTAATAAATACAATCACAGTTTTATACTTGTCAGCTAATGAACTTGATCACAGTTTTACTCCCATCCTCCAAGTTCACAGTCACAGTTTTACACTTATCAGCGAATAAACACAATCATGGTTTTACTCTTATCAGCTAACTTAACACAGTCACAGTTTTATGCTTACCAACCAATGTGAAAGTCACAAGATCAAAATCAATTGCAATCTACTCTGTCTTTGACTGTTTTTAGTGATGAAACAGATTTCTTTGTTTTTACAATCAAGTGCTGCATGTGTTGGCTTATGATAAAGCCATCATGAGGCTGTTCTGTTTAAAAATATGTAGACAAATATCACATTATTTTATAATCTTTAGTTTTCTTATATGTGATGAGATCTCATATCTACAATTTTTAGTTCGAAAAATTGTATACATGAGACTCCCTGAAGACATTTTTTAAATAATTCAGCAAATTAGACTTATTAAAGGACGAAGTGTCTTCAAAGGGTAGGACTGAGAAGTTCTGTTTTTCTTTTATTATTTTGGAGAACTTATTACATAAGTGTGCTGAATTTGTGTAATGTGCAACAGTCTTAGGTATGTGCAAGTCTTTAAAATACATTTTCACCTGTATCTGACTGTCCAAGAATTTGTCACCTAGCTTTCTCATAGGATTGCATTGTTCTTCAAAGATTTTGGCGTAATGGATGTTCAGAACACCATCCACTTTGTTTATCTTTTCACTTATTGAGAGTGGTTTGCATTTGGTGCCCATTCTTGATGAAGCCATATTCAAAGAGGTGTTTTAAAGAATCAAAGAAAAAATGTAATGACACAGTTAATTCAACTTTAAACTTTAATTGAAGCATTCAGTTCACTATTAGCATTGAAATTTCTGGATTAAAAACCACACTGCTCCTTGATGTAATTTTCCCCACATCTTATGGTAATGTGTCAACAGATTGCATTGTTTTATGTATCCAACAACCAATGTTAAACGCAGATCACAATAACATCTTGGTCGCACAACGCCGGATTTTGATGGGCGGTAGTAGCCACGTTGATTGTGTGTTCAGTAATTAATCACTACAGGACAAAAACTTATGCACATATAGAATGTGAAGTAAATGTAAAATGCACGAGTATATAAATTTTGTGCACAGAATACTTCGAATTATTGAAATTAAGGTATAAAACAGTTGCAGTCACAATGTGCTCTGTTAAACCCATGTGCCATGAGGTTGCGTCATTGTGCTGTGTGTGACTTGCGTGCAGAAATTACCTTGGAGGTCAGCCTATACAAACTGACAGCATCATTTCAATGCCATATGTTGGGAACAGATTCAACGAATGGAAACTCAGGGGAAATTGTTTAAGATTTTGATACAGAAAACATACTAAACAAGTGAGAAATTTGTTGTGTCGTGAACTTTTCATGCTTAGGCTGGAAATTTTCTTGTGCGGGGAAACATACTGAAAGGGCACTGTGTATGTTAATCGTATGGGACCATTTCGGTTCTACATTATCCTGACATCTTCGGTGGAAAAATGTCTTAATCAGGGACGTCTTAAGCGAATTTCACTGCATATACCTAGTACCTTCCAAATAGCCTTATGAGTATATGGTTGTTTATACTGTGTTATACTGTGTTATTTTTCAATTCAAGTTTCCGGCTGTTCTCATACAGTGTTTCAAATTAATTGTTTTTTAAGTTAAAATTACAGTTTTTTTTTTTTTTAAAAAGTTGCCCGTATTATTTTTAGTTTTGTTTAAAATTCACATCATTTCTTCCTGTCATTTTGATACCACAGGTGGGCAAAGACTATGTTGTCCACTTATCCAGATAGTGTTACCAAATATGAAGTGCGTCCATCTGTGCAAGTGGCTGAGTTATTTTCTTATTCATTGATGTGTGCCAACTCTGTTCATTCAGTATGTATGGGAGTGTTTATGTTTAAAGTTCTTCAGTTTCTTAAATAACTTCTGTATACTTGTCAAGGTTGGCTGGGTACAGTCATAGCTTTATTCTCATCAGGTAACATACCCCATCACAGAGTTACACTTAATCGGCTAATAAAAACAGGAAATCTTGAATGTGTTTGAAACTGTAATCTGGGTTATGATACCGTGTAGTGCGGTATGTGGTTACTGACATGCAGGAAGATTTTGGACAGTTGTATAGGAGGAGGAGCAGGAAAATGGGCCATGGAGAGTAGGAGTGGGCATTTAGAGCCTGGAATGGGAAAAGAAAGACAGGTCTCAGAATTAGCCAGTGTAAAACATAGGCCCTTAAAGGATGACTGTTCACAGACTTAGGAGGAAGGCTAAGGTGCATGTGCCGAGGCAGGGAAGGAAGGACTCTTATGCAGGCACAGGAGGAAGTGTAATATTAGTGGGAAATGTGGGCCCTCAGAAACAAACAGTGTGTACTGATGTCTGTAGTGACACAATTTACATTACAGTTATCAGAATACAAAGAAGCCCAAGAAACTGCAAGGAAGAGTCATGCAAACATGTGGATGTATGGAGATATCACAGAAGATGATGCCAAGGAGTTTGGTCTGGGACGCTAGAAGCATATACTTACCCAGTTTCATGACACTATTTCATGGTACTACACACAAAATTCACAATGGAAGCATGTACATGTTTCACAGTTTTAATATTATGCAGCCATCTGTGTAGTAATGTTAAACTGAGGGTGTTTGTGCTACAAAATAAGGTGTGTCACAAAGCTGAGCAGGTTTACTGTACATTGTCACATCAGTGGGAGAGGGCTTAGAGGAGTTGTGCATTTCCCCTCAGCAACATCAGGTCTACCAACTGAATAGCTGTGATCATTGTAGAATGTTTAGCTGGATTGAATTTAGTCATTTTATTGATGATCATGACTAAAACCTTCTACAAAAAGCAATATACATATATATATATATACACGAAAACAATGCCAGAATGACTGTGGTACCTAACCCCTGAGTGCTTAGTCATTTGTGACTGTAATGCAAGGAAATGTGCTCAGAACTTATATTGCAGCCTTTCGGGGTATAATGCCATGTAGTTTGACACATGCACCAACGTTTTGGAGGAACCTGCTGGCTCCACCTTCACGTACCTCCGCGCTGACGATGGAGGTGGCAGGGTCTTGTGAAGTGTTGTCTATATACCAAACTAGATGTCATTAGCATCAGAGAAAGACTTGACTGTAATCTTGACCAATGCCAGGACTTCAGGCCTGTTTTACAGAGTTGTGTGGGTACTATGGAGTCTTTCTGTTACTGCCGCATCGAGCGTGGCAGCTTTATCACATACAAAGCCTGTATCTGCCAGGATATTGCATGGCAGTATGTGTACAGGGAAGGTGCAATATTTCACACAACTAGTTCTAAACAAATGCAAGGATTAAAGGAAAGCAATGGTGTGTTGAAGCACATAAATTTGGCATATTCTTGAAGAGTTGTTTTAATTTGCAGGAAGCGATAATGGATGTGATAAGTGGCAATGGTTGTAATGTAAATATGAAAGGTAGCACTACAGTGTTCTGGTATGACACCATGTAGTCTGGTAAATACATATCTCTGAACATTGACATCTACCAACCAACCAACCAACCAGACAGTATGGTGTCACATCCCACAAGACTAATTTTAATATTCACTGCCATAAGGTGTTTCCAATTTGTCACACAGTTACAATGCAATAGCCTCAATGGCCAGGACACTTTGACATAAGACTTGTTTGACAGGAGCTTCTGTAAAGGGATCTGAACATTTTATAGCTTCCAGTTGTACATTTGATGTTGCAACAGTCACTTAAAACAAAGCGTATTTATGGACACACACCACAGCTGATTCCATCTGCATAACATATGTACTGATAATCACGAAATTGATGGCCGGCAGGGATAACAGAGTCTTTAAGACCATGACTGATAATTGTGCAGTTTTTATTTATTATTATTATTATTATAAAAATAACTGTTTGTTTGTAATTTTCTAAGGTGACATATCAGCAACCACATTGTGTGAACTTTTTTAAGGTTTATGTTCAGTTGCAAATAGTATCATGAGGGGGTTAATGTGAGCATTTCTGGTGTCTGTGGGGCTGTGTTATTAAGATTGCCAATAAACTTGTTGAAGGAAGTTATTTCTGTTTCATAATGTTACTGTGAGAATGTTAGTTCCAGTATCCCATATTTATGTACAGTTAAAGCAATGTTGGCCGATCCCAGTGGCCGTGCAGTCTAAGGCGTGGGTCTTCGGCCGCTCGCTTACTAGGATCATGGGTTCGCATCCCACCGGGGGCATGGATGTCTGTCTCTTGTGAGTGTTGTGTGATGTCAGGTAGAGGTCTCTGCGACAAGCTGGTCCCTCGTCCAGAGGAGTCCTACCGACTGTGGTGCGTCTCAAATATGTGTGACCATGAAACCTCAACGAAACGAGGAGGCCCAGGCCCATATAAGGCTGTCGAGCCATTAAAAAAAAAAAGCAGCAATGTTGAAGAATCTTGCTTATCCTAGTGCAGTGTCACCCCTACACAAATTACTCCAGGTAGCTGTGGAACGTAAGAGGGATGCGTGCAACACATGTAGTTCAACATGTCAGTTTAACAAATAACAATAATATTTATTAAAATAATGTCAAGTAACAACAAATAACTTGTACAGTACTGATTAAGAGAAGTGTTGCCCAAGTTTATTGCCTCAGCTGCTTCCACTCTCCCACTCCGTGTCATAATAACAATTGCGCAGAACCAAAAACTTGCATGGTGCTGTAAGGAGTAATATCAAAATGAAATATAGAAGGTTACCTTATCAACGACTTTGCAAGAACTCTGTCCCCAGCTCCTCTTGCCAAAACAATTTTCTTTTACCAGGTGTAGATTAAATTTGGATAGTTGTGGAGAACAAGAGTGAAGGTTTCCATGATGTGGAAAATGGATGATGGTGGAGAGTAAGTATAGGGCATTAAGGTATTACAGGAAATGGTGCTGCAGATCACAGAGTGTACCGTCGCTAACGGAATTGTCACTTAACAGACTCCCTTGTTCAGATGGAGCCCTGATGTTGAACACCCAATTACTTGTTGCATGGCTGTGTCTATCATTGGAGTTTGTACCCCAGGGCTAGCACGTCCATCTATAGCACACATACACACGCCCTCACTGATTAACGAACGGAACATACCTCGAAATTCATTTCTTCATCCACATCACAGAATAAGTTACATGAGGTTTCTGGTGACAAGGTACAATGTTCATGTGTGTGGGTGTGACATGATCTGCACATTATTGTGTTGTATTGTTGGCGACGTGTTGCTTAGGGCGAATGGTCAAGTATGTGGCAACACAGTTGGTCTTGAAGACTGGTGGGGCCCATGAGTGCTGGAGACATTCTGTCAGTTTGTCTTGTACTGCCATGGCAGTCTATCCCAGTATGCCAACACCAAAAGGAATGCAATGGAATACGGTGAATAAGAGACCTGACACCATGTATAAATATACAGTATAAAAACATTAAAATGCTAGAAACATACTGGGAGCTGTGCTAACAGTACACAGTCATGTGTATTACTCCAGGGTGTAGCATTTAAGAGAAACAGGACATAATACCAATATCAGGCAAGGGCTTTCTTGAGGTGAGGGAGATGGGCTCATGTAACATACTGACCAGAAGGCCTGTCGCAGGAGTAAGGCGTACAGAGATATACAAGCGGGGGGGTTTTTTTTGTTTTTTTTCACAGAACGTGTATTTCACCAACTCCAAAGAGGGTTATGTTCTCAGAAAGGTTCAGTGTGGTCTCACATCAGTGGAGTGGTGTTGTGAGCTCTGGAACATCAAAATTGATGACAACACTCGGGCTATCTATTTCTCTTGTGGACATGGACTGGCGGAGCCTTGCCCTCCATTTACTTTTTTTGTTTTTACTTTTTAATTTTTATATTTTATTTTTATTTCTCAATTGTTCTGTTTCTACTCTTATTATTTTTACTTATTTCATTAGTTATTTATAATTCCCTCTTTGTAATTAATGCATTCATTTATTTGGTTTACTTCCCTTCCTTGTTATTGCTGCATTCCATACATTTTCTCCCATAATTCTCACCCTGCTTCACCGCCAGTGACTGGCCACCCTGAGATCGGTTCTCGCCCAGGTATCCCACTAGCCACTTTACGTGTCTCTCCCCCCGCCCTCCATCACGCTGTTTTTTATTTTTTATTCTTCTAATTTATTTATTTTTAATTTTTACTGTTGGTTTATTTGTATTTTATTTATTTAGCTTATTTTTATATTTTCCTCCCTTACTGTTACTCTATTCCATATGTTTTTTACAGCTGTCTTTGCTGATTGCATTCTCGGTACCCCTAGCTCCCTTACGTTCTCTCTGTCCACCTCTCTCTCACCCTGGTTCTACCTTATTTGCTGTCATCACGCCTACTGATTGCTACCCAGTGCACCTTTCCATGAATCTACGTTGTAGGTTGCTGGCTTTCTTTATTTTCCTACTCGGACTCTTGACCCGTGAAGATGGGACCGATACGTTGTCCCGAAACGTCGGTAAACAATTACCACACGACGCCGCGTAATGTCCCAGAAGATCGCAGATCTTATCGCAACTGTGACTGCTGAAACGATGCGGGTAATAACTTTCTCATCTCAGACAATTGACGCTGGTCGCAGAAGCTTCAAGACCTGAGCACGACACGGATAATGTTTTCGCCATGACCGCCCTCGATTTCAGCAACCATTGTTGCCATAGTCTCTGTTGTTTCTCCTATTCCCGACATGCAGACGCAGAGCGCAACGTTACCCGTGATTAGCTGTAATAGGTACACGGTATAACCTTGGCTAAGATGATCGGTTATTCATAGTAGCTCATGGCTGCGGATATTTTCGTTGCAAGTCGGCAAGGCTTATTATTTCGTGTTTTGAAATGTGTAGTTGATAAAGTATAGCACAAAATTGAGTGGCTTGGTTTATGTTTAGTTGTGTGACACAAGTTCAGGATGAACCATAATATTCGCATCACCAGACTGATATTGAAATTCCGGTTGAGATAAAGCTATTGTCACATGTGAATGGCTTCATGGAGGATGGTGGAAGAGGAAGGATGTAGAAGATTAAAGTTTTGTGGGACCTCAAATCGTGCAGGAATGATGTGACTAGAACTTCAAACATGTACAGCCGTAAATAGTATCCGTATATTTTATTATACCATATTTACGAAATTGTAAGTTGTAAATAAGATTTATAAACGTAAAAAATGCCATTTAGTCTGTTTGGCAAGAAAGGGAGTAAAGGTGTTGATTACAAGTCAAGGTTGGAACACAAATTGTATCTGGTGAGTGAATATGTGGATTTTGATTAACTCAAATGTAACATTTTGTTTATGTATGATAATGGTGAAAATGAAGTTCTTGTAAAAACCTGGATGGTAGATAAATACTTTCACTTGCAGGCACGAGAAAACCCAGAACCAGTATTTGATTTGTCCGATTGTGGTTTGAAACAAGTTCCATCAGGCATATATTCATTATGCAGAGTGTTTAGGAAAGAATCTTTGTATCTTCAGGTAAGAAAGGTTTACACTGTAAGTTGTATTCTTTAGCTTTAAGGACAGGTTTTAATGATAATAAATGGTGCTCGTTTATTTTCAGGAGAATCAGTTGACGTCTTTAGTAGGAGGTGGAAACATATGTGATTTATCAATGCTGCAGATATTAGATCTGCATTCAAATTATTTTATGTATTTACCAGATGAAATAGGACACCTGAGAAATCTCCAAGTAAGTACATATTTTTGTCTAGCATAAGGTGTGTTAATACCGATAAAGAGTTTGGTAGGGCTTATATTTTAAAATGAAGATGCAAGTTTTCTGGGATGTAATGCTAAATCCTGCATTTTTTAAACTTTTTTTGCTATGTCTAAATAGTGTAGCCATCTGTTGTTGTTCTCAGACTTTACTTTTTGTAGACCTGTATTTATGAACACCTTGGAAACATGAGGGATTGTCAAAAAGTTTCTGCAATTTTTTCTGATGGTCACTGATATGAGGTAGACCCTTAAGAGTTGGCAACACTGTAGCTGGTTGTGTGACATGTCAGCATGCTGATGGTCTTTACCTTGCTCTCCATGTATGAGTTTGTATTGAGCAGGGAACATGGCAGTGCTACTTTCAGTTTTCACCAAGGAAGAACAGAGATGTGTGGTATGGTTATGCGCATAAGGTGCGCAAGGTGCTGAAATTCACATTTATATGCTCTGTGTGGGGACATTGCTCTTTCCCAGAGGTGTGTGTACAAATGGACAGAAATATTCAAGAAAGGCTGCAGAATGCTTAAGACACCCCTCAACATCAACCAGTGATGAGGAACTGGAAGAAGCCAGAGCCATGGTTCTCTGAGGATAGAAGAGTAACTATTGCAGAAATTGCACAAAAATTAAACATTAGCCAAGGGTCGCTGTATTGAGTAGTGTATGAGAGCCTTGGACTCCATAGGGTTTGTACAAGATGAGTGCCCAGATAATTGACAGAAGAGCACAAGCAGTCTTATGGACATCTACTGCCATCACTTGGAATATTATCACAATGACGGGAAGAACTTCTTTTATCATATCCTCAGGGGGATGAGACCTGAATTTATCGTGAATGTAAGTTTGCTGTGAAATTGGCATTCACAGCATTTGAGTTTTGCCATGTTTTCAAAGGATTCTGTTAGCTGTGTTTATGTTATGGTTCTGTCCTGCATTCTGATGATGACACATGAACATATAGTTAGTTTTCTTTGTGTTTATTTCTAGACTATTCTCCTTACTACTGCCTAAAATGGATGATGTGCTTTTTTTTGTGGTATTTATGTCTGAATTCAATAAATCTGCATCATTAACATAAACCAGAGTCTGGTGGATGTCCCATTCAGTTCCAGTCCCTTCTGTTTCCTTGGACCTCTCTAATGTTGTATCCTGAAACAAAGTTGAATAGCATTGGTGATAAGGTATCTCTTTGTTTTATACTTTTGAGTGACAAATGCATCTAATAAATGTTTCCCTGCATGGACTGTGGCTTTCATATTGGCACATTTTTATTAGTGCTACTGTTGTATAGGCGTATCAGACTTGGTGAGAATTTTGTACAGCACTTTCCTTCTAACTGAATCATAGGCTTTTTTGAAGTCAACAAATAGCATACAGACAGTCCTTTTATACCCCATCTTTAATGTCCAGTATCTGATGACTGCAGAATATGTGACATTGAGTCATTTGCATTATAACCGTACTGATGTTTCCAACAATTTCATTTATGGGTGGTGTTAACCCTGAGGAAAGAATGTTGGATTATATTTTGTATGTAGTTAATAGCAATGATATGTCTCGATAATTGCTGCTTCCTTTCATTGCTTTTTTATGATTAAGTCTAATAATATCAGGAATAAATGAATATCAAGAGCAGTGTGATATTCATAATGCAAAGAACACACTTGGAAAAATATACCTTTCAATTCTTGTTCTGTTGTATGTGGCTAATTTCTTTGTGACCTTACAGGTGCTAAACATCAGTTCAAACCAATTAAAACTACTGCCAGACTCAATTGGACAGTTGGAGAAATTGTGTGTATTGAATATAGCATCCAATCAGCTGAAGGCTTTGCCAGATTCAATAGGGAATTTGAAGCGGCTGCAGTGTTTAAATGTTCATGACAACAAGCATCTGAAAGTGCTACCAGCTTCTTTGGCTCGGGCAGCCAACCTGAGAGAAATTACATTAGATTCCATGAGGTTTATATATCCACCAGAAGAGATAGCAGTGCAAGGAGCGTTTGTCATCAAGCAGTTCTTGTCGCAAGGTGAGCCCTGATGTTAAAGTGTGTAAACATCAAGGAAGGTACTCCTTACAGGACAGCTTGTAACTGTTTTATGTTTTTTTTTACCCAAGTTGTGTACAGACGTGATTTGAAGTTGCTTATGTAGATGTCAGTATGGGTTTTTTTTTTGTTCCTATGTTGAGTCAGATGACACTTCACATTTTCTTTTTTAGGCTTTGCTAGAGCTTTTCTTTCATTGCAATTACGAATTGATGTTTAATTTTAAGTGTCCAAGAATGGGATTTTATATCCCCTTTGTATTATGGGGCTGGCAGCCATATTTTAACTTGTCAGTAATGGTATTTTTATTGAAACAAGATGGAATTGTACATGTAACATAATAGTTTTGGCACATTTGCTGTCTTTTGTTTAATCTCTCAAAACAGAAAGTTTAAATTGTAATAAAGTAATAGTTGTGGTAGTGAAATAACGGGTGTGTGAGTGTACAGAAAACTCGTGTAGAGAAACTGTTCTTACCTTAGCAGCCACAACCAAATATAAGTTCATCCTGTAAGGTCTGATTTATGGACAACTGTATTTATGAAATAACATAATTGTCCATGCCCTGGCCACATTATCCCAATACCCATTGAATAGGAGGCTGGGTGAGTGTCAGGGTTGGTCTGGACAATTTGGAGAAGGCAAAAATATATTGCCCCTGTTGGATTTGCACCCCACTCTGTCCAGCCCCTAGCATAGATGCTATACTGACTACACTATCCTGACTCCCAAAATAATGTACTAAATATTAATCAAATATAAAGGATGATTACTACAAAAACAGGGCGAATACAGTACGGAAACATACTGTATTTACTGGAATAAAGGACGGTCCTTTGTATAATCCAACCCTCCTTTACAGTCATCGGTTTTCAGGAAATACCTGTGCAGCACATGTTTAACTTCGTGCACAGTTATAAGATGGCCCCTGTTCTTGAGATGATGACTTAGGAGAAAATTCTTATGTTTGTGTAAATATATTGTGTTGTGCGAAAACATGCATTACACATTACAACCAAAACACGTGGTTTCTTGATATTGGCCTGTTAATATTTCCTTCAGCCACATGGTGAGATTAACCATTTGCGATAATGTACAGATAATGTTTGTGAACAATGATGATGATGATGATGGTGGTGGGGTGGGGGTGGGGGGGGGGGTGGTCACTGACTGTGTCAGACAAATGTACTTATTGGCTTACCAGAGGTGGTCCTAAGGTAAGGTGAAAATGAATTTAGAACTCGCCAATCAAAACAAAATTTAACCACACCATACTGCACCCGTGGGGAACAAGCTGCAGTTGGCCAGCAGTTGCTTATGTGATTTGATACTGATCCAGCAGTGCCCAACACAACTGCAGTTGACCAGCAGTTGCTTATGTGATTTGATACTGATCCAGCAGTGCCACAACACAACTGCAGTTGGCCAGCAGTTGCTTTTGTGATTTGAAACTGATCCAGCAGTGCCACAACACAACTGCAGTTGGCCAACAGTTACTTATGTGATTTGATACTGATCCAGCAGTGCCACAACACAACTGCAGTTGGCCAACAGTTACTTATGTGATTTGAACTGATCCAGCAGTGCCACAACACAACTGCAGTTGGCCAACAGTTACTTATGTGATTTGAAACTGATCCAGCAGTGCCACAACACAACTGCAGTTGGCCAACAGTTACTTATGTGATTTGATACTGATCCAGCAGTGCCACAACACAACTGCAGTTGGCCAACAGTTACTTATGTGATTTGATACTGATCCAACAATGTCAAAACACAGTGTCTGAGATAACAAATGTACACAGTCAGGTAAACAGCCAATAGAATGGGAGGGGTGATTCTGGATAGGGGAGACCAGAGAGGGGGAAAGACAGGACATTGGCTGAAGTTGATGAAAATCAGATGCCATCAGTGAGCTGAGATGAGGCACATGGCTGAGTAGTTTGGCTATAGTGTAATAATATATCTATTCACCTGTTAACATAAGTTAAGTGGGAAGAAACTTTACGTACTGCCAACAGTAAGAAATGTTGATAATGTTTATGCACTTTTGGAAGATAAGTATTGATTCTTGAAGGAATGTAAGCAGTGTCTGTAGACTCCAAGATATGGTTCTTCATCTGACTCACTAGACCATCACATACTGTCGTTTTCAGGGCATAGACATCTGCCATTACAGGTCCTTTTTTACTGTTCCTCAATCCTACCCTGTTTTATTATTTATTTTTACTTTCATTTTAAGTTTTTAATTCTAATATCCTCATTCCTCCTTCACTCTCCCACTTTCCCATTTCTAGTTCCTAGTTTCTTCTGCCACCTTTTCCTACTTCTCTCCTATCTGTCCTTGACATACTCCTCTTTGTTCTCCACCTTCCTTTCCCAAATTGTACTTTTATTTTATTGTTTTAATTTTGTATGTAACCATTTTATAGGTTTTTTAATTCCCCATGTCATGGCATTTTTCCTTTCACTTTCTCTTTCCATCACTGCTGTCATGTTTAATGCATTCAGAAATGGCTTGTTTTTGGTACCATTTTTGTTTCTGTGCACTGTTCCTTCTATGCCATGTCCCATTGGGTATGGTCGACTTGTTCCCTGTGTTCTCTGATCTGTGTTTTCCAATCATGCCTTGTTTATCTACCCAGATGACTGAGGTATTAGTCTTTGAAATGTCATTACATATCTGCCACACTACATGGTGTCACATTGCAGGATGCAGCTGTCTTCATAGTATTTGACCATCAGAACCTCAATTATCATTTGATTGTACAAGTTCCTTTTATTTAATTACAGTATACCCTTGATTTGATGGACTAGCAGGGGGGGGGGGGGTGAATGCCTGTTAAACCTGAATATTCGTCACCAGTGAAGTTGTCTTTAAAAAAACTCTTACAATTTTTTAAAGAACTTTTTTTTATATAGAAGACATAATTTGCACAAGAAATGTAATGCAAAGCCCATACAAGTGTACAGTACATATTTAGATTAGTATAGGAAATTCTAGTGTCATCCCAAAGTCCCTACAGGGGTGGTGCCCTTTGCCCCTACTCTAGGCAGCTTTTTTCTGAAGGGTTCGATCTTTTTGGTAGGTGCACTAGTCATTGAATGTGCACCTATTTGTGATGAGATACCTGTTTGAAAATCACCAAAGGGGGCAACCACCACTTACTTTAAACTGAATTTTTGTATGCTGTGCCACTGTGGCAGCAGCAGATTTTATATCTGCACCTCTTATGTTCATACTTCACAGCATTGATGTTCATACCATTTCATTACAACTTTGTCTAAATTTACTTATTTTGCTGGTTTCGTATATTTCCGTGAGCCAATGTTTGTGCAACAGCTTCAGTAGCAAAAGATAATGAGTATTTTGGAAGATCTTACACACCTTCCAGATACTAGCTCTTCCATTAAATCTGGCATTCGCTTTATGCTCAGCATGCACTTGATATTTCTTCTTGCCTTTCGTGGGCTCCATACTTCTATAATACAAAAAAAAGTTTTTACAAAAACTGAGTTTATTGAAAATATTCTGCAGATGCATCTGGTCATTTTGAAGACAAACACTAAAATGTCACGATGAAGAATACCATCTCATCTCCACTCCTCAGAGATGGTAGAAAACAATTCATTGTTATGTAGAGAAATTTTGTTTTTGAAGAATATTGTTGTCAACAATTATTATTAAAATGAACAGGGAAAAACTCGAACGTTTCTCACAGTTGGCGAGTGTTTACCAAATATTTTGGGTCTTTGCTGGGCTGGTGTGGTAATTATGGAAACAATAGCTGTTTGTTGTGAGATCCATACAAAACATGTAAGTAAACTGTGTGGGAAGAATGTAGAGTTTTTTGATGTTAAACCTGCAGGTACATAAAGTGACCACTAGGTTTTATATTGTTAAAGTGTGCAATGAGTTTATCTTTTTCATTCAGCATGAAATAAGTTTTGGTATTGACATGTGATGGAGTGTGGGTCATCTTTTTGTAAAACAGAGCTTGGTGTGGAACATGTCTCGCAGTCGGAGACCACGGATGACAGTCCTGGGGCCTCTCATTCATCGAGTGTTATGGACTGGGAACAGACAGATAGGGACTTTCAGGTAAATGATGCAGTACCATAATTTAATTTCCAAAGTGAGGTTCTGACTGCATGAAATTTGAGGTCACAGCAGTGAGTATATTAAGGTTACTGTATTGTGGAATGTAATGTTGTATAGTTTGGCAGACATTGCTGCCAAGTGATGCATCCATGCAGGGGACTTCTGAAATAGCCTGGTAAATGCATTTTCTAGAAGTGACATTGTAAATTCAGATAATAATTTCTTGAAGTGCATGTTTGAAATACAAGAACAATTTACAATTACATGATAGGTTTTCAGCAGCAAGGTCCCATTCTAGACTGTAAGCAGACACACAAGGGATGTAATCTGACTGACAGACTGGATGTCATGGTTGCTTGATTTGAGACATTTTCAAGGAAGTTGCCGGCTCAGTTTGCACAGCAAACAGGCATGTCTGTATCATCAGCGCAAAATATAACAAGACTGCTACATTTGCTTCCATATAAGACGACTTCAGTTCGCAAACTATGTGACAGATTTTGTGAAGCAAGACTGAATTTTGTGAATTGTTTTAGGGTGGATGTTGAAGGCATTCATCCTGTGGTTGTTATGTTTAATGATGAAGCTTGGTTTTTATCTCAATGGACACATGAGCTCTTAGAATAAGAGACGTTAGTCTGCAGAATGTTGTAAGTTAATCCACTAAGTGCTATTAATGCTAAGGTTGGTGTGTGTTGATCTGTGATCATAACTGGATTGTTGGGCCCGTCTTTTTTCTGAGACTATACATATGCACCAGTTTATATGTTACGTACATTATCGCAACAATATTTAACAACCAACTAAATGCACTTTTTTATTTAAAACTATTTTATAGTTTTATGAATTTATCTAAAAGCCCCTACATATGTTTTGGTCTGATTTCAGACCATCTTCAGGGGGTCACAACTACACGTATAACACGTCCATATGCAATTGGACGAACATATGGACGTGTTATAAGTGTAGTTGTGACACCCTGAAGATGGTCTGAAATCTGACCGAAACATATGTAAGGGCTTTTAGATAAATTCATAAAACTATAAATAGTTTTAAATAAAGAAAGTACATTTAGTTGGTTGTTAAATATTGAAAGAAAAATGCACGGTGAATGTAAGATAAAAAAAATTATTGCAACAGTTTTTTTGAACACCTATGTGATTACGTGAGAAGCATTGTGTTTTTCTTATTTAGCAAGAGAGTAACAGCTCACACAACAGACAAATCTGTGCATTGTTTTCATAGTGTTTTTGATGTCAGAATAATAGATAGGGGATTATGACCTCATTTGCTAGATCTGAACCCATGCAATCAGTTTTTTGCATGTGTGGCATGTTAATGGGTAAAGTATACAGTAATAATCTATCCACTGATGATACGAAAGAAAGCATTCAGAATGTAGTGTTTTCAGTTTTATCAGCAGAACTTTCTTGTGCATTGAATGGTGTGTTTGTTAGATTGATGTATTTGTGTGGGCTGAGGGAGACCATTTGCAACACCTTTCAGTATAGGGAGTACAAAATCTAACATTAATTGTAGTGCTTGGAAGTAAAACACATGACCCTGACTCATGGTAAACTGAAACAGAAGCAGTTGCTGCGCTGCATGCCGGCAAGCAAAGCGGTCCATGTGTAGCGTGATGCCTGATGTCATTTAAAAAAAGCCCTCCCCCCATATGTGTGTGTGTGATGTAACACGATTTGTTGAAATGTGAAAGCACTGGCAAAAGGACAGTTTTTGATATTGTTTTAACAGTATGTATAAACTGTAAATACAAAGAATATGCACACACACAATTACAACATACATTATTTGGTACAATGCTTTAGGTATGTTATTAAGAGGTGTGCTGTGTGATGTGAACTGACAAAAATAATTTCGCAGTACTAATATGAATCCTGAAAAATGATAATAGGCATTGTTCACATATAGTTATGTGAAACATATGCTGGAACAGTAGAAGCCATACAAAAAGAAGACATTCCATAAAATTATGTAGCTATAGAAGAATATTTATATTGCACAGTATTTTAATTATGTATGATTTACTTTTTATTCCAAGTTTTTAAAAAATTTTAGATTCACTTATGGGTTGGATGATTAGTTTTAATAATCACGTTATATTTTAATTTCAATGTTAATTTTAATGCTAATATGCAACATTATTGGTGACATATAACATACATTTAATGTTATCTGTTGGAAATCCTATACTGTAATATGAATAGGTACATTTTATGTGATGAAGTGAATTCCTCTTTATGATGGCTGATTTAGGTGAAACATGTTGAGGTGGCAGTAACGCTTGATTTTAAGTGTGTAGTTGTGGTTTGATGGTTGTCCTGCATTTGGAATTTTCAAATTTTGCGTGGATATTTGTGTTGTTTGTATGCAGTGATTTATATACATGCAGACTGGTATATTAACCCTTCCACTGTTGAGTAATTACTGATCAGCTGTACCCCCTTGTGCTAACTCATTTTTTGCAATTTTACTTAATTATGGAAATTGAGAGAAAACAAGTGTAAAGTGAATCACTGACTACTAACTCTTGCCAGATTTTATTAAAACCGTATTAAGTATCTGTAATGGCCAAGGTTAGGTGATGCATTCCCACTGCTAGGTGTAGAAGTGTCTGAATGGTTCTGCAGGTGACATACAAATTAGCAAAGGGCTGAGTTGAAGTTTATTGCGTTCATGAAGGATGTAAGTACATACCCTGCGAATGCGAACACATTCAAAATTTAGTTTGCGAAGTATATGTTTCTGAACTTGTACCTTTTATAGTATGAGTGCACAGTGTATTGTGGGTGGCCATAACATTATGGGTTCCACAGCATATAGGTTCAAGGAGGAACAGTGTGGTAGTGTTCATTATAACACAGTTTTACCCTTTTTATAATGTCTACTACATTGCATGCATTCATTTACTGGGTTACGTGAGTCAGTGTGGATGGCATGACAGACTGGTTACATAAGGTTCAATTTTTGGGACGTGTGGAGATTTTTCTCTCCACTATCATATCTAGACTGGCACTGGGGTACATTGAGCTATTTGTCCAGTGGGTGCTGGGGGTTCTGCCCCTGAAAGTAAAACGGGTGAGGAAAGTGACTACTCGCTCACCAAAGTCAAGAATGTGTGCAGTCATTGCTGCTATTCCCCATACATCTTATGAATAGGTTGCTTCATTAACCACAGGAATTGTTTTGCTGTGGTAATTACTCATTTTCTTATGTGATGTAATTGGTTGTGTTGTGGCACTGTTTAGCTACTGACAACATGTTGATGCATCAGTCCATGTAATGTTGCCAGGAACGTGCGGTCCCCTATGACATTATTACCCAAATTTGATGATTTAGTAGCTAATTTTTACCTCAATATCTGCACATTAAGAATTACAAAATATAAACTTTTTGTTTCACAGCAGACTCATACAGTTATGATCAGCACCAGACATACTCAAATGCTTATGAAATACCATCATTAAACAACAAAACATGATTTTGTACAAGCTGTGTTTTGATTTTAATTGTAAATAGTTTTAACATACAAGATTTAGCTTTGAAGTACCAGGCATTAGAAGTCCCGTGTCCCCTGCTGGCCTGATTCAACTCCCAACATTGTGCTAGGCTGTGTCTTTTAGTCCACAGTGAGCCAGCTAGGGATGCCACTGCCATTGCTTAAAAGACACAGTGGACCCTTAAAGATTAATGTTATAATTTAAAACACTGTTTGCTGTATACCTGTGGTGTGTCATATGGCACATTAATTGGGTCAGTTCTTATTATAGACATGCACCACTTCAAACTTCATTTTATGAAATAAAAGGGGTTGCTGTCAATGGCATACAGATGGATTTCTTAGTGATCAAGAATCCAACTGTGTGCTGTTTTTTGGTGAAACATTGAGTGGGTGTCATACATAAGTGTCTTCATATATACACACTGAGTGTGGTGTCAGGACATAGTTATCCTTTGTTTTGTACATCTAGTGGGATGTCACTACATAAGTTGTCTTTCATATATACACACTGAGTGTGGTGTCAGGACATAAGTTATCCTTTGTTTTATGTACATCTAGTGGGATGTCACTACATAAGTTGTCCTTTCATATATACACACTGAGTGTGGTGTCAGGACATAAGTTATCCTTTGTTTTATGCACATCTAGTGGGATGTGTACATAAGTTGTCCTTTCATATATACACACTGAGTGTGGTGTCAGGACATAAGTTATCCTATGTTTTATGCACATCTAGTGGGATGTCTACATAAGTTGTCCTTTCATATATACACGCTGAGTGTGGTGTCAGGACATAAGTTATCCTATGTTTTATGCACATCTAGTGGGATGTCTACATAAGTTGTCCTTTCATATATACACGCTGAGTGTGGTGTCAGGACATAAGTTATCCTATGTTTTATGCACATCTAGTGGGATGTCACTACGTAAGTTTTGCTTTCATATATACACACTGTGGTGTCAGAACATAAGTTATCCTTTATTTTATGCACATCTAGTGGGATGTCTACATAGTTGTCCTTTCGTATATACACACTGAGTGTGGTGTCAGAACATAAGTTATCCTTTGTTTTATGCACATCTAGTGGGATGTCAGGACCTAAGTTGTTCTAGCATTTTGAGAGGAACGTAATGGCAGCCATGTATTTCTGTGAAACACTGGTACCTGTCAGCCTGCAACACTATGATAAGGATTGAGTGTCCTGTATGCTGAAGTATGCTTAAAAGAACAAATTTTATGATCTTACAAGTGCCATTTGTTACATGACTGATCATATATTTGGAATTTCAGACAAAGTTTATTTTATTTGAATGCTTTGGAAGAGGATTCACACTTTTTGGTGGGATAGATACTGCATATATATTTCACACTTCTGAGATTATTATGGCACAGTATGTTGGAATTGCCAGCAGTGTAGTGAAGGGCCTGAAATGTGCTCTGTACTGCTGCCTGTTGTAAGGTAAAAGTAAAGTTCTCCCTAGAACAGGCCATGAAGGCCCAGAGGGGGAGTAGAGGTATAGCTCTACTCTTTCTTTAACCCTGGCACTAGATGGGGGGGGTGGTCAACTCCATGCCCTGGCCGCTTTACCCCCAGGAAAGAGACCCGATACCTATTTTATATGAGGCTGGGTGGGCCCCAGGGCCGGTCTGGACGGCTGTGAAAAATCTCGCCCCCACCGGGATTCGATCCCCGGACCGTCCAGCCCGTAGCAAGTCGCTATACCGATTACGCTATCCCGGCCCACTGCTGCCTGTTGTATAACATAAATTACACTGGTTTTTGTACATTCATTCTATCAGTTGTGAATAGAAAGGATTTGAATTTGGTGTTGTGAGATCAGTCGCTGTAATGGTGTATCCAGCCTTCTCATAAAAGCAGTATGCAACATGTCATTTTCAACACACAGAATGTATCTGAATTTCATATCTCACAGTTCTGTAAGTATAGAGGGTTTTCAGTCAGAATAGTAAGTTTAAGGGACTCTCAGAGCGGGTACCCTTCATTTACCATTGTGTCACAAGTAATGCTGTTGTGGTGAATTCACAGAGAGAATAAGAGTTGAAGTCTGAACCCTTCCAGTCCTGTTTCAGTCTCATGGGTGTCTGTGAATTTTGAAATGTTCTGTATTGATTTTGCCCCTGTACTAATGGACTTGGAAGGGAGGAAATACTGGTGCTTTATTTTGTATCTTTTGCAGCATTTATTAACCTTCTTTTATTATTTACTATCAGTTTTATTATAGTTTTAATTGTTAATGGCTTTAAATATGTATTAATTGTGCTCTTCCCTTTTCTATTCTAGGCCAAAATCCTGCAGCTAGAGAGACTGAAGGCATGTTGAGTAAATGTAAACCCGTTTCCTATTTTCACATTGTTTGTTTATTATTCATTTAGTTTGTATTAGAAAATATAATAATTTTAATTTATACTTAATGTTATGCTTGCCATATTATTATAATGCATGACTGAAGACTTATAACACTTTTTGTTGAAAGTTATGTTGGTATGCTAGTGTGCTCCTGTGTGGTATGCAGACCTGCAGACATGTTTACTCTAAATAGTTTGATTACCATCATTCTTAAGAAATCATATTAGAACAGGGGTATCGAATGCTGCAGTTGTGTGAGTAGCATTTCGGCTTTACATTCTGGAGGTCCTGGATTCAGATCTGGGCCTGGAGACTAGCTATCTTCACAAGGTTTTATAAGGTTTCCTTAGTCCGTCCAGGAAAATGCTGGCGTAAGACCACAAACTGGGTCACAACTACTTCCGTCCACATACTGGCCAATTCTGTATTCATCAGAGATACTCCTATATGACACTTTACCTTCTGAGTTAATGACAGCATTATTTCATAACCCAAAATTAAAATGTAGGGTTGTACTAATGTTCCTGAAGGAGTAAATGACACTGATATATCTTTGCATTGTGCTGACAGGCATTGCTAGTGATCACGTGCTTTAAAATCACATCACTCCAAAGTTATTTGCAGATCTCAAAAGGCACACATGGTGCTTGCTTGTTTGATACCTGGCTTAAACCACGTGAAGTGATCAGCTTTCATTAGTAACACTTTCTGAGCTATTTTTAAAAATTTCAACCCACTTAGCACTGTATTATGCACTTGGTATGACGTAGCAGGTTCTTTTTTTTTTTAATTTTCTGTACTTTGGCTCCTTTTGACCTTACAAATTGAGTGACTGCACCGTGCTGTTCTTTGTTTCAATTGCCGAGTGATTGTGCTGTGTGTTGCAGTGTTATAACTGAAGCTAGCTGATTTATTACCTGCAGTGTCACAAGATTGGCCAACTGCATGCACAAAGAAACCAAACAAATTTAATTTAATTTGAAATGATCAGTACTAATCAAAAGAAACTGAAATTATGAAAGAGAAGGAGACAAGAAAGTGAAGAAATGAAGCAACTGTTTGACATTGACAAGATGCTATTTGACATCGACATGGAACGATTCCCTTATAATTATCGGTTGTATCATCCTGTTGTACGTGTGTGACTGTAATCAGCACATAATAATGGTATCTCTCACTGATCATAGCAGGTACATATAATCTGTTACCAGCCTTTTTGAGAATACAGATGAAATAATTGATTTTGGAACTGACAATAAATGGAGATACTTAATACCAGTAAACCAAGATTGAATGTAATACAGCCGGTATATACAGTATAATTTAATGTGCCTGGGCTGTAGCAGGCATTACGTGGGTCACACAGGACGTCCGTTAAGCAGGGGTTTTATCAATCATATTGGATGAATAAAATACAATGAAGAGGGTTTGGCTTATATGTTAACACATTCTGAGTAATAGTCATGCATATGTGGCATATAGCATGTGTGGGGGATAGGACAGGTGTATACAGGATTTTGGTTGGGGCACCTGAGGGAAGAAGACCACTTGGAAGACCAATGCATAGATGGGAGGATAATATTAAAATGGATCTTCAAGAAATGGGATGGAAGCATGGACTGGATTGATCTGGCCAAGGATAGGGACAGGTGGTGGGCTCTTGTGAATGCGGTAATGAACCTTCGGGTTTCATAAAATGTGGGGAGTTTCTTGACTAGCTGAAGGACTCTGCTCCGTGGAGTGAGTGAGTGAATGAGTGAGTCATGCAGATGTAAGATAGAAGTTAGAGTGAAAAAGAGAGATGGGGAAAACAAGGAAATGTACCAAACACAGATTTACTATATACACCTGAATGGGAAACAACGTAAACTAATTCCTGAGCAAAAATCAATACAGGTGAACTCTTAATCTGATATATGAGTGTATGTATAAGGCAGGCACATACATTTTTAAAGCAGTATCCAACTTGTGCACAACTGTAACATATTACAGAGACCTCAACAAGAGCATACACATAAATAAAGTCTGTTACCAACAAACTACACAACAAGTTTCACTTATCCAAATGTACAGGAGATAACTCCAACATGTTTCAGCTATTTCTTGCAGCCATCTTTCAGGGAGCAGTGATATACAAATGATATATATGGAGTTAAAATTTAACTTCGTAAGTAGTAAACGGTAAAACACATTGTAAATATATTATTGTGGTACCCATATGTGATGTTGACAATATTTACAGAGTAAAATTATACAGGACTGAAATTAAAATCAAGTGTATCCAAAGATCTGAACACTACCACTCTACTGAACTGCCACTCAGTAAGCTTGAAATGAATTTATCAGTTTTAAGATGTTTGGTTGCACTTGATTTTGAGTCCTTTATAATTCTAATATGTAAATAGTCAACACCACACATTGATATTTTAATAATAGTATATGTACAATGTGTTTTACCATTTACTACTGATGAAGTTAAATTTTAACTCCAGATATATTCTTTGTATATTGGTGCCCCCTGAAGATGGCTATAAGAAATAGCCGAAACATGTTAGAGTAGTCAACTATACATGTGGATGAGTGAAATTGGTTGTGCAGTTTGTTGGTAATAAAACTTATTTATGTATATGAAGAACATACACATTAAACGCGGGGAATTTCTTGACTAGCTGAGGACGTGTTAGCTTCTCAAGAAGGACTCTGCTCCATGGAGTTAGTTTTAGAACATACACGTTAGACAACTTGTATAATTTCGTGTAAGGAAAACATTCAAACTAATGGACAAAAACCATACCTCTTATTAAATAATGAAATAATAACTTGACAGAATTTTACAGATTAATTAAATGAACTAAAATATAATAACCCCAACTCTGGGTATGTGTGGCAATGGAAAACAGGAAATGCAGATAGCAGGAAGCTAGGAAA
Organism: Reticulitermes speratus; assembly: GCA_021186555.1. NCBI lineage: Eukaryota > Metazoa > Arthropoda > Insecta > Blattodea > Rhinotermitidae > Reticulitermes > Reticulitermes speratus. The sequence continues at coordinate 43,923,375 of JAJKFL010000006.1, read as the reverse complement.
ATTTAAGGAGTCTTTTTATCACCTGTCATCAGTATTATAACTCAGAATGAAGTTAAGAGTTAGTACAAATAGAAGGGAAGAAAAATATTGAATTATGTTGCATTAGGTAGATTGAAAATTAAGTTACATGCAAAATTGACCACTAATTAATAATTTTACAGGAACAAAAGCAGCAAGAATTATTAATGTTGCAAAAGAACATGGAAGAACAGCAGAAAAAGGAGGTGGAACTTCAGACTGCAAAGAAGAGTGATTCAGGACGGGTTAGTTTTAATGTATTGGTGTATAGACAGCATTATTGATATTGCAAGTAATATTCCAGACTTTAGTGTATTAGTATGTAGATAGCATCTTTCAGATTGCAAGTATGTATATGTATATATATATCAATGGCCCTGAAAGGGTTATTTAAGGATTTGAAACATACTAATGTTAATCAATGTCTTACTACCAACTAAATGCACTTTATTTAAAAAAACCAATATAAGGTTTCTTTAAAATCGTTTTAAAAAGCCCCGATTTTAAAGAAACCTTATATTGGTTTTTTTAAATAAAGTGCATTTAGTTGGTAGTAAGACATTGATTAGTGAAAATGCACGGTGAACCTAGAATAAAATACTAATGTTAAGTTGTATTCTTTAGCTTCTAGAAGACCTGATGGAGCAGCAATGTAAACTAGAGACTGAAGTTCTTCAAATACAACGAAAACGAGATGCAGAAAGGATTAGTCTTGTACAGCAACTTCAGGAAGGTCAGTAAAATGGAAGGCATCACCTAACTCACACTTCATTGTGTCCCAGTTATAATGTGTTTGTTGTGTGAGATGCATGAAATGAGAACATAATGGTGTGGTTGTTTCAGTCCTTCCAAATTCATTAATTTTGTATATCTCTTGTGTATAAAATACTGATCTCAGTAAGATACACAATTTTTATTGAAAATGCAGTTTTTGATGTAGTAAATATTTAATGAAAGACAGGACAGTTATTTCAAATTATGGATTGTGTCAGTAATTTTGCAGCAGTACATTATATCTGCAACGTGACAGAGCTGATTACCAGCAGGCAGCTGCCAGAATTGTGCGTCAAATTATGCCAACACTTCTTCCTTGCAGTTCACTATTCATCAGTGCTGCCATCTGTGGTGTGTAGTATGAGGTAATGACCATTGTAAAATAAACAATAAAGAGAAAGCACTGGCTACTGGCAGTCATTTGTCTCCATTTCTGATTCTAAAGAACACTGATAATTGTGTATTTACGTAGTGATTGGTTATGGTGACTTAATTGAAAACATAATGAAGTCACTGTTATTCAGAGCTGTATAGTGTTGATTCAAGGCTTACATACATTTTACATGTATGGATGTTGACAGAAAAAAGGAACCACATGTTTTGCTGAAGTGAATTATTTTTAGCCTTTTTTCAGAGCTGTATTGTATGATGAAGTAACTGCCTGAGAAGCTAATAGACACTTTTCTGATGTGGAGAGTCTCCACTTTAACAGAACTCAGATGTTCATTATTGTGTTTGCAATAGCTGGCCACTGGCTTCCATCCTGCTTCAGTTGAATTCAGTCCACATCATCACGCACTATTTCTCTTACACTTATTTTAATATTATCATCCCATCTACACCTAAACCTCCCAAATGACCTTTGTCCTTCAGGTGTTACAAGCTAACTTTTATGTGTATTTCTTTTCTGTGCATGCCCCACCACTCTAACCCTTGGTTTGACCATCCCAGTAATATTTATGAAGCTTCTGATGTGCAGTTTTCTCTAATGTGCTGCTACATCATGTTCTGTGATTTCAGATGTTCTTGTCATTACCCTGTTTTTGAGCACCCCCATGTGTTTTTCCCTTAGGATGATAGACCAAGTTCATATTCATACAGAACAGCAGGCAAATTGAGATTTGTATTGTATTATATTGTATTTGAGGCTCTGAGAGTAGTGCATATTAAGACCACAGTCTTCCGAGGTATGACACTGTGTGGTTTGGTATGATTTCAGTTGGATCTTTGCCCTCCTTCTGTAGGATATGAATCCAACAGGTTCCTAAGTAATGTTCCCACCTGTCTGCCTAAATACATTATGTTACATCCCAGAAGACTGTAGTCTGAAGAGGTAAAATGATGTCTCATTTCATGCTTCTGCCGCAGTGTAAATGAGATCTTCGCTCTTCTGGGATGTTACACAGCATAGATTGGTAGTTAGTTACCAACATTTCTTCTTCTTGGACTCCTGGACCTTTGAAGATGGGACCGATAGGTTGTCCCAAAATGTCAGTAACTAGCTACCAACCAGCACTGCATAACATTCCAGAATAGTGAAGATCTCGGGTAAAATTATCCTGTTCTGTGTAGATGTATATGAGTAATATTACGTGTTTAATTATAGAAAATAGTAATGAAGTGAGGAATATCAGATCACAAGTCATATATTTTCTAAACATGTGTACACCTTTCCACTCTTGTTACAGTGGAAGAGAATGCAAATTCTGTGATATCTCAGCTGTTGGCCATGAATGCATCATGGGACTCCAGACAACTACAGTACCTATTAGAAATGGAACAGCGTGAAGAGCAGCAGCTGCTGAATGTCGCGCAGGCTAAGTACCAGTCATACCAACGCAAGGATGTGATCAGTGAGTATTGCAGTAGGTTATGTTTGTTATATGCTTCATGCACATGGTTACTCTGTACTGTACCAAGCCATAGTCTCTGTTATATTGCTGAAGTAACTCGGCTTGTTCCTGCCATACAAAGTCATCAGCTGTGAACTGTGTTCTGACCTGTGTTATGTCTACTGAAATAACTTGGTTTTTAGGCAATTCATCCCCGTTGTGTTTTTAAATAATTGGAAGTTATGTAAGGAATTCAGTCAAACAACCATATATTTTCAGTTTAAATCAGCATATATTTAGGTCAAGTCAGCTACATGTTTCAACCATATATGGTCGTCATCAGGCTGGCCACAAGAAAGAAAATAGGTACACAGTCATGTTTAGGATTGAGATCTGAATTCTTTACATATGTATTGTACAAAATATATACATATTACATTGGATAGCCTTGGGAATGAAGATGCAGTATATAAGTTTTTATAAAGTTTAAAAAGATTAGGTAAAGAAATACAATAAACTTTTATTTTAGGTATTGAAATGTTTAAAATAGAAAGATCACAGGCATTTTCTAGAGGATGGCAATGAAAAGTCTGTTGTTGTTGTCCATTGCTGTGGATATTCTCTGAAGAGGATTGTAATTCTTCCCAGAGAATGGTAGTTACGATGTGTTGTTTTTGGTCTTCACACCACTATAGAGAGGTGCACCACTTCTATCTGCAGCATGTTACACAACTGTGTCCCACAGTAATGTATTTTAAACATATTTAAATATATGTCAATTAAAAACTGAGGAGGAATCATCCAACAAAGTGTACAGATACCAACAACGTGTGCAGATATTTACAAGCACAAGTTTCTAAATTAAACAAAAACGATACATCATAACTACCATCTCTTGGAAGAACAACAATCCTCTTCAAAGATTATCCACAACAAGGGACCTCTACAACAACTTTTCATTGCTGTCGTCTGGAAAATGCCTACAATCTTTCCATTTTAAACATTTTAATACCTAAAATAAAATTTTGTTGTATTTCTTTACCTAATCTTTTTAAACTTTAATAAAACTTATACATTGTATCTTCCTTCCCAAGGCTATCCAATGTAATATGTATATATTTTATACAATACATACGTAAAGCGTTGGGATGTCAATCCTACACGTAACTGTGTACTTATTTTCAGTCTTGTGGCCGGCCTGATGATGACCATATATGGTTGAAACACGTAGTTGACTTGGACTAAATATGTGCTGATTTAAACTGAAAATATATGGTTGTGTTTGACTGCATTTCTTATATAACTTTGATTAAATAACTTAGCTTGTGTCAGGACAGTGTCTTTCTGTCTTATGCAGCCTGTACCCTCTTATTTATCAGAAGCATTCATCTCTGTTTGCCTCTCCGTAATATTTCCTGGAATTGGCTTCTCTCTGTTTGCCTGACCAAGCCAGTGTTGCAGTCTCTGTTATTTTTATGTTAATTTCCATCTTACTGTGCTGTTAATTCCTTTATTCTCTCAGACTGCATATCATACTGGTTTAAATTCCATAGCTGACAAGCTCAGTGGAATAATAATTGTGTGGCACCAGTGAAATACGGTGTGTCTAGTCTAGTATGAAGGACAAGAGTCATTATAGCTAGATGCAAGGTTTACCAGGAAACTATTCTGTAGACTTAACATGGTTCACTTTGAAGAACTGGGTATTACAGGTTACATTTGTGTTCGACAGTTGTACCTAAGACTTCGGCATTGACAAATAATAAAACTATTTTTTATCCTGTTGTCAGGCATGTATGGTATGTGTCAGCACTGATATGGAACATGCCATCAACATGTTTTTTATTATTTTTTTCTCTCTTCTAGATGCCATGGAGGCCATCTTAGAAGAGGAGTGTCTTCGAGAGAAAAGATTGAGGGAATATGAAGAGGGACGAGCTGAGATTACCCGAACACTACTCAGTCAGTTAGTACTTTTTAATGATTTGTTGTTGTTATTGTTGTCATTGTCATCATTATCGTCATTATCATTGTCATCTGTCTAGTGTCATTTGTCCAATTCCCTTCTGTGCAGTTTGTATTGTAGTTACTAAATTTGTAATTTTTTTGTTGTCTTTACATCGTTTTAGGTGCAGTCTCACAATGGCGAAAATGACCATTGGCTTCATCATATCTGTCCACATGGAACAACTTGGCTCCCAATGGATGAATTTTCACAAAATTTGATATTTGAGTATTTGTCAAAAATCTGTTAAGAAAATTCAAGTTTGATTAAAATCTGACAAGAATAACGGATACTTTATGTGAAGACCTATGTACATTTATGATAATATCTCACTGAATTCTTCTTAGAATGAGAAGTGTTTCAGACAAAAGTTGTAGATAAAATCAAAGCACACATTTTATGTTCAGTAAATTTTTTCTGAAAATTGTGCCATTTATGAGATAATGTGGAAAAATATGGCAGAGCTAGACAGGCTACAAATGGCAATGTAATACAGTGCAGAAAAGATGCAAGAATGCATGCACACACACACATGGACACACAATATTTAATACTTACTGCTTTTCCATGGCAACAATGGTTACATGAACACACTTCAGTGTTATGTCATACGTACATTGCCTGTCTTATTTCTCTAGTATTTTACCATTACATTTACATTTTGAACTTTCAGCTGGATTGTAATATTGTCATTTTTTATCTTATCACCTAGTCTGAATCCACCTACTGCTGGCAGATATTTCATTTCTGCTCTTTGTGATTTTTCTTATGCAGTCTTTTAATGATGTGCTTGTAGCTGTGGTAAGCCACTGATGTATGAAAATTAATTTGATTCTTTTTTTAGCTTTGTATGTAAATATTCTGTGGATGGTCCCTCAGATGTGGCAAAACACAATTGTAGATGCAGTTACTCTGTATTCCAAATGGAATGAAGAAGATTATGGATCTTAGAAATTAATGTTTCAACTCCTGCTTCATCAATTCTGTAGGCCTTTGTTTAGTGCCTGGGATTTTAACTTTTTAATAGCAATTTAAACCTCAGAAGTATTAGGCTGAGGTACCAGTGGCTCAGTTGTATGTTTTTGAGTCTTGCCTAACATTATTAACCCCATATACATTAGCAGTTGACAGAAGTGATTCTCCAACCTATGTAACATGCTGTGGCAATCTGCAAGCAGATCACACTTCTCACCTAATTCTAGGTGGATAATCCTTAAATTTATAGTTATTAAGCTTTTAAAGACCTGCATTCACATATACGAACATACATAGGAAAACATCCCTGGAAGTTCATTTTATATATTTAGACAACAAGGAAATTTACTGCAATTTTAATACATGCTGCATATTCTCTGTTTTATTTTCCACAAAATGCTGTTTATTTCATAATTTTATCTTTTTCTGATTAAATAATACTCATATTTTTCATAAACCATGTACACAAATTTAAATACTCAACCCAGTAGGATGAAGGCTAGGTGTGTCACATTTGCTCTCTCATGTCTCTACAGCCACAGAGCAGCTGTGATGGAGATTTTTTGCCTTGAAGAGCCCCTTGAACTCATTGCACATGCAAGACACCAATATGGTTTGTGCACAAAACCATGCAGTTCAGTGTACGTTGGATTGTAGTCACCATGTATGTGTCCTGCTGCCAACCATTCTAAACAAAACTCCCTGCTTTTGTCCATATTTTGCATGTTGCTACTGTCCAGTGGTTTTTCCATGATGAATATTCCTTTTTGGATGAATCGTGGGAAGCCCTGTAGATCGTCAAAAAGTATGCAGTGCCTGTTAAGATAGTCCTTTTTGTAGAATATAAAAAACAATGGTGGCTGCATGAAATCTGTATTTAGTTTTTAGTTTGTTGGTTATAACTAATGAACCAGTGGAGCCAGGCACGTGAAATTTAGTAGTATGGTAGATCATAAACATAGTTACACATTGTGAAATGCTGTTGATAAGTCAAACAGTTACAGGTGTGCCAGCAGTTTGAAACTGGATGTAATGTCTGGCAAATGTAACATTAAATGTGTACTTAATTTTGTTACAGCTCTTGTTGTCTGTGTGTAGTAACACAAAGTAGGGTGCATACGCATTGCTCATTGGGAATTTTCATTGACCATGTCCTTCCGGCTGCACTATGGCCCTGGGGTCGACTCAGCCTCTAACAGAAATGAGTACCAGAGATATCTCCTGGGGGGTAAAGGTGGTTCAATTTTGGTTGCAGAAACATTGGCAGCAGTGACAGGAGATATTTTTGGAATGTATGCTGGCAGCCGATATTCATTATAGTTTCCATTATAGTGATGTGAAAACACAGAAACTAACAGACCAAAAGTATACAGTATGATCACATTAGTATGTTCCTTCCTGAGTATTGCTTATGTTGTATTTGAAAGTACTGGTATGTGAAGAATGGTGAGATGAGAAATGAATGTGGCCCCTCCTCTGCTTTATTTTCATCGACATTTTAAGGGTTACTTTTTGGCAGGAAGTTGTTCAAAGAGCAGGGTTGTATGACTGATTGATTGTATAGGCAGATGGAATCGGATCAGCATTTGGAGAACGTACTCAGTGCTCAGGGACAGATTAAGAGTGAGTTGATGGGTCGCCTGCAAAAGGATGAGGAATTACAGTGCGCAGCAGTAGGGGCATTGCTGGAACGAAGTGATGCCCGTAGTTGGAGTCTTGTGCATCAGGTGACTCTAGTTGAGTCGCAGCTGGCCGCACTAACAGCAGTCGAAATGGAACGAAAGAAATTACAGATGACCGAACAAGTGGTATGCAAGCTCTATCATAATACTACCATGTTTAACTGAATATAAGGTAACCTGTCTTCATAAGTACCCATACAGAACATGTTTGTCTTTGTCCATGGTCATCAGCTGACCCCTTTACAGAACATGTTTATCTTTGTGGTCATCAGGTGACCCCTATACAGAACATGTTTATCTTTGTGCATGGTCATCAGGTGATTCCTATACAGAACAAGTTGATCTCTGTGCATGTTCTTCAGGTGATGCCTATACAGAACAAGTTGATCTCTGTGCATGTTCTTCAGGTGATGCCTATACAGAACAAGTTGATCTCTGTGCATGTTCTTCAGATGCTACCTATATAGAACAAGTTGATCTCTGTGCATGGTCATAAGGTGACCCTTGTACAGAACATGTTTATCTTTGTGTGTGGTCATCAGGTGACCCCCACCCCCCCTTTTCAGATGATTAAGGAGGAAAAAAATTGTCTCATATTCAGGTAAATGTGGTATGTGTTATGAACAGGATTTTAAGTTAATGGTCTGTGGGATGGGACACCATGTAATTTGGTGGATAGGTGCCAGTAAGTATTTCACAGGAATCATCTGCTTCGGTGAGCGCTTGTAGTATGCAGATGGAGGCAGCAGGCTAGTCAGAACTATCAGTATGTGTGTACCAAATCATAGGCATCATATCCCACCATAATGTGTGTGGGAGTCATTCCACATCACATGATAGCAGCAGTTGCAATGGAATTTTGTAGGTGTATGGAGTCCAGTGTGTATGTGATAAATATGTGAAGTATTTTCCTTGCTGTGTCAGTTACTTCCAATTGTCATTAATTTTCTTTCTTTCAGTGTTATTAAAATGCAGTAACTCTGGTCCTAATTGAGGCAGCTTATTTTTGTACCAGTTGAAAACTTTGAGTAGTATCCTGTTAACAGATAGATGCTGAGTAGGATAGGCATGCATATGGGGTGTGCTGGGTGTGTCCAGGCACACCCTAATGCTTTTATTCTCATGGTTATCATTACAGAAAAAAATTTGTATTTTGTCTTATTTTTTAAGTTTGTATTTTTAAGTAAGTTTAGTTGTTAATTTAACAGAAGCTTAGTTAGTTTGTTTGGTGCATAAAAATAGTGTCCTTTGTGACTGCATGTTCAACAGATGTTCACCTTTAAAAAAATGAGTTCTAAAATTCCCTGGGTGCACACCCTAATGAAATGTGCTTCACACACTTATGCTGAGTAGTACCGTATTAACTGTATCGCGTTGTAAGTTTTTTTGAAGTGCATATTACAGTAAAACCCCGATTTTATGTTCCCACATTTAGTGAAATCCCAGATTTAGTGATGATTTTTTCAGTAAACCTCCATTTAATGAAAACCTCGATTTAGTGAAATATGTTCTAATCCCCCAGCAATTCATTAAATAGGGGTTTTACTGTAGTTATACTCATAAGAAAGAAACATGAGAAGCTGCATTGCAAGCTATGGTATAACTTGGTGCCTTTGACCTTTTAAAGACCTGCTTTCACATACACAAACGTGTGTAGGAAAACACCTCTAGAAATTCATTTTATATATTTAGGCAACAAGGAAATTTACTGCATTTTTAATACATGCTGCATAATCTCTGTTTTATTTTCCACAAAGTGCTCTTTATTTCATAATTTTATCTTTTTCTGTTCAAATAATAGTTTTTGTTATTCTTCTCTATGCTTCCTCCTACTCCTTTATTCCCCACTTTCTGTTTTCACTTCTTTTTTACCTATTGATAGAACTGCCCTATTCAAGGCCACCAGCTCCCATTGTTTCACTCATGCCCTCACTCTCAGTCCTGTATGTCGCATACCATTTTCCCTACTTTGCTGACACTTCTACCCTGAAGATGGAGCCAGCAGGTACCTTGAAAATGTTAGTACCTATGTACCAACTTATATGGCATCAAATCCCAGAAGACCAGTGTGAGAAACTCAGATGATGCATGATTCTGTCTTTTATATTTTGCAGGAAGAGTTATCTCAAAATAGGGTGGCACTGTCTGTCCTGTTAATGGATCTGCTGTCCCAGCAGGCTGAACGGAGACAGCAGTTACTGAACACGTTAAGAGAGATGGAAAAACGACGGTGGGTGGATGAAGAGGTTGGTAAATTTTCTAAAAATTGGTTGGTATGTGCTGTAAAGATGCCTTGGTAGTTGCATTTCATTGGTATTGAAGTTTCATGGCCCTGAATTTGGTGATAGTTTTTTTACATGACTGCTGTAAAACTTTTTCCATACAGAATTCTTAAAATGTATATTGTAGTGATGAGTTTATTAAAGCATGTAATGGCTGCAGTTTGCTTTCTTTAAGGTGAAAACAGTACAATAAGTGTAATACAGTAATTTAAAGTAGAAAGTAAAATGAACCAAAATCTCAGACAAATAAGCGTTTAGTAACAATGGCAACTGGTGTGTGTCTCAGTTATTCACACAAGGGTATTATGTATAGGGATGCCACAATATTCATGTCATATGCCACCAAAACACAGTAACCATAGAAATAAACAAGTCAGTTTCTGAAGTGATGTACAAACCAGGCTGTATCATAACTGAGGGTGTGCTGCCATCTGGTGGTAACCATGAAAAATGTGGTGTGGCATCACACACGAACCAAGCTCCATCGTAACCATCACATCTGGAGTGTAACTCAGTTCCTGGTTGTTAACATTTTATTGGTGTAACTGAAGTGTTACAAGTTAGAAGGTGTGAGTGAGAATGCATGTGTAGTGTGTGGTGTATCTGCCTGCAGCAAAATACTTCTTTGTTTTATATCTTTATTGGCACAAAGCCCATAAGGCAGGAGATTGTAGGAGTTTATGAATGCTGTATTTGGTAACACTGTATTCATTTGACTGTGATCCACTCTTACATATTAGAGGCTATGAGGGACACTAAAATGACTGCTTCTCCAAGTATTCACAGTGTAAACTTGAAAAGTTCTACCAAGATGTATGAAACCTGCACAACACAGTGCTGCTGAAGCTTTGTCAGCAAATGGAATGTATCGGTATTGACTCAACCACGTATTCCACTGTGAGGTTTCGGCACCATATTTTGCCTGTATTTTAACTAAGTACAGTTGCGTATACTAACATGTATCAATGGAATAGCAAGGAAGCTTTTTCATACTTTGTATTGTAACTTGCTGGGATGAAAGTTAGTTTTTTTTTTTTAAATGGATGTCACTGCTAATACAGAAATGTTTCTGTATATAATGAGATATGGCATAATAGTGTAAATTGTATTTATTTGTTCTAGGGACAAAGTAAAGATGGTGACTTTTGGTTACGACAGTACCAAAGGTTGCTGGATTCCAGGCCGACCTATCTTGTTGAAATGGATCAGATGTTAGATCCGTTGCTTGCTCAGCACCTTGTTGTGGCTGGCGTAATTCACTGCTTGCCATTTCTGGCAAGATGGGTGAAGTCGACAGAGGCTCTTGAGGATGTTACAGACTCGATGTTAAAGCAGGTGGGAGACAGTATGTGTATTTCGAGGAATTAAAATATATTGATGTAAATACAGTAGAACCCTGTTAAGAAGTCTTTCAAGGGACCAGAGGATTGAGTTTATGATATGCTGCTGCCATCCATGGAGAGTTGAAAGGAGATAGTACGAAGTGGTGTTGTGAATGTTTCTTGTGAGATGGCAGAATTGACTGGCAAGAAACAGGATATCACCACAAATGGAGCACACCTTTAACTCCACTGATGTACCACGACAGTTCTTGATGTGTAATTTTGATTTCTGGAGTCTGTTTGGTTTTTGTAAAATAAGTTCTTATTGTTTGTGCCACTGTGCATTGTGTGTGTAAGGCCAGATGTACTCCACATGTGTGGAAGTGTTGTCATTCCCACGTTGTGATGGAACTGTGGTTTTGAAGTTCATACTCTTGTGTGGTAAGTACTGTGTGTCATCTGCCGCGCCGAATTTTTTTTTTATTTACTGTTCCGTCTGTGATTTTCCTTCTGGGTCATTTAGAACTGGCCATTGCAGAGCTGACAAGACCTGGAATAAGTGTGAATGGCATAGACAGAATACAGTAAAACCCCTATTTATTGAATTGCTGGGGGATTAGAACATATTTCACTAAATCGAGGTTACATTGTTTATATGGAGCTATTTTTGGGACGTGAAAAATCATCACTAAATGCGGGAATATTAAATTGGGGTTTTACTGTAATTGTATGGAAGGAATGTACCTAGAATTTGGCCTTTTTAGGCTAAGCATGATCCCGGTAGGTGTGAAGCTTATAAATAACGCAGTGGACTACATCTGAGCACCTAGATGCTGCAGGTTGGCTCAAAATTAACAGGTATTTTGGTGATGTGATGTTGCAGTGCTAGGCCACCCGAACCACACTGGCACCTGCCACATGCAGCATTGCAGTCTGCAGCCAGTAAAGGTTCACTCTAAAATTGTCTTGTGTTCTGGCTAAGTGCTAATATGTATCTGGTAATTCCCTCACACAATGTGTTTGGACATAAGGTTCAGAATTGCATTGCTTCTTTGGCAGTCTGCAGATTTTTTTAATGCTGCAGACATCTAGAGAATGGTATTTGAATTATGAGAACTTTAAAGGCAAAATGTAAAGATAATGTGAAGTTGAATTGACTGTGTTACAGATACATAAATTACTGAATTGATTATCGATCATGTGTTTTGGTTTCTTTGCACAGTTACATCTTCAGCTAAGCACGGTGATTGGATGGGAAAATTTGTGTTAAAATAGCAGCAAATAATTGGCTGTAGTTCTTTGGTTTAATTTGTTTTTTGAAATGACATGCCTGGTAGGACAGGATTTAAATGCACAATTTCTTAGGAAAGGATTAAATATTCTATTTGATTTTAAGTAATTTAAATTGTGCAAAATTGCATTCTGTTTGCAGGCAGGAGTAACACAGTCTGAAATGCGAACAGCAGTTCTACGAGCTATAAGGCTGTACTTGAACGATCGTGCTGCAGCAGCAAAGAGTGTGAACGAAAGGCTGCAGACTCCTGGCGTGGAGTGGAGGCCAGAACCCTCTGCACCTCCTGCAGAAGAGATGCAGGAATGCGGTAGCACGCATAATATTCCAGTTGCTGAGTGTGTTGTGTGCATGGATGAGAAGGTAAGTGTTGCATGCAAAGGAGAGAATTGTCTGTGGAAATTTTAATACACCCATAAGTTTTGCTTCCATGAAGCCCTAAGGTCAATCACAAATTTCCAAGTATCATCACAGCATAATTGAATTGTCACATTTGTATTTTTAAAGTGTAGTCATTGCAGATGAGGTCGATGTCATATTATTGATCAGACTACTCAAAAATTGTTTTCTGTTAGTAACAGGTATTTTGCTGGCCTAAACGTTATCCCCAAAAAATACCTTTGTACTTGTATTCTGTCTTCTGAGTCCTTATCATGATAGGTCAGTTCTCATCGTGACAAGGGAATGCGAAGGAGGGTCTCGAGTTTGCCTTTCCTCCTTATTGCCCTGAGTCATTTGTGTCTGGCAGCTATAACACCCTGTATTCATATCTTTTGTCTTCTTAAGTGGCCCATTTCTCATATTACACATCTGCCACATCACCTCTGTACCCACATTACCATCCACATGCATGGACTTGCCTCATCTTTTAATGTAAACTCCCATTTCACTGGTGGCTATCTTTCATGTTCCTCTGATGCTGCCTCAGTTTCAGTGCAACGTCCAACATGTTTGTCACTGCGGGGACCTTAACAATGAAGGCTCAGAGGATCTTTCTCATTGCTGCTATATAGAAGTCCAGCTGTAGAGTCAGGAGTGCTCATGTAATGCAGCATACGGGGCCTGGGTGGCACAGACGCTAGTGGTCGTGCGAATGTTGTTTTGACTGTGCCATTACTGCTCACTGGGAGCCATACTGTGAACAACCACAATTTTCCTGAAGCTGTATACACCCATTTAGATCTGCATGGCATAGTTTCGGAAGCCATGGGCCTGTATTCATCACGTTATACGTGCTTATTGCACAATAAGCTGCAGTGCGTCTGTAGCATCTGCTGCGGGGCCCTTCACCACAAAAAAAAAAATACGTGCTTAAACTCACAGCTCACCAGTGGTACTGGATGTACTGTTAAGTTTGTGATTGCCAGCGATATTCTGGGAGGGGCGGGGACTCCTTTGATGTGCTTCCTCAGATCTGGTGCTTGTGGAGATCCCACATTGACACATATTGCAACATTCTGGTGTCTTGTCTCTTCCCCCCCCCCCCCCCCCCCCCCCCCCCAATATCAGGCTACTGCCAGCAGTTCCAGAATGGGGGGCCATACACTGTGGGTCTCCACACTAAAAGTGGGTTAAAAGTGCTTTTCCCACAACCAGCTGTGACCCCCTATCTCACCACTTGTGTCACTTGGCTTCTTAAAAGAATAGCGAACTCTAGGCTGGAAAGGTCTGATGGCCATTATGACCAGTCCACATGTAGGAGCTGTTTTATTTGATATCAGAAGACCTGTGACAGGATTTGCAGTATGTGATTCTGCAGACTCTTGATCACTGGCAACTGAAGAGCCATTTACCGATCTCTTGATGTAATTTTATGTCAGACTGAAGACTGGCATTTTAAACAGGCATCCAGTATTTATCCGAAAGTTGGCTCCGTTTTACATTCTGATTTTGTTTCTAAACAGGGAAGGTCACTGTCTGGGCAACAGTCATTTTTTCAGGAAAAAGGGTGAGGGATTGAGGAATAGGCTCAAAGCGTCATGCCGCTTATTTGTTGACAAAAACCATACTTCGGTAGAGAAGAGACTGTAAAATCGTTTTACACTGCAAATATAGTGGTGACACAAAAGTAAACACATTCATGAGGTCATAATGTTGTGAGAATTGGTAACATGTCTGTTAATGTTGAAAAACAAAACATCGTTTTATTAACTTTATGAACCATGTGATAATACAGCATAACCAGAGGAGCTGACATTGAATGCCTGTAGATGAGCTTGAAGTTGTGACTTTCTGTATTAAAGACATCAAGTATGGTTTGGCCTGCTCTGTTTCTTAGAATAATGATAGCTGTAAAACAAGAAACCCATGAAAGGAATTCTTGAAAAGGATTGTTGGCATCTATTCCAGGTTTGTTATTGTGATACGTTTGTTGTGCTTTTTTAGTGTGAAGTGATCCTTGTGCCTTGTGGACACATGTGTTGCTGCATCAAATGTGTGGACATGGTGACAAATTGCCCCATGTGTAGAGGTGTCATCGAGAAGAAAGTACGTGCCATACTGCCTTGATACACATTATACTATGGAAGCAGGCAAGATCAGTACCAGTTGTAAGAAACCATTCACAAGACAGTAAGTTAGGAGAGGCAAGCATATTATAACATTGTTTAAAAAACTTTGAATTTGTCACCTGTTAATGCACTGTTTTAAAGTGATTTGTGGTAAATGTCGATTGAACATTAAGGCAAGACATTTTGTACAATAATATTTTAAATTGATTGACTTTATTACACTGAAGCCATGGAAAAATATTTTAATATTAATTTTAATATTTTAGATCAGTTGCATTTATTATACTGAAGTCATGGTAAAAATCTCACAAATGCTTGTAGGTTCACATTGTCAGGATGTTGTATTTGTTTGTCATAAATGACTTCTGGAATTGGTAACCCGCCCTCATATTGTACAAGGGTGGTGGTCAGTTTTTCCAGGCTAATGCTGGGATAGTATCTTGTTCAGGTCATGATATATCACTCACCCTCAGTATTCTTCATTACTAACAGCATTTTTAATAACCCACAAAAGAAAGACATGCCAAGTTTGATGGGTATGCTGGTCATGATCACTGACTTCATTATTGACCGTCTGCTTGTAAGGAACGTCGCAGTGTTAGGCTTTCTGAATTCTGACAGGTACTGCAGGCGGGTCTGTAACTTTCTGGAAATAATTTATTTAGCAGCACGATGTCTTGCGTCATTTCTTTGACATTGTCTTGATTGTGAACATTTGCAAAGTTGCACAGCTGCGTGTCAGTTCATTCACACTATGTACCTGCGTTTTCTGTCCTCTGCATTTAACAGAACTTGATGTGACCAGGTGAGATGTACTGAAAAAAGTGACCTTAAGAAGAACAGGTGCAACAAGCCTTTTATCAATGCCTTTGTAAACACTATAGTTAGACTATAAACTTATTAAGTTTGTTGGTGCTGCAAACCAAATTATGATACATTTTTAAAACAAGTTTATTGTTCTTTCATAAGTTATAAAACTTTACACACATTAATGTTTGAATGACCTTCATTCCACTGCAGTGAGTGATGACACAAAGAAGCACAAATTGCAGGCTTGTAACACAAATATATAAGTGCATCACTCCCACATTTGTATCCTTGTTTTTTTGGTGTGCAAGTGTATGTCACAACTTAAAAGTAATTTGTCAGTGTCAGACAAATACCAAGTGGCACTTTAACATATGGCAACTCCAGATAACATACTGCAGAAACAAGTTGGCCATACAGAGAACATAATTCATTACTAGTCTTAATAAACATGTTCATATTGAAGAACTTTTCATAACTTATGGATGTAATTAACAAATAAACTACTGTTGCAGTTTAACTGAGGTTATACAGTGTAATTATTTAAGAGCTACCACAAAACTCATTGGCCACTCAAGCAGGCGGGACAGATGGTACTGTCATCAAAACTTGGCTGGAAGCAGCCTCAAAACAGCAACAGCTTATACACATTAAACTTTTCCTTAATTTTTGCTTCAATTAATCGATGGACAGCTACTGTGAAGCAAGCTCATGTGTTATGTGCCATCCAGCTACTGTTGACTTGCATGATTTCAAGTTTAATTCCTGTAGTCTGTCTTACAACAGGTCCATAGCCTCTTCCAAAGCAAATTCTCCACCGAGTGTGATCTAGTGCTTCCTCTTTCAATTTCCAGTATCCTGTCATTTCCTTAAGGTCATCCAGTAGCTGCTTACATCTTCTTCCTTGTCTCCCCATCACTTCTATCCTTGATTTCAGGCTTCCGCCGCGATGTTGATGAGATCTGTGCTCTTCTGGGATATTATGCGGCGTCATGTGGTAATTGTTTACCGACGTTTTGGGACGACAGTCGTCGGCAGATACAATGTGCCTTTAACCCTAAGGTGAGAACCTCCAAGCCTAAAGATAAGCCCACCTCAATCGCCCTCCTGCCATATGTCCAGACTATATACAGCTGCCTCAGCAGAATGCTGGGCAAGCACAACATTAAGAGTGTGGGCTTCCTGCCGAGGAAGATCTCCAACTTCCTCCGTCTTGTGAAGGACGATCTGGGGCTGAGGACTCCAGGCGTGTATAGTATCCCCTGTTAGTGTGGCCAGGTGTACATTGGACAGACTGGTTGGTCCATCGTGACCAGGATTAAAGAGCATAACCAGCACATACGGCTTGGACATCCAGACAATCGGCGCAAGGCGGAACATAGGCTGAACCATGATCATCTCATTTAGATTCCAAGAGATACAAATCCTCTCTACGAAGTCTGGCTACATGGACCAACTCATCAGGGAAGTGATCGAGTTCGAGCTCCACCCAAACAATATGAAAAGGGAGGATGGGCGGACTCTAAGCTGGTCATGGAAACCTCTCTTTTGCCTCCTTAGAGACAGTAAAGAGCCCCCCCTTTTCCTCCATATGCTGTTTGTTTTCTTTTCCTTTTCATTCCTACTTTTTGTATTTGCCTTTGCTATTTTATTAATTCATTTATTTTTATACATTTGTATTCTGTATTTTTTAATTTTAAACATTTACAAGCCTGCGTATTCCTTGGAAGTGAGGACATTAATCAAATTTTCCTTTTTTGAGTTCCCCAAAAGCGCAGTCTGGTTTTGAAAGCCTTTATATTACACCTTGAAGTAACAATTTGATTTTTCCTGTAGATATTTAGATTCAGTTAATTTAAATGTCTACCTTTTCATTTATAGAAACATATTTCTCTGGTTAGGTACCAAAACTTTTTGGCAAGAAAGAGAGCAGACCTCTGTAGAGTATGGCAAATATTCCATGTAACTTCAGGAGCACTCAGTCAAGCAAACTATTAGTGATTTAAACCACATGGATGAAGGTCATTGATATCCCCCCCCCCCATAAGAGTGACCACATGTTGCATATTTGTGTTTGAACACAGCACTCTGTGCTAAATAGCAGTGTGTCTCTAGTTTGGACCCATTGTGTTCAGTTTAACTTTATTTCCCATCACTGGGGGCTGGCCCAGTAATTTAATTTCTCCCCATACATGCCATAAGTCCAACCTATCTGATCCTCTTTGATTCTGTCATCCTAAACTAATACATGTGGAGTGCAAATCATAATCCTGCCGCTCTGTCCGAGTATTGTCCTCAGCACCCCGTTTTCACTTCTTCAGCCCTCGCATCAGTATGAGATGAAATTTCACAACCATACAAACCAACAGGGCAAATTATAATTCTTTGTGTAGGGTGTCCCAGGAATTGCATAAACTGAAGTAAAATGATTAATGAACTGATTTTGAGTTTAAAAAAATCATCAGCTTGTGTGCTACTTTCAACGGGTACAAAGTTCAGACATTTGAAATTCAAGATATGGAAAATATCATAGATGGTTACCAGGCTGGACAGTTCTTAACAGACTAACTTTAGTGGCAGTTCATGGGCACCCCAGAGACAGTGGCACATTTCCTTATACATTTTCATCAGAACATCCCCCACACAAGGTGAAAACACTGTTGTCCTCAGTTAAATGTAGTCCACACCAGAATACTGGAAGGATTTTTTTTTTACAATTTGGTGTTGCTTTGCATCAGTCTGGCCTGCATTTTGTTTTGAAGGCTTGCGTCTGTGTCACAAACCCCTCTCAGCATCTAGAACCATGGGGATGTGATGTAAGGTTACATCAGTTAAGCACAGTTGATGCATAATGGTGCGATAAGTATGCATAACATATGTCCATGGTCTCCAGAGAGTCCTCCTGTGATTTTGGATAATGTTTAGGCCTGTACGAAGTTCTCAATAAATTCAAAATATTAAGGCCTGCCAGATTAACATGTGAGAAACAAGTTGTGGGTAAATCCTTTTACTGCTATGGTGCAGACATGTTAAACTGTGGCAACACTGTTGTCATTTTGCCTCTGGGGATGTTGTGGAGAAAGTGTGGAAGGAACTGTGCAGTTTTGCCTGTGAATTGCCATGAAAGTTTGTTTCTGTGTCATACACTGCTACACAAGAATTCTGGATGTCAGGTAAGCTACAGGCGGATTTGCAAGTGTACTTGAAAACAGCTTTCCACAGATGTTACCTGTCATATGATTTATTGGCTGATAAATGAAACACAAAGGTGTGACAGCGGTGATTAAATAGTATACATTTTCTGTGATTCTTAATATTTCAATCATTGACAAAACATCAAAGAATTTTTCTTTAGTGTCACCTATTGGTACAGTTACTTTATATGTTCATTCCTCTGACATAACAAGTACAGCTGACTAGATGGCACAAACTACAGTAAAACCCTGATTTTATGTTCTGGATTGTGCATTTTGTCCCTCAATGGTATCTCCACCTTGACAAAGGCACATTTTGCTGGGTGACAGAGCTTGAGTGCATGAGTAAACTCGAAACCTATGCTGGCAGCAGCGTGGCTGCTGATAGGGCCACCCATGCCAGACAGGTTTAGAGTGAGTTGCCAGGCGAAGAGAGATACCCTGCCCCCCCCCCCCCCCCCCCCCCAAATGGCAAATGAGAACTGGATGCTGGGTGGCAAAGAAGAGATGATGATTGTGCACTTTCTGTGATTTTATGCATTTTTTGTATGGTCCCTCCCAAGTGCCCACAGGAATATTTCCCGGTTTTACACTTCTGGTTTTTACGCCATTTTTAGGCAGTCCCCCCCCCCCAAATGTAAACTCTGCGTTTTACTGTATACACTTTATAATTACGTTCATTACTTTATTTCTGCAGGATATTAGCCATATGTTTTCGTGAAGTCCATGTAAAGTTTGAAAAGAAAGACTTCAATTCTTTTATGATGGATGAACCTGAATTTTGTTTTCAATTTAATTAAAATGTAGTTGGCCATTTCAGTGTTGTTTTGAACTAAAGAAAGAACAAAAATCAGTGTACTGTATGACTTTCTGTAAATGTATCTTGTAAATTGAGTACAACAGAACACACATAAGTGTAATTACGCAGGAAGACAAAATCCAGATGACTGATAACTCAAAACATAATTTTCCCTTTAACTCTTCAATGTTTATTTCAAATATCACTGCCACAAAGCCTAAATGCATGAGATCTGACAGATGAACCTTCAAGCCAGATTACAACTTGCAGCACAGTTCATGTATTGCCCAACTTCCCACAACCTTCACATGTCACTTATCTTGTATGGGTGTGAAGTTCTGAGTTGTGTTACCTGCCTTGGATATGCTTGACTTCAGTGCATAAACTGACTGGATTGTAACCTGTTTACACATATTCTGAACTATAAATGAGCAACAGTAATTTAATTGCTGCATGTGAAGGACAGCCATCTGGATCAATATATTGGACTCGATATCAATCAATACAGATTGAAATGATGCACACCTTTTGGAACTGCTAGTCTAGAATGTGACCAATGGTTATCACTGATCACCACAGTCATATATCATATCAGAACTAGTTTCTAAGCTATTGTCTAATTCAGTCTCCATGTTACTGTCCTTGTCCCTAACTTCATTTCCATTTTGATCTTCCGATTTTCTTCCCTTCTGCATTTTACGTTTTGCACTTGCATCCTTTTTCCCCTTCTGCATCCTTCTAAAATCTGTAATTTAAGAATTAACAGTACTTATATACATTATACTGTGACATAAATGCAAACTATGAGTATCAATTCTAAGTGATACATCATTCACTGTGCACAATGATTTAACAAACAGTCAATCAAAACTCATTGTACATGAGGATACAACTACCTTATTTATTCATTAATCTATTTCTGACATGTTCTGGCCATTAAATGGCCATAGGGAAAAAGCATACTAAATTCACACAGGAGATTACTAGATGTTTCACATTTACTATACATACATGAAGTTGATAAGTGTAAACCTATATAATTAATACATAGCAGTGTGTGTTAAGTTCTTAATTGTGAAGTTGAGTAGTATAAATTTATGACAGTTTCAAGCTTGTTAAAAAATTTCACAAGATTTTCCATTTAAGTCAACCCCCATAAATACAAAGGATTCTCGGAAAATAAGTTAACAAACACTCTGATGCCGAGACTTTTCTTGTCTTTTATGTATACATGGCACAGTCTAATTAAACAATAGCCTGTTGAAGCTCCCACCACACATAAGCCTCCTCAGCATAAACTATATCAGTTTGACATCAAACTCAAAATACCTCAAATACAGTTACAATCCACATGTTTTACAATACGTATATGGAACTTGGTTTTGAAAAATAATAATTTTAAAGACTGACATGGAAAATCTTCTTTAAAAAGAAATCAAACATATTTTAAAACTATCACAAACTTAAACCACTTGTCAAGGATTAAGAACTTCAAACACAGTATTTTAATCTTGAGGTGACTCATCTCAATCATGTTCTATTGAAATGTTATATTAAAAAACAGTGTTACACAACACATATACAAGGTTTCCAGGTTACTAGTTTTGGCTTTGTTAACAAGCCGTCACCTGATATGTGCGTACCCACGCATTTAAACTAGAATTATTATAAAACCTGCGTAAGTTACTTCTGTAAAATCAGAAATTCAGTGCCTTGTAAGAACAAGACAGACGTGCTTCAACACATCAGATGTAATGCCTACCATTTTTCTTCATTGTTATTTTTATTTATATTTGACACTACAGCAATAAAAACCTTTCTATACTCCATAAGTTTATCCATATTTTATATACTTATTTCAATAATTTTATGAAAAATATTGTAAAGGAATGAGAACTCACTCCTATATGCAAGGATAAGTTTCAATGGATGGATCTTGATAAAAAAAAGGCCCAATAATGGCTTGTTAACAAAGCCAAAACTAGTAACCTGGAAACCTTTAATATGTGTTGTGTAAGACTGTGCTTTTTAGTATAACATTATTTTAATCATATAGGCTTACATTTGCCATAATGTAATGTATGTACATGAATGTGAAACATCTAGTAATGTGTTTTGTTAACTTGGTTTTCCCCAAAGATAGCCGTTTAGTCGCCAAAACATGTGGGAAACGTTAAATAAATGAGGTAATTGTATCCTCTTGTATACAGTGGTTTTTTATTGAATGTTATGAGTATCATACTTAGCAGGATTTAATTTTTGGATTTTTGCATCCTACGTTGTTTAAAAAGGCAGACTCTCTTCGCCCTTCGGCACAAGGGTGGGGGACCACCTGCTCGGTTGTGCCCGACAGATACGGCTCTTACAGCTTCTGCGCTTAGACGATGAACAGAGTCCAAAAATTAAATGGTGTTAAATGTGATACAACACCTGTTGTATTATCTATATCACGTTAACTTACATTCCAGTACATCCTGCAAAGGATCCAAAAACTTGCCGAATTCCACGTTCCCAATCGCCTGCAACACATCTTGTCCACTGATGGTTTTTCGGTTATTGCTTGTCGCTTCCATATTGGCTGCAGAGGTTATGTACAAAATATACACTGACGCAGACTTTGCAAACGCTGTTCTTGCTTCTTTTGCAATATTTACACCTTCAGGAAGTGCCTCTTTAATTATTCTTGTTACTACGGTGTTTGGGAGATTCAGGTCTTCCAGTTTTTCAGCCATAATTACCCCAAGCCTGCAAGCGCACGTTAACAATGACTTCAAGCCTTAGACCCTATTAAATCTTTGACATGAGCAAGTGTACCGTATGTAGGTGATCCGTGTATTGCGTTATTTCATCACATATGACACAAAAGTGGCTCACTTTTTACACCTACTGAGGCACAAATCACTTTCTCCAAAATGTTAAAATGGCGCTAAATGTTTGTCACCCAAGATTCCACAGCATACCATCCCTAGCGAAAAAACAACATTCCCTAGTCCAGGTTGCATGGATCCACGACAGGTTCCATTTCACGGTTTTGCGTCGTCCCTATGAACCGGTGAATATGTGCACATGTAAGCTCATGGTCAGAACCGTACAACTCAAATTAATACTAAACGCGTCTGTAAACGTATGAATGTATGTGAAGCCACAGAACGTAAGCGTTCGTCTGGTTGGCTGATTATCTGTAACAATAGCTGAAGTACCTTTGTGGGATATTCCATAGTTCGAGTTATGTTGGTAGCGTGCGTCGACCAGGCTTGTCGCACGGATCAGAGCACGATCAGAGGTAGTTGGCGGTTGATTGTTGTTGTATGGTTCGAATGTGCATGTGTTAGATGCGACTTTCGTCAGTAAACCCAAAAAGAAACCCACATTGAAGATTTGGTGTTGGTGGTATTTTAATATTATTATAACACCTTGAAGAATTAGGGTGTGTACCGGATTGGGATTCATTTGACTGAAATTGAGCTGTGAACAGGGATGTCGTGCAAGTTCCCCCTGTGTGAAAGATGACATATTGAACGCAACCAAAATGTTTGTGTTTAGCTTTACAAATTACTGTGCGTAGCAAGAGGAGTTGCAAGAAAATATGGCTAGGAACTTACATTTCAGAAAATGGGGTTGAACACAGTATAAAGAGTCGTGTTAGTATTTTTAAAAATTATTCCCTGTTGTCGGTGTCTCAATACTGATGCCTGTAAGGGCACGTGTTGGCAGGAATATGTTAACAATGTGTAAAATTATTTTAATATAATACCATTTCAAGGTACACAATCTTGGAGCCCGACAGTCAAAGCAACACTAAACGTTTGCGCTGTTACGACTGTTCTTTAGAACGCGTCTCGGATTCCTGGAGAGCCTGGATTTGAGAATGTTCTCCATTCGGTGGTGCTTCACAACTTGTGCTGCGAAAAGTTTGTTATGTTAAATGTATTATTGGTCGCAGCTTCGTTATACATGAAAAACCTGTGATGGAATCTATACGCAGACATTATTACTAGAATTTGGAATGGAATATGAGTAATTGTTTCACGGCAACAAAGGGCATTGAAATTTATGCACACATATAGCTGAATTGGTAAATGGCGAGATTTGAGACGTTCGCGATAATGACGGTGAAGTAATGTGGCTTCGTGTAATGTGGCGAAACAGTAATTTGGTGTACATTTATGCGGATGTGTTCTATCGTTCGTAGTGAGGTTATACTGTCCTCTCGCGGTGCAATGTGAAACTAAATATCGACGTCGAAATGTCAAAGATGGCGGATAATGAGTGCTGTCGAAGGTGTTGACACTCGCATTGAACTGGTATTGCTTAGTGATAGTTGTGTGTGTTGTTGCTTATACCAGCAGCGGGTGTAATGGGTCGTGTAAAAAGTGCATATGATAAGTGTGTAATCATGTATGAATAAAAGTGTCCGAAATTGCTATTCAGTGTGGCTCGGCGTGCTGTGCCTCAGAACGACTTGGGAATGGTCCCAAATCATGGGCGCGCAGCAAGCCAAAGAACGCGTAGGATCTTCTGGAGCTCTTGCCGTGAGGAACACTATCAGGAATAAACCACGAGTCCCCAAGGATGGACGTCAGCAGGGATCAAATATTTTCACTGAACACAGTGGTGAGTGTGCCTTACATCTCGGGACAAAGTTTAGTGTATCGTCGTCACTGTAGTAAAATTTTGAGTTACAGAGCACAAAATCGTTTTGCATAGAATGGAATGTTATAGAGCAGAATTTATTTACATTCCATAGATCGTTCATAGGACTAGGCCAAGGATGTTGTGTGTGTCATATTCAAATACAATGTATGTTTGAAATACAGATACGAATGCAAGTACCAACTAAATAGCCGTCTGCAGTTAGAGTAGGAAACCTTTAAATTACAGAATCATCACTGTTCTTACACAAAGGTTTTATAATAACTGAGAATTTCTTTAGTGAGATAGGTTCTTGCACAACAAAGAAGGAGTGTGATACTAGTTACTCATATAATGCTGTCTTAAATACTTCTGCATCATGACTGTAACTATTGATGACAGGTGGAAGATTATGGAATCACTTGATTGAAGCTGAGTAGATTCCTTTTTAAAGTTAGCTGAAGTTAGTATTCAGCACATGAAGTTGATGTGTATGTGTTGTACCTATACTGTGTATATCCATATTGTTTGAAATTTGTTCACATTGCCCACAACAAATAATGATATGGACAGTCACCAGGTGTCTGGCTACCCAAGCAACTAAATTTTGTACATTAGTGCCAAATATTTTCAGCTAATTACTGCAGATCTTTCTCTTACATACAATAATGTGTATCACTCCATATGTACCGAGCAGAAAATGCCAGGTGAGAGTGATGTTCACAAGGTCACTCTAGAACCCTGGGCCCTAAATATTGAACTTGCTTCATGTAACCATTCTGATGCCTAGAATTTGGAGGTGGCTTCTAAATTTTTGGAAAATTTGTGAACCCTGCATTAGATAAACAACTGAACAAGATTTTGTAAATTAGATGGTGGCCGTCTTTTTGGTTACTGCATAATGTAGTGCTTAAATGTTCTGACATTTCAGAGGAACATACTGCCTTCTTTATCAGGGTGCAAGAATCAGTTGAAGTGGATGAGGAGGTCATGTGGTGGAAAATATTTTGTCAGTTACATAGGATGGTGTGGGGTAATTTGGCCAGTCACAGCTATGGAGGGCATAAAGAAGTGATAGGATTATCTCAAGCCAGTGGGGTTTTGTAGAATACATATTTTGGTATGAAGTAAGAATAACACATTTACTAGCAGCCTGTAGACAGTATATTTATATAAGCTGTGCTCCATGTTGGTGGTTTGTATGAAATTGCAGCATGTAGGAGAATAAAAAAAAACTTATTGTTGTATGCTGAGTGTGTACATTGGTGTTTTTGATTGAATATTTATAGTTTTAGGGTTTGTGTTTTCATAAGCTGATCTTAGTTTAGGGAAATTTTATTCATTTTGTGCTTTCAAATTGCGGTTACTGTCTGTTATCTAGGAATATTACATTGACAGACGTGCAATAACATTTGTGGAGTTTTGTGTGTCATTGTAGGGCCAGTGTTTAGTCATGAAGTTGTTTTTAGTGAGAAACATCTTGCTCTTCTGTCTGCTATCGGAAAATGCAAGGATTAAAATGTACATAACAGATTGAATACAGAATAGGAGCATGACTTCTTTCCCTAGTAATATGGAAGTGTTCTCAGTTCAGCATGCACCAATGCCTTAGGAGATTGTTATTTGTGTACTGGAAGCAGTATTTATCACTGAGCATGTTAATATGATGATAATGTGTGTACCTCAATTTATGGTGTGAATGCAATGGAAACTGTATTGAATGAGATTTGCCAACATAGTTGGATACATTTACCCCAGTCTACAATAGCTGGCCCACAATTTAATCTTTAGAAACCCTAATTCTTTAGCACATGCAAGTATTTAATATTCCATATCCAAAGCAGTATATTTTAATGAAAATGGTAATGTAAGTAAATATTAAGTATACTGTGTACATGCATACTTGTCTTGAATATTGGGAATTTTACTTCAGACACCATTTTATGATCTAAATTGGGTGCTGACTTCACATTATCATAGAGAGTCAAGTTGTGGTACCAGAGATGCATAATGGGTAAGGTAAATAGACAAATTGGAAAACATTTGTAGTCCTACCCATTCTGTATTCATTTCATTGACAACATGTTTACAGTTTCTAACATAATCAACGGACCAGTGTCAAAGTTGCTTTCAGCCTAACAACTTTGTGTGTATTTGTTACAATATACACACAGTTCTGCTGCATGTGTTGTCACTTTTGTGCTGTCAGGTGTAGTTTACTAAAAATGACATTGTGGTGCAGGTGTTTTAAAACAATGATATGCAGTTACCATTTTTTGAAGCTGTGACTGAAAACAAATGTTTGTAGGATCTTTAATGTTGATATATATTGCCATTGAGTATTGTTATTTTGTTGACAAACATGTGATTATTCATTATCACCTTTATCACAAATTAACTTCATTGTTGGACGTGGCAGCAAGACAGCTAACTGTAAAGGTGTTTGTTACTTTGAACTTTCTTAATGAACTTTATATTATACATACAGTGCATTTCATTAATTAGTTACTAATTACATACCAACGAATGCACTACACCGGTTTTATGATTTCAGTACCTACATGTGTTTTGGCACTTTTGTGCCATCCTCAGGGTTGCCGTCGAAAGTTCACAATCCTAATGCAATTACTATGAACAGTGAAGTGCGTGACGGTAACTTGCAAGAGTTACGTATTGTGAAAGTGAACCCGATGCATTAGGATTGTGAACTTTTGACGGCAACCCTGAGGATGGCACAAAAGTGCCAAAACATATGTAGGTACTGAAATCGTAAAAACAGTGTAGTGCATTCGTTGGTATGTAATTATTAACTAATTTCTTAATGAAGTTCTTCTGTTCTGTAAGATTATGTGTGGGAACATTGGGATCATGTTGTTGTAACTATTCTTCCAATTGTGTGCACACACATAGCTTTGTATGTCAGTGACTGGAGGATCCTAAGCTGGTATTAGGTGTAGGAGGTGGTGAACATGCTACTGATGTGTATGTTAGACTGCTGGTAATGAGGGCATAAAATTGTTGAAACACGTAGCAGAGTTGAATGAATATTTAACAAGTCCTCACACATATGTAAGAGTCGTATCAAGACTTAGAGAGTAAAATTCTGATGTGTGTTCATTAAATATGACACAAGAATTCTTAAATCCATGAACATTTGGCCATGAGCATTTAATGCAAGAAACTGGGCTTTTGTATTTAGTCCAACTACTATGGCCCTGGGGTCGACTCAGCCTCTAACAGAAATGAGTACCAGGAATATTTCCTGGGGGGTAAAGGCGGCCGTGCGTAGGGCTGACAACCTTACCACCTTCATGTGCCGATTGTCTAGAAATCTGGGGGCCTCAATCTCCTGGAACCCTAAGGGTCTGTCCAGCCTGTAATGGGATTGCTTTACCTTTACCTGATGCTGTATTATTCGTGATTAAAACTGTAATCCAGAATCTGGGGAGATGGGTGTGGTAGGGTTTGTGTGTTTATATTTGTAACATACTGTTTCAGTTACAGTCCACATAGGTTAGGCATTCAGTATTCCTTACGGCATTCGTGTGCAAAGTAATTCAAATTGCAATCTGTGCCATAAGTGTTTGTGACAAACTCTTGTGTCACACAGGATGTTCAGAAGGTGCATTTGGGGTGAAGGGTACATTCTTCTTCATATGTTCCTGATATTTCTTAGAACAGTTTTGGAACTACCATGTATGATAACTTGCTTGCATGCTGTTGCAACTATCATGTGCATTATAGTTTCTGTCGATATTGTCATTTCAGCTTATTTAATGTTTTGCTCTCCAACATAATTTTTTTTGCCATCCACTGAGGTATGCATGGAACATTACTTTAGTGGCTTCAGACATAAATAATGCTTGTTTTGCTATGTATAAGAAGAGTGTTTTGACATTTTAGTATGTGCACCATGGTAACCAGTTCTGTTTAACAAGGGAAAAAAGGTGTACGATCTGTTCTGAACTGGCTCTGTGATTGTAAGATACGTGATGTGTTCTTTGTTGTTACACCCTAATGGGATGAAGCGTAGTGGAGACTGCAGAGTCATGACGTGAGTTTGTGTCAGTAAAATGAAAGCTGAAATTGTAACGTTAGTCATAATATGGAAAGCCAGATTTGCTGTAATATAGTTTGTGTTGAAGTGTATGTTGGCAAATGTGATTTGAGTTTCTGGCATGAAAATGAAACCTCGAAGTCTAACCTTGGTGCCTGAGTTTTGTTTGGGTTTGTTTGTGTGTGTGTGCACGTGCGTGCTTCTGCACATATGAAGGGGGTTCCTTTCCCACTTATTGTTGGTACCTCAATGAATATGAAACCTCAAAGTTTGATCTTGGTGGGGTAGATGCTTTTCGCTGGAGCTTGTCATTACAATGAAACCTGAAAGCCCGTCTGGTGGAATAGATTAGTGTGACTTGAGTTTGTGCCAGTGAACTAGAACTTCATAGTCTGATCATGCTGGTATGTTAAAGGCCAGTCTTGCTGTAATACACCATGTGCTTTAAGTGTTTGTTGGGAGTTGTGAATTGAGATTCTGTCATTAAAATGAAACCTGAGACCTTCTTGTTTCCATAAGGTGATCCAGTAGATGCTTACATCTTCTTCCTTGTCTTCCCATCTGTTCTGTCTTTCCTTCAATAACGTGTATTGGAAGGCAGTTACTATGCAAGATGTGACCAATCCTGCCTTCCTTCATTGTATTGTATGTAGGATGTATCTTTCCTCCTTGACTCTTTGTGATTTTTTTTCACACCATCGGTCCAACTGATCTTCTCCATCCTTCTCAGGCACCACATTTTGAAACTTTCCAGATACTTCTGATCTACTTTCTGAAGTGCCCAAGTTTCAGTACTGGACAAAGCTATGCTTCAAATGTAGAACTTTACTAGTTTCTTCATTAAATTTAAGTCCAGTTTGCTGGTGAAAAGAGCTTTCTACTTATTGAATGCTGCTTTTGCCATGACAATCCTGGATTTAATTTCATGTGTTCATCTTGCATCATTTGTCATCATACTACCAAAAAATAGTTGAATTATTCCACAGTCTCTGGCTGTTTTTGATTTGTCATAATCTGTACTGTGATTCTCATTACCATAATTTTTCCACATTCATTTACATTCCATAGCATCTTCCAGTTTCAGTTCGTCTATCAGTTATGCCCTGTAGCACAGTTTCTTCCTTAGCCACTAGCACAAGGTCACCTGCACATTTCACAGTGTGAATTACTTGTCCTATTTAGAAGTATCCAAACTCTTCAAGAGCTTCCTTGGTAAGGTACTCGCTGAATAAGTTGAATAGAATCAGTGATAGAGCATCCTTGTGTAACTCCTGTTCCAATATTCACACTTCTTATCTCCCCTTGGTCCGTTGTACTTTGGCACCCTGATCCATGTCCAGTTTGCTGATCAGTCTTCTTTCGCGACAGTCGATACCAGTTTCCTTTAGGATCTGCGTTAATTTGGTCCAGGTTACACATTCAGATGCTTTCTGCCAGTCTATGAAGCAAACACACAATTCTTCATCTATGTCCAGAGTTTGTTCTGATATTATTTTCAGCATCCCAGTTGCATCCCTGGTTCCTTTTCCTCTTCAAAATCCAAACTGATCTCCCAAGTACATCCTCAATTTTTCTTTTAATCCTTCTTCTAAGTATCCTCGCTACTGTCTTTGCTGTATGTGCGATGAGGCTGATTGTCTGATGGTCGCTGCATTTTGTGGCTTTTGGCTTCTTCTTTAAGGCAGTCATTGTAACGTCAGTGAAATCCATGGGCCACTCTCCAGCTTCATATATTTTATGATCAGCTGTGTCATTATTCTGAGACCATCTTCTCCCAACAGTTTGAGTACATTCCCAGGTACACCACCGTCTCCTGTAGCCTTCTTATCCCTCATCTTCTTGATAGCTTTTTCCACTTCATTTTTGTGTGGTGCTAATTTAATGTTCACATCTTCACAGTAAAGTAATGTGTTTGTAAATTTGGAATCCTGCTAGCTTCTTGCTACCTCGTGTGATGTTGTTCTATATATGTGCAGTGAGCTAACGGCTGTTATAATGCTTTTAGAACTGAGGCTTAAAGTGCATGTTGTAAGTACGTCATTGATAAATGAATATTAGTGTGATGCACTATTCTAGGTTATAACGTTTTCTTGTTGTGGCATAGGTTGTTGAAGTTTTGTTAGATTTCCTAGTTTCCTGTTCACATTTAGACACTTAGTGGAAGTATCTTTCTTTTGATTTTACTCCATTATTTGTCATCTTGTGGTGTCATCAGTATAATGTATGATTAAGATGATTATATTAGTCATAATTCACCTTTTGTTCCAAACCTTTGGACTTTATTCTGTGCATATTAGGCTGCTATATAAGTATTAGGTACTTGTGTCTTGGCATAGTGCATAACAAGATTGTCTGCTATCTTAAGGTGATTCATTCCATATGTTGTATTTGATGGGCAGTAGTTGGCTTTTATCTACAATTGTTTGCATTATCTCTTAAAATACATGTTGGCATTGCAGTTAAGGAATTCAAGTATATGTTGTTAATTTATTGATGCGCGTGTGGAATCAGTGTTGTTAGGCATTCTTTATAAAGTTAAACAAGACAGACAATGTATGTATAAATGTACCAGTGAGGAGCGTTCGCGTAAAAATTGTTGCCGTGGAAAAGCAATAAGTATTACATATTCTCAGTGTGTGTCTGTAGCCTTAGTTATCCAGCATGCAAAGCGCAAGCTCCGTATTATATTGTCATCTGTGTCCTGTCTGGCTGTACCATATTTTTCCACATTATCTCATAAATGGCACGATCCCCCCCCAAAAAAAGAAAAAAAAAACTGAAAAAAAATGTCTTTTGATTTTCTCTACAACTTTTATCTGAAACATTTCTCATTTGAAGAAGAATTCAGCGAGATATTATCATAAATGTACGTAGGTCTTCATGTAAAGTACCCGTTATTCATGTCAGATTTTCGAAGAATATTCGAGTAACAAATTTCATGAAAATCCGTCCAGTGGGAGCCTCTGACAGAAATGAGTACCAGGAATATTTCCTTGGGGGTAAAGGCGACCGGGGCGTAGGGCTAACGACTTTACCACATTCATGTGCCGATTGTCTTGAAATCTGGGAGCCTCACCCTCCTGGAACCCTAGAGTCCTGTCCAGGCCTGTAATGGGATAGCCTTTGACGGTAATATGAAAAATGAGCTTTGATGGAGTACAATTTATATTTCAGATATATTTTAGGAATCATAAATATATTTTCTGATGAATGAAGCATTAGAGCCTGATTAATTGTGGATAAATTGCTTGGTTTTCCCGTTTACCTTTGGTCACCGTGACTCGAGTTTGACTTATGTTAGCAGCCCTGATCTAATGTGGCCTCTGATGAGAAATATTGAAGACAGTCACGAAGGATTGTAATATACTTGTATACCATTTTCGTTACAATAGAATGTTTTGTGTAAGGAAATAACAGAACAGTATTTCAGAGTGCCGAATGAAGATTTGTAAAATGTTATGTCTGACAAGATTAGTAAGCCGTGTTCCTGCTTATGTTAGTGAGTATAAGAATTATATCTTCCTGCTGTTTTGTGTGGGTGTGAATCTTGGTCACATTAAGGGAAGAATATAGATTGAGGGTGTTGGCGAACAGGGTGCTCAGTGGAATGTAGATTGAGGGTGTTGGCGAACAGGGTGCTCAGTGGAATATAGATTGAGGTTGTTGGCGAACAGGGTGCTCAGTGGAATATAGATTGAGGGTGCTGGCGAACAGGGTGCTCAGTGGAATATAGATTGAGGGTGTTGGCGAACAGGGTGCTCAGTGGAATATAGATTAAGGGTGTTGGCGAACAGGGTGCTCAGTGGAATATAGATTAAGGGTGTTGGCGAACAGGGTGCTCAGTGCAATATAGATTAAGGGTGTTGGCGAACAGGGTGCTCAGTGGAATATAGATTAAGGGTGTTGGCGAAGAGGGTGCTCAGTGGAATATAGATTGAGGGTATTGGCGAACAGGGTGCTCAGTGGAATATAGATTGAGGTTGTTGGCGAACAGGGTGCTCAGTGGAATATAGATTAAGGGTGTTGGCGAACAGGGTGCTCAGTGGAATATAGATTGAGGGTGTTGGCGAAGAGGGTGCTCAGTGGAATATAGATTGAGGGTGTTGGCGAACAGGGTGCTCAGTGGAATATGTGGACCTGAGAAGGACGGAGTGCCAGTAGCATGGCGAAAACTACAGAGACGTCTTCATAATAAACGTTAAGGGTAGTGCCATGGGAGGGATGAGAATTGTGCACTGTACTCAGCTTATTTCCTACTGGAGATCGTCTCTGATTGGCCGTTTATAGCTGCCAGTAAGTTCGACGCTGTGGGTTGTCTGGTACATTGGTATTAAACCTTTTTTGTTCGCGTACCCCCAAATATAATTTCTCTCCAACTTTGTACCCCCAAAGTAGTTGGTGCATAATTCAAGTTATACATAGTCTATAATCTACATCTAAAATAAGTTAAATAAATTGCATCCAAAATAATGTATTCAATAATAAGTTTTAAATGAGAAAAAGGAGAGTCAAGCTATTAAATAACAAATATATTATTGTCTATCATATAAAAATTAATAAAGGAACAAAGGTATTTTAGCAAAAAAAATTATATGCACCGTGTGGAATAAAATGAAACTAGCTGCCCAGATAAAAATCGCATAAAGGATAGAGAGAAAAGAATGGCGCTCCAAAATCGCATGTCCTTATGTCCGGGTCTCTTGTGGCTAACCCTAAATCTGGCCCTGATAATTCAGTGTTTATCATGAAATAATATATTTATTTTTTTTTTAATTTTACGTACCCCCTAAGATGTCTTCGCGTACCCCTGGGGGTACGCGTACCCCAGGTTGAATATCACTGGTCGGGTAGACGTCTCTGCGACGGGCCGATAACTCGTCCGGAGAAGTCCTACCGAGTGTGGCCTAATTATGCGTGATCTCGAAACCTCAACAATGAAGAGGCCTAGGCACACGTAGGACTGTCGAGCCAAGAAAAAATAATTTTCAGTGTAACCTTTTTTTTTTTTTTTTGCATGGTGAGGGCCCCGCAGCAGATGCTACGGACGCACCACAGCCTTAAGGCTTTTTGTGCAACCCTGTGATGAAGATGAGCAGTTTTTTTTTTACCAAGTTCTACAAGTAAAGGAGCACCAGTGGAATGAAATTGACAGGGGAAAACCGACAACTCGGAGAAAAACCTGTCCCAGTGCCATTTTGTCCACCACAAATCTCACATGGACTTGACCTGGGATCGAACCCGGGCCTCCATGGTGAGAGGCCGGCGACTAATCGCCTGAGCCATGGCACGGCCACCAGTGTAATCTTAGTCAATCCGTTTAACAGTCATTCATGTGAATTTAAAACATGGCACACTGGTTGTAATGTGAAAGACATTCCTTCACCTATTTAATTTGCGCTGAGGGAAATTGTGAAGTACGTAGACAGTCAGCTCTGCAATCAAGCGGTGGTTACGTTCTTGTGTGACCTCGCGTTATAGAAAATCGCGTAATAAAAGTATCTTCACACTGGTCGCTGCAATCGCGTAGTAGCCAACACGCGTATGAGAAAGTTTGCGTCATGCAGACTGCGTTCACCTGTTCATCAACCGTGTTATATCCAATTCGCGTTAACGAAACGCGTAATAGCAGAACTGACTGTATAATACTCGCAGAAAGGTCTGCCCATTCGTGTTGTATCTCCAGAGGGACTCTACACAAGTATCTGTGTAGACTCCATGTTACTGACTTATGCTGGAATGTTTACAGATCTAACTAAATATGATTGGTTGACTCCGAAATCGGGAGCAGCCCATTTCCCTTAATTTTGAGCAGTATGAGTGGATGTCACCCCTCTTGTTGGTTGCCCTCTTAAGCTCTGGGTTCAAGTTTGGGCACGTAGTTTTGAAGTGAATGGTGTTTTGAACACTCCTAGTGATGAAACATGGGGCATTAGAATTGTCAAGTTCCTTTTCTTAGGCGCGTTCGCAGAAGCGCGAAAAAACGACTGTTAGCTTCGTCATGTCCTTTTGACCTCGGCTCCCACTGGACGGATTTTCGTGAAATTTGATATTTCAGTATTTTTCGAAACCCTGTCGAGAAAATACAAGTTGATTATAATCTGAGAAGAATAACATGTACATACTTTACACTAAGACCTATGTACATTTATGATAATATCTCGCTGAATTCTTCTTAAAATGAGATATATTTTAGTCAAAAGTTGTAGAGTAAATCAAAACACACATTTTATGTTCAGTAACCTTTTTTCGAAAATCGTGATGTTTATGAGATAATGTGGAAAAATATGGTACAGCCAGACAGGCCACAGATGACAATATAATACAACGCATGCGCTTTGCATGCTGGATAACTAAGGCTACAGACATACACTCATAATGTGTAACACTTATTGCTTTTCCACGGCAACAATGGTTACGCGAACGCTCCTCAATATTGCATTTATACGTACATTGCCTGTCTTGTTGATTGTTTGACCGTCTCTCCGTAATGACTTCGAACTTTCGAACTGTGGTGCTTGTGAAGGGTGTCACGCTGCAAGCCTCGCCCTTAGGCTTGTCTATTCAGGCGTTGCTCACTTCCTGTCGGAATGGACCGCGGTGTGAGTCGAACCCTCATTTGCCACCCACGTGGTTTTGTCTTTTTCTTTTACGCAGTTCACATGCCTGGAATCGAGCTAGGCATGTCGACGATTGTTCGGCCACAGTACGAATGTCTTACCAGATAATGTGAAGGAAAGAGATCACTTGTAAGGCGTAGACTTTGGCGGCGGGCGTAAAATTGAAACGGGTTTTAAGGAAATAAGAAACGCGTGCAATAGATTTATGTGGGTCAGTATAGAGATTCGTGGCTGGTTCTTGTAGGTTCCATAGAAGGCAGGGAATTTCTTGGCCAGCTAAGCAGCTGTTTGACGTTGTCCATCCCGTCGTGTATATAGAATTACATAAAGAACACTGGTCTGGAGATC
The DNA here is from genome assembly GCA_021186555.1 of Reticulitermes speratus. NCBI lineage: Eukaryota > Metazoa > Arthropoda > Insecta > Blattodea > Rhinotermitidae > Reticulitermes > Reticulitermes speratus. Next base: position 43,888,230 of record JAJKFL010000006.1, on the reverse strand, counting down.
GTGTCCCGGTGGGGGCGAGATTTTCTGCGCCCGTCCAGACCGGCCCTGGGGCATACCCAGCCTCCTGTACAATGGGTACCGGGTCATTCCCGGGGGTAAAGCGGTCGGGGCGTGACGTTTACCACCCACCCCCATCTAGCGCCGAGGTTAAATAAAGAGTAGAGCTATACCTCTACTCCCTCTCTGAGCCTTCATGGCCTGTTCTAGGGTGAACTTAACCTTTACACTTCTGTATTCCGTCTGACACAACCTATATTTGTTACTATTTTTCAAACACTACACGTTTCGATCAAGCCGATCATCATCAGGTGTTTGTAAACAAAAACTTAAAACTGAAGGTAAAAATGTAATATTTTGTGAGATCTCACAAATGACATGACATTTTTTTCCTATGGCTCAACAGCCCCCTTTCGGGTGCCTAGGCCGCCTCATTTTGGAGGTTTCACGATCACACACATTAGACACACCACAGTCGGTAGGACTCCTCTGGACGAGTGATCAGCCCATCGCACAGACCTCTACCTGACAACACACAACACTCACAACAGACAGACATCCATGCCCCTGTTGGGAATTTTTTTTTGTCTGTCCGGGGTTTTTCCCCTTTGATCCATTTTTGTACTATTTAAAACCTTTTCGTACAACAAACACAACACAAACATCCATGCCCCCGGTAGGATTTTTTTTTCTATTAATTCCTGGGTTTTCCCCTTTTTTGATCCATTTGTACTGTTGAAATCCTTTTTGTCCTGCATGTCACTTTACGTTTCATGCTGCCGTCCATACATCTAACACAACACAAACATCCATGCCCCAGGGGGGATTCGAACCCACGATCCTAGTAAGCGAGCGGCCGCAGACCCACGCCTTAGACCGCGCGGCCACTGGGATCGGCAAATAACATGCGTATATGATGTAAATTACAATCGACTTGTAATTCTTGGTGGTGTGTGATTATACTTAATGCTTAATTAGGAACTAGCATCGTAAATTTTTGAATTTTAAGTTTTAAATTATACACCATACCGTTCGTGTTGAAGTTTTTGTATAAACAAACACCTGATGACGATCGGCTTGATCGAAACATGTAGTGTTTGAAAAATGGTAAAAAATAAAGGTTGTGTCAGACGGAATACACAGTGTTAATTATGTAAGCAGCTGGTAGCGTCTCAAGAGAGGCCGTGTACCAGAGAGTAAGTTACTTCGTCGTGCCGATTGTCATTTGTCTGTGAATTGTTACCAGACGTTTTTTTTTTTCGCTGTTTGGCGTTCTTGTGTTATGTTTGGTGCTGCACTGAGCATAACAGTCGACACATTTCAGGGGTTGAACTGTCATTTTCCAGCAGCTGTTGATTCTGTGCCAAGTAAATATTCAGATGTTCCCATTAAACCCGATTTCAATGTTATAACATAACTCTATGACAAGTACCGAAGAAAAATGACTGTGCGTTAGCTGTTTGTTGTAGGAATTTAATTGTAGTAGTAGGATGGTCGTTAGAATTTGTCAGTATTATTTTAACGTTATTCATTCCGCGTACTCTGACTAAATTTATCATTTATAAAACCAACCAATGCACATATAACGTACTGAACAATACAGTCTTTTGTTTACTGCTACATGTTCTGTACACCATTATTTAAAACTCACTGAAGTATAATACATTACAATAGTAACACATATCATAGTGATGTCTCACTACCAACTAAATGCACATTAAAAAAAAAACCAATATAAGGTTTCTTTAAAATCGTCTAAAAGGCCCCTAAATATGTTCCGGTTTTCAAAAATCCATCATCAGGGGGTCACAGATGGTTTTTTGAAAACCGAAACATATGGAGGGGCCTTTTAGACGATTTTAAAGAAACCTTATATTGGTTTTTTTTTTAAATGTGCATTTAGTTGGTAGTGAGACTTTGGTTAGTGAGAATGCACGGTGAACCCAGAATAAAACATATAATACTGATTTCTGCGGCTGAATGCGATGTGGTTTGGATACATTGCCATACTTTGATGTCGTGTATGAATGTTCCATATTTGTATTAAAGTGTGTTAGTTCGTGATATTGAATAATGGTGGCAGCGCTTTACGTTCTCACAGTAGTGAATTTTAAGATTACGGTATTATAGGTCGTGACGTCACATTGCTACCATCGTTTCGGATGAGCCTGCTGACTCCATCATCAGGGTAAAAGCACTTTATGTTAACTATATGCTGTCATATCTTAGAAGACTGTGCCTTAATTGGTAGCACGTGTTTATGAACAAGCTAGGCAATGTACGTATAAGGTAACATTGGTGCACGTTCGCGTAATGTTTCTACCTCTTCGGCTATCCTGTCAGTCCGATATCATTTCAATCGAATAGACTGATTTTATGGCGATTTAATGTCATCGTATTTAGGTGTTCAGATAAAGTACCGATATTTTTGCCAGATTTTAACCAAATTTGGAATTTATTTACAGATTTTCATAGAAATTCTCATTATCACATTTTCTTTAAGTAAGTTCAGTGGGAGCCGCGCTGATACATGCGGACAGACGGACGGACTAACAGTCTGATACCATTTCAGTCGAAGAGATGGGATTTGTGGCGATTTAATGTCGCCGGCAATAATAAAGCGTACGTAGGTCTTCAGATAGAATGCACGATATTTTTGCCTGATTTTAACCAAGTATGGATTTTCTGGACAGATTTTCGTAAATGTCTCCAGCATCAAATTTCATGGAAATCCATCCGCTGATAACGTGCGGACGGACGAACTGCAGGACATGACGAATTGTAACAGGCGCTTTTCGCGAATTTGCGAACGCGCCTAAAAATGTAATTGACAGAAAGCCCGGTGGTATTTTGTTTATAACGAAAGCCTCAACTACACCGCGGCAGAAGCCTAAAATCACGCAACTTTGAACCGTTTTTCTACGAGTATTTACAGTGGGAGAAAAGGCATGACAGTATATTTAATTTTCTCTGAGTTTATTTGTAGACTAACCCCTTTACAAGCGCCTAAATAAGGGAACTTCAGCATAAATCAGATGCTGATGCGTTTCATGCTGTCCTACTTCCTCCTGATTTTCTTCGATCTTTGTTTACATTTGGTCCAGTTTTAAACACATTTTGTGTTCATTCAGTGAGATTGTTAAACAGTACGTCCCTGTCCCTGTGTCAGCCATGCCTCTCGTGAAGTGTGTAAATAGCAGGTGTGTCTTATTGTACACCCGTTGTTTCTCCAGTAGGCCAGCTTGACTAATCATTAATGCCAGGTCAGTCACGTCGAAATCGACACTGACGATTCGCAATAATTCGCTGTAGTTACGGCGTTTCTACTAGTAGAGTTTTGGGCAATTTTGTATGACGATAACAGTGATATTCCTCGGTACCGTACCGTCCGTCTTTAACCAAGTGTCATATACTAAACCGTTTGTCGGATTGTCATGCAATTCGGTGTAGGCGATATTTACGAAACGTCGAGTAAGCGTGAGTTTCGTGAATAGCGGCTCAGTAACAGTCGCTTTTTAAATTTAACGTAATTCATATCCTTTGCAATAGATTATTCAGTATTTGATCCAACAAATTGCACAGTTAGTAATAGATAATTATTTGTCAATTATGTTCCACCTACATGTTTCGGCCTCTACAAGGTCATCATCAGGGAGGTATGTACAAAGGCATACAAGTACAGTAAATTCTGTCAAAGATGTACGTGTGCAGAGTTAAAATAGAATATTGTGAATTAAAATTACTAAAAATGTTTATAAAGTATGAATCAGTAAACATTTTTTTTACAATTCTAAGCAATGTTTTATCTTCCATTGCCGACAAACGTCTATGTGAATTTTTGTCATCTTCATTCAAAGGGAATATCCTGAAAAATTAATGAAAATTGAATTCTGTTCGGTGTTTATGCCACACAACACGGGGTGTGTACATTCATTTTATACAGCGAGACTACTGCAATTCATCATGTACATGAAACTAGAAGAATTCAATTTTTAATAACTTTACAGGATATTCCCTTTGAATGAAGATGGCAACAATTCGCATAGACTTTTGTCGGCAATGGAAGATAAAACATTGCTTAGAATTGTAAAAAAGTGTTTACTGATTCATATTTTAAACATTTTTAGTCATTTTAATTGACAGTGTCTTATTTTAACTGAAAACACAAACGTCTTTGACAGAATTTGCTGTACTTGTGTGCCCTTGTATATACGTCTCTGATGACCTTGTAGAGGTCGAAAAATGTAGGAGGAACGTGACAAATTATTATTACTGACTGTGCAGTTTGTTCGATCAAATACTGTATAGTCACATTTTACTACGGGGGCAAATGAATTACTAGCCGTATTTCCCATATTGTCCGATTTCGGTAAAAGTCGTCATAAGAGTTGTGCGCGCAATGCTGTTGCGCAGTTGCGAGTTTAGTGAGAATAGTGATAGTCAAAGCCGTACTTTACTTAGGGGCGTAAAAGAAATTCCGTTCTATTTCTACGTTTTGTGTCCGATTTGGATACAGTTCGGTACGGATGTCCACAATACTGTGCTGAGTTATTGTGGGTTTCGTGAAAATCGGCGCATTGAAAGCGATACTTAAGGACGTACATGCATCTCTGTCGGCACTTTGTACATTTATTGTCAGATTTGGGCGAAGTTCACTATGGCACCCGAACGTAATTGCGTTTCGTGAAAGTCGACGCAGGGAAGTCGTAGTTTTCTTATGGGCGTAAATGTGACGTTAAACCGTATTCCTCCCCCCCCCCCAATGGCTCGACAGCCCCTTGGGGGCCTAGGCCGCCTCATTTTTTTTTTTCGAGGCTTCACGATCATACTTTTTAGACACACCACGTTCGGTAGGACTCCTCTGGACGAGGGACCAGCCCGTCGCAGAGACCTCTACCTGACAACACACAACACTTACAAGAGACAGACATCCATGCCCCCGGTGGGGATTTTTTTTTTCCTGTCCGTGGTTTTTCCCCTTTGATCCGTTTTTGTACTGTTTAATCCTTTTGTCCTTCATGCCACTTATGGTCCATACTACCGTCCTTACAACAAACACAACACAAACATCCAAGCCCCCCCGGTGGGATTCGAACCCACGATCCTAGTAAGCGATCGGCCGAAGACCCACGCCTTAGACCGCACGGCCACTGTTTAAACCGTATTATATTTTGGAAATAAAGAACGCCTTAGTAGAGTGTGTGTACTACGTCACGGAGTAAACCATTTGCAGTCTTGTTACAGAGAGATGCAATAAGAGATCCCTTTCATGACTGACCGTTGTTCCTTATCGGTTTGGAATGAACACGTTTGTGGATTCCAGAACGTACTTTTTTACGCTATATCTGCTTGCACCAGTTCTCATTGAACTGATCAGTATTATTTCTTTATATGTTTTTAACCTTCCGGTGTAAATTTCATCCTGAACAAAACTATGCTTACATACTGAGAGCTTATGCTATGCATTTTAGACAGCTTACGCTGTTTAAAGGAGTTCATTCCCGGTTAAATATGTTTTATTAGAGATGACACGTTCATTATACGTGTCAGTCCTTTGAAACATTGCTTAATCTAAATTAATATTTAAAAATTCGGTTCGTACTCTACGTGGAATAAATTACGGCTTTATGGGATACAAAGGCCACATTGTTAATGGTGTGTAGGGAAGTAATCACTGTTTATTGAGAGAGCTGTACGAAAAAGATAAAATCTATGGGCAAAATAGCTTTTTAAATGTGACTGGAACTGGTACATACAAGTGGTCCGGTGACTTGGGTAAATATTTCAGGTTCTTATTCCTGATGCAGTTCCTTTAGAAAGCTAAGGACGGAGGCTTGTGCTGCGCGAAAGTTTCCGTCTGTTGGTGCCTTTGAGTTATTGCTACTTATGGGGCATTGCTGGGATGTAACGCGGAAACCTTATGACTATAACGGGGAGTGAGTATGCGCTTGAAACTGGTGAGACTGGTCTCGAGGTAGCCGACGAGCAACGTTGGTTGGTCAGACGTGGCAATGACGGCCGTGTCATCCGCGTAAAAAGGTAACGCGATATAGCGTGATGGTGGTGGAATGTCTTTCACGTACAGGCTGAAGAGGACTGAGGGCGAAAGTCCGCCGTGAGTCAGTCATCCAGCCCGCAAGCTGTGATGAGAGTCGATGTGGCTGCGTTGAAGGACGTCTGAAACGTCCGTGAATGGAGGTAGAGTACGGAGGTTGAGGATGGTTAGCTTGTAGAATGGACCCTCGATTCATACGATGTGGAAGGCCTTAGCCACGTCCAGGAAGACCTCGCCTCTTAGCTTCCCGTCAAAGTTCCTGTGTCTCCCTGAACGAAATGGCCAGCTGCAACACCGTGCTGTGTCGTGGAAGCCAGAACTGCTCGCCTACTTCGCTTTCGATCGTAGTCAGTAGGATCTTCCCAGACAGTTTACCAATCGTGTCAAGCATGTTATGGGCCGGTAGGTTGAAGGCAGCGAGAAGTATTTGTCCGGTCTTCAGTATGGGTATCACGCGAGCGTCTTTCTATGCTAAGTGGGAAATATTGCTTGGAGAGGACCGCGTTAAACGCTGTCATGAGAAAGGTTAACGCTCGCTTGGGTAGACGTTTCATGACCGTGTTAGGTCTATAGTGTTGGTCTTGAGCCTTGCCAGCTTGGGACCCTTTATGTTGCCTTGGATATCAGCGGGATTGATTAACTGGGGTTCACTTGCAGGAGCAAATGCGTACGTTCGCGTGGTCTCATGAACCGTTTCAGTCACTGCCAATTCCGATGGGCTGTTTGCCGGCTGAAACCGAGTCTTAAGACTGTCAGCCAGGGCTTCGCCTCTCCCATCTCTCCTATCATGCAGAGACTGCCCCCCAGAAATGCACCCTCAGGATTTATGGCTTGCAAATAAAAAAGGATTTGACGTAGCCCAATACTGGGCAAAAAATCTTTAATTTAATGGTCCGGACACGATAAAGAAAAGAAGACCTCTCCCAAGACCCTGACGAAGTTGGAACTCCCATTACCCGCTTTGTCATCGTCATAGCGATTGGCCCTCCGCGTGTAGGGATTCTCGCTTACCCCTGCGGTGGTCATTACTTCTCTCGTTCAGCCATGTGGGCTACGCCTGTACGGTTGTAAAATTGTTCCTGCTTCAGGGCAAAACGCACTGCTTCTCTGTTACAAAGCTCAGTCGGCTAATGTCGTTCAGGGCAACGGTCTCGGTTTATTGTGTCGTAAGGAACACAAAAGCGCACGGCGTGGGAAAATTGCAGAATATTTAGACGTGGTAGCCGGTGGTGTGTGTCTTAAAGTATTAAGCAGAATTTTGTGACGGCAGCATTAAATTTATTGTTAAGAAGATGGAGGCAGTACGTTGACAAGACACGTTAGTAGTTGCCGTTACACAAAAGACGAAGAAGAAGAAGAGTGAACCTCAGCCACAGTGACATTTATACTTTACGCTTACGGCTTTAATGTTCACACCATTCATTTTACGTAGTCTGGCTAGCGACAGGTCCATATCGTCTTACAGATTGAGTTCTGCACAGAGTGTGATCTAGTGCTTCCTCTTTCAAGTTCCAGTATCTTCTGTCTTCCGTAAGGTCATCTAGTAGCTGCTTACGTCGTCTTCCCGTCCCATCTGCTATTAGTCACGTGTTGTACAAGGCAGTTCCTGCTCAAGATGAGACTAATCCAGTTAGCAAATTGTTACATTTATGCACAATTATTAGGAATTTAACGTACTACAAACATTATTCTGTCACAGTGTTGCCATTATGAGCCTCAGATGTTTCGATCAAGTGAGATTTTCATCAGAGATATCAGTATGCAGTATGCTAGTCAATAAAAACGCCCAGCTACAACTACGCAAGTTGAATTTCGTATCGTCAGAATACATTTAACAAAGAACGTTTTACCCAGTTACGCGAAAATAAACATACCCATTACTTACCCTGCAGTAATCCTTACCACAAAAAGCAAGAAATATATGAATAAAAAATGAGAGTAAATTCTTATACTGTGAAAGAAATTGAATTCACAACTCCATCAAGCACATTTAGAATTAGTCGAAGCACGAGATAAAGGCTGGACATTATTAATGGAAAACGTAAAGGACAATTTCGATAACGGTGTTAAAGAACTGTATAAAAGTGATCGAGGAAAAAAGTGAAATAGCGTGTAAAACCTGGGAGTAATCCCGATTAATCAAATTTTACCCTACATTAGCTAATAAGATCAGTTCAAATTTTGCCAACGAAAAAAAAAAGCTTACTAATGAAAGGTTCCGACTGCAGTTTGCACACCATGGAGGCATATAGGGGCAGCAGACGTATAGCTCCACACATTCTTAACCTGGGCACTAGATGGAGGTGACTGGGCTACGTCAAGTCCCGGTGCTCATTCAGTATGAGGCGGTTTGGACAGATTTGGAGAAGAGGAAATCTGTTCTTTGCCGGGATTCAAGCCCGTGTGTTCGGGTTTGTATTCTTGCCTTAATTATTCGACAGGCAAAGCGCATCTTTTCTGTGTCGTATTATGTCATCTGTGGCCTGTCTGCCTCTACCGTATTTTTTCCACATTATCTCATAAACGGCACGATTTTCGGGAAACAATTTTGAACATAAAATTGTGCTTTGATTTTCTCTTAACCTTTGTTGAAACATTTCTCATTCTAAGAAGAATTCAGCGAGATATTATCATAAATGTACATAGGGCTTAATGTAAAGTACCCGTTATTCTTGTCAGATTGTAAAGAAACTTCAATTTTCTCGACACATTTTCGAAAAATATTCAAATATCAAATTTATTGAAAGTACATCCATTGGGAGCCGAGTTGTTCCGTGGGACAGACGGACGGACATGACGAAGTTGATAGTCGCTTTTCGAAATTTTGTGGGTGCGCGTAACAAGTGGCGGTTAGATTTATAGCAGCAAAGAAAATTATCATTAAACATGATAAATGTAACAAGTTAGCAGTCAATGAAAATAAAATAATTATCCAGATAAACCACGATAACGGTATGAAGTGTATCACACAGCGTGCAGATTGTACATGAATTTCGCCTGCCCTGGGAACAGAACGGTGGTTAGGGACGGACTGACCGCTGCCTGTGAGCTGAGCCACCCTTTCTCGGCAAGGTTATCGATTTACGCCCCACTGGGTAGGGTAGTTCGTTGCACTGTCTGTATACACCCTAACCTTTACACCGTACATTGAACCCTTTTAAGTACCAGCTGTTCCTTCAGTAGTACATTAGAATATGGATGTTGAGTCTTCCTAAGTGTTTCCCTGTGATGTGTCTGTACAAGGATGACATGCCATAGCTGCCATCGTGTATCGTGTCAGATGTATTCTGTCGGTCTGTGCTTATCTGCTGATACCACCCACTGTCTTAGTTAAACTGCCAATCCAAAACAACCAACCAGCCAAGAAGCTAACCGAAGGAAGGAAAATTGCGTTTCGCCCAAGTCGACGTCTCTTGATGAGTTGAACCTTTCTTGCGCACTGAACGTATAACTGGGATGTGAAAGTGGTGCATTGTAAATTATAACAGGGTGTGAGCTTACACTAATGCTTGGCGACTTTGCTGCAGGCACTGACGTGTCTGTTGCTGCTGGTTGGGAGGGCCCTCCCACTTCGGAATTAGTGCTTTGGGAGGCAAGGCTTTGTATGAGGATTCGTGTCGTAGCTGTAACCCTTTGGCGTTGGGTGAGTGGTTCTCAACGTTTTGAAGGATGGTATTGCCTTCGTCTTGAAGGTTCAAGCAGTCCAGTATTTCGAACTGCTTGACCATTGAAGATGGGGGCTATACTTTCTCTTAAACGCCTAGAACGGCTCATCTAGCGACAAGGCGTCACATGTCAGAAGACCCGAAACCTCTGCAACTCCGCTGGGAGAACCTCAAACACGAGAAAGCTTTCCTTGTCCGGGGACTGAATCCAGAAGATTTCTGATCGCACTGGCTGCAAGTCTTCGTGATTGTGTCCTGGCTTTTGCCTCACAACTGACACAGATAACGGATACCCCAGTCAGTGTAGCTGATTGTGTCGACTTGGTCACCTTGTTACGTGCAGCCTCGCCTGGTCGCCTCTGGTTGTTTAAGAAGGCTGGTTATATCTGCGCTCTTCTGGGATTATTACGCAACGTAGAGTGCTAATTCTGTGCCGACGCTTCGGGACAACCTGTCGGTCCCATCTTCAAGGGTCAAGAAGCCCAAGAAGAAAGCCGGTGATTTCAAACACTCCTTTGTCGGCGCAAGTGCCTTCGAGGTTGACTGTCTGGGGTTGCTGGCATCAATTACCTTCAGTGGTGAGCAAACTTTTGGGCAAGAGGATAAATGTTTGCTGGCCACATTACAAATAATTCGTAAATTTATTATTTATTGTTCATCGATGATGGTACCTGGTCGTCGGTAGTGCCAATAATAATAATAATGGGGCGGTGAAACTTATTTGAAATTAATCTTTAAAAAATTGAAGTAACCATACAAAATTTTTAAACTAAATAAGCCCTTCTGTCTCTGTAACTCAAGTTTCCCATTCACTGGTAGACTGATTAAAAAAAACAATAGGAATGACAGAGACAGACTTCTGTGACCGAAGCACTTCGAGGCACACGCTGCCGTGTGAAGTGCTTACATACAGCCACCACTTTACTTCCGGTTCCTAAACTACAAGCAACGAAGCCAAGTAGCGCTATAGTTACTTTTGTGTGAATTGGAACTTCTGTGCATATTTTGGTATGAAAAGTGTGTTGTGTTAATACAGTGAATTTCTGAATAATATTTGTGTATGAATGCGGATAAAATAATTATTCGTCTAATTTCATATTTTGTTTTCGTGTTTCTGAAATTAGATCGTGGACCGCATTGCAAAGGTAGGAGGACCACATTCTGAACATCGCTGAGTTAACGCCAGGTCATGCGAGTGACGGTCAGTGAGTCCGTTCGTCTTGATGTCAAGTCCCCACTGGGACACATGACCAGAGTTTAGTCTGAAGTGTTGACTTTGGCTGTCGTGGTTTTCCTGGGGCGTCGTCACTGACGAGACGATGGGTCTGTTTTCGGAAGTCAGTCCTTGTCAACTGTTCCTACTTACAGGTTTTATATTGTCACAAGTATGTTACATATTTACATTGATTTTCACTTTGTGTACACAGTATGCAGTGTATGCAAGGGTGCACCCAAGGAGGGGGGGCTGCTGGGCTGCAGCCCCCCCAAAAACAAAATTTAAAAAACAGATTTTGTAGACACGATGATATCAAAAGTTTTACGCGATTTACCCTACAGCCAAAGTCAGATACTGAAATCGGCTTATGACTAGTACATTAGAATTTTGGAAAATAAATTAATAAAATTAAGAAAACATGAGTGGGCCGTGATAGCTCAGTCGGTATAGCGACTCGCTACGAGCTGGACGGTCCGGGGATCGAATCCCGGTGGGGGCGAGATTTTCAGCACCCGTCCAGACCGGCCCTGGGGCCTACCCAGCCTCCTATACAATGGATACCGGGTCATTCCCTGGGGAAAAGCGGCCGGGGCGTGGCGTTGACCACCCACCCCCATCTAGCGCCGAGGTTAAAGAAAGAGTAGAGCTATATCTCTACTCCCCCTCTGGGCCCTCATGGCCTGTTCTGGGGAGAACTTTACCTGTAAGAAAACAAGAAGATAGGACACTGTGATTGAGTCATGGAACCTGTAGTTGCATTTGTATATAAATCCAGTTGCAAACAGTGTTATATTACAGTTATAAAGTTATACACGATTTTTATAACATCATTTGTGAAATTAAATACAAATTATATATAGCCTCAGGGTCAGCCCCCCCCCCCCCCCACGAATAAAAAAATTCTGAGTGCGCACCTGTCAATGCCCTTACCAGTCCAGGCCTCACACAGCAGACGATGTCTGTCCCACTTAGCTTTCGCCATAACGGTGGCTGTCCAGTCACTTTGACGGTGGTAAGCTCGACCACCACGTACTTTTTTAATCTCTTACACGTCGCAGTTCTTGTAGTTAGCGTATTACTGGTGTAGTGAGATTTGTACAGCGAAGACAGACTGACTGCATTGTAACACTAGCAGCTTGCGGATTTGACGGAGCATGCGCAGTCCATCATAGGACGGACCGTGTCTATCACGTGTCAGGTGTCAGCCCTAAGTACCGCACTGTATCGAGCCACTTGGCTCTCGAATAAGGTTGACGGCCTGAGCCTTTGAATTTGTGTTACGGTTCTGGCAAGGCGCATAGCGATACTCTTCGAGACGGTCATTGCAGTCTTCCAGGCACTTAGCCGGCAATGACTTCTGTTGAGGCGGTTGCGAGATCCGTGTCATTTACGTAGATATTACGATATTGGGTTCTACCGAGAAGGAAAAACAGTTAACAGCTTCGATTCCTCTCTACAGAGCGACTAGCAGAAGGAATGATAAGCCAGAATGAAACGAAAGAAGTGTCTTCACTTTAATGTAAATGACACAAAACGTAACTGTTGGTATAAATACATTAAATGGGAAATTAGTATGTTGTTTAGACGATTTAGTTTGGTTTAGTTTAGTTTTGTATGGGTGTGAAGCTTGGTCTGTCACATTGAGGGAGGAACATGGGCTGAGGGTCTTCGAGAATAGGGTGCTGAGGAGGATATTTGGGCCTAAGAAGGACGAGGTAACATGGGATTGGAGAAGACTACATAACGAGTAGCTTTATGATCTGTACTCCTCACCAAATGTTATTATGGTGATCAAATCAAGAAGAATGAGATGGGCGGAGCATGTAGTACGTATGGGGGAGGGGAGAGGTGTATACAGGGTTTTGGTGGGGAGACCTGAGGGAAGGAGACAACTTGAAGACCCAGGCGTAGATGGGAGGATAATGGATCTTCAAGAAGTGGGCTAGGGGCATGGACTGGATTGATCTGGCTCAGGATAGGGGCAGGTGGCGGGCTGTTGTGAATGCGGCAATGAACCTTAGGGTTCCATAAAATGCGGGGAATTTCTTGACCTCTTAGCTTCTCAGGAAGGGCTGTGCTCCATGGGGTTATTTATTTAGTTTAGTAGGCAACCATCCCCAATGAAAATTATGATAGATCAAAAACAACTGGAGAATGTGGAATATTTCAATTATTTGGGTAGCATGATAACAAGTGATGCAAGGTGTACACGTGAAATTAAATCCAGAATTGCCATGGCAAAAGCAGTATTCAACAAGAAGAAAAATCTTTTCACCAGCAAACTGGAATTAAATTTAAGGAAGAAACTAGTAAATTGCTACATTTGGAGCACAGCTTTGTATGGTGCTGAAACGTGGACACTTCGGAAAGTAGATCAGAAGTATCTGGAAAGTTTTGAAATGTGGTGCTGGAGAAGAATGGAGAAGATCAGTTGGACCGATCGTGTGAGAAATGAAGAAGTATTACACAGAGTGAAGGAGGAGAGGAATATCGTACATACAATAAAAAGAAGAAAGGTTAACTGGATTGGTCACATCTTGCATAGAAACTGCCTTCTGAAACACGTGATTGAAGGAAAGTTAGAAGGAAGGATAGAAATGACGGGACGACGAGGGAGAAGACGTAAGCAGCTACTGGATGACCTTAAGGAAGAGAAAAGATACTGGAAATTGAAAGAGGAAGCACTAGATCGCACCTTGTGGAGAACTCGCTTTGGAAGAGGCTACGGACCTGTCGTAAGACAGACTACAGAATGAATGAATGAGTAGGTGTGCACTATATTTGTAAACAGTAGTTTCTTCTTTAAACTTGTGTGTCCGGTAAAGATGACCACACAACTGAAGTTCAGATATCTGCGAAGTTCAAGAATTGGAGTACGACGCGAAGAAATGTGTGTGTTGTTCATTTCATCAGAAGCGACAGAATACCAAGCAAAAATAGGAAGGTAAACAGCAAATGACCTGGAAAAAAAAAATAGTGCAGCCGGGCACAAGACACCGAAACTGGTATAATTAACAAGACTGCAGATGGTGCACTCAGTGACGCAGCATGCAGACTTTCGTAAGGCGTTTCGTGATACACGAACAAATGTAATTTCATTTTCGCCCATAAGCACAGTAGGCCTTTCTCAGCCTATGTTCGCGAAACTCCCAAATGTTCAACAGCATTATGCGCAGGTCTGTTACAGCGAATTTCATCCGCATCGGAGAACAGATGTAGATATCACGGATAGAGATTCGTTTACATCCCTAAGTTTGGCTTCCAGTGTCCCGGTTTTCATGACACTTACGATCACGGAATAAATTTTTATGATCATATTTTGTACCGAATTAAACCCAAATTGAACGAAAATGTAGACAATAAGGTTAAAATTCCATTTACGCCGGAAGAAAAGTATGCCTTTCACTGCATCGATTTTCACGAAAGCTGCAGTTGTTGAGCGGCGTTACTGCTTGGAGATCTATAACCAAATTTCACCCAGTTCGGTCAAGAAATATAGAAATTACTGGTAGAAAATAATCGACTCGACGTCTTTTAAGAAAACTTCGAATTTCACGAAAATCGTGCCAACGGTTTCGTCGTCGATACTAGGTCGCTGACGGATGGACGGAATGACGGCCATGTCGCAACATAAAGGCGTTCTTTCTTAGTAAAGGACGCCTGAAGATGAACCCCAAATGACTGAATACAATAGTACTAAGCCCGATGAGACATGTGAACCAAGAAACAACAATCTGCCGTTGTTAATGCTGTGGTCAAAATACAGGATGATTAGAAATGGTGTGAGCGATTAGAGCAGTTTATTGCTAACAAAGCTTAAACGCAGCCGTTGTAAAAGAGCAACTTTTTTCTTTTCATGTAGGATAGCGACTTACTACAGCGACACGTTGCAGTTCTGGCGAATGCCCCAGCTACTTGTAGACAAACCCTCTCGCCTTTTCAGCATGGCGGAGCGCCATAACACATCTACAAAGATGTGACAACATTCTTGAATAGGCAGTTGCCCGAGAGATGGCGCGGTTGAGGGGGGGGGGTGATCCACTTCCTGGTATCCAGAATCTCCATATCTGATCCACGCCTCCCCTCGACTTCTTCCTGTGGGCTTCGTAAAGGATGATGTTTGCGGCCTGCCATTGCCTGTAACCCTGAACAACTCGACAGATCGAATAGGAACAGCTGTTACTGTATAATGGAAAGTCAGACGTCGTCTGACAAATGGAGCGCGAGACGAACAGACAAATACAACAGCGTGCATTTAATTTTTATGGGGATATTACTTTTTCGCAACAAATTTATGTAATCGCGTACATAATTTGCAAGCACCCTATACTCACAGCCCGTACTGGGGCCGAAGTTGAAATCTACGGAGAAGAGCGCCAACTAAAATGGAATAGTACTCTCACCTGGTATATGACGCCGTGTAGTCTGGTAGAATTGTGCGGTTGTTTCAGAGGAATCCGTGCCTGCGCCCGGGTAGACTTATGCGCCCTGATGACAGAGGCAGCAGTTCCTTGTGAGACGTTCCGTCAGTCAGTGCAGCACATTTACCAAAAATACAGAGAACAAATAGAGGCTACATGTTTCGGCCTTAAAGACATCCGTGCGCGCACCCAAAGGGTGGGCTGCCGGGCTGCACCCTTCCACCAAATCGAAATTACGTGATTTACCCTCAGCTGAGTGGGCCGCGATAGCTCAGTCGGTATAGCGACTCGCTACTGGCTGGACGGTCCGGAGATCGAATCCCATTGGGGGCGAGATTTTCCGCGCCTGTCCAGACCGGCCCTGGGGCCTACCCAGCATCCTATACAATGGGTACCGGGTCTCTTTCCCGTGGGTAAAGCGGCCGAGGCGTGGAGTTGACCACCCACCCTTATCTAGTGTCAGGGTTAAAGAAAGAGTAGAGCTATACCTCTACTCCCCCTCTGGGCCTTCATGGCCCGTTCTAGGGAGAACTTTACCTTTACCTTTACCTTTTACCCTTAGCTGAAATCAGTCACTGAAATCGGCTGATGACTAGTACAGCGCAATTTCGAAAAAATAAAAACTTTGGAGGTCGTAGATATACTTTTAAAAAACCCAAGAAGATTTGTGATTTAAATTGAGTCACGGAACATGTAGTTATATTTATACGTGTATAAATACAGTTGAAATTGTGTTACGTTACAGTTATATTTATCATGTGATTTTTATAACACAGTTTTTAAAATCAGATATATTGTATACCTCACGGTCACCCCCCCCCCCCCCCCTCGCAATAAAAAATTGAGAGTGCCCGCCTGAAGACATCAGGCCAAGTAAAATATACAGAGGTATTGCTTTACAGCAGTGTTTTGTGATGTGTGAGAAAGTGTGACAGATCATTGACAGAGTGGTTATTGGTACATGTGGAAGTTACTAAGAGCTGATTGTGTCACTAGAGCGTAACGTGCACGGGCGAGGTGGTGAATGTTTGCTGCTCTCGACTCCGAGCGACTGCGTGGCATCGTTTCGTGATCAAAATTCGTCAAAAGTGTGCGTGGTTTCATATTTTAAGTTGGTCTTGGGATCCATTCATTTGCTAGAAACGCCTGAAGGGTTTTGCTTTTGCAGCAGGCCGTCCGGTCTTACTGTGCACAGGCCCGCTGCGAGCGCTGTCAAGCAGTTGATCTCACTCCCAGCGATAAGGCATTCTGGTGTCCTCAACACAATGAAGTCATTGTGTGTCGCTTTGCTTTGGATCTTTGTAATGTCAGACGAAGAGCATGCACAGCGGAAACACTTGTGACGTTTGATGACTTTGTCGGGACCTATTGAAGGAGTTGGCTGTAGAAGGGGGGATGTGGGGTGAGGAAGTCTTTCTGAAGTGGTTATTTAATGATGATTGTTTGTACAGAGAACGTTCTAGTGAGACTATATATGCGACTGGTCATGTAATGTGCTGTGTAATGAATTTGGAATTGCTTTAGAATACGTAATATCTTGGAACAAAAATAACGAAGTTAAATTTCAGGATTAACTGAAAATAAAAACACATTAACCCTCTAAAGCATGGGCGTCCAACCTTTTTATGGCAAAGGGCCACGCCTGTTATTGTGGGCTGGTTCGCGGGCCGCACGTGGAAAAATAATAAGTGGTATACCTAACCGCCAAAATTATTGTGTAATTTTTGTAGTATATACATTGTATTAGGAACTGCCTTCTAAAACACGTTATTGAAGGAAAGATAGAGGGAAGGATAGAAGTGACGGGAAGACGAGGAAGAAGACGTAAGCAGTTACTGGATGACCTTAAGGAAAAGACAGGATACTTGAAATTGAAGCGGGCCGGGATAGCGTAGTCGGTATAGCGACTCGGTACGGGCTGGACGGTCCGGGGATCGAATCCCGGTGAGGGCGAGATTTTCCACACCAGTCCAGACCGGCCCTGGGGCCCACCCAGTATCCTATACAATGGGTACCGGGTCTCTTTTCCCTGGGATAAAGCGGCCGGGACGTGGAGTTGACTACCCACCCTCATCTAGTGCCAGGGTTAAAGAAAGAGTAGAGCTATACCTCTACTCCCCCTCTGGGCCTTCATGGCCTGTTCTAGGGAGAACTTTACCTTACTGGAAATTGAAAGAGGAAGCACTAGATCGCATCCTATGGAGAACTCGCTTTGGAAGAGACTACGGACCTGTCGTAAGACAAACTACAGAATGAATGCACTGTATAGTATACAGTATATACACCGTCGTCGCGAGTGTTACGGAACTACCCACGCTGTGCAGGTCAGCTTCATTCTCTTGAGTAAGGGATAGTAGATGTCAAGTGGGTGTTGCCATTGGTTGAGCAGGAGTACATATCCAGAAACTTGCGTGGTTTTCAGTTATTTTAAAGTTTAATTGCGCCGTCCTGACCTCCATGCGGTGCACCGGTCGCTGTGACTACATTCCTTAGCTAACACCCATGCAACAGAAATCTCTGTGTTGGTGTCATTGTTTTGTTTGTACCTCTGAGGACTGTGTATAGTGCCATTATGTATCGTTTTTAGGCGCGTTGGCAGAATTGCGAAAAGCGACTATTAGCTTCGTCATGTGTGTGTCTGTCTGCCCGTCCGCATGGAAGAACTCGGCTCCCAGTGGACGGATTTGAGTAAAATGTGATATTTGAGTATTGTTCGAAAATCTGTCAAGAAAATTCAAGTTTCATTAAAATCTGACAAGAATAACGGTACTTTACATGAAGATCTATGTACATTTATGATAATATCTCGCTCAATTCTTCTTAGAATGAGAAACGTTGGAGACAAAAATTGTAGAGAAAATCAAAACACACATTTTATTTTTAATAAAATGTTTTCCGAAAATCTTGCCGTTTATGAGATAATGTGGAAAAATATGGTAGAGCCAGACAGGCCACAGATGACAATATAATACGGCGCATGCGCTTTGCATGCTGGATAACTAAGGCTACGGACACACACGCAGAATATGTAATACTTATTGCTTTTCCATGGCAACAGTGGTTACGCGAACGCGCCTCGGTGTTACATATATTGCCTGTCTTGCTTATAAGTCGTGTAATATATACTTACCTTTGCTGTTATATCGTCTGTTTTATTTTTGTATAGTATGGTTGAGTCATTGCTTTGTATACCAATTTTTTTTAACTCTGATTCATCTACGTAGGTTTTTTTTTTGTTAGGCTTAGCTACTCTTTCTTTTTGTAGTATGTGTTGTATTGTTTTTGTAAGTTTGTGTGTTGTGTATTTTTTTGAGTGTCGTGTGTTATTTTTTGTGATGTATGTTATTGTGTGTTATGTGTCTTTGTAGTACCACTGCCACCGGGTATAAACCAACTTGCAGTAATAAATTATATATATATATATATAACAGGTCTGTCGTTGGGTTGTGGACATGTTAATGAAGTTTATAAAGAGGCATAGGCCTATAACCGTATATGTTGACCGTGAGTAACCCCAGGAATAAGGTCCTGCAAGTTCAGACTTAAATTGTGAATCACCGCGTTATTCAGTCTTGCAAGTTAACGGCATGCGATGTTCCCAAGCAAGTTGCTACGTGGCTGAACAAGTTGTGTCTTGTAGAGCTGCAGGCAAGCTTGCCAGGAACAGACAAATCGGGGTGTCGTTTAGCAGTTGCGAGTTGATGGCACGGATGCGCCGTCACGATGAGCAGTGTGCCTTTTGTGTTCGGGTCTCCAGAAGCAGAGTGGTACGACACTTACAAGAGATAAGTGCATTCGCCATTACTTCATAGAACTTTTTGTTGGGGGCGTACTTCGTAAATGCAGTATACAAAATTCACAACGGTGTTTGTTTTCGGTTTATGACCGTAATAGGTCTGTTTATCCATTTACGGCCTTGTGTAAAGTGGACTTTGTCATGGGTCAGTATGGCTGAAAATCGACATTGCCCAGGCACTGTAAGGCCTGCCTAGCGGTTTGGGCGCTCTAGCTTGGTCACACATAACGCGGACAGACGTGACTTCCACACAGGCGTTCTGTCAGGCTCGTTCGCATCCCTGCGAATCGCATGTTGAAATCCGCTGTGTCCATGTCGACAGGTTTCCATGAAATTTGGTGTCTGGGAATGTTCAGTACAAATTGTCGAACGGTTTATTCTTTCATTTACGCCCTACAGCCTTTAGGACGTACTTGAAGGCCTTGCCTGTCGAGCGAAAAATGCCTCAAACAGAAGTTTTAGGGAACAGTGAACCCCGTATTTTTTGGTCCATTACCCGTAGACGTGGGCACGCGGTGGCGCAGTTGGTTGAGGCACTGCTCTACAAGCCGGAAGGTCGCGGGTTCGATTCCCGATGGTGTCATTGGAATTTTTCATTGACATAATCATTTTGGTCGCACTATGGCCCCCGGGGTAGACTCAGCCTCTAACAGAAATAAGTACCAGGAGTATTTTCTGGGGGGTGAAGGCGGCCGGTGCGTACGGATGACAACCGTACCACCTTCATGTGCCGATTGTCTAGAAATCTGGGAGCCTGAAACTCGTGGAACCCTAAGCGCCTGTCCGGGCGTGTAATGGGATTGCTTTAGCTTACCCGTAGACGTAGGTTTGCAGAATATGCAGAATTTGCATTTATGCTTTGGTGTTTTTAGAAAAGAAACAGGATTAAGGACGGCGAATGTGAATTACAATTCCACACAACAAAAAGATAGATTTAGGAAAAAATGGAATCTTGATTGCAGGCTTCCGTCGCGATGTTGATGAAATTGTGGTATTCTGGGTTATTATACGGCGTCGTGTGGTAATTGTTTACCGACGTTTCGGGACAACGTATCGGTCCCATCCTCACGGGTCAAGTGTCCGAGTAGGAGGACTCTTGTCCCGAAACGTCGGTAAATCAATTACCACACGACGCCGTGTAATAACCCAGAAGACCACAGATTTCAAAAAATGGAATGTTCGTCTATTGTTTGAGACCGTAAGTCATTGGCTGGTAGCTGGTCAATACGATGTAGGAAGTGGCAAGTCTCGAGATAAAGCAAATATTACCCGTCTTCCACCTCCCCCATTCCTTTTCTTGTTAAAACAGTCGTGTATGTCAGCTAGAAGGAAAGACGTGATGAGAGGAATGCAATAATGCGATATGCTGCTCTGACTGCGGGCGGCCCTTCGCGATCGTAAATAACGACTTCTTCAGAGCAACTTTGGCCACCTTCCGCGGAGTGTTACAGTGAGTTTCTTCAGTGGGGGAGCAGGACAACCGACAACAATAGATTCAGTGTTTGTGGCGACCAAAATATCGTTTTTACAACACTGACAGAGTGAGACTGCACTGGCATCTTTAGAGCGAAGTCAGAATCCATCGTCTTAATACCACCACCACACTTTCAAGCACTTAGGCCTCGTGGCCCTCTTCGGTCTCAATATAACAATCCTGAAGTCTGTTTAAAGGGTGTCCTAGGTTCCGTTCTTTTGCCGGTTGGTATTTCATAGTAGCCTGCGTGAGTGTGGTCTGTCCATTATACGAACATGCCGTATCCATTTATCTTTATAGTTGTTGACTTGTATGCAAAACTAGTTGTGTTTTAAGTTCAAAATATCTTTGATTTCTTTTGGGGTGAAAGTCCATTATTTTGCGTTTTTTTTAAATCAAAAATTGAATCTCGGATGATGTGATTTAGCTTTGTCTTGTTCCTTTAGTATGCCAGTTTCACTGTCTTATAGTAAGGTTGGTATTGCTGACGTGTTGTATATTCGTTGTGTGGTTTATGTTTGGAATTTGGGAGGTTTTAGAACTTGATTGATGATTCCCGTTATCTGTAAATATTTTAATTGTTTGTAACATTTTTTTCGTATGACAATTTGCATTCAAAATAATTATACGTATGTATTTGTGCTGTGTTTTGCTATTCATTGCTATTTTGCTTTTGACGGGGTCTGGTCTGGTCCTCTGAAGGCTATTGTTTTACTTCTGTTGCTTGAAATAATTAGTAAACATTATGATGATGTGTTTTCTAATTCGTGCATAGACATTTGTAGGAAGGGTTCAGATCTGATATTATTACTTGATTATCTGCAAACAGAAGGGGGTTTTAATACGTTAACCATCTTATACACTTAATAAAATACATTCAGAAGTATAAAACTCCTACATGTTTCGGCACCGAAGTGCCATCATCAGGGAGTTGTCTGAAAAAAAGGAATATAAGGTCGGCACGCTTATGTAGATACTGTGTCGCCTTCATTAAAATGATGAAAACAATTACAATTTTAAAATTCCAAAATGCACAGGGTTAACAATTATAAAGTCACAATATTGTAAATTTGAAATTTTTTTAAATGAGATGTTGCAAGCAGAAGTTTCCAGTTGTTTCCGCTCATTATGAAGCATGCCTACAAACATCTGTCTCGGTCTATTATGATCTGAAGAGCTGTCGTCCTGCTAGAGAGTGTATGACGTGTGTCGTGTCAGGTGTTGTGGTACATATCTTTACTGCATGGTATTTTTTATCTCTTTGTATTGTATGTGTTCCGTTCTGAAAATCCTCTTGGTATAGTCATATAAAATAAGAGTGTCTTTTTCCAGACCTTAACAATATATTATTGTGCGTAAATTTTCAATAAGGTGATGTCTGAATTAGTATTTAGTACGTCGCCAAATGCAGCTGTTGTTGGCCTTTGTGGTTTTCTTACCCCTTCCTTTCCGCTGTGCATTCTCCGCCTGTCCTGTGTGACTCCTCGCTGCTGACTGGCCTTGTAAGGATACCAATGCTGAAGTAACTGGAGGCTATTCGAAAATGAGGAGAAATAATAATAATTGGAGAACATTAGGAAACTCGGATTAAAAAGTCAAGGAACAAGAATCAATAACGTTTAATTCTGGAGGGCATTTTTATGCAAACTCCAGTCCTCTGCTTCGCGTGTACTAACCCTTTCTTCGCTCATCAGCCACAGTAAATGTGAATGACTGTGTTTTTTGTTTGTGGAAAGATCGATGGCCAAAAACTCGGAGAATTTCGCCTTTGAAGGAAATACGCCCGGACGTAAATTTTATCTCAAAGAGGACGTTCGTTACAAGCAGTTCGCCCATATTATGCAGTGTCGTGAAATGCGTTCTTGTGACATTGTTATAGATTAGAAAGGCTAGCCGTTCAACCTTCTACAAAGAATATCATTTAACTAGATTGAAATGGGCGTAGACCTGAGGCGAAACAACAGAAGCAGCTTGTGTCATTAGACATTGTTTGAAACAGTGTCTATATTCTGTTGGATTTACAGCAAGCGTTTACACTGTGAGATTATCCATCTGATAAGGAATGTAAAAGATAGCTGTTTGCATGTTTGAAGATGAAGATAACCAATTGTACCTATTTCCTTGTATGGTTACTGTAAAGCAGTGGTTCCCAAAGTGGGCGCTAATAGGTACGAGAGGTGGAAGGGAGCGCTGTTATTATCACAGGGGGGCACTAGTAGAGAAGTAGTGCATTTATTTTTATAATGAAATTCAAAAAAAGTAATTTTTGTGTTAAAAATAAAAAATGAACTAAATTTCTTAGTATTTTAATTTATTTATAATTTATAATAATAAATAATAATTTATAATTTATTCAAGCACATATTATTTTTTAATAAAGTATTGCTAGATGAATTATTTTTAATCATAAAAAATATAATAAATTTTAATTTACTTATTAACACATAAAACATTAAGTTTAACTCTTATAATTTTATTTAAACGAGTTTATAAATATAAAATAAAAGTGGAATAAAAGCGCATTTATATTTTTTAAAAAAGGTAGGGGGGCGCTGTGGGTGTGTATATGGAACCAAGGGGACGGTGGACTGATAAAGTTTTGGAACCACTGCTGTAAAGGTAACACCATGTTATCTCGTCATTCGAGTACGTAGCACATGCCTGTCGGAGTCAGCTCCTGTTCCACTTCAGCGCAGTGTTTTTGACGCAGTAGCGGTGTCGACTGTTCTGATGCCACAGCGGCCTTCTTGCGTTGCGTGTACCAGTGTACGCAGTTCACCAGTTTTCCGTGTCCATTGTAGATGTGCAAATGATCAGCTGGATTTGCGACAGTGTGACGGAAAACCGAGCAAATTTGTTTACATGAGACAGTGTGAGGGATCGTAAGACGCTGCACGATTGGTCAGATGTGCGGTCATCTTGCGCAGTGCAGCCATCGTGTTCTGGTATTGTCATTTATATGTATGACATTAAGTTTTGTGTTGCCAGAATCCCGCTGATTGCAGTGGCCGCGCGGTCTAAGGCGTGGGTCTGAGGCCCTTCGCTTGCTGGGATTGTGGGTTCGAATCCCACGGGGGGGGGGGGGGCATTGATGTCTGTGTCTTGTGAGTGTTGTGTGTTGTCGGGTAGAGGTCTCTGCGTCGGGCTGATCACTCGTCCGGAGGAGTCCTACCGAGTGTGGTGTGTCTGAGTGTGATCGTAAAGCCTCGATAATGAGGAAGGCCCTGGCTCACTAAGGGCTGTCGAGCAATGAAAAAAATAGCCAGAATCCCATGTAAATATACTGCGGTCACAAGGGGTCTCGTGGGTCCTTTTGATTATGCCAGTTTCTATTTATAACATACTTTTTTGGAAATTTATTGTCAGGATTTTCAAAAGGTCCTTGTGTGTGTGTGCGCGTGTGTGTGTGTGTGTGTGTGTGTGTGCTGAATAGGGTGGAAAGCGAAACGTGATGTAAACTTTATTACTCTGTATTTTGTGGCGGGCTAGCTGAATTGGTATAGTCGAACGACCAAGGTATCGTACCATTGCCGACAGAGGCAAGAGATTTCTCTATTCTTAAAAGCGTGCAAACCAGCTCTACGGCCCACCGATCTTATCTCATGGGTACAAGGATCTCCTTGCCGGGAGTTAAGCGGCCGAAGCGTGAATCTGACACTCCCTCCGTCTAGTTTGGAAGTTAATAATGCGTGGAGTTGTACTCCCCTCCCCCGCACGCCTTCATGGTGTGGTGGATAATTAAAAACATGAAGGAGTTTTATCTTCTGAAGTTAAGGTTGTCCTTATGAACACCATGGCGGCATATACTCCACTTATTGTTAACCTCTAGTACTTGATGGAGGTAAATGGCGAGCTTCACGCCGCGGCGACTTTACCTCCGTTTAAAGAAACGACGGTGCCCATTGAATAGGAAGCTGTGTGAGCCTCAAAGCCAGTCTATGCGCTTTGGAGGAGAGATGTCTTTTCTTTTCCTTTTCCGGGAATCGAACCATGATTTTTGTGTGGTGAAGCCCATAGCCTAGTCACTATACCAACTGAGCTATGTAAGCAGAAAGGTAACTCGGATTTTTTTTTATGGATTACAGTTATTCTGTGATTGGTGTTTAAGAATTTGTGTTTGTATTTACGTATGTCCCTAGGGGCTGTCGAGCCATAGGAAAAAAATTACGTATGTAGTGAAGATGACGCCATGATTAGTCGGTCCCTGTCACCACGATAAGTCGGTCCCTGTCACCACGATAAGTCGGTCCCTGTCACCACGGCATGGCGCGTCTTCAGGTTGCGGATGGAGGAACGGCCTACGGATATGGAGGGTAGCTGCGAATATGCAGTCGCGGACAGCCGACAAGGGGTGGTCCTCCAGCTTGGGGGTTGGGCGAGGTGCTAACAATTCCTCACCGTAAAAAGTTACCATGTTACGAAACACTATACAGAGCCTGGCTGGACTGATTCTTTGGTACGACTTATTCTTGACTAGCTGACGACCTGTTAGCTTCTCAAGAAGGACTCTGCTCCATGGAGTTAGTTAGTTAGTTAGTTAGTGAAGATGACGACACACTTGTGGATGGAACTTACACGGATATCAAACATAATGCAGAAATGTCACGACTGAAGTTTAATTATAATCGGACAATGTTAAGAGTCAACGTAGATTAAATTTGTAGCACAGCATGGCCATATAACGATCAGGGTTGACTGTGTATCGAAGAAGAATGACTCGATTATGCTGTCAGTTGGTATGGCGACAGTTTCGTGCCGCCAAGTCTTGCTGCTTGAATACCGATGTATATACAGTGGTTTATGCAGGATGGAGCCAGGCCACACACAGCTAATGCGGTCCCCGATTTCCTTCATGAAACCTTTGGTGACAGAGTAATGTCTTACCGATTTACACAGCACCACGCGTGTGGCCACGTCGGGCCACCTTGCAGCTCCATTATTAATCCCAGCTACTTTTTTTTCTGTTGGGGGTTCTTGAAGGAAAAACTGTTAGTGAGGAAACCCGCAACGTTAATGGAACTGAGGACATTAATCCAACTGTGACGCACAATTTCTGTAGATACGTGTCACAAGGTGGTCGCAAATGCGCACGTTAGACTTGAAGAGGTCTTGAGGAAGAATGCTGGTCGCACTGAAGAGACTGTCTATTACTCCTTTCGCTCCTTGCGGAGCATAGGGCCTCCTTTCGGAGGTTACTTGGTCGTGTGCATAGGTGTAGTGAATGACCAGTCCACTGACTGCACAAGTTCGACTCAATCCTGATGTGCTAGAGCCATCTAGCAGTCAGTCAGGAGACGTGGGTGAGAGATAGCTGCTGAATTTTTCTTACGAAACATCTCAATTTATGCCCGTAAGGTTCTTTTACATGCCGTAAATCTACGACATGGGACCGACGGCTTTACTTCCCCTCCGAAGGAAGTTGTGCTAATCGACCTCGGCCGGGATCGAACCCGCGAACCTTGGGTCCAGTGGCGAGCACGCTAACCACTAGTCCACCGAGGGCGACACTGAAGAGACTGTGCAGTGGAACAATTCATAATTCTCTGCTGTAGTGATCGTGTAATATGTAACGTCTTTTACACGGTGTAGACGCTAAACAAAATGCAGTCACCCACATACACCAACACATGCACAGAATTAGATTATAAGTTAATACACATGAGCCCTCCTACATGTTTCAGCGATAAACCGCCATCCTCAGGAAGACGTCACTGAAAAGGATGGGGGTTTAACCCCGAAACATGTCGGAGAGTTATTGTATATGGATGGTTTGTGATTTTATATAAATTGTGTGCTTTGTTGGTGTATGTGGGTGTTCATAGTCACAATGCACGGTACGAATATTAAATTAATATAAAAATGTAAATGATATAACATTTCGCGGCGCCACTCTGCAGCAAGTACGAGGTTGCTCGTTATAGGACAGGCTTTTGACCAGGGTGTCCGAAACACCAAGAGGTACTCCACGGTGTGGACAAGCGGGCGCTGGCACGTTATGC
Source organism: Reticulitermes speratus (assembly GCA_021186555.1). NCBI lineage: Eukaryota > Metazoa > Arthropoda > Insecta > Blattodea > Rhinotermitidae > Reticulitermes > Reticulitermes speratus. Next base: position 43,861,607 of record JAJKFL010000006.1, on the reverse strand, counting down.
AAAATGTTTCTATGTGTCAGGCGAGAGTGACCGATTGAGAGAGGTGCGACGAGGACCCCCACCCCAGTATGATGGACCTGAAGACAGACTGCCGGACTTACATGACGTATATGAAAAAAGAGGAGACCGTAAGGTTAAGTGTGAAGCATGGTGCAGTGATTGCGGAAGTAGATGGAACGCATGGCCTTGAAGTGCAGACACTGCCTCACGTGTCGAAGGCGTATGTAGGACGAAATTTCGTCTGGGAGGGTGAAATACCAGCAGGATCGTGGATTCAGATGTTGCTTTCAGAGCCTGAAATCGCAAACTTACTGTCTCTAAAATGAAAACACGAAACATAACCTCGACAGATGAAGAGGCTTTCCTCGTTTGTCATCTTACACGGAAGTGTAACTTTGACGTTCTATGTTTCTGGTTTCGTCATGCCGTTTGGGCACCGTGACTTCACTATCTCTGAGAGTACTGTGATGGCAACACCGATGACATACTGGCTTGTGAGGTGTAACATGCGGTATGTAACACGGCGCACCGTGGGCCAGAACGTGGCGAAACTTGGCCAAGATTAAGGGGAACTTGTTATGTAGCCTGTTACTGTGGGCGGGTGCGGTGCAGTGTTGCATTTTAAGGAGCACTGGGTAATGTTCAGCTGGAGTGCCGTAGGAATTATCGGATTATGAGCACGTTGTTATCCGACGGATGTTGGGGAGTTTACATATCAGTGAGAATCGTGTGATAATTGGAGTTGTAACTGTGGAGGTTTTCGTGCATGTACGGAAATTGCTAACAGGGCACATTCACAGTATCGTATAGGCCAGTCCTGTAGAAGCTTTTATGTGGTGCGGGCAACTTCGGCAAAATTTGGTCTGCATGCGGGCAGCGAGACGTCCAATACACAGAACGATGAATGAATAAGCATACGCACAAATATGTGCATAATATCGTCTGTGTATTTTTCTGTACATCGTGTTCAGTAAAAAATTATAGGCTACTTATAATAAGGAAAAATTATTTAAAAAAATGCAATTCGCCTGATAGGCTAGGGCGTCGCTGTTTTTGGCATATTTTTTACAAAATGAAGCAGTACGTAGCTGTGAACACACAACTCACAGTTTTTCAAAACTGCTTCGCCGTTCTATCTCGGTTTTACCAGGGAAAGGGTTAAAAGACATTTTCTCGTTTCAAATGTCTCTGCTGGCAACATGTTTCCGGCGAGCTACGGGTTGAGCGTGCCTGGTGTAGTGTATAGGGACCCCTCGCTTGACCGCGATTTTGGCTGTACGCGGTCGAAACTATTGGAGAATATTTGCCGAGCGCTGAAGATTTTGCAGACATGCCGATGTAAGCGAGCCGTCTCTAGATCAACACCTGCGGAAGGTAGCAGCAGCAGGTACCCAATCACTCTGTAAATGTTTGAGTGCCCAAAAATGTGTTTGAAGCCATTTGGGGGGTCCATAAGCGCCCGCTTTAACGTAACCCTGTTTTACCCATACGCGGTTGTGCGCAGCACGCCGTCATCACCCCCTGTAAACCCCACTTTGGCAGAAGGAGAGCACTGCACATATGGCCACGTCTGGTGGATACGGCCAGCATCCAGTTGGTGTCCCGAAGTCTCTCGACAGAACACGAACCGTTACCTAAACTGTGTTCGAATACGGTTCGTGACGTCACTGATATGCAGCTTGCGGTGAACCAGGCAGTTGTGCAGTGTTGTTCTTGGTGCATCCTTGGCCGTGCCGACAGCGACTCCGGATACAGGCTCACCCTCCCTGACCCACCAAGTCGGCCTACCGTTCTGTTGCCAGTGATAATGCGTCAGCTCGTAGAGGAAAAGGATATGATGGAAAGGTCGGTGTTTTCATCTCGGCCTATCTGTTGTCGTTTGGTACGAGCGCCGTGTCAGAGACCGTGGTTATTTTAATACATGGTATGGCTGTTTATACGGTGCATCTTTATTATTGAGTTACTGTCTAAAAAGTGTCCAACAATAATGCACCGTTTAATGATTTTAAAAAAGGCGTTACAGAGTTATTGCATTTTCCGACGGGTTTCGGTAGTGACCATCAGGGAAGGGTCACAGACAAACAGTGCTTTATGACAGCGTTGTTCTAGCTTAGAATTGGCTGTGACCTTTCCCTGATGGTGGTGGTGGCCACCACCGAAACGTGTCGGAAAATGTAATAAGTTTGTAACACCTTTTTTAAAACTTTTAAACGGTACATAATCGTGGTTATTTTGTTATAAGTGCTGCGTACGAGCACCGTCAGTTTTGTTGCTGTGAGCGCTGTTGCGTGGATGTTGTCTTTGTATATTGTGCCAGTGGCACGTGTCCTCTTCGCGCTGGTGTGTGACTGTATCAGAGTTTACTTTCGCTATAGCATGATTATAGTTAGGTAATGTGAGTGATGCGGGCTCTTGTGAATGCGGTAATGAACCTTTGGGTTCCATAAAACGCGGGAAATTTCTTGACTAGCTGAGGACCTGGTAGCTTCTCAAGAAGGAATCTGCTCCATGGAGTTAGTTAGTTAATGTGAGTGATCGGTGGCCGCGCGGTCTAAGGCGTGGGTGTGCGGCCGTTCGCTTGCTGGGATTGCGGGTTCGAATACCGTCGGGGGGCCTTGGATGTCTGTCTGTTGTGAGTGTTGGGTGTTATCCGGTAGAGGTATCTGCGTCGGGCTGATCGCCCGTCCAGAGGAGTCATACTGAATGTGTGGCGTGTCTGAGTGTGATCGTGAAGCCACGACAATGAGGAGGCCCCGGCCCACTAGGGGCTGTTGCGTCTTTGGAAGGAATTTGAGTGTGTCTGATTCCAGTAGTCCTGGCCGTGCGGTCTATGGCTTAGATCTGAATACGCTTGGATGCTGGGATCACGGGTTTGAATCCCGCTGAGGATATGGATGTTTGTCTCTTGTGTTTGTTGCGTGTTATGTAGGTGGCTGTCTCTGTGACGAGCTGATCACTCTCTCAGTTTTAAAGGGCTGCCCCGTTGTCTTGCAAAATTCGGTTCGGGATGCCAAATGTCCCGGGTTTTCGAAGTCTTAAAAACACGACATTTCTGACAGTGCGTACATCAAAACACGAAGTTTTCGACAACGCGTACTAACATTTTGACCTTGCCACACTGAAAGGAAACAGCTACCGGGGGTAGGACGGCCATCGACCGGCCTCTAGCAGGAAGGAACAGGAGAGGCAGAGGAAGATGTGTAGATTAGTGATTGTAGATGTGGCGTGAGACTGCGAAGGGTGGGGAACGGATATGTGAAGTGAAATCAGAACGTGAACTGAGTGTGTGGAATTATTATTAAGTTTGTATCTGTTAATTTGTTATCTGAACTATCTCTTAGTAATTATAAATTACGCTGTTTTTTCATTGCGGGAGGGGTTAATATTTTTCTCCCCACCCCCGCCCCCCGTCCCCTAAATGTTACTTAGTGTCCCGGCTTTTGATTTTTAAAAATGGGATCTCTACTAATTTGACGAGAGTTGTGTAAGGCAGGATGAAAGCAGGCAGAGGCGAAGCTAGGTGCAGTGAGCCCTCGGTTATCCGATCTAGTTGTAGATGGAGGGGGGAGATGGTTGGATCGGGAAAGCCGGTATGTCGGTCGTTGGGGTTCGCTTCCCTGCCTATGCTATAGATAAGTTAGCAAGCCAAATAACCGAACCCAGGCAATGTTTTAGCACAAAACAATACCTACAAGGCATAGTTCTGATAATAGACTGAGAATATGTCACAAAACATATTCTAAGGCCTAAATATTTGTCGAAAGCATCAGGCACTTAATGAACTTTGACCTTGTCGTGCAGGCCTAACTAGGCCTACGCTAGCCTAAATGTCGTCGCTTTGTTACTGTAGTTCTCTAGGCTACATTATTGGCCCTCCACAAAAATAGTGTTGATGTTACTTGAATGCTAAAGTCAAGTGTTTACACGCAAGTAATTCGGAATCGCTCTCTTTTTTTCGGTGTGTCGGAAGTTTGGGTTGTTTAGTGCGGGGGTTCGGTTGATAGACGGATGGCCGAGTGTGTACTGTACTGTGGGTTTACTTTGATATTCACTTACAAATATTACTTTTTTTTAAAAAAGAAACCATAGTCTGTCGAACGTTCACGGAATGAAAAATTGTTAGCAGCTACGAATTTGAAGAACAATGAACTTCCCCAATTCTGCATAGTTTGACGCCTATATATATGTATGTTATCGGTTTTACCCTCCAAATTATATTGAAGTGATCATAGACAACGGCAATGAAAATATAACAGGGGAAGTCCATGTGTATTTATTGGACCGCTCAACTTTGAATGACAGCGGATAGGCTAAGAGTACAATAAGATTACAAGACTTTATTTTTTTGGAGGAACGGTGTAGCAAATATTACAGTATGGTATGAATAATTGTATATGTTATTTAACGTACGGTTTGAAAAGTATGCAAAAGAAATATTTAAATCCGCGTAATTCCGTTAATCGCCATGTAATAACTTCGGTGCGGGACTTATACAATTTTAGGTCCTTGACTTTTGTTGCACAGAGTGTACGTGCACAACTTCAGGCGCTTGGTGTTTGTTGTACAGAGTGTACGTGCACAACTTCAGGCGCTTGATGTTTTTTGCACAGAGTGTACGTGCACAACTTCAGGCGCTTGATGTTTGTTGCACAGAGTGTACGTGCACAACTTCAGGCGCTTGATGTTTGTTGCACAGAGTGTACGTGCACAACTTCAGGCGCTTGATGTTTGTTGCTCAGAGTGTACGTGCACAACTTCAGGCGCTTGATGTTTGTTGCACAGAGTGTACGTGCACAACTTCAGGCGCTTGATGTTTGTTGCACAGAGTGTACGTGCACAACTTCAGGCGCTTGATGTTTGTTGCACAGAGTGTACGTGCACAACTTCAGGCGCTTGATGTTTGTTGCACAGAGTGTACGTGCACAACTTCAGACGCTTGATGTTTGTTGCACAGAGTGTACGTGCACAACTTCAGGCGCTTGATGTTTGTTGCACAGAGTGTACATGCACAACTTCAGACGCTTGATGTTTGTTGCACAGAGTGTACGTGCACAACTTCAGGCGCTTGATGTTTGTTGCACAGAGTGTACGTGCACAACTTCAGACGCTTGATGTTTGTTGCACAGAGTGTACGTGCACAACTTCAGGCGCTTGATGTTTGTTGCACAGAGTGTACGTGCATAACTTCAGGCGCTTGATGTTTGTTGCACAGAGTGTACATGCACAACTTCAGACGCTTGATGTTTGTTGCACAGAGTGTACGTGCACAACTTCAGGCGCTTGATGTTTGTTGCACAGAGTGTACGTGCACAACTTCAGGCGCTTGATGTTTGTTGCACAGAGTGTACATGCACAACTTCAGACGCTTGATGTTTGTTGCACAGAGTGTACGTGCACAACTTCAGGCGCTTGATGTTTGTTGCACAGAGTGTACGTGCACAACTTCAGACGCTTGATGTTTGTTGCACAGAGTGTACGTGCACAACTTCAGGCGCTTGATGTTTGTTGCACAGAGTGTACGTGCACAACTTCAGGCGCTTGATGTTTGTTGCACAGAGTGTACATGCACAACTTCAGACGCTTGATGTTTGTTGCACAGAGTGTACGTGCACAACTTCAGGCGCTTGATGTTTGTTGCACAGAGTGTACGTGCACAACTTCAGACGCTTGGTGTTTGTTGCACAGAGTGTACGTGCACAACTTCAGACGCTTGGTGTTTGTTGCACAGATTGTACGTGCACAACTTCAGACGCTTGGTGTTTGTTGCACAGATTGTACGTGCACAAACGGCCGTTTGTGCACGTAGAGTTGCAAATACTTGGGTAGGAAGGGAAATAAGTCTTGCCCGTATGCTGCAGCACACCGGCTTACGTAGCTTATGGACTGTTCGTTGTGTGTTATTCCGAAAATGTAGCAGTGTTTCGGAAACTGGGTGTGTTAACGATCAACAGGTGAATAGGTGGAGGGCTGTCCCACTCAGTTGGGTCTGAAAGAAGGAGCTGTGTTCAATGACTGGGCAATGTGTCAGTTAATTATTTCTGTGCATACAAAAAGGATCAGGTTTTGGCAGTTGGACATAGTAGAAAATATAAGAGTACGATAAAATTGTGGGGATGCCCTCGAAGACCAGAAAGTACGACACAAGGAATTGTAAAATAGTAACCATCAAGCCAAACACCCAATCCACGGGCATCGATCCGGAAGAAACAGAAAATTAGCACATATACACTATAAGAGGTGGGCCGGGTCGGGTCAGTGGCATGTCAGCTGATTATCCGTGGCAGGCCTATGGCCCGTTTGAAGAGTGTTAAATTAACCCTGTTATGTTTGGCTTTGACGACCGAAATTAACCCTTTATGTTTGGGGTTGCCAGTCCGTCTTGAAATTAAACTGAGCCTTCGGTGTTTGATGTTTGAGGATCCCCCCTTTTAAATTTACTTCTGATGATTGACCTAATTAGGGCCTGAGCATTGTTTTCAATTAAATTATCCCTTTATTAGTGATAAATGGCGCAGGGATGGCAATATGAGTTGTTGCAGACAGCTGCTGTGTTTGGATATGGCGAGGGAATTGTCCCAGAGGGATTGTAAACTTACGCGACAACAGGAATTCGCGTTGGGCCTGGAAGAGGAGATGTGAGAGGGATATTAAATTTGTGGGGGCACAGGGAAGGAAGGCCGTGGGTATTTCAGTTGGAAGGGAAAATGTCACAGAGTTTGTACTTGTATCACTTCCCTGTGTTCAGTTACCAGCCTACATAGACTCCAGTTACCAGAGAGGAAAGAGAGCCTTACGTATAAGAATCCTAACCCGAGGTTATGAGGTACATAAAATACACGTTTCCAAAGTTTTACGAGATTTGACACAAACACGTCATTCAATAAATGGTATTTCAGTAAGATCGGCAAGCCATTTGATCTTACAACAAGGGGTCTGTCACAGATGGTATGTGTTTAAATATAGCCGGGCACCTTAGTTCTGCTGTACCACTCTGTCTTCACTCTACAGGAAGATCTGCAAGCCAAGTGAATACCCCAGAAGCATGTCACAGAATGGTGTCAGTAACAATTTCGTCTTTATTTGCATACATCGCCACTCCGTGATTAAACAACTGGCTACGCAGTAATCATGGTCTCATGTCACTTCCTTCCTTCCTTCCTTCCTTCCTTCCTTCCTGTTACATATCGCCGACTCTGACTCCCGGTTACTGGCTTTTTTTTTTGCCGTACGTGTTTCTACATAACGTCCATTTTAACATGAAACTCGAACTGATGACGGTTGTTATGCCCAGTAATTCAATCGCATTGTGTACGGTTACATTACGTCATCTGAAGGCTCTCTTACAGGTTCCAGTTCCATATGCTGGATGTTATAGATGTAAGTTTTCTTTTGTGCTTTGTGAATATAAGAGTAACACAGGTGATATTTGTAGGCGTAAATTGTGTTTGTTCCTATGAAGTACAGTGCAATACAGAGGGGTTTTGTTGTGGGAATCTGGATAAGGAAGAAATCCTATAAAAAGTGTTGTAGCAAATTCAGGAATCAAGAGTTTATCGATTGTTGAACAAATCTGGAACTATAGGATCCATGGAAAGAAGAATCGAGAGCGAACAGGACGTGTTCTTTCAGAAGAAACATTAGACTATATCAGATTGAGTTCAGGAGTATATCCACGAAAACATTTTAGACTCTTGTCCCTGCACGCGGCTGTGTCAAAGTCATCTCTACACGCCACAGAATTTTCTTCGTTTGTAATAATACAAATTTACAATTGTGCAAAAACTTCACGACGCAGACTGTGTTTCGAGTGTACGGTTTTGTAACTGGTTCTCTGAAGCAGTGTGTCGTGGTGAGGTCGATTGATTGCTAGCTTATTTTATAGATGAGGTTACTTAAACAGTCGCCTAGACGCTAAAAATAACGGCCTACTACTAGTCGGCAGATAGTTCGCACACAGGGGACGAAATTACATAAGTAACCAGGCGCCCAGTATCGACACTTGCCAGACAAGAATTGCAGTTATTAATGATTTGTTCAGTTGGTATTGAGCGTGACTGAGAGTCGAAGGAGGTCATTTCCAACACCTGCTTTAAACATGCCGTATGTTATGCACTAAATTTATTGTAACTCGTATAATATGGTTTGTAGGTTGTGTGATCGGGTTTTGTTTTAAGACGGGCAGACACTCCGGTATTTCGCAATTTTCGCCTTTCAGTAAAATTTCGGTAGCAGATAACCACAAATATTCGTGTTGTTATCACGAATGATGGAAACGTAAGTTTTGCAAGTCGTAGTGTGTAATAATAGTAATTGTTACACAGTTGAGGTTCATGCACTATAAAGCTACGTGTTCTACAGTAATAGACGTCACTTTGTGCCGCTAGATGGCAGACAAAATCGGTAACCCCATTGCCCTGCAACCATGCGGCCAATGTACTCATATACGTTGGCATTTTTGGCACTAAAAGTTGTAGGCTGTAGGCACCAGCAAGGCAAGCACGTGTCTGGGGAGGCATTAAATGTGTACAGCAGTTGCAAATTGTTTTATTTCATTAACTACAAATTTTCGTTATTTTATTCTTATAAATTTTATGCAGTCCAAAAAATTTGGTGGGAGGTGCTGACAAATGTGAGTAAAAACCGAGCCAGAAAAGGGGGGGGGGGAATTTTGTATGCCTGTGGCCGCAGAAGACATAGAGACGGTGCTGCCTGAAACCCAATAAACATTTTATTGAAAGCAATGACATTTGCAAGAACTACCCAGCTAACATTGTCATTATTGGCATCCCATCGTCACTTGTCAGTTTGTTTTTAACGTTTGCTTATTCCCATAATTTGTTGCATGGATAGTAATTGTCGTCGACTTTAACACATTGGGAAAGAGTCCTCGGTACCTCTTGAACAGGGAAACCGCTGTGGACACTGGGGAGTAGAGACAAATCGAGCGACAATTCCTTGGCTTTTCCGCGCATGACCTAGTCACTATACCGAATGAGCTATCCACTATCCCGGCTCCTTACTGTGTACTTGTGACGAAACAAGAAAACTGGCTGCTCTTTCTAGTGGAGGCAAGTGAAAATGCACCGTCTAGCCTTTCTTGTAGCCTGAAGTTCCTTTCTTCATTATAACACAAATGATGGACGATGGAGAACTTTTTTTCCCCATGGCGCAACAGCCCCTAGTTGTCCAGGGCCTCATTATCGAGGCTTCACGATCACACTCAGACACACTACGCTCGGTACGGCTCCTCTGGACGAGTGATCAGCCGAACGCAGAGACCTGACAACACACAACACTTACAAGAGACAGACATCTATGCCTCCGACGGGATTCGAACCCACAATCCCAGCAAGCGAACGGCCGCAGACCGATCGAGAACATAAGGTGTATTAAATATGGGTGTGAAACCTGGTCTGTCGCTCCAGTGGAAGAACCCAGTGTTTGGGAATGGGTGTTCGGGTGATTATTTGGATCTGAGAAGGACCGGATGGAAGGAATTCGTGGTCACTAATGAAACGCTTCATGAAGCAGAAGTCGTCTTCGTAGCGTTACGTATGACAGGAACAGTCTGCGGCACACACAGTAAGGACAGAGCTGTTCGGTTACCCTAAACAGCTTGAACTGGTTGGTCACTGTGTTAGAGAGAGAGACTCTTCACTGTGGCGTGCGAACTGGATTTTAAAATATTTTGATCACTTGTAGGCCAGGATAGTGTAGTCGGTATAGCGACTCACTACAGGCTGGACGGTCCGGGGATCGAATCGCGGTTGGGGTGAGGTTTTTCGCACCCGTGCAGACCGGCCCTGGGGCCCACCTAGCCTCCTATACAATGGGTACCGGGTCTGTTTCCCGGCGGTAGAGCGGCCGGGTCGTGGCGTTGACCACCCACCCCCATCTAGCGCCGAGGTTAAAGAAGGAGTAGATGTATATCTCTAGTCCCCCTCTGGGCCTTCATGGTCTGTTCTAGGGCGAACTTTACTTTTACCATTTTGATAACCTCAGGCTACAAACAAAAGCAATCAATCACATCTTGAGGGGAACCATTATCTCCTAGAACCAAAAACATTGTGATGACGTGTGATAATACCAAATGAACCAGTGCCAGTGAAGTGAACCCACTAGTGTACCGTGATGATGGCTGGACCACAGTCGAAACATATGTAGGGTAAAAGTGTAACAGAAATACAAAAAGTGTATTTGTTGGTTATAATACTGCTAATTGAATCAAAATGCACGGTGAAAATAACGTGAAGTTCGTATTCTGAGGCTTCTCGCGTGTCCGCTGCTCACAGACAGCCAATTTGCCAGCAGCTGTTCTCTCGTACGTCCAAACGTCGCTGCTAGGTACCCTCGACACGAGTTGAGAGATTTCACTGTCACGTGTAAACCCACTCAGTCGTAAGATCAATGCTAAGGCCGCCAGCGGGTGTGTGGAGGAGAGGACGGGGTACAGCCGTCTGGAGGGCGTCTTCGTAAGTAGGGAACGTGATTTATAGTTATAAAGTTGCGCCTTAGCTTGTTTGATCTGACCCAGGATTCTGTTGCAGATTGCTTTAACGATAAAGGTGAAGTCTGTGGCATGAGGAAGTGTAGTGAACAGGCTGTGTAGCTCCACACATCCCTAACATCGACGGTAGGTAGAGGTGAGCCCCCCGGTACCGTTTGATGGGCCCCAGAGCCTGTCTGCACGCTGCTCGATGACTGATCGTAATTCCAGACTGCCATTCGGGAGGGCTAGTTTATCAGCTGTCCGAAAGTCAAACGTGTCTTTCTTCAGTTTCCGCTGGTCAGTGGTTCTTAGCCAACAGACCCAGGAAACAGTTAAATAAAGCAAGATAGCGTACTTCAGCGTTACATTGTTGCGTGTTCGCGTAACCATTATTGCAATGGAAACGCAACAATACGTTTCGTTTTATGGTTGGTGGCGTAGATGTAGCTGTAGCTGTCGACTTTATAAAATTGTCCAGTGTTTCTATGGGAATGCAACAGTGCGTTCCGTGTGCACTGTTGTCGAACTGCAAAATATGAGGAGAATTTTGGTAGTGGTAAATAGTTACCGGCGTTTGGAGGAAGTTCGCCTTTGTCTTCAGCGTCGCGGCATTCTAAGGACAGTGGACTGCAGAGGTCTTGAAGATGAAGGCAGCAAACTCCTCCCAAATGCCGGTTAATTATTTACCATTCGACACAACGTCACATCGTCGCCCTCGGTGGACTAGTGGTTAGCGTGCTCGCCACTGGACCAAGGTTCGTGGGTTCGATCCCGACCGAGGGCGATGGATTTTTAAGGGTGATAAAAATCCGGAGCACCACTCCCTTCGGAGGGGAAGTAAAGCCGTCGGTCCCATGTCGTAGATTTACGGCATGTAAATAGAAATGGTTCTTAAGCAAAATTCAGCGGCAATTTCTCACCCAAGTCTCCTGACTGCCTGCCTGCCAGATGGCAGTCACATCAGGATTTAGTAGAACTTGTGCAGTCAGTGGGCTGGTCACTCACTACATCAACGCACATGACCATAGAAACCTCCGAAAGGAGGCCCCTATGCTCCGCGTTGGAGCGACAGGGACAGACAACAACAAAACAACAACGTCACATCCCAGACTTGAAACTCACCACCGTGAGAACTTTAAATCTAGCATAGCGTCATGTCTCGTAGGTTGTTTGTTTGTTGCTGCTGGTCGTCGCTGTTTCGACAGGTTCTCACTTTGGTCCAGTGTCAGGCACTGGTCGCTGTGACCGTGTATAAACCGGCCCTTCGTGATGCCCTCTGAAATCTGTCACCGATAACCAGAACTTTAATGTCTGCTCTGGGGCTGGGGACGAAAAACTGATTCAGAAACGGAAATTCTGCTGTTGACACCATTTTTATATAATACGTAACTTGCTGCTATTTTCTGCCCCCCCGCAGAGGCACTGTTGCAGAGCCGTCCTTTGCCGCACATTCCGGATCTGCCCGATAGTGACCCCCCAGGAAGTCTCCAGGGGGGTGGGGGTGGTGTGGTGCCTGGGGGTGCCAGCCAGTCTGGTACAGGGGGCTCCGGCTCGGGCGCAACCGCACCAGGAACCCCATTACCTTTGGACACAGCTAACCGTTGGACGTCCAAGGAGAACCTGCTGGCACAGGAAGAGGACGATCCTCAGCTGTTCGTGGCGCTATACGACTTCCAGGCTGGTGGCGAGAACCAGCTCAGCCTCAAGAAAGGTACAGAAAATGTGTTTCACTTTAGTTCCCCAGTTCTTGACATTCTGCAGATTAGGAAAGAAAGTGATGGCTAATTTAGAGGGTGTCACAATAAACCAGTAGCTAGTTATGTTGCCAGAGAGCTAAAAACGTCTCTTCTGCACTGCAGACAGGCTTCTCTCAGTTTTCCATCTCCTACTCCAGTTGCATTTTCCTAGAGTATTGGCCACCGGAGTAAAAGGTAAAGGTAAAAGGTAAGTTCACCCTAGAACAGGCCTTGAAGGCCCAGAGGGGGAGTATAGCTCTACTCTTTCTGTAACCTCGGCGCTAGATGGGGGTGGATGTCAACGCCACGCCTTGGCCGCTTTACCCCCAGGAAGGAGACCCGGTACCCATTCTACAGGAGGCTGGGTGGGTCCCGGGGATGTCTGGACGGTGCTGAAAAACTCGCCCCCACTGGGATTCGGTAGCCGGACCATGCAGCCCGTAGCGAGTCGCTATAACGACTACGGTATCCCGGCCCATGGCCGTCGGAGTTCAGAAGGTAAATGTTCTGTGTGCACCGTGTCGTGGAACCGAGGTGGGGCGTGGGGTGTGCATACGTCATCACTTAGCTACGTTACTCCCTGGACCAAGTAGGTTGGCTCAAGTGGTAAGGATTCTGACTCGTGTGCAAAAGGAGCCTGGTTCGTACCTCGACCGGGACGCCGATTGATCTGATCGAGGTTTAGCATGGCTTGCCTCAGTCCGTGCAGGCAAATTCTGGGAACGTAAGTGACCGCGTCGTTAATACAGCTGGACACTGCATAGCTATTGTCAGCATTGTTATCTAAGCACAGATAAGTACGGTGTTTTCCGCCTCGTAAGACGCTACAAGTGATAAAGTGATAAGACGCGCCTTGAAATTAGCAAGGGCTGATAAACTCCTTTCTACAATTTGACGGAAGGTGATTCTTGGGGGGCGTTTTCAGGGGGGATGAAAAAGCGTCTTATGAGGTGGGATATATATGGTAATGAACATTGAGTTCTGGGATGAGAGCCATATGGAGCCATTCCGTGGAAGGCAGGGCGCACTTGAGAGCGAGTCTGGAAGGTATGACAGAGATCCTTGGCCCTATCAGGTGTCATTCATGCTGTGGCCACTGAGACATGTATACAACAGAATGTTTAAGAAAGATAAAGGTCTCCCCGTAACATGCCACGAAGGCACAGAGGAGAATAGAAGTATAGTTCTACTCATTCTTAACCTCGGCGCTGGATGGGAGTAGGTGGTCAACGCCACGCCCCGGCCGCTTTAACCCCAGGAAAGAGTCCCGGTGGGAAAATCACTTGCCCTGACCAGGGTTTGAGCCCCAAACCTTCTAGCTCATAGCGAGTCGCTATACCGGCCCCTACAATAAAACTGAAATGTTTGGAATATAGTTAAGTACTAACATGCGTTAAACCTGAACCGTGGGTTTTGACATTAATAACTCCGAACTTTGCCAACACAGTGTACGTATGCGTTTTGAACATTTCTCAGAATAAACAGCAATTACTTCAGGTCTTAGATTTTCTGGGTTGTTGCACAGCGTCAGTGGATAGTTTATTACAGACGTTTTGGGACATCGTGTTGGCCCCATCGTCAGTGGTCAAGATGTCCATGACCCTTGGAGATGGGACCGACACGCTGTCCCGAAACGCCATTAACAAACTACCCACTGATGCTGCACAGCAATCAGGAAGATATAAGGTATCAACTTTTTTTTTTCCCAATGGCTCGACAGCCCCTTGGGTGCCTAGGCCGCCTTATTTTTCGAGGCTTCACGATCACACACTTTTTAGACTCACCACACTCGGTAGGACTCCTGGACGAGGGACCAGCTCGTCGCAGAGACCTCTAGCTGACAACACACAACACTCACATCCATGCCGTAGGCGGGATTCGAACCCACAATCCCAGTAAGCGGTCGGCCGTAGACCCACGCCTTAGACTGCGCGGCCACTGGGATCGGAAGGTATCAACTATACCCTGGCAAAAGCCTAAAGTCTCACATACCAATTATTTTGTTAAGCGACATTAACTTACTGGTCTTTTGTAATGGACACTTTGTGCTTTCTGTTCAGTACAGACTGAATTTTTTATATATCATTTTTATTGTTTTGATGCCTTAAAGAGTTAATATGTAGTGACTTAAGAACTGCTGTGTATATAAGAAAGAAATTGTGTTTGAGTTATTTATTGTGTTCGCAGGGGAACAGGTGCGCATCCTGAGTTACAACAAGAGTGGCGAGTGGTGCGAGGCTCACTCCGCTGCAGGACAGGTCGGCTGGGTCCCATCTAACTATGTGACTCCGGTGAACTCATTGGAGAAGCACTCGTGGTACCATGGGCCTATTTCACGTAATGCTGCAGAATACCTACTGAGCTCTGGCATCAACGGTAGCTTTCTGGTACGAGAGTCAGAGAGCAGCCCTGGCCAGCGTAGCATATCGCTCCGTTGCGAAGGCCGTGTCTACCACTACCGCATAAATGAAGACACTGACGGAAAAGTAAGCATAGTAGCCAAGTCTCTGATTTTCTTATTGACTGAAAGTTGGTATTATCGTTAGATCCTTCACAGAAGTGTCACAGTGGATCATGCAACATGGACACCATTTTTCATCCTATGTTCTCCAGTAAAATTAATTATAACATCAATAGTTCTAATCACTTCCTCGTCCTCAGGACATAGGAATTAGTATCTGTTCCAGCCTCAGAGCTGACACCATCTTGTTTTCCTCCATTCTTCGTAACTTCTGTGTCCCATATGTTTGTATTTGAACACACTTCTGGCCAATGTGGTTAGATCATTGTTTGTGTTGAAACTACATAAGTTGATATTCCTGAATTTTATTGGTAATTGCCAGTGTCCCTGTCTATGAGGAGACCAATGTGAAAAATAAACGAAGAGAAAGAGATCTGTCACTCATGTAAAAGGCACATTTCTATGGGAAGGTGACCTTGAAATCAAATTCCCTGCTGCTCCAAGTTGTGGGTTGTGCCATAGGCTGGTAACTCACCCATGTGAAAAACTGAGACTCATTTGCTTCATAGGACTCAGCTAGGGAGAATTAATGATTTCAGATCAGTGACATAAATGTCGCCTCTTGCTGTACAGATGCTGAATGCTGTAAGGAGCATAATTCAAACACATGCTAGCTGGTCTGTACAGTGTCACTATTGCTCACAGGGAAGCATTCATAGAGTTGAACGTGAAACTTTGTTTATGGCTAGGACAGGGGAGACGAGGAACGCATACAGAATTTTGTTTGAAACATCGGCAAATGTCCATTTTGAAGGCTAGAAAGGACATGGGAAGATGACATTGAAATGGATTGAGGGTATATAGGTTATGTGGGTGACTGGCAAATAGAACTGGCCCAAGCAACATAATGTGCAGTGGCAGATTTGGTATGCACTATTTTGAACTTTGGTTTCTGCTACCACATTGTTAGTACTTACATTATGACAAAAGTGGATTGTTACCATAAACAGTGTTTACAAAATGGTCCAAGGGCTGTTTGAGCTGCAGTATGCATGCATACAAGGAGTCAACAGATGGTGGCTCAGTCAACCACTTAGTAATTCTCCTTGCCAGACATTTTAGCATAAGAGAAACTGTGTGCTTACCCACAGCACTGCAATTGCTATGTGCCGGCAGGTGAGTGGGTTTTCTGAATGCTGTCGATATGTCAGTACATCCAGATATGTTTAGGGTGCATTCACATGTAACAAAATTGTGCTGCCTGGCAGTATTACTGCGGTTGCTCTATATCGAGAGCCAGTTACTTTAGAAGTATGTAATAAAGACTGTTGTGGTTATGAACAATAATTTGGTGATGCCTGTTCCAGAAATTAATTGCATACTTTTGCTCTTTGGAGAACTTGTTTTGGAAGAGGCTATAGACTTGTCGCAAGACAGACTGCACAATGAATGAACGTTTTGGGCTGCAGTGCTTCGTAATTACATAGGTACCAGCACTTTGGAGGGACCTGTTGCTTTCATCTTCTTTGACCCTGAAGGTGGAGGCAGCAAATTTCTTCAGAATGTTTGTACCTGCATACCACATTACACTGTGTCACATCTCACAGCATTGTTACCTAGCAGAATTCATGTTCAGACCTTTGTATTATTTGGCAGTGTGATAATATATTATATTACACAAAAATCAGAATTTTTTCATAATTTATCGTGCACAAATTTAAACATGTTGTGTACAGGCACCTTCCTGAAAATTGAAGGTGTGAAGTGATCTTATCTTATTTTCAGAGTTGTCTTATGTTGGCTTCTGAAGACTGCTGTTTGTATAGTTCGAGAGTTTCTATGCAGAGGCTGCAACAGAATATTTGTCTGTTTACTAGTGAAGAAAATAGAGCAAATTTCTGGAATTTGGTTGCTTTAAAACCCTGGGATGGTGTACAGTGTCCAGATAAATGGTCATGACTATTGCTAAATACCTCTTTTGTTATCTTTTGTTACAGGTGTATGTGACAACTGAAAGTAAATTCAATACTCTGGCTGAGTTGGTACACCACCATTCAATGCATTCTGATGGACTAATCACACAGCTCCTATACCCAGCTCCAAAACACAACAAACCCACCGTATTTGCACTTAGTCCAGGTGGGTTTGTATTCATCACCTTCTGGTGTTGGCATCACTGTGTTTCGTACTTTTTATACATGACCTGAACATTTGATGTAAGAGGCCTGTTGGCACCCTGAGCTACCTTCATTAATTTTTTAGCCCTTTCTGTACCATAACTTATTTACGAACATCCTCTTTTCCATCCGCTCTTTTAGTGTCAATTAGAGGAAAAGAGTCGCCCAGTTTGTTTAAGTGTGAAACTGTTGTGATACACACTCGCTTGTGCGCGCACACACACGCATGACCATGGCACCATAAAAAACTAAAAACGTGAGATTTCATTATGTCGCAGCTCTGAATGTTAGGACTGTGGTGTTGCCATGTAGTCTGGTAGGCAGGTAGCAGCTTGTCTGAGGAACGTGCTGCCTCTGTCTTCAGGTTAGACCCACTGTCCTCATTCTAACAGGGGGATGCAGAGACCACTCTCAAGTCTTCATTTTCTGCATATTGCCTTTTGCCATTTTTTTTGTCATCTGTAACATAAACATAACATAACCATCTGTAACACCTGTCCGTCTTTATGTGCTGAATACCTATCAATTGATCCTCACCTTCCCAACACAGTTCTTATCATTGGATTTGTCACCTGCTTTTGAATTTAGCATGGTGTGTCCTGACATATCTTCTTTTACTTCAAGGTTCCTATTTGTGGTAGTTGTTTACAGTCCTGTAACTTCCTTGATTTTGTGAGCAGGGATCTTTGCTATATATATGGTGCTGCCTGATAGTTTTCGTTTGATTCCCAGTTTGTGTGGCCCTGTAGAGAACTTGGAAATGAAGGTTAAGTGGACCCTTCTCACTGCCCCTATATGCAAGTCCAGGTGCAGATTCTGGACCTTTAAGTCATGTATGTGAGTATAGTACCCAATATGAAGGCCAGATAGTACAGACACTTCAACAGTCATGTAGCCATTGGTCTGGCTATGCCATTCGGACATGTTATTACTCTCTGGGAGCTGTGATATAATAAGGCACAAATCCTCTGTAGCTATGTGTACTTTTAAACCATTCCATGGGAAAAGTGGAGATTCATAGGTAGTTTTTCTCATGTTATGGGCCTAAAGTCACAGCTTGCTCATGGTGTGGGACATGCCATAAGGTTCATAATTGTCAGTGATGGATAAGGGTTACTCCCGATATCTGACATTAGGTTATAGTGGAGGTGCTACCCTGACACATACTGGCGTCTTCTTCCATCATCCTGCCAGTGGCAGGCTGGTGCCAACAGTTCTGAAGGTATGACCATTTCATCATGGCTTGTACTTTCCTATCAAACCAGTGGATGTAGACATCCTAGTGTGGTCGTGGGAATGCTCTGGCCAGACTCATACAGTGTGAGTTGTGGGACTGTCTGTGCAGATGGGCATTCTTCCTTCACCTTCTTCAGGAGGGAGGTCATTTTTACATGGCTGGGATTGGTCATACAACTTAACTGTGGACATTTGTTGTTCAGAGAGGCATCACCCATCTGTACTGCAAAGCACCCCTTTCTCTTCAGCACATATTTTTGGAGTGTCCATTTTAAGATGAGCAATGACATACATTCCATTACCATGACATGTTGCACAGTGACCTCGGTAAGGATTGTCACAGTGCAGCTAAATAATGTTCTGGCATTTTTGAACTGGATGAACCACTACAGGTTTATTTAACTGATGGTATTATATATGATATGATATGATATTTATTAACTGCGATTGGCTTGTCGCCCAGTGGCAGTTGTCCATAAGATTATATAGTTTTTCCGTATTGTTTCATTACTATCTTATTCTTGAAGTAAGATATGTGAAACAAGTCGTTGGTTGTGAGTTTTGAGATTTTCACAGCAGTGTAATTGAGGATTCCAGTCTTCTGGGATGTGGTGCTGTATCACTGGGTGTATCCCGATGTTGAGAAGGAATGATTTTAAGGGGTGTTGCCTTCATCTTCAAGGGTAGAGTCTCTGTGTAGTGTAGTATTTGTGGACATTGTGTCCTTGAAGATGAAGGTGATGTTTGGCTTGAAATGCCAGGGACCACTTACTCAGTGACACATCTTCATGTCTCAGAAGACTGGAATCCTTAAATCTGTGGTGTTTGGTGTACATATTAATGTGATGTGAATGGTGAGTACTTAAAAGAAATATGTGATAACGGTTTGATGTTGTATTGTATTACAGAACCGGATGAATGGGAAGTGAACCGTACTGACATTGTGATGAGACATAAGCTGGGAGGTGGTCAGTATGGTGATGTGTATGAGGCTGTGTGGAAACGCTACAATATGACTGTTGCTGTGAAGACCCTCAAAGTTAGTTTTCTGTAACATTAGTATTAATTGTGGATTTTGGCTCTTGTTTATTGAAGTCTGGCATTATCTGATAACATGCAGATTTCAGAGGGCAGAACATGCAACCACACTTAACAAGGTGTTATTTCTGAGTGACACAAGCAATGATTCAAAAATGAAGGGCAAATCATAGAGCAGGTTGTGCAAATAAAGTTGTGCACTCCACATAGCACAGTTTTGTCCTAACAACTGTGGTATGTTATTGCAGCCTGTCTGTAACTGATTGATTGAACCCCATGTACACAGTTTTTTTTTTTCTATGGCTCGACAGCCCTATATGGGCCTGGGCCTCCTCGTTTCGTCGAGGTTTCATGATCACACACATCTGAGACACACCACAGTCGGTAGGACTCCTCTGGACGAGGGACCAGCTCGTCGCAGAGACCTCTACCTGACAACACACAACACTCACAAGAGACAGTCATCCATGCCTCCGGTGGGATTCGAACCCACAATCCTAGTAAGCGAGCGGCCGAAGACCCACGCGTTAGACCGCACGGCCACTGGATCGGCCATGTACACAGTATGACATGTAATATTAGCTGCTGCTACTGCATTGAAGGTAAAGTTTCAGAGCACTTTTTATGTTGTTTTACAACATTACAACAGAACGCAGGTCTGAAAACATGTTTGTGGTATGATAGTGATACTTATTAATTTACTGCATTCATTAATTCAGTATGTATTGCACATGGCAGAGAGATAATGCCATTGAATTGAGAGCCCTCAGTGTTACTTTATTGTATACCATTATTGGTCGGAGGAAGACACGGAATATTTGGAGTTCTTCCATTCTTGTGTAACTGTTCTACCAGTTATTCCCATGTAATAAAATGGTACTGCAGCATTTTTTTTCTAAAAGTGTGTTTGGAAGTACTGTAGGGGACAAAAATGAAAGGAGATGGAATGTGCAACATTTGTTTGCCAGTATGTTTACACAATGTAAAAAACCTTGCATTACTGTACTGAGACAACAGAAAGTAGTCCTATGTGTGGTGGGCATGGTGGAATATGGGGCTTGTCTCGTTTTGGCTGCTCTTGTATTTGCTGCAGCCTTGTCCAGTCAGCATTGACTAGCCTGAGGTGTGTTGCTACGTTATGTTATTACTAGACAGATGGTGGGGAACATGTGGAAGTATGCTGGAGAGGGAGGCATGAGCACTAAAGGAAATGTCGAGGGGTGTTGATCCATGGTAAGTTTGTTTTATGGCCTTAGGATAATTACTATAATGCATCTGGTATCTGACAGTTTCTGTTCTGCAGGAAGACACCATGGCTCTGAAAGATTTCCTGGAAGAAGCAGCCATCATGAAGGAAATGAAGCATCCAAACTTGGTACAGCTATTGGGTAAGTGCTTCACACGCTGCTGAAAGTATTTACAGGATGAACGTTTTGTTAGCCGTTTGTAAGCTTGAGGTTTTTGTAAACAGTACTTAATAATTCAGTTTCTTGCCTCACAGAAAACCTTGCATCACTCTTATAAGGCTGCTGATTAATGCTGTTTAAGGAAAGAATTTCTGTTTATTTTGAGAATCGAACAGAGCACCTAAACACATGTAGTGGGAAAAAAGCACAACTTCTTTTAATTTTAAAGCAGGTGGTACTGTAATAACCATTGTGGTTCAAAGGCCAAGTTGAAGATTACACACTTTGGCACGTAGGATAAAACTTTATGAAGTGATCCCTGAAACTTAGCTGAGATTCCCTTTTGCGTTTTGATAAATGAGATGAGAAATTGTTAATGTTTCACATCGAATTTCTCGAACATGTTGGTAAACAGGAATCAAACAACACAACACACATTAAAACTTAAAATTTATAGCATCACATGTTAATAGTAAGGAATATTGCTGTTAGTAGTCATAGTGTTTGGAAGCAGAGCAACATATGTCAGTCTGCGTTGTGATTTCACGATTTGTGATCTGGTATTGCCTCCCTGCGACAGGCGTGTGCACTCGAGAGCCGCCATTTTATATCATCACAGAATTCATGAGTAAGGGGAATCTTCTAGACTACCTACGCAATGGCAACAAGGACCAAATCAACGCTGTAGTGCTCATGTATATGGCCACCCAGATTGCTAGTGGCATGAGTTACCTGGAGAGTCGCAGTTTCATCCACAGGTATTGACAAAACACTTGACTTTTTGTAAAGAAAATGTCAAGACAAATCTAGTGTCATGTCTACATGGTTTCTGGACTTCAAACTGTTGACTGGTCCTACCATGTTGTTTGTTATGGGTCAGCTGAGTGGGGTTATTGTTTAATGCAAACATTACTAATTTCGTCTGCAATTTTTTAGTCTCCCCAGTGGTAGTCATGTGTGGCCAAAACATGTAGGAAGAAACATTAACTGATTTTTTTATCAACATTTATTTTTGCGCTATGTTAGTCTTGATTGTTTTGTTATGTGCAGTTGAATTTGTAAGCGTTTATATCTTCAGGAACCTTTTGTTGGCTGTTCTTGATAATGCTGTCAAGAGTTCCCAGGGCACACATTTTATAGATGGGCCTGCAATTGTATATTCATTATGGCTTAGCTACATGTTTTGGTCCCTACTTGGCCCATCATCAGGCTATTGTGTAAAACTATTAATAGTAAAGTAAAAGCATACACAAAATATACACTTTGTGTGTGAGACCTCACAATTACAAATCATTCATTATAGTTTCATTCTAATTTATATCATCATAGTAGCTATTGTGCATTTTGTAAAATCACCCATTACTAAAATCAGGTTATTAAATCAAAATGTTGAAATCACAGTTTTCAATATATTGAGGTATGCTTGTTTCATTGGTTTTCTAGTCTTGTTAAGAATTGTCTGGTTGAAGTTGAGCGTGTATGAGGTGTATGTTAGCAACACTGCTGTGAGAACCTCAGATCCCACAATTACAAACATGGCAGTAGAATTTTGAGGTTATATCCTAGAAATTCAATGGCAGTAGGAAAGTGGGCTTTGAGTTAATCCTTATTTGATTTTGGGGCATGTAATCAGTTTGTTTGTATTGTGTTATGACTGGTTAAGAAGGTAACTGGCTGAACTCTGGAGGAGACAGAGTAATGATGATGTTGTGCAGTGAAAGAAATATTAAAAACCGGCAATTGTACGTTCATGCGATTCTTGAAACTTCGGTACCGTCATCCCATTGTGTTACCTAAGTAGATTCACTCTAGGATTCTTGAAACCTTTTCTGCACCTAGTATAGCATCATGCTGTGCGTAACATGGTGAACTGTGTGACTTCATGCTTCCACTGTGATTTAGATGAGATCTGCGCTCTTCTGGGATATTACACAGCTTTGAGTGGTAGTTCTGACCCGACATTAACAGACAACCTTTCGGTCCCATCTTCAAGGGTCAGGAAGTCCAAGAAGAGAAGACGTCTTGACCCTTGAAGATGGGACCGATAGGTTGTCCCGAAACATCAGTACAGAACTACCACTCATCGCTGTGTAATACCCCAGAAGAGCGCAAATTTCATGGTGAAATGTGTTCAGTGAAGTACATTTAACCATTTAAAGGCTTACAGTACTCTAAATAATAATTAAAATTCAGTTGCTACCTCATAGAGAACATAGTCTGTCTCCATTATCAAGATCAGCTGGTTAACCTTTTCAAGACCTGCATTCACATACGTGAACACACGTAGGAGAACACCCCTAGAAATTCATTTTATATATTCAAGGAATAAGGAAGTTTACTGCATTTTGAAGACATGATACCTGATCTCTGTTTTATTTTCTGGAAAATGCTGTTTATTTCGTAATTTTATCTTTTTGTTTTGAAATAATACTTAACGTTTTCATAAACCATGTGCTAAAATTTAAATAAACATCCCAGTAGGATAAAGGCTGATGCTGTTTAGTGAAATGATTGCTGTTTGTTCTGAGCATCCTGTGAAACACATGAATACACGCTGTGGTTAAACCACAGAGGTTTGGTATGTTAAAGCAGATGGTACATATAGTTACCGCATTGCTGTGAAGAGTGTCATTGTTGTACCTTTTAAACACTAAGAAGCACCCAGTTTCAGCAGGAAAATTTTGTGAGGATAGTGTAGTGTACCTTCAAACTGCGAGATATACAAAAATTTTAGGCAGTGGGTTTCACAGAAAATGCAGTAAATTGTTTACAGGATGGTTTTAATTTAAATGATGCATGAATGCAAGCTGTAATACAGAGATGCAGTCAGGTACTCATTACATTGAGGTAAAATGACTGTAGGTCTAGATTCATTCATTCATTCATTCATTCATTCATTCTGTTGTCTGTCTTATGACAGGTCCATAGCCTCTTCCAAAGTGAGTTTTCTACAGAGTGTGATCTAGTGCTTCCTTTTTCAATTTCCAGTATGTTCTCATTTCCTTAATATCATCTAGTAGCTGCTTAAATCTTCTTCCTCTTTTTCCCATCACTTCTATCTTTCCTTCTATAACATGTTCTAGAAGGCAGTTCCTATGCAGTATGTGATCAATCCAGTTAGCCTTCCTTCTTCTTTATTGTATGTAGGATATTCCTCTCCTCCTTGACTCTATATGTAATACTTCTTCATTTTTCACACGATCAGTCCAACTGATCTTCTCCATGTTTCTCCAGCACCACATCTCAAAACTTGCCAGGTATAGGTTTATATACTAACCTTGAATTAGTATCATCTGTGTTTTCTTGTTGCTTAGGTTGTTGTTATCCACTGGCCTTTCTTCACCACCATTGTGAATTTATTGCTTCAGTGTGATTCTGTACAAAGTAATGTCTGCTCTTGGGAATTGCTTCTAGTAATTCGTATACACAAACAGAAGATGTCAGGAGTGCTATATTTTGCTATGCTACAGTACTTTTTTCTTTGAAATTTTGCAAAAACTAATTGCAGCTGGTGGGAGTGACGGAGATAAACAGAATGGGAAAGGGTGACGATGTTTGAAGATAATTGGGAGTGTTGGAGCTGATCAGTTAGCTGTTTGGATCATGCATGATATGTGCTTCATGTGTTATTTCTTGCAACAGGGACCTAGCAGCACGGAACTGTTTGGTGGGAGAGAACCATCTGGTGAAAGTGGCAGACTTTGGCCTAGCACGTCTCATGAGGGATGATACATATACAGCACATGCAGGTGCAAAGTTTCCTATCAAGTGGACTGCTCCTGAAGGTCTTGCTTACAACAAATTCTCTACCAAAGTAGGTGACAAGCAGTCAAGTGGCAGAATAAGTCCATGTATTGACACTTTGTTTAGTATTATTGCTTATGGCCTGGTTTTATAATATATGTGGGGCAGCAACTGTGTGCGTGCATGCTTGCGTGGACATGGTATGGTGATATATGCATGCATATGAACAGTTTCAGAGCTTTTATTACCTTCACTGATATAATGGTTATCATTGTGCCCTTTTGTTTTTGAGACAGGTCTGCATAAATAAATAACCTTTTTATATCCACAATCCCACATTTTTGTCAACTTTTATGTAACTCCAATTGGCACTGTGGGTTCCTGTTTTCATTTTTGTGATAATTTATATTCATTGGAAGCATTTCTAGAGTAAAACTTCAACTGAAAAGTGCACGTAGACAACTGCATGCCTTACTTTTAAAGTTAGCATTCTGTAAAATACCTGTTGGAAAGGGGAACGGCATTTTGAATTTTCCATAATCTTTCTGAAACCCAAAGACACCTGGAATTGTGTCCCCAGGGTTGTGTACCACTGATTTAAAGCATTAGTATGGTACATGCTGCATACACATTTTTCAGTAAACTCACACTACAGATACACCAACACAGTGTTTTCACAACACCACATTTGTTAATCCTTTACCCCATCACCAAGGTTATTCCTGGACACACTATCCATGTTCTGTAAACCATACTTACTTACTTCCTCTGTTTCTGTACCAGTTTTTTTAATTTCCAGTAGGACCCTTCTCATGCGCCTGTAATTCATCGAAACAGTATTTCAAGATTATGTAAATAAACTCCAGGCAGAGTGTAAAGTTTTTGTATGTTAAAGCCAGTGGTACATACAGCCATCACTCTGGTTTGAAGAGGTGTTTCTCAACTAGGGGTCTGCAAGTTGAGTGAATTCTACTTAGTAGAACATACTTGTTTCACTTAAGGTTTTCCTGACAGGAAAATTGTTGTTTCTGTAGCAGACTTTTTACATTGACTTACTAAAGGTTTTTACTCTTTAAGCATGTGTCTTATTTGTAAATATTCCAACTTCAGATGTTATTTTGAATTATGTGTGGGGGGTCAATAAGTTGAGATAATTTTGGGAAGGGAGTCTGCAGAATTAGTGAGACTTTGTAAGGTGACTGTACCATCAGAAAGGTTGAGAAAGGCAGCTTTAAAAGATTGATAAATTGACACCTTCAGTGCAGGTTATTAGCTGATGTGTTACACAATAGCAGTGCTTTTTTCTTCTGGTTGTGTGTTTAGATTCAGTTACAGTATCAAGATTGTAACTGCTATATATATATACCTGTTTCAGTCTGATGTATGGGCATTTGGAATTTTGCTGTGGGAGATAGCCACGTATGGAATGTCGCCATATCCTGGAGTTGATCTGACTGATGTCTATCATATGCTGGAAAAAGGTTATCGAATGGAATGTCCCCCTGGCTGCCCACCCAAGATATATGAACTGATGCGTCAGTGCTGGCATTGGATTCCCACTGACAGGCCAACCTTTCAGGAGATACACCACTCACTTGAACACATGTTCCAGGAATCGAGCATCACGGAGGGTGAGTCTGGCATGGTTGCCTTGGTGCTTCTCAGGCTGCATTTACATAATATCTGTGTTAATTTCTTTTTTGCTGTGTATGTGACTTCATAACAATGTGCAACTATAGTTTGAATGAATACCAGATGACATAATGTCTCCTTGTGGCCAGTGTATATGCCTGTAACTTGTTCATATTTCAGTTGTGTGTTATCGTCATCTTTGGTTTCTGCTGCCTGTGGACTTATTTGAAGTCTTTGTATTGATACGGTCTGGCATTGGGCAAAATCTATATGAAAAGGTGTACAAATACAGAGACAGGAGTACGAAGGTGATATGAGGGTGAGAAGTGATTGAAATGTATGAGTATGATATGAATGTGCGTGTTACAGAGGTGGAGAAACAACTTCAGGGAAGTGTAACTCCACAATTGTCCTACAAGAAGCCACATGCAGGCAGTACAGGAAACATCCATGGATTAGTGATGATGTCAGAACAGATGGCAGTCACAGGAATGGTTGGAGGTGTGTACTTGACTGTACGCAAGGTAGTGATCAAAATCAGGAACCATACAATGCACGGCCACATGCTAATGCATGTAAAAGCCCGCCACTGCTGCTTGTGGGAAGATACAGGTTAATATGACAATATTGTCTTCTGATGGAAATATTGCTGTGTAATGTTGCTCTTTCTTCTGTTTATCAGATGGTACAGTCAGCAAGCTCAGTACATTCACTGGTGGGTCTGTCCTTACTAGTAGCAAAAGCAATCTGGTACAAATGCGGCGACCTACTAACAGGAAAGGAAAGCAGGCACCTGCCCCACCAAAACGTACCAGGTAGGATTTCTCTGCAGATCACTGGTTATTTTCATATATTCTTTATTTCTTATTTATTTATTTATGTGTTAATATTGTTATTTTTAATATGTGCATTTTAAAAATTATATGACACACGGAGTATGGAGTTGTGGTGGCAAGAGTAGCAAGTGAAAGATCTTATTCAGATCATCAAGGCATTGAACTAAATGAGTAACTTGAACCATCAGTAGGCTTGTTACTGGATTTATAGAAAGCTCAAGAGATTCCATATTGCCCATAGTGAAGCAAGAGTCAGTTAATTGAAATGGGTGGTTTTCTGTTAGTGGACTGATTCAAACAAAGTTATTAACCTTTAAAACGACCACCATTCACATATGTGAATGCACATGAAAAACCACCCCTAGAAATCTATTTTATATATTTAAGCAACAAGGAAATTTATTGTATGTTGGAAACATGCTGCATAATCTCTGTTTTATTTTTCACAAAAGGCAGTTTATATCATAATTTTATCTTTTTTCTGTTCAAATAATAGATTTTCCATAAACCATGTGATAAAATTTAAATACCAACCCAGTCTTTAAAGGTTAAAAAAGCCTGTATCACCTGTTGGTCTGGGTATCAGATACTGGAGATGGGTGACATGTGTTTTGGCTGATTCAGCTCATTTGAGTCACTACCAAAACTGAATAAAACAGTGACTACAATGAAGTTGCAAGTGTGGCAGTTAGTCAACTTTTATCGTTGTAAGAGACCATGTGTTGGTTACTGCTTGTTTACATGGTAGCAATTTAAATGTCCATGCTAAGCCAGAGAAACTCAGGCTGTCAAGAGATGAAATTGGCATTGAAGTCTGTCTCCTAAGGGTTAATAAGAGATTGTTGTGACTTGGAGTTCCTTTTTTAGAATTCTTGGAATAACAATCAACATGTGATGATGCCATATTTAATATTGTTTGCTCTTAACCATGTCTGTGCTGTACTGTTTGGTCAGGTGACAATAAACGAGCATCAAAACTAACTACTTAACCACACCTAATCTATTTTTTAAAATTGTTTGCAGTGTATGCAAATAAAATTGAAGTTGTCCGGCTGATGTAAAACTTTAGTTGCTTTTCTGATTGCTATTAATACATTTCAATCACAGTTTTGATACTTGAGTTTGAGTGACAATTTCTGTGGAGAATGAAATTTGAAGTAGGTGTGTCCGATCAGGTGATTCTTTTACCTGCTTCAGCGTTGTTGTGCTGTTATAGTAGTGCTGATCGGGCTGTGATAGGTACATTGACCTTGTGTAGTCTGCTTTCTTCTTGCAGCTCGTTCCGCGACAGCACCTACGCAGACCATGACCCACTGGGCCACACGGAAAATCATGATGACACCTCAGACTTAAATGGTATTGATAAGATATTTGAAGGTATCGAACCCGCTTCCTCTCTTTGGTTGGTGTTTTCCTTGTTTGCTGCCTGCTTGGATTGTCCAACTTCAGTTTTTTATTGCATGCTTGCCATACATACACAGAAATATATTACACTTACATCTCCTCATTGTTAAGTACACAAAGATAATGTGGAGCTTCATAATACCTATCATCATCATTATCATCATCATCAAGTGAAAGACAGTGAAGTGTGCTGATATGTTGCATGTGTAGGGAAGATGAGAAATGCTGACACAGTTCTGTTAAGAAAATGAGGGAATTGACCACTTTGGAAATGAGGCATAGATGGAGGTGATATTAACCTTTTAAAGCCTAGCTGTTACTTTATGTACTACCAGGTTTAACTTTCAGAAATTCTACATGGTGCTCACATTGCATTTATGTGTTGTGTACTGATCTCAGAACAAACAGCGACTTTTGCCTTATACAACATTTCAGATTGGTTTTGTATAACCGAGGTGGAGAGTGTTTACTTCGCGGTACACACCAAGTCCTTTTATAAAACAGGCATGTTTCGTCTTTAAAGGATTAATTCAGTATTACAGAAGTAGAATTCAGGCTATGGATTGGACTCACCTGGCATGATATGTGGCTAGAGTGTGGGGTTATATGAACATGCTGATAAACTGTCAGGTTTAGTAAATGCAGTTAATGTCGTGACCACCCAACAACTATAAGCTTTGTGAAAATCCTGTACATTGAAGTAGTGCAGTAAGTAGGTCTGGTTGGTTTGTTGGTCGGTCGGTCGGTCGTTCTGGACATGGCGGTGAAAAAAAAAATCCCTACTGGGAGTGAAATCCTAATCGTCGTCATACTCGGCTATATAACTGTGAAAAGTAACGAAGTAATAGAGAACCATCATCGTGAGCCATCTGGCATAATCACAAATGAAGAGTCTGTTCTTATTGTGTGTCATGCTGGGCCACATGGTTCATACCAGGCTCAGTGACAGGTACCTTGCAGGGCCCCCATGGTTTGTACAAGGTTTAGTGACAGGTACCTTGCAGGGCCCCATGGTTCATACAAGTTTAGTGACAAGTACCTTTAATTTGTATTTATGAGGTAAACTAGATGCTTTTAGTAAAAGTAGCACCCTCTGTGCTTCGTTCTTCTGATTTAAAACAAGTTCCTGGACTTATCGTTACTAATACAGAGATTTTTGATAGAGAGATATTTTGATGTACATAATCATGTTCCCAGTCCAGAGCCATAATTATGTTTGCTTTGTCACTGTTTTTTTCTACATCAATGCATGCAACCACTAGCTTTACCATGTTGTAGGTACCGTTGAGGTGTTTCTGTTTCTCTTTCTTCACCAGTGAGGTGAAAAACTACCAGAAATTTAATTCTGAAAGTTGAATATCAAAGATGTTGTTATACAGCATTTGTGGAATTGTTGGGCTACAAGAACTGCAGGTTTTGTATGTGTGGATCTGAAAGTTTCTGGAAGGTATTTCGGAGCGTGATGTAATGAATTGCATGCTTCTCTGTATGAAGGTAACGATCGAGTTTCATTTCGCTTTACTGCATTGTGTATAAAGTATTAAAACCAGGATGCATGAGTGAATGCAGTTGAGTCTAATGCACGTAACGTTGGCAGTATTATGGCCTAATGATATTTTCCATATTGACACACAGAAGCTGAACAGCTCTGTTTTGCAGAGGTTCAGGCAGCTTTGCCAAGGCTGCAGACTGTATGCTGTGCAGCCAGCTGTTGCAACAAGACTGTGGCAACTCTGTAGAAAGATCAAACAATAAGACCAACGAATGCACTATATTGACCAATTTTATTGTGGCCTATTTCCCTACACGTGTTTCCGAACTTTAAAGTTCCATCTTCAGGGGTTTCTTTGTCTTTATGCTACCAGATATTCACATATTAAAAACAAATTCACAATATATACAATAGTCTGTTGAACAGTCTTAAAACCTCATGTAAATAGATATTCGGACCACTTTGGAAGTTGTACGATGTGTACCTTTATCAGTTAAAAATATAAGATCTCACTTAAAAGAGTATATAAAAACTGTTTTATAAAACGTTGTAATCTGTTCGTGGTATTGGTTGTTTGTTATTATTTTACGCAACTACTGGCATAGTTTTTATATCTCCGTAGTCATTTCTTATGTGTTGTGAAACGTCTGTCCTGTCCTTTCAAGGTCTGGTGTGTACGGCTACGGCCGTACACACCAGTTCCGAAACACGTGTAGGGAAATAGGCCAGAATAAAATTGGTCAATATAGTGCATTTGTTGGTCTTATTGTTTGATTTAAATAAAATGCACAGTGCTAATACAGTGAAATGTGTAGAAAGATGTTTACTTCTATACCAGCATGCTTATGCACAAAAACAAAATCTGCATTGCAGTTGAGGAATAGGTTTTTTATTTGTGGTGGTTTGAGTTCTTGAACTTGCATGTCATTTTTTGACGTTACCATGAGGTTTCTCCTCCTCTTCCTTCTTTTCCTCTTCCTGTTTTATCTTCTTCTCTTCCTCCTCATCCATATCTTGGAGTAAAAGAGTCTGTATTCAATTAACATACAAGTAAATGCTTGCTTAGTGATTATAACGGTACTTATTTCTTTTCTTACGGGATAAAGCATGGGAAAAGAGACTTATTTTGAGTCCTTACACACATTACAGCAAAATTGACAGTTTTTCTGAGCGTTCCATGCTAATGTAAATAACTTTTGTATTTGCAGTTAATCATTGTGATTAGTTTTCAAGATTCAGAGACATATGGATGGATGCTGTGAATTGTGTGTGTGTGTTTTACGCAAGATGCTGACAATGTTCCACATAAAGTGAGATATAGTCCTCACACCCAAACAGATTCCAATTTGCTAGCTTGTCTTTGTATATGCAGACCACTTCAAGCTTAATGTTTTCTTGATTTTTATTTTTTGTATGTGGAGGTATTCAGTAGGTTTTTGTCTTTTGAATATTTCCACAACAAAAAATACTGAAGTAATATTGGGGGAATGGTTGCTGACAAGGTGTGTCTGGTGCATGGAATGGTGGTAAGCACAGTTGCTGCATGCTGTGGATAGACCTATAGAGTTTTTCTTTACCTATTAGTTGCCTGAACAGGGTTCACTTCACTGTGTGTTTGCCATTAATGCACTTCAGTTCATATTGGGATGAGATCCCCGTGATGAACTGAAGGAAGGTGCCAATTAGAGAAATGAAGCCGTGCTGCTGGTTCACAGAGAGTGCACAGCTCTGGTTTTGTGAGGTTCTGGTTCCAGTCATTTTGGTGCAGTTTCTCATTGTCACTCTTGATATGCTGTTACTTGTGCAAGTGCTTAAGGGACGTAGATGTGAATGCCGAAGTCGAACTCTGAATGAATCAGCTGACTTTTCTTAATATTTCACTTTTGTTTACTGGAAGTTATTTGTACTTCATGATACAGTTCTGAATAATGAGGGTTCTGGTCTTCTGGGGTATGATGCCAGGTCATTTGGTGAGCGGTTCCTGACATTTCAAAGGCACTACATTCCTTTGTGAAGGAGGAAAGGAACATCCTACATACAATCAAAAGAAGGAAGGCTAACTGGATTGGTCATGAGATCTGCACTCTTCTGGGATATTATGCAGCGTCGAGTGGTAATCCTTTACCGACGTTTTGGGACAATCTGTCAGTTTCATCTCCATTAGTCATGTCTTACATTGGAACTGCCCTCTAAAACATGTTATTGAAAGAAAGATGGAAGGATAGAAGTGACAGGAAGATGAGGAAGAAGATGTAAGCAGCCACTGGATGATGGTGAGGAAACGAGAGGATACCAGAAATTGAAAGAGGAAGCACTAAATCACACTCTTTGGAGAACTCGCTTTGGAAGAGGCTACGGACCTGTCATAAGACAGACTACATAATGAATGAACATTCCTTTGAAAAGTTAGGAACCACTAAACCAATGACATGGCATCACATACCAGACTTGAATCCACAACGACACTTCAGATCTTACATTCTGAACAGCGTTTTCTGTGAGATAAACTTCAGGAAACTTTATATATATATATATATTTTTTTTTAAACCTATATTTGTACTGAATATCGTGCTCTGGAGTAACTTATTTGTATCCAACACGTAGAGCATCTCATCTTGCAGCATGCTGAGTCTCGTGTGAATATTGCAAGGGAGAATAATGACACTTTAATTTGTTTTTTGGATAGCTGGCACTTATCTGCACATGCTGTGGGGAAACCCTCACTTTTCTATGCATTATGAAATGTCCTCATATGACTAGCAACACCATTCTTTCCTTCTCCACAACAAATATTATAACATCCTCAGAAATGACCATTGTAACAGACATAATCTAATGCTTTCGTGATGACTGAATTCAAGCTTTTTGGGCTAGCAGCTGTGTCAGGTGGTTGAACAGTGAGCAAAGCAACGTTTCAAGAGCCAAGTCTGTTCTCATAATCAGAGAACTGCGTTCCCTGATTATGAGAACTCACCATTTAACTACCAAATACGGCTCCTAGCCTGAGAAAGTTTCATTGTTGTAATGCATTCTGGCATTCTTGAATTTCATGAGGCTATCCACATATATTTTATATTATTTTATGCCATTTTGAATCTTCAGCCTTTTATATGTCTCCAGTTTTTTGTGTTTGGTATGTCAGGATTTTTCTGAGACCCCTTGATGGCCTGACATTTTTCATACTTTTTTGTCATTTCATTATTCTTAATATTATAACAGTTTGACGCAACTTTTACTCTCAGACCCTTTTACAGTCTGACATATAAGCTGACATGTAAGGTGCCCCTTGTAAATATGTGTACTGCACTCTTCTGAAGGTGAGAGGGTAATGTTTACTGTGAGTTTGGTGGCTGCTGTGTCTGGGGATTTGGCCCACTCTGAACATCATCGTTGTCTTTAGAGGTACTGGCTGAATGCAAACAGTGGAAGCTGGATGCTGGAACGTGCTGTATGCTTGCTCTGCAATTGTACTTGTGGTTCTAGTAGAACTTCCCCTCAAAACTTTCCTCATCCTCCACAGCAACCACACATCGCATTGGGATTTGTCGCTGTCACTGTCCAAAATCAGCTTTGCTGTCTGGTTTGGATTGGCAGGAGAGCCCTCTTGCTCACAGGTTCTGAAGCCTGTCCCTTCTGCATGGCTGGGCAGCGTGTACTGAGAATGTAAAATTTTCCTTTCATCTGGCCTTGCCCTACTGCTTGCATAAATTTCACATGTGTCACACATGATACATGATGTGTTTGTAAGCTGATGGAAGGGCTGTGTTATTGGAATGCAAGCTACATCAAACAGAGTTGTTTTTGTTACTGTTTATGGTGTGTTTATATCTGGGTAATCCTACGCACAGCTGTCGAAAGGCAGAAGTCTAATAGTTCTCTCTGCATGCCAGCATATACAGACAAAGACAAAGAAACAGACTTTGTATCATTGCAAGATGTGCGTTCCCACTTGCAAATGCTGGAACGGCTGCATTTAAAAGGTTAAATTACACACTAAGTAAATGTGCCATGATCTGTCAGGCCTGCTTGTTTGTATCATGGCCCTGAGAGGGTTAAATTTAAAATTTAATTATGCTTTTTCAGGCATTACAAGAGACCTGCAGAGCTTGACAGCCAGCAACAAAGGTGACAGTGAGAGTGATGTGCAGGACCAAACTCCAGACACTGATGATTCTGGGGCTCACTCATACC
Organism: Reticulitermes speratus; assembly: GCA_021186555.1. Classification (NCBI taxonomy): domain Eukaryota; kingdom Metazoa; phylum Arthropoda; class Insecta; order Blattodea; family Rhinotermitidae; genus Reticulitermes; species Reticulitermes speratus. Next base: position 43,827,764 of record JAJKFL010000006.1, on the reverse strand, counting down.
CTGAGGCACCTACTGGCAAATTCTTCCCCCCAGGTGCTACCAGCTCCTTCAAACGTGCACCAATCATGGGGAATCGTGGGCTCGAACAACGTGGAAAGAAGTCACGAACCTATCCTCCCAAAGATACAGCGTCTGCACAGAAGGTATGTGTCATTCAGAAAGGATGTTTCCTGTGTAGATATCAAACATCCTTTGACGTCAAGTTCGGAGGCGGTTGTTATGTCTGCAGTGAGCAAGCTAGATCTGTTGCAATTTTGTATCTTTTCTGCTGCCAACACATTTCCTGGGAAAATACTGCTTCATTGTTATGGGACTTGCATATGATGTAGAATGGTTGGATCCATTCCTTTCCTGAAATCTCAAAATATTCCTCTTAACCTGACATATTAAGTGATGTAGGAAGCATAAAATACTCAACCAACAAATGCACTTTTTATTATTATTATTATTATTTTTTTTTTTTATGGCTCGACAGCCCTTAGGGGGCCTAGGCCTCGTAATTTTTTTTTTAAGACGCTTCACGATCACACTGATAGACACACCACGTTCGGTAGGACTCCTCTGGGCGAGGGACCAGCTCGTCGCAGAGACCTCTACCTGACAACACACAACACTCACAAGTGACAGACATCCATGCCCCCGGTGGGATTCAAACCCACGATCCTAGTAAGCGAGAGGCCGCAGACCCACGCCTTAGACCGCAGCGGCCACTGGGATCGGCATTATTATTATTATTAGGTATTATATATTATAATCCCTGTAAAACAGTCCAGCATGTTTCGATCCCTTCCTGGGATCATCATCAGGGACACTTGCGAGTATAAATTACATAAACTAAAACCAACAATATAAGTACATGTTCATGTTAACATGTACTTATATTGTTGGTTTTAGTTTATGTAATTTATACTCCCACAGGTGTCCCTGATGATGATCCCAGGAAGGGATTGAAGCGTATTGGAACTGTTTTACAGGGATTATAATATATAATTTCTAAAATAATAATGATGATGATGATGATGATGACAATAATAATAAGAGTGCATTTGTTGGTAGAGTGTTTTGTGTTTGATTGATGACAATGCACGGTATGAATAATATAAAATATGAGAGTTTGTAGTAGAATATTCTATTCATTATTGAGAGGCTTGAGACTTTCTTAGTCTTCGAGAAGGGAAGAAGCTCATCCAAGTATGATCAGTGTTATAAATAACATTGCATAATAGCAACTAGGTGAATGTGATCTAGTCTTGCATGTACCTTATATAATGCATTTGGTGTGAGTGTGTAAGTTACCCCAGGTCATTCATCCATCATCAGTTGTTATTGTTTATTGCAATTGATTATTATCGATTAGATATGTTCTGTGCGAGATATGGGCTGAGTCTGAAGGTACACTTGAGCATCTAGCATATAATACAGCACAGCAAAGATGGTAGCACTCTGTTAGATGAAATGAAAGTGTGGTTTGCTGTAAGTATAGAGAAATGACTGATGAAAATGCCGTGGAGTAGCATATGAATATTGTGGTAACCCATCATGTGATGGGCATGTGGCTAATAAAGCGTAATACAGTATCATAGAGCTCAGCACCAGCTATGGTAACACAGTTCATTATCAAACCAACTATAATTTTATTAGGTTCTTGTCATAACCAGTAGTGCATCATTTGTTCGTTGTGATCCAATCTTCATCATTATCCTTCACACCTTTTCGGCCACTCTTGCCCCCTTTTCCCGACTGCACAGACCCGTGTCCTCATTGAAAGTCTGAAGGTGAATGGAATAATGAGAGTGAAAAGAAAGGAAAAAACATGGTCATTTGTGTCATTGCTTCATTTGCGTATCAGTTTTCTGAATTTATTAAATAAAGGAGAAAATTATCTTGTTAGTCTTAAATTTTTTGACCTTATTACAGGTGGTTCAGGTGGCAGCATTGGAGGTGCAGAATGTAAAACGAGCCATTAATCGTTATGGCACACTGCCCAAAGGTGCTCGTATTGGAGCATATTTGGAGTCATTAAGAGCAGCGAGTGAGCTGACTTCTGGGCAGGAAGTAGAAGGAGCCATGGTTGATGGTGTAGAGGCAGACTGTATGCCAGAAAGTGTGGCAGTGTCAGACGTGGCTCCTAATCGATCAGTGTCCCCACGTACCAGTATCCGCACACAGCCACAAATGATACGTAGTAATTCGTCTGGTGGCGTGGTAGGTGGCTTTCATCACCATCACCAGGCCCCAACATCACCAACTGCTGGGAAGATACATCGACCACGCACAGCAGTTAGAAACCATGGTGTGGAAGTATTTGGCAGTCTGCGAACATTTCAAGCCACTCCCAACACTTCATCTTTTCGTGGTGGAAGTCCATCACGTGTCCTGCAGCCGAGCCTTGCCGATTTGGAATTTCCGCCGCCACCTGCAGATCTTCCTCCACCTCCTGAAGAGTTTGACAGCCTGAACGATGGCCCTCCTCTGACTCCAGAACCACCCCCACCACTCACTACTGCATCACCTAGTCCAGAGAAGAGACGTTTGTGGACAGGACCTCCTGGAAGCAAGCCTTCTGGAGTTGCAACATCCCCTCACAGTTTGAGGAAGTTGGGGCATAGTTCAAGCCTTGATCAACCTTCATCCCGCTGGCCAGCCCAGGGTGATGCAACGGACTCTGAACGAACAGTGATAGTGGAACAGCAAAGTGACCCAGACAAAGACAGCCCAGGTTCCTCACATACAGCTGATGTGCGAAATACAGAACCATCAGTAGAAGAAGCAAGCTCACGGTTTGGCGTTAGTCTGCGCCATCGTGAACCTTCAACAGATTCATGCAGCAGTGCCAAATCTGGTGGTGACCATGATGACTCAGCAGCGCAGCAGCATGGTGGTGGTAGACGCAGTTCAAAAAGTAGACCACGTGACAGACCTCCAAGCCCACCACGTTCCAGTCTAAGCTTGACTTCACCCAGCCTGGAAACCAAAAGTCCTATGTCGCCTGGCAGTGATTTTGTTCCTGCCCTGTACTCTCCTAATGAACCTGTAGCAGAGTCTAGTGCCCTACCACAGCAGAGCACATTAGGCAGCGAAACAACAGGTCCTTCAGCTGAAGAGAAGAAAACTCTGGTGAACAGTAAGGTGTCAAAGAGTGTTATACCAGGCATGAAGGAAATGCTGGAATTGAAGCTTGTTGCAGAGATTAAGGAAAGAGCAGATCTTAAATTTGGTCGAACAGGAATCAAGGAGTCCGTAAGTGACGCAATAGACTCAGCGTCTTCTTTGGATCCAGCTGTTCAACTTGTTTCAGAACTTTCTGAAGGGTTTCAATATTCTGATTCGTTAAAGAGGGATTTGAAGGAGGTAACACCTGATACACCTTCAAACAAAGGTTCATCAGATCCCAACAAGGGTGCAACATCCCCATTGGACTTCAAGGCTAATCTGCGGAGAGTAAGTCGAGGGTCTGAAGGAGTCAAACCAGAAGGAACTGGGCAAGTTAAGCAAGATGCAATGAACTTGGGAGACTTCAAAACACAGTTAAAGAAGTTTGGGTCAGTATCAAAACAGGTTGGAGTGAAGGATGAGAATGTGGACCATGCAGGATCAATTATTGATTTCAAATCTAGACTGAGGAAAGTAGAGAGTAGTGTGGACAAAGTGGTGGGAAAGAGAAATGAAGGAGGTAAAGAAGATGAGGATGATAGGCAGGTAGAGGAGGAGAGGCGGCAGAATAGTGTGAGTGTGAGTGGAGACCACCAGCAGGAGGAAGACTCAGCCAAGAAAAGGGACAGCACAGTGAGTGCACACAGTCAGGATGGTGGGACACAGTTGAAGATTGAAGAGGGTGATGACAAACGACGCAGTACAGGCAGCATTAGTAGCCTTAAGAAGTTGTGGGAAAGCAAAGAGACATCAGGGGAGATGCCAGCAGGACAAGTGAGTCCTAAACTGGCCCTCAAGGGTTCTGGTAAAGGCAGAGACCCTACCAATACTGCAGAGGAGGAAGATAAATCAAAAGGTGATGAAGGAACTAAGGAACAAGGGTCATCACCAGATGACATGAAGCCATTAAGTAAGGGACAGGGGGGCTCAAGGGTATGGCCTCCATCAGATGAGAAGCCAGTAGTTCCTACCAAACCACCTGTGAAAGCCACTAAACCTATACTACCCATGTCGAAGCTTCCTGCTAGTTCAGCAGCCATCTATGCCACTCCCACATTACCAAAACCACCTGTTGTGGCCCGTGAGACTAAATCTGTTGCAGAAGAGGAAGGGTGTGCAGCACCAGCAAGTCATGTAGGTGGAGACGAGAGAGAAAGTGTACTTGAGATATCGCAAGCTCTGGAGACTAGCTTAACGTCTCTGAGATCAGCAACTACCGTGTCCTCAGGCACTTGGCTTCAGCTGTCTGACAAAGTTGGTCTGTTCCATTCTTCATGTGTTGGATATGCTGACAGCATTGTTCCTCATGCGCGCTTCCACTTTCGTGAGTTACTGACTCGGCTAGAGAGCCAAGCACGCCAACTTCGTTCAGCTGGTGCGCGTAATTCGGCAGATAACACGCAACTATGTGCCGAGGTGCAAAACACTGTGAGGGATGTGATTAATGCTGTGCAAAGGTAGACAAGGTGTACAGTGTACTCTTGTTAATCCATGTTGTTTCTTACTAGTATGTATAAAAACATTTTGACATGATTGGATCAATTTGTGGCTTGTTATATTTATTGAAACACTTATTCTGGTTCATTTCATTCAGGAAGTTTTCAGCGTTTGTTTTATGTAATGGACTTGTGCATATGCACATTGTTGCCTCCAAATTGCTGCTCCATATATATGTGCAGAATGTGAACAGAACGAATGCCACACACGATAAGTGTGTTTCATTTAAGGTACAGTATATCTGAGATGCACATGCCTTAACTGTCATTGGTCATGAATGGCATTATCATGCTGGTGCACTCGTGCAGTCCCGCTGTCCAGGCATTGCATTTTTTGTAGTAGTACCGTTAGCATGACATTAAAATATGGCTGCCAGCCCTGTTGAAGCAGGATGATTAAAATGTCCTTTTTTTTATGGAGGAGGTCATTTGTATTTGACCTCTTAAAACCCCCCTTTACCCAGCAATAAGTTGTTCAATAATTAGTAATGTGATCCCTCAGTATTTAAGTTTTCACTTATATAAGGTGCACAAATTATTTTCTGTTTTCTTCAGTCTGCAAGCCAGTTTTCACTTGCACCACTTCCTTCCGTGCAAACCGATCATTCTACCCGATGACCTACCAACCAGAACGCTGGAGATGTTTATACATTTTCCATACAACTTTAATGATGTAACTATTGTTTTGGCACGGGTTAATGACTAAGAATGTCATTTAAATGCCATATGGGTGAACTTCTTATGTTTGGGGGAAATTTTTGACCTCTGGAACCAGTTAAAATGTGTAAGATCTGGAGTAATGGGAGATTAATTTTTGTTTGATGAGTTTTGACCTTACAATCAGGTTTTGAGAAACAAATTAGGCTTCTCAACCAAGGGATTACTGTACATTAGAAACAGTTCTGCCTCATTTTGATACAAAATTGTTTGTGAGTGAGACCAGCTGCTGGGAGCATGGTACCAGCTAGTTTTCACACTTGAAGAACATTCCGCTTGTGTTACAGAATTGATTGAAATGCAGTGTTTGAGTGCATATTTTGGATTAACAAGGTATTACTGTATTGTGTACAGCACTGATCCTTGTATAGCTTGTATCACACACCAAGTGTAATTATACAGAAGCTGCAAGATGAAATTGATATTGATATATATGTATATATATATATACATACATACCACACACACACATATATAGTAGGATAATGTGTACAGAAAAATAAACTGCAGATTTCTTGCATAGTGCAAGAATGCTGAATGCACAGCTGTGATTCCATGCATGCAAGCTATCAGGGTAGATTTTGTTCACTGTGAATTCTGTTGTGTGTATTTCATAAGTTACTGTGTGCTACAACACTAAGACTCCATGTACTGTCTGAACTGAGCAGTAATGTAGCAACCAATTTGAACTGTCTTATGAAATGGTTCCAACCTTCAACGGAAAGTAAAATTATAAGGGTACAATAATACTTGTGTAATTTGTAGATCATACAGGGAATGGCCCTAGGCATGAATAGGAACAAACCAATAAAAATGACTTATTTTGGGCAGACTCCATCATCTTGGATTTTTCAAACACAGCATTTCAGGAGCTGGATCTGTATCTCTCATGAGGTATAAAAGTTCCCAATTAGCTGGAGCCCTTAGAAAGTGCTAGTCACAATCATAGGAGATCAGGAAAAGTTTGAAGCAGAGTATACAAGAGGGTCCTCATTATCTGTGATAATTGGGGCCAGAAAAATGCCATTTCAGGCAAATCCCCTTTAAGTGGGGATTTTATGCCCATAAAAGTAATGTAAATATGGGTTAATGACAACCAAGTTGGTAAATACAGTGATCTTGTTTTAATGAACAAGTGCTGCTACAGTTGTGAACGGCATTTACAAAGCTGGAATTTTGTTGTAAGGCGAATGCGGAAGTGAAATTTAAAGTGAAAGTGTGTCGATGTGATGAAAATTGGCAACATTTATGCAAGAAATTAGATGTTATGTTGAGGTGGCATTGGACTACTATTCGTATGGGTAGCAATGCCGTGTTGGTTGACGAGCTAACAGGGGACATTGTGTCTTGGATATCTTGATGGAAGGAAACAGCATCTGGCGACAGTGTGACACCAGAGGACAAGGATGATGACGATGATGATAAAAGTGTCCTTACTGTTAAGGAAGCATTCAGCATGGCGTGAGGTCTTTGTGCTTTATAATGGCTAAGAAGATGTTCCAGCCCATGTGCTGGAGAGTAGTGGAACTCTCCAAGAATTTACCATAATTGTTAAAGTAGACTGCACAGAAAAAAAGTTATGGACTTTCTAATTGGTAAACATGGTTGGTTCTCCCCCATGATTTTACATGTTCATACCTATCATTCTGCAATTTTTAATGTATTTCAGTGGAACAAAATTTCATTACAAGGAATTAAATTTTGTCACCCACACAGTTCTGTTATACAGAGATATCACTGTACAGGAGTTTTTACATATACACGTTAATTACATTTGAACATTTTTTAAAAGAATTGTTTTTTTAAACGCATGTGGGGAATGGTCTGAAACCCTTTTCTGCTAGAAAATTTGTGGCTTACAGATGTCCAGAAGTGCAGGGAATTTTTATGTGTAGTGCCTGAAAATTTGGCCGTGTATATGCTGATAAATTGATGTGGAGACTCATAACTGTCTCCTTGGTATACTGCTAACATGAAAAATATGAGAATTGCCAATAAACATTTACCTGAATAGGAACCATTCTACCTCACAGTGAAAACACATCCAGCTTCAAAAACATTGTGTTTGAAAATATCCAGGAAGATGGGCATTGTCCAAAATAGCAGTCATCGTTGTTGTAGTGCCCATCATGATATATACAAGGAAATAGGTGATCATACCAATCTCAGACTTGAGCTTACGGAATGAAACAGGCATCTGATTTTATTATTTGATTATGTTTCATTCTCCATTTTACCTGTGATACTTGTGTATGTTGATTTGACTGCTGTTTGTTGAAATGTGGTGTACTGTCTTGTGTTGGTAAAATTGGTGCATGCATTTTTATGAGTTTCTGGTGTAATTGTAATTTAGGGACCAGTAATACAAGGGTAGAGTGTATTAGCATTTGGGTTGTGTGTGAAAGAGTGTAGTATTGTGCAGTTGTTGGCTCCAGACTCGGGTGTATGAGAAACCTACTGCTCTTAGGACTGTGCAGTTATTGCCTGAAACTTTCAATATTATGAAACAGAAAATATTGCCTATGCTAGTCTTTATCATTAATCATGTAGGTTGTTATGAGTGTGGAACATGGTATTATTAGGAAAAGGTATTTTAAGTCCAAAGATTTGAACAACTAATGAATTCATGTGCATCTGAAATCTGTTTCAACTGCAGACCCTTTTTAAAGACTTCTTCATTTTTGCAGATGTATCCTTTCCAGTACTGAGTGACATCATTACGTTGCTTAACTTCATTTCCCTTCATTTCTTATTGGTTGCAGCTCTTGTGAATGTCTGTCGCCTTCCACTCTGTCTAGTAGTGTACGTTGACGTGATCCCACATTTTTGTGCTTGTGTGCATATGTGAGTACATGGTAATTACTTTGCTGTTGCTACTTTTTTTATTGCCTGTTCCATTATTTGCATTCGTATTAGTGTTACTTATGCTGGATATGCTTAAAGCATTTATTCTTTTAGCAATGAAATAATGTGAATGAAGAGGATGTTCAGAATTTATCTGGGCATGTTTGAGAGATTTGTATTGTGTACAGCTGTAGAAGTCACGTAAAGGGTATATTTACCAGAGTCGAAGACATTGTATGTGTTGGATGATCCTGTGACAAAGTCATACACTTAAAAAGAGAAAATTGAAAAAATGTGGAAACATTACTTTATTTAACAAAAGGCTTAAATATATGTACTTTGATGACAGTATTCTTCATGCACATAGGGTTTGTAACATGGTTTATATTTCTATGTAAAGGAATTAATTTTCAGTTTGAGATTTGAAGTCCTTACAGCAGAAAATGGCTGTATTGTGGTATCCTCCTCATGTTTGTGATTAAGTTTGCTAAATAATGTGTTAAAGTAGTAATTAGCTGCATTGTGTAAGTTTTAATTACCGTTCTTACCCTCATGTTATTTCTTTTATGTTGTGATCATCTTACACAATTCATACTATAGTCTTGTGGGTTGTGATGCTGTGTGGTCTTGTAGGTAGGTGCACCATCTTCTGATTCAGATTGCCAGTGTGAGGATGTAGGCAGATTATATAGACAAGGTGACAATGAATGTGTGACTCTGGACCAGGGTAGGAAGAGTAGAAGGTCCCTGTCTGGGTCCATAGAAATGTCACAAAGGAATTGCAAGAAACTGCTGTTTATCAGGAGCAGCCAAGTGACAGGGATATTCATCACTTAAGAGTCATGTAAGGGAGAAGAATTGGTGAACACTGAGCTGGAACAGCGTTTTCATCAGGAGGATGAGAACATCCTCCTTTGAGACAACCTTCTATTCTGTCAAGGTGCAAATGGCAAGCTGCCACAACCTCCTGAGGAGGAAACCTTCCTCCCTGTTCATGTTGCTGGGGTGGCGCTCAATATCTGCTGCTTTCCTGATGATGTGCATCTAAATTTCTTGGCCTGCATATTGGTGTTAAACAGGGTGTGGCAGTCAGTCTGATGATGTGCTCGGCTGCCACTGGTCTCTCCAGATAATATGAGTCGGATCCTGCAGTTGTGTTCACTGACCCAAATTTTGATGGAATGTCTAGTTTGTCCAGTATGCACCTTTCTGCATAAACAGGGGTGTAGTTAAAAGTGTTCTGTACAAAGGGAAGGGAGGCCACTGTCATGGAGTCTCTCATCATGTTCTACCTGACTTGCTGGATTGGTAATTTCTGTGGAGTAGGTCCAGTTCAATATTGAAATGCACATTGCTGTGGGTCAGCTTTCTTTACACTGTATGATCCAAGCAGCCATCTATGAATATCACTGCTGAGGAAAGGTGGCTGTCTGTGTGGAGTCTCCATGGTAACCTGGATATTGTTTCCAGTCCATGTGGCCAAATCACAAATTTCTCGTCAGTGTAACAGCTAGCAGCAGGGCATGGAGGTAGCCTGATTGAGGGACCGTTCCTGAAAGCCCTGCGCAAAGAATAGTGGTGAACGTATGATTACTCCAGCCACTTGTCCATAAAACAAACTGTTGGAACAGAAACGTTAGCAGGATATGACAAAAGAGATTAAAATGGACATGAATGCAATATGCATAACACCATAAAGTGTTTGCTTTAGGTGAGTGGCAGAATGTTGCTATGAAACTTGTGGGAGTTTCCTCCATCCATGTCCATACCAACTCCCATTCATAGTTGTAACATCTCATTTAACAGTCTGTAACCTGTAAAGTTTTAACGGTGGCATTAAGTGACCTAAGAATCATCTGTTTCTTGTCATATTGAATTACATTGTTTGATAAAGGTGTTTGGCAGGCATATCTCAGTGAACAGATGTATGTAATATCTTAAAAGACAGCCATGTTTGTCCATATCTTGTGTAGTTCAGAGTGTATGATATTTTTGGAATTTCTGTTCAGCAAGACAGTTTGTCATATGCAAAGTGGTCGGGCACTTACAGGACAGGTTACTTTATGACGTTTACCCTTTTTGGATCTTTGCCAATAGTCCAGTTGTCTTGACTCTCTATCAGTGATGATGTTACCTAAATTTGTCCTGACTGGTCTTCCTGCATTTTCAAGGCTTTTGAAGTCAAGTAGTTTTGAAAGTTCCTGTTGTTAATATTTTACTGATATCAGAAAATAGTTACAACTTTGACAGGGAACAAATAATGCTCATGCATCCTTTTGGATACCGTTTGGGAGCCAAAAACTAGTTGCTGCAGTACAGTACACATTGTGTGAAATAAATGCCGGTTGTACAAAGCCTGGTATTTGTATTACATATACTCTTCTGTAGGCATAGGTGTACTTTCATACTGTCACAATAAGAGAAGCTGACAGACAGCTGTTCCATGGGACAGGTAGTTGGTTGCTGGCCACATACCTTGGAGACATGGCCCAGTCTCTGTGGATTTGTGATGGACAAAGTGGCATTGGGATAGGTTTTCTGTGAGTACTTCAGTTTTTTCCCTGTTAGTATCATTCCACCAATGCTGCATACTCATTCATTCATCTATCACCGATGCTATATAATCTTAGCAGTTGACAGTATTCTTAAATAGCACGAAACAGATGAACTAGACTGATACGTACGTTGGAAACAGCCCAAGCTCCTCGAATCAAATGGCTTGGGATAATAAATTATTGCATGACTTAACTACAGTTTTGAGTTATTCAATGCTTTAGGTTACAAAGAAAATCGGTAATTTGCATCACAGAGTATTTCTCCTTTTAGTTCATTGTACACAACCTCTTAGTCAGAAACCAATAATGACAAATCTTATTGCTTTACATCAGAATCATAGAGCAATTATAAATTAATTATTTAAGACAGTGACTTTTGTGTGGCTTAGCATAATAATGATGTTGAAGTATGTATCTTGAATTATAACGTAGTAAAATATGCTGTGCCAAAGATAGAGATCACAGAACATTAAACTTATGAGACAAAACATAATTTTTATCTGTTTAATTGAAGAAGTGTTTTATAATCAGCAACAGCAAAGTACATGAACCATGTCTGCGACATAACGTGTCAGCAAGTGATCTGTCGCATAATGGAACCTGTTACTTACCTCAGATATTATGTTATCATCACTGCCATCTTCTTTACTTGATCTGTGTATTTCTACTTTAAATACAAATCAGGGTGAAATGGAGGAATAAAATGTGGTAGATCCTGAACATCTTTAATTGTTTTCCATGCAGTAGCAGAAGTGGAGACTGCTTCAGCTTTTCAATATGTGTTATCCTTCCATGTTTCTTTGTATTCAGGGGAACATAACTCATTTGAACTCCCAGACATTTTGGGAATTGTAGTTGCTCATACCTGAGATGGCATAAGAAACAGAGGCCTGTTTTTAAGTGTTTGACAGTTACTTTGCATACACTTTGGGCCTAATGCATGTGCCTTCTTGTTTATATTTTTTTCTTCTCAGATGTATAAAATGATCCATGATTTTGCCTAACTTTCTTGTATTGTCTATCTTGCACTCAACAGTTCCGCCTCCTTTTCTTGTTTTGTGGTTGTGTGAATACTGTCCTTGACACAGATTGTACTGAAATTTGACCCTAACAGTAACATTATGTTTCCATGTGCAAACATAAACAAGGAATTGCAGGCAGATTTTATAAAGCCTAATTTCATGACATAAGGTTAGTAATTCTTCACTTAGTTACATTCTGAACCTTTATAGGGATGTCCCACATTAATTTCATCAAAATGAGCCTCTGGGCTGAGGAAGAACATGTAAAACCTGATTGTGACCCCAATGTGAAGTGATAGTCACAGCTGTACAACATGGACAAGAATTAAACTCATGATGTATGATCATATTAGTTGTCTGATTGCATATCCAATATCTGGTTACATCTAAATCACCCAAGCTCGCCCTCAGAATGACGTTCGTGCAACATGCTATACCGTTAAAACAATGCAACATGCAAGAATTTCCTTCCTGCCACGTTTTCTCACCCGCCAGTTTGTCATCTTCTTTTGGGCTATACTGTATGTGTCCGTAATGTATTCAGAATGTTTAGCTTCTGACACCTAGTGTACTCCTATGGCGTTTCTCTGCTGCACAGTGCCTTCTGTGTGGCGTAGAATTTTTTCTTCCTGAAATTTCTGAACACACTTAACTAACTCCATGGAGCATAGTCCTTGAGAAGCTAGCAGTTACCCAGTCAAGAAGTTTACTGCTTTTGATGGCACTTCAAGGTTTTTTACCTCATTTGCACAAGACAACCAGTTGTTCCCTGTCCTGATCCAGATTAATCCAATCAATTTTAATATTATCCTCCACCTGTGCCTAGCATTTTAAGTAATTTCTTTGTGTCACGTGTAGGAATCAAAATACTGTATGCATGGTGCATGCACTGCCCATCTAATCATCCTTGATTTGAACACCCTAATAATACTCATGTTTGGCAATATGAACAACTCATGAAGCTCCTCATTGTGCAAGTTTTCCCAGTCTCCTGTTTCTTCCCTCTTAAGCTGAAATTTCTTTGTCAGCACATTACTCTCAAACATTCTCAGCCTGTGTTCTTCCTTAATGGGAGGGACCAAGTTTCACACCCATGATAAAACTAGAAGTTGAAATTACAGTGATGGTCCATTTTCTTCTTTATGTTTATAACAGAAAGGAAGACAAGATTCTGAACCGTGCGGTAGCTAGCATTTCCTAGATTTAACTGCTCATGATTTCTTCATGCATGCAATTTTGATAGCTTCATTCCCACGTGTTAGAACATTGCCACATTTTCAAACAATTTGCTGTATTGCCCAAATAGGAGACTGCTGTCTTCACATTGTTGCATTTTAACAATCAGAGCATACTGGTGACCCTGTGGCACTGTATATGACATCCTGCACTAACAAATTCTACTACTAACGAACTTAACTGCTAATATGATTAACTTGTGTCTTATGAAAAGTATGTTCCTAATTAATGATTCTAATTCCCTTTTCCACAGAAAAATGTATAATCCTTTGCAGGTTCTGTGTCACCCCTGTCCCATCTGACTTGTACGGCACTACTTTCCTAATTCTCTTGCAGCTGCTTTGATGAACGGATCTATAGTGACTTCTGAAATTACATGTTTGAAATCTGAATGGACATATAGCAAGAACAATCATGTGTAGACATTATTGCCTGCTACTGCAGTTTCTTCAACCTTGTGGCATGGCTTCTTGGTGCCAGAAACCCTTCAGTTATAACTGTAGTCGTGAGCAACGTCACTGACTTAAGAGTAAAAAGACGCTTCCTTGGTGTGAGTAGGCGTCCTTTGCACTCAAAATTCTATTCTCATTCCACTCTTTTAACTTCTGTTGAAAACACTGTTGAAGTTTGGCACATAGAAAATTTGATTTTTGTGAATTCTGACCACATTTAATGTTGCAGATGACAGTTTGTGTATAACCATCTAAATAGACTGTTAGTGCTAACTCTGATAGCTTATACTTCCAAAATTCATATCCTAGATCACTAGGAGTTGCTAGAAATCTCCTATACTGGAATTTGTTCAAGGATGGGACAGACATGGTAAATTTAAATCTTTCAATGAACATAAAGAACATGTAAAACTAAAACTTAGGCCAAAATAAGTTATTAAGGCCTAACTCATCTGATGAACTAAAACCTATAAAAGAATAAACTGTATCCTTTGAAAATTAATATGGCCAGAAGGGCCATCTAACACAGTTACTTCTTTATTGTAGTTGATTGGCAATAGGCTACATGTTTCATCCATTCATGTGGTCACATTCAGCAGAAGATACTGAACAGTTTTGTGTTCAAACTATGTGGTTGTTGATTTTTGTGACTCCAGTGGATCGTTGCATTAGAGTAAGAGACTGTGAGGCAGAAGTGCATGAAAACATTCTAAATTCTCAGTTATTTTATTTAGATGCCAGAAATTGAGATTTTAAGTTTTTTGGTTTGAATCTGTACAATATGAATTGCCTTTCTTAAGTTCGTTGCTTTGAATCTTATACAATACAAATCACCTTCCTTGCAGCCATCCTCAGTTTTTTCACTTCATATTGTCATTCTCTGGGAGAAAGAAAAATCTCTCTCTCTTTTTTTGTGGTATATGCTTTTCTCTTGTGACAACTGTACAATTTTAGTTCAACCTTAAGTCTACAAGTAGGCTTTTATTTAATGAGTTACGAAGATTTCATGGTTCATTGCTTTCCATCTGTTGTACGTGATCAGACCAGTAATGTTTTCCTCAACAGTATAAATAAATATGTATATTTATTGAAATTAATGTAGTTTTTATGTATGATACTGTATACATTTCTCAGTTTCTTAACCCTTTTGTGCCAAAGGTTGACCACAGTTGACACGCAGTGTGCATTTAAATTGCCACAGTGGCCTAAAGAGGTCATCAAGAACATGCAAATAATGGCGGCCATTTCAAATCTGGTCTTTCAGAGTTCCCCAGGCAATCAATTCCAATGCAGAAGGGTTAAAAAAGCTTTAAGTAGTACTACAGTGTACAATTCTTTATTATTCTTCTGATTTACTCTGTTCTATTACAGGTGACGTAGTTGTTTTACTATTTATTAAAATCCAATCAAGTACACTTATTTGATATACTTAATACTATACATGTGCTGTGCAGTTGTTTACATATATGTTTTTTTATTACCAACTACTGGGCAATAACTTTATACACTCCTACATGTTTCTGCTGACTATCTCAGCCATCATCAGGGAGTCATCCTCCATAGACATAAACAGCATACAGCAAGTCACTGAATGGCTGTGGTAAATGTGCATTTTACCATTCAGTGATGTGCTGTACACTGCTTATGTCTATGGAGGATGACTCCGATGACGCTGAGATAGTCAGCCGACACATGTAGGAGTGTATAAAGTTATTGTGCAGTAGTTGGTAATAAAAAATTTATATACACTTATTTGATGTTACATGTTGTATTGTTTCCATTGTACAGTCTCCATCATGTTTAGCTTCATTTTGATCCATCCTCTGGGAGGCAAAATACAAGGGAATGTGTGTAAGTGTACACTCACATTAGAGATTGTTACATGTGTATTCCTTTGAATTTTATCTCCCTGAGGATGGTTCAAAATGAACCAAAAATGTACCTAAACAATAGAATGTGTTACAGCAACTAAGTATATTTAGTTAGTTAGTACCCTTGTCGCTCCAATCGCGGAGCATTGGGGGCCTCCTTTCGGAGGTTTCTATGGTCATGTGCGTTGATGTAGTGAGTGACCAGCCCACTGACCGCACAAGTTCTACTCAATCCTGATGTGACTGCCAGAGCCATCTGGCAGGCAGTCAGGAGACTTGGGTGAGAAATGGCCGCTGAATTTTGCCGACGGGCATTACTAGTTCTATTCATGCCCTTAGGGTTCTTTTACATGCTGTAAATTTACTTCCCCTCCGAAGGAAGTGGTGCTCCGGATTTTTATCACCCTTAAAAATCCATCGCCCTCGGTTGGGCCCAGTGGCGAGCACGCTAACTACTAGTCCACCGAGGGCGACTAAGTATATTTGGTTAGATTTTAATAAATGGTAAGACTAATAGATGGACAATGCATAATATTAAAGTGACTGAGTTGTTTACTATTTCATTAACAAATTCCTATTTCAGTTTTATTCTAGTCAAAATTAATGATTTCTTCATGTCTCGAGTTTCCTTAACACTAAACAAAACAGGTCATCAAGGACCTGTGGCACTATTAAGCTAGTGGTCATCACACTTTCAGCTATATACACTATTTTTATGTGGGAAAGTAGCCATGTTGTGATGAATGAAATTTAAACTTACAAGACCAAGTGAATACTGCAGACAGAAACAAAAAGGCTTTTATGGAATAGACAGGACTGTTCTTGACACAATGCACAACTCTTCACTCACTGATTATTTCTGTGTACTTGGTTACTCCTGCAACTGTGTATTTAAGTTTATATTTATTTTAGTTTTTGTGCCTAATCAGTTGTGTCGTATCACCTCCACTAGATTCATGAATGGGTATTGGTATGAACTGTGTATGCATAATGCAAATCATGTCAATGTATATCTATATATAACACTTTGTATTCTACCAGTCTTTTCTACGTGCTGTATAAAGATACAGATTTATTATAGGCGCAATGAAAGGTTTTGTTCCTAGTTTCCATGGCAATGAACTTTGCATAGGTGTAATGTAGATTCCATATCATGGCTCAACATTTGACAAGGGATTTTAAATTCCTGAGGTGTGTAAGACATTTCTGGCTATTTCTAGATGGAACACAGTTCAGTACATATGATATCAGGAGGAATGAAATACTTTACATTTTATATAGTTTTATGATGAAATGTTGCCAGTACATTTGTATTTCACTGTGCAATTACCCATCACTTTGATTTATTTTCTTTTTGTATATCAGGCGTGCATTTTGTACAGGTAGGAACGTGTTCCCTCTTAAATGTACTTTTCTGTATGAATGTTTGTACAATCAGTTTAAACAAATATAGTACAATGTAAATTGGATGTTGAGTAATTGTAATTTATGTTCCATTTTATAGTGCTGTGGTTTTAGTCATCCATCGTGTAGCCGAGGTGTCTTATCCTAGGGTGGATCATCAAGACAGCAACCTGTAAATCCCTTTGAAGCTGAAGCAGTTAAGGTCCTTTGATTTAACTGCTGTCATTACCATAAAAGTTACTTCATGCAGGTATATTGTGTAATAGATTGTTGGCTAAGTGTGAGAGTTCTAAATGTTCATTTTATGTATAAATCGAAAATTGGGAAATGGCAGGGCTTGGAGCTTAGTTCAGTGGGATGTATCACAGTTAATGTATTGGAATCCAACCAAATACACTGATTAGTTTTTATATACAGTAGAACCCTGTGAAGAAGTCTTTCAAGGGACCAGAGGATTAGGGACTCCTTAAGAGGGAAGCTTATTAAAAGCAATAGGATTTCGGGACTTTAAAAATCAGACTTCTTACAGGGGAAAACTTCTTATGTGGGGACTTCTTATCTGGGTTCTACTGTATCGTATTGTCTACATTAACATGTCTCCAACATGTTTCAGCTTCTACTAAGCCATCATCAGGACAGTGTATGTAATGGAATATGTATATGTAAGTATACAATTACATTCAAGGGCAGTGTATGTGCATCTCTTGGTAGTGAGATATAGCGGCTGTAGATGTCATATTTTCTATAGTCTGCTTTTTATTGTTGTTGACAGTGCATGTGGGTGTAATATTAATGCTTAAAATTGAAGATTAAAATATATAGTAATGGTTGCATATTGTACTCAGTTGTTGCAAATAATCCTTCATGTGTAGAAGTTCAATGTGTTCACTCTTAGAAGTAAACTTGAACTTACAACATCATGGAATGGAAGTTTTTAAAACACTTGATGACATCCTGTAGATGTTCAAATGCTAAAATTTAATGCTTATACATTCCCTTATATACATCTTCCTAATGATGGTGTAGTAGAAGCCTAAACATGTTAGACATATATAAGTTTTAAAACTTTCGCGGCGACATGATTCAATATAGTTTTCTCGGGCGCACAGCCGCGTCAATTCGTTTGAATACAACGTTTCGGGGACTAGCTCCGTCCCCATCCTCGGGCAAAACTGATTTAACATACAACTCGTCTGTCCCGTGTTTTTCTACCTGGTTACAGCGATTGGGATATCAGTCACGCCCTTAACTCAAAAAGGAAACAAAAAGAAAACAACGAAAAACCAACTGCTACAGCACTTCTGCCATACCAACAATCCACTTCCAATAAAATCAGCAGACTTCTATCCAAGTACGACATCAGGACCATACACGTCCTAGTAAAGAAAACCTGCCACATGCTCAGACCTGTGAAGGATGACCCTGGATTGAAAATACCCGGCGTATACGGCATCCCATGTGAATGCGGAAAGACGTATATTGGCCAGACTAAAAGAACGATCGAGACGAGGCGAAAAGAGCACATACGACACCTGAGACTGGGGCAACCAGATAAATCAGCAGTTGCTCAACATGCCATGGAAACAGGCCACAAGATAGATTTCAATAACACCTGCAGACTAGACAGGACAAAAGGATACATGGACCGCATAATAAAAGAAGCCATTGAAATAAAATTACATCCGGACAACTTCAACAGGGATGGCGGTTTCATACTGAGCAGAGCCTGGCAGCCCGCAATACGTCAGATAAGGACCTCGCAGCGAGGCGTGGGAGCACGACAGTCAACAGCCCGCCCACCAACTTAACTATTTGGGCACTACAAACCGGTCTGATTCTCCCTGCCGCGCCAGGTAGAAAAACACGGGACAGACGAGTTGTACGTTAAATCAGTTTTGCCTGAGGATGGGGACGGAGCTAGTCCCCGAAACGTTGTATTCAAACGAATTGACGCGGCTGTGCGCCCGAGAAAACTATATTGAATGTTAGACATATGTTAGTGTAGAAATAAGATATATATAAAAACATCAGTGTATTTGGTTGAATGCTAGTAAACTGTACCATAATACACGGTCAGTGCAAAACATTGTCACAGTTAAGTTCCATCCAGGATTCCTGGGGTTTATAGAAAGATGACTTACAACAGCAAATGGATTTTAGGTAAATTCATGCTGAGAATGACTTTTTCTGAAGAGTTCTTAAAATTGCTGTCAAGTTGAGTGAGGTGGGTCAGAACTTGAAGTTTGGGTTGTTGAATTTTGTAATTACTTACTTGTGTGAAGATACTCATATTCACAAATTTTTCTAACTTCAATGAAAGTGAAATCCAATTTTATGCCCCTGTAAGGGGAGGTAGATTTTTCTCTTCTCCAAAGTGTCCAATCTAGCGCTGGGCTCACCTATTGCTTTAACCAGTGGGTACTGAAGATAAAGTGGCCAGGACATGAAGCTGATCATATATCTAGTATAGTAAAGAATGAGTGGTGCTGTACCTCCATACCATTATTGAGTATAACGAAAAGTCCTGCACTCAGTGTCAGATGTATATTAGAAAAAATGAAAGATGTAATTTCTGAGATTATCTCATCTATGCTTAGGTCTTCCAATATTATACAACTTGGAAGACCTAAGCATAGATGAGATAATATTAAAATGGATCTTCGTGGAGAGGTGTTGACTGGATTGATCTGGCTTAGGTTAGGGACAAGTGGCAGGCTGTTGTGAACATCGTGTTGAACCTGCAGGTTTCCTAAAATGCGGGGAATTTGTTGAGTAGCTGAGGAACAACTAGGTTTTCAATGACTGCCCGATGGACTTAGAAATCCATATTTATTGAAATCATGTTTCCATACCAAACGTTTATCAGTTGAGGTTTTAGTGCAAGTTAATGGTAACTGAAAGTTCGTGGTAAATGGGATTTTCACCCATTAGTGGGCCAAAAATCTGCAGGTGAGATGGTGTGCAACTGAAAGCATTTAATGACTGGAGACCATACTGTTCTGCCAAACTTGCAGAATATTAAACAAAGGTATTGTAACAGCATTTAAATGAAATCACCTGGTGGAATTGATTAAAAATAAACCATAAAAAGCATGTGTCAGTAAATCAAAATTATAAAGAAGCTGAATACTTAAGGGCACAAATCGCATAGAATTCTTTAATTTGTACGTCTGGTATGGGTCATCTGTTAGTTTTCGGCAGGTGAAACCCAGCGGAGCTGGCGGACGAGCCCATAGGGTTTGTTTAGTTTCGTCTGCAATTGCCATATTGGCTGTGGCTGTGCAAGTGACAGTCCAGTCGTGCCACCAGCCAAAAACTAAGAACTTCGCCTGATGCCTGGAACATATTTGCACAGGGAATCAATAATTGATCGCAGTCCTGTCCGCTTCCATGCAAACGCATACTTCGCCTAGGGCGTACATGAAATTGTGCGCGTACACGGTAATTTTCTTCTGATTTGCATGAAATTCGTGTTAGGAAGTATCCACAAGACTATTCAGTGGGTGTGAGTTTCGTAAAAATCGGCCTACTGAAAGCCACGCTTTACTTACGTGACTGGCCATACTTGTCATTTATTGACCGATGTGCGTGGAATTTACTATGACATCTGAGAATTCGTGACTTTCAGCGCAGGGAATACTGTACTTTTCGTACGGGCATAAATTACATTACATTTACTTGTGTACCGTGAAATCGTATGACATTTTGGAAGTAAGGAGCGCGTTATTAATGTCTGTGGACTACGTCACGGAGCACTAGCTGAGCGACCAACAACTTCTCAACGAGTGTGATCAATGTTGCACCGAAGTTTCCAGCAAAAGCTGTGGTTCTTTTTGATACACTTATGGGATATTTTAAATTCGGGTAGCATGACGTTGCTTATGCAGGACGGAAAGCTGTTTGACAAAATGTCCGCTTTCTTGTGATTACGTTATAAACAGTTTGATTGTAGAGCTTCAGGCTGATTATCTCTTGAGAAGTCTTCTTGATTATATTCTTCTCTTCGTTGATATTATTTCAACCGAACATATTTACTGTTCCTTCCCCCCCACCCAGTAAAAATCGTTAAATTTCTGTCCGCATATCTCACACGTGATGTTATCCTTCTATACAAACCAAAAAACCTAACGGCGGAGACCTCGCTAAGCGCAAGCCGACGTCCCTTGGTACGTTTAGCCATTCCTGCGGACGAAACGCATAGCTGTGACACGAGAACCTTATAACGGGGAGTGTGCTTATGCTAACGGGTCATACTAACGCTACAAATGGGAATACGGCGTGTACTTTTGGGGGGGGGGGGGGCTTTTTTGAGTGCACGGATGTCTGGGGTTTCAACCCCGAATTGCCCGTCTTTTCGACCTGGGGAGGAGTCACTTTGAATGGGGAAGGGGGGGGGGATGCAGGCCGTGCCCCATCTGGCATTCGCCTAACAGCCTAGGAAAGTCACGCAAAACCTGAGGTAGAGTAACCGAAAAGTGCCTCACAGAGCGTTCTTCCGACTACGCCGCTTGCCAACGAACAGACTATACTGTACTAAATTTCACATTATTACCACCGTGCATTTTGTTAAATCAATAATAATACCGACGAATGCACTATATTGACCAATTTTATTCTGGCCTAGTTCCCCTTACCCTACACATGTTTCGGAACTTTAAAGTTCCATCTTCAGGGGCTTGTCTTATGCTACCTATTATTTACATATTAAAAACAGATTCACAATATGTACAAAAGTCTGCTGACAGTCGTAAAACCACTTATAAAATTAATCGAAACACTTTAAAATAGTACGATGTGTACAGTTATCAGTTAGAAATGTAAAAGCTTTCGTAGGAGTATAAAAACCTGTGTTAAAGTGTTCAGAATATTTTACAAGTGATTTTATGACTGTCAACAGACTTTGTACATATTGTGAATCTGTTTTTAATATGTAAATAATAGGTAGCATAAGACAAGCCCCTGAAGATGGAACTTTAAAGTTCCGAAACATGTGTAGGGTAAGGGGAACTAGGCCAGAATAAAATTGGTCAATATAGTGCATACGTCGGTATTATTATTGATATACTGTACTAGTCACTTTCGGCTAACGCCTCGGCTACTTTGGTCGGCACAAGTGCCTTGCAAATTGCCGACCCGGGGACTCCCCGCATCAGCTGACTTTCCCCAAGGATGAAGTGGCTTGGATCATGAAAGTTGACCACTTGCCTTCATCTATCGCTGAGGTTAAGAATGAGTGGAGCTATACGTCTGCTGCCCCACATGTGTTCACTCTGTGGTGCTTAATGAAGCATTGGGACAACTTGTCTTGACCTATAGGCTGAAATCACCTGACTTGGCAACTGAAGGTATGGTAAAATGGCCTCCACAAGCATTCCCAGTTATCTTTATAATATGGGTTAGCAGGGGCGCACCCAAGTGTTGGGGGCCTGCCGGGCTGCAGCCCCCTCAAACCCCCCCAAAACCGAAATTTAAAAAAACACAGACTTTGTAGATATGATGATATCAAAAGTTTTACGTGATTTACCCTTCAGCCGAAATCAGCCACTGAAATCACCTGATGACTAGTACATGAGAATTTTGAAAAATAAATTAATAAATTTAAAAAGAAACAAGAAGATAGGACACTGTGATTGGGTCATGGAACATGTAGTTATATTTGTATGTATATAAATGCAGTTGCAAACAGTGTTATGTTAGTTATGACATGATTTTTATAACATAATTTTTAAAATCATACAAATTATACATAGCCTCAGGGTCAGCCCCCCCCCCCCCCCAAATGAAAAATTCTGTGTGAGCACCTGTGGGTTAACTTCTTTTTGATTCCTCGTGACTTCCTTATTTACAAAAACTGCAAAAATAAGTTTGCATGGGGGATGTGGTTGGGCCCTAAATACTCTGCAGTGAAAGGTTTAACAGGATCTGTGTTTTATAACATGAATAACGTTTGGGAAGTTGGTACGAACAGTTATGGCGGGGGATTGACTAACCCACTTCTTTGCATGTCTATGACAAGTAAAATTATCAACACCAGGAAGTGGAAAATGTTCGTATTTTTTCAGCAAGAGTACGCTTTTGAGATCATGCAGAGTGTGTGGGGCTGTGTGTGTCACCATGCAAGTCTTTAACCAGTTAGGCCACTGGACACGTAGATGCTACACAGTTATCCCTCGCGTTTTGAGGGTTTCTACTTCGCAAATTCACGGGGCCGCCCCAGGAATAAAAAAAAAAATCCCCGAACTTTCCAGAACCTTCTAGAAGCTTCGTATAGAGGTGTAGAGGTAGTGGGCTAGTCACGTGATACCCGCGCCACTTGCCCCTCCAAACGGCGAAAGTGAACCAGTCGCAAACTAACATTTAAAGTGTGTAAAAAGTAAATTAAATTGCTTTTCATTTTCATTCTTTTGTTGTTAAGTGACTAAAAGGGATTTAAGCACAAAAAGAAACACGAAAAGACACTATTTTACAGAAAAACACTACTACGTGCGGGAAAGGGGGGCAGGTGGTCAATTATTCGCGGAATTTTGCTTTCTCGGGAAAAGTGAGGGATGACTATTTCCTGATTTCTTGTAGTTAGTCGGAGCAACACTAGTGCCACTTTTTGTTAGGTCTTGACATGATGCAGGATAATAGGTCTTGGATAAATACGAAACTTTTTTTTACGTAATATTTTTCTAAGAAGATAAAATTACAAGATGGAAATCAAGTGAGGATTGTGTTTAACTTTCATGTGAAAACAAGAACTAATGAAATATTTGAGCTAAACACGTGAAACTAGTGTGATCATAAATATACCAGCACTTAATTACAAGTATGACAAAGTTGCCAAAGTTTGAGATTATATCTGACAAACTTAATGCACACAGGAATTTTACGTATGTAACATGTTCTTAAAAAATAAAACTAAATAAAATAACAATAGTAATAATAAAGAGATATGTA
The DNA here is from genome assembly GCA_021186555.1 of Reticulitermes speratus. Taxonomy (NCBI): domain Eukaryota; kingdom Metazoa; phylum Arthropoda; class Insecta; order Blattodea; family Rhinotermitidae; genus Reticulitermes; species Reticulitermes speratus. The sequence goes on along the minus strand of JAJKFL010000006.1, from coordinate 43,804,072 downwards.
GAACTCGCTACAAGATGGTCTAGAAGCAAATGCAGAGAAACTATGTGTACATTCATGCCTCATCACCAGAATGTGGGACAAAATTAAAACATAAAGACAGCTAATAAATCCTCTGAAAATGTGGCAGAGTGTAAATATTTTGGAATTACACTAACAAATCAGAATTGCATTTATTAAGAAAATATGACCACATTCAGTTCAGGGATTACCTTTTACCACTCGGTTCAGAATTTTTCTACAAACCTTAAGATTAAAATATGCTGAACTATAATTTTGTCTGTTGTACTGCATAAATGTGAAACTCGGTCTGTCATATTAAGGAAAAAAGCACAAACCGAGTGTCGTCCGGAACACGGTGCTGACGATAACCTAAAATAAGATACAGAAGGCTGGAGAAATTCAAGTAATGAGGAGCCTCAAGGTTTGTAATCATTGCCCAATATTATTGTGATGATTAAGTGAAGGTGCATGAGATGGGAGGAGCATGTGGCACTCAAGCGTCAAGATAAATGCAGGTTGGGGTTTTTTGGTGAAAAATCCACATGGGAAGTCCTAGACACAGATGAAGGGATAATATGAAAATGTAGCTTAAAGAAATAGAATGGGAGGGCATGGAATGGGTGCCATCTGGCTCATGATAGGGACCGGTTGCAGGCTGTTGCGGGCATAATGATGTTTATTTTCCACATGCGGCCTGCAAACCAGCCCACAATAACGGGTGTGGCCCTTTGCCATAAAAAGGTTAGACGCCCATGGTCTAACTTCACATACACACCATCATTACATGCATAACACACACACACACATATATAGGAATGCTTTTATGTTTTGCAGTAGTAGATATTTATTGAACTGTGTAAAATGAGCATACCACATGCATAGGAACCACACTGATTTTTTTAATCAGAATGTCTTTGAGCTATTACAATCAACAAATCTGCATTAATCAGCGAATAAAGTACAATAAATTAAAATATGGATTCATCAAAACTTGCCTATTAAATAACACATGCAATTCATATTTTGGTGCAAATTCCAAGAGGCACATTGCATTGACAAGTATTGTCTACAGTTCTTTTGAAGTGACAGTCAAACTGCAATCAACCAACAATTACCGATATACTTGCTGTTGTACAGACTTTTTCTCTACAAGTCAACATTTCTGTGTTGTTATTTTTATCTCATTACTCACATAATTAATTACATCACTTTCAAACACCAACAAACATTTAACAGTAAAACTTCCTCACAAAAATAATGTACACCATTCATTCAATACTCTGCAAACACAAGATATCATTTAAGCTTAATTACCCATAATGAAAGCAATGCTATAGCTGATTCAGTTTTACTAATAATGGTGTTAACACCTCAAATACCACAAAGATTTGAAGCAAAGGATCACTTCAAAAATAGCTAAAAATAGAGTGTCCTTTACATAATGCAATGCTTGTTTAAACTGCAACATATACATTAATTCTTTGAAAGTTCTAAAGATTCTAAAACATGGCCGGAATGTTCTGATCGATATCCCAGACTGATCCACATCAAACTAGTCGATATGTTTTTTTATGTTATTGAAGTATAATATCAGAGATCAGCAATCAACATGATATCAAAACCACTGCTACGCATTTCAAACAAAAGTTTCATAGGACGGGTTTATTTTGTTATATTTAATTATGGTTTCAATGGACAGAATCAGATGCAGAATATTTTAATTGTACTATGAACATTTGATTGCACAACCATAAAAAAATGACTGATTTCAGCATTATGTGGACAGTAAAATCAGGCACATTAAGATGCTCTTACTATCTGCAATATTACCGAGTTTTCTTCTATACAGGACGGGTCGTCAAATGTTTCAAGACAGAAAGCAAAATCCCTCCAGCAAATACGTCACATTTTAAAAATCAGTATGTGGTCACGGAGTCCTTTGGCTTCACGGATGACTCAAGCAAGAAATTAATGACACCAATGACAAACTATTTTCTGAAACTAGTAAATATTAAATTCTCACCAAGAAAAGAGATTAAAATACAGAAATTATTTATCACTGTTGCATGAACACCTCCAGTCAGGTGTTTTATAGGACCGAAACAATACCAGAAGACAGAATAACATTAAATATGGTGCCTACCAGAGGACAGGCTGTCACAGAGGCGTGAGGGTGGATGTGGGAGGAGTGACCATATGCCTGACACGTGCATCTTGAAGGAACGTAGCTAGGGAATGGTAATAACCAGGGCTAGTCCATGTTTCATTGTGCGTTCCCGAAGCAAACTGCAGCAGCTGTTTGTGACGGCTGCCACACCGCTGATGTAGCTCTGCCATCATGCGGGGGGCACCAGTGTGTCAGCCAGACCTGACACAAACACTGTCGGTACTGTGAGATGTGCCATCTTCCACACTGACATAAACTGTCACAAAAGAAATTATGTACAGATTTTATTGTAACGATCGTAACACATTTACAGAACTTTGTGCACAACATTATATGTACCTTGTTCTTATAGAAGCATAGAGGCAGGTACTGCAATACTCTCCATCCGATCAATATCTTTGCCATGTCAGGAATACTAGTAAATGTATTCTCTAAAATGACGCACCAGATTCTTGAAGAATACTCTGGCTGGGCTGCCACATCAATTGCAACAGCACCACCTGGACAGCATGCAAGCAATTAGCATATCAAAGACCATAATTCAGAGAAGTAATCAAAGGCTGAATGGAATATATGTAAATCTGTACCCAGTGATCGTCCAAAAACAATAATTTCCTTGTGGTTGACATCATGTCGTAATGACAAGAAATCTAAAGCTGTTCGTGCATCCATACAGAGGCCTTCTTCACTGGGAGAACCTTGTGACAGTCCATAACCACGGTACTCCAACATAAGAACATTGCACTGGAGGTATTGATATAAGCCCAGGGCATTCTGCAACCTGCAATCACAAAACTCATCTTCTTTCCCCACTCAAACTTATCACACTCAAAGCAGTGGCTAATACTGTTGTGATTTTTGTTGTCAGTTATATAATCAGTAGGAATTTTTGGATATCATACACTTTATGCTTCAGAGCCCACTGCTTACATATATTTGTAAAAATTAGTCCTCCTCCATCACAATGATTTGTGCAAGCATTCAACATCCAAGATCAGTTCTTTATAACAGAAAAATATTCACAACTTTTCTAAATGGGAATCCGGAGGCCTGTGGGGGTCCTACTTTACTGTACTTCTATACACTCTTCTGTACTAATGGCATTTCATTTAATACCTATGACCCATATTTCCAGCATTGCCATGCAAGAAAAGAATTGTTGGTGCCACAGTTGCCTGGTCACCAGGTTGGCGAATGAAGAAAAGATGAAGTAATGTGCCATCCACACTTCGTACAAAAATATTTTCATAGGGTAGTCCAAACAAGGATGGGACCGGAACGAACACTCTTGAATGTGCTGGCATTTCAGGGTGGTAAAGTAGGTTGTCCTCTGTATGATATAAAATACCTGCAATTAAAAAACACAGATTAATAAGTAATATGTCTCATAACTTTATAAAAGTACCGGGATGTTTTGTAAGCGAAGGCTTACCTGTCGTGGCAAAACAAAGTAGCAGAAATGCCATAAGACCACCATAAGCCCAGTAAAGTAGTAAACAAGCAAGAACTGCTGCACCAGCTAGAGCCCAGCAACGCATTACGATTGCAGCGACTATGTGAAAAACTCTATAATGAGCTCCTGCATTTACCCCCATTCCAAAACCTCCAATCCGACATGAACCGTTTAACCGATTCTCTCCAGCTTTCACTTCAGAAAGAAATTCTGGGCTTGACATATTATTAACAACACCCGCTTCTTAACAGAACGACTGCATTTTTAAATCGTAAACGACTTCAAGAATTTTGCATGAAATCTGACACTGAATTAGGATTATTTTCGCATACCCTTACGAGTTCGCACACAACCTCAACACACATTCATCGCACAACCTAAAAGCGATCTGTTCCGACCACAGATTAATTCGGTCCTTATGCGGATCACTTTCATCTTCCGCTCCCAAACCTGGACAAAGCGAACGAGATGTTTTCGTGTCAACGTAACATTCTAGTCCCCACAGATGCAGCCTCTATATCGTCTGTTCTCTGTGGTCTGCTCGTCAAAGAGTGGATTTACATCGGTGGATCGGGCGTTACAAACTGAGCTGCCATGGTGACTCATTCATTCTGTAGTCTGTCTTACGACAGGTTAGTAGCCTCTTCCAAAGCGAGTTCTCCATAGAGTGCGATCTCGTGCTTCCTCTTTCAATTTCCAGTATCTTCTCTTTTCCTTAAGGTCATCCAGTAGCTGCTTACGTCTTCTCCCTCGTCTTCCCGTCCTTCCTTCTAACTTTCCTTCAATCACGTGTTTCAGAAGGCAGTTTCTACGCAAGATGTGACCAGTCCAGTTGGCCTTTCTTCTTTTTATTGTATGTAGGATATTCCTCTCCTCCTTGACTCTGTGTAATACTTCTTCATTTCTTAAACGATCGGTCCAACTGATCTCTATTCTTCTCCAGCACCACATTTCAGAACTTCCAGATACTTCTGATCTATTTCCGAAGTGTCCACGTTTCAGCACCATACAAAGCTATGCTCCAAATGTAGCACTTTACTAGTTTCTTCCTTAAATTTAAGTCCAGTTTGCTGGTGAAAAATTTTTCTTGTTGTTGAATGCTGCTTTTGCCATGGCAATTCTGGATTTAATTTCACGTGTACTTTATCATGCTGCCCAAATAATTGAAATATTCCACATTCTGTAATTGTTTTTGATCTATCATAATTTTAATTAGGGATGGTTGCCTTGAATTTTCATTACCTTAGTTTCTTCCACATTCATTTCCATTCCATAGCGTCTTCCAATTTCACTTAATCTATCAACCGTGCCCTGTATACCTTTTCTTCCTTAGCCAGCAGCACAAGGTCATCTGCATATTTCACAGTGCGAATTACTTGTTCCCTATTTTGAAGTCTCCAAACGCTTCAAGAGCTTCCTTGGTAAGGTACTCGCTGTATAAGTTGAACAGAATCGTGACAAGCAGCAACCTCGTATAAATCCTCTTCCAATCTTCACACTTCTGTCTCCCCTTGGTCCAGTGTATTTTGACACTCTGTTCCATGTACAATTTGCTGATCAATCTTCTTTCGCGCCAGTCTATCCCAGTTCTCTTTAGGATCTGCATTAATTTGGTCCAGTTGACACGGTCAAATGCCTTCTTCCAGTCTACGAAGAAAGCACACAATTCCTCCTCTATGACGAAGGTTTCGTTCTGATATAATTCTCAGCATCCCAATTGCATCCCTAGTTCCTTTTCCTCTCCTAAATCTAAACTGATCTTCTCCAAGCGCATCTTCCGTCTTCCTTTCAATCCTTCTTCTAAGTATCCTCGCTACATCTTTGCTGCATGCGCGAAGATGCTGATTGTGCGTTGGTCGTTGCATTTTGTAGCTTTGGGCTTCTCTTTAAGGCAAACATTATAACTTCAATGAAATCTCTGGACCACTCCCCAGTTACATATATGTTGTTAATCAGCTGTGTCATTAGTCTGAGACCATCTGTCCCAACAATTTGAGTACATCTCCAGGTACATCATCATCTCCTGTAGCCTTCTTATCCCTCATCTGCTTGATAGCTTTTTCCACTTCACTTTGCAAAATATAAGGACCTTTCTCGTTTTCATCTACTTCCTCGTCAGGTACGACTTCCAGGTTTTCTGGTCTATTAGCTCGATCGTAGAGCTCTGTGATATACTTTTCTCAAATTTCGCAGTACTCGTCTCTGATCTATTATTACATTCCCTTGAGAGTCTTCGATGCCAATGTTTTGAATCCCATGGTTTTCTTTCCAGCCTAGTTCCTTTGTCTTCATGTACATTAGATCATAACGTCTTGTTCTTTGAAATTCTATGATCTCGTCGCATATGCTCTCCAGATAATCCTTCTTGGCGTTGTCCGTCGCTCCTTTCAATTCTTTCCTCAGTCTTCTGTGTTCTTCCTTCCTTCTTCATTGTTGACATTCTTCCATTTCCTTCGTTCATCCATTTTACTTATCATCTCCTGTGTAATCCATGGCTTTCTTGCTTTCCCCTCGACTTTTCCAACCAAATCACTCATAGTATCTCACACACATTTCTTAATATTGTTCCACTGCACTTCCACATTCCCACTTTCACATTTGATTGCACCAAGTTTTTCTTCTAGTCTATCTGTACTTTCTGTCGTTGAGCATATAGCTTCTCCAAATCCCATCTTGGTTTTCGCTTTTGGAACCTTATGATCTTCTTCAAACTGGGGCAGATCGTTGCAACCAGTAAATTGTGGTCAGAGTCAATATCTGCTCCAGGCAGTGTCTGCACAGCCTTCACACTGTTCCTGAATCGCTGTTTCACTAGTACATAGTCCAATTGATATCGACTCCTATCCCCTGGTGGTTTCCACGTGTACAGTCTTCTTTTAGGTTTTTTGAACCATGTGTTTGTTATAACAAGTCCATTTCTTTCACAGAAGTCAATAAGCATTTGACCTCTCTGATTCTTCCTTCCCAGTCCATATGGTCCAACAGTGTTGTGATGTGCTTTATCTCCAACCACAATGTTCCAGTCTCCCATTATAATGTATTTGTCGCGCCCTTTCCATCCTCTTCAAGAATTTCTTCAATTATATCATACAGCTCTTCCACTTCGTCATCTTCATACTCCGATGTTGGTATGTACATTTGCACTGTCAAAATACTTACCGGTTCTGCCTTCAACTTAACAGCAATGAGTCTGTAACTATACACACTCTCCTTAACAACACTTTTCACCACGCTTTTATTCACTACTATTACTACGCCGCTTTCAGCCCTGTCACTCCCGGAATTATGCACTGTATAATCACCACTTCTTATTTCACCTTGACCCTTCCACCGCACTTCACTAACACCTAGCACAGACACTACGTTCTTCTGCATCTCTTTCTTCAAATTTTCGATTTTCCTCCTTGATTCAAGGTCCTTACGTTTCAAGTGCCTATCTTGTAGCTGTTCTTCCGCATCTTCTGCTTTTGTCTGTAGTCCTTGTTACCGCATGGTGTATCCCCTAGAAACACTCCCCCCCCCCCCCCCGGAGACCCGAATGGGCATTAGTTTACCTCCGGATTGTTTTGTCTCCAGAGGAAGCATCTCGCATTTGTCTCTGTTTCTGAAAGAGACTATCCAGGAAAAGTAATAATGTAGTTTTTCAATTTGCTTTCCACATAGCAGTACAGCAGCCGTTCAGACCACTCTGGTCACGCCTGTTTGTACACGATCATGAACCAGCTCGAGCATCATTTGCTCTGTGCTTCAAGTCGCTGTTTCCGGCATCAGGGGAGTTTTTATTGAATTTCACATCTCCTAGGCATCTCTCTTCGTCTGGTTCCTACCCTCTTTATCTGTCCAGCTTGGGAGACCGTACTGGTGGCAATGCTACCGCCGGCTTAGCTCACAGGGTCACTGGAACTCACAAGCTCCTCTACCACGGCAAGGTGGAGATACAAACCATGGTGATTACAGTACAAAATACCTCTGATCACAGGTTATGGTACAAAGTGTACCTGTTCGTACTGCAGTAATCCGTGATCATAAGGAAAGATGGTTTCGTAGCAGGATTTGACGTCGGAAAAAGTTTATGTACAGGATTAAACACATCGGGTATCATTCATTTGTTTCAATTATGCACGAAATGAATCTTCTGCTATGTATGTGGTGCCTTGTGTGTAGTGATCATTATGTTTCGTATGTTGTATAAACGGACGAAAATGAAACGTGTAGGAATGTGAGGTCTAGAAGTATAGTTCGGATGCACAGATTTCACCCCAGTTGCAATAAAACAAACATCGCAATGGAATATTGTATATCCAGATCAAGGCCATATATTTCTTGACAAACAGTCAATATTAGTTTGAGGAATTTCATTCGTCCAGACTTCGAAATGGGGAGTTGCTGTGCATCAGCAAAGGGACTCATAGCAGCAATGATGCTGCTCACTTTTTGCCTGGGTCCAACCTCAGTTTTTGCCCATTTAGGGGACGTGACCGAAGCTATGACAAGGGAGGCGAGGGAACTACTGAAGTAAGTATAATGTAAATAATTTCTATATCCATCTGTAAAACATATCCTCGTAATCATTTTACAAAAAAAGGCTCTATGGTGATATTTCAGTTACTCACATATAAAATTGAAACCTCTAATCTAAGCCTCTATCTATTACACACACATTCCCTGTTATACAGACTCATAACTGAAACATCTAACCTAAGCCTCACACTATTACACACACATTCCCTATTGTACACACACATAACTGAAACCTCTAACCCAAGCCACACATTCCCTACTATACACACACATAACTGAAACCTCTAACCAAAGTCACACATTCCCTATTATACACAAACATAACTGAAACATTTAACTAAGCCTCACACTATTACACACACAGACTCCCTGTTACAAAAAACACAAGTAAAACCTCTAACCTATGCCTCGCACCCATGAGTAGCGAGTGCTGGCAAATTGAAACCACAGATTACACGTCTTCTGTCGTGTGTTGAATAGTAAGTAGGTTGGCAATTGAAGGGTCCCCTTATTCTTATGGGGGAAGAATGTAGACTGAAAGTCAAAAAATACAACTAGCAAGGTACACTTTATGCAAATACAGAGATTGTTTACCTAAACACTCCTACATGTTTCAGCCTATCGAAGTGTTTAAATACATAATCTTTGTATTTATTTATTTTTTTCAGTTTTTTAACCAACGAATGCACTTTTGTTTTCGTGTTTTTGTTCAATTAACCCTACATATGTTTTGGCCGCGACCTGGCCATCATCAGGGGTACACTGATAAGTTCACTTCACTGTTCACTGGTCCATTTGGTATTATCACAGAACTGTTAAACTGTTTGAGGCAAGTTTTTTTTCATTGACAATCACTGGTATGCAAAGTTTCTTCAAGCTCTTTCTTGAAATGTCTTGGTGTATATGGTATTTATCTTTCGTTAGAAGTGTAAAGTATAGCACTATAAATTGTGAATATAAAGCACTATGTCGTTGGAAGTGGTTGAAATCGTTAAAATTATTAATAATTGTTAAAATTGCTGGCAGTTGGTTTTGTATGGATGTTGACGGCCATATCCTGTAACAACATGGTTATCAAAGTTTTTTCGTAAAGGTTTGACACATTACATGACTTTATAATCTTTTTTTTTGTATTCTGGCTTACCTGTTGTTGTTATTGTCTTGTTGCATGGTTGTGACTGAGTGTTTAGTTTGTGGTTGTGTTGGGTGTGTCAGTGTCTTCTTTTTGCTCATGCGCATTGGGGTGTGTAGGGATAATGAACCTAAAGAGTGGATTTTCTTCACCTGGACTTTGTTCTTGCATAAGTGTACCGTCTTGTTGTTTCTGCATGTAGAAGTTTTCCAAAGTGTTACATCCTCCATTCCTTTTTACATATTTTGAGAAGTTTTATGGTAGATTGTATTGTACCGTATTCATGTTTGTTGTTTAAGATATGCAATGCATATGCAGATTTGGGGTCGTTAGTTTTTATATATCTGTGATGTTCTGAGTAACATTGTGACAGATTTCTTCCTGTTTGACCCATGTATTGCATATTGCATATGTTGCGCTTTAGGCTGTATATCCCACTGTGCGTGTAGATGTCTTGATTTCTATTGTAGGTTTGTAGGAGCCTTTGTGTTGTATTGCTAACTCGGTATGTAATATGTAAGTTGGTATTCCTAAAGATATTGGTGATTTTCTTGATTATGGGGCTATGGTATTCAAAGCTTATCCAATTTTTTGTTAATTTTTTTGTGTTTGTGGATTGCTTTGTGTTTTGTTTTGGTTGATGATCTGTGTGTTTAGTTTGTCTGTAGTTTTTGTGTATCCATTCTTTTTGGCTATTTGGTAAAGTGTATTCATTTCTTGTTCTTTGTATTCTTGTGTGATCGGTAGCTGGTGTACTCTATTTTGGAGGAATCGATAAGCTGCCAGTTTGTGTTCCATAGGGTGGTTGGAATTATAATGCATGGTTGTGTCTATAGCTGTAGGTTTTCTATATATGTTCATTACCAGTTCATTATGTTTTCTGATAATCGAAAGATCGAGAAAGTTTATGGTGCTATTTATTTCTTTTGTTGGCTTAAATTGCAGAAATTTATGTATATTGTTCATGTAATTTGAGATTTCTTAATTTTAACAATTTTTAATAATTTTAATAATTTTAACGATTTCAACAACTTCCAACGACAATTTATAGTGCTATACTTTACACTTTTAACGAAAGATAAAGATAAGACATTTCAAGAAAAAGCTTGAAGAAACTTTGAAACTTTGCATACTGGTAATTGTCAATGGAAATAAAATTGCCTCAAACAGTGTAACGGTTCTGTGATAATACCAAATGGAACAGTGAAGTGAACTTATCAGTGTACCCCTGATGATGGCCAGGTCGCGGCGGAAACATATGTAGGGTTAATTGAACAGAAACACGAAAATGAAAGTGCATTCATTGGTTAAAAAACTGAAAATTAATGTCAAGATGCATGGTGAACACAACGTGAAAATCTTTGTGTTGTGTTTAAAGTGTACCTTGTTGGTTGTATTTTTCATTAAACTGGAGTACATACCAATAATGCACTACAGAATAGGCTTGAGGTGTTTAAGAAACGGGTGCTGAGGTAAATACTTGGACCTAAAAGTTGGGTATGACAGGAAGCTGGAGAAAGTTATCTGTAAAAGAGTTGTTTGTACTCATTGACAGAAGTTATTAGAATGTTGAATCAGGAGGATGAATTTAGTGGGACATGTAACAGGCTTACAAAACTTAAGTAAGGAAACCTGAATGAAACAGACAAATTGGAAAATCTGGGTGTAGTTTGGGGCATATTATTAAAATAGGTTTCAAGGAAGTACATTGATGAGGTGTGGACCAGATTTATTTGGCTGTGGGTAGGGACTAATACCATACTTCTTTTATGAAATCATTTTGTGCAGTGTGCTCTGTTACTAAGAAAGTGTTTTAACTACCAAGTGAAGTATGCTGTTCTTTACTTTTACAGGGAAGAAGCAAGAGATATGTTCTATCATGCCTACAGAGCATATATGGTAAGTGTCTGGTTTCTGTATTGTGACACATTGTCACAGAATGTTGCTCTGTAAAAATACTACAAAAGACTGCATGTGTTTGAAAGGCCTTAAATGTGCCATGTATTATTCTGTAGGCACAGTCAAACTTGGTTATAATGTCACGAGAAGGACTGAATGATTTGTGTTGTTATAAACGGGTGTGTTCTGACCAAGGAGTGTGGTAACATTAAAGGAAAATATCTGAAGACAAAATGCAGGCCTGTAGGAATATTACTTAAACTTTTATGCTGTTATTTGTTTTAAATTTAAATTACAATTAACATTTATGGAGAACAAATTTACTAAATTATGACTGTAAATTTACATACAGGTTTACCATAAGAATTTGTTAAATTAATTTGTACTTCAAAATATTTGACACTGTGGATTAGTTGTCGCATCAACTAATGTCTTTAAAACAGAGTTCGACTTTGTTTTTGGACTGTTAATACTGAAGAAAAACACTCTATTTTGAAGTGGGAAGTTTAAGGCCGATTTGTGCAGCATCTGAGCACAAAATTTATGATTTTACATATTAAGATCAGTTGTAATAAAATACTTAGCTGTAGTTTGACCATAATGTTGGTTAATTAGTTTTTGTTCTTTGCATGTTTGGCATACAAATTCATAAACACAGTCAGATCATGAATATCTCATAGGTGTAATTGGGTAATGTTATGTAATACTTAAAGGATCACAGTGTTTGAAAATACATGTTGTGGTCATCTGATTTTGACACTTGTTATCTGGAAGGTGGTTACTTCTGTCTTGATTTGAAGGGCTCTGAATATACAAATAGTGTGTATATTTAATTCATCATAGATGTTACATGTAGTAATATTTTCAGTTTCGTTGTCCTTTGGAGATATAGACTGTGGTCATCTGCATTATAGCACTGTTGTGGTCTGGTAGGTAGGTGCCAGTGTTTTGGAGAAAAATGCTGCTGACATCTTTGTTGTTGAAGTGATGTGAGTCTAAAATGTGGCTGGTTATGTGGAGTCACAGATAAGCATCATGGAGGTTACATGTGGCCAGTCTGAACCACGGATGGGGAAGAGAGGGGTGACATGTGCCAGTGGGAACAGTTGGCCCTGCTCCAGGAGCACAACATGAGGGTAACAGATCATCCTTTTGGGAGTGTGGAATTGGGAATGACAAATTGCCTTTTGGAGGGTAGGGAAGGAAAAGGGGCAAATCACATTTTTCCATGACTCTGGGGGGAAGATAACATATTACCATTTTCCAGGGTATTGAAGGAAAGTGGAAATAATGTTACCTTTTTCCACAGTGCTGAAGTAAGGGTTACAAATGAAAGAAAGAGGAACAACTGACCCTTTTCCACCGTATGAAATGAACAGTAACAAATCACCATATGTAAGGCACAGAAGGAAGAGTATGAAATCACCTTCTTCCTGGGCCCATAATGAAGAGTAACAAACTCCCTGTTCCCAGTGCAGAGCAGAAGAAAGAGTAATGTATCCCTCTTTGCACACTGTGGAAAGAGTAGTAACAAATCACTCTTTGCCAGGGTACAGGGTCAAGAAATAGCGTATCACCATTTCTAGATGGAGGAGGAAGAAGTGCTGTTTGCAGGTCACTGAAGGAAGAGTAGTGAATAACCCAGCATTTTGCAGGTTTGGAAGGCAGCATAGTGAATAACCCAGCATTTCTCAGTTCATGAATCAAAGCGTAACGGTCATCATTCCACAGAGCGTGGATTGAAGAATGACAGATCACTCTATGCAGGCTATTGAACAAAGAGTGACGAATTACCCTTTCCCTGGAAAAGTAAGGAGTGTATAATGCATCACAGGGCATGGGATTTTGTTCTTAAGTTGTATTTGGAATGAGTTTTCTTCATCAAATTCTGTGAGGTCCTGCTGTTTGCACTGCAAACATTGCTTATGGACGAGTGATCAAACATGCATGCTGTAATAAAGTTTACACTGGCAATACCTTTTGCAGGAGAATGCATTTCCTGCTGATGAGCTTATGCCACTCAGTTGTACTGGGCGATGGCGAGGGACAGAACCTAGTCGAGGAGATATAGATGACGCTCTTGGAAAGTAAGTTTAAGAAGAAATGAGATTATTTGAATTTGAAAAAAATTGGATACCTTTGCTGTTGTATGAAAGTCATAAGTAAACACAACATTTATAGGATTGAATGTTATATAGTAGTTAGACAATTTATTTTTTAGCTTTGTATCCACAAAGTGTTTTTCATTGTTGGAAATATACAGGGTTATTGAAAATGTTGTGTACCATTTGATAGTTCTGTTGCACAAGAACCACAGTGGATAGCAACCTGAACTGAAGAACTTACAGTCAAGAACGTTTAAAGTTCGACTATACCAGGGGTGGCCAAACTTGCTTAACATAAGAGCCACATACGATAAACTTCAGATGTTTGAGAGCTGCAAGACATGAACAAATATTACACACACGTTTTTACTGTTACATGGACATTTTGTTATAAAAATCATGAACATTAAACTTACGTTTTAATCCAGTGGATTCTCATAATTATAAAGCTTGAAAATTTTTTATTTACCTTTTATATGAATTGTAATGCAAAAAGGAGCTCAGCCAACATATTTCTGCGAGCCGCACATTATATGTCAAAGAGCCGCACGTGGCCCGCGAGCCGCGGTTTGGCCACCCCTGGACTATACTATGCGCCGGTTGATCTGGGGTTTGAATGCTGAAGGGGCAAGAAATTTCACTCTTCTCCAAATCATCCAAACCAGCTGTGGGGCCCACCCTGTTTCATGTGTATTGGGTTCTTTCCTGGGGGTATAGCGGCTGGGGTGTGATGTTGACCACTCACCTCCATCTAGCAACAAGGTTAAGAATGAGTAGAACTACCGTATATTCTCGAATCTAATCCGCACCCGAATCTAATCCGCACCCAGTTTTTGGCGACTTCTTAAACGAAAAAAAGTTAGTTCGCGATTCTAATCCGCACCTTTCCTTCAACCACCCCTTGCCCACGGGGCGACTGATTGAATAATATTGGATGTTACCAATGCGTTAAAATCCGACGCTACGCCTGTGGCCGATGAGTCATACCGATAGAGGCGGGGCCTTTCTCAACAGACGTGCGCAATCTCGTCTGAAGCCAGCTGATCTTTAGTTGTTGAAACGTGGGAGGTGCTTGTTCCAATTTGTCGTGTACCGTAGTTATGGAAGAGGGACACCTGAAATCTAAACGACTCTCATATACGGCAAAGTTGAAACGTGAAGTTATTCGGTGCGCAGAGGAGAATGGAAACCGCAAAGCCGCTGCAATTTTTGGAGTTGATGAAAGCAACGTTCGACTATGGCGGAAACACAAGGCAGCGATCAGCGGGTGTGAGGCGTCACGAAGGAAATTCACTGGACCCAAGAAAGGACGATTTCCTGAAATTGATGATGCAGTCTTCACGTTTTTTCATAAGCAATGCTTTGGATGGAACCGAAGATGACATTGTATGGGAGGACGATGTTGAAGATAAAGATGATAGTGACTGGGTGGAGAGCACGGATAACGATTCAGTTATGAGTGATGACGGCGAGTCTGATGAATAATAAATTATAATAATAAATAATAAAATAATAGATTATTGTATTGTATTGTTCTTACGTTGTTTATTAATTACGTTAATTACGTTATTATATTGTACAGCAGCTCAATCATTTTTCCAAAATCCAGCTCTAGAACGCGAATCTAATCCGCACGCGAATCTAATCCGCACCTGATTTTTTAGCCCTCTAAAACTGTAAAAAAGGTGCGGATTAGATTCGAGAATATACGGTATATCTCTACTCCCCCTATATGCCTACATGGTGTGGACAGGGACCACTTTACCTCTTTTTTGAACCCTCATAGTCATGGTTGCTGTGATGACCAGTAGAACTGCTGATCCATCATTTGATGATAAACTGCTATGTATGTGGATAGAGCCATGTCTGTTCTGTGGCTCAGCAAAGCTGAATCATTGCAAAAGAGAGAATGTATTGGAATCACAAGGATCATTGAATACATGAGCATTTCACAAACACTTCTTGAAGCTAGATTTTTCTGCAGTGGCAAAAATGCTGATTGATGAAAGGCAGCTGATGAAATTGCTGAATGAGTGTGAGTTGATTGGTGCCTCTGAAGCCATTGGTGCATGCCAGTCGTGAGCTGCGCCTTCCTCAGTGTGCCATGCCCCACGTAGCAGGTGGGAAGAGGTTAACACTGCAGCTGTGCAAATTTGAAATTCTGAGGCATGTTACCAACACAGGTACAATTTAGGAGGCTGTATTTGCTGATGATTCTTACAGAGATCTTATGAGTCATGTCTTTATAAAGTAGTGTTAGAAGTTACATTTTATCTCAGTGAAAGTATGAACAAACAGTGTGTGGTTTTTAAATGCAAAACAGCCACAGGTAGATTAAGGTCAACTGAAAAGTTAACATGTTTCTTGTTTTATCAGGAATAGAAATTGAGTGGTCTTTCTCTTTTGTTGAAAGGATGATCATTGGAAATTTATATTTGGACACGGTATGATACTGGATGATGCTTCAGTTGTTGAGTCTGTGATTAGCTGGAAGGGTGATTAAGCATGATGACCTGATGTGCTTTCCCTCCAGATCACGTGAGGTGTCCCGTTGAGGTTATTATTTGAACCGCTGTGTGACAGGTGCACTTTACATCCTTGTTTCCCACATACACATGTGAAGAGTTAATGGGATGCACCTAATGTTCTGATTGTTCTCTGATGCCTGAACAATTGGAGGACATTTTGAATACTCATTACCACCTTGATGTAGGCCAAGTAACATGAGGCACACAGAAACTTGCAATGTACCTCATTGTATTGTGTCTGACCCTGCCATTGGGTTTAAACCCCAGTGTGAGCTAGCCCAAGATGGAGAAATTGGTCGGGATGTTTGGCTACCCCTCCAGCCTGTGTAAAACTTAGGAAGAAGGTGCAGTTATACAGCATTCAGTTCGAAGTTAAATTCCTCTAACAAGAGTTACAAAGGAATTTTACCTGGCTTGGTGATTAAATGTGGGAAAACCACTCTTGTTGTTGCCAGAACTTAAAACCCTTCCTGCCCTGTTGGGACACTTACGGTGCTAGAAACATGGTCTGCATAGTAGGAATATGCAAAGACCAGCTTTCTAACAGAATCTAAGCCCCATGACATCAACAAGGAGCCAACCACAAAGGTTAATTTTAATACCCTAGGTTGCTGGGCGCTAACATTACTGTTGGTAAAGTT
The DNA here is from genome assembly GCA_021186555.1 of Reticulitermes speratus. Taxonomy (NCBI): domain Eukaryota; kingdom Metazoa; phylum Arthropoda; class Insecta; order Blattodea; family Rhinotermitidae; genus Reticulitermes; species Reticulitermes speratus. Next base: position 43,787,626 of record JAJKFL010000006.1, on the reverse strand, counting down.
TAATGTGAGCCAATATAAGCTTAAGGGTGTTAACTAAAATAGTCATATATGCAAAAAAGAGAAGTGTGTTGTTGTCTGGAATTGCCTCTCTATCTGGACTAACTGTGCCATGGTGTAGCCCAAAGCCTCCCCTGTATTACCTGAGACTTGACCTTATGAGTTCTGGACAACAAATCAACTGGCACCAGTCGAGACATGCTACCAGGTGCAATATATGCTTTGTTTTATGGGTCTGGTTCTGTGCAGTAATAGTTCAGAATGGTGTACAACATTTTGAATAACCTTATTATATTAAAACTGTTTTATGGTTTTAAGTTTCATATGAGTATCTGTTTATAATTTTATATTTATGTGGTGTCGTATGTAAAATGTATATAAACTTAGCAGTAGTGTGACCTCTTCAGTATAATATGAGGTTTCTTAACAATTAGGAGCAGAAGTGAGGGAACAGAAGTTATCTTCGCCACATAACCTTTCATGATTGCCACTTTTTTGTTCCAGCTTTTCATTGACCTTGATAGATACACTGGATACACTTGTTGTAAGTACAGTTTTTTTTTTTGTTGTGCTTTTATATTGTGTTTGAATGCTCACTTTTGACCAAACTAGAAAGTTAATTTTCACATTGTTGACACCGTGCATCTTCGTCATATTAAATTAAGTTATAGACCAACTGATGCACTTTTTAAAGCACTTTTTAAGTAGCTTTATTAAAAATGTTAAAATAGTACTATTTTAACATTTTTAATAAAGCTACTTAAAAAGTGCTTTAAAAAGTGCATCAGTTGGTCTATAACTTAATTTAATAGAAAGTTAATGTTATACTGTGAAACAGTTCTCTTCAGATGACAACAGTAACAGTATTGTTAACTTGCTTTAATGGTATGAAGCATGACATTAAGCTGACGTATGTTTAAAAATGTAGTTCGTACCTCACAGCAAATACAGTAATTCCATTATAGAGACTGGCCCGTTAGTGCTATTTAAAGAACGAATTGTTGCAAGATTTGAGGTTGTTGCAGAGACATGGATGCTGATTTAAATATTCTGGGATATTATGCCATGTTGCTTGATAAATAGTTACATATCTTTATCTTCAGTCTGAAGTAGTTCAAGAAGACCGCTTGACCCTGAAGATGAAGACACTGTGCTCCTTCAAAAGTCTGTAACTGTTTACCAGTCAGTACAGTTTAATATCCCAGAAGACTTGAATCTTCAAACGAATAATTTTTTGTTCTGAGAATCATTCGAAACCTATAAATACAACCATGGCGGAATGCAGAGTGTTTGGTGTTAAGGAAGTTGACAGTATACAACAGTGGTTCCCAAATTGTACTCAGCAGATCCCAGGGAATCCATGACAAGTTCCCAGGACATCCATGGATACGTTTCCGTAATGGCTACTTTGAAGTTCACTTACTTTTTAAATTAAAGGAATAATATTTGTTAAAAATAATCACAGAACTTCTTTAATTGGTGATGTGTTTGTTTCATATGACTTAGAATAACTAATAAAGAAGCCTCCTGTATCCATTAAGCAAGTCATTTTAATTAAGGTCAAATCATGCAGTGCATTGGTACATGTGCTACTGGTATGTATTCCTAGGTATCTAAAATCAGTTCTGGGATACAAATTTTTAATTTTGGATACCTGTCATCCAAAAACTATATTTATGTGATGAAGGTCGTGAGGATCCGTGGTTATTTTTCGAAGCCGAAAGGGGTCCACAAGCAAAAAAGTTTGGGAAACACTGGTGTACAATATAGGTGCCACTGCTTTAACTTTCATGGAGCAGATTTTATTCTGTAAGTCGAAGATTATCTGGTGTATCAAGAGCATACTATTGGTAGTCCATATGCAGGTGACATATGGCACATATTTAGTGAACTGAGGGATGAAAATAGCAGTAAATTTGAACTGAAATGTGCTTCTTGTCATTGGGTGCTATAATATTTAAGTGTTATGTTGTGGTATTATTTTGTAACACAGATTTTCTGTACTGTGTCCTTGGCATAGAATGTGATGTAATGTAATGTAACATAGGAAATGTGCGTTAGCTTGGCATATCAAGTACATAGCATGGCAAGAAAGTAATGTGCCTGAAATGAAATGAAAAGTCTTTGATTCCAGAGGGTTAATCTGTAAGGATTCATGCCAAAAGGAAGGACTGTCTGTAGCAGATACTAGTTAAAGGTACCAAAACATTTGTTGCTGAAAATCAAGCACTCGAGGTGCCTTTCTATGACAGTGCCCCTGCTCACACAGCGATAAACGTAAAGAATTTTCTACCAAAAAAATTGGTTGCGGTGCTCACTGTCACCTTCCTCCCTGGATATTTCCCCCTTCTGGCTCCACCAGCCTTTTTTGTTCCCCAAGTTGAAATTAAAATTGAAAGTTTGCCAGTTTGACATGGTTATTGACATTCAAAAGAACATGGTGGCAGAATTGAAGGTTGTCACTGGTTACTAGCTTTCCAAGTGTTTCCAGAGTTTCTACAAGTTCTGTAGTAAGTGTATGTGGTCACACGGGGACTGTTTTGAAGTAAATGATGAATAAGCATATTGCACAATGCATTGTTTTTATTATATTTTAGCATTGTTACTTTCTTGCTGCACTGTACATATTCCTGTGATAGTTGTAAAACTAATGATAATAATAATAAAAAAGACTGTAACACGTACGATAAAGTGGACTGAAACAATCTGTGAGAATTTAAGGGTTATGGACTGTCTCTACCCTAATGAATGCTACGACACATACGAGTACAACAAAGTGGGCAGGTGCAGACTGTGAGAATTTAAATACAGGCATAAGGACTCTGTCTACTCTAACAAATGCTATAACATATATATGATAAAGTGGACAGGAATGGACTGTGAGAATACAGGCATAAGGACTGTGTCTACCCAGTTTGTAGAGTGACTTAATCGGGAGCAGAAGTTGGAATTAATTATGTAAATTTGTTACAAAATTGTAATAGAAAACATTTATTATATAATTACAGTAAAATGTGACTGGTCTGGAGTACATTTATCTGGGCAACTCTGTACTCCTGCACCCTAGCTCCTTGGCCACCATTTGCTTACAAGTGCTCGTACATCCAGTTATGGTGTCCACAAAGACATTTTAATGGCAAACAGTAATCTCTTAACAAAAGCACGGTACAAGGGGACTAGTGTCTTGATAATTCTGTGCTCTTTGCCAAAGTAATCGAAATTATTACGAAATCTGAACCACTCTTCTTCTTATGCAGTCTGGACGAGCAGTGTTGACTGAATGTACTTGTAGTAAATAATTTCTGACTGTTCAAATGTTTAAATATGTGTGAAGAGTAATAACAGATGAAATTGAGAGGTGAATAAATTTGGCACCTATGCCTATTATTTAGTCAGAAACTGCATTCCAAAACAGTGACGATGAAGGTACATGAAACATTAATTTTGCCAGTTGTTCTGTGAAGTTGCAAAATACAATCCACAACTATGAGGAGAGGATCCATTTACAAGTGTTTGAAAACAGAATGCTTTGATCAACATTTGGGTCCTGTTTGGATGTTGGGTAATGCAGTGTTATACAGGTTAGTGAAAAATGGAAGACTACCACGTGCTGAATGTGATGCTTGATGAGGGAGATAAGGTATGCGTGCAGAACACTTTTGAGAGGGAACTGGAAGACCAAGGAGGAGATATGAAAATAATTTTAAGATGAATGTCTGGGCAGTGGTTGTGAGGAAGGGATGAATTAGGTACAGTGGTGGGCTTTGTTGTTAACACTTTCACTGCCGGGTATTTAAATCCCCGAGGGTGTTAAATTGCCAGGGATTTATTGAATGTTAAACAACTATTGCGTCGTCTTATAAATTATAAAATATAATTATATGTAAAATTGTATATAAAATGCGTATTTTTTGTTGTTGTCAGCTAGGGACTAATAAAGACGTAAAATATGTTTCCTGAAAGAACTTATTATGTGCGTGGCCTATTTAAGGCAAAAGAGCAGAGTAAATTTTAGATCGACTAAAGTCGATGCTGGCAAATTAAAACGTAAATACTTAAATCGACCACGGTCGCCTTTGGCAGTGAAAGTGTTAATGGTGTCAGATTTTGTGTTCTGCCACAAGAGAATTAGAGTTTAGGTGGTGTTAGAGTTGTTAGTTTTAGGAATTTTTTTTTTATCAACGTTGCAGTATATGCACTAAACCGGTCAGTGTATCTGAAGCAAACATGTCACACAACTTGTACCCGCAAGATTTCAGTTCCTACACAATGATGGTGCTGAAAATGAGGTCTTGTGGGATGTTACACTGACTCAAGTGGCAAATAGTTACCAACATTATGGAGGACCTTGCTGCCTCTAGGTGGAGAGTGAAATAGTTCCACAGCTAGTTGCTTTCAATTGGCTTGACCCTGAAGATGAAGGCACTATGATCCTTCAGAACTTCAGTAACCATTTACCAGCTGGCACTGTGTGAGATCCCAGAAGACTTAAATCTTCAATTTGTACCTCATTGAAATCTCTGCTATGGCTCCCTTCAGTGCTTCCATTAAGAGGCAGGATTGTGTGTACAGGTGCTGGGGGACCTCGAGGAGTTTGAGCATGCTGTGCAGTTGGTGCTGAACAATGTTACTTTTGACAGTGACGTGATTGTCTCTGTCTTTGAGACCAACATTAGAGTCCTAGGGTAAGTGTGAACACTCACTTTGTACATGATGGATGCTAGAACACACAGTTAAACCTGATTTTGTCAGAGTCTGTTTTTTAATGCAGGTGCTTCTGGCTTGAAAAATGTTGTGTAGCACATATGCTGCTATTTAAGTTTTCAGGTTTTCACAGTTGGTGTTGCTCAAATGATAGTCTTCTGGGGTCATACACCTTGTAGGATAATGAGCTTTTCCATTGTTTCAGAGGAATATGCTGCCATCTTCTTCAGGGTGAGTGAAGTAGGTTGCTGCTTCGGTCAACCTGAAGATGGGGTCAACATGTTCCTCTGAAACGTCAGATTGAACTTGTTACCATATGTGGTGCAAGACCTTGGAGGACAAACGGTATTTATTGCTCGGCAGAGTAATGAATGCTGAACGGGATATGTTTGGGGTGTCGTAGTCACTGAAACTAAGACAGAATCTTAATGCATCTGTCCTCTTGTTCTCTGCCTTCCTTGTCTTGTGATCTTCATTTCTGTGTGGCACACCTTAAGAAACAGCCTTTACTTATGCAAGAGTTATGTTTGTAACAAGCAGAAATGCCTGTGTTTTGTGCAGGATATGGTTTTTGCTTTGTTTGTTAGTATCACAGTATGTAATAGATAAAACTTAAAGGAATAAATAATTGTCAGTGGTAATTAACACTCAGTTCTGCTGTTCTTGTGAGAACTGTGTTTGTATTACAGGGTCTACTGTGAGGACATATGGAAGTGTACTTGCAGCCACGTGTCGTATAATGAGTGTAAACATGTTACAGTGGACTGCTGTCGGGACATATTCTGGCCGAGTATCTGCGACAACGAGCTGGCATCCTGCGGTGGTATCGTGGAGAATTGCTGGAGATGGCACGGGACCTGGGATATCGTCTCTTGCCTGCTTTCAACACCACAACTGGTATTCCACATGCAAGGGTCAGTTTATTTGAAAGCTGAGTTTTGTTTAGCAGGACAAAATTAAGAACTGCAAACAGTGGGGACAACCTGGAAGTAGGAGTGACTGACTGACTATGGCCATGGTCACAGCAATTGAAGCTAAGGCTGGTTCTCTGTTGTTGCCAGATCTTCACTGCCAGAGTTACGTTCTACAAACTAAGGAATCGTAAAACAGTAATGGGGAGTGCATCAAGAAAGAGTTGGGTACACATTAACAGTATGTTTGTGTACGAGTGCAATTACACTTCTCTGAACTGAATTTTCAATTTATTTTTCTGTGCAGCTGAGAAGAAGCAATGAGTGTAACAAACTTGGCAGTATGGGATAAGCAACAGTGCTGTTTGTTGGCCTTGTTGCCTGTCCATGTTTGGAAATGTTGCATTTTACCTCAAGTTTTAATTGCTGTGCATGTGTCTTAATTATCTAACTGAATGAATGGAGCAAAATGCTTGTTACGCATTGTGCAGCTGGTCAGTGAGTCGAGAAACTGTGTTATTTGAATTGGGAAGTTTGTTGCTGTGTTTACATGAGCCAACCGCTGGTTCCAATTCTGAGGCAAGTGAAAGCATTACACACCTGTTTACCTCATTTATTGGAGATCTGTTATGATTCTATCTGTGCCTAGCTATTCCAATGGTCTCTTTCCTTACATTTGTCTTCTCTTCCACGTTTGATACATGCCCAGCCCATCAGATTGTCTTAAGTTAATCACTGTAATAGTGCCATGAAGATAACTAATCATGAAGTTTCTCACACAGTTTACTGTCATCCTCTTTGGTCCAAATGTGTAATTTTTACTCCTCATGTTGGAGGTAAAAAAGCAATCCCATTACAGGCCTGGACAGGCCCTGAGGCTTCCAGGAGGTTGAGGCTCCCAGATTTCTAGACAGTCGGCACATGAAGGTGGTAAGGTTGTCAGCCCTATGCACTGGCCGCCTTTACCCCCCAGGAAACATGTTGGAGAAGCCTTCGCATTTTGGATTTCTCCTCCTTGTTTCCATGCATTAGGCAACTGTATACTCATACTGGTCCCAGAATCCACAGGGGTGTTTTCAGTCCTTGTATAGATTTCATTTATACATTGCTTTTGTCCAGCTGTCATTATATTGTCTCAGCTGTTTATGGCTTCCACACTGTATTGGGTTAACACGAATAGATACATTGAAGAGTTCTTTGGACTGATTAGACCCTGAAGATGGAGGCAGCGAGCTCCTCCAAAACATCATAATGAATTGCACGATGCACTGTCTGTATTGTGGGTAGCTATGCAACAAACTATGTTTCATTACATTTCATTAATAGAGGACCAGGATAGCTCAGTCGGTATAGCGACTGTCTACGGGCTCGACGGTCTGGGGATCGAATCCTGGTGGGTGCGAGATTTTCCACTACTGTCCAGACCAGCCCTGGCACTTACCCAGCCTCCTCTGCAGTGGGTACCAGGTCACTTTCCCAGGGGTAAAGTGGCCAGGGTGTGGCATTAACTACTCACCCCATCTAGCACCAAGGTTAAAGAACTAGTAGAGCCCCTCTAGGCCTTCATGGCCTGTTCTAGGGTGAACTTTACCTTACATTTCAGTAATATTTGCTGTATGAAAAAGTTAAATAAAAGTATTCTTTTTCTTGACTTGTATATTTTATGACACACCATCATTTTTATAGTGAGCCATGTTTGAGGAAGCTGATGAACTTTGACTTCACTTTCACATAAAGTAGCAGGTGTAACCGATATGAACAAAATTTAAATTTTATGTTGTGGGTCTGGGCAATGATACCATGTGGTCTGGAAGCAGGGTACCATTCTTATGAAGAACAGAACACCTCCATCTTCAACACTGAAAATGATTGGTACCCACCTGGGTTTCAGAACCCAGTATAAAATTCTGTGTTCATGACAGCCTCAAATGCAAAATTTAAGTTTGTGTGACAATCTGTATTTTCAACAAGACCTGTCTTAGTAGTTTTTTAAAGTAAATTTCATGGACACATGACATCCCCACTCTTTTTGCACTGAGAAAGCATTAGAACTGTCGATACATTGTACATGGAATTTACTGTACTCTTTGTTGCTGACTTATTGTACTTTTCTTTTTCATTCAGCTGTTGAAAGAATGACTCAGTTTTGTATTGCCATGCAGGAAGTTGCAGGATGTTTATCTGAAACAGGCCTCACTTCAATCAAGTACTCGTACTTTAGCTGTAACTTTTATTACTTAGACTGTCTGATGTTAGTTAATAGGACAGTTCATGAATAAGAAATTGAAATGTGTATGGATTTAAGTAGACATGTGCTATCCTGGGTGGTTGAGTATTGCATTGTAATGCTTTCAAATATAACTTGTTTTATATGATGGTAAAGTATATGTACTGTCTTGGATTTGCATGGAAGGACAGAGCAAAACCATGAAAAATTGCAGTAAAGATACTCATCCTAGTCAAGACTTAAATCACAAGTCAGACGTGTTACCACTTGAACCACCATGCTCATTGTGCCGAGAAATATGTCCTGTATAATTAGGAATTATGAAATGCATTTAAATGGCCAATATTTCAGCATAATGTGCAACCATCACGTCTGCTGACGAATTGTACTTTCACACAGATATTATTCAGTGTCTGTGATTCAGTGATATTTGTTTCTGTGGCTAATCAATCCATTGACACTGTTGAGAAAGCCTGAAAAGTTACTTTGGAAAGATGTTTGTGCTTTGAGTAACATTTATATGATTACTTAAGGTTCTGCCGTTGAAGATGGGATCAGCAGGTTTCTCTGAAACATCAGTTTGTATCTACAAAATTACACAGTGCCATGTACCAGAGAACCAAAATCTTAATGTTTATATATATATATGAATATAAGATGGTATACATTTGGAGTCTTAAGTAAACCATTCTCTGGCATCTGACACATATATCAAGCCAATTCTCACCATCTGACATACATATCAAGCCAGGTGTCACCATCTGACATGCATACCATGCCAAATGTCACCCATCTGATGTACATACCATGCCAAATGTCACCACCTGACATGCATACCTTGCCAAGTGTCACCATCTGACATACCATGCCAGGTGTCACCATGTGACATGCATAGCATGCCGAGTGTCACCATCTGACATGCGTACTATGCCAAATGTCACCATCTGACATACATATCATGCCAGGTGTTACCATCTGACATGCAGAGCATGCCAAGTGTTACCATCTGACATGCAGAGCATGCCAAGTATTACAATCTGACATAGCATGCCAGGTGTCACGATCTAACATACATAGCATACTAGGTGTCACCGTTTGACATACATAGCATGCCAGGTCGCCATCTGACGTTCTGTGCAATAAGATCAGCTCCCAAGTAGGGTTTAAATTTTGTACACTGCTGAGCAGTTAGTGTAATTGCCATAAATTGTATAGTGATTTCTTGCTTTGCAGATCAACTTGAGGTATGGACTGAAGAGCCCAAAACTGGAGTCATCACGTGAAACATGTACAGCGTGTGCAGGAACCATGATTTTAGAAATGGCGGCACTGTCACGACTTACTGGTGAACCTGTGTTTGAGGTACAGATGGCACTTGTAAATTGTATTTGGGGATGATATTTTGGTATCAGAAAGGTTTAAGTTATGACCAGGTTACTGGATGAAGTCACATTGCCAGAATTTATTTATTGTGAAATGTTCAGTTGTGGTCTTTGTGGTTAGCACACCATGTCCTGGTCTGGTACATGGCTGCTAACATACTGGAGGAATATGACACCATGTTCTGGTCTGGTACATGGGTGCTAACATACTGGAGGAATATGACACCAAGTTCTGGTCTGGTACATGGCTGCTAACATACTGGAGGAATATGACACCATGTTCTGGTCTGGTACATGGCTGCTAACATACTGGAGGAATATGACACCATGTTCTGGTCTGGTACATGGCTGCTAACATACTGGAGGAATATGACACCATGTTCTGGTCTGGTATATGGGTGCTAACATACTGGAGGAAAATTACACTGTGTTGTGGTCTTGTACATGGATACCAACATACTGGAGGACCACACTTTCTGAGTCTTTGTAGTTGCACCTTCTGACTTGTCCTGGAGCAGTTGCCTTTTAAGGGTCTGCATTTTTCATTGGCACTTCTGGGCCCTGGGTTGTAATAGGCCTCCTGTGTCCTTCCATAAAGTCTGCTACTTTTCCATCTTAGACTCTTCTGTGCTCTAAAGATAAAGGCAGTATTTTCTTCCAACAGTGTCAATACTTGCCACGCTACACTGTTCCATAACTCAGAAGGTCACAGTATGAATCTTGGCTGCCGTGAACCTAAAATATTTTAATGTGAAATGTGTGATATGTGTATATTTATCACTTGAACTTCATGTCATTGCCCCACTGATAATGCTTATGTGTGATGCAGCAGGGGAATTATAATAATGCATGACACATGATTTTTGTAACACATTTTCACTGTGGTCATTCAGTTTTCATGAAGATGTCGGTTACATTGTCATAAAAATTGCATCAACAGAACAAAAATAAAAATATGCATTTTATTGAAATTTTTGTGTGAGGTATTTGTTTTAATTTTCACATTTTAAAGTATTTGTGTTCAGCTGCTGTTATAATTGTGTTTATATCGTGATGTTTCATTGCTTTGAATGAACATCAAAGCGTTTCTGGTGGTTTCATTGGAATATAATATGCCCTTTGTGCTCTTAGTCATGATCATGAAACACATTGCCTCAAATAACAGCGTCACTGATTATCTTGTGGTTAGCACATCAGATTTATATGTGAAGGTTTCCAGTTTCAGCATGTTAGCAAAATAATAATCGTCTGAAGACAGGATTACAACAATCTAAGTGTCTATATGTCTCCCAATGTGTGTGATCTTGCCTTACAAGAAATTCATGTTTATGGTATGTTATGAGAGTTTTTTAAACATAATTTTGCAGAGTCATTATTTGTTTAAAAAGCAATTAGGGTATGTGAACAGCAAAAATGAATGGCATTGAAGTTAACAGAGTTTCGTATTTTTGAATGGAAATTAGAGGTTGTGACATAAAAGAAACAAGAAATTTTGAGTTGCACACAGTTGCCGTTTGATAGTTAGGGTGTACATGCATGTACTTTATTGTCTTTGTTGTCCATACTGAAGTACTACTTTTGTATATTAATTATATATTAAAATCATGTTCTTGTTCCCAAATTACCTCCTTCCAGATGCTGCAAGTGCCTGAAACATTGTTCCTTATAATGTCGTGACAAATGAAAGATTATTTTGTGACTTTGCAGGAAAAGGCACATCGAGCCATGGATGAGCTGTGGAAAATCAGACACCGAAGCTCAGATCTGATGGGCACTGTTCTGAACATTCATTCAGGTGACTGGGTGAGGAGGGACGCGGGTGTTGGTGCTGGCATTGATTCTTACTATGAGTACTGCCTGAAGGCTTACATCCTGCTTGGTGATGAACGTTACCTTGGCCGCTTCAATAAGGTGTGTCATGTCATGTTCAGTGTGATATTTAACCTCTACCATTTGTGCATTGCAGTCCTGCAAAGGTGCGTGTGCATGTGTGGTACAGGTGGTCAAACAGTCCTTTTTCTTCAATACTTCCTGTCACATGCTCTGTAAAACTGAGAAACTAAAATCACTTTTCGTAGGCAGTAAATGTTAGTGTTTTTTCCTGAAGTGCTGTATGGTGAAGTTTCTGTAAAGTGATACTGAATGGACCAATTAATAGAACTGAATTTTACGACTTCCTTGTTAATAAAGGCTGATGGATGAATCACTCAATAAACTGTCTTATGTCAACAGTCTTGTGCTGTAGTAATTGGGAAAATGTTTATATTTATATACAGTAAGAGTAAAATTGCCTTGTATCTAAGTGTGATGCCATGAAAGCGTATAGGGAGAATGGAGGTAAAGCTCCATGCATTCTGAACTGATGATGATGGCAAGATATCTGTTAATGTTGTGATCACCCTAAAGGGATTGAAGCAAACATAGCATGTGAGATAAAATGATGCTGTGCGCTGGGCCCAGAGGGGTCCAGACAGTGGCTGTATGGATTCTCCTCCTGTTATATTCAGTGTGAAACTTATGAAGCGAATATTGAGAATGGAGACCATCTTATTGAATATATGGTACAATATAACAATGTTGCTGTGCTGATGTGTGTGTATTACATTTGGGCATAACACTGATGAGGAACACAACATACTGAATATTTATGATTCATTTCCTTGTCTCTCTAAACTGTTTGGAAATTGTGTTCTTTTTGCTGTGTTTGATTTATGTTAATGTTAGAAAGCACTTACAAATGTGGCTTCAAAATAAATCTTACTCCGACAAATGTACCCTGTTATTGCAAAATAGGCCTCAACCACCAATACTAATTGCACAGTTAAAACTACATAAAACAGGCATTCCAATCCGACCAGTCGTAAATAATATCAAGGCCCCGACTTACAAAGTAGCTAAATTGCTTACGCAAATACCAAATAAGTATCTAGAACTTGACAATCTGTATATAATTAATAATTCAACAAACCTGGCACATGACATTGTGAAACTGAAGATTAACAGGAATCACAGATTTTTTACATATGACATTAAAGACTTATTTGTAAACATACCCATACAAGAAACACAAATTATTACAGATAAATTACTTCAACTAAAAGCTGTGGACCCAATATGCAAAACCCAAATACTACAATTAATGAAAGTTATTCTGTCACAAAACTATTTTACTTTCACAGATAACATATACCAACCAATAAAAAAAAAAACAGTGTACATTTGTCGGAGTAAAATTTATTTTAATCAAAAAGAATGTACGGAACAAGTAATGTAAAATGTGACTTTCTCTTTCTCAGCATTGTACCTAATCCTATTGTTGTGTTGCATGTGCAGCATTATTCTGCTGTGATGAAATACATCAGCCAGGGCCCTATGCTGCTAGATGTCCACATGCACCGTCCACACACAAATTCTCGCAATTTCATGGATGCTCTTCTGGCATTCTGGCCTGGCCTACAGGTACAAAAACTCTTTATTATTTGGGGTGTGCATGTTCTTGAACATTGTTATAAGCACGTGATATAGTGATATGTTAATGCACACCAACAGACTGAATATTTGTCTGTTAAAATCTGACTCATTTAATGTAATGGAATTGGATGACAATCTCTACTACATCTTGCACGCTGTATTTTGATGCACATGTGTAACGGATTTGCTTTGTTCATTCTGTGGGTTTTTTTTTTATTAGTTAATATTTAAAAATTCAGTTCCTATTTCACAGGAAATACATTGTTTCAATTATTAGGTCTGCCTCACTCATGCTTCTTAAAGATGTAATTGCTGTTTATCCTGACAGTCATATAAACTTACAAACACACTCAGTGGACACAATACAGAACTTTTAATGTTAAATGGAGCTTTTAATGTTAAACTAAGTAGTGCCTCTAGTGACAAATGTACCTTTAATCTATATCCTAGCAGGGTGGATATTTAAATTTTAGTGCATGGTGTATGAAAAACATGAGTATTATTTGAACAGAAGAAAGAATTGTGAAGTAAGTGGCATTTTGTGGAAAATAAAACCGAGATTATGCAGTATGTCTTAAAAATGCAGTAAATTTCCTTGTTGTCTATACATATAAAATGAATTTCCAGGTGTGCGTTCGCATTTGACAGCGCTGGTATTTGAAAGGTTAAAGGTTAATTTTATAATTAGAGTTTAAGAATGACAGTATTCCTCTGGAAGACACATTTTTATTTTAACGATTGAAGAAAGTGTTCTTGTTTATAAGATGTAGATTTTGTTCATACCAGCAAGAGGGATTTATGAAGTGGTTCTTTGTGATGTAGGTGTTAAAGGGAGACATTAAGCCTGCGGTAGAGACACACGAAATGTTATACCAGGTGATGCAGCGTCACAAGTTCATTCCTGAGGCTTTCACTACTGACTTCCAGGTATGTTGAGGAATGATATTAATCATGTTGTACCAATATAAGTTTTAAAACTTTTGCGGCGACATGATTCAATATAGTTTTCTCGGGCGCACAGCCGCGTCATTCGTTTGAATACAACATTTCGGGGACTAGCTCCGTCCCCATCCTCAGGCAAAACTGATTTAACATACAACTCGTCTGTCCCATGTTTTTCTACCTGGCGCGACAGGGAGAATCAGACCGGTTTGTAGTGCCCAGATAGTTGAGTTGGTGGGCGGGCTGTTGACTGTTGTGCTCCCACGCCTCGCTGCGAGGTCGTTATCTGTCGTATTGCGGGCTGCCAGTCTCTGCTCAGTATGAAACTGCCATCCCTGTTAAAGTTGTCCGGATGTAATTTTATTTCAATGGCTTCTTTTATTATGCGGTCCATGTATCCTTTTGTCCTGGCTAGTCTGCAGGTGTTATTGAAATCTATCTTGTGGCCTGTTTCCAGGGCATGTTGAGCAACTGCTGATTTATCTGGTTGCCCCAGTCTCAGGTGTCGTATGTGCTCTTTTCGCCTCGAGGCGAAAAGAGCACATACGACCTGGTTATGAGCCATGTGTAAAATGTTCTCCATTTGTGGGTCATGCATACACACTGTTTGGGCCTCACTGTGTCCCTCAACAATAGCCTTGTGTTGATGGAACTTGGCCCCCTCGGAATTTTACGTGTTCGGCAAACTGAAAGACTTCTCTCAGGTCAGCAAGTTCCATCTGATTGCATCGTCAAAGCTGAGGTCCAGAAGTGGCTTGGAGACCAGCATGTCTCCTTTTACCACCAGGGCTTGGAAAATCTCATCATACACTATACGATGTGCCTGAACCAGTACGGTAACTATGTGGAAAAATAAAGGATTGGTGTCCAACAATAACTGTATGGATTACTTTTCTCAATTTGTCATCATTCACCTAGAAAGAACAGGGAAACTTTGTTTCTGATTTTCCCTTTTATATACAGTGAACTTCCCACATAATGAGTCTCATTGAAGGTTTTTGTTATTTACCTTCCAAGCTCCTGTAGTCCTGCCTCTTTACCTCAGTGCTGTGTTTCCACCATATATGGTTTTCTTCATTTTAGCATTCATATCTCCTGTACATGGGGATTTAACTGTAAAGCTAAAGCTATCCCATTACAGTCCTGGACAGGCCCTTAGGGCTCCAGGAAGTTGAGGCTCCCAGAATTTCTAGACAGTCAACATATGAAGGTGGTAAGGTTGTCAGCCCTACGCACTGGCCGCCTTTACCCCCCAGGAGATATTCTGGGTACTCATTTCTGTTAGAGGTTCAGTCGACCTGCGACCAGAGGGATTGTGTCAATGAAAAATCCCACTGAACCCATCGGGAATCGAACCTGCGACCCTCTGGCTTATAGTGCAGTGCTTCAACCAACTGGGCCATCACATACCCCTGGATTTAACTGTAATTTATTCTTCTAATACATCCTTGCTGCAACCATTGAGGTTTAATTTTCTTGTAGGTTCACTGGGGGCAGCATCCACTTAGACCAGAGTTCCTGGAATCAACTTATTTCCTGTATCGTGCAACAGGTGATCCATACTATTTGGAAGTGGGTCGCAACGTTCTAAGAAGTCTGCAGAAGTACGCACGTGTCCCATGTGGATATGCAGCTGTCAGAGATGTGCGCACAGGCACACATGAGGACAGGTAAAATGGTTTACTCAGTGAGCCTGCTTAAAATTTATATTCATTGAAAAAGCACAGCAGCGAAGTTCACTGGCATTGGAAAATGATTACGTAACACTTTGCTGGCTCTAATGGAGTGGAATATCAAAACTATTTTTACCCCTGGGGTTAACAGTGTCTACATACCTGCAACATTCTCAGGTTGAAGTTTCATGTTTAACCAAACAACTTATGCTAAAGTAAACCCTGTGTTAATTTGAATGTTCTTCCTTGATTAAACTTATAACTGTTGTGTGACGCTATTGTACTGGTTACTGTGTGTTAATGTGCTGCTTATACTTGAAGCTGTGAGAAGCTTCTGTTTTTTTTTCCGTTTTGTCTAAGTTAGAATTTAGGCACATATAATGTAAACATAGCAGATAGCACCTTCTTCTGATAAGCAGACTTGCATGTGCTTCCTTTGTTTCAGAATGGACTCATTTGTGCTAGCAGAGACTTTTAAGTACCTCTATCTGCTCTTTGCTGATCCTGCAGACCTTGTGGTGGATCTGGATGAGTTTCTGTTTACAACAGAGGCCCATCTCCTTCCATTGTCACTGGCTCGCAACTCCAATTATACAGTTGTTACCGTAAGTAACACGCTGTATTTACTCTGCATGTAGGACACTCCCCCTTCTAGTCTTAAATGTTCAGAAAATTACCTATACAGAAAATGTTTAACTTTGCGCACAATTACAGTAAACCCCCCAATTTTACATTCCCACTTTTTGCGTTTTCACATTTTGTGCACTTGTTGTATGGTTTTGGCTAAATTCCCATAAGCACAACTTTTTCTGGATTTCACACTTTCCTGGTTTTTTCTGCCATTTTTAGGTGGTCCTACAAAAACATAAAATTGGGGTGTTATTGTATGTGGTAACTGCTGCATTTTTTCAGATGATGAAATAGGAAAGAATTGTTTTGTATTTAGGCAAATGGAGGAATTCATTTTTATGCAAAGATTGTAATACAGTAGAACCCGATAAGAAGTCCCCACATAAGAAGTTTTCCCCTGTAAGAAGTCTGATTTTTAAAGTCCTGAAATCCTTTTGCTTTTAATAAGCTTCCCTCTTAATGAGTCTTCCCGCTTAAGGAGTCCCTAATCCTCTGGTCCCTTGAAAGACTTCTGAACAGGGTTCTACTTAGTAGAAAACCAAAACTGGCACCCAAATGACAGTCCAGTGATAGACACAACAATTCTGGTGGCCACTTGGTTGCATAATCAGTGCAGTCCCCTGGAACCCTGAAATCCAGCATCCCATTCCTTGTTCTTAGGTTTGATGACCCATATGTTATGTCAGTTTTTGGGGTTTAGCTAAGTTATGTGTTCAAGCTGTTCCTTAGTCAAGCTGTCTGGTGGTTGGTTCATGACGTATGGGTTCACATGTCTTCTGTTCTGTATTTTAATTGTACTCAGCAGTGAAAAATCAGATCAGATTCAGTGATGCTTTCAAAGCCAGATAAATACCTGTATCAGATTTTGGTCTTTTTCATAGATTAAAACACTTCCTACAATTCTATTAATTATAATGTGAAGTTCACTTTTGTTATGTAGCTGAAGGAAGTTGGTTGTGTCTTAACACTCTGCTAGTTTACCAGAATACAAACTGTGATTGCATAAATGTCACTGTTGTGAAGACCTCATTTCTTGTATGAAATTTTGTTCTTCTGAAAGTAGTGGCATTTTGCAGATTTACCCTTTTATTGGTCTCTGCTTCTCTGACATATGGTGCCACATTAATGGGTGACTGATGCCTGATTTTTCAAGACAGCATAATGATCTCATCTTCAAGGCTTGAATGTCATTGAGATTCAATCCTTGAAGTTGGGACCACTCTGCTTTCTGAAATGTCAGACATCAGTCGCCCAGTAATGAGGCACCATGTGCCAGAAAAACAGAGACATCAACTGTACTGCTGTGAAAGTCTATAAACTTGTTTATGTTTTTGTACTTTGAAGAGTATGGCATTTCAGATCTCAGAGCAACAGGAGATGAGAAGAGCAGAAGCAGACCTGGAATATGCACGTTCTTGTCCAAATACATTGCACTTGTTCCCTGAATCAGTCCGTAGGCCATTACGCAACCTAGTGGATGGCGTTTGTCCACGCAGATCTGCCAATAGAAAACTGCATGCTTCAGAATTCCAGGTATTTACAGTGAAGTATTTTGTCAGCACTCCAGAGCATAGTGGTTACTGTGTGTGTGTGCCACCTGTTGTAACATTACGGAGCCTTGCATTTTCCCAGCACAGTGTGCTGATGTGTTTCGTATGATTCTCACAATATATAGCCAGTATTTTCATAACCAGCATTTTACTACGTTGAGTGTTTGTAATGGAGATGCGTTGTATTTTGTGTAGGAGGGGAACTGATTTTTTAAACATTATTTAGATGAATTTTAGCCTTCAAGCTGTCAGTGTTCTACATTGGAAGATGTTATATACAGTGAAACCTCTATCCATCGTTCCCGTTACCGTCGTTCGCCCGCATGTATCGTCTGCCTTATTTGGTCCCGAAATTAGCCCCATATAAATAACACTATTTCTTCCCGCCTCCATTGTTCCTCGAACTGTCGTTTTCCCGCACCAATAGTTGAAAAATCACGGTCCTGACGCAACATTTTCCCGCACTGATAGTTTTTTTTTTTAATTTGAAGCGATGGTTTAGCGAGGTTTAAGGACCGGCATGGCCTAGTATACAAGAAGTTAGTCGGAGAAAGTGTGGCAGTGGACAGCGAAAGCACGGAAGCGTGGCTGGAAAGACTGCCATCTTTGTTGGAGGGCTACGAACAACGTGATATTTACAACGCGGATGAGACGGGGCTCTTCTACAACGTGCTTCCTGATAGAACCTTGGCTCTCAAAGGAGAGTTTTGTCATGGAGGGAAAAACTGTAAAGACAGACTTACTGTTTTACTTTGTGTTAACAGTGATGGAACTGACTAACAAGTGCCGATTGTTATCGGAAAATCTCCGAAACCGCGATGTTTCAAGAATGTAAAAAAATTACCCACCAAGTACCACGCGAACAATAAAGCGTGGATGACCACAGACATTTTTTCTTCATTTCTGCGTTCATCAGACGCAAGTATGGGTGCACAAAACAGGAACATTCTCCTCTTTGTGGACAATTGTGCCGCACATCCAAAGGATACATCGTTTCTAAGAAATGTAAAAGTCTTACGGTACCCGGCAAATTGTACAAGTGTGCTCCAGCCCCTTGATTTAGGGGTAATAAACTGTTATAAGCAGCTTTATAGAAAACGCCTCGTGCAAACAGCTGTTTGCTTAATGGATGCAGGCAAAGATACGAAAAAGAAGATAAACGTGTTGGAAGCTTTGCACTACACTGTTGCAGCCTTGCAAGAAGTAACCCAGCAGACAATCGAAAATTGTTTTCGGAAAGCTGGTTACGTGCAGGGACAATATTCAGGCGATAGTGACGTCGTATTGACCAACGATGACGACGATTTCCGCCAAGACTGGGAAAAGTTCAGTGGCATGAACAAAGATAAATTCGAGGACTACGTCTCTGTGGACAGTCACGTGGCAACCTGTGGCGTAGAAGCAGTGCAGGAGCTGTGCGTGAGCCTCGTGACGTCCGGGAGTGTGGAGCGGGAAGAAGGAGAAGAAGAAGCTGGCGAGCTTTGCTGAGACGCATGAAGCGGTGATGGAAGATCTTTCTTTTATGCGCACAGCACGAGTGACAGTGGTCGTGAAAGTGTTCTAGGCCTTGAAAAATTGTACTTTGAATTGAAGAGGAGTAAAGTTTGCTCAAAACAAACGTCAATGAAAGATTTTCTCAGCAAGAAGTAATAATTATCATTAAATTGTTCTTATCTATAATTTTTAATGGTTTCCAGGTACTATCATTTCCCGTATGTATCGTTCAAATTTTCCGGTCCCCTGAAAAACGATGGATAGAGGTTTCACTGTATTTGTGATTAAATATGGTTTCTCTCAGTTTAGTGTCTATATTCTTGTTTACACATTTGTGATTAAATCAGAAAAGTTACCTCAGTTTAGTGTTTATTTTCTTGTTTACACATATTTGTGACTAAATTTGAAGGTTTCTGTCAGTAGTGCTTATATTCTTCTGTAAGATATTCTTCTCTGAAATGCTCTTACATACATACTGTACTAAACGTTGTTGTGTCCTAGACGTGTATAAATTTGTGTCCATTTAAGAAACATAGTATGGTAGATGGTGGCCTGTCATAAAATTTTTGCCCATTTGTTGGCCACCAGCATAAAAGGTTCCTCCCAAGAGTAAATATTGCCTTTTGGAGGGTTTAAAAAAAATTGGATAAAGGTCAGAATTGCTATGTTTGTGAATAATGTGAAATTGTGAAACTTATTAACATTGCAATCCATTTTCAGTGTAAAATACTAATTTTGTAGCAAAAAAGTTATGAAAAATCCTGTAATACATGTATATAATAATTGCAGAAAATGTTCAAGGCATGAAAGTTGATTTTTTGTAAAATATATAACACTTTTTGGAGGCATGAAGTACATTAAATTATTGAAGGAGAGTCTTATGGCATGAAGCATGAAAGCAGTTGATGTGAATTAATGAAAGTTGGAGCTTGACTGAGCTGAGAGTATCTTCACAAAGGTTGGAGAGTAGAAGCTGACTCATCAGCCATGTGGTGTCATCACAGTTTGTGAAAACCTCGTGAAATGTTGAAACAGTGGTATTAAAATGGGTGATCACAAAAGGGATCCAAAACATTGGCATTCATGAGCATCAGGACTATGCTACAAAGTTTTGGTAGGAAAATGTAAAGGAAAAAGACTTGCTTGGAAGATGTAGGGATTGATGGAATGGTACTATTAAAACGGATCCTAAAGAAATGGGATGGGAGGACATGGACTGGATTTATCTGGTCGAAGATAGAGATCAGTGGCAGGCTGCTGTTAACACTGTGATGAACTTTAAGTTCTTGTACTGTACATTTTTAATTATATATATCTTATGCAGACAAATGTACACTGTTTTATGTTACTTAACACAATTTTTATTAAATGCTGCCCGACATGTTTCTAGCCTATTTGTTGGAGGCCTCCAACAAATCTATAGTGAAAGCAGAATGACTGTTACAGATATCACTAACCAGGTACATCTAACGGCATTTTAAGAATTTTATATACCAATAATATAGCTGTTGTAATTTCAATGAAAGAGCCCCTGAAGATGAGCCTTATATAGGCTAGAAACATGTTGGGCAGCATTTAATAAAAAAATTTGTTAAATAACATAAAACAGTGTACATTTGTCTGCATAAGATATATACTGTGATGAACCTTTGAGTTCAGTAGCATACAGTTAATTTCTTGCTGTTTGAGTAATGTTGGCTACTCAAGACAGTTTCTGTTCCGTGGAGTTAGTTGACAGGCACAAACACCAGTGGCAGTTTTGATGCAGTGCAACAGGTGTGCAGGGACACTGGTGATGACTGGGGGTGAGGTAAAGGGTCTGCGGGACACTGGCAGCTGCTGTGTGCATGAGTAAGGGTTTCTAGGAGACACTGGCAGCTGCTGTGGTGCATGAGTAAGGGTTTCTAGGAGACATGGCAGCTGCTGTGGTGCATGGTAAGGGTTTCTAGGAGACACTGGCAGCTGCTGTGGTGCATGAGTAAGGGTTTCTAGGAGACACTGGCAGCTGCTGTGGTGCATGAGTAAGGTTTCTAGGAGACACTGGCAGCTGCTGTGGTGCATGGTAAGAGTTTCTGGAGACACTGCAGCTGCTGTGGTGCATGAGTAAGGGTTTCTAGGAGACACTGGCAGCTGCTGTGGTGCATGAGTAAGGTTTCTAGGAGACACTGCAGTGTTGTGGTGATGAGTAAGGGTTTCTAGGAGACACTGGCAGCTGTTGTGGTGCATTGTGTAGTGTCCGCAGGTGATTCTGTCACCAGTATGGCCGTCAATATGTTACTGTCGTTTTAAGTGTGAATCTGTTGTTCTGTGGTGGAATGGATATGTACATACTTCAGCCCTTTACATTTGGCATTCTAGTTGCAACCTACACTTGTTTTGTAGGATGCTTTGAGACATTGATTTTGTGCCCTGATCCTGTGTTCATGCAGGTTGTTGTACTAATGCTGATCTCCATCTTACAGGCTGGTAATGCAGATCACATGAAAATGGTGAAGGATATGGGCATTGCTATTCTTACACTTCCTGATGGAAGGGTGCAGCTTCTGCATACTTTTTCAAATGTAAGTTGTCACAGTGAAGTATGTGTAAAGCAAGAGGTTATCGCGACATGTTTGATTCCCAAAATGAGGTCAAAACAGAACAATTTGATACCTACGTTTGGTACTTAATTTTTTGGCGGACCTTTCAAAGTGATTGTGTCAGGGACAAGGCATGTTGCAGGGCTAGTCACCTATTTATCGTTATTTTGATGGACACCTATTTCAGCTACTTTGTAGTCTAAAGATTGGGGGTTGGGTTTGGTGCATTGGCATAGTGACTGAGAAATCGTGCACATTCAAAACTGGCACTCGTGCTGCGCACACGTTCAAAACCCAAGCACAAACGTTGAGTTCTGTGAAGTTCAAGTTTGTGTCTTATTGAAAAGTAAAATTATTCCTCTACTTAATTAAGCACCATGTCATCATGATGTCTGGGGATTAGGGGTGTAGCTCTGTATGGACGTAACCTCGGCGCTAGATGTAGGTGAGTGGTCAAGTTCGTGGTGCAGCAGATTTATTCATCGGGAAAGAGCGTCTAGTGACCATTGAATAGGAGGCTGGGTTAGACCCAGAACCAGTTTGGATGCTGTGGTGAAGAGAGAAATGTCCAGCCCTGCCAGGAATTGATCCCCGATTCCCTAATTTTCCAGCCCGTAGCCTAGTCACTACAATGACTGATTTGTCATGGCTGTGTTTTTAAAAATGCTGATATTACAATATTGAATCTATGTGTACACTGAGAACACTGTGTGTTTGATGAACTTAAATCTGTGTAAAACTGAATTTTGTGTTAATAGGATGAATTATTATGTTATCAAGAGACTGTGTTGGCAACGAAAGGTTCGTTGTTTGTTTTTAACACACTAAACAGCAATGCTGTGATTTAACTTTGAACTCTGAAGAAGAATGTCACTGTGTGTGTTACCATTAACTGTCTGTGTGTTGCAGTAATGTGATGTCACCTCTGTGTGCTGCACCTGGCCAAGTGTTGCCCTTTTAAATGCTAATTGAGTAACATATGGCTGGTGACCTCTTAGAACCAGGAGATTGACAATCGCCCATTGCCAGTTGATGAATGTTATTTGTGTTAAAGGCCCGAACACCGACTGATGCAGAAGAGGGACTGTTATTCATGCAGGAAATGGTTGAATTGGCCAAATCACAGTCACAACTACCTGACACACCTCCTCAAGCTGTTGCTTTTACAGTAAAGGGTGCAGGTGACTCTGAGGAGAAACAGGTTGTGATCAGTGCAGGACCTGCGCATTTTGGACGTGAGTTGCGTGGTAATGATCAGGTGAGAACATTGACTGCTGTGAATGTTTGTGGTAACAGCATGGTAGTTGTAAATCAGAGAAGGTGTAATGGTGAAGGCATGAAGAGGGTACTTTTCACACATTTTTTTGTAAGAAAACTCCTTGAGGAAATTGGTGAGTAGGCAGTAGAGTAATATTAAAATGTATCTTTTGAAGGGTAGCGTATTTAGTGATTGGAGCTTGTTTGGCAAAACTGCATTGTGCAGACTTTATTTGGGAAAAATAGGGTTGTGTCAGTGCGGATGCTTACAGGCACCCTGTCCCACCTAAGTACTTGAAATACAGACATATTAGCCATTAAACATTTGCACAGTGCTTGAGTAGATTCTACCAGCCTCTACAGCAGTTGAATGAGACACTTCCTGTGTGTATGTGAATGTATTTAAACTTTCAGCACTTGGCATATTTTTCACCATATATTTCATTATTTCCAGCTGCATGTATACAAAACCGCACTGGGTAAAACCTGTTAAAGACTCAGATTACCAGAATTATATTTAAAGTTTCAGCTCGTACCATGCAGTAAACCCTCTCCTTGGTTATAAAAAATAATCAGTTGATGCTGTATAGTCAAATAATCACTGCTCTGAGATTTATGTAGAACACACACACGTGCCCACATGCTCGCTCCTGTGTGCATGCGTGCATGCATTCGTGTGCATGTGCGTGTGTGTGGGGAGGAGGGCGCACGTGTGTATGCACATTCTGTGGATAGGGTATAGCATTCTTTTTAGTAGTAAACCTTGTGGCATTGAAAGGAACAACTACACTTAAAGCATAAATTTGGTACACCTGCCACATGAAAATGTGTTAAGATAAACATTTGGAAACATGTTATACATTTATTTTGCCAGCTGCTCTCTTTTTTTTTGTGCAGACAACTTTTCAATTTTCTCCAGTCATTCTCGTTGTCTTCTGCATTCATGTTTTGTTACACAGATTTTACTCATCAGCACCATCCTGCTTCATTGTAATCACTATAACGTATGTTCTTGAGAATTACTGTGTTCAGGCCATAGCTTCAGTATTAATTCTGCAAAATAATTGTTTCTCACCTTCACATAGTGTCTCTCTCTCATTTGCTACATTGACAGCACAATATGACTTATGTGTTACTGTCTACTGCATTTCTGATACATTATTCTAAAGCTTCAGACACTTAAAAACACACATATGTATGTGTGCATGCACACATGCATGCCTGCGTGGTATGTACATATGTGATGGGTGTACATACACACATGGCACCACACAACACACAATAATCACTCAAATTTTTAACCATTTTTAAGCACAGTTGCAAAGTGAATAGTGATTACTAGCCTTATCATGTCTGTCCATCTGTCTGGCCAACTCCCACCAGAAAGACTTTAGTGAAATTTCTATTAGGGATTCTTACTAAAATTTATTGACACATTCTGATTTTGGTTGAAATTGGACACGAACAGTCACTTTACACGAAGACCTATATACATTTGCATTATTAGTGTTATGATGGAGTCAGCCTGTATTCTCTGTGGGGTATGAATTAAGGCGTAAGAAATGATGTTCCAGACATGTTGCTGTTTACTAAACAGCACAGAAAGTAGGATATCTCTCACTTTGTGAGTATAATAAATTTATTGTAATTATAATTATTGAGTGTAATGTATCTCAGCATTTGTGAGGTAAGTACAAGAAATAAGGCCGTTCTAGAGAGGCCAGACGAATAGTTGACAATTTAAACATATTATCTCATGCAGAAAACAGAAGAAAGTAGTGATTGCTTTTTAGACTGTATTGAAATTATTTGTGAATACCAGGAACAGTAGGAATGATGGGGACATTAATAGAGCATATGGCCCAGAAATTTTCCTAACTTTTTAATTCTGAAGTACAGTAGAACCCTGTTAAGAAGTCTTTCAAGGGACCAGAGGATTAGGGACTCCTTAAGTGGGAAGACTTATTAAGAGGGAAGCTTATTAAAAGCAATAGGATTTCAGGACTTTAAAAATCAGACTTCTTACAGGGGAAAACTTCTTATGTGGGGACTTCTTATCCGGGTTCTGCTGTAGTTAAAGCTTGTCATATTTATTTGAGGTAAATACAGTATTTAGTGGTGAATGAAATTTTGTGAGCAGTCTTAGAATGGTTTTGTCTTAGCAATATCAGTAATACATATTTTCATTGCATCGTGATGTATCTTAAGTTTTAGTTTTACTGTATGTTGCAGGTGAAAGGTCGTGTTGGTGTGGCAGACCCTTTAAGAGTGTGTGGAGATCTGCTGAACCCAGAGCGTCTCAGGGGACGCATTGCTGTATTGGAGCGTGGTGACTGTATGTTTGTTGAAAAGGTGGGTGAAAGTTCATGTTGTGTTTCATGTTTTGAACCATGCATGAATGTGTTTTTGTTGTGAAGGTTGGAAACAGTGTTACGTATTTGAAGACTCAACATTATGTTTATTGGAAATGTCAGTGAGAATATGGAGTACAAATCAGAGGTGTAGCCACTTTGTAGTTGCATTTGTTGAATGATGTATGATATATTGGTGATGTAATCTCAGTTGGGTTCCATACATTTATCCATCTCCAGTCTCAACTTGTCCCCCTGTGCAAATACTGCAAACTTGATAGTTGCCCATATGTTTTTATTACATGATGTTTTCATCACCACAGATTTTGCCCTGTTGTCATCACCAGTATAATCTCATGGCAATATGCTGGTGCTTCATCAGCATTTCCAATTTGGCCCCCAATGTAATTGTTCATATTGTGAATTCGAATCACATGTCACTGAAACGCAACAGCCTTCACCACAGAGTCTGCTGGAAATCTCTGGCAATGGAAAGTTCTTCAGCAAAGAGAGAAACCATTTCTCTTTATCATACATATTTGTCCCCAACTTTTGCTGGTGTTTGTGTGATTTGGCAAGTTTCAGTGCTTTATATTTTATCACCTTACTTGTTTTCGGCTCTCCAGTTTTTACTGTTCCACGCACAAACTCAACAGTGTCTTGTTCTTGTTTATGAAAATTATGTACTTCAATCTATTGAAACATTTTCTGGCGGTGGTCTTTTTTTTATCACCTTCTCTTTATGTTCTGTCCCGGTCTGGATGTTTGTTTCTGAAACCCTAAGTTTTCATGTTGCGCTGCATTCATTTGTTTTCACGGCATGGTTATTGAGCGTTAGTTAGCACTGTAACCTCTTCATCCATCCATCCATCCACCACCCATTCATCCATGCACCCACTAACCCGTCTGTCCATCCATCCACTCATCCACCCACCCACCCACCCATCCATCCATGGCGCTAATATCCCGTTTGGGCCCCGGCCTCCCTCAAAAAGTGTTTCCATTCCATCCAAAGCATCTTGGAGAAGTTTTTGTTGACATGAAGCTTCTTATGGGGAGAGGTTGATCTCACGCCTAACCCACAACCTGGAGGTATCCCTTTTTCTCTGGGGGATCTTTGATCTGTGTGGCATGGGAGACCTTGCCTGTAGCGACACTGCCTGTGGCATAGCTCTCGGGATTCATTGACCATGCATGCCCAACCACTACATCAAGGTAGGGGACATTGCTTGATCCCATTTGGAATATTCAACCATCGTAATGAATGTACTGTTACACCCACAGACACTCTGCTGTCTCTTTTGGCTACACCAGTGAAGTTTTATGACACACATTTTGGTTTGGCGTGGCGTGACATGGCCTATTTTATCTTGGCTGAGTCCATTTCATATGTGCATTCTAGATGATCCCCTATATTTAAACAAGACAAAAATGTTGTCTTTCATTCAGGTAAATGCAGATATATGTACCAATAGTTTGGTGGAACTTGCTACCTGTATCATCAAGGTTGTCCAAGACATAGATAACCTTGAAGACAGAGGCTTGAAACTCCTCCAAACACTGGTACATATATATCAATGTTCATGGTGTCCAGTCTCAGAATACTTGTATCTTACACCCTTTTACTTGAGTGAAAATGTTCACATCCTATATCTGTATTGACTGCAGATCTGTTGACTGTTGGGGAAAATTCTGCCATTTGGCTTTTTTGCAAATTAGTAGAATGTTTGGTAATATTGAGAAAGGTGTTGCGTATTTGTTTGTCCACCAACATAAACTTGTGTAACAGGCAAGACGAATCCAAAAAGCGGGAGCCATTGCAGGAATTGTGGTAGACAATACACCAGGGACATCAGCAGCCACTTCGGCGATGTTTGCGATGTCGGGTGACGGCACGGATGACGTTAGCATTCCTGTGGTGTTCCTGTTCTATCAGGATGCCTCTCAGCTGTTGCAAGCTGTGAATGGCAATCCTGCACTTGAAGTAACTGTGGCTGACATGAGAAGCATGCAACAGCATGATGGGACAGGTGGGAAAATAATTAATTGTGTGTAAATTTTATATTAGTCTCACCGTGCATTTTTTTACAATTCACTGTTTAAAACGCCAATGAAATGCACTTCACTTTCACTTTTATTATGTATTAATCAACCCCTACATATGTTTCGGTCTTATATAAGGCCATCTTCAGGGGGTTCATAAACTACGTTCATTTTACATCCAATGTTACGTCTGCCATTATACTAGTCCAATCTCTTTGTATATAAGTTACAATCACTTACAAAGTCAGAATTTAAAGTATATATAAAAACACAGTATAAAATCCTTAAAGTTCGTCAAAATTCGTGTTAAAATAGTAAAATTGCAACAATGTGGATTATTATGTTATCTCTTCACCTTTGGCTGGTTTTTGTACTTGGTTTTGTATATTTAGATGGTCATTTAGTAATTATGTCCTGCTTTTTATGTCGTCTGTGTCTCATGCTGCGGTGTGTACTGCCTCTACACACTGCAGTACACACTGCAGAAACAAAATCAAGCAAGTCTGTTGTGTAATATGCTATGCTTCCACTATACACAGTGTTGCCAATTGTATAATATGCAGCTGTCAGATATGCCATAGCTCAGGCAGTCACATACTCCCTTCTTACCACAGAGGCACAGGGTCATTCGCAGTGTAACCCATTTAGGATTTGATTTGGATGAAGTGGTACTGGGGCAGGTTTTCTCCTGTCAGGTATCGTTCCACCAGTGTTCCATGTTCACCCGTTATCAATGGCTGGTGCAGGAGGTCGACTTGAGGCTGCAGTGCAAAGGGTTTGAGTTTCACCACAGGGATTTGTTTTGTTGACTTACTTCCATTGTAAATGTGTATCAGTTCTCAGTCACGTACTGTAAGCGTTGAGACATGCAGAGGAAAGGGGCCAAGACAGCACTTACCAATCTAAGGTTTGTAGTGCAAACATGCAAATTATGCCAACATAAAATGAAATTAATTATTATAGCCCAGAAGTTAGTTGTTTGTTGTCGTATTTTACTAAGCTGCTGACAGTGTAAGTGAAATGTAATCTGGTATAGCAAGTTGGCTCGAATGTTAACATTTCAGAAGGTTTGTGTTTCATTTCTTGGCCAGAACAGTGACAGTCGTGATGGAGGTCTTGTATCGTTTCAGTGTGTACCTTCAGAAGCATGCTGGGTAGTACCACAAATTAGCCTACACACTCTTGTGACTTGTGTCATTTGATGCTTGTGATCTTAGTTGAAGTAAGAATTTAGCTTGGTGGAAGTGAAGAATGCCACAACATATCTCACAGGCTATCCCAGTTTGTGATTCAGTCCATTTGGCTCCTGAATGGGAGTGAGACAGTATGATTGAGCTATTTCGTGTGTTAAAATATCAGATGAGTGTGGAAAGGAACACAGTAAACGAGTACTGTACAGTAATTT
Organism: Reticulitermes speratus; assembly: GCA_021186555.1. Taxonomy (NCBI): domain Eukaryota; kingdom Metazoa; phylum Arthropoda; class Insecta; order Blattodea; family Rhinotermitidae; genus Reticulitermes; species Reticulitermes speratus. The sequence goes on along the minus strand of JAJKFL010000006.1, from coordinate 43,759,010 downwards.
CTCACTTAATGTTAGGTTATGTTCCTGAAAATTGCAACATGAAGTGAAACAGTGTAGAATGGGGCTTTTTTTTTTTTCCATAAGAATTAATTAAACTTTAAGTGACCAGGGTTGGTATTAAAATTTTAGCACATGAGTTATGAAAAACTTATTATTTGAACAGAAAAAGATAAAATTATGAAATAAGTGGAATTTTGTTTAAAATAAAACAGAGATTATGCAGCTTGTCTTAAAAATGCAGTAAACTTCGTTGTTGCCCAAATACATAAACTGAATTTCGGGGGATTCTTTTTACGTGCATTTGTGTTTGCTAACACAGGCTGCTTAAAGGTTAGAATGCCTGATAGACGTGCCATTGACGATCCCACCAACTGGGGGGGGGGGGGGGGGGGAGGGGGGTGCAGGAAATGTCAACATTAAAGGAAAACGGTCTTGTTAATGGCAACGGTAAATGTGGGATTTTATGTACAGTACAGTATTTGATATTATTTCTGTTTTCAGCAAAATCACCTGCTGATAAGCTGCGAAGTCATGCTTCTCCATCTTCATATCAAGAAAACTCGCAAGCTTCAACACTGGAAAGGCTGAAAGATTCGATCCAAGAGTTCCTCAACAAGCAGGATGCCATGCCAAAGATTCAGGTTTTCTGTCTACGTTTTTTTATGGATTTCACTCAAAGGCATATAATGAATATGAGATTTGTAGTTCTCATGGCAGTGCCTGTGAAGATAGTCTTTTGTGGCATGTGATGCCACATAGTTCTGTAAGCAGTAACCAATACAGTAGAACCCTGTTAAGAAGTCTTTCAAGGGACAAGTGGGAAGGCTTATTAAGAGGGAAGCTTATTAAAAGCAATAGGATTTCGGGACTTTAAAAATCAGACTTCTTACAGGGGAAACCTTCTTATGCAGGGACTTCTTATCCGGGTTCTACTGTATTAGGGAGTAACATGCTGCTTTCAGCTTAAGAATAAATACCCATGAGGTTGGAGGCTTTATGTTTGGATCACTTATGCCGAATTTCACCTGAATCAGATTATAAATTTGGACAGTATAGATGTAAATTCTTTCAAACTTCCTAGTAGAGTATGACTTTCACAGTGCCGATTTTTAACAAACCTCACCGTCACTTCATAATTTTTTGTGGACATCTCCTGTACCAAATATTACGCATATTGGGTGGAAATAGTTGAAAGTGTGCACAAAATTTAATTTACGTTCATAAGTAATGTCTACCTTTTACTGTACCAATCTTCATGAAATGGCATTAGCACAACTACATTTGTAAAGAAGTTCTGTACTGAATTCCATGAAAATCTGATGAACATTTTAGTTGCTAATATTTGGTCACAGATGGACATTTCATGAAAATCTGATGAACATTTTAGTTGCTAATATTTGGTCACAGATGGACATTTCATGAAAATCTGATGAACATTTTAGTTGCTAATATTTGGTCACAGATGGACATTTCATGAAAATCTGATGAACATTTTAGTTGCTAATATTTGGTCACAGATGGACATGGTCTCCACGTAGCGTGTTCTTTGTTTACTTCATAAAGGATGCCTGAAAAGTGATTTTCACACATGTGCTAAAGTAACCATGTTGTTTGATTATTATTTGTGTAGGCATCAGTGTAAGATGTATAGTTTTCAGTTTTTCTTGTTCCCCATGTTTCTGGCACATTTAATGCTTTCCTGCCACTGTTGTTTTCCCATGTTTATCAGTCCCCACACCCACACTCACATAAAAAACAATGGCTAGAGATGTCATAAAGGAGTTTTTATTGCATGTATACTCGATTTACTTGAATGCAGGATTGTCATTATCATAATAATTTACAAAGTTTGGTCTGTCAGCCTGGGCTAGTGTAATTTACATGAACTAGAGATTTTAGTCCTCTGAGATGTGGCTGTGTGTTGTTGGGGGAGTGGTCTCCAACATTTTGAAAGGTGTATGGCATTTATCTTCAGGCCAAGTAGTATCGTTCAAAATGTCAGGAACTACTAACCCAATGATACAGTGTCATATCCCAGGAGAGTTTAATCTTCAGCTACACTGCTGTGAGAACTTCAAATTTTACAGGTGCTGTGTCTGTTATAAACACCTTTGTTGAGATGTGGTAGCTTTAAAGTTGTCAGGTCTTTAATTGCCTTCACCCTAGTAAAACCTGTGCCTGTTCGAAGCACACTCTTTGTTTTCAGCAGGGAAGTGTAGGTACCCCAGAGGTGACACAAGTAGATGTAGGTGATTTCCGTGCAACAGTGGAACATAATCCTGGTGGTCAGGAGATCATTCGCATCACTCGTCAAGACCCCTCACCTGCAGCGTCCGTGGGTGGAGCACAGAATAGCAAGGTGGCCGACGAAGAGCATTGGCGGCAGGTACTTACTGCTCTGACAGAAGATGAAAAGAAGGGAGATGTGGTTTTACCTGCATCTGTGCTGCACCTCTACCATCAGTTGCTCAACAAACAGGTGCCTGGCAGCACAGATGGCTCGTCTGCAAAGTTGCGAGCTGCATGGCTGCTTGCAGAATTGGTGCAGCTAGGTGTGGCTAGCAGGACAAGTGACAGGCCTGCTGGACAGGCTGACACACAGCAGGTGGAACTTGAAGTTAAGTGTCCTGGGAAACAGGTTCCGGTTAACAGTGCGAAGTCAGAGAGCAGTGACGATATTGTGATAGGAATAGTGGAAGAGGAACACTGTGATAGTGGCAACGAGAGTACAGAGAAACTTAGAACTTCTTCAGACAGTGAACATGAAGACAGAAAGTTAGTGCATGGATCAGATGAACTATGAAAATTGTGCGCTGTGGCATGAGATAAACTGACCTGAAATTGAATTACGCTTGGCCATATGTGTTTTTAGTGGCTGGGTAGGTGAATGGGTCTGTGTACCGTCATAAGCAGAAGTGATGACTGGTTTTGTTTTTCTGATTGTGGTTTTGTGAGAATATATTAGGTCACTGGAATGGTTGCCTGACACAAACAACACAAATGTCATTCCGTTTCACAGCACCATATGTGACATGTTTTGTACTTCATATACCAAATCCCCATCCATGTGCTGTAATATGTAAGTCATAATTTCCAACTGAGGTGGGAGAAATTGAAATATTTTTTTAAAAATTATTTGAATAATTGCAGTTAAATCTGTCTTAATTATTGCACTGTTCTGTGTTTTAATGTCTTTCTGAATTTGATTTCACTCTTTCAGTTTCCAGCTTTAGATACACTGCTGGTTGAATGAAGAAAACATTTTCTGTTTAGCCCTTTACCTGGGCATTTTAAAGAAAATGGAAATGAAGGTTGATGAAATAAACATATTTTAAAATAAGATAAAGGAATCATCACTTGCCAACATCAAGCCAAGGTGAATTAACTTTTAGTAGTACTTGTTCACTAACTCCTTATTAATGGCATCTCGTGACACACTGACCGTCAGTGTGTGTGTCTCGTGTCTCATTGTTGACAGAAGCTGTATCAGTTAAAATGATCTCATGCCAAACATTTTCGTAGGCATGAGTGGAGGTCAGTTAGGCTTCTCCTCGTGGCGGGTGTCACGATTACTTTTTTTCTGATATGTGATGCTGCAGAGTGCTGTTGGAGTAGGTACATGCCAACCTTGTGGAGGAATCTGATGTCTCCATCTTCAGGATAGATGAGTGGTACCGCTCTACCAAACTTCATAGTATTACATCCAAGGAGACTGTAAACATAAAATATGAAGATTTATGACCTGCATATCATTTAAAGCATTTTTTTTTTTGAAAATTTAATACATATCCTTATAGTTTTAGACCACGTATATTGTACTGTTTAGTCAGTGAATGAAACAGTTTTCTGAGGAAGCAAAATTGTGGAATGATTTATTTTTTACAGCAACAAAGCTACTATTAAATGAGTTTGAGGTTTTCGCAGTGGTATTGCTGAGGATTGAGGATGTCTGGAATGTGATGCTGTGTCAAGTGCATGGTTCCCAACATTTTGGAGGAACAGAGTGTCTTCATTGTCAAGGGCCAAGCAGTCTAACAACGCAGCATCACATCCAGGAGAGCTGAGTCCTCAACTGTTAACCCTGTGGAACATAGTGGCTGCTGTATATGCCACCATAAACAAGATTGTAAAAGTGTATGTTGTACACTTAACAGGCTCAACTTCAGCAGAAGACATTATAAATGACATCGTAACATCTGTGCCCTTCAAATTACTTGTGAGAAAAAAGTAAATAACAAGTAAGCTATAAAACCCATTTATACAACTGCTTTGCTTTGTTTTAGATATTATTCGGTTAACCTCTGTAGAATGTATTTATGTTGTTGTGTAAAATGTTCATTACGATCGTCCAATCTGCAGAAAATTGATTTGTTGTAAAAATGTTCTGTAAAATTTTCAAGAATCAGATTTAATTAGAATCAGTTTTATCTGTTTTGGGGTTGTTTTATGTGTGCAGACAGAATGATTTTGAAACGTGTTTTGCATGGATGTAAACAACCCTAGAAACTGCAGTTTGTGAGCAGTAAATATTTATGCCTTTCAGATGAGTCTCAGAGTAAAGGGGTAATTGGCAAGCATGTGCAATGGGGATGCATTGTGTTTTGTGTTCGGTAAAAATTAAATTTCTAAATATTATTTAGATGATGTTTAAATTCCAGAGGATAAATTTACCGAATTAATTAACTGAAGTTACAGTGTTTGTTGTTGTTTTTTTTAATTACACCCTCTCAGCTGCATAGGTTATATGGCTGTGAATGTGAGTGAGAATATTATTGAAGGTTCCATTCCTGTGGGATGTGACATTGAATCACTGGATAATTGGTTCCCTGGCAGAGCACATGTTCCCGACCACCACGTGCATTTCCACAACACCAAAATCCTCTCCACCTACCCCAGCCACACAGACCAGCTCATTAGGGAGGCAAGTGAGATGGATTTCAGGCTTCCGCCACGATGTTGATGAAATCTGTGGACTTCTGGGTAATTACACGGCGTCGTGTGGTAATTATTACCGACGTTTAGGGACAAATATCGGTCCCATCTTCACGGGTCAAGATTCCAAGTAGGAAACGTCGGTAAGTAATTACCACACGATGCGTGTAATTACCCAGAAGACCACAGATTTCAAGTGAGATGGAGTTCCATGCCAACAACATAAGCAGAAGGATGGCCTGATCCTGAGCAGGTTACTACCTCAGGGAGCACAGGAGGCCTCTCTGCGATGGTTGCTCACAGTCCTTTATAGGACCAACTCGCTGAGCCCTTCCTCTCGCACATTCTGCCCAAATTCGCAGGTGCATACCTCATGGTGTCAACCAAGACTGACAACACATATCCTTCCACCCCACCTAATTTGATTTAATCCCAGCCCTTTGCTGGCCCAAGTGGCACACACAGGTGTAGTCTTTGTTGATGGACTACTCAGTACGCAACAGTCAGTATTCATTCTGTAGTCTGTCTTACGACAGGTCCGTAGCCTCTTCCAAAGCGAGTTCTCCATTGAGTGCGATCTAGTGCTTCCTCTTTAAATTCCCAGTATCCTCTCGTTTCTAAGGTCATCCAGTAGCTGCTTATGCCTTCTTCCTCGTCTTCCCGTCATTTCTATCCTTCCCTCTAACTTTCCTTCAATCACGTGTTTTAGAAGCAGTTTCTATGCAATATATGACCAATCCAGTTAGCCTTTCTTCTTTTTATTGTATGTAGGATATTCCTCTCCTCCTTGACTCTGTGTAATACTTCTTCATTTCTCGCACGATCGGTCCAACTGATCTCCATTCTTCTCCAGCACCACATTTTAAAACTTTCCAGGTATTTGTGATCTACTTTGTGAAGTGTCCATGTTTCAGCACCATACAAAGCTATGCTCCAAATGTAGAACTTTACTGGTTTCTTCAGTCAGCATTAACGCTATGTAATAACCGATGTGGCCAGCCGCTGTGTTTTCTCAGTCTCGCTGGGGAGATAGCTGTATGCATTCTCATCACCTCTTCTCACCACCATGTTTCTTTTCATCCACCATGCAGTTTGTTGCTGCACCTGCCAGCCCGTGTTGGTGATCAGTCAGTGACTCGTCCTTGACTGCTCTTCTCAGGGCCTATGCTACACCACCTGACTCCACCCCCACCTCCCTGATTGGTCTGTTACTTTTCTCACCAGCTATAAACTGGTCACAGTGTACATATGCATTTATTTCTTCCTGTCCTGTCTGGGACATCTCTCAGAACTCTAGACTTGAACGGAGCCAGTACAGTCCTTCGAAACGTCGGGAACTGATTACCCAGTGATGCAGCATTGTATGTGAAACAATTGTTAGCCATACCACTATGAAAAATTAGCACTGTCAAGAACATGATCATTAAACGCTGAAATTAAAATACAGTGAGACCTATTTAAGATGACCCCACTTTAGATGTCTTCCTGCTGAAGACAGTCATTTTGTACCAAAATCTTCCCATGTGATTATTGTATAGGTTGCCCTTTTAGTACATTTCCTGCCTAAGAAGCATGACAGTTTAATGATGCAATGAATTTTGACACTTTAAAGGTTTTTGCATCAAGATCTTAAAAGCAATATTTGCAAGTTCCCATCTGTTTAATGTTTCCAACCTGCAGTGATGCAATGATGCTGTCGGTCTCTAAAGGTTAATCTTTAATGTCATTTCTGCACGTGCATTTTATGGCATGATATACATGGCTTGTAGTTATGTCATCTGTCATGTTGATCAGTGAGTAGACCGTGTGTGTGAAGCCTGTCAGAGTTGGAGAACATTTGTTTTTCTCAGGCTGTGTCAATCACTTTTACATTAGTACAGTTGAATATTAAGGGAATTCAAGTCGAGACATTTGGCATCTTGTACTGCATTTTAACAGAACTTAAAATCTGAGAGAAGCGACCTCACAGCATGGTACAAACTACAAGGTGAAGAAGAGTGCGTTTAACACAATGTCTTGTAAAACTGGCTTACATGACGTATTTATAATACAGAATGATCGAAAGTCATGCAACCCAAAGTCTGATATTAATACTAGCTAGGAATGTGTGTGATGAAGTTGAATTGGTGGATATGTTGGTATTACTGCGCAGAAGTCGTGTGTAAGGGCAAGCAAAGGTCACGTGACCTGGCGCCATCTCAGCAGTAGCTTTAAATCGTGCGGCTACCGCCATGTCTTTTTTCACTAGTGCAGCGTGGTTTAATGTTGAACATTATCTTCAATCTAAATCCAGTTTGAAATGCCAGGATGATTTTAGGAGTGCCTTCCCGAAGTCTCAAGTGCCAGATAAGTCAACAGTATTTCGTTTAGTAGACCGTTTTCGTGGAACAGTTAGTGTGAGTGATCGAAAACGTTCTGGTCGTTCTACAGTGTTAAATGACGTGAGTGTGGGAAAAATCTGACATTCGTTAGTACAATGTCCACGAAAAGCTGAAATGTATTGGGACATTTTTAAATTTTTTTATTAAATTTGGGTTACTTGACTTTTCGATCACTCCGTAATATACCCATTAAGCAAATGTTAAAAAGGTTGTATGATCATCAAAACCACATAAAAAGGATGTCTGGATGTATTTATATGCCTCTGTCACAGGCTATGTCATTCAAATGTTTAGTTATCGGAGTGCAGATGCCCAGTTTTGATTCCAGGGCATTCAGTGTGGGATTTGTCATGGATGACTGCACTGGGACAGATTTATGTGTAGGTACTTTTATTTTCTCTTGTCACTGCGTAGTAGTCGCTGACCAATACTGTCTCACCAGGCAGAAATCCCAACCTCACTATCAGCATTTCGTAAATGCCTACCAAGTTCCAAGTTATCAGTCCTAGACTGTAGCTCCACTGATTCTTAACATCGACACTAGATGGATAAACCGTAAAGTGTCATGTAATATTGAGTGAAATAATGGGGAAAAGACAGGGAAAGAATCAGTTGTTACCTTTTTAAAATACCACCCATAATTAAGTGATGGGAATGAGGAAAATCACGAGAAATTCACGGGACGTAGGCCACAGGTGTGCTACCCTGCTCAGTTCGATGACAGTTCGCATCTTATACAACTGGTTCTCAGACTTTTTTGTCGACCTCTAACAATCATAAATCACGTTGGACTTACGACCCAGACAGCACTAACACGTACTCAGCCTCACATTAAGCCGTCAGATTCTCTTGGTTTTCAGCGTTACGACTCTTTACGTTATGTCTCTCGTGACCAAAGTGTGGGTCGCAATCCTGGGGGTGGGAATCGCTGCTACAACACATTTAGTCAACTGCAGCAATGAAGGCAGAACAGGACAGTGGTAGGGTAGGTTCGAGACATGAAGGACGTATCTTCCTCCAAAACAATGGTAACTACTACCATACCACACAGCGGTACATCTCAAAAGACCATTATCTTTAACGTTGACTTAAAATATATGTTAGTAGCAAGGACATAGGAAGTGGGAGTGTCTGCCTTCGGACGCACTTTTACAAAGAAGTGAAACCAGCTTACAAAGGAATTCCTGGGGTATGGAATATGTTCTGTATTGTAGTTTTCCGCTTGACGTATGAACTTAACTAAGTCCATGGTCAAACATAAAACACTGAAACAACAAATGCACTATTATTATTATTTTAGATATTATATATCGGGGCACGCGATGGCGCAGTTGGTTGAGATATACCGCTACAAGCCGGAAGGTCGCGGGTTCGATTCCCGATGGTATCATTGGAATTTTTTATTGACATAATCCTTTTGGCTGGACTATGGCCCTGGGGTCGACTCGGCCTCTAACAGAAATGAGTACCAGGGATATTTCCGGGGGGGGTTTAAAGGTGGCCGGTGCTTACAACTGACAACTTTGCCACCTTGATGTGCCGATTGTCTAGAAATTCTGGGAGCTGGAGCCTCAACCTCCTGTAACCTGTCCAGGCCTGTACAGGTGTGCTTTACCTTTACATTTCAATATCACACTCCCACCTCTGTCTAGGTAACACACATAAAAGATAACATTAAACTGCATTAACCAAGTATCTGTGATTATGAATACGTATCATTGTATTCTGGCATGTAACATCGTATAGTCTGGTAGATATATTCGAATGTTGTGGAGGCCCTCGGTGCTTCCAGCACTTTCTTTACTTTATGCACCGAGAGTACCCTAGTTCAGTTACTAGACTGTGGGCGACACCGGCACGTGGTGGCAGGAGCAGAGGGTTTTCTTCCTCCACCGCTTCCAGGTCTGTTCTGAGGCCCACCTAGACTCCTAGCAAATGGGTACCGGCGGATCTTTCTGCGGAGTAGAGCGGCCGGGGCGTGAAGCTGACCACTCACCCCATACGTGTTCACGTCTTAGTGCTTGATTAAGCACTAGTTGTATCATAAACTCAACATCACAGCACACGGCTCTACTGCTTTAGTGACACTTACTACACAAAAATGGAGAGGTTTCACTTGTTGAAAACGGCAAGTTGCCCCTTTGTGCGTCACGAAGGCGTATGGATGGAGTAGAGTTATAGTTCCAGTCATCTTAACTTCGGCATTAGTTGGAAGTGAATGGTAAGGTTCACACCCCAGCCGCTTACCTCCGGGGGCGATGATGTTAAACTAATAAGTAGACAAATAAATTGCGAGGACAACACAGGTGACTCAAGGACTTAAATGAGGGACGAAGACATCCTTTGACCGTTCCTGTTTCGAAATTTATGAAGCCAAGCAGAATTCCGCAATGTAATTGGAGGCTCGTGAGGCTAGGCGGTGCTGAACGCTGGCTTAGCGCTGGGACTGCAGGCAGCAGACGGTGCTGCCATCTACGAAGAATGTTGCTGGTTAAGATTGGTTATCCGTGAGAACTTGCTGAGAATTTGTGCAGGACAAACGATACAGTGACATATTACTGTGATATTGTGGGGGGCCTCGGTTCAATCCAAAGTCAGTCCATGTGGGATTAGCTGAGAACAAGACAGTGTACGTACGAGTATGGTGTAATATTGAGGCGCGTTCGCGTAATTGTTGTTGCCGTGCAAAAACAATAAGTATTACGTATTACGAGTGTGAGTTTGTAGTCAATTATCCAGCATGCACCGTATTATATTGTCATCTGTGGCCTGTCTGGCTGTAATTGCTCCACATTATCTCATAAACGGCACGATTTTCGGGAAAATTGTATTGAAAATAAAATGTGTGTTTTGATTTTCTCTGCGACTTTTATCTGAAACCTGTCTTATTGTAAGAAGATTTCAGCGAGATATAAATGTGCATTGGTCTTCATGTAAAGTACTCGTTATTCTTGCCAGATTTTAAGCAAACTCGAATTTTCTAAACAGATTTTCGAAAAATCTTCAAGTAACAAATTTCATGAAAATCCTTGCAGTGGGAGCCGAATTGTTCCATACGGACAGACAGACGTGACGAAGCTAATAGTCGCTTTTCACAATTTTGCTAACGCACCTAAAATGTGACACTGGAGCAGGCTTGCATCCCATTACTTTGGTTTCGCCCTGCAAAATATCACTCCACCAGTTCTCCGTAGGCCTACTCATCTATAAAAAGGGGTTCGTACGACAAGCCATACAAAGGTCCTCATTCTAACTCGGCTGCTGGCAGTAAGACAATGAAACAATATATATATATATTGTTTAGCGGGGGCGGGATAGCGTTTTAACATTTGCCTTTCCGAAGAAACGGGCCCACACTGTAACTCTGAGAACCATTTGGAGCAACTTATCCGCCAATTTATGAATGCTATGATAGACGAAAATGTCTGGAGCAGGGTTCTTCGTACTTCGGGTCGCGACCTATCACACCGTCGCAAAGAGTTCTTCACTGTGCCATAGCTGCCTTTCCTTCTGTGTCTTGGCGTCTGTTTCAACTTCCTGACGCCCCCGGCATTTCCACCACATGTTTTTTCTCCTTTGGGCCCATCGATATTTCAACCAAGGAGAGAATCACTGTAGACTTTGAGGACAACGGCCTGTAGTGACACTGGCCTTGCTCTTCTTTCATCGCAACCGACTTGCCATCTGTTCTATATGTGTCTCCCATTTTCTTTGTCCCTCACATTTCGCTGCCTCTGTTTTTCGTTTCTCTACCCCTACCCACTGACATCTGTCCTTTCCTCCAGAGGTGTAACTTGGCTAATAAAATTGGGGGAAGGGGCAATATCGACTATGCCTCTATTTTACGTCCCATAAAGTGCAGGTTTTTTTTTTTCTGTCTTCACACTACTCAAATAATCGCTTAGAAAATATTTGTATTTGTTTATTTGCCCCTCTTCAACTCAGTAGCGAAAAATATCCCCCCCCCCCACCCACCCACCCACCCAGCTACGCCCGTATTTTAAAAGTATTTCAAATTTTTTATCACAGTGTCTTGGTTAATACTTCTCGAAGATGAAGTGTCGCCATGTTTGGTCTCATATCTTGTGGTAAGACACAAAATGGCGCGCACAACAGGTGACAACATATCCGTCTTGCTGCTATGGACATTGTACGTACAGCTTTACGTGACACAACCTGCGTGTGGGAAGAGAGACGTCCGACTGTTGACAAGTCTGAAAGCGAAGGAGAGGTAAAGTCCTAGCAGTGCAGCCGATGTGCGTCTGTCTGGCTCTGTCAACGTGTATTGCTGACTGCGACGGGACCATGAGGGCCAGAACGTCACACCAATCACAGCAGGTAAATAAATTAAATTTAATCACATTTCTTTGTTACATTTTTATTTTCGTAATATAAAGCAAACATTATAATCTTTTCAAATTACAAAAGTAACTACAGTCAAATTATTTCATTCTTTTCTGCCAAATAATAAAACTAATTTTCTTCAGCTTATCATTGCTATTTATATCCACAAATTACATATAGGCCTTGTTTTACGCCCGTTTGTTTTGAACCTTTTTGCTTCTACGACACTTACTAAGTGATACCACTTTTGAATTTACGCCCTCTCATTTTCGGCTTAACGCCTTTTGGCTGGCTGTATTCTGTTACGTTAACCCCTTAATTCTGATAGGAATATTATTTTTGATTTAGGCCACTGTTTCTGAAACACAACTATAGCGTAAAAGAGGGCCTTGGTGTACAGTGGCATGGAATTAGACATTTGCAGTTAATTGGGTTCAAGCTTGTAAGTGTATCTACCCACTTTTCTCATGTTTTTACGAAAGTTCGGATTATAAATGATTTAATTGGGTCGAGGTGTAAAATGTGAGGGAAAAGTTGTAAAAACGTCACTCTATAACACAACACTTAAAAGAGACTCGATGTCCCTCAGGTTCTACAAAATGAGATTCCTTTTTAGTGACACGATTTTTGTAATTTTAAATACACTGAAATTCGAGGCCTTGACCCTTCTGGGATGTTATGCGGCGTAGTTTTGTAATTTTTTACCGATGTGACAGGACAGCCTATAGGCCCCATTCTTCTTGGATAGCTGGAGATGGGACCGATAGGCTGTACCGAAACGTCGGTGACCAACTAGTAACCTACACCACGTAACATCCCAGAAGAGTGAAGGTGTGAATTGTATCGGGGCGGAAGACTGAAATCAGCCGTAGGTTGAAAGTTGCGAATGCGAATAATTTTTGCATTTATTTATTTGTGTATTTATATTTGTTTAAAGACGCTGCCAGTAACTCGGACCATATTGTTTATCGTCTCAGTATAGTGTGTTTAGTGATCGACTGAGTATGAATATGGAATCAAACGTTCCTAGCCTGACGTAGGCACCATTCTTGCGCTTGTTTGGAGCAACGGAGGCGAACCACGATAATCTTCAGCCTGGACAATTGATATACGATTGTAAATCCACCCCCCCCCAAATATGAAGCATTATGCTGTTTTACTTAATAATGTGCATCTTACATGAATTACTTGACTATTTATTAAAGCCCAAAAAATACACTTGATAGGCAATATATATATATATATATATATATCTTATTATTTTACATTATACTTTCTTCGACATGTTTCGGCTCTGATTGAGCCATCATCAGGAAGAAATAATTAAAGGGAATATGCATGATATATAAGTACACATTTTCATTAGGCAGTACAACTCATGTGTTTCTCCACGTATTGTGCTACAAGACACAGAGCGGTTGGTTCAACATTGATCTCATACATATATAAGTATTAATATCATAATAAGGGCCGGGATAGCTCAGTCGGTATAGAGACTCGCTACGGGCTGGACGGTCCGGGGATCGAATCCCGATGTTTGCGAAGTTTTCCGCAGCCGTTCAGACCGGCCCCCGGCTCACCCAGCGTCCTATGCAATGGGTACCGGGTTTCTTTTCCTGGGGTAAAGCAGCCGGGGCGTGGCGTTGACCACCCACCCCTATCTAGCGCCGAGGTTAAAGAAAGAGTACAGCTATACCTCTACTCCCCGTCTGGACCTTCATGCCCCAGTCTAGGACGAACTTTAACTTTATTAATATTGTAAGTTTATAATTAATAATTAATAATTATTAATATAACAATATTACAATTATAAATAAAGCTTCAGTTATTACAGAATATTAAAATTTAAAAGGTAATAACCTTATTTAATATATTTAGTGATAATACAATGCTTATTTGTATACAAAACTAAGTACAGTGGACCCTCGAACTTCGAACGGTTTGATGTTCGAACAACTTGAAACTCGAACAAAAACTCGAAAGTCGAACAAAGAATCACGTGGTCGTCACGTGGTCGCCTTCTCTCTCTGCTTGGTCCAGATGTAAGAAGGGTAATTCACCTTCCAGTGAACAGTAATATCCCTCCTACTGTTATTATTGATTGATTATTATACAATATTTTTTATGTATGTACTATTATAAATAACAATTTTCAATTATTGAAATTAAATATGCTTGTTTTATCATTATGATCTTTTGAAATGGGCACTTAAAATGTTTTATATTGGGTAAATTTTGGGGGTCTGGAACGGATTAATTCAATTTACATTATTTCTTATGGGGAAATTTAACTCGAAAGTCGAACAACTTGAAAGTCGAACCGTCTCCTGGAACGGATTGTGTTCGAAGTTCGAGGTTCCACTGTATTTGCGTTCAAATGTCGTCAATCCTTATTATGCAAGCATGCAACCCCGTAGCGCCCGAATACCAAGTATACTTATAACTTAAAACCAACAATATTGCACTTATTTTATATATGTATATTGCAACCCTACATATGTTTCGGCTGTACTTCAGCCATCATCAGGGGTTTTCCTTGCAGCGTCCACTAACTGTATTTCTCACTAACATTTGATTCCTATTGGTTTTCTTAGTAACTAGGTATTGTGCATTGTCTTATTGTCTAGGTCCTATATTGTTCACTTTGTACACTGATACACTTATGTATGTGGGTTTTTTGCACTTTTTAGTTTGACTTTTTTCTTGGTCCGTTTTGGGAACATGTAGTTTTGGCCTATTCTGGAGCATGTCTGTAGCCTTCGGTGTTCTTTTTTCGGTCCTTCTTCTTTAGTTGTATGCAGGTGTCAGCCATCTTGTCACATCTTGACAAGATGGCTTATTGTCTAGGTCCTATATTGTTCACTTTGTACACTGATACACTTATGTATGTGGGTTTTTTGCACTTTTTAGTTTGACTTTTTTCTTGGTCCGTTTTGGGAACATGTAGTTTTGGCCTATTCTGGAGCATGTCTGTAGCCTTCGGTGTTCTTTTTTCGGTCCTTCTTCTTTAGTTGTATGCAGGTGTCAGCCATCTTGTCACATCTTGACAAGATGGCTTATTGTCTAGGTCCTATATTGTTCACTTTGTACACTGATACACTTATGTATGTGGGTTTTTTGCACTTTTTAGTTTGACTTTTTTCTTGGTCCGTTTTGGGAACATGTAGTTTTGGCCTATTCTGGAGCATGTCTGTAGCCTTCGGTGTTCTTTTTTCGGTCCTTCTTCTTTAGTTGTATGCAGGTGTCAGCCATCTTGTCACATCTTGACAAGATGGCTTATTGTCTAGGTCCTATATTGTTCACTTTGTACACTGATACACTTATGTATGTGGGTTTTTTGCACTTTTTAGTTTGACTTTTTTCTTGGTCCGTTTTGGGAACATGTAGTTTTGGCCTATTCTGGAGCATGTCTGTAGCCTTCGGTGTTCTTTTTTCGGTCCTTCTTCTTTAGTTGTATGCAGGTGTCAGCCATCTTGTCACATCTTGACAAGATGGCTTATTGTCTAGGTCCTATATTGTTCACTTTGTACACTGATACACTTATGTATGTGGGTTTTTTGCACTTTTTAGTTTGACTTTTTTCTTGGTCCGTTTTGGGAACATGTAGTTTTGGCCTATTCTGGAGCATGTCTGTAGCCTTCGGTGTTCTTTTTTCGGTCCTTCTTCTTTAGTTGTATGCAGGTGTCAGCCATCTTGTCAAGATGTGACAAGATGGCTGACACCTGCATACAACTAAAGAAGAAGGACCGAAAAAAGAACACCGAAGGCTACAGACATGCTCCAGAATAGGCCAAAACTACATGTTCCCAAAACGGACCAAGAAAAAAGTCAAACTAAAAAGTGCAAAAAACCCACATACATAAGTGTATCAGTGTACAAAGTGAACAATATAGGACCTAGACAATAAGACAATGCACAATACCTAGTTACTAAGAAAACCAATAGGAATCAAATGTTAGTGAGAAATACAGTTAGTGGACGCTGCAAGGAAAACCCCTGATGATGGCTGAAGTACAGCCGAAACATATGTAGGGTTGCAATATACATATATAAAATAAGTGCAATATTGTTGGTTTTAAGTTATAATTATCTCAAACTTTGCACGGTATGTACAACTTTAAAGTGACCAAGTATACTGTTGGAGCCAACACATTTTACAGTGTCGGAGGAAGTATCATGTTAAATAATAAAATGTACATGTTTAACAAGTGTATTTTGTTGGAATGTAATAAATAATAAATGCGACTCAACTTGTTCGATGTGTTTCGTGTTGAAATCTCGGTCCGCAGCCCGTCCCAATGCCTGCAGACACGATGCACACGAAAGTCTCTTCCGCCACAAAAATAAATATGCCTATTCAGTATCAGCTTCAAATCTGGAGCTTATCTGATGTTGCTTCCTGTGGCTTTTTGTGTTCCCGGAACTAAAAATGATTGTAAAATAGATATTTGTATTCTGATAATACTCTTAGCAATGCTGAACAGCTTAAGTAGAACACCGAAACTAATTCTATGGAGCGGAGTCCTTTTGCAGAAGCTAATAATTCCTCAGCTGGTCAAGAAATTCTGCATTTTTTTTTCTTCGTGGGTGTTAGGGGATTTCTGAGGGTGTCGCTTGCAAAATATACAGTCGAACCCAATTAAACGACATCGGTTTATGCGACACCTCTTCTATAGCGTCAGATATCCTGTAGTACCAATTCCTCACTGTTAACCGTAATATTTTACTCCTCGGTTATAACAACACTCGTTTATAACGACATAAAATATTCAGTCCCTTTCATGACCTTATAACCGTGTTCGACTGTATATAACGTCAATGGTGGGTGGGTGTAATTTTAGTAATTTTAGTCATCTTTGTGGCTTACGAAAGCTAAAACTTTACAACAGTTTTTGTAGCCTTGAAATCGAATTATAAGCCCACATAAAATTTTCCATTATTAAAGTAAATGCATTGTCTTTAGATGTTCTAATGAATAGCCTGTGATAATGTGTCTCTCTTAAACTTAAAGTCGAGGCACAGCCAGCATTGCAAGCAAGATTGGAGTATTCCGTGAAGAGCACGGAAATAGTTGAGCACAGAGACAAATATATTTTACAAAATATTTTATGTTCTTTGATCTAGCATGTTGTGCTTATCTTTAGTACTAAAAGGCTCTCACCCAAGGGGGGGGGGGGAATGCAGAATGCAGTGCTGCAGCCCTCCCCCCCAAAACAATCTTAATTTAAAAGCAATACAGATTTTGTAGACACGATAATATCAAGCGTTCTACATGATTTACCCTTCAGCCGAAATCAGTTACTGAAATCGGCTGATGACTAGTACACTGGAAATTTTGAAAAACAAAATAAAATAAGTCTCAGATTAAGTTAAAAAACAAAAAGATTTGGGTCTCGTGAATTAAATCAGTTGAGTCATAGAATGTGTAGTGATATTTATGTGCATAGGCCTACAAACGCAGTTGCAAGTAGTGTGATGTTATTGAAAACAGTTTTGAAAATCGTACATAAATTGTGTTCAGAGTCAGGGCCAGCCCCCTTCCCCCCCCCCCCCCCCCCGCAATGAAAAATTGTGGTTGTATGCGTGGTTCTAGACGTATAATCCCTTTACATTATGACACCAGAGGGATTACTACACTGGAAGAAACTGCCGAATGACTTACGCTACTGCATGGATGAAGTTGCGACCTTGACGTCACAGGTGATTGCACTCGTGTGAATGAGTGAAGCACCAGAGCAGGCAGGTGGAACAGCAGTAGCACTGCAAGCAATGGCAAGTGAACAGTCCATGAAGACATGTGAGAACTGTACATCAGCTAAAATTACAAATTATCATCACGACATGTATGGAAGAAAAGTGGTTGTGTGCTTTTGAACGCCATCCTGACAGAACGTGACGAGTGAGAAAGAAATGTAATGTCTGGACACTTCACATTTTGTACTATTCAAATTATCTTATTGTTAGTATAACCATACCAAGAGGGTAGGTCTGAAATGCGCTGTTGGGGCGTTACGTTCGTTTAATGCGTGTTCAAAACATCAAACAAAACGTTCACAAAACAAAGCACTTTTTCTGACTGTAGTTCTATTGATTGATGACATAGAGTAACAACGAAATAAAATGGCCGCCAGTTATAAAGGAAGTGAGCGTCATTTGTTTTCCGCTTCCAGATCATGATCGATTTCGACACAGCTTACTGGAAGTCTCTGAAATTCAATCATGGCGGTAAAGAAGCCAAAGATATACGATATTCTCCGTGCTATTAGCAGTATGTATGGCAACCACGGTTGTTAAAGCATCATGCAAGTATTGCGCTGCATTTTCTGGACACGATTCTAACCCTCATTCCCAAATCTTTGTTAATTACATGAGCAAATTTATATCTCTTAACTTGAGCTTTCTGTTTTATATATTGTTTAAGCTGCTTGGTATAGGCCTCTGTTGGATATTGGCGGAGAAATCCACGGTATCCCAAATGAATACCTCTGCTCGTAAATTATAGCTCGTTGTACTTCTTTCGTATGGATAACAAATAGCTAATTGAAGGGAGAAAATAATATCCCAAGAAGGACACAGGAACGTCCATAAATACCGCCCAAGAACCAGGCAGTGGGTAGAAACAAGTTACACATTGATATAAAACACGTTTCTGTCTCAGATAAAACAAATTATATGTATATAATACTGCAAGAAATTAGGCACTCCTTCAAGACAAACAAAAACGACAGAAATATAAGTAGAAGGACACTATTCATATCACAGCAGGCACTCCCAAACGCAATACAGGAGCTTTATTTATATATTAGAATATGGAAACTACCGTCTAACTCGTTTATCGTATTCATGTAGCCCACTCAACCGACCGCCAACACTCGCGGCTCAGTAGTGGCAGGAAGTGACACGCGATAGTTGTCAGATGAAGTAACGACCCTGTATATAAAAACCGAGTTACTTCCTCATATAAAACACCGTGTCTTTATTATAAAACGAAAGAGTTAATGTTAATAATCGCCGTTTAGGCCGATAATTTTGCTGCCACTGCGCTTGAAAGAATTCAAAGAAGTTAGGAAAGTTACCTAAACATAGCGTCACTGTTACGACACTTTTCATTTCATCGCAAATCTCGTGCTACTAAGTGCTCCTGGTTTACCCGTATTCTGCTCTGCTCTTCTGATTTTGATGTTCTCCCATGTAAGACGCTTTCTTTCTGTTATCTTTTCCGATATGTGTCTCATACCTTCGTTTGGTGTCCCTGTCACACTTAGAATCCGTAAGCAAGTTGAGAAGGTAAAAAAAAGGTAAAGTTGTGCCTGTCTACGTCCATGAAGGCATATAGGGGAGTAGAGACACAGATCCACTCATTCTTAACCTCGGCACAAACGGAGGTGGTGGTCAAAATCCCTTCCCATTCGTTTTACCTACGGAAAAGAGCCCTGCTATCAGTTGAATGTGATGATGGATGGGCCCCAGAGCCGGCCTGGGCGCTTTGGAGAATAGAACAATCTCTTGCCCCTGTCGAAATTTGAACCCTGGACTCTCCAGCCGTAACAGAATCGCTATACAGACTACGATAATTAAATTACAAGTCGAGTGAGTTAAAGTATACCTACCAAGAATGAAAACATGGTGCTCAATATATTGTTTTTCTCGTATTGTAGCAACAGCGCTACATTTCTGCGTGATGCACACTGCGCAGCTATTGCAGCGCCGTTGTGTGTATGCGGGGCAACCACAACTTATCTGGAAGGAGGATCTGAACGCGCATGTGCAGAACAAGCACGCACAAGCTCCTGCGCACAGTAATGCAGACAGGCCTTCATGTAAACTTGTTGTTCAGATATTTCCATGTAAGTTAAAAGTGAAATGGCTGAACAAGTTTTACCATGTTGCGATGCCAAGTTTCGTGAATATCGATTCAGCGACCCGGGTGTTGTTATGTACGTATAGACAAACTGACAGCGATTTTAGTAGGCGCTTCTTGGCGATGCAAACTTGCCTGAAAAAATAGCAGTACAGTAGTGCCCCCGTATCCGCGGGTGATACGTTCCAAGACCTACCGCGGATGCCCGAAACCGCGGATAGTAGCGAACCCTATATATAAAAGCGCAGAGTAAACTTTAGATCGACTAAAGTCGACGCTGGCAAATTACAACGTAAATACTTAAATCGACCATGGTCGACTTTGGAAATGAATGTGTCAATATTTTCGGGCCGCGGAATACGGGGGTTCTACTGTATTTCGAGAATCTGTTGATTTTGTAATTGTTTATTTTGGTGAGGTGATATGTACATTCCGTAAGCAATAACATAGTCGAAGATTCAGGTCTTCTGGGATGTTACGCCGTGTCGACTGGTTATCGACGTTTCGGACGAGCGTATGACCTCTGTCTTCAACGACTAGCAGTCAGAGTATAGTACAGGTTACGTGCCATTATTGTTTCAGAATTCAAGATGACCTGCTGTTTGCAGAGTTTCATCCTACCAATGCTCGTCTTACTTGTATTCCTATCGATTCATCTGCAGGAAAATCGATCAGGTAAGAAGAAACAAAGGCGGCCCCAGCTTGCAGTTAAGGCAGGATTGTGCAGAACTAAGTGTATTCAGTAGTCGCCACATGTGTTCGGGATGTGCCGCTGTGTACTGGGCCAAATGTGCTCAGCAGGTGTTGGCTATGTTACCGGACGGAGACTGAGATCCTTAATCTCCTGGTTCCATGAAGAGAGAAGAGGAACAGTGAAGCGAAGCAGACCTTGACGTTTATTGTTCAGTCCCTTCCAGTTCACTGTGCATAATTACACTTCAGTATAATTCGACATTGAGCATTCTGCATTAATTTGGCGTCGCTAAGTAATAAACTAAATACAGAAGTTTTGGGAATTTAGCATTTCACTTTAAGAGTACAGATGGTGTTGGTGCAGAAATTTCTTGGCTTCCGGCCCCACCCTTCTAAGAGAGGCTCTCTGTATTACGATTTTATCGGTATGTAAGGTGAAGGTAACGAAATCCCTGGACAGGCCCTGAGGGTTCCAGGAGGCTGAGGCTCGCAGATTTCCAGACAATCGCCACATGAAGGTGGCAAGGTTGTCAGCCCTGCGCACCGGCCGCTTTTTTTTTTCCGATGGCTCGACAGCCCCTAGGGGACCTAGGCCGCCTCATTTTTCGAGGCATCACGATCACACACTTTTTAGACACACCACACTCGGTAGTACTCCTCTGGACGAGTGATCAGCTCGTCGCAGAGACCTCTACCTGACAACACACAAAAATCACAACAGACAGACATCCATGCCTCCGGAGGGATTCGAACCCACAATCCCAGTGAGCGAGAGGCCGCAGACCCACGCCTTAGACCGCGCGGCCACTGGGATCGGCAACGGCCGCCTTTACCCCGAGGAAATATTCCGAGTACTCATTTCTGTTAGAGGCTGAGTCGACACCAGGGCCATAGTGCGGCCGAAACGATTATGTCAATGAAAAAACTGCGCCACTTCGTGCCCCTTGTTAGTATATATAATCACGAATTTTGTTGTTACACGAAGAACAAAGAGTATTTCGAGGTGTTAACTACGCTTCCACATTACTAGACATAGTGACGTAATGTGAACTTTTTTAATGAAATTGTCCGTCTCCACGCCATGATGGCATGTAGGAGGGGGGGGGGTAGAGGTTTAACTCCATTCATTCTTAAACTCGGCGTTAGATGAATGTGAGTTGTCTAGAAGGTTGAGTCTGGACGTTTTGGAGAATAGCAAAATATATTTCCTCTGCCGGGATTCGAATTCCGCACTATCCAGCTCGTAGTGCAGTCATTATACAGTTTCGGCTGACTGACAAGTTATGAATGCCTTTATTGTTTGCTGTTGGTGTAGGTCGCATTAGAACCTGTAAATTGTGTCCACGTGAGGATTACGTGAGAAGCCGTGTGTAGGCGGGCCTAGCCTTCTGCTAAGGCGGTCATTCATGAAACCAGTCCTTACGTTCGTGGGAGAATAGTAATATAGTGAAGTGGTGTTATTGCACATTATTTCAAATGTATATATAATCACTAAAGTTTATGTACTAATATAATGAGGTAATGATTTTATGTGTGAGTTTTACTTAAACTGGAAATATTTTGCAATACTTCCTGCCATTATGAGCAACATGCAATTTTCTGCTTGTGGGAGGTCAAAGATGTTGTTAGGAAGCAAAACTATAGGCCTTGGATGGCAGAGTACCTTATCATTGTAATATCTGTATTTTACAGTGTCAAATAGTCGTAGAGCGATATATCGATATGGAATATGTTGCCGATGTTTCTCGAAAATAAATAGTACAGAATATGAGCCCCAGTTACTGGGCTTAAATGTTTACAAATATTTATTATATAACACCTCGAAATAGAGTACTATTATGTCTATATCTTAATGAAATATGTATTATAATGCGCCTGTTGATGACCTGTTTCAATTATTTTCCCGACTCATTAAGTTGGCACCATAGTAAATAACGATTACAACACAATCGTAGTCACACGCCTTTTTTTTTTTTTTTCAATGGCTCGACAGCCCCTTGGGGACCAAGGCCGCCTCAGTTTTCGAGGTTTCACGATCACACTTTCAGACACACCACACTCGGTAGGACTCCTCTGGACAGGGATCGGCCCGTCGCAGAGACCTCTACCTGACAAGACACAACACTCACAAGAGAGAGACATCCATGCCCTAGGCGGGATTCGAACCCACAATCCCAGTAAGTGAGCGGCCAGTAACCGACGCCTTAGACCGCGAGGCCACTGGGATCGGCCACACGCCTTTAGTTAAATGAATTAGGTTAATATTAGGATTTTACTCACCAAGTTCATAAAGACGGCGCTGGAAATTTTTTGCGGTGTGAGCTATTTCGTTTTATTTTAAAAAAAGGACGTATTTTCTCTCGTGATAAGACAGGCATGTAAAAAATTATGTCATAATATGCGTCACACATTGGTGTAAATTTATGGCCTCACAACAAGATGGGCCGAACGTGCATTAACATCGTGTGATGACTATCCGTGAATAGAAACTGTAGTTTCTGCAGTCAAATATATGTTGTTCTGAGAGTCCATGTGTCCAATAAGACTAAATAAAGCTTCATCACCACGTAGAACCAGTGTAGGATCTATTTCTCCATCATACACCCCGGAAGTACCAGTTCACAAAATTCAGACTTGCTTCACGATCTGCGCCGTAGAACCGCTGTTCCTCTATATGGACATAAATGCAGCCGTTTTGCTAAGTTTTGGTGACGATAGCCCGGCCACGTCTATTTGCTGTGCAAACCGAGCGCACGGTTGCCCTGGACGTCTCCAACGTAGCAGCAGTTTCGTCCGGTTGTTTCTTCACATTTGCTTTTTTGCCTGTTTTCTTACAGCCTAAAGTGCAGTCTGGTGCTTGAAAACTTTTAGTTTGTTTTTCTGTTTGCGGTGGTAACATACGGTTTTTTTGGTCCGAATTTACGCCGACACTTCTTGCAGTAGCAATATTTAACACACACACAAGCACGCACACATATATGGGAACGCGGTGGCGCAGTTGGTTGAGGCACTGCACTACAAGCCGGAAGGTCGCGGGTTCGATTCCGGTGGGTTATTGACTTAATTCTTCCGACCGCACTACGGCGCTGGGGTCGACTCAGCCTGTAACAGAAATGAGTACCAGGAATATTTCCTGGGGGGTAAAGGTGGCCAGTGCGTAGGGCTGACAAACTTACCACCTTTATGTGCCGATTGTCTAGAAATCTGGGAGCCTCAAACTCCTGGAAACCTAAGGGCCTGTCCAGGCCTGTAATGGGATAGCTTACCTTTATATATATATATATAGAGCGTATCGCACATCAATACGCATAGCGACTGCACGCACAGAAATCTCGTAGTCTGACCGACAATTAAACCCTCAATGATGCTGGTGTTTAAATTCCAAGTACGGCTCAAAAACGGAGGGTTTTGAAATTTCTAATGTTCTTAAATGCATTTAATCCGTGCATTTCACCGCGGCCGGAATTGAAGACTTATACCTGCAAACTATATTCAAAGGATGAATTTCAGAGCAAAGGAAAAATAGTACTGGAAGCCTGCAAGTTTTAATCTCAGTGGTCCATGAAGAGGAACTGTATTTGCTGTTCCGTGACTCAAGTCTGCTTAAAATGTGCGTGGAACTGTATTTGCTGTTCCGTGACTGCAGTCTGTAATGTGCATGGAATACAACAGTTGATTTTACCGTGGGAAATCAGATTGAATGTTTTGCACACTGTTGCTCTCGGATGATTATTCATGGTAAAAAAATGTATTTTATTTACAGGGTTAACTGTTGTGTGACCGTGAAGAATTGTACAATAGACAGACAAAAATAGTTTTGCTGTATGTTTTATAACTCGGCTAACAGTAACAGAAGGGCAGTTGGCTGGTTGGTGGTGCTTATCAGCATAAGTAATCAGTATGGCTACTAAGTCCATGTTATGACATGACAACTATCAGATTATGACTGAACCAGAATACATGTCTTCACATCTCACCATAAAAATTGTGATAATAAACTTAAGCGAACTTTTTCAAGTCTTGAACCTGTTTCAGGCGAAGAACATAAAGGGTTCAATGCACAAATTTTTAAGAACTAAATTAATACATCTTTGTGGTGACGTGTGGCCAAGTTTGTTATTTTACGGATCGTATGTTTATTTCGGCAAAAAAATCACGTCGGTACTGTTGCTACAGTGTGATTATTTTAAATGATTCCAAACGCTCGTCACTTCCTGTCGGGTGGTTCAAGATACAAACCGAGCCAATCACTATTTCCCTTTTTTACAAAATGCTGACTAATAATTTATCACATATAGGAGCTCTTTCGATGTATGAATCCGAAACAGCGATTAAAGGTGATTGAAGATTTGAAGAGTGTTTTATAAGCTCTTTCTTTTATCTTTTAATTCTCTAATCTTTTACAGGAAACCCCGAGTCCCATTTTTAATTGGCATCAAAGAGTATCGAGTAACGCACTGAAAAACAATTTTATATGTCTTGCTTTGTTCCGTGATTGTCTCGTCATGATCTTCATAGTGAAAATGGTTCTTTAATTGCAGGATTTGCTGAAAATAACTTCAGAATGATGAGATCCTCGGATATGGACTTCGACACAAGTAAGTTTCAACACCTTGAGAAGAACTTTAAGTACTGTGCAATGTGGTCGTTTCATCCACGCAATGTTAACATCCTCTGCTGTCTTTCTGTTGAGAGCAGTTCCAAAGAATATCTTGCGGCTCGTTACAGCTTTTTAAAGGGGTTAAGTGAATGAGTGTACGTGGTTAGTTGGTTCTGTAGACTACATGGGAGAGATGAAATATGCACACAAAATTTAAGTCCATAAAACTTATGGAAAGAGTCCATTTGGAGAATTATGTATAGACGATATGATAATATTAAAATTTATTCTTCACAAACAGCGTGTGAATCTGTACACTAAATTTATCTCAGATTTGAGGTTCTCAGGTTAGTGACTATTAAGATTAATATCTCCTGCTACCTGCTGCCGCGTAGTTTGGTAGATATGCTCTAAAGTTTTGGAGGAATTTCTCCTTAAGTATTGAGGTTTTATCCTCGGTATAATCCTGAGCCAGCTATATTCGCCTAACCTTTACTACATTCACATATTCTGAACTTTACTTTGTCGACGTAGCTTTTGGTGACAGAAATTTCTTGTGTTAGCTTTCAGTGGCCCACCCTGAAGACTGAGGCAGCAGATTCGACCGCACCGTTGTTAGCTCTACTAAATTAAACGACGTCACTTCCAAGAATGCGTGAAATCATCTGGCTCAGGATAGATGCCGGTGCAAGTACCGTGTACATAGAAACAAATCTTCGGGATACAGTTTCATAGCCTTCACAGGGACAAATTTACCCAGTTTTACGTGACTTCACGCTACCGCCGCGGTGTAAAGGAGATCTTCGCTCTTCTGGAATGTTACGCGGCGTAGATTTGTAATTATTTCCCGACTTTCGGTACAACCTGTCGGTCCCATCCTCAAGGGTCAAGCAGTCTGACTGGTTTACCCTTAAACATGGGACATATGGCTTGTCCCGAAACATCAGACTGCTTGACCCTTGAAGATGGGGCTGATAGGTTGTCCCGAAACGTCAGTAAATACCAATCTACGCCACGCAACATCCCAGAAGAGCGAAGATCTTATTACCGGGGTATTTTCTGAAGAAAACAACATGAAAATACTTTTCTATCGAGTGCTTGTGTTGAGGCACTGCGCTACAAGCTGGAAGGTCGCTGGTTCGATTCCCAATGGTGTCATTGATATTTTTCATTGACATAATCCTTTCGGCCGCACTATGGCCCTGGGGTCGACTCAGCCGCTAACATAAATGAGTACCAGGAATATTTCCTGGTGGTTAAAGGCGGCCGGTGCGTAGGGCTGACAACTTTACCACCATCTTGTGCCGACTGTTTATAAATTCTGGTAGCCTCAAACTCCTGGAGCCCTAAGGGCCTGTCCAGGTCTGTACAGGGTTTGCTTTTTGCTTCTAGATATTCTAAAGATCATTGCTTAGAGAGTTCCCAGGCTTCGCTCGCTTGACCTTCTGGTAAAGGTATTAAGCTGAAGATAAATACGGAGAATTGGTGATACGATACTCACAGCAGAACTGAAGTAAACGGAGACAAACCTGTTCCAGTGCCATTTGGTCAACCATTAATCTTACATGGAATTTCCGTGGTGAGAAGCAGGCGAATAACCGCCTGCGCTATGGCATGACAGTGATCCTCAAGTTCTTGGAAGTAATATACAAATATTTATATCATATCGCACATAACACAGTACGTCTCCGATGCGAAGGCAGCTCAGCCAATAGTGTGTGCAAGAATAACAGCTTTTTATGCTGAGAATAAAGTCTTTGGGCAAGAAACAGGGCATGTTAATGTCAAAGCCCGTGGTAGATATACTGTGTAGTTACGATTGTATCATGAACGGTTTAATTTTGTAGCCTACACCCACCTCACGAAACGTCGCTCTCACCAGCTGTTCAGACATGTTTTTCTTCTTTCGTTTCAGTAGCCACATCTCCGGATGATACTAACCAATCGATCCCAAGGACAAATCTGATGAAGATGACAAACCGAAACACTTTGGTTACGACAAACATAGCGGTATGTACACTTTATAAATTGTAAATATGACCATGTATAGATATATCTTCATATGCATCAGACTAACTTTAAAACAACACACATGCAACTGGGAGACGTGAAAAGCGTTTAGAATTTTGATAGGTTATCTCATGGAAAATACAACGGAGGATAACACTGAGATTCCGAACCTTGGATATATACCCTTTATACCCTCGAGGGTATGTGACATTCATTCCGTACGTTGTCACGAACAGAAGAGCTGAAATGTAACCTGAAACTTTCTGTAGTTAAAGTCTTTCTTTGCATTGAATGAACAAAGATTAAGTGAAAGGAACTCCTGATTTTTTTTATGTTCATAATGCAGCATAACACTTGGTGTGAGATATAAAATTAACTACTACAATTTACTGGTTGCAAAGATCTGCACCAGATTGAAGAAGATCATGAGGTTCCACAAAAAAAAAACCAAGATGGGATTTGGAGAAGCTATATGCTCAACGACAGGAAGTACACGATAGACTAGAAGAAAAGCTTGGTGCAATCAAATGTGAAAGTGGGAATGTGGAAGTGCAGTGGAACAATATCAAGAAATGTGTGTGAGATACTGTGAGTGGTTTGGTTGGAAAAGTCGAGGGGAAAGCAAGAAAGCCATGGATTACACAGGAGATGATCAGTAAAATGGATGAACGAAGGAAATGGAAGAATGTCAACAATGAAGAAGGAAGGAAGAACTACAGAAGACTGAGGAATGAATTGAAAAGAGCCACGGACAACGCCAAGAAGGAATATCTGGAGAGCATATGCGACGAGATCATAGAATTTCAAAGAATAGGACGTTATGATTTAATGTACATGAAGACAAAGGAACTAGGTTGGAAAGAAAACCATGGGATTCAAAACATTGGCATCGAAGACTCTCAAGGCAATATAATAATAAATTAGAGACGAGTACTGCAAATTTGGGAGAATTATATCACAGAGCTCTACGATCGAGCTAATCGACCGGAACATCTAGACGTCGAACCTGAAGATGAAGTAGATGAAGATGAGAAAGGCCTTATATTTTGTAAAGTGAAGTGGAAAAACTTATCAAGGAGATGAGGGATAAAAAGGCTACAGGAAATGATGATGTACCTGGGGATGTACTCAAATTGTTGGGAGAAGAAGGTCTAAGGCTAATGACACAGCTGATCAACAGCATGTATGTAACTGGAGAATGGCCCAGAGATTTTATTGAAGTTACGATGATTGCCTTAAAGAAAAGCCCAAAGCTACAAAATGCAGTGACCATCGCACAATCAGCATCATCGCTCATGCAGCAAAGATAGTAGCGAGGGTACTTAGGAGAAGGATTGAGAGGAAAATTGAAGAAGCACTTGGAGAAGATCAGTTTGGATTTAGAAGAGGAAAAGGAACTAGGGATGCAATTGGATGCTGAGAATAATATCAGAACGAACCTTGGTCATAGATGAGGAGTTGTGTGCTTGCTTCATAGACTGGCAGAAGGCATTTGACCGTGTCAACTGGACCAAATTAATGCAGATCCTAAAGGGAATTGGGATAGACTGGCGCGAAAGAAGATTGATCAGCAAACTGTACATGAAACAGAGTGTCAAAATACGACTGGGCCAAGGAGAGACGAGAAGTGTGAAGATTGGAAGAGGAGTTAGACAAGGTTGCTGCTTGTCACCGATTCTGTTCAACTTATACAGCGAAGTACCTTACCAACGAAGCTCTTGAAGGGTTTGGAGACTTCAAAATAGGAGGACAAGTAATTCGCACTGTGAAATATGCAGATGACCTTGTGCTACTGGCTAGGGAAGAAAAAGTGCTATAGGGCATGGTTGATAGACTAATTGAAATTGGAAGACGCTATGGAATGGAAATGAATGTGGGAAAAACTAAAGTAATGAAAATCTCAAGGCAACCATCCCCAATGAAAATTATGATAGATCAAAAACAATTGGAGAATGTGGAATATTTCAATTATTTGGGTAGCATGATAACAAGTGATGCAAGGTGTACACGTGAAATTAAATCAAGAATTGCCATGGCAAAAACAGCATTCAACAAGAAGAAAAATCTTTTCACAAGCAAACTGGAATTAAATTTAAGGAAGAAACTAGTAAAGTGCTACATTTGGAGCATAGCTTTGTATGGTGCTGAAACGTGGACACTTCGGAAAGTAGATAAGAAGTATCTGGAAAGTTTTGAAATGTGGTGCTGGAGAAGAATGGAGAAGATCAGTTGGACCGATTGTGTGAGAAATGAAGAAGTATTACACAGAGTCAAGGAGGAGAGGAATATCCTACATACAATAAAAAGAAGAAAGGCTAACTGGATTGGTCACATCTTGCGTAGAAACTGCCTTCTGAAACACGTGATTGAAGAAAAGTTAGAAGGAAGGATAGAAATGACGGGACGACGAGGGAGAAGACGTAAGCAGCTACTGGATGACCTTAAGGAAAAGAAGAGATACTGGAAATTGAAAGAGGGAGCACTAGATCGCACCCTGTGGAGAACTCGCTTTGGAAGAGGCTACGGACCTGTCGTAAGACAGACTACAGAATGAATGAAAAAGGGGTACATGACGCTCATCTCTGAAACAAAGGGGGACATGAAGTTTGACTCTACCAAGCGGTAGGCCTACGTCAATTTTTCTGTGATACCAAGGGGTACGTGAAATTTGTATTTAATGCTAAAGGGTACGTGAAATTTGACTCTGTCAAGGGGTAGGCCTACGTCAATTTTTCTGTGATACCAAGGGGCACGTAAAATTTGTCTTTAATGCCAAGGGGTACATGAAGTTTGATTGTACGAAGGTGCACGTGAATTTTATCTCTGATACCAAGGGGTACGTGAAGTGGAAGTGTAATTAGAAGAATAAGCTTATTCCACACAGGGCGCTGTTCAGTATAGAATATATGTATAGGTCTACCTCATAGTAAAGGTAAAGGTCATCTTATTACATGCCTATGCAAGCACAGAGGGGAGGCGGAGGTATAGCTCCAACCCATTCGCAAAGTCAGCAATGGAAGGGGGTAGGTGGTCAACGCCACTCCCCGGCCGCTTTACTCCCGGGAAAGATCCACTACTCATTGTCCAGGAGGACAGGTGGGCCTCGGTGCCGGTCTGGACGCGCACGGAACATCTCGCTGTCACCGGGATTCGATCTCCAGACCGTCCAGCCGGCAGGGAGTAGCTATACCGACTATATCGGCCACCTGTACCTCACAGTCGACACACGAAATCTCCATTATAAAGACCTACCAGTTAATGCTAAGTAGGGAAATAATCGCTGTGTGCTGTTAGGGTCGTGCCCAAATGTGCTGTGTGTTATATAAAGCGGTACATACAGTTACCACTGTCCGTTAAAGGGTTAACAAGAGACTGTCGCAGGTCCTGGGGTGTGGGCAAAGTGGTTCCTGCCATGTGGGGGTCACAGACAGAGTCCCGTGGACCTGGACACGACGACAGCTGTGACGCAGCACCACCCTCGTATCATGTGGTGGAACTACTCCCTCAAACCTCGAAACATGACCGTCTCGAATAACGGTCACACAGGTAAGACCTCAACCTCAAAAACGTGCTACACGTGCAACTTATCTCAATGAGGACACGATTTTTTAGGCGCGTTGGCGCAAATATCTAACAGCGCCTATTACCTTCGTCATGTCTGTCCGTCTGTCTGTCCGCATGTATCAGCACTGCTCTCACTGGAAGGATTTTCGTGAAATTTGATACTGTGGGCTTCTAAGAAAATCTGTCGAGAAAATCCAGATATGGTTAAATCGGACAACAATATCGTTTCACTGTACGTGAACACCTAAGTAGGTTTATATAATCCTTTCGGTCGCACTATGGCCCTGGGGTCGACTCAGCCTCTAACAGAAATGAGTACCAGGAATATTTCCTGGGGGGTAAAGGCGGCCGGTGCGTAGGGCTGAAAACCTTACCACCTTTATGTGCCAATTGTATAGAAATCTGGAAGCCTCAACCTCCTGGAACCCTAAGGGCCTGTCCAGGCCTGTAATGGGATTGCTTTACCTTTTACCTAAGTAGGTTTATATTGTTGACAGATGCACGGAATAGTTTATAGTTTGACAACAGTGCAAAGGAATCCATTGTTGCGTTTCCATGGCAATAACGGTTTTACATTGATGAAAGCTACATGTGGATCAGCAGCAATACAAATGGAACGTATTGTTGCGGTTCCATGGTAAAAACGGTTATGCGAATGCGCCACAATATTGCGTTATGCTTACATTGCCTATCTTGTTGCAAATTGCACGAACGTCTAAGGTGCCACCAGACTACTCGGGCTGAGGGGTTTGTACTTCATGAGCCGAAGCCGTGGCTGGATTTGCTCGAGGCTCGCCACCACAGATTATCTAGTATACTCGCCACGGCACACTGCAGTGTAGGCGGCGTTGCTTTGTAATCGTTGGAGCGCGTGTCGTTTGGCTGTCTGTGCCGACAGCGCGCCTGGACTTTCCCCATACTCGCTGGTGGCTATGCGCGTAGGTGCACGGATAACATTGCCATATGTCGTCAGCTTTGTCTGCCCGATCTAAGCACACGAAATCCAATTTTCAGTTCTTTTAACGGCCCAATGGGCGCGCAAAGAGGACACGCCGTACCACTGGTCTGCTCCAGCGCAGAAGAATACGTGTTTCAACAGCTACACTTCCACTGGGGACAGGATGACCACTCAGGCAGTGAGCACACATTGAACAATGAGAGGCAAGTCATTCCACAGGAGATTAGCAATGGATCTTATGAGTAGCACAAAATAGTCCCGTCAAGGTCACTGCCTATAAACGCAGTGTTGCCATGTATATGGCAGTCTTTCGGGCTATAATCCAATAGTCAATCTGAAAGCTGGACTTTCACACAAACTACAACTGCAGCGTTATGTGTTAACTTTTTTGAAAGCTGTTTTCTCTGAATTATTGTTGCAACTAAACCGGTAGCTGCGCCTCGGAGGAAGAACTGGCAACAGCGCAGGGCGACGGTGAGCGGGGTGTCAGTCGCTTGACCTTGACGGGACTTTTTGTACCGGCAACTCCTAGCAGTTAAGCTGTTTTTAGGGACTAAGCATCACTGGTCCTAGAGCTGCCTGCACGATAATAGTCCCGTCAAAGTCAAGCGGGTGACTCACATCCCGGCTCCACGCCGCCCTGCATTGCTGCCAGTTCTTCCCCCGAGGTGCAGCTTTCCGTTACACACACACTCTGTCGATAGAATCAAGTGTTGTTTATTTCCGTGTGACAACACTGCGTTCATAGGCAGTGACCTCGACGGGACAATTTTCGTGCTGGTCACTATAGAAGTCAGCCAATAGCCATGAGATGCACATTTGTATGTTATCTGTGCACACTATGGATTGTAGTTGGCCGGGATAGTTCAGTCCACAGATTATATAGTAGACTATCTAGTTTAGGGGGTTGCATCTTCATTGGACAAGGAGGAAACATGCATCAGAGTCCTCTTACAGTGGGATTTATGCAACTAACGGCACATATTTCCTATTTGCTACCAACAGGTGGCAGTAAGTAAGGTCTATGTCTGACGCACAAAGATCCGAGGTAATCTATGGACCCGCACAACAGCACAGATACAGCAACACAGATAATCTGTGATCTAGTTCAGTCGGTATATCGACTCGCTACGGGGTGGGCGATTTGAACCCGGTGAGGGCGAAACTTCCCGCGTACACAACGCAGCACGAAACAAACACGACAGGACAACGCAGGATATATTTACTAAAGGCACCACCGTAGTATACAAAACCAAGAACCAAAATGGTGTGGAATAACTCAGTGATCTCTTCTACTACAATTTGCTATTACGACACAAAATTCAACGAATTTTAAGGATCTTATACAACATTTTATATGTTTTAAACTATGATTTTACAGCGATTGTAATAATATGCAAGACATTGCACAATATTTAAACTTGTATTAACATTGGATGTGATATAACGTAGTTTTGTTCCCCCTGAGGATGGTTTTACGTAAAAACCGTAATATATGTAGGGGTTAATCAGTACATATTAAAGTGAAAGTGAAGTGCATTCTGTTGGTATTTAAACGTTGATTTCCCGCGTTCGTTCAGACCGGCCCTGGGCCCACCCACCCATCTGTGCAATGAGTACCGGGTCTTTTCCGCGGTAAAGCGGCCGGGGCGTGGCCTTAACCGCCCACCCCCGTCTAGCGCTGAGGTTAAAAAAGAGAGCTATACTTCATGACATGTTGTGGGGTGAACTTTGCATTTACCATTTTCATTATCGATTTTACTGCGATTAAACTATGAGTAGCGTACTTATTCTCATCACTAGCAAACTCTGATCCTTTACTGAGAAAGCGGCACTTCATACGTAATAACAGACAAACAGGGATAATATTTCTAACCCCATGTAGCCAACAGCTAGGAAAGTTCCCACTACTGTGATTGATGGGTTGCATCTGCTTCTTACAACACTAGTCAGGAAGTTTCTGTAGTACATATTGTAAAATTAGAATACAGCAATCTGTATAGCTTATTTTATTGCCATTAGGTGCTGAAAATGCTGGAACTTAATTCATTATAAGCACTGTTTAACTGTGAATGAACTTATCACATGTAACACCACATGTTATTTTATTGTGAATGAAATACAATCATTTCCACTGATTTAATCACACTAATTTTATCATTTTCTGGTCTCGATGTACTGCACGGTCATGAATGCATTTCAGAATACTTTAAATTTAAAACACCTCCATCCAGGTTAGTAGTTGAAATGTAAACCTATGTCATTGAAGGATTAATAAGCGTGATTTCAGGCTTCTGTTGTGGTGTAAATGAGATATTTGATCTTCTGGGATGTTACGCAGCATTGATTGGTAGCTACCTACTTTTTGGGACAACCTAATGTTCCCATCTTAAAGGGTGAAGCTTGACCCTTGAAGATGGGACCGATAGGGTGTCCCAAAATGTCAGTTACTAATTACCAATTAATGCTGCGTAACATCCTGGAAGAGCGAAGACCTCGAGGGTAAATAAATTGATCTTTCATCACCAATAGAACTAGTAAAGTATTATCTTTTCAACTAATGTTACTATTTGTAATTTTTCAGGTTTGCTCTGGAAATGCACGTTGTTCATTATAGACGGGATATTAGTCCTCTAGAACTAGACGGTCGTTACAACACTGGAATTCGTGTCATCGGTGTATTTTTCCGGGTATGAATGGAGACAAATATACTGTTAAATGCTTCATATATAGAACTGATTATATACAAACCTCGTTCATAATAATACATGGCATGATTAGTGATGCTGATATTTTCACTGTTGTCTGTATGTGTGAGGAGGTCCTACTTAACCGTCACATTACAGAAAGTGTCCAAGTGATTCATATTTGTAATTGTAGTGGATGTTGAGTGTGGCATTAACATTCTGCCAAATTTCTCGATTGGTTTCAGTGGCAGGCCTATAAATATATATATGTATAATAGCTCATCAAACAGCAATTTCTTGTAACCCACCCCACACAATTTTACAGGAGACAGAAAAAAACTTGACCGATGCTTAATATACCAACACGTAAGCATGTTATGCTTTTACAAAAATATAAGGAGAAGCAGTTTTTTGGGGACACAACATTTTGACGGAAGGTGTGTTTGTAGCTAGTCTACTAATGTTATGACATATTGCTGTTTCATGAGCGATATGTAATTATTATGTGAGAGATCTTGATAGGGATACTAATTGTGGTGTGGTAGACAGAAATGTGTTTTAATACCTGTACAAAAGGACTGTGAAGATGATGTAAGTGATTAGGTTACGGTTATGTGAGAGAGGTGGTCGGGTCTGTGGTTGTGATGTGTTAGAGTGGTGCCGAGAATCATAACATATAAACTGATAAAACTAAAAACATATGTAATGTTACGTAGATCTCGGAGACCGAACACAACAACACGGGCCTTCAGCAGATAGTACAGTTTCTCCCGACTGTCAGGATGGCCGACACCACCACATTACTCCCAGAGCCATTCTCACTGTCCAGGCTGGTTCCAGAGTTCTCTAACCTGTACCTGACATACAACGGCTCACTAACCACGCCACCTTGCACAGAGGCTGTGTCCTGGGTCATCCGTAAAGAACCACTAACTGTCTCTAGGCAGCAGGTTTGTTGCACAGATGGAAGCAAGTGTATATTTGTAATGTTAGAAAGCATGAGAAACCTTAGACTGCTTTTGATTCTATCCTAATTCAGCCACCTCCAATTACTACAACTTATCTGAGGGATAGCACCAACATACAAATACACGTTTACGAAGAAGGGAAGAGAAATAATTAACTGTATTTATTTGATACCATTGATATAACTATTTATCTGGTTATGTTGCTGTAAGTTCATATCACAGGGGTGAGGGGAATTCTGTTCATTAGAATGCTGAAGTCATTCCATGGAGACCCAGCAGGCGTTAGACTATTGCGGACATGACGTCTGTTTACAGAAACGAAGAAGTTGCACCCTTGACGTTCAACAAGATAAAAAGATATTAAGCAACAAATACAATGGAGTGACGTTTAAAGAAAACGTTTGTGATACAGTCCATTAAAAAAAGTGTTTATATCTCACATTTACACTAGCAGTCAGGAGTTCATGAATAAACCAATGTAAATGCACAGAGCACTGTGTTTCTGTCCGTGTTACGTGTATTACGACAAAGTTCCTAATGTGTAAACTCTGTTGAATATGGGGAATTTATTGTAATAACACACCAGCAAAGCAAATGGGCAGTTCCTCTTATGATTAAATAGTTTTGCACAGAAAAGGATGTATCTTAGAATCTGACATGTCTAGATACTGCAACAGTGCTATGTGAAATTATACTGAATGAACATAAGGGGTTCTCACTGACATGAGCAGTAAACAGCCATTACTCGACTCATTTGTACTCCTTAACAAAATACAAAACGGGAATTGCGAACGGTGGAATAATACAACAAGTTGAAAACCAACAACCATTACTCGTTTGGAACCGACCCTAAACAAGTAACTACACAACTAGGACCCAATGAAGGTTGAATTTTAGAAAAATATTTAATTCAGTAATTTTAATAACTTAAATAAGCACTAATTGTTCCAGGCTAATGACAGGCATATGTTACAAAAATCCAATTGTAACGTTCACTTGTATATTTGTAGTACAGCGTATTATTTTGTGAGATTTCACAAACCTTTTACACTTTTGCCTTGTATTGAGTTTTTATACATTATACACCTGATGATTGTCAAATGACCGAAATGTGTAGTGTAAGAATAATCAATGAATACAGGTTGTGTTGAACAGAACATATAAATTAGTGGAAATTATACTGGTTTATGCATGAACTCGCCGCTATTATTGCAAAGACTGGTGTACAGCTACTAAGATGGGGGGTTTTGGTGAATATCGTGATATATACAAGGATCTAAAATGGCATTGTTTTCAGAGCCTTTCATTTTGTCTGTCTGCATACTTCATGTATTTCAGGATGTGTTTTTATAATACTTTTACAAATTTAAAAAAAATCTGTATATTTGTTGCTGCTGGTGCAAGCAAGAAAATTATGCAGTCAGCCACTAGCAATTTTGCATTTCAGGTACATTTTCCCCCCGAGGATGGTTGAGGTCAACCAAAACATATCAGAAGGGTTACGTGAATAACTACAATCTTGTTAATACACCAAGGCCTTGAAATCTGTGGTCTTCTGGGTAATTACACGGCGTCGTGTGGTAATTATTTACCGACGTTTCGGGACAACGTGTCGGTCCCATCTTCACGGGTCAAGATTCCGAGTAGGAAAGAAAGCCAGCAAAGAAAGTACCACACGATGCCGTGTAATTACCCAGAAGACCACAGATTTCATCAACATTGCGGCGTAAGCCTGAAATCAAGCTTGTTAATACAACAAGGCCTTGTTTTACGCCTGTTTGTTTTAGGCCTTTCTGCTTTTACACCCCTTGCCAGTTTACTCCACTTCTTAATTTGCACTCTTGTTTGATACTGAATGTCCTTTGGCTGGTTTATTTGCATTTATTTAAGCCTTTTTTTCTTATGGGAATATCAGTTTTGATTTATGCCCACTATTTCAGGAATGCAACTAGGATGTAAAACAAAGGACTTGGTGTACTTGTGCATGTAGAATTGATGGTGTTTCTTTTCAGTATTGTTACCGATGTTCCGTTCAGCATTTCTTGAATTGGTATGTATGTGATTGGATGGAGTGATTTTGGCAGGTACTCTGCATGAATGAAAATACACTTAAAAGGAGTTTCTATGTAGAATTCCAGAGCAATCAGAACAGTTTTACACAACTGTAAGCCTAGACTGTACTCACTCCGTTTCCAAAATTGCATCCCAATACGTGTTTGTTCATACGAGTAAATTCAATAAGACCATACTGAGGGTAATAAGAGACTGCCTGCCGCCTGCATTCTTCAGGTTCCCCTCTGCTGGCCTGCCATTAAAATTTGTAGTAGGAGGATGAATAAAGAAGGCAAAAATAGACACTTTTGCTGATCTGAATTGCAATGAACATTACTAATATAAGATTTAACTTGGAAAACATTAAATATCCAGTCATTTTATGTATTAAACAATCTTAAAGGAAGAAATTATGAACCTCATAAATTACTATAACCTATTGAAGGCCATTAATTCTCTGTTATGAACACAGGTTGAAGAGTTCCGGAATCTTATGGGCCAGGATGGCCAGACAATCAAACACAACTGGCGTCCAACACAACCCCTCAATGGTCGAATTGTCGTACATATCCGCTGAAGAAAGAGACATATGATTAAGAAACAAATTATGACCATAACGGAAGGCACCACACATATGGACACTGAGAATAACACTGCCACAACTACAAAATTTTGAAAATGTCTGTGGTGCTGTTGGAAGCCAAAGTTCCTTTTAGCACAGTGTGTTGAGGCAAGACATAGAGTTGCTCTTATTCTGCTAGACATTTGTTACTTTCCTAGCCAGTACACATGCATTTGTATACACTGTACACAAGTTTTAGCACAGTACAATAAGGCAGGGTCTACAGTTGCCTTCCTTCTGCTAGATATTAGTTATGTCTGTAGTCAGTATACATAGTAAAAAACTTCAAACTGGCACCCTGTAAAATTTTAGCTTTTGAGTTGAAGCACCACTGTTAGAAGTCTGTGAACATAAGTATATCTTGTTATGAAACTTCCTGTGTCAAGTTACATTAGACCCTGAAGGGAAGAGAATTGAAGCAAATGAAACTTACACACATCATGTGTCACGTTTATCCAAATATCTTAGAGAACAAATGTTCACTTCAGCCCAAGTGCAAAGTGAACCTCAAAAATAAACCAAAGTAAAAGGTAAAGTTTTCCCTAGAACAGGCCATGAAGGCCCAGAGGGGGTAGTAGGGTATAGCTCTACTCTTTCTTTAACCCCGGCACTAGATGAGATTGGGTGGTCAACTCCACGCCCCGGCCGCTTTACCCCGGGAAAGAGACCTGGTACACATTGTATAGGAGGCTGGATGGGCCCCAGGGCCGGTCTGGACGGGTGCGGAAAATCTCGTCCCACCGGGATTAGATCCCCGGACCTGTCCAGCCCGTAGCGAGTCGCTATAATGACTACGCTATCCCGGCCCCCAACCAAACTAAAAGCAAAATGAAAATGGCTTCATAAAGTTCAGTGCACATCATACATACTGAGTCTCAAAAAAACTGATCTGGTAGATTACACAGTGTTAATAGCAGGAAGATGGACAGCATGGCAAAACTAACAGGTGCTTTCCAAATTTGCAAGCATTATCATCATCTTGCCAGCATATGCAATGAGACATCCTGCTGTCAACACAACTTTTACCTGTTCTTCTCACCTTACAGGATGCCAAGTTAACTAAATACGATAGGTGGAAAAGATGAGATGTTGGGTGCACAGTTTTACTCGACAATGGAGGCATGGATTCCTTCACCAGAGTCTTAATAAGATACACCCAGGCAAACAATTAAGTAGGTAAATTCTAAAAGGTTCTGACGATGGTATGTAACATTGAGAACTTATTGGTTTCTGGACTTTGTCCATCATCCGGAAATATAAAATCACGATGTTTCGGAAGCAGATCCAGCTTCCAAAACGTCGTGATTTTAGATTTCCGGATGATGGACAAAGTTAAGAAACCAATTAGTTCTCAATTAAGTAGGTGTTGTAGAAAGGATGACACTTGATGAATGAAGAGTTTCTTATTGTGGAATTATGAAGGCTGCCGGAATACACTATCAACAGTTCTCAGCAACACTGTTAGGAGAGTTCCTTTTCTCATTCTAGGCAGCTGTGAGTTGCTTAGTGTTTGTATGTATGTCCTCAGTAATGGATGAAAGATAACCAGCTTAGTACTACATACACAGTGACTGACCGAGCTGTGAGAACTCTTTGTCTCTCATAGTAGCAGTATTTTAGGTTCCAGGCAATGAAAGGGTGTCGTTTTGCCACTGGTTGACCAGTCTTTCTTAAAGGACACTGCATAATCCTCACTAATTAAAATTAATATAAAAATCCCTGGGAATAAAACAGTCTTAGTTATAGACACTGCATAAGTCATGTGTGGCTTTGGGTCATTAGGCCAGTAGACTGAGCTATTCTAAATTTAGGGTTCATTAAAACTGAATTTTGGGTTCGTCCAAGCATAACATCCAAATACTCTGGTTCCACAGGATGTATAACTTGACTGTTACCACTTAACTGAAATAAGTAAAACTTAAATGTTATGCAGTTTCCAGTTTAGGGTGAAGACACAGCTGTATTGGTAAATAACTATGCCTCTGATTTCATGTAACTCAAATTTTAAGACATTACACTCATACATTTATTTGTGTACCTTGAAACCGCATGATATTTAGAAAGTACACTGCACCTTGGTAAAGTCTGTGTACTCTGTCATGGAGTACACCATATGTAATCTTGTTCACAAACATGACTTGTGATAACAACTTGTTACAACTGCAGAAAAAGAACTTAAAACAGTATTGGAATTACAAGTTCATTCACTCCAGTCTGTTGCTTCGTGCAGTAGATTTCATTCCTTTCATTGATGCTTTAAAAAAAAAAAGAGTATTAAAGCATATTGTTGTTGCAAGATTTGATGTTCTCACATCAGTGTGGATGAAGATTCATATCTGCTGGGATATGATGCCGTGTTGATTGGTAAATAGTTACCGCCATTTCGGAGGAGGTCTCTGTATCCCTCTTCATGGTATATGCAGTTCACCCTCTCTTCTTGGACTGATTAGACCACTGGTTCCCAAACTTTTTCTTCATTACCCAAAACCGCTTAGCAGAAAGTCCTTTTTTACCCAATGTAGGTAAAACACAGGCAGCGCGATACATACCTCACATCGCCACAGCTAGCAACACACTGCCCCTGCAGTTGAGACTAGACTCACTCACTTTAGTTTAGGGGGGCGGTACGTGTAGACGTATTTTGTCAATCCTCCACGTGCATGCGAGCGCGGCAAAAATGATTGAATCTAATAACAAACGCATGGCGTATTTATTAAATAGTTACGTGTTGCACTACATCCGCGCAGAGCATGCAGCGAGCGGATGTAGTGGACGCCATCCACACTTCAACCAAAATTAAGGAATCCCAGAACATCCCTTATATTCGGAATATGCGTTAAAATTTGTCTTCTCTTTACGTAATTTTCCTGCAACATACATGTGCGTGGAAATATGTAAAACTTAGTACTGGTAATTTCAAACAAAGCACTAAACAATCATACTGCATAAATGAAACAAATGAATCGGGTCTCTGTAAAAACTATTATTTGCATACATTCGACAAAACGAAGCC
Source organism: Reticulitermes speratus (assembly GCA_021186555.1). Taxonomy (NCBI): domain Eukaryota; kingdom Metazoa; phylum Arthropoda; class Insecta; order Blattodea; family Rhinotermitidae; genus Reticulitermes; species Reticulitermes speratus. The sequence goes on along the minus strand of JAJKFL010000006.1, from coordinate 43,718,325 downwards.
AGCCCAGTTGACAAGTGGATCAGCGTTCTAATCATAACATCCATTCGCAAACCCGCCCAACCATCGTCACCTGCACCGTACATCTGACACGGTCACCTGCAACGTACTGATCAGCGAAAAATTGCCCCACGTTCCTGCAATCTATATTCAGTGATGCTAAAAGGTAAAGTTCACCCTAGAACAGACCATGAAGGCCCAGAGGAGGAGTAAAGGTATAGCTCTACTCTTTCTTTAATCTCGGCAGTAGATTCAAATTCAATTTTATTTAGCATCCATAACTGCTACAAAAGTAGATAGGGGTGGGTGGTCAATGCCACGCCCCGGCCGCTTTACCCCTCGGGAATGACCCGATAACCATCGTACAGGAGCCTGGGTAGGTCACAGAGCCGGTCTGGACGTGTGGCTCTGTGATGCTAATAAAAAAAAAAGACGTCCGTGATCTACGTTGGCACCATCCACGGATTATCGGCATTACCGTGCGATCAATACAAACGGCTGTATACATTGAAGGTGAAATGGACCCATGGGAACAAGGTCTTGTGACGCTACAAGCGGTGCCTACCTGCGTTACTTTATCCGGCGCTCAGTCGCCGTGGTTAGGACCACATAGATGGCAGAGAAAGGCTTATGATTGTAGGATTGACCTTGACACATGGTACTCAGAAATTAGAATTTGGGTGTAAGTATCAGTGTGTTGTTGATCGTCTTATTTGTTGGCAGATTGCGGAGAGGGTGCTGGGGCAAGTTGGAAGTTGCTCGGCACCAGAGAGCCGTTTGAATTTCTCATTTGTCGGAGGTAAGTGATATGTTTTGAACAGGGTAAGTCGTGGTGCCATGGAGGCGATGTTATAATTTCTTCTTACTCTCTTTGTGTGTGCTTATTCACTATTGGACTATATCTCAAGAAGTGATGACTTACAAAATGAAGTGGTTCACTAACTAACTCCATGGAGCAGAGTCCATCTTGAGAAGCTAACAGGTCCTCAGCTAGTCAAGAAATTCCCCGCATTTTATGGAACCCAAAGGTTCATTAGCACACTCAGAAGAGCCTGCCACCTGTCCCTATCCTGAGCCAAAGAATCGGTCCAGGTCTGAGGCTTTGTGATCTGTTTCGTAACATGGCGATTTTTTTACGGTGAGGAGTTGTTAGCACCTCGCTGAACTCCTAAGCTGTATGACGTCTTGTCGGCTGTCCGCGACTGCTTATTCTATGTATTCGCAGCTACCCTCCATATCCGGAGGCCGTTCCTCCATCCGCAACCTGAGGATGTGCCATGCCGTGGTGACAGGGACCCACTTATCATGGGATTGGTTCACTATGCAGCTAAATAACTTTGGAGGCTTAAAAACTCTGGCAATGTAACATACATACCCCCCAGTATTTGGCACCTGCATGTGCCTTGTATTAAGGACTCTGCACTGTGAGTACACTAGTTTGTTGGAGAAAAGCATTTACCATGTTCTTCTTCTTCTTTCTATGGGCCCGTCGGCATTCGCTCCGGATGCACCGCAGCCTTAGGCTTATTGTGCTCACCCTTAGTCTTTCTTTCAGCATTGGTTCATTAGCCCTGTGCTACTAATAAAGAGACACAGGTCTTTTAGTGGAGCCAAGCTTATATCTCTTGGTTCAGCGAACATCTTCCCAAAGAGCTTATAACGTTGTCGAGCCAGTGCATCGCAACCACAAACAATATGGTGCACAGTTTCAGTCTCCGACCCACAAAATCTGCAGGTCGGATCTCCTTCGAAGAGGCCCATTATGTTCAAGTGCTTCCTCACAGGTGCATGTCCTGTGAGGAATGCTACTACTGATCTAAGTTGATTCCTGCTCAATTTAATCAGGCCATCAGCTTTCTTCTTGCATGGTCCATTGATAAAGAGTTTACCATGTTTGTGACCTGGTATACTGTTCCAGGTAGTTAAATGTTGACACTCAGTCCAGTTCTTGATTGCTTCTCTTGCTGAACACTTTGGTATTCCAAGAGCCGGCTCTGGGCCAAGTAATGGTTTAGCTGCACCTTGCCTTGCAAGTTCATCAGCTTTTTCATTACCAAGGATGCCACTATGCCCAGGCACCCACATGAGGGTTACCTCATTGCGTTCTGCCAGCTCAGAGAGAGCATCCATGCATTCTACATTTACCATGTTGCAGATAGTTTTACAGTTGACTGTTGGGAGAACTGTTGCAGAGCACATTTCCCTCCCCATGTCACGTGACTGGCTATTCAGAACAGCTGATATCATTACCAGTTTTTAACTCAGTATTGAAAACATTTATAATTACAATTGTTAGTAACTTGCAAGCCATGTGTCTTGTGTCTGTGGCACTACAGCCACATAAAATTGAACCATGTGCTGTGCCAGTGATGTTATAGTTACCAGGTATGCTGCACTGCAAGTTTCTAGTACTGTGCATTTCCAGCTTGTGCAAATACACCATCTGCATCTCCAACTGATTTTCCTGCACCTGCAATTTCCCTTTGTTGTTTGAGCATTTTTTAAGGAAAAGGGCTTTGCAGTCATTTAAACAAATTAAGTGCCCATTTTTACATCAAGATCAAACGTTTTGCGAGGGTAATGTCTTTTCTGGTTGTCATAGTTCAACCCTGACAGTTTTGGCCTACGCACCTCACATGCTTACTGAAAGATGCTGTGTGGCCTTAGTCCGGCATCTTGACGTAGGTGTATGAGTTAATCAGGAAAAATTTGCTAGAGTCATGTCTTTTCTGGTTTTCATAGTTCAACCCTGACAGTTTTGGCCTACGCACCTCACATGCTTACTGAAAGATGCTGTGTGGCCTTAGTCCGGCATCTTGACGTAGGTGTATGAGTTAAGCAGGAAAAATTTGCTAGAGTCATGTCTTTTTTGGTTTTCATAGTTCAACCCTGACAGTTTTGGCCTACGCACCTCACATGCTTACTGAAAGATGCTGTGTGGCCTTAGTCCGGCATCTTGACGTAGGTGTATGAGTTAAGCAGGAAAAATTTGCTAGAGTCATGTCTTTTTTGGTTTTCATAGTTCAACCCTGACAGTTTTGGCCTACGCACCTCACATGCTTACTGAAAGATGCTGTGTGGCCTTAGTCCGGCATCTTGACGTAGGTGTATGAGTTAAGCAGGAAAAATTTGCTAGAGTCATGTCTTTTTTGGTTTTCATAGTTCAACCCTGACAGTTTTGGCCTACGCACCTCACATGCTTACTGAAAGATGCTGTGTGGCCTTAGTCCGGCATCTTGACGTAGGTGTATGAGTTAAGCAGGAAAAATTTGCTAGAGTCATGTCTTTTTTGGTTTTCATAGTTCAACCCTGACAGTTTTGGCCTACGCACCTCACATGCTTACTGAAAGATGCTGTGTGGCCTTAGTCCGGCATCTTGACGTAGGTGTATGAGTTAAGCAGGAAAAATTTGCTAGAGTCATGTCTTTTTTGGTTTTCATAGTTCAACCCTGACAGTTTTGGCCTACGCACCTCACATGCTTACTGAAAGATGCTGTGTGGCCTTAGTCCGGCATCTTGACGTAGGTGTATGAGTTAAGCAGGAAAAATTTGCTAGAGTCATGTCTTTTTTGGTTTTCATAGTTCAACCCTGACAGTTTTGGCCTACGCACCTCACATGCTTACTGAAAGATGCTGTGTGGCCTTAGTCCGGCATCTTGACGTAGGTGTATGAGTTAAGCAGGAAAAATTTGCTAGAGTCATCATCAGTTTCTTTTTAATGTTGATTTATTTTCCAGAATTCTAATGTACTTGTACTAGTTATCAGCCGAGTTCAGTGGTTGATTGCGGCTGAAGGGTAAATGACATAAAATGTTTGATATCATAACTACAAAATCTGCTTTTTAAATTTCGGTATTCGGTGGTTTGGGGGTGGAGCTGCAGCCTGCTGCCCCCCCTCCCCTCCCTTGGGTGTGCCCTGCGTCATTGACAGCAACATACATAAATGAATCAAACATTGAAGACTTTTTAGACATGACACCATGACATTTGTGCCGAATGACACGGTGTCACATGCCAGGTGACGTGAATATTTGCACTGCACTGTTGTGGTGTGGAAAGTCTGGCCCATTACGTTCACGTGTGTGTGGTAACGGTTGTGTTTGAAATATTTATACACGTAGTGTTTTAATTAAAGTGTATCAGTGAGTGTGAGTTATTCCTCAGTATTTACTTGTAGAGCAGCCTGGTTACCAGTAACTAATAAATCCTATGTCTTATTTCAATTTAGTGTGTTGTGCTCAGAGAATTAGTGTCTGCACAGGCCACTAGGTGATGTGTATGATTTTTTTTTATTTCCACCTGATTTGCTTGGACCTCCCTGATGGCAAATTATGAAGCAAGGTTGACCTATCTATCTGACAGAATAATGAATGTAATACATATATAGTCATACAGTCTATTTATATCATGATATAGTGAAAGATTAATAGTTATTTCATGTAATTGTACCAGTATCAGTGCTAAATGGGCATAGAACTACATGAGTGAAGAAGCTGTTTTCAAATGCTGTTGGGAGTGGACATAGAGTAGTATGTGATAGTGCAAGAAATATTTTTTGTGTGTCCTTACAAAGCTTAGTAATTTCAGTTGGGATGATTTGATTATTAGACTAGGAGTGACATAAGAGATTTTATTTGAATGCTTGTAATCAAATTTGTTGGTTGAGTCTGAAATTATGTACTTGCTTGCCTTCCAATGTTAATGGTAGGACCAGGTTTTTACCAGTACATGTACACTGTATATATTGACTGATGTGTATTATTCATCTCATAGTATTTACTCTCTATATGTAACATATTTTAACATCAATTATTGTGTACAATAAAGCGTATCCATTTACCTTCCATCCCGTCCCTTTCCCTCCCCTGTGGACTTTGCAGTTTCTTTCTTCTGCTTGGCTTTTGCTATTTTGCATTTCATTTTGTAGAAATGTTTGTCTAAATCCTGTTGTTAGAAGTAGTTTTTTCTTGTGTGTATTTTTCTTCTTTTAATTGCGAAAATTTTTTAAGATTTTTTTGCTCCCTATTCTGTTTTGAATGAATGGTATTAGAGGTAGGACCTCTCTGATTTATAAACCCACCAGCATAAACAAAACACTGCATATGTGACCTCAAATTCTGGAGACTGTTCTCTTGACAATGTACAGCAGGTAATGACAAATTTGGGTGTGAAATGTGTTGATGCCTGAGAATGGGAGGGAATATTTCTTCCAGAATTTGCTAGTATTTGTTTCATGTTAAACCATATTTATGTGACGTTAGTAGGACTCTGCCTTACTTTCACATACATGTGCCAAAGCCAAATGTAAGTTGTGTGCAGTGTAGTATTTCTTTGCTAGTAGCATCAACAGCATACACCAGAGGCCGATGTGTCACAAAGTCCACATGTGGCTAGTCTTCCCATTTCTTCTTAAGGTGTACGAGATTTTTTTATCCCACCATTTGTGTTCCAATTGTTTTGGTACCTTTCACCTCTACTGGTACATGTATATATTTTGTTTCTGTAAAGAATGTCCAGTCTGTCATGAGGAATGTGGACATAGGAGACAATTGGGGATAATTAATACAGTGTGTCCACAAAGTCCCTTCGGGGTTTTGAAAGATTGTGACGCGCAAACAAATAGAGCTAGCCACATGCGGTTTTCGGCACATTACAGTGAAACTCTGGAAGTTTTTTTTCTGACCTCAGTAGACCTCGATGTGGGCTCCCTTGGTAGCACGGAGAGCGTCCAGACGATATTCGAGGAAGATGGATCGGCAGACACGATCCAATGCCTTGGCCTTCACATTCACCAGACTTAACATCCCTGGATTTTTTTTCGTGTGGGGTTATGTCAAGAGCAATGTGTTCCGAACACCAGTTAACGGACTTGATGAACTGAAGACCCGTATCAGGAATGCGATCTCGGCTATTCCAGCCGACATGCTCCACAGAACATGGCAAGAGCTCGAATATCGTCTGGACGTTCTCCGTGCTACCAAGGTAGCCCACATCGTGGTCTACTGAGGTCAGTAAAAAACTTCTAGAGTTTTGCTGTAATCTGCTCAATTTGTTTTTATTTAACACATAGAAAGAAACAATGTTTTTTATCTTTTCGCTCTTCTGAAGTGCATGCTGATGCCTAAACAAAGCTGTCCAACTTCAGGTTTAACCTGACGTCTTACAACATTTTTACTTCTATGCTTCCTGGACATCTGACCCATGATGCTGTGGCCAGTACACAGTCTCTAAACATTGTTCAAAAAACACCCAGAGACAGGACACAATATCCCAGAAGAATAAAGATATCCGTTTCATATATAAACATTGGTCAGAAGAGTGAAGGTAGTAAAACAGTTTGTTTTCTTACCGATTCATCTGCGGTCGTTTACAAGTGCCAAACAGCGCAGTAGGTGGCGCAAAGTCGCTTCGGTTTTGTCACTGGAGGTAGATGGCAGAATCATAGAACACACTAAACCATGACATAAACGATATTAATGTCCCTACTATACTAGATAATCTGTGGTTGGAATGCAGTTATGTGTTGTGTGCTGTATTTTCTAAATACCAAATGCTTAAATAGCAAGAGTTGAAATTGTGCGGAGATAACATGGATGTGATCTACGCTTTGTTTCGCAAACACACAACGAGTTCCACAAAGTCTCTCTAGAATTACGCATCGTATCGTGTTTCCATGTAGTTTTTGGGTGTTCTGTTCCAGTAGTGATGACTGAATCATAATCTCGTTTGGTACTGATGCGTAATTCATAGTGGACAGGCCGGTGTATTTTTGTTGTAAGTCGCCAGTTAGTTGTGTTTTCGTAAAGTAATATGTGTAATTCTGAAGTCCGAACTCATTTTGTCAACAAATAATGATACCATGGAAAAAGACAGACATATGCAACATAATCAGGCCCCGGGCCCTTTTCCAGACCGCCGGACCCCGGTAATTTGTACCGGCTTCCGCCCGCCTTGTCGGCACTGTGTGACATGAGATAACTGAAGGAGGAGAACCATTTTGTCCACCACAAATCCCACCATGGACTGGCCTGGAATCCCGATTGATACAAAAGAAGATGAGGATCCTCTGTTAATAAGATACTCAGTTGTGAAGGCTGCAAATTAGGTGAGCTGTGTATGTGTGTGACTACTGCTGCGTACTTGTAATTACCCCTAGACATTTCTTTGATGGCCGTTTCTAATCCCTCTTATTTAAGAATTATTTGTTTTGTTACTGTGCAAGGTGTTGAGCAGGTTATGTTTGTGCTCACTGTTTTAGCCCTGCTAATCCCAAACGTTTTGTGCATCACTACACATCAAAAAGGTAGTGCTGTGCGCTGTTATATCGTGTCATCTAATGTGTTTCTTTTGTTACTGTGCAAGGTGTTCAGCAGGTTATGTTTGTGCTCACTGTTTTAGCCCTGCTAATCCCAAACGTTTTGTGCATCACTACACATCAAAAAGGTAGTGCTGTGCGCTGTTATATCGTGTTATCTAATGTGTTTCTTTTTCTGTCTTAATTATGAATCATCACAAGGGAACAAGTACTTTTTATGGAATTTTTTTTACTAGCACTTATGCCCAACAGATAGCATGTAATCAATTATTAATGTATTTTATGCTTCCAAAAGTGTTTGTATTCTATTAAAAATAAACTTTAATGCTTTTTATGCCTTTTTGAAATCATTATATGTTTTGGTTACAGGTATTTTATAATTTCTTGGAAACACGTACGTGTTTCATATTGAAAACGTTCCACTATTTGTGATGGATTTCGCAGTCTGTTGGTCACAAACATCATGACTGTACTGTAGTTTTTCCTGTGAAATTGTTGTGTTTGCCAGGCTTGCTGTATGCATGTGGGAGTTACGTTACTAAATAATGTTGTTCATATATCTGGTCGTTATATCTTTCTGTCCGTCAAACCACCCACTTCCACATCTAACCACCTAACTGCCTACCTGGCCATGTGTGTATCTTTTGCCTCATTCTATCCATACTTTATCCATCTATCTGTGCATCATTCCGCTATCCACCCATGGCCATGCAGCAGCTGTAATTCAGTGACAGATTTCACTTATAATATAGTGTTACATTGTAATGAGACATGTAATTGAGCTAAGTTATGTCTTTTTACACTTTTTGAGTGGCAGTTAATTTAGGCTGTTGTCATAATAGACTGTCCCATCTTAATTTTGCAGGTTGTCATGTATTCCATTAAATCAGAACCTACTTGTAACAGTGAGACATACATCACGTCTTGTGTCAGTGAGCATTAGATGATTAGCATAAAAGAGGAGGACACGTCTGTGGTAACAGTTGGGAAGACTGAACATGAGGTAAATACAGTAAAACTTGTATTTAATGAATTGCTGGGGGATTAGAATATATGTCACTAAATCGAGGTTTTCATTAAATGGAGGTTACATTGTTTATATGGAGCTATTGTCAGGACATGAAAAAATCATCACTAAATCCGGGATTTCACTAAATGTGGAAACATTAAATCGGGGTTTTACTGTAATTATGTGTATCTGTATGTGCACTGTTTAAGTCATTTTGTAGAATTATGTGTGCCCACATAATATCTGGTATTTTAAATTGTCTGCACACATGGATCTACTTTCTTAACAAGCTTTTATTATGAAAGTTTATGAGCCAGGTGGATTATTTATCTGAACTGCAGTGCTATATAACTTAGAGTGAAAAGTCACTTTATGTAGGTTTACTGTGTGACCAATAAAATATGAAAGTATTATTGTTATGATGATTATGGTGGTGGTGATGATGATGATGTCATAGTTGCTGATGTTGTGATCTTTTCCTAAGGTTTCCACTGTTTATGGCAAAAGAAGAATTGGGTTTTTCATGAAATATAACTAAATTCATGGACCTCATTAGTAAGATACACAGCACCACAGACAGCGGTGAATGTTCCAAGACGATGAACATTTCAGAACCTTGTATCGCAATTACTATTAACATTTTCACTGCTGGGTATTTAAATCCCTGAGGTTGTTAAATTGCCAGGGGTTTATTGAATGTTAAACAACTAGTGCGTCGTCTTATAAATTATACAATATAATTGTATATAAAATTATGTATAAAATGCATATATTTTTTCTAGTTGTCAGCTAGGGATTAATTTTTTTTTTCTCTATGGCTCGACAGCCCTATATGGGCCTGGGCCTCCTCGTTTCATTGAGGTTTCACGATCACACACATTTGAGACACACCACAGTCGGTAGGACTCCTCTGGACGAGGGACCAGCCCGTCGCAGAGACCTCTACCTGACAACACACAACACTCACAACAGACAGACATCCATGCCCCCGGTGGGATTCGAACCCACGATCCTAGTAAGAGAACGGCCGAAGACCCACGCTTTAGACCATACAGCCACTGGGATCGGCAGCTAGGGATTACTAAAGATGTAAAATATGTTTCCTGAAAGAACTTATTGTGTGCGTGGCCTATTTAAGGCAAAAGAGCGGAGTAAATTTTAGATCGACTAAAGTCGATGCTGGCAAATTAAAACGTAAATACTTGAATCGACTGTGGTCCACTTTGGCAGTGTAAGTTTTAACACTTCAATCCGAGAGTTTTCAGTGGATTCCACATTGTGCTTCCTACCGTTTAGATGGGCATGACTTTTGTCTTTCTATGTCTGCCCCAAGGCATAAAGATTATTGCATATAATTTTGTCTTCTTATATTGGTGAGAACTCACCGCTGACATTATGGAGCAGTGTGCTAAGCAGATTGTTTGGACCTAACGGGAAGGCAGTAACAGGAGGCTTGAGGACATTGCATAATGATTTATACTTTTTATCAGATACGCTATTATTGGGGCAGTCAGGTCATTGAGATTGAGATCAGTGGGGCATGTAGCACGTATGGGAGAGGTCAGAACTGGATATACAATTTTAGGGAGACCCATGCATGGAAGGAGGATATCACTAAACTTGATCTTTGGGGTATTAAGTTCAAGGATGAGGACTTGATTTGTGTGATTATGGAAAGAACAGATGGTAAGTTCTGTGAACTTAGTCATGAACGTCTGTGTTCTATGAAATGCGGGTAAGTTCTTACTGTGCTGACGGACTTTTAACTGCAGCAGAAGCAGTGTGCGCCATGGAGTTTGTTGTATGTGTATAAAGTTTAGGTACTGACATCACAAAATTTCCAATATTTCTTGGTTATGATGCTAGCGCTGAAGATTACAAGATTATATATTGTTTGAATTCCATTTCCTAAGCCATTTTGTGTTGAAATGAAGTATTTACCAGTACATCTGCCTTTCTTTAGTGTTCATTATTGGTATCTCCTAATTACTTGAAGCTCTGGGAAAAAGCTGTCCCAGTACCACTTTGTCCACCACAAATCCCACATGGACTGACCTGGGATCGAACCTCGCTTCCGTCGCGAGAGGCCGAACACTAACCGCCTGAGCCATGGCACGGCCTCACTAGAATTAAGTGTTTGTGTGAGAGTGGGTGGGTATCAAGTGTTTCATTTAACAACTCTGTCAATTGATAAGTTTATATAGCGTCGGTGATGGACGAGTGAATATGGAGCCTTCTTCATTGTTAAATTGTTATTAATAAATCTATGTAAAATGTCCCGGGACTGAACCCATGCCTACACCGCGGGCATTAGACCGATCTCCAGATGCCCCAGTCTATCGGAGAGATCAGACACCGCCCACCACCCCCACTTGACTCAGTCAAGAGGTAAGCTGCGTCGTCACGTCACCGCGTTTAAACTTGTGCTGAATGACATGTAAAGTAGTCGTGTAGCACATATGGGGGAAGAGAAATGCCGACAGATCTTTGGTAAGGAAATCTGAAGGAATGAGAGCTCTTGGAAGTCACAGACGTAGATGGGAGGAGAAGGTTAAAATGGATCTTAAAGAATATGGACGGGAGGGCATGGATTGCATCGTTCTGGCTCACGATAGGGCCAAGGGGCGGCTTTGGGAAGGCGGTAATTAAATTTTTGGTTCTATAAAATGAGGGGAGTTTCTTGACTAACTAAGGAACTGTTAGCTTCCCAAGAAAGACAATGCTCGATGGGGTTAGTTCTTTCTCCGTACTGTAGACATGTGCTGCAGTGCTGAACATAAATTCATCACTCTGTACCAAAGAGAGAGATAGCCTAAAATTACAATAAAAATATTTTCCCATAGCGTGGAATGTACTGGAAGTTTCAAATGTCTGTTCATCATACCATTTAAGTTTGAGATGTAATTAACAGTTACGGAGAGAGAATGGTGAAAGTGTACAATAATAAGGCTGGAAATAAGAGAAATCATAAAATAGTAATTATAGGAGATAGCCACTCCAGGGGACTTGCAAATGAAGTGAAGAATCATCTGAGTAAGAACTGTGAAGTAATTGGTTTGGTTAAACCAGGAGCTGGTGCAGAGATAATAGTGAATTCGGCAATGAGTGACATAGCGAACTTAACAAAAAGTGATGTGGTAGTGTTTTGTGGTGGTTCCAACGATGTGAGTAAGAACAATGCCAATATGGCCTTAAAACATATCTCAAATTTTGTTAAGGTTAACAATAATACAAACATCATCTTACTAAGTGCACCACATAGACATGATTTGATGGAATCTTCTTGTGTCAATAATGAAATTAGATCTTTCAACAGGAAGCTAAAGAAACATGTAAAAACCATCAATCACACTACAGTTCTAGAAATTAATCCAAATAGAGAATTTTTTACACTACATGGTCTGCATCTCAATGGGCGAGGGAAAGAAAAGGTTGCCAAACAAATAGCTGCACAACTTTCCACAATCCTAGGGAAAAAAGTAGAAGGTCCAATTAGTTTAGGCTGGAAAAGTGATTTAACAAAAGGAGTCAGTACCACAATATTGGAAAACAGAAGTGAAACACTCATAAACAAAGAAAATGAAATTAACCAAGCAGACACACCAGATTCTGAAGTATCATTCCCTAGAACATCAAATAGGCAAAAGAAAGTTCCAGTGACCAGGAAAAACGATTTTTTATGGTAAAGAATATCCAAAATGTGGCCGATAAACTTCAGATAAACCCCTCCAACTCATTAACCACTGCCTCACACATAATTATCCAACCTCAGATAGGTAGCAATGCTGTAGAACATGTTTCTGTAGACAACATTTTTAAGATATATCACCAGAATATCAGGGGAATAAGGAATAAAACAACTGAAATAATAAACTCGCTACTTCCAGAACTCCCCCAAATTCTATGTATAACAGAACATCATCTAAAGGAACACGAATTGGAAAGAACATCGATAGAATACTATAATTTAGGGGCTAAATTTTGTAGGAAAAACTTAAAAGATGGTGGAGTAAGTATCTTTGTTCATGAATCATTAAACTTTTTTAATATTAACATACAAGAATTTGGCAAAGAACAAGATATTGAAGTATGCGCAATTAAAATACATTTACCAACCATAACTATTTGTATAATATCTATTTACAGGTCTCCTAATGGGAATTTCATACACTTGATAAGGAGCTTAGAAGCTATCATGAATAAACTATATAGCACTAATATACATTTCATCATCTGTGGGGATATAAACATAAACTATCTTGATAACAGCTGTAAAAAAAAGCAACAATTAGATACCCTACTAGCCACATACAATTTAACCAGTACTGTCTATTTCCCAACAAGAATACAAAACGGCACAGCATCAGCACTAGACAACATTTTTATCGATGTAGGTAAAAATGAAAACTATACCATATATGCTCTTATTAACGGGCTATCGGATCATGATGCCCAAATTATCAAGTTAAACAATCTCAATACACAAGGGCAATACAATGAAACACAAATCATGAGAAACTTTAATAAACACTCTATAACTAACTTTAAGATTAAACTGAGCTGTGAAACCTGGGATGATATCTTTGGAGGAAATGATGTTAACATAATATTTAATAACTTTCTGAATACATATCTAAGGATTTTTTATTCTAGCTTCACTAAAAGAATAATAAAGAGTAAACCTAAAGGCAACACATGGATAACAACAGGGATAAAGATCGCATGTATAAATAAAAGAAATCTTTATTTACAGTGTAGGAACAGTAAAGACACAAATCTTAAAGAGCATTATAAACAATACTGTAAAACTCTAACTAAGGTCATTAATGCGGCTAAAAAACTTTACTATGATAGAAGAATTTTAAATTCTAAAAATAAAATGAAAACTACTTGGAATATAGTTAAAACTGAAACAGGGAAAAAAGAAAGAAAGGAAGAAATACAGTACCTCGATATTAATGGTAATACAACATACAACCAACAAATTATAGCAAATACATTTAATGATTACTTTTTAACAATAGCAGATAAAATCACAGATAGTAGTAGAGATAGTAAAACAGGACATCCAAATAATAACAATTTTCTAAAGTACATGTTACAAACATTTAAGCGCCCTCTGCCAAGTATTAGATTTAGACATACGTCAACTCATGAGATAGAAGAAATTATTAAATCCCTAAAAACAACACACTCACATGGATATGATGAAATACCAACTAAAATATTAAGAGTAAGTGCCCTTTTATTAGCTCTCCTTTAACATATATCTGTAATAAAACCCTTTCCTCAGGTATCTTTCCATCTAGATTAAAATTCTCAGTAGTAAAACCAATATTTAAAAATGGTGACAAACATAATATTGCTAATTATAGACCTATATCTTTGCTAACTGCTTTCTCCAAAGTTTTTGAAAAAGTAATATATACAAGACTCTACCAACACTTAAATCAAAACAACATACTCATAAACGATCAATATGGGTTCAGGAGTAACTCTTCAACTGATATGGCTTCCTTCAAGCTAATAAATGAAATCTTACTAGCCTTGAACAATAAATTAACTGTTGGTGGTATATTTTGTTACCTGGAGAAAGCTTTCGACTGTGTCAACCATAATATTCTACTATCAAAACTGGAACTTTATGGGATAGTAGGAAAATTCAATGCATTAATTACATCATACCTAAATGACAGATATCAGAAAGTGGTAATAGATAACATAAAAACTCATAATAGTACTTCTTCCGGATGGGAGATCATCAAGCATGGTGTTCCGCAAGGCTCAATCCTTGGTCCGCTATTCTTCCTTTTGTATGTCAATGATTTGCCTGAAGTAATAACTAATAACGCTAAAATCATCTTATATGCCGACGACACTAGTGTTATAATACCTAATCCTAGCCTTCAGGATCTTGCAATTAACATGAACAAACAATTTGTAGCCATAAATGAATGGTTCAAAACCAATTTGTTATCCTTAAATTTCAAGAAAACTCATTACCTACTATTTAGGACAAAAAATAGTTTGGAAACCAATATAAGTATAAGCTGTGGAAACAAGCATATTACTAACACGTCAAATACTAAGTTTCTTGGTTTACACATTGATGAAACATTATCGTGGAAATCTCACATTGACCAATTAGTAACTAAACTGAGTTCGGCCTGTTATGCAATTAGGACTGTAAAAGATTTTATGTCACAAGAAACTCTAAAGATGATTTATTTCTCCTATGTGCATTCCATCATAGCATACGGTATAATTTTCTGGGGTAATTCGCCCTACAGTATTAATATCTTCAGGATACAAAAGCGTATAATCAGAGTTATTATGAATGCAAAAACTAGAGACTCTTGTAGGGAACTATTTAAAAATTTAAAAATTCTGCCCATGTATTCACAATATATATTTTCGTTAATACTGTTTGTCGTAAATAATAAAGATCAGTACAAATCAAACCACGAGATTCATAGCTTCAATACTAGACATAGCACGAATTTGCACCTTCCAACATCACGTCTGACAGTTTTTCAAAGAGGACCCTACTACTTTGGTATTAGAGCTTTTAATCATCTCCCACCTAGCATAAAAAGCTTGAGTAATGAAGTGAAACTATTTAAACCGGCACTAAAAAGATTTCTTCTTTCCAATTCGTTTTATTCCTTGGATGAATATTTTAACTGTAAATTTAATTAATGATCATGGGTTTTTAATCCTTTACTAAGTAACCTTTTGTAATGATATTATTTGCTACAGCTCACATATATATAATAATCACATCATAGAATATTTATTACAATAGTTTTATTCATTTTGAATGTAATATACGGACTATGATTTGTTATTCTAAGCTTGAATTGTTTTACTATTGTGTTTTATGTCATGTCTGTTTTTACAAATTGCTTGTATTTATTTTACAATGTATATATTATATAACTTATTAATTCATATGATGACCAAATCCACATCCTGTTTTTGTCTTTGTGACTGTATATTGGATCTATGGATTGTAAATAAATGATGATGATGATGATGACGGACTATTTTTCGCAATCCGCCGTCACAGTCCATGTTTGATATTTTCTCTCTCTACCAAAGAGAGAGGGAATCTAAAAAGGAAATAAGAATATTTTTTTCCCATTTCGTGGAATGAAATGGAGTTTGAAATATCTGTGCATCTTATCATTTAAGTTTAAGATGTAATTAAGAGTTACGGACTATTTTTCGCAATCCGCCATTGGAGTCCATGTTTGATATTTTCACTTTTTACCAAAGAGAGATATAATCTAGTAATAAAAATATTTTTCCCCTTTGCGTGAAATGTAATGGACGTTTTGAAATGTCTGTTCATCTTATCATTTGAATTTGAGATGGAATTAACAGTTACGGACTATTTCGCAATCCAGCATTGGAGTCCATGTGTGACATTGATACATGCGACATCTTCAGGTTGGCAGCGTTATGCAGGCTGTTGGTGTGGGCTAGGTTTCTGGCCGCTATTTTGAGCTGCAGTTGCTGGTTAATTGGCAGGTATTTACGTGCATTTATATCAACGTATTTACATTAAAACACTTGGAAACCAACCCAAGCTCTTTGATTTGTTGACATGAAATATTACTTTGACATTTTCTGAAGTTTAGAACTTAATAACACGTAACCTGACTGCCGTCGTCACGGTCGCGTAAGTTGCAGTTTTGTGATTACACGTCTCGAGCCAAATGCGTGGGTACTGAGACTTAATTCGTAATTGTCATCGATACACACGTAAATGAACATGGAAATTGGTGGAAAATGTTCTTTTTCCTTTTAAAATTAATCTGCATTTGTAACTTCTCTCATGTGTTCAGACGCGAGTAACTGATACAGTTGCACTTTGTGTTCTGGTGGTGTAATGGAGGGTGAGCTCTAGTGGACAGATTTACACAGCAAATTACAAAACTTTTAGAAACAGGAAGTAAAATGCAGTAACCGCCGTTTTTCTGATTTGCTTTCGGTACGTAACGATTTGAACTGTGATTGTGAAAGAGTTGCACTATCGCTACCGAGATTTATTACGACCCTTATGAAACGTAATAACGTTTCCAGAATATCGAGTTCTGTTAGCGTGAATTAAATTCAAGATTTCATTTATATCGTGCAGCAAAATGCTTCGTAACAGTGTAGCACTGCTTCCTCTCCAGGCCTCCCTCTTTCAGACGTTGCACCGAATTGCAGTGTATAAATCCTCCTTATGTAATCGAATATTAATGTTGTCATTCCACAATTTTGAACTTTGTGACACGCCTTCCTGAATCAGTACCAATAGACAATAATTGTTACCTTAAATTTGCAGGTGTGTAACAATTTGTAATTTATACAAGTGGGCAAGAAGAGAGTTAGGATGTCAGATATGCTAGGTTCATAGTGACAGAAAGTGACACTGTGTGTCAGACGCAGTATACAGGTAATCTTACTGCACATGCATTATGGGAAATAAGAAACTATCAGTAGCCTATTGGCATTGTTTTTTGCAAGTTATTCAGTTGCTGGTTTGACATGTTGCTAGTTTACTACTGTACTTGCCATTATAATATATTTATAATAGTGAATGCCATTGTGAGTAGTAAGTACTATCCAAAGCGCCAATAGAACACACTTATCGATTTATGTATTTCCATAACCAATTCTGTATCCTTGGAAATTTCTCAGTTTCTTTGTCTCGGTAACAGCCCTGTCCCCTCTTTTGTAGCTATGATTAGCCAAAATTACGTCAAACCTCCCTATATAAGTGGTATATTCATTTGAATTAGTTCACCATCCACCTGAGATAGTCACCCTGAAGATGGATGCAGTACATTCTTCCGATATATCAGAACAGACTTACACTACACGGTGTGTAAACGCCAGAACAACCATCAAAACATTTATCCTGCTAGTCATAACAGCTTCTTAAATTTAGAGCTCTTGTTACTGAATAATTTGTAGCTGTCAACTTCTCCACGCACTTCACTGTAGCATAACCCCCCCCAACCTGGTCCTTTTGGCCTTTGGTCCTTTTCCTGTGCCTGTGCCTTGCCTGTGACTGAAGTCTCCACCGAGATTCAGCGGGCAGCACTGTAGAAGCTGAGTGACAGATATTATATTTGCTTTGCGAGCTTCATGCCAAAGAAAAGTGCCCCTAGACAAGGGGTATCTTATGTTTTACCAGTAGTGGTTCGTGTTACATGTTTGTGCAGGCTGCATTAGTGATGACAGTGTATTCCCCATAACAAACAAGTTGTTAGCAGTAGTGGGAGTAATTATTACAATAATGACCATGATTATTAGTTAAGTAGCACAGCAGAATGCAAGAGTTGATGATATGTAGAATAGTTCAATGAGACCTATTTCAGTCAATTGTGCAATGGTAGTGGCAGACAGGTGGTTTGGCCTTGTGATCATAATAGGTATTGCATGCTAGTTAATTGAGTAAACATTATTTTGCTAAAGAATCTCAGGCAGTGTGGAACCTGTGGTCAAGAAGGTGACATGTGGGCCTGCAGGCCACCTGTTGGGTGCTCTGGCTGTGACTGAACATAGTGGTGTAGCTTGCTTTGTATTTGAGATGTAGCTGGTTGGAGTTATGTCATTGTCTAGCCTATACACACTTTCTGTGATGTGATGCAACTGGAGTTGGGAATATTGGCAATAGATGTTTCTAGAACTCTGATTATACAATTATTTAAATATTAAAATTGTGGTAAATTGGGAATGGTTTGCCTATTGAGGTGGGACGGTTTCAGTTAATAAATTAAGAGTTCACAATTAATTACAGAAGGAAGATTAGTTTATGCAGTGTCTGCATTTTCTGTGGATTCTGTGAGAGGATCCATGGCTTATCCTTAATAGGTGTTGAAAAATAATGCGTCATACGGAAAGTAAATTTGACGGATTATAGGTGTTTGTTGCGTAATTATATATCATTTTTATGAGATGTCAAGATGTCAAGAATTATGCAATGAAAAGGTATGGTATAACCCTAAAGGGTATAAATGTATGAAAGTACTGGGAAGAAAACAAAGGTGACGCTGTATGTAGGACACACCTCTATTTTTATTTGACAAAGACAGAACTAATGTACTGAGAATTATCTGCTGTGATTGCAGGTGTTGATGTGGCTAGCTTTTCTGTAGTGCAGTCTTGTACTGAGTGTGTAAGAATGTCAGTAGTGTGGCATCCAGTAATATCTCTGTAAAAAAAAATATTGGCATTAAAGCAGTTGTCCCATTAACTTCTCAAGACTTGTGACGATGGTATGTGGTCATAGGAGTGACTGAAATTTTGGACATTTGTGCATTATTGTGTATGTACATCATATACTTTTCTTTTGTCTGCAGGTGACCTCTTACATTTTGAGTAAACATGCTCGGTCTTGACGCAGTTCAGTATCCAGTGACTGAGACTAGCTCTTTCTAAGTGGAGTCTGTGTACTAAATGTATGTTTAACCCTTAGTCTGCTAATGTGTACCTTTGGTGAGCAGCTGGTGTTGCTGACCTCTGCTAAAGTGTACTTTTAGGCGAGCTCGATTTGGCAGCATTGAAAATGCGTTCTTTTTCTCTGTCTACACAATATGGCAACCCTGAAGCAGTCTGCTATACTTTTGTTGTTGTATCTTTGTGTAAACACTTAGCCAGCTCCAAACAGGCCCTTAATAGGCCATAAATACATATATAAAGAAATTTAAATTTCATATTTTAATTCAAAAATTTAACATTAGATTATGTATCAAAACCATGACAAATGCAAGTTAAAATTCTTTATTGTAACAAATACTCACAGATCGGTTGATATTTTCTGAGATCTCACAAAGATTGCATTTTTACCTTGTACTGAGTCTTATATGGCACACCTGATAATGCTCCTAGGACCGAAACATGTTGTGTACTGAGTACATATTAGATATTAAATGTAAGTTGTGCTGAACTGAACATATTGTGTTGTTTAATTGATAAAGTGAGACCTTATGAAGATGTGTCACGTCTTCTGAAGAAAGTGCATGGAAAGAGTCCGTCTATCAGTGCCCTGACTGTAATGTTTGTTTGGTTTGAATGGTTGTTTTAAGATGTACCACACAAACCTTCTTCACTTCTAATTTTCTTCATGGTGTTTCTGTACACAGTGTGTTTAGACAAACAACTAACATTACAAATCACTGTCTTATGAAGGCGCTGGAAAATTTTTGTTTGGTTATTTTATATAGAAAAGGTTATGTCAGTTTACATCATGTGCTCCAAAAAGTAAAGCAACACTTCAAAATTATTACAGCAGACACCAAGAGTTTGCAGTTTTTAATGTCCATTCTGAAGGGTTAAACTTCAGAATATGGTGTTTTTTCCGTCTGACCCCTGTGAATATATTCATGGTCTGATGATGTAGGTCTAGATTAACTTCACAGTGTTTTCATGAAATATTTTTTCATATCTTATCAAAATGAAGTTATGTAATTACACATTCTTACATGAATAAATGCCCATGTCTTTTTATCATCTAACTCAATTATATTTTGGCCAGTTAGGTCATCATCAGGGAGTTCATACATTTAAAAGGGAATTATTGAAGTTTTTTTATATTTTTTAGCATAAATACACATCTATGAATTAAAATAAACATTTAAAATCCTTTTAAAGTAAATGAATTTGTACTGATTTTAGTTTAACCTAAAATAATCACATGACACAGGGGAATTTTGATATAAACTGTAGTGATTTATTTTTAAATGTGTGAACTTTGATGGTGATGAAGCTTGGTCAAAATATGGGGGAGTTAAGACAAAGAGGATCTGGTTATTATCCATATATGAATGTGTACTTTGATGGTTTCATTTTGATTGGTTTGACAGTGACATGCACAGTTAATAATCCCTCAAGGGCTGCAGTACTTTATTTATCAGCCGTAAGTCAGTCGTGTTCGGGATGTTTGTGTGTGTGGTTGAGTGCATTGGAGGCTAACCGTGTAAGTTGCTGTCAAATGACAACTTTACTGAGGTTTTGATGAAGTGGTTGCATTTGAAGGAAGGTTTAAAATATTCGTTTTTTTGTTACTTTGTGTTATAAATAAGTGTGAGTACTTGCAACAAATTATTTTAGTATTTCAATGCAATTAACAAATTTGATTTTACTTTTGTGCCGAGTGGAGTCTACGCAACTATTCAGACGTATAAATTGCTTTTAATTTAATAAACAGGACAGTTTACTTATTTCATTTCTAAATGGATATGAAAATGAATTTCAAACTTCACTATTTTCCGTAAATGATAGGTGGCGTATAGAAAGCAGTCCCCAATATGGGAGTAAATGAAGCTCAATATGTAACTAATTCATGATTCACATTTTGAGGAACCTTGCCTACAGTAGTTTATTTTCACGACTTATCCTGAAAATCTTCGCAAGACAGTTGACGTAATTATTTGCAGATTCTTCCCGAAATACGGAAATACGGCTGTTAGAAGGCCGTGCAAATGTTGCGGTAGAATTCTTTTTGAATGCGATTCAATTTGGCACAATTTTATGTAAATAAATGTACCCCTTTAAACCCCATGTTTACTGTATGTACCACCAGGTTTAACAGTCAGCAACACGATATTCTGCCCACACAGTGTATTTATGTGTTTTGTGTGGATCTCAGAACAAACAGCGATTATTTCACTGTACAGCATTAACTGATTGGTTTGTATAACTGAGACGGAGTGTGTTTACTGCGCGGTACGGACTGTATTTATGTGTTTTGTGTGGATCTCAGAACAAACAACGATTATTTCACTGTACAGCATTAACTGATTGGTTTGTATAACTGAGACGGGGTGTGTTTACTGCGCGGTACGAACTGTATTTATGTGTTTTGTGTGGATCTCAGAACAAACAGCAATTATTTCACTGTACAACATTGGTTTATATAACCGAGACGGAGTGTGATTACTGTGAGGTACGGACTGGATCTTCACATATAATTCAGGTTAATCTTAGTCTTTAAACTGTTAAGTGTGTATAGTTGGGTGTTGTTCCTTTTTTAAAGTTTTAGTGATTACATTTTGTGATGTTGATAAAGATTTTTAACCTTGGCCTTAGATGGAGGTGAATTATCAGCATCACGCCCTGACCGCTTTAACATCGGGAGAGAACCCCCTGCATTTTGTCCGTCCTCAGAAGAGCAACTGTAGAGTGCTGGACACTGCACCGAGGGACAACATTCAAGAGGACTTCACTGCGCATAATAGGAAGAGTAAACCAGCAACACATTCTCGGGGTCCCTTGAGGCGTCTCTGGGTTCCTTGTGGCCGCACCGGGGTCCTTGTGCCCTCACCGGGGTCCTTGTGACCTCACGGGGTTCCTTGTCACCTGAACGGGCTGCTTGTGTCATCACTGGGGTTCGTGTGGCCTCACCGGGGTCCTTGTGACCTCACCGGGGTCCTTTTATTCTGTCTGGGTCTTTGTGGCCTCACCAGGGTCCTTGTGGCCTCACCGGGGTTTTGTGGCCTCACCGGGGTCCTTGTAGTCTGTCTGGGTTCTATTTTCTCTCTGGGTTTTGTGGCCTCACCGGGGTCCTTGTGACCTCACCGGGGTCCTTGTGTCCTCAGCGGGGTCCTTGTGGCCTCACTGGGGTCCTTTTGGCCTCACCGGGGTCCTTGTTGCCTCACCGGGGTCCTTGTGACCTCAACGGGGTTCGTGTGGCCTCACCGGGGTTCTTCTGGCCTCAATGGGGTCGTCGTGGCCTCACCGGGGTCCTTGTTGCCTCACCGGGGTCCTTGTGACCTCAATGGTGTTCGTGTGGCCTCACCGGGGTTCTCCTGGCCTCAATGGGGTCGTTGTGGCCTCACCGGGTTCCTTGTAGTCTGTCTGGGTCCTTTTTCTCTCTGGGTCCTTGTGTCCTCACAAGGGTACGTATAGCCTCACCGGGTTCCTTGTGGCCTCACCGGGGTCATTGTGCCCTCACCGGGGTCCTTGTGACCTCAACGGGGTTCGTGTGGCCTCACCGGGGTTCTTCTGGCCTCAATAGTGTCGTTGTGGCCTCACCGGGGTCCTTGTAGTCTGTCTGGGTCCTTTTTCTCTCTGAGTCCTTGTGACCTCACCGGGGTCCTTGTGTCCTCACAAGGGGTACGTTTGGTCTCACCGGGTCCTTGTGGCCTCACCGGGGTCCTTGTGGCCTCACTGGGGTCCTTGTGACCTCAATGGTGTCCTTGTGTCCTCACAGGGGTTTGCGTGGCCTCACCGGAGTGCTTTTAGTCTGTCTGGGTCCTTCTCTCTGGGTCTTTGTGGCCTCACCAGGGTCCTTGTGGCCTCACCGGGGTTCTTGTGGCCTCACCGGGGTCCTTGTAGTCTGTCTGGGTCCTTTTTTCTCTGGGTATTGTGGCCTCACCGGGGTCCTTGTGACCTCACCGGGGTCCTTGTGTCCTCACCGGGGTCCTTGTGGCCTCACCGGGGTCCTTGTGGCCTCACCGGGGTCCTTGTGCCCTCACCGGGGTTCTTGTTGCCTCACCGGGGTCCTTGTGACCTCAACGGAGTTCGTGTGGCCTCAATGGGTTCGTTGTGGCCTCACCGGGGTCCTTGTGACCTCACCGGGGTCCTTGTGTCCTCACAAGGGGTACGTTTGGCCTCACCGGGTTCCTTGTGGCCTCACCGGGGTCCTTGTGGCCTCACCGGGGTCCTTGTGGCCTCACTGGGGTCCTTGTGCCCTCACCGGGGTCCTTGTTGCCTCACCGGGGTCCTTGTGACCTCAACGGGGTTCGTTTGGCCTCACTGGGGTTCTTCTGGCCTCAATGGGGTCGTTGTGGCCTCACCGGGGTCCTTGTAGTCTGTCTGGGTCCTTTTTCTCTCTGGGTCCTTGTGGCCTCACCGGGGTCCTTGTGACCTCACCGGGGTCCTTGTGTCCTCACAAGGGGTACGTTTGGCCTCACCGGGGTTCTTGTGGCCTCACCGGGGTCCTTGTGTCCTCACCGGGGTCCTTGTGGCCTCACCGGGGTGCTTGTGGCCTCACTGGTGTCCTTGTGACCTCACCGGAGTCCTTGTAGCCTCACCTGGGTCCTTGTGACCTCAACGGGGATCGTGTGGCCTCACCGGGGTTCTTCTGGCCTCAATGTGGTTGTTGTGGCCTCACCGGGGTCCTTTTAGTCTGGGTCCTTTTTTCTCTCTGGGTCCTTTTTTCTCTCTGGGTTCTTTTTTCTCTTTGGGTCTTTGTGGCCTCACCGGGATCCTTGTGACCTTAACGGGGTTCGTGTGTCCTCACTGGGGTTTGTTTCGCCTCACCAGGGTCCTTGTGGCCTCACCGGGTCCTTGTAGTCTGTCTGGGTCCTTTTTCCTCTCTTGGTTTTTGTGGCCTCACCGTGGTCCTTGTGACCTCAACGGGTCCTTGTGTCCTCACTGGGGTTTGTGTCGCTTCACCGGGGTCCTTGTGGCCTCAATGGGGTCCTTATGGCTTCACCGGGGTTTTTGTGGCCTCACTGTTGTCCTTGTGACCTTAACGGTGATCTTGTGTCCTCTCTGGTGTTCGTGTGGCCTCACTGGGGTACTTGTTGCCTCACCGGGGTCCTTGTAGTCTGTCTGGGTCCTTTTTTCTCTCTGGGTCTTTGTGGCCTACCGGCGTCCTTGTGTCCTCACTGGGTTCGTGTGGCCTCACCGGGGTCCTTGAGTCCTACCTGGTGTTCGTGTGGCCTCACCGGGGTCCTTGTAGTCTGTCTGGGTCTTTTTTTCTCTCTGGGTCTTTGTGGCCTTACCGGGGTCCTTGTGACCTCATCAGGGTCCTTGTGTCCTCACTGGGGTTCGTGTCGTCTCACCGGGGTCCTTGTGGCCTCAATGGGGTCCTTGTGGCCTCACCGGGGTCTTTGTGACCTCACCGGGGTCTTTGTGGCCTCACCGAGGTCCTTGTGACCTCACCAGGGTCCTTGTGACCTCAACGGGGTTCTTGTGTCCTCACTGGTGTGCGTGTGGCCTCACCGGGGCCCTTGTTGCCTCACCGGGGTCCTTGTAGTCCATCTGGGTCCTTTTTTCTCTCTGGGTCTTTGTGGCCCACCGGCTTCCTTGTGTCCTCACTGGGTTCGTGTGGCCTCGCCGGGGTCCTTTTGAACTCGACGGGGTCCTTGTGTCCTCACTGGTGTTCGTGTGGCCTCACCGGTGTCCTTGTTGCCTCACCGGGGTCCATGTAGTCTGTCTGGGTATTTTTTTCTTTCTGGGTCTTTGTGGCCTCACAGGGGTCCTTGTGACCTTAACGGGGTCCTTGTTTCCTCAGTAGGGTTCGTGTGGCCTCACCGGGGTCCTTGTGGCCCCAATTATTTGTCATTTGTTTTCATATATCTCATAGGGCTGTGGCCCTGAAGAAGGTGTGAGATTTCTAGCGTCACCTGTTCATGTGGAATCTTGTTATATATCATTTGTGAGATGTGGAACATAGGCCTCTTTTGAGGGAACCGCCACACTAAAAAAGGGTAACGCGCCGAGCCAACTACAACCTCGAAAGAGCTCTTGTGGTGTGGAAACGTTGGCACATATTTACAAGATTCAAGTTCTGTGGGATGTCACACCTTCTTCAGGTTGCTTATTTTGGTTATGTATTCAGCTGGATGTTGTTACATCATGAGTCAGAATGGAGACCATCCTCTTAGTACAATGTGTTGCCCAATTTTTGTAATCTCTGTCCCTTACGTGGGAAGGAGTGCAATAAGAAGCATTTCATTTCCTTCCCAAATGGAGATTGAATTTCTGTATTAGCTCTGTGTTAGGATGTGAGTGAGAGTTGAAAATACTATTATACAGGGTGTTTTAAAAAGAGCTTTACAACTTTGAAAGAGTATACAAATTTATGCAGAGGACATACGCAACGTTTCGAACTGTCATAATGTAGCAAAACACACCGAGTTTTACCTCGGATAGTAATGGATCAATGTGACTTCCATTGGTAATGCTGCAGACGTCCAACCTGTAGTCAATTTCTTTCCACATGCTACGTAGCATCTCTGGCATCACTTCTGCAACTGCGGCAGTAATTCGAGTTCGGAGCTCAAAGACATTTGCTGGCAAAGGTGGTACGAACACTCGATCTATAACGAATCCCCATAAGAAAAAATCCAGGGGTGTAAGATCCGGGGAACGAGGTGGCCATGCTATCGGCGCCGCTCTACCAATCCACCGACCTGGGAAACGGGTGTTGAGGTACTCGCGCACTTCTCCAAGGTAATGAGGAGGTGTGCCGTCTTGCTGGAAGTGAATGCGTCCTTCTTGGTCATCTTTGTCTAACTGTGGAATGAGGAACTGTTGGAGCATGTCCAGGTACACGATACCGGTAATGGTCTTCTCCATGAAGAAGAAGGGGCCGTACACTCTTTCTTTGCTGAGGGCGCAAAACACATTCACCTTTGGGCTGTCACGAACATGTTCCAGGTAGGCACATGGATTTTCGCTGCCCCAGATCCTGCAGTTGTGGGTATTGACCTTACCACTGACATGAAACGTGCTCTCATCACTGAAAATTACGGAGTCCAGAAATCTCTCATCGTCTTGTATGCGATGAAACATTTGCATACAGAATTCCTTACGAACCAACTTATCTGCATCCGTAAGGTGTTGAACGATGGATAGTTTGTACGCCTTTAAGTGTAAACATTTTCGTAACAAGCCACACAGTATCATTTGGAATACCAGCTTCCCGAGACGCACGTTGCGTTGACTTTCGTGGACTTCGAAAGAAGCTCTCCCTAAGGTCTTCCACTGTAGCGTCAGAAAAGCATGGGCGACCGGGTGACTTGGCATGGCCCACAGAACATCCGGTCTCAGCAAAATTCTTGTGCCACGAGTAAATTGTAGGCCTACTGGGAGGTTCCTTTCGATACTGACTGCGAACTTTCCTTTGAACTTGTGTAGCAGACTTCGTTTCTTCGAACCAAAACACACAACGACCACGCTCTGCACCTGTGAAATTAGCCAACTTGATGTCAACTGCGGGAGCGCTCGCGGTGGCGGTATTGGGTACTACAGTACCACATGCATCAAACTTGCAGTGTTTTGCTACATTATAACAATTCGAAACGTTGTGTATGTCCTCTGTAAAAATTGTATACTCTTTCAAAGTTGTAAAGCTCTTTTTGAAACACCCTTATTTGTTATTTCCGTGACAGGAGTTTGACATCATTGGAAGTAAGTGTTGTGCATGGTATTGAATTTTCTAGCATGTTAGGAGCAGTAGCAACAATTGAAACAGAGGAAACAAGAATAAATGACAGAATGCTCAAAAATATAATGTACTATCGAAGTGCTTATGATTGCAAGAAACGCACAAATTCTGCAAAAATGAACAATATAGGAATGAAATCTTGTCAACACAATTTCTTTGATGTAAGGTTTATATTTATATTGGAAAGTTTATACAATTGTAATGCAAGCCTTTTTTAATCCACAAGTGTAAAATTGTAACATGACATGAAAGGCTAATTTAAATCACAATAAGTGGACAGTTAAACATACGAATCTCAAACCACTCGGATACATCTGTAATGTAGCATCCTGTCCACAAGAATAGTACCTTTAACAGGGAAGAACTATAGTCTTAACATATCTGTCATGGCAGGTGCACACCCAGAAATTTTTTTTTTGAGGGGGGATGTGGGGGTTGGTGCTGCCCATGAGGCTATACATAATTTATGTTTATTTTAAAAATAATGTTATAAAAATCGTGTAAGTACAACATATCACTGTCTGCAACTGCATTTATATATATACAAATATAACTACATGTTCCATGACTCAGTTTTTTTTTAATGTTGATTTATTTTCCAGAATTCTAATGTACTTGTACTAGTTACCAGCCAAGTTCAGTGGTTGATTGCGGCTGAAGGGTAAATCACATAAAATGTTTGATATCATAACTACAAAATCTGCTTTTTAAATTTCGGTATTCGGTGGTTTGGGGGTGGAGCTGCAGCCTGCTGCCCCCCTCCCCCTCCCTTGGGTGTGCCCCTGCATCATTGACAGCAACATACATAAATGAATCAAACCTTGAAGACTTTTTAGACATGACACCATGACATTTGTGCCGAATGACACGGTGTCACATGCCAGGTGACGTGAATATTTGCACTGCACTGTTGTGGTGTGGAAAGTCTGGCCCATTATGTTCACGTGTGTGTGGGAACGGTTGTGTTTGAAATATTTGTACACATAGTGTTTTAACTGCAGTGTATCAGTGAGTGTAAGTTATTCCTCAATATTTACTTGTAGAGCAGCCTCCGTACCAGTAACTAATAAATCCTATGTCTTATTTCAATTTAGTGTGTTGTGCCCAGAGAATTAGTGTCTGCACAGGCCACTAGGTGATGTGTATGATTTTTTTTTATTTCCACCTGATTTGCTTGGACCTCCCTGATGGCAAATTATGAAGCAAGGTTGACCTGTCTACCTGACAGAATAATGAATGTAATACATATATAGTCATACAGTCTATTTACATCATGATATTGTGAAAGATTAATAGTTATTTCATGTAATTGTACCAGTATCAGTGCTAAATGGGCATATAACTACATGAGTGAAGAAGCTGTTTTCAAATGCTGTTGGGAGTGGACATAGAGTAGTATGTGATAGTGCAAGAAATATTTTTTGTGTGTCCTTACAAAGCTTAGTAATTTCAGTTGGGATGATTTGATTATTAGACTAGGAGTGACATAAGAGATTTTATTTGAATGCTTGTAATCAAATTTGTTGGTTGAGTGTGAAATAATGTACTTGCTTGCCTTCCAATGTTAATGGTAGGACCAGGTTTTTACCAGTACATGTACACTGTATATATTGACTGATGTGTATTGTTCATCTCATAGTATTTACTCTCTATATGTAACATATTTTAACATCAATTATTGTGTACAATAAAGCGTATCCATTTACCTTCCATCCCATCCCTTTCCCTCCCCTGTGGACTTTGCAGTTTCTTTCTTCTACTTGGCTTTTGCTATTTTGCAATTCATTTTGTAGAAATGTTTGTCTAAATCCTGTTGTTAGAAGTAGTTTTTTCTGTGTGTATTTTTCTTCTTTTAATTGCGATAATTTTTTAAGATTTTTTTGCTTGTACAATCAAGTGATGGCTCAGGGACAGGATCTGGGATTCAAGGCATAAGACCAGAGAAAGGTTTCAGTTTCTCTCTGGGTAAATTTGCCACAGTTTTTCAAACTGAAATACATGCCATTCTTCAATGTGCATGTGAGAATATAAGAAGGGCATATTGTAATAAGCGGATCCTTATTTTCTCTGACAGCCAGGCGGCACTTAAGGCACTCAACAGCGCAAAAGTAACGTCGAGACTAGTTGTAGAATGCATGGATGCTCTATCTGAGCTGGCAGAACGCAATGAGGTAACCCTCATGTGGGTGCCTTGGCATTGTGGCATCCTTGGTAATGATTTTTGATAATGATAATTGGCAGATGAACTTGCAAGGCAAGGTGCAGCTAAACAATTACTTGGCACAGAGCCGGCTCTTGGAATACCAAAGTGTTCAGCAAGAGAAGCAATCAAGAACTGGACTGAGTGTCAACATTTAACTACCTGGAACAGTATACCAGGTCACAAACATGGTAAACTTTTTATCAATGGACTATGCAAAAAGAAAGCTGATGGCCTGATTAAATTGAGCAGGAATCAACTTAGATCAGTAGTAGCATTCCTCACAGGACATGCACATGTGAGGAAGCACTTGAACATAATGGGCCTTTTCGAAGGAGATCCGTCCTGCAGGTTTTTTTGGGTCGGAAACTGAAACTGTGCACCATATTGTTTGTGGTTGCGAGGCACTGGCTCGACAACGTTATAAGCTCTTTGGGAAGATGTTCGCTGAACCAAGAGATATAAGCTTGGCTCCACTAAAAGACCTGTTTCTCTTTATTAGTAGCACAGGGCTAATGAACCAATGCTGAAAGAAAGACTAAGGGTGAGCACAATAAGCCTAAGGCTGCGGTGCATCCGGAGCGAATGCCAACGG
The DNA here is from genome assembly GCA_021186555.1 of Reticulitermes speratus. NCBI lineage: Eukaryota > Metazoa > Arthropoda > Insecta > Blattodea > Rhinotermitidae > Reticulitermes > Reticulitermes speratus. Next base: position 43,689,031 of record JAJKFL010000006.1, on the reverse strand, counting down.
GCCCATAGAAAGAAGAAGAAGCATATTGGCAATTAATGTTGCAAATTATTCAGTTGCTGCTTTGACATGTTGCTAGTTTACTACTATGCTTGTCATTATAATATATTTATAATAATGAATGCCATTGTCACTAGTAAGTACTGTCCAAAGCACGAATATAACATACTTATCGGTTTATGCATTTCCATAACCAATTCTGTATCCTTGGAAATTTCTCAGTTTCTTTGTCTCGGTAACAGCCCTGTCACCTCTTTTGTAGCTATGATTAGCCAAAATTACGTCAAACCTCCCTATATAAGTGGTATATTCATTTGAATTACTTCACCATCCACCTGAAATAGTCACCCTGAAGATGGATGCAGTATGTTCCTGCGATATAGCAGAACAGATTTACACTACACGGTGTGTAAACGCCAGAACAACCTTCAAAACATTTATCCTGCTAGTCATAACAGCTTCTTAAATTTAGAGCTCTTGTTACTGAATAATTTGTAGCTGTCAACTTCTCCACGCACTTCACTGTAGCATAACCCCCCCAACCTGGTCCTTGTGGCCTTTGGTCCTTTTCCTGTGCCTGTGACTGAAGTCTCCACCGAGATTCAGCGGGCAGCACTGTAGAAGCTGAGTGACAGATATTATATTTGCTTTGCGAGCTTTATGCCAAAGAAAAGTGCCCCTAGACAAGGGATATCTTAAGTTTTACCAGTAGTGGTTCACGTTACATGTTTGTACAGGCTGCATTAGTGATGACATGTTTGTACAGGCTGCATTAGTGATTACATGTTTGTACAGGCTGCATTAGTGATGACAGTGCATTGCCCATAAAAAACAAGTTGTTAGCAGTAGTGGGAGTATTTATTACAATAATGACCGTGATTATTAGTTAAGTAGCACAGCAGAATGCAAGAGTTTATGATATGTAGAATAGTTCATTGAGACCTAATTGAGTGAATTGTGCAATGGTAGTGGCAGACAGGTGGTTTGGCCTTGTGATCATAATAGGTATTGCATGCTAGTTAACTGGGTAAAAATTATTTTGCTAAAGAATCTCGGGCAGTGTGGAACCGGTGGTCAAGAAGGTGACGTGGGCCTGCAGGCCACCTGTTGGGTGCTCTGGCTGTGACTGAACATAGTGGTGTAGCTTGCTTTGTATTTGAGATGTAGCGGGTTGGAGTTACGTCATTGTCTAGCCTATACACTCTTTCTGTGATGTCATGCAACTGGAGTTGGAAATATTGGCTATAGATGTTTCTAGAACTCTGATTATACAATTATTTAAATATTAAAATTGTGGTAAATTGGGAATGGTTTGCCTATTGAGGTGGGATGGTTTCAGTTAATAAATTAAGATTTCACAATTAATTACAGAAGGAAGATTAGTTTATGCAGTGTCTGCATTTTCTGTGGATTCTGTGAGAGGATCCATGGCTTATCCTTAATAGGTGTTGAAAAATAATGCGTCATACGAAAAGTAAATTTGACGGATTATAGGTGTTTGTTGCGTAATTATATATCATTTTTATGAGATGTCAAGATGTCAAGAATTATGCAATGAAAAGGTATGGTATAACCCTAAAGGGTATAAATGTATGAAAATACTGGGAAGAAAACAAAGGTGACGCTGTATGTAGGACACACCTCTATTTTTATTTGACAAAGACAGAACTAATGTACTGAGAATTATCTGCTGTGATTGCAGGTGTTGATGTGGCTAGCTTTTCTGTAGTGCAGTCTTGTACTGAGTGTGTAAGAATGTCAGTAGTGTGGCATCCAGTAATATCTCTGTAAAAAAAAATATTGGCTTTAAAGCAGTTGTCCCATTAACTTCTCAAGACTTGTGACGATGGTATGTGGTCATAGGAGTGACTGAAATTTTGGACATTTGTGCATTATTGTGTATGTACATCATATACTTTTCTTTTGTCTGCAGGTGACCTCTTACATTTTGAGTAAACATGCTTGGTCTTGACGCAGTTCAGTATCCAGTGACTGAGACTAGCTCTTTCTAAGTGGAGTCTGTGTACTAAATGTATGTTTAACCCTTAGTCTGCTAATGTGTACCTTTGGTGAGCAGCTGGTGTTGCTGACCTCTGCTAAAGTGTACTTTTAGGCGAGCTCGATTTGGCAGCATTGAAAATGCGTTCTTTTTCTCTGTCTACACAATATGGCAACCCTGAAGCAGTCTGCTATACTTTTGTTGTTGTATCTTTGTGTAAACACTTAGCCAGCTCCAAACAGGCCCTTAATTGGCCATAAATACATAAGTGTCATAAGTGCTAAAAATGGACTGCACAGTTTGGTTATTCTTGCATTTTCAAATGTAATGTTGGTCATGAAACTTTTGGGTTCCTGATGCAGCTGAGTAGAGGCTGTAAGGAGAAGGGGAAGGAAAAATTTCGCTTGACTAAGTTGCAGATAATCGTGCCAACACAGTTGAGTGTTTGCTCTTGATCAAGTTGCTTGTGTTTGTATAAGGATATTTACAGCATTTTAGGGCATTCTGAGCAATGTCTGTTTCCTTCCCTACAAAGTGGCATTTATTATATAAATGTATCCTGATTAGTTTTGGAAATATTAAGGTTTTTGTAAAGCATGAGCAAAATTTAAATATCTAGGCAGAGATTTGATGACTTGGGAAATACAGCTGGGATTTAACTCGGCATTTAAAAGGTTAAAAGTACCACTGGCCTGTCCTGTCCTGTCCTGTCCTGTGTCATTTGATAAGCTGTGTGTCATCCATGGGGGTTTAATGGCAACTTTGGAGGTAACTTAACAATGACAATTGCTTAGTGTTCTCCCAGATTGCAGGGAATATTTACTGGGGTGTACCTGAAATGACTTGGAATTTGTTGCACTGTAAGTGATGCCAGATATTTATGTTATGTACCGTTACAGAAATCTTTGTATGCTGTAAGTTTGCAAGTGATTTTGATACAGCTGAAAATTTGAGTCAGTTTTGAACATTTTAAATTCCTCAACAGAATAAAAGGAGTTTATATTTTTAAGTATTTGCTTACTGCTGTTTTAAGTTGGATGTTTATATTTTTCAGACCTTAATTTTGTATGGTAAACTGTTGAATATTTTGATGCCAGCTCATTTGGTCTGTGAAAATGATCACTATTTCTTCTATTAATGCTACATTCAGCTGAATTTGCTCCAAATGTTTTGTGTGGTGTACAGTGACGTTCATTGATGAAATGGGTAATTGCATGGGTGAGGCAAAATTATAATTTCTTAAATAGGTGTCTGTGTGGGTTTCTAGGCTTTGCACGTATCATAATTGTAACAGTTTTCTTTTGTAAACTGAATATCTTGTTACTCTGAGTAAAATATCCCAAATGATTAATCCATATGTAATTATTGAGTGGAAATGGACAAAATGATTTGTTTTAAGGTGTCAGTTGTTTCTAACGTGAAACGCAGACTTGACTACGTAAAATGCTTCAAAAAATTTTGGAATCACTGGATCAGTTTGATTACCGTATATTCTCAAATCTAATCCGCAATGAAGAAAGAGGATATGGTAAAGAAGGAGGCTGCTTTGCCGATGTTATGCTACATAGTTTCATTAGTTACCACCAAGAGCATGTTTAACCCACAGCCTGTGAGCCTTGCCGGCTGCAGTAACGCGCGAAGGCGCCGCGTATGGCGGTGTGGTTTGTACGTTTCCACGGTGTTTCAATTTGTAAAGGTATTAATCTGTGTCTGTGATCTCCAGTCACCATTTTTTTTTTAAACCTAGCAGAAGTTGACAGTGGTAAAAATCAATAAGTAATGGAGGACAACTGCTCGGACGGGAGTGTGGAAGAGAAGGAAAATGCAAATACAGAAATTCAAGAGCATAAAAAGAAGGTTCTTATAATATTATTCTATTATATGTATACCAGTTACCTTCCTTTGAATGTTCATGATCTAAATTTGGTCATGTTTGCTGATGACATTAATGTATTAATCACTGCTACTGATGGAGACGCCCTTCAAAAAAACTGTTGACCAGTGATGATAGATATAGAATCTTGGTTTTATAGGAATGATCTCATTATAAATGAAAAAAAAACTGTAGTTATGTCGTTTCAATATAGACCAAAAAGGTTTTCAGTGAGACCTACTGTTATTTTAAATAATTTAAAGTTAAACTATACAGCTGAAACAAAATTTTTGGGAGTTTATATTACGGAAACACCAAAGTGGAGTACACGTATTCAATCTTTAGCGAACAGTCTGTGTAAGGTAGCTTTTATGATCAAGTCTTTGAAGAATATTATGAGTCCATACATGATACGTAATATTTACTTCTCTAAGTTGCAGTCGCTGTTATGATTTGGCATATTATTCTGGGGAGGATTGGGAGGAATTATGAGTACAAATTATTTAGAATCCAAAAAAGGTAACGAGATTTATGGTCAGAGTCAATTCTAGAACACCCTGTAAACAGTTATTTGAAGACAACAGTATACTCACTGTGGCTTCTCTGTACGTATTGGAAGTGATATGTTATATAAAAAGATATTGTCAGTCTTTGGAATTGAACGCTGATGTCCATTAGAATGATACACGAAGGAAGATGGCTATCCACGTTCAATCGTCAAGGACTGACAAATATAAAAAGAGTGTAATAAGTATGGGAACTAAATTGTATAATAAATTTCCTAGTTATATAAAGGAACTGTATAGGGCCTTTAAGAGGGAATTTAAATCATTTCTTTTATGTCATGCATTGTACTCAGTGGATGAATTTATGTCTATGTAATTGAATTGTTAGTTGTATAAATATATATAAAGATATTTTATAGTCTGTTGGTTTGAGACTTTGTGTAACTATTGTAATCATATTTAATGTTGACGAGTCTATAGTCACATGTATGACAAAAAGTAGATGGAAATAAAAACTAACTAACTAACTATTTTATATGCAGTGGCAATTCCCGACGGTTTTGTATGAAGGTGTGCTGCGTAATTTTAACACACGTGATGTAGTAAATAGCATCGTCTGTTGTTGCCCGTTACATTTAAGTGATGATTTTCTTCAAGAACGCATTTACTATGTTCAGAACACTACGTTGGATGCTATTAGCACAGTTATTAGCGCAATGTATAGATTGTGACCAAATCTTTTTTTTCTGTTTTGGGGATTTAAAATTTGTTCAGCTTTGACATGTTAGATTAAAGAGTGAAGAAGCTTCCTAGTGTGACTGGAGGTATAATAGAGTAGTGAGATCTTTATTTGTAAATGGATGTATCGTAAAGATTTATTCTCATTAGTGTTTTTAACCTGTTGATGTTCTTGCATTGAAATGCGGCGATAATTGCAGTTGAGTTTTTATTGCATCAAGTTAATATTGTTGTTAAGGTTTCGGTATGGTACGGCAGAATTCACCATCAGTTATTAGCTTTATTGCATGAAATTTGTGCTTTAGTTAACGTTGTAGTTTGGTACAATGATATTTACAAATTAATTACTGTAATTTTTACTACACTCACCATATTCCATTGCTTTTCAGTTGCACCTGTATGAGTATACAGTTTAGTTCATTATAGCTCTACAGTAGACACACTTGCAGTAAAGTCTTAACCTTGTCACTAGATGAATGAGAGCAGAAGACTGTAATTGTCTGCTTTTGATGGGAAATAATCGTGCTATGTAGATAATTGAGCTTCTTTGAGTGAAGTCTGTCAATTCAAAACTAGCTTTAAACGTACTCTGGGAGGTACTCTGCTATTAGATATGGACTTATTGCACTTTTTTGTATGTGGAATGCATGATTATTCTAAATGTATATGGACCTTGACTGACAAATTCTTGTTATAAAGAGAAAGCTTTTTATTGCCATAGTGCTGGTGAAATTGTTGCTTTCTAGTGACTGATGGTGCCTCTTCTGCAGTGCAGTTAGTGATAAAAATACTCACTGTAGTACTGTCAGAAAAATTTACAAGTGAAATTGTTAATGGAATCTCAAAATACAAGTATTTAGGTATGGTGCTGGGTCAAATAATGGTCAACATGCATATGAAAAAGAAGACTGATAGCGCTGATAACAACTATAACAAATGTTTTGAGTTCTATGTGGTTTCGAAGAAGGTGTGATTCAGAGGCTTGGCACAATCGGTAACAAATATTGCCAAGGAATATCGGAACTTGAAGATGTGCACTAGTGCTCGAGGGGATTGTATGGATGAGATTCTGTGCACTAGTGCTCGAGGGGATTGTATGAATGAGATTCTGTCAAAGTCTACCCTTTTTCCTGCAGATATTTTTTGTTAGTACTTTGTGTCCCTGAACAGGAACATAAACCTGAAAGTCTAACCTGCATGAGTGTTTGTCAATAAGATATAGTCTCAGACCCTTACGTTGCCTATGTGGGTATCAGTAAAATGCAGCCTTGCTCTGCAGGCATGTCAGTAAAAAGTGTATGCTGAACAGGGTCCCGCAGGAACCTAACCCCTTTTTTCCTATACGATCAGTGGTTTCGTATTCTGTATTCACAGGGTTTTCTAGGAACCTAACCCCCGCGAATAGCGAGGATTAACTGTACTTGAAACAAGGGAAGTATGTGTAAATTAGAAGAAAATTAATTTATACATAAAGTCAGAGCCATCATGAGTTCAAAGGTTATCTTTTTAAGCACTCACAGAGGGTAAAGTGGAAAAAAAATAAATTTGCAAATACATTTGGAGCTATCAAGAGTTTACGTTTTAATCTCATTTTGTTGTGTTTGTGTTTTGTTTTGCAGGATTGCATTCTGGATCATATGGAAATATGTGTGACAGAAGCAGAAAAAAGAGAGACTGGAGCACTCAATATACGGGACTTCTACACTGTTTATTTAGTAGAAACAAAGTTAGTGAATATGGCTTCTTAATCCAGTAGTTTCTTTTTTTTTGGGGAGGGGGGGGGGTTACCGTTTGCCATCCTAAGTATGGATAAGTATATTATTCATCTGCTTGCCTTCACACAAAATGGAACATTAAACACTTCTGTAGATTTATGTAGTTAAAATTCTTTGGCACAGAGCACTATGGTGTGAGTAATTGGCGTGCTAGAGTGGTTGCAGCAGCTGAAATGCCTGTCTTGTCTTGTTGGTTGGTAGTACGTTTTGCTGTAAGTGCTAAATGAATTCCCTGTCGCATGAAGTTACTGCATTCGAAAGAGTTTGTGATTAAATTATGCCTTTCTGTTTATGGCAGCCAGCAGTAAAATTAGATGCTGTTAAAATATTCTTTTTGTTTGGAAGAGAGGGGATGTATGATGCTGTATGTACCAGATTTCAGGTCCTCACACTGGTGAATATTTAATTATGTTCTTCAGGGATGTGACACTGAAGTATGCTAGATAGGTACCAACATTTCAGAGGAATTTAGTGCCTCCTTTTTGAGGATAGAAGTAATAATGGTGGCAGCGCCTTCATTGTAAACGTTGGTAATATCTATTAGACTGCATGGTGTGACATCACAGAATACAGTAATATTAACATCGGTATTTTGTTGACAGTTTTTTAGGCGCATTCACAAAATTGTGAAAAGCGACTTAGTAGCTTCATCATGTCTGTCCGTCCGTCCGTCCGCATGGAACAGCTTTGCTCCCACTAGATGGAGTTTCATGAAATTTGACATTTGAGCATTTTCAAAAATCTGTTGAGAAAGTTCAAGTTTTATTAAAATCTGACTCAAATAACAGGTACTTTACATGAAGACCTTGGTACATTTATGACAATATCTGGCTGAATTTTTCTAAGAATGAGAAATGTTTCAGATTAAAGTTGTAGAGAAACACAAAATACACATTTTATGTTCAATAGCTTTTTACCAAAAATCATGGCGTTTGTGAGATAATGTGGAAAAATATGGTAGAGCCAGACAGACCACACATGACAATTTAATACGGCGCATGCGCTTTGCACATTGGATGACTAAGGCTATAGACATACACACAGAATATTTAATACTTATTGCTTTCCCACAACAACAATGGTTATGCGAATGTGCCTCAATTTTATGTTTATACATACATTGCCTCTCTTGTTAAATTAGAAAAGGGACAACTGGCATAAAAAGTATCCTTATTTCTGATCTTTGTGGTGGAGTTGCTGAAGTTTGGTCATTGCTGTCTGAATCTCAAGAAGTGTAGGATAACTCATGTTACAGTTTCTGTTTTACAGAACCTGCATGAGAAACTACTGGTAGCTGTAGTTTTGCTGCTCCTTATTTTAAACACATATCTTAGCTCCTCTTGCTTTCTCTCGCACTGGGAACCAGTGAGGAAGAACTTGCAGATGTTAAGTTACAGGACATTGTTTTTGGTGTTGATGGCCATGCCATGGCATAGGTGTTTAGGTCCCAGGCCAGTCCATGTGGGACTTGTGGTGGACAGAGTGGCAACTGGGACATCAGTTTTCCCTGTCAGTCTCATTCCACCAGTGCTCCATATTCATATTTCATTCGACCATCAGTGCTATATCATCTCTGTAACTGTCATCGTCTTTAAACAAAACATTTGTCTGTGTCTGGAATTAATTGTGTGTAGGTACTGTCCTCTGATATGCACATTTCATCATTTGCAGAGTGACTGATTTGGATTGGAAAGGGGCTGTGAGCAAGCTGAGTTCATTGTGGCGACGTTACAGTGAATTTGAACTTCTCCGTACTTACCTTGAGGTGTCATATCCTTACATTGTGTTGCCTCCATTACCAGAGAAGAAGGTTATGTATGCTTGGCAGAAGGTTGCTTCTGATACATTTGACCCAGACTTTGTTGACAGGCGTCGAGCTGGACTTGAGGTGAGAAAACACATTCCAAATCTAGAATTTCAAGTATATTAAGTCAGCGAGCTTTTTTATTTACATATGAAATGCAATTCAGTTTCTTTTTGTGAATAAATGTAATATTGCTGCTTTGTAGATGTTCAGAATGGCAAATGTGGTAGTGTGTGTTTGTTAAGGAGTTTTGGTATCATTAAATTGGTTGCAGAAAAATTGTGTTGCAGTAAATTAAGATTTTAATAAAATTTCTTTAATGACTGTATGAACTGTGAAAGAGTCAGGATAGCTTAGTTGGTATAGTGACTGGGCTATGGGCTGGTGGATTAAGAAACAAGGCTTAATTCATGGCAAGAAGAAGAGCTCTCTCTCTTCTCCAGTGTCCAGACCAGTTCTGGTCCCTCCAGCCTTGTATGCATTCGATATGGGTGTGAGGGCTCTTGTCATTACCTCCATCTGGTGCGATGGTTAAGCATATATGGTGCTGTACCTCCATTACACCATTTGCCTTTGTGGTATGTTGGTTAATTAAGGAAGAGGATGACTTCACGTTATACTTTTTACATGAGTTATGAAACATTTGCAGAGGAATTGAAAGTACTTACAGAATGGAAATTTTATTTTTTTCTTCATTTACCAGTATGTCATAGTGATATATATATTCAGGGGTGCACAAATCCCAGGTGCGAGATTTCCCTGGTGACTACATTTTGCTATGGTGGGGCCTAATATTTATGGGCGCACATTTTGGAAGTTGCTTTATTTCAGACTTCTGGCACCTATAATTTTGAGGTGTCTCCTAGATGTTTGGAAATCTTGTGACTCCATAATGTATATATTTCTTCCGGTGGAATGCTTAGCATGCTGTACAATGCTAGAATTTCTTTGAACAGTTGAACGGGCGATTTCTCTACGAAGGCATTAAATGGACATGGTCAACTGGTTACCAGAAAGGGCAGTTTGCATCCCCTTCCCTATACACCTTCGTCCTAACGATGTATAACTGACTACCTGCACGCAGGCATTGGTGGACACCTTGTGCCCATATTCCATGAGTTGAATATGCTTGCTTAAAATAATTATCCTTCATGACTCTCAGAGCCATAAATTGTCTTACAATTGTACTTCAGATCCCTGTATACTAAAGTCACAGACGGAAGTCCTGGGGGTATGTTAAGAATGACAGCATTTGAGCGTTCCAGCACTGTGCCTGCTGCTGTGTTCCTTCTAGGCCCTTCTGACTTGTGTTAGTAAGAATAAGGTGCTTGTCAGTACCAATATGATGTGAGGAGAGTGGCTGGATGGCTGGAGGGGACTGTACACTGGATGGAGAAGTGGTCAGCTAAATGCATATATGGAGTCAGTCCAGTCACTACATAGGACTCTTTTCTTTGGACACAGTGTAGTGTTTGTAATATGAACCATTCCTTAAATGTGTTGTATGGTGAGAGCATTGTTTTAGAGCATTAAAAGATATGAATGTATGTTAAGCATCCTGTTGTGGTATATACATATGTCTTCCTGACAGTAACAGATGGTAAGTGGTCAAACCAGGTTCTAAAAAGTAACATCACGATATATACCAAAATATGGAAAACATATAATATGTATAATATGTACACTATACTGATACTTGTCCAATGTGTAAAGTTTGGAATATTTCTACATTCAATATCCTACTAAGCACTAATTAAACATACAACTAAGTCACCTAATAGCCTGTATATCACATGTCTCCAAATTGAGAAAATCTTGGATATTAACATTGGGGCATGTGGTAGCGCAGTTGGTTGAGGCACTGTGCTACAAGCTGGCAGGTCATGGGTTCGATTCCCGATGATGTCATTGGAATTTTTCTCTATGGCCCTGGGGTTGACTCAGTCTCTAACAGAAATGCGTACCAGGAATATTTCCTGGGGGGTAAAGTGGCCGGTGCGTAGGGCTGACAGCCTTACCACCTTCATATGCCGATTGTCTTGAAATCTGGGAGCCTCAATGTCCAGGAACCTTCAGGGCCTGTCCAGGCCTGTAATGGGATTGCTGTACCTTTACCAGGTATTAACATAACTAAAATGTTACTGCTAACAAATGTTTTAATATCATAAACACTATATCACATATTTTTAACTATTACTAATTAGAGTGGAAATGATGATCAATTTGTAAGATATCGAATGTAAAATTGAGATCTGAATTATTTAACACATTGAATGCTATTGTATACTTTCGTCTTTTATGATGATGAAGGCTTGGAAGTGACTTAGATCATGTTGCCTGAGTAATATAATTTGCCAAAAATATGTAAAATAAAAGTTGTATTGATGTTATTAATTTCCTGTGTATGGATACAAATTAGGTTAAAAATCAGAATTACGTGTAAGACTTACGTTTCCCGCTGGTGTTTCTTGTGGTTTGTTTGTAAAACTGGTTTTGGTGTTTTGGAAATATTTTGAATAGACATTGAACTTTTTAATGGTTTGTTACTTAACAGCAATTGACTTCTACGCTTTTCAGAATTTTCTGCTTCGTGTTGCATCACATCCCATTCTTTCATATGATCGACAGTTTATTGGATTTTTGCAGCAAGATGAAGGTTGGAGAGACATTATTAAAGACACAGGTAAAACTTTGGAATTTTTTGGAATTATAGAAGTGATGTAACTGATCGTGGCTGTAAAAGTTAAGTAAAGTGAATGCAGATGAGGAAAGGTTTTCTGATTTCAGAAAATGAGATAAACGTGGTTTTGATGTAGTCATACTGTCTTCAGAAATTAGCTTGTGTAGTGATTGATGTATATTACGAGTATTATGTTCTGTTTATACAGGATGCATTTGTTAACTTATTATTACTCAGTTATATAATTAACTACATGATCATGGAGACTCAATTTTACTTCTGCATATTATTGTGCACACTCTGTCTCACACGCGTGCACCACACACACACACACACACACACACACACACACACACACAGAGGCTACCCCCTAGCAGATGATTACAACACTAAAATTTCTGTAAAACAAATGTGTGATTGGAAAAATTCGTATCTTAACAGTGTGACATCTTTCTGTGTCTCCCATATATTGGTTTGGGTGTTTCCGATTTAATGCTTCATAGATGCAGATTAACATATTTTATTCTACTGTTTAGAAGCTGAAGTTGCTTTCTAATAAAGCCACATGGAGTTGCTGTGCTGTTAGATATTGGTTAGTTCCGTGGCCAGTAGACGTGCACTTATGTACACTGTACAAAACCTATTGTATCCTGTGAAATTTTAATTCTTTGAGGTGTGGTCCTATTATTTGAGGTGTCCAAGCAGTGGTTAATTTGATACAAGTTTTAAAACTTTTGCGGCGACATGATTCAATATAGTCTTCTCGGGCGCACAGCTGCGTCAACTCGTTTGAATACAACGTTTCGGGTATGGAGCTAGTCCCCGAAACGTTGTATTCAAACGAGTTGACGCGGCTGTGCGCCCGAGAAGACTATATTGAAAGTGGTTAATTTGCATAATCAGGGCATACATTTCTCACAAAACTGTCTCTTTTTTTTCTGAAACATTTTTCTTTACACATTTCCCACCCCTCACTCCACCCCAGTTGTGGATCTGAATTCACTGTCCAGTCTTCTTCGCGTCATCATTTCAGAATTTTGATAATTTAATTCTTGCCTAACTTATAGACTGGTGCTGATATTTAAACTCTGGAGTGCTGCAGCTTGAAACCTTCTCATTTGGGTTTCTGTCATACTGCATAATTTGTGCCATTTCCAGAACACAGGGTTTATATTAAAAAATTATAGTGTTTTAGGTGTCATAAGATAGAACAAGGAAACAAATTTTGACTTGTATATAAGCATACACATTTTTTTTATGTTGGATGTGTTGTTGCGACGACACTGATGAAGCTAATATCAATTTTCCTTGTTGAGAAACTGATAATAAAAGGTGATGACTGTTTGAGCTGTCACTTTTTGATGAAGTGAAATTCGATACACGGTGATTGCATACAGCCGTAAGTGGCTATTTTGGCCATTCTGGTCCACCCAGTGAAGACAACATAAATGAGGTGCTCATAAGGTGACTGTCGACCTCGGTGGACTAGTGGTTAGCGTGCTTGCCACTGGACCAAAGGTTCGCAGGTTTGATCCCGACCGAGGTCGATGGATTTTTAAGGGTTATAAAAATCCGGAGCACCCACCTTCGGAGGGGAAGTAAAGCCGTCAGTCCCATGTTGTAGATTTACGGCATGTAAAAGAACCTTACGGCATGAATAGAACTAGTAGTGCTTGTAAGCAAAATTAAGAGGCCATTTCTCACCCAAGTCTCCTGACTGACTGCCAGATGGCTCTGGCAGTCACATCAGGATTGAGTTGAAAAGCGCGGCCAGTGGGCCGGTCGCTCACTGCCGCAAATGCACAAAGACCTCGGAAAGAGGAGGCCCAAGCCCATATAGGGCTGTCGAGCCATGGTTATTATTAGTATATTATAAGGTGACTGCAGAATGTGTTCACTGCAGAGAAATGACAGGCCAATTTTATTCCCAGAAGAAGCAAGAAACAGTAGTATGTATCTGGACATACTAAGGCAAGTTACAGTACTTTGCTACAGCTTGAGGAATGCATTAATAATGTCTTTTAGCAAGACATAACAATTAAACTTTGGTAATGTAGCAGCATTCACTGCCTGGTTCCAAATGGTGTGGGTAGGAGAGGATGAATCCCCCCCCCCGACATTTCCTAATCACCATTTATGAAAACCCTGTATTTAAAATTATAATATGTGTACAAGGGTATCAATGTTCAGTTGTGTTGTGGTCTTGTACACAGATGACTATTAACCGTATTTTGTGTTGTCATAATATTATGCTTGCAATGTTATTGCAGGCTATTTGCAGCTGGCTGAATCCAAACTAAAAGCACTGAGTGTAGCTGTAAGACTGAAGCAGCCTGACAAGAGATTTGAAGCAATCAAGAATTATGGAAATGAGTTACAGGTACATGTGATGAAAAAAAATAAGTGCATGTATTATTCCTTGTTTCAGGTCAAGAGTCATCTAACCTTTACGTGACAGGCATTAAATTGAAATAATTGAATCATTGCTGTGGGACAGGTATTTAAATTTTAGTGCTTGTTTTACAAAAATGCAAATATTATTTGCACCAAAGAAGATAAAATTATGAAATAAACCGTCTTTTGTGGGAAATAGAACAGATTATGCAGCATGTCTTAAAAATGCAGTAAGTAATTTTGTTGACATGCGTTCACTATAAAGTACATTGTGTTCCTGACCTTACCAGTTGTATGTGGGATATAGGACACACATAACATAAAGGCTAATGTGTGGGAGGTGTGACAGTTACGTTCATGGAGTGCTCCTGTAAAAACTGTATTAAATTCTTTACACTGTAATAGTTCCTGTCACCTTAAGAGGGGTCTGGTTATGCAGTAATCCTCATTGTGAGATGATGTTTCCAAGGTTTAAAAGATTACTGGAACCCACTCCTCCGGAACTCATCAGGAAGGCCATTGCGTGTTCCAGAATGTCAACAGTGTCTGAAAATCTGTAGCCCTTTGAAGCAATCTTCAGTTTTGGGAATATTGAAAGTTTCACAGGACCAAATCTGGCAAATATGTTGGATGGTCTGTTTCTTTATCACTATTTGGCCAGAAACTCCCAGACAGTGAGCACATAATGAGCAGGGGCTTTGTCATGATGTGATCCCGGCATCAGACCAAAGGTGAGGTCTTGTCTGACAAGCAGCCTCATGTAACCTCATCAGTATTTTAAAGTACAGTAGAACCTCAATTATCCAAAATAAAGGGGGCGGACCTGATTTCGGATAAGCAATATTTCAGATAATTCGGAAATTCGGCTTTACGTGATAAGGTGCAATAAAAAGAACATATACTCAGAAACACGTCTTATGTTAATACAACTTATGGCACAAGAAAGTGTATGATATTTACAGATGCAATACAACACTACAAATTTATACGAAAAAATCTGATATTTTAGTTTGAACTTTTTTTTTCACAATGTTTTTTGGCTGCAATATCCCTCCATTCGGCATTTTAGGCAAATGTTCTTCGAGTTTTGATTTTGATTTTACCCAATCTGGAACCGTTGATATGCCAACACCGAAATCCGCCGCAACATTTCGCAAGATCTCGCCATTTTTAATCCGTCTCACAGCCTCCAATTTCTGTTCAGTTGTTATTACAACATGTTTTCGTTTAGCCGACATTGTTTCGAATGACTGTTAAATGAAATTGTAAAACTGCAATGTAAGAAGCACACACACGTCAATTTGCCACTCGTCAACTTTTCACAACAGGCTGAGAAGTGTCTCACGGCAGGCAGTTCTGGGAATCGCAATGCCTGACAGGCGTTTTGGTTAAGCGAAGTTCGGATAACCGAGGTTCTACTGTAACAATGCTGGTTTACTGTTGAACCTTGTTTAAGAAATGCAAAGTGAACAGTGCCCATGTGATCAAAAAAACAGATCATCATTGTCATCCCTCTTTAAACCTTTTATGCCACAGAAAAGACACCTGACTTTTTTCATAGCATCAGCACCATAAACTTCAGTTAACATCTGCAGAGGTTTATTCTTGCTGTTGCCCAACTGTGCACAAATTGGTGTTACTGCATTGCTCCAGCCACCTATCACTCATCTTTTCATCTCAAGATGGATTTGTATTCAGTAGGTGTGCAGTGTTATGTATTTAAGTGGTTGTTAGTGTCATATGAATGTTCTAAGTACCATGCAATGACCATCATTTGCTGCAGAGTAACCTGAGCAACCTGCTGCGTGTGCGTGCAAGGATGGTGGAACGGCTGTATACGATACACAAGCTTCATGCCAATTATGGCCGTGTATTCAGTGAATGGAGTGCTAAGGAAAAGGAAATGGGAGACGGTTTACAGGTATTTCTGCGTCAATTTTTGGTGTGTGTTTTCCGCATTGAATGAATGCATAATGTTGAGGTAATTTTTGTTTGTGTGGTTCATTTCTGAAACTGCTAGATGGATTTTTGTAAAATTTGGTAATGGGGTTATACTGATAAATATGAAACAAATTTAATCCTGATTTGTACTGATCTAGTACGAGCCCTACTTTAAACAAAGTTCAAATTCTGTGTGCATGTTTCTGAGCAGATGGCTGATTCTACACAAAAGAATGTTACCTGACATCGAATGTATAATCATCAAGGAAAAAGATGGATTTGTGATGACCAAGCTGTGTGTATGTGCGTGTGTCCACCTTTCAGTTGAGAACCAGTTGAGCACACAGTGTGAGCAGACAACTGTTTGGCATTCAGGATTCCAGCATTGGGATCAAAACAGTCAGTGCACACCTATCATATGTGTAAAGTGTGTGCAAAGGAACCTAAAGGTCACTAAGTCTGTTGCTGCCTATGCAGCATAGGGCTGTGTCATGTTAAGTGCATTGAACATCAGATTTTAGGTTCTTGGGGAGGTTACTGTGAAGATGACTGTTCTGGGATGTGAGGATGTGTTGTGAGTTTTGTCCCACATAGGTGAAGTGATGATATGTGAATGATAGCGAGACTTCTGTCTCTGTAACTCAAAGGAAGTTGTGTGTACAGTGTTTACCTGAATATAACATGTCCCTGAAAATAAGATGGCACTCCTTCACAGCCTTTTAATTTTAAGGAAAATGCCAATACAAAACACATTCAATTTTGTGTGCAAATATAAAGCTACAACCCCTATCCCCCATTTTTCAGATGATGAAATAAGAAAAATTCTGGTCTTATGTTGGGGCAAATGTGGTGTATTCATATATCAGGTTTTACTGAACCTTGGAATTGTGACAGTATGTGGAGTTATGCAGCACTGTAACTAAATATTTGCCTGAATGTTGATGTGAATTTTGTCACACACCCAGCCCTTATTTCACCCCCCCCCCCCCCCCCATTTGTTTTACCCACTTCTTAATTTGCACTCTCTCGTTTTTGGTGCAATGCCCTTTGACTGGCTGCATTGTTATGCTAACGCCTTATTTCTGATTGGAATGTCATTTTTTATTTATGCCCACTTTTTCAGCGTGCAAGCAGGGAGTAAAACGGGCTGGGCATATATGCGTGAAAATGTATTGTTTGTAACCATGAAAATGATGAGAATCTTTGTTTGGATTTCAGTCACTTGTCAGGAATATAAATGGTCTTTGGATCCATGTGTGGGAAATTTCAAAATATTTTTAAAGTTTTGGGTTCTGGTACACGTGTAATAAGAATTAATGAATGGGCTGGTGCTGTTTTGTCTAGGAGGTCAACATCTAATTGTAAAACACGTGCCATCTAATGCTTGTTTATCCGTGCAGAAAGCAGGCCATTATCTGGATTCTCTGGCTGCTGGAATTGACGTGCCCCTAGAAGAAGAAGAGTTGTATGCTGATCAGCTAAAGGAATATCTGTTTTATGCTGGGGCCCTTCAAGCAGTCTGTCGACGCCAGGAAGTGTTGCAGCTGCAGCTAGAAAAAGCAGAGGCTCAAGTTGCTTCATATGCCACAGAGAAAGACAATGTTCAGAAAGGTGAGTAAAAAATATAGGGTCATAATTTTAT
Source organism: Reticulitermes speratus (assembly GCA_021186555.1). Lineage (NCBI taxonomy): Eukaryota > Metazoa > Arthropoda > Insecta > Blattodea > Rhinotermitidae > Reticulitermes > Reticulitermes speratus. The sequence continues at coordinate 43,671,682 of JAJKFL010000006.1, read as the reverse complement.
CTGACAACTGCCAGTTGGAAGTTTCTGTTGAGTAATTTGTCCTATTAACATAGCCCATTCAGCCAGCCACCCAGAAGTGTGGAAAGAAGTGAGAAAGACTAGTTATCACATAAAGTATTGTGTCTACAGCCAGTAATGCCCAACATTTAGCTTTACCACACCTGACACTATGGCAAAGAAGACAGGACCATGCATCTTGGAAGAGGCAGCTTTTTTTACAAAGTTGTTACACAGTTACTCCTTCCCACTTATGACCAGATGAAGTTATGATCAAAATTTTCTTAAGAAAATTTCAATTCAATATAATTTAAAAATGTCATTAAAATTTTATTTTGAAATACATTTCAAATTGTGCGCACAAAGTGTTGATTATCACAGTGCCCGTTAATTGGGGCTATGGAAGGACTACTTATTTGAATCCCCCTTGATGTGCTGGAGGGTGTATATTCCATGTCATTTTGTATTTTTGACTTATGACCAGGTGTTCGAAGCTTATACTGTTTGTAAGTTGGGGAGTACCTGTACTGGCATATTATAGACTCCATGGAAGGTGATTTCTCTCAGAACATTGTTTGGAAGTGGTACTGAACTCTATTAACAGTTTTTGATTTGTGAAATCAGATTAGACTTTGAGCCTTATGTTCTTGTGACAGTAGTTCAAGTATAGGGCTGTGTCAATACTACCGCGGCAAGGAAGTGAATGGCAATAAACGTGATGTGTTTCCATACACATCTCAAGCTACTTAATTGCTGTAACTGCTTTGGTGTATTAGATGCATCAAATTGTAGTTGTCTGTTTAATTTTGACACGCTGTGTTAAGGACCATTAACTAGCCTTGTTTGAAGCTTTGCTTTTGACAAAGTTGCTTGATTCCATGATCTATTGAAACTACTGGCAGATGTCAGGTGACTGTTGAATTTTGTGCGTTATGTTTCTCATGTGTTCAGATCGAACCTCTTATGGTCTGAACTAATAAGAGGACTCCACAGCCATTCTCTGTCCTTCTGCATCCACATTAAGTTGTAAATTCATTCAGCCGATTTTCTTCTTTCTAAAGAGCTGGATGTCTGTAGTGTATTTGTATGTGCAGATTATGAAAATGTTCTGCTATTCACCATTTTCTTTGGAAAATTTCATTTCTGATTTTGTGGAAAAAGAAAATAAAGAAACATGTAATGGCTCACAGTGACTGGGCTTGTAGAGCCACCAGCATGCAGCTTTTGCTTATTATAATGCCAAATGTCACTTATCTGTTGGTCAGGAGGTTGTAAGTTGTTTTACACAGTCAGTGATATTCTCTGAATTTCCTCAATTTTGGCACTAGCTGTGTAATGGTTAAAAATTTGATTCATGTTGATGTGACATTTTACACTCAAAATAGCTGAAATAATAACCTTCTGAAATTTGGCATGTACATGACAACTACACGTACAGGTAGTTCTCGTTTTACGCGATTTTGTTTTGCGTGATTTCGCTTTAATGCGACTTGAAAATTTACACCACTTTTCGAATTTATGCGATAATTTTCGGTTTAACGCAATTTGCCTTAGATGATCCGTGGTTGCGCTTATCTTCTGTAGGAGGCTAGCAGGAAATGACGTCACTGTCATGCCCTGTCATGTGTATGAATTGATTACTTTGGTGATATAACGAAGTGTCTCATTTAGTTTCCTCTTTGACAGCATTGGCTCTTCTTACCAGTATGAGTCAGAAATGTAAATCTGCATCACCTAGTGCAATCCAAGAGAAAAATAGGCAAAAGACAAGTCGATATTGAAGAGAAATTATTTGTAATAAGCCGACTTGAAAAAAAGGTGAATGAATTGTTGACATATGCCGTAATGTTAGACTCACTCATAGTAGTGTACATACAATTTGTGATATTGCTGATAGAATTAAAGAAAGTGCTAAATCAGGAACTGAAGTGTTTGGTTGTGTAGCAAGGCTACCACAGTCCTATCCAAATGAACCATACCAAAATACTATGGATGTAAGTCTTTTACATTTATATTGCATCAGAAATAAATATATTGTTTAGAAATGTATGTATACTGTATAGAAATGTATATATACTGTATATACAGTACATACAGTAAAACCCCTATTTAATGAATTGCTGGGGTATTAGAATATATTTCACTAAATCGAGGTTTTCGTTAAATGGAGGTACATTGTTTATATGGAGCTATTGTCGGGACATGAAAAAATCATCACTAAATCTGGGATTTCACTAAATGCGGGAACATTAAATCGGGGTTTTACTGTATATACTCTACAGGTCTGTATGTCCACTAGTGGTATAGTTATACACTATATAGGATGTAGGTTGTCAGTCCCCTAACCCCCAGGAAATACATTGTTTTGTGTCGGAATTTTGTGTTCGATTTGCCCGACTTTTACCAGGAACGTAACCCTGGTGTAAAACGAGAACTCTCTGTATTTGCTTTGCTTTCCCATGAAAATGGTGGGTTATAATAAAGTGTTGGATCTGAGACTGAAATCCAGCATGTTTCATTTTACTAGAATTACCTGTTTTTGTCTGAACGATAAAAAAAGGCCGTGTTTTGTTCTGTGGTGCAGTCAGAGACACTGATGGAAGGTTTTTTTCTGTCAGGTGAGATTTTTGTTTCCCACAGTGGTGTTGCTGAGGATTCAAGTCTTTTCTTCTTGTTACATTCATTTTGTAGTTCAGGATTCTTCTTTGACATCTTGATCCACAAAGATGAAGGTGCCATGATCCTTCAGATCCTTGGGAAACAGTCACTGACTGACACATTGTCGCATCTCAGAAGACTCGAATCCTTTTTTGTGATTAGTTTATGTATGTACATATGGCTTGTTGTTTCCTTAATTGTTGTTTTCTGTATTTATGCGCGTTGCTTGTTTCTGCTTTCCACAGGTAAGATTGGGCTAATGTCACGTATCTTTGGGAGTGTAGATACAGAGGAGGTACGTGAACTGAAAGTGAATCTGCTAGAACAGAGAATTCAGGACGGCAAGGTCAGCGTCTGCAGTGCTCAGAAGGAACTTAAGTATGTTTAGATTTTGGCCTGCTTTCCTTTCTTAAGGGATGAAAGTAGGCTTAGGAGATCAGCATGCTGTCTCTGTGTCTCTCTCTCCTTACAAACTGCAGTGAAACTTGGATATTACATTCCTTGAATCTACATTTTCCTTGATTCTGCTGTGCACATTTTTATTGGTTCTACCAAAATTTTCATAAGAACAGTGTTATTTTCTTGAGTACGTGTTTGTACTGTCATCCCCATTCTCGATTTTTGAACATAAATTGATATGTTGCTGTTGGTTTAAGTACTTTCAATTGGTAATCAGGAAGAAATTATTTTTGATTACAATTTCTTATCTTCTCTGTTGTCTTTGTGCATGCTTACTACCTCAGATCTGTCATGCTTTCTACATGTTCTGTGGCTTTAAGAGCCTGCCTGCAAAGTGGAGCTCTGTTTTGTACTGCCGCCAAGCCTGAGTAGCTGTGAATGAGTTTTGATGTGAGTTAATATTGCTTTTTGAATCTACTTGAAATTGAACTGGCACACAGTTTTTTAATATTCTGGTTATGATTTGTTGTTGATACTGCCAGTTCCACACTCTTACTAAGTCACTGCTTCATGAATCTACTAGATTAAACTAGCATACAGTTTATTTTGTAGTCTTGCATATCACCGTGTATTCTATTGTATAATAATAATTAAGCATCAAACACACATTCTTTAAATTCTTTTATTTATTTATTTTTTTATGCAACGTCTTATTTGGAATAGTTGACATATTGGTACTCCTTGCTAATGGCCTGGAGTGGGCCAAAACATGTAGGAGATGGAATATAGACGTTTAGATGTTGTTACTCTCGAAAGAGGCGTATGTTGGTTAGGTATTATTGGTTAGTTTTATTGTGGTTTGTGGTTGTGATTCATTTTTAATCACTGTGAGTAAACTAAAGAAGAGGAAAGCATTCTCTATTCAAGAATAGATGGACGTGCTAGCCTACGTGGATGCTAATGAGGAAACATTTGCTGCCTGTGCTGTCAGACTAGGAATTGTGCCATCAACATTTAACACTACTGTTAAAAACGGGAAAGACACTGAAGAGTATTGCACAAAATACAGCATGTTCTCTGGTCAAAATAAGGGACAGTCATCATTTCAAGAAGGGGAGAGTTTGTTGGCCTTGTAGTTTAACCTTTAACGTACGAGGCAGTTAAAGACCCATGTTGCCTTGTGGCCAGATTTAAATCTTGCTGCTGTACTAGTTTGTGCACATCCTTGAGGAAAATGATGTATCTTTTTTAGTAATCCATATACAGCAATTACACAAAAACACATGAATAATGAACATTTCTTTTAGTACTTGTGGGTGTGTTATGGGTTAATGTGTAAGACTATTGCTATATGCATGAACATTATACTTTTTTACATATCTCCCAACACATCTTTATGATATAAATGAAGAAATTATTTAATATTTGTTATTCTTCTTTGGGAATGTTTATGCAACATGTAAACTTGTCTTCCTGTCTGGCAGCCAGCACTGATTAAGCCTGGCTTCCTTCTTCTGTACGGACAGTCATACAGGATTATGTACAGTCACCGTTTGTCCTCGGTGAACACTTTACAACTTCAGGCTCAGTTTCATGTTGTATGGTTTCCATCACATAGAAATATACAGTCCAACATCACAGGCCAGACAAAAATATACACTGGTTACTTGTTTGCAATTTTCACTGCACATATTGCATCTCCTTCTCTTACACTTGACAGGCCAGTGTTTTGGGTGTTTTATCTCCAGATGAGACAACTGCAATGATGGTCTCCTTCCCATTTACAGCCTTGTGGGCTGCAGAGACTAGATCATGAACAAATCTTACCCTGAACTGTGTCATTTTACTGCTATAAACCTTTTTGTATTATGAAAAGCATTTGGCACACTTAGGTCAAGTAAATAAAAAACAGCTTTTTTGTCCACTTCCCAAGTTCTGCGAGTGATCCCATAACTACTCTCAATGCTGTCACTTTTATCCACATAGCCCATGTGTTTGATAAACTTTTGGATTGCTTGGGGCTTCAGGACATTTCCCAGATTCGTCCAAGAAATTTCTATGTCCTGCAGCAGCCCAAAAAATAAAAGAGGTCACCATATTTTTATGGACATCTTGCATAGCACACAAGTCCTTTTTGAGTCAATGGGGTCAGTCAAGCCAAAAAACTGTCCAGAAAAATTAATAGCAAAGTACCGGTACATAATGTTATCCTGTCCCAAAATGCAGGTAGAATGCAGACTACATAAATGTCCTGCTCTGAAACTGGCATGTAAAATGTGATACAATTTAATCATACTAGTAAAAGTAAATTCACATATAAATGTGAAAAGGGCATTTATTTGCTACTGCAGGTTTGTGGTTAGTTGTGAGGAGAACACTTTACAGCTCTGTACTCAAACAGCAATTTGCAAGAAATATGACACAAGAGCACCCATACAACATTCCCGCTAATAATGAATGTCCACTCTTAATTGAGAAGTAAAGTTGGAAAAAAATATTTGTAGAAATTTAGTAGTAGAATCTTAGGACAGAATAATTCATGAGTGTTGTGTGGCTGGCTGTTTAAAGTGTTACTATATTATATTCTTCTGTTAGAAAATAACATTTCCATCAGGAGACCACGTTACAAGACACAATGCATCCCGTGTCTTTTAGTCCAGAGTGGGCCAGATGGGGATACCACTGCCATGGTTTAGAATACACAGTGGGCCTTTAAAGGTTAAACAAGCCAGAGCCAGCAGTGCAGTAATAAGTGGCACACTGTTGAGAGAAATGACTGTACACAGTGTCTACAAGGTTGGGCATTGAATATCTCAATTCCTTAAATGGCTGGATTGATAGGTTCAAGCAGTGACAGTGTTGTGTACAAAACTGTGCAACAGAGTGTAAAAGTGTAGATTCTTTAACAGGGGAAGGCTGTGAAGGCACCACACTTAAAAGCATTTACCTAGAGGATCTACCGTTGAGAGTTCCGCAAAAGATAGTGATCTGAAATTTAAGCTGGCAGAGGGCAAGGCTGTATAGAATTCTGTTGCAAAAATTTTTACATATCCAAAAAAAGTCAGTGTACAAGTATGGCATGATCTGTAGCTGTTAATGCCACTTCACAAATCATGTGAAAATTTGTAAGTGGACAGCAGCAGTTAATTATGTAGGCATTCAATGAATTTAGAAATTTTTTTTGTGACTTTACAGTTTGAAATACAAGTCACTGTAATTAAGTAAGAAAATAATTTGTATCGTAAGTTTGCACATTATTTCACTTACATTGTATACTTTAATGTGAAGTCAATGTAGTAGAAATTTTGTGTACTACTTGACATTTTTATTCATATTATGCGCAAATTTTCAATACTAAATTCATGGAATTGGCAGAAGACAAACTAATCTCTGTCCAGTTCATGAAATGGGTGATAGAAAATTCCAGTTAGTGTAGTGGACAGAAATGTTGCCAGTCTTTGAAGTGGACCAATTAACAAGTTTTTGTGACATTTACCCAAGAATTTCTCCATCAGGGGATAGAAAAGAACACACTTCTGAAGTATAGTTTTCTATAAAAGACTGATGATGGAGAAGGAACAGACAAATTGCCTCTGTTCTGAAGTGCATTTTATTTGTAGCCAAGTCCTGTGATCCTGGTTGCTTATTTAATATTCACTGGAAGTAAGTGGGACCACATCTGTGTTTGTATTCCTGTATGACAGACATTACAGTGCACTTGTGACATCATAAATGTTCGGAAATACTGTTCTTTTAATTCAATAAGGTACTATGCATAACATTTAGAGGTGCTGACTTGTTTAGTTCAGTGTAGTGGTTTGAGATTGAATAATAATTATTTGATATTTTTTTATTTGCAGTGAATTTTCAAGGGCAGCTTTAAGTGATATTGAAAGATTCCAGCAGCAGAAAATTTCTGATCTTCGTGAAACACTAGCAGCTTACGTGGTTCTTCAGATCAAAATGTGTCGGAAGGTATTTTCATGGCTTGTTACTCTTAGTGGTATGAGTTGCAGAATATTATTTTAATTGCTGTGAGCAACATTAATGTATTTACACATTGTCTTGCAATTGTACTGTGTAAAGTGTTCAGTAATGAGTTATGATTTGAATGTGTTGTGGAAGAATTTGTTGGTAAACATCCAGTAACAAATGGTCTTGTCTGCCAGTTGTGATAACTAAACATCCACTAACAAATGGTGTTGTCTGCCAGCTGTGATAGCTAAACATCCAGTAACAAATGGTGTTGTCTGCCAGCTGTGGTAGCTAAACATTCAGTAACAAATGGTGTTGTCTGCCAGCTGTGGTAGCTAAACATCCAGTAACAAATGGTATTAACTGCCAGCTGTGGTAGCTAAACATCCAGTAACAAATGGTCTTGTCTGTCAGCTGTGATAGCTAAACATCCAGTAACAAATGGTCTTGTCTGCCAGCTGTGGTAGCTAAACATCCAGTAACAAATGATCTTAGTTTGCCAGCTGTGATAGCTAAACATCCAGTAACAAATGGTCTTGTCTGCCAGCTGTGAGTAGCTAAACATACCACTAACAAATGGTCTTGTCTGCCAGCTTTGGTAGCTAAACATCCATAACAAATGTCTTGTTTGCCAGCTGTGGTAGCTAAACATCCAGTAACAAATGGTCTTGTCTACATCTGTGGTAGCTAAACATCCAGTAACAAATGATCTTGTCTGCCAGCTGTGGTAGCTAAACATCCAGTAACAAATGATCTTGTCTGCCAGCTGTGGTAGCTAAACATCCAGTAACAACTGGTGTTGTCTGCCAGCTGTGGTAGCTAAACATCCAGTAACAAATTATCTTGTCTGCCAGCTGTGATAACTAAACATCCAGTAACAAATGGTATTATCTGCCAGCTGTGGTAGCTAAACATCCAGTAACAAATGGTCTTATCTGTCAGCTGTGATAGCTAAACATCCAGTAACAAATGGTCTTGTCTGCCAGCTGTGGTAGCTAAACATCCAGTAACAAATGGTCTTGTCTGCCAGCTGTGGTAGCTAAACATCCAGTAACAAATGATCTTGTTTGCCAGCTGTGATAGCTAAACATCCAGTAACAAATGGTCTTGTCTGCCGGCTTTAGTAGCTAAACATCCACTAACAAATGGTCTTGTCTGCCAGCTTTAGTAGCTAAACATCCACTAACAAATGGTCTTGTCTGCCAGCTGTGGTAGCTAAACATCCAGTAACAAATGGTCTTGTCTACCATCTGTGGTAGCTAAACATCCAGTAACAAATGATCTTGTCTGCCAGCTGTGGTAGCTAAACATCCAGTAACAAATGATCTTGTCTGCCAGCTGTGGTAGCTAAACATCCAGTAACAACTGGTGTTGTCTGCCAGCTGTGGTAGCTAAACATCCAGTAACAAATTATCTTGTCTGCCAGCTGTGATAACTAAACATCCAGTAACAAATGGTATTATCTGCCAGCTGTGGTAGCTAAACATCCAGTAACAAATGGTCTTATCTGTCAGCTGTGGTAGCTAAACATCCAGTAACAAATGATCTTGTATGCCAGCTGTGGTAGCTTAACATCCAGTAACAAATGGTCTTGTCTGCCAGCTGTGGTAGCTAAACATCCACTAACAAATGGTCTTGTCTGCCAGCTGTGGTAGCTAAACATCCAGTAAGAAATGATCTTGTTTGCCAGCTGTGATAGCTAAACATCCAGTAAGAAATGGTCTTGTCTGCCAGGTTTAGTAGCTAAACATCCACTAACAAATGGTCTTGTGTGCCAGCTGTGGTAGCTAAACATCCAGTAACAAACGATCTTGTCTGCCAGCTGTGGTAGCTAAACATCCAGTAACAAATGATCTTGTATGCCAGCTGTGGTAGCTTAACATCCAGTAACAAATGATCTTGTCTTCCAGCTGTGATAGCTAAACATCCAGTAACAAATTATCTTGTCTGCCAGCTGTGATAGCTAAACGTCCAGTAACAAATTATCTTGTCTGCCAGCTATGATAGCTAAACATCCAGTAACGAACGGTGTTGTCTGCCAGCTGTGATAGTTAAACATCCAGTAACAAATTATCTTGTCTGCCAGCTGTGATAGCTAAACATCCAGTAACAAACGGTGTTGTCTGCCAGCTGTGATAGTTAAACATCCAGTAACAAATTATCTTGTCTGCCAGCTGTGATAGCTAAACATCCAGTAACAAACGGTGTTGTCTGCCAGCTGTGATAGTTAAACATCCAGTAACAAATTATCTAGTCTGCCAGCTGTGATAGCTAAACATCCAGTAACAAATGGTCTTGTCTGCCAGCTGTGATAGCTAAACATCCAGTAAGAAATGATCTTGTCTTCCAGCTGTGGTAGCTAAACATCCAGTAACAAATGATCTTGTCTGCCAGCTGTGATAGTTAAACATCCAGTAACAAATGGTCTTGTCTGCCAGCTGTGATAGCTAAACGTCCAGTAACAAATGGTCTTGTCTGCCAGCTGTGGTAGCTAAACATCCAGTAACAAATGGTCTTGTCTGCCAGCTGTGGTAGCTAAACATCCAGTAACAAATGGTCTTGTCTGCCAGCTGTGATAGCTAAACGTCCAGTAACAAATGGTCTTGTCTGCCAGCTGTGGTAGCTAAACATCCAGTAACAAATGGTCTTGTCTGCCAGCTGTGGTAGCTAAACATCCAGTAACAAATGGTCTTGTCTGCCAGCTGTGATAGCTAAACGTCCAGTAACAAATGGTCTTGTCTGCCAGCTGTGATAGCTAAACGTCCAGTAACAAATGGTCTTGTCTGCCAGCTGTGGTAGCTAAACATCCAGTAACAAATGGTCTTGTCTGCCAGCTGTGGTAGCTAAACATCCAGTAACAAATGGTCTTGTCTGCCAGCTGTGATAGCTAAACGTCCAGTAACAAATGGTCTTGTCTGCCAGCTGTGATAGCTAAACGTCCAGTAACAAATGGTCTTGTCTGCCAGCTGTGGTAGCTAAACATCCAGTAACAAATGGTCTTGTCTGCCAGCTGTGGTAGCTAAACATCCAGTAACAAATGGTCTTGTCTGCCAGTTGTGATAGCATAGCCAATAAAGTGAATAGGTCTGTTGTAATAGAACCATGTGATTCTGAGGGTGTGGCAGGGGGGTGGGAGGCACATTTGCAGGATAATATAGGGCATATGAGAGGTGTTTGTAGTTAGGCAACAACCATCACTCATCCTGTAGTCTGAAAACTTGAGGTATCAACCTGCCAGATCTGCCTTATTTTTTTTAGATGCTCACAACTGCCATTATGTCAGTGTACTCTACATAATTGTTTTTGGTTTTGTTGAATTTAATGCATAATGAGTGATATAAAGTTACACTGATGGGGGAATTTTTATACTGCAATGAATAATGTTGTCTATCGTGTCTGTTGTGGGTACAGTAAAACTCATCTGAGATGACATCACTTTTGAAATTTTCCCACCTAACATGTTAGAAAAATTTAGTGCCGCAACTTTCCCCTTTGATTAATGTACACTTTGTCTTCTAATACATTTCCTGTTTTAAAGGATTTTACACTTAAGAAGGATGGAAATTTCATGATCCTGTGAACTTTTCAACCCTTTAATGCTTTTCTCACATCAAAATCTTGAACAGTTTTCCCAAGTTCCTGTTTGTTCAACTTAAAAGCTAATTCCCAAGGTCATTCCCACACTTGTGCATTTCACTGGATGTGACATGTTACTTGTGATGTGTGTCGTATATACTGGTTAGTGGGTGGACCATGTTTGTGAAGGCTGTTAGTGTTTGAGACCAGTTACTGTAACTATGCTTATAATGGATTTTCTTGGTAATATATCCATTTGTCAACCATTTTTACATTAGTGCTCTTGACTAATAAGGGAATTCAGGCCCAGAACAGTCGGCATCTTGTTAATATGTTTTAAAATAACTTAAAAATGTGAATGATGCTACCTCATGGTGTGCAGGTGATCTGCATGGTGAAGGAGTGTGCTTTGGAGTGTACTGTAACTCTGTTTTACTTTGATTAATTTTAAGCATTCTTTGTGCAGAATTTATGTCCGTTTTGTGTTCGCTCTGTGCTCATTTTTGCATACATTTTTGTCGCATAGAATGATTATTTATTGAACATGTGATCAGCATGGCTAGTACATCAAAAACTGGCAGAAATGTGAGCTGCTGTTAATTTGATACAAGCTGGACATATAAGCAAAGTGGACGCTGTTCCAAAGATCCTCACACAAAAACTGCTGAAGAGGAATTTTTGTATCAACTGTAAATATGACTGTATCAAATAATCAGACAGTCTGAATGGCTGAGCAATAAATAAGGTGAAAAGCAAACTGTGAGAGAGTGGAATCTGTACATGCGGAATGTTTCCATCAAGAATGTGCTTTTCTTCTGCCATTTGACAATACAATTTGAAAACAGAAGGCAGGAAACATTGCACAGTAATTAAATGTGGAGTTTAATCCATCTAGTGGATGGATAAATGGATTTACAGAATGTTCTGGTGTTGTTCATTTGTTCATTTATGAAACCAACTAAATGCACTTATGATACACACACAATATTACAATCTTTCATTAGTTTTACATGTTTTGGCATATAACTTTGCCATAATCAGGAAGTTTACACACCAACTTAAAACTTGTTAAAATGTAATAGATTACAGCAGTTGTTGACAATCACAAGAATTTACCCAATTCTTTATTCTCCACTATCGGTTTATTTTGCAATTTCCTCTGTCTACAAGAACACAAAACTTACGTAGGCCAGCCATGAACACCAAAAACTGTGTGTCTGTCTGCAGTCCCATTGTTACCACCTGTACACTCACTCATTACCACCGATCAGTTATTGCTGTAATCTGACCCAGTGAAACACCAGTGGAGTTAAACTACTTATGGTTTTCAACAGCAGTAATGCTCATTATAAGTAGTATTCTGCAGCTTGATTCAAAGTGCCAGGAGGTTGATGTACATAAATGTGTCACAAGTATGATCCACTAAAACACAGGTGTGACATTTAGCATGTGATTGTAATGTGACAGTAATTTCGCTGGTTGGCTGAGGCTTCTCTAAGGGAAAATTATAATGTTTGGAGTCTTCAGTAGAGAATAGCAAAGGGTTCATGTTCTTCAGTGTAACAGTTGCAAGGCTGAAGTAAGCAGTTTGTATGTTCTTCAGTGTAACAGTTGTGAGAGTGTAGTATGCAGTTTGCATGTTCTTCAGTGTAACAGTTGTGAGAGTGTAGTATGCAGTTTGCTTGTTCTTCAGTGTAACAGTTGTGAGAGTGTAGTATGCAGTTTGCTTGTTCTTCAGTGTAACAGTTGTGAGAGTGTAGTGAGCAGTTTGCATGTTCTTCAGTGTAACAGTTGTGAGAGTGTAGTATGCAGTTTGCGTGTTCTTCAGTGTAACAGTTGTGAGAGTGTAGTATGCAGTTTGCGTGTTCTTCAGTGTAACAGCTGCAAGGCTGTAGTAAGCAGTTAGCATGTTCTTCAGTGTAACAGCTGCAAGGCTGTAGTAAGCAGTTAGCATGTTCTTCAGTGTAACAGCTGCAAGGCTGTAGTAAGCAGTTAGCATGTTCTTCAGTGTAACAGCTGCAAGGCTGTAGTAAGCAGTTAGCATGTTCTTCAGTGTAACAGTTCCTAGGGTATAGTGAGCAGTTTGTATGTTCTTCAGTGCAACAGCTGCAAGGCTGTAGTAAGCAGTTAGCATGTTCTTCAGTGTAACAGTTCCTAGGGTATAGTAAGCAGTTTGTATGTTCTTCAGTGCAACAGCTGCAAGGCTGTAGTAAGCAGTTTGCATGTTCTTCAGTGTAACAGCTGCAAGGCTGTAGTAAGCATGTGCTGTGTCACATCACAAATCAAGGAAAGGTTCTGCTGGATGATACCTGCCACCGTTGACCCACACTTACTTGTACCGTTTCCTTCCTCCCCTACTTCCCTCTACGTATGACCCACGAGTTTACCTGTTTGGCTTGAGAATTTCCTTGAGCACTCAGCGACCTGTCTTTGCGGGATGAACATTGAAATCTAGTTTTTGCTTGTTGTATTTCAAAATTAGGTTTTGACACATATTTATATAGTGGGGGTTGTTGAAGTCCTTGGTAGTGCTGGGGTCTGATTTGTGTTTATCTTGTACCGGCACAGCACTACCAAGTATTTGCTGGTCTGTGTGGAGCCTCTTCAATGTAGGATCAGTATTGTTTGCTGTGTTGGTGTATATATTTGTTGTAATTAGCTCTACTTTCTGTAAGTACTGGTGATTTGTTTGCTCTACGTTTGTAGAATAAATAGGTGCATTTGATTTGTGTATTTTATTAGGCACTTTAAGTTCATGCTGGTCGCTCCACCAGCTTGCATCATACATCCACGGTGATCAGACTATGTTGTGTTTATGGTAATGGAGGGGGGTGGTGTTGGAGCACAAGCAGTTTGCATGCTCTTCGGTGTAACAGTTGCGAGGCTGTAGTAAGCAGCATGCATGTTCTTCAGTGTAAAAGTTGTGAGGCTGTAGCAAGGAGTTTGCATGTTCTTCAGTGTAACAGCTGCAAGGCTGTAGTAAGCAGTTTGTATGTTCTTCAGTGTAACAGCTGCAAGGCTGTAGTAAGCAGTTTGCATGTTCTTCAGTGTAACAGCTGCAAGGCTGTAGTAAGCAGTTTGTATGTTCTTCAGTGTAACAGCTGCAAGGCTGTAGTAAGCAGTTTGTATGTTCTTCAGTGTAACAGCTGCAAGGCTGTAGTAAACAGCATGCATGTTCTTCAGTGTAAAAGTTGTGAGGCTGTAGCAAGGAGTTTGCATGTTCTTCAGTGTAACAGCTGCAAGGCTGTAGTAAGCAGTTTGTATGTTCTTCAGTGTAACAGCTGCAAGGCTGTAGTAACCAGCATGCATGTTCTTCAGTGTAAAAGTTGTGAGGCTGTAGCAAGGAGTTTGCATGTTCTTCAGTGTAACAGCTACAAGGCTGTAGTAAGCAGTTTGTATGTTCTACAGTGTAACAGCTGCAAGGCTGTAGTAAGCAGTTTGTATGTTCTTCAGTGTAACAGCTGCAAGGCTGTAGTAAGCAGTTTGTATGTTCTTCAGTGTAACAGCTGCAAGGCTGTAGTAAACAGTTTGCATGTTCTTCAGTGTAACAGTGCAAGCCTGTAGTAAGCAGTTTGTATGTATTTTCCAGGGTCTTCAAACATGGACACACATTCGAGACTGCTTGGAGGCCATACCATAAATGTAAAGTCAAGTGCAGATCTCATTGCTTGTTGGGAATGCCGTCTGATGTGAAATTTCACATTTATTATCACAATGATAAATTCGATATCAGTGTGTTATTGTTAGTCTGTTTGTAATTAAATGAGGAAGTAAAGGAAAGAGGGTAAATTGGAGTTGAATCTTACGACATGTATGCCATATTGTAGGCATCAGGAAGATAGAATTTGTCTGATATCGAGTTTGTTTATTTGATACTGACTTGATGAAATGTCAGCATGAATGGCATGCCTTAGAAACATCACGCGTCATAAACGGCAATCATTTAATCTTCACAAAATTGCCAGAAATAATAGTACTATGTACCCATCGAGTTTATAGATATACCATGTGTGATATTTAGTCAAATGATTATATGTAATTGTAATAATACATGCATTCCATACACTTCATCCAAATTGTCAACTGGTCAGGTTTAACTGACACAGTTATTGTTGCAGTTTGTGGGAGGCATAGATGCTGTTTGTTTTGAGTTTTGCAGTGTTCTAGTTAGGAAGTCACACCTGATGTGTGTGTCTTGTATTGTACAGCCCTTCATGGTTACTTGGAATCCACATTTTAGTGACTGGCTGTAAGGCATTAACTAAGCTCTTAACATACGTGTGTAGGAATGGAAATACGTTTCCAAACATTACAGTTGGCCCAAGTTTTCGTGATGGTCAGATTGGACAGAAATTAAGGATAGTGCATAGTCAGTTACTTTCGTTATAAACCACTATATTTGGGAAAGAAATCTGAGGTAAAGTGTCTGTTTATCTACTGTACAATCACTGGTATTTGTACAGGAAAGTCTGAACTGCAAGTTGAGGAAAAATAGTTTGTGTTCTCTGTCTATACTAGCAGCATTCCTAGTTTGGGTTTTTTCCTGTCAGTGGTTGTAACATTCCTAGTTTGCCCCCCCCCCCCTCCCCCCCACCCCCAGTGGGGGTTTCCCAGTATCTTAGCAATGGCAGTGTTTGGTTTTCCCCTTATCCCAGAAACAGTACTAGTTTGGGACTTATGAAAGTGATTAATTTTCCTTCAGTATGTTTTCTGCTCGTTGGATTTATCCAGTCTGATAAACTTTCTCCATATCCTGCACACAGCACTAGTTGGACCTTCCCTGAATAATACATTCCGTGCCTGAAACAACATTGTTAACATTTTATGGGGTTCCCTTCCAAAAACATTTTCTGTGTATACATTTCTACATCCATTATTGGTGTCCGTCATGGACAGATGGATGAACACTGTGAATTATATGGATATCTATGTCATGAAACATGGAACTTTACAGCTTAATGTTGTCGTGTAGGCTTTTGGAGGACCAGATTTCATTACATGAAAGCGAAGGTGAGAGATGATGGACTATTATGGAAGAAACCACTGCAAACAAAAGAACCCTCCCCTCAAGTTGCAGTACAGATTCTCATGCATGGGCATACTAGTGTATAAAAACATAACTCTTCTCTTTGCCTCATCTCTGTTTACTGTTTTGAGCCACAGACCCAGTTCAGAAAATCTGAGGATGCAGGTTGTCCCTTTTATCATGTCACTGGCACCTGTCACTGGATGTATAAGCTTTCTGTGTAATAAAACTGCAGTGCTGAAGGCAGTGATATAAGGGACACTGTATTAATGAAATTTGCTCTATACTGTTCACTATATATATATATATATATATAAGGTTGCCACATCTATTAAAGCGTTTTGCAAATATTATGGTAGTTTTTGGCATGCAGTTTGAATCCTCATCACTAGCCTTTATTTGTAATTGGATATGTAAAATGTAATTGCTGAATCTGAGTGTTACTGTTTGTTTAAATTTTTAAAGGTTAACTTCTATGTATTGTGATACTGAGATGGAAAGTAACCATAGCCAGGGCATATAATGCATACTTCTTATTTCAAATGTTTATGTTGTAAAGTCTTGTATCTTACTCATAGTAATATGAAACTTGTGCACATTGTAGAGACTGCTTGATGAAGGGAAGTGTGTAGGTGTAAGAGATTTAGCTGTAGTAATTTTGTTGTAAAAATAATGCTCTTGTCTATTTTGGACCTAACAGTTATTTAATTTCATTTATCCATATACATTATTTCCATGTACCATGTGGAAAATGTTGGAATTCCATTATGACGCTGTAACACTGCGATTGTAACCTCTCCTTATCAGAATGTTTACATTCCATGTATCGAAATGTTTGCATTCCATAAATGTTTTTGTTGGGCTTCTTTTGGGCCATACTTGTGTCAATTCTTTATGCACATTAAATAGATATGTTGACAGCTTTACTGGTTCCAGTATACTATTTAATTATGGAATTTGAGGTGTTAATGCCAGTGAATACTATGATCATAGTTTTCTGGGATGTGATGCCATGTTGTATGGTAGACAGTTGAGAGGACCTCTTCTGTCCTGAAGATGGAGGCAGCAGATCTCTCCAGAAGGTTTTTACCTATCCATCACTTCCCAGAAATGTTTCATTGTGAGTCTGATAAGTTATTTGTGACGGAGTCATTGCAAGAGCAATTATATGTTGCAGCTGCTTGCAGAAGGCACAGTATAATAGTGCCATTGCACAATTTGTGCCACGCTGTTCAAAGACTGTTACCTGTCATGTTCTTGTAGTACAGGCTTCTGAGATGTCACAGTCTCCATGAACTTTTGAAACTGTACATATCTTGTTTATTTACTTTGGTAAATAATAATTATTAGTAATGTACATAAATGTGCATATAAAAATGGAAATAGTGAAAGTATATTTTCATAAAGTTTAGTTAACTTGACCATATTATAAGGAAATGTTACTGAAAATTAAAATTTAACATGCAGGTTTTAACTCTGAAAGATATGCAGGTGAACAACCCAATAGATGTGGACAAAATGTAAGTGTTGGATGCAGATTTTGTTGAATTGTTTGAAGTAAAGAAATAAAGGTATGTGTATTTGGGAGAACAGTATGTTGTCTGTAGTTTAATTTAGTTTAGTTTAACTTAGTTTATTGTTCGTCTATTTCAGTTGGACTGCAGATATAAGATAGGTCAGTTTGACATCAATGTCCATTTATACCTAACTAAACATAACCTTGTTAAAAAGTACATAAACACATTTTCACCAGCAATATATAAGCTAATACTGTACATAACAAGGCATGAACTTTTCTTTCACTCATAGGCTACATTTAACATGACATATTTTCTTCCACTCTGAATAAATGTATGTTGTAAGAGAAAGGATCTCAGGTTCTTTTGTTCTTCTCAAATTCTGTGATATGACTAAGTATTTTATGTAATTTCTCATATTTACTACATTTTTTAAAAAGATCTGTGTTGCACGACTGAACATGGAGATCCTTTTTGTGTGTGTATGTATTATAATTGTGAACTTCTACATTCTGCTCCAGCTTTTGTTTCTTTTAATATAGTACACTATTTCAGTATACAGGTTACTGGCAGTACCCCAAGGCCTTGTTTTATGCCGTAGTTGTGTTTCTGAAAAAGTGACGTAAATCAAAACGGTGTAACTAAAAAATTATACTTCCACTCCCTTAAGAAAAAAAAAAATACGTGAATGAAATTAAACGAGCCAAAAGGCGTTAAAATGAAAATGAGAGGGCATAAATTACGAACTCGTGTAAAATGGTAAGGAGTATTAAAGCAAAAAGGCATAAAACAAGGTGTTGGTGGGTATTGAAATCCCAGAAAATCTACCTACAAGAAGTTTTGTTTCCTTGCACCATTGATTATCTATATAACCCTCCTGCAATTTAAAGGTGCCTTTACTTTTAGCATCCTCACCCCCCCCCCCCCCCCTCAGAATTAAACTATACCTCAGATGGGTATGAAAATTGAATGGAGATACCTTATGGCATGTGAGCTCATTATTTCGTTTAAAGATTTGATAATGTAACATGCTTTGCTCAGTTTTGAGCTTAGTGACTTCAAATGAACATTCCATTTCTTATTTGCTGTGATATATGTGGCGAACCACTGGAAGATAAATCTTATGAACAAAATCAGCTGAAAAAACAGTTTTGGAGCTGGTGATAAATATATAGATAATTGTGTACAATATGACAATAATAGGAATTTGACTATTTAAAATAATGTAAATTCAGAAAAAATACTTGTTTCGAGATAGCATGCCAGCATCGGAGAGTTCTAGGGTGCCAAGAATATCCTTCAGCATGGTATGTGTATGTGTCTAAGTCATTGTAAATGGTTAAAAGTAAGTTTGACTTATACCCATATGTGGTTTAATATCTGATGTGTGCAATAATGTTCTTGAATCATGCAGATGTGTAATATATGTAACAGTAATGATTATATATTTATTTGTGGACCAACAGAATAGCCAGTTATATATTTAAGATGTTTATGTAATTGTAGTTAGTGTGTTCATGTAGTTTCATTACTAAGATGGAACATGTGATGTTTGGTTGTGAGTGTGACTGCTACAATGCCATGGAAACACTGGAACAAATTTGCTCCAGATAATTGTATTTGTGTTTGCATGTGTCATTTATTTTCACACACACACATGCATATAAGAATAAATTTGTGTCTGTCCATGAAATTATAACCAGTGGGTTACATCTTATGGATGTTCGTACAAAATAGCCTATGTAAAACATAAAGTGTTGTGTTATTAATAAAACATGGAAGAGTTTGTGTAATGTAGTGTGTTCTTTGGTAGAAAATAAATCCTTTGAAAGGGTGGGACAGTTCAAATATTTGGGAACAACCCTAATGGATTGAAATTCCATTCAGGAAGAAATTATGAGCAGATTGAAGTCGAGGAATGCTTGTTATCATTCGGTGCAGGATCTTCTGTCTTCCAGTTTGTTATTCAAAAATACAAAGATTTAAGATATACAGAACTATAATTTTGCCTGTTGTTTTGTATGGGTGTGAAACTTGGTCTGTCACACTGAGGGAGGAACATAGGCTGAGGGTGTTCAAGAATAAGGTGCTGAGGAGGATATTTGGGCCTAAGAGGGACGAGGTAACAGGGGAGTGGAGAAGACTACATAACGAGGAACTTAATGATCTGTACTCATCACCAAATATTATTCGGGTGATCAAATCAAGAAGAATGAGGTGGGCGGGGCATGTAGCACGTATGGGGGAGGGGAAAGATGAATACAGGATTTTGGTGGGGAGACCTGAGGGAAGGAGACCACTTGGAAGACCCAGGCATAGATGGGAGGATAATATTAAAATGGATCTTCAAGTGGGATGGGAGGGTGTGGACTGGATTGATATGGCTCAGGATAGGGACAGGTGGCGGGCTCTCGTGAGTGCGGTAATGAACCTTCAGTTTCCATAAAACACGGGGAATTTCTTGACTAGCTGACGACCTGCTAGCTTCTCAAGAAGAACTGCTCCATGGAGTTGGTGTGTTCTTTGTGAAAAGTGGAAGGAAACAGGCAACATCTGCCTACAGCAGTGGTTTTGATTGTAGGGGTACTAGCAGCTATGTTCCTCTGTTACCATTTCCAGACAAAATATTCAAGGTTTTTTCTCCATTTTCGGTAGTAGTGATGTCTTGATTACAATGCAAGTATATCACTTAATAACTCAGATTTATTGCCATTTGATCCGTGTCTTGCCATTAGTAATGAAAGTGGCATATACAACATCTGGTATACATAAAAGTGCAACTTTGCTCTCATTCTCACGTTTCTTCTAGCGAGCCTGATGGAGAATAGCCAAAGAAATTAAGGAATTTACTCCATACTCTTACCAACGTGCAGTAGCCGTAGCTGGTAAAACTGTATGCGAGCAATTTGTGTTGTTACAGAGAGTCAACTGTCTGTATCACATAAGAACTAATATAGTGTACATATACTCGGTGCTGAACTGTATCACATAAGAGTATGAAACAGCAACAACAGACATGCCTGGAACAATGGTATGGACAGGCATGTGAAAAATGTAACCTATGTTTGCAGAAGATGCTGATGATGATGCCGACATAAGCAGCAGAACGCTTTTGTCATAAACAAAACAATAGCTGTGATAAAGGAAGTAGGCTCTATAACAATGTAATTACTATGTAAGCCACAGAAATACAACATGAAGTCTGTGTGAAAGCACTGTGGTAGGGTTTCTGGCTGTGATTCATATTCTCATTCCCAACTGTTTCTTGTTAGTTACATGTGTGAACTGTAAAGTGAATGAATAAAATAAAATGAATGAATAAATAAATACATAAATAAACTAATAAATAAGTAAATAACTAATGAATTTTTAGATGATTAAATAACGAAATAAATAACGAAACAAGTAATTAAATATGTAAGTAAATAATTTTTGAATTTTATAACAGTAATAAAAATAGTTAAAATGAGCTAATTATATATTTAATTTGACATTAAATAATTAATGAAGCAAATAGTCAATAAATATGCAAATAATTAACATACTTGTGACAAACGAGGAACAGAAAAATAGAGAAATATGAGATGATTGTGTATAAAGAATTCCAAACAACCTTTGACTTATTGACCAAAAAGGATATTCTACGTATTTCACTTCGAAATCTAACCAGACGGGCAATGTACGCATAGACGTAATATTAAGGCGCGTTCGCGTAACTATTGTTGCCGTGGAAAAGCAATAAGTATTACATATTCTGAGTGTGTGTCTGTAGCCTTCGTTATCCAGCATGCAAAGCGCATGCGCCGTATTATATTGTCATCTGTGGCCTGTCTGGCTGTACCATATTTTTCCACATTATCTCATAAATGGCACGATTTTCGGTAAAAAGTTATTGAACATAAAGTATTTGTTTTGATTTTCTCTACAACTTTTGGGTAAAAGGTTTTTCATTCTAAGAAGAATTGAGCGAGATACTATGATAAATGTACATAGGTCTTAATGTAAAGTACCCGTTATTCTTGTCAGATTTTAATGAAATTTGAATTTTTTTCCACAGATTTTCGATAAACCTCAAATATAAAATTTCATGAAAATCGGTCCAGTGGGAGCCGAGTTGTTCCGTGCGGACCGACATGACTAAACCAAGACTCTCTTAGCAATTGTACGAACGCGCCTAAAAACTGTTCCCGTTTCATGGAAATTGATTAAGTAAAGGTAAAGTAGGCGTGTCTCTGAGTCTGTAAGGGCATGTGGGGCGTGGACGTACAGTTCCGCTCACTGTTAACTTCGGCGTGTGTGGAACTGAGTGGTTCTTCTCACGCCTACGCCGCTTCAGCCTTGGGGAAGGAGCGTCAGGTAACCATTGAACAGGGGGCTGCCTGGGCCCAGAGCCGGCGTGGACGCTGTGGAAAAGAGATAAATACGTATCTTATTCCTGCTGGGAATCAAACTACGTTTTCTCGGACGTCCAGCACGTAACTAGTCGCTGTGCCAAATGGGCACTACAATATTCCAAGAGTCGTGAAACTGACTGTAGATATAAGAAGTCTGAACTTGTTCAGCTCGTAAAAAAGAGGAAAGCAAATTGCGGCCTCTCTCTTCTGATGTTAGCTCCATTAATTGCATTTTATCTGTAGCAGAGAGCGCTTTGTTGTTAGTATTAACTCGTGATACTTTGGTTTCTTCTGCATGGAAAATGCAAAACCGAGCAAAGGAGAATTCTTACAGCCCTTCTTCAGGTTTTAAAAGAATTATGAGGCGTGTTGAATAATAATGTTCTCTTTAAATTTCTGGATTATTTATTTCACAAGCAAAACTGAAGATGCTTCTTCATAAGGTAAGAAGAAAAGTGTTTTCTAGCAGACTTGTATTCTACGAAGAACACACACACACACACACACACACACACACACACACATACATACACACACTCACATGTATGCATATGTATATATATGGATATATGTTTGGCCAAAACATATTCGAATTTCAAGAACCCCTTCCTTGAGCCAGGCATTAAACAACTCCTGGTTCCTCAAATTGAATGACTAGTTGTGATTCACGAATTATGTTACGAAATTTTTATGCTCAGTGTCTGGTGTCCATGCAAAAATTTCCTTCAGCTGGATGCATATCAGCTGTTTTTTGTACAGACGTCGATATTATCGTAAGTTAGGGGCTACAGTCCAGTATGGACCTTGGCCTCCCACACAATCCTCCTTCAGTCCTGTCGATCTTGGGTCTTCACTCGCCTACCTCGGATGCTCATCCTCCTCAGGTCTTCCTCCACGTCTGTTATCCAGCGTTTTCTTGGTCGTTCTCAATGTCTTCCTGCCATAGATTTCTTCACTCAGGATCGTTTTAGGCTTAACATGTTCATCCATACCTTTTACATGCCCCCAGCCAGCTGATCCAGCACGGCCCAGGATGGATTCGTTTTCGTGATTTGATCTCAATCTCCAATCACCATTCAGAAAGAGGGGTCCGTATATTCTTCTGACCATTCTCTTCTCAAAGACCCTCAAGGCTTGTTCGTCTGCAGTTCTCAGGCTCCAGGTTTCAGCTCCATATGTTACCACAAGTCAGACATTGATATATTAAAAAAAATGTTACTGTCCATCAGATTTTTTAGTAGTTGTAATTCATTTATTTCTTACACTCATTGTGCACCATATATAGCTTAACACCCAAATTCTGATCTGAGAGTTAAAAGAATATTATTACATTTTTCTTGTGTTTTGTTGTTTTTCTTTTCCTTTCTATGATGTTGTATTTCTTTATTAGAGCTGATTTTATAGTTTCCCCTTAGACTGTTTGTTCAGCAGGGAAATAAACAAAAAATTTAATTAAAATATGTTTGTTCGCCCTCAGGTCCTTTGCTGGTTAATTTACAATAACACACTTTACCAAAAGCAGTTACAAACATTCCTTACATCGCAGAAGACCTGAATCCCTGAAACATCCCTGTGACAACCTGAAATCTTTAAACGTCAGTTTATATGCTGTTAGGGCTTCGCGCCATTAATCAAACGTGTAATTTTGGCTTTCGCGATTAGCAACGTCGCGTACAACCAGCGGCCATATAAATGTCATCTGCCGGCAGGATTCGGAACTATGAATTCACATTCTTTCCATGGAAGTTCGCCATGGTTCCGATAAGATCATCTGTGGGAGCATGTAGCTTCCAGTGACAATTACAATGTGCTGGCCAATAGGAACCATGAAACGGCGAGAGAACTTCGTGTTACACACAATTCGAAGCACCCAAGTCATTTTCGAAAGAGAGAACGCGATTTAGGTCTGAGATGGCTGGCGTTGTGTCTTGAAGTTATTATATTCATACGTTTCTGGGGGTGTTATTATTTAAGACCAAATTATTTTAAGGTATGTCAGGTGTGAACGTAGAAATGAAAGCAGAAATTGATGTTAATGGGCCACAAGAGATTCAAGGTGGACATAATCATTCGATAGATGGTAGGGGTGTCGGACGTGGCTCAGGGCGTCGAAGGTTTGGTGGACCTGGAGGAAGACCGAGGGATGATATGAGAGGTGCAATGCGTCAAGATGTAAGTAAACACATTGACTTGCATGTAGTGTGCATATATGTTTGAACATAAAACATGTTGCCTCTTTCGCTCCCCCTTCAGAGTTTGTGCGTATCCATTGCATTGGTGCCGGCAGGACTGTAATCCAAATAATCCACACCTTAATTGATGATAAAAAGTTTGTTTACTGGTATAAGAAATGCGTGTAGTAGTCCAGTAATACATAGTGCTTAGCTTTTGAGTGGATGTGACTGTGACAGGAAGGTCAATGAACAATGTCTTTGTGCACATTGACCAAATACGGTCCAGCATTTTCGTGCTTCAGTTAATATGAATTTTAGACTTTGGCTTGAACAGCTTGGTGTGGTGACAAATGGTACACTATAATTTGAAGATAGGTTTAATGGAGAAGTGAATAGTTGTCACGTGGAGCAGTAGCTTTACTCATTCTTATCTTGGACACTAGATGGAGTTAGTGGTCAGCTTCACGCCACGGCCACTTTACCCCTGGAGGCCCATATAATAGGCTAGGTGGGCCTTTGAGCTGGTCTAGAAGTTGTGGAGAAGTGAAAAATTTCTTGCCTCTGCTGGCAATCGAACACTTGATTTTACAGCTTATAGTGTAGTCACTATGGAGTCGGTCATCTTGGCTCCCAGGAGTACCCAATTAAGTACCCCAGTTTGTGTAGGGGTTTAAGTTTGATGAAAACCCCATCTGATATTGAAATTGCATGTTCTGTTTTTCATATTAAAGTGAGATGAGAAGGGTATGTTCTTGTATTGCGCGTCTGAATGCTTGCATGGATTATACACTATTTCAGCAGTGAACTGGTGTTACAACATAAGATAAAAATAATCCTTTTATTTCAGAACACAAAAGAACTATCTAAGCACTGTGTACAAAATAATATCCCTGCATAAGATGTTTTTCAACAGACCAGTGAAAAAAATCTTAAATGGGAAAACTTCTTATGAGAGGAATATAAGAATTTTGTTCATTTTTTGGAACCACTTTGTTAAAGCCCCCTCTCCTCACCAAGGTACCAAAGCCATAGCTTACATCAGCATGACTTTATATATACATATTCATAATTCACATATAACAGATTTAAGGTGCACAAACATTGTTACCATTGGAATGTAATTGGCCATTATGCGTGATATTTTTTTAAATTTGTTTTGTGCCTGTATTGAAAGCGGGCTTGCTTGAACATACATGAAAGGTAACGTGTTACAATTGTATCCGGTGGCCAGATTAATGACAGTCTTTTGAAGCAAGAACACACATTTTGCATTTCCTAGTAACCCATCTAGATTGACTAGGTGTTTTGGGGCATTCACAAAAATAAAATTTTAAAATACAAATTTTTTTAGCATGTGGCATAAGTAGGAACACTCATGAAACAAAACTGCATCCATACCTTTTGTTTGGCCACCAGTGTAAATGTAGGGTATGTTTTGAATAGCCCGCTGTTGCTTTGTGATTTTGAGAATGTTAGGCTAAAAGAGTCTCATTCCTCTGTGAATCATATTTTAAAAAAGTTAAACCGATCCCATTACAAGCCTGGACAGGCCCTTAGGGTTCCAGGAGGATGAGATTTCTAGACAATTGGCACATGAAGGTGGTAAGGTTATCAGCTCTAAGCACCGGCTGCCTTTACCACCCAGGAAATACTCCTGGTACTCATTTCTGTTAGAGGCTGAATCGACCCCAAGGCCATAGTGCAACCGAAAGGGTTATGTCAATAAAAAATTCCAATGACACCATCGGGAATGAAACCCGTGACCTTCCGGCTTGTAGAGCAGTGCCTCAACCAACTGCGCCACCGCATGCCCTCTGAATCAGATTTTAATCTTAACAAATATTATATCGGGTTCTTACTGAGCTAGCATCCGCTGTAACTAAGGCCTACTGCCAGAAGTAGACAAAATAACTGAGTCACATTGGGAACTAGTGTAAGCTCAGGGAAAAGAATTGTAGAATGATAGAATGGAAACGTAATGTTTGTCAGGGGATGCTTTGCACAGATACCGGTATGTTGCTCATAGTTGTGTTCTCTGCAGCTTGGGGTGGTTTTCTGTTCGTTGGAAATGAGTTCAGTTTGGTTGACATTAGCAAAACATTGCACTGTCATTCCCATTAAAAACCTTTGGATAAATTCACTGTGTTGAGGGATTGCGTTTAACTTGTTCCAGAAGAACTCTGCTGCAGAAGTGTCTCCAACATTGTTTCCCATTTCAGCATTCTGTGAAGGATAGCACAGGCTTTATACCACTCAGACAGTTTTGCTTAATTGCTTCCTCTAATTTTGGTCCTCAGCCCAATCTGAGTGAAAGGACACAATTTTGCTTACATGACTTCCTGTTGCAAGTTGTTTGCAATTTGTGGAGTTACATGGATTGTACCGTGTTTCTGCAGCATCACAGGCAGTCATGAATGGTTCTAACTTCTAGGAGCCAAACCAAGAGTGCTTCCTATATCCATAGTCTTCTTTCCAGCATCAAGTCAATAATGGCATGTTTAGTTGGATGTCCACAGTGATAACCTGTGTTAGGGTTTCTTGCTGCATTAGTCCCTGCTCATGGCTACGTGAAAAAACAATACTGTGCACATGTTCACTGTGCAGTTTATGATTTACAGTTGTGATGGCATAGTCATTATAATGACTAGGCTGCAGGCTGTAATACTGAGGAATCCTGGTTTGAGTTTTGGCAGGGTTGAGATTCTTCTCATTTCCAAAGCCTGGCTGTGCGGGCCTACCCAGCTATCTGTTGAGTGGGTACCAGGTGCTCTTACCGCAGGGGTAAATCAGCTGGTGCATGAAGGTGACTTCACCTCCATCTAGTGCCAAAGTTTAGAATGACTGGAAGTATAACCTCCACTTCCCATGTGTCTTCATGGCATGTATGGGATCAACTTTATAGTCCTTTATGCCTAGGACTTGGTGTGCTTTTGTCACTGTATGGTCTGAAATTGTCAAATGCTACCTGCATCTTAAAATACAGAAGATTATCTGCTGGCAGTGTATTCGAATTGGAATTTTAATTACACAAAATGGGATTCTTAGCACATTCTGCAAATGACGGAAGTTAGTAATATGAAGTGAATTGTCGTGTGTCTCTGTTTTGGCATCAAGTAAGTTAGAATAGACTGTTCCTGCCAGTGCCATTTTGTAAAGCTGGATGTTTTTAACATGAAATGGCCAGATGGGTTTACATTTGTTCCAGTAACTAAGACTTCACAGTAGTTGCAGTGTATGTGATCAGACTATAAAGTTATTTCGTAGTGTTGTATGCAGATGGGGATGTGCTGATTGAATTATAGGATCCTCCAGCAGTATATGCCGGTCCGAATTAACGTATTTTTACGTGCATTGCCGTCTACACAGTGTTTGTATGAGGTTGCTTACTTTTAATGTGGACAATAGTGATAATGCATACAGATACAACAGGCTATAACTGCTGTTATCACATACTGTTGTCTACACAGGAGTAATGCTATGAACTGGATAGTGTGGGTGGAGTCCCTTATCTCTGGGCAAGGAGAGACTGTAGATCCAGCCAAAAACAGTCACCAGCACTTTGCACTGGTCACCATTTGGTAGGTGTTCAGTGTATAACTAGTATCGAGCGAAGTTTATGCACTGCTCCAACCAGATAGAACAGAGAATACAATGAACCTTCTGTCACAAGACATCCACACTTCCAGACCACATCAGTTACTGGACATAAACAGCTAACAGTCTGACTTAACTACTGCCAAGGGGGAGGCCACCCCCCTCATGTCAACTACATGTGCATAGGGTAGCAAGTGTCTACACATTTCTGCTACATAATTAAGATCATATGCAATCAGAATTCATTTCTTGAAAGAATGCTTTTGCCTGTCTGTTGTACTGCATGTTATGTTTAACAGGGTGGTACATTGATGTCTATTTAGTTCCAAGTCACTTCTGCTTGACCATGTTGACTTTCAGGGCAGAGAGGTCCAAGTGATATATATTTCATGCCAAGTGTGTGTTGATGGTGGGACATTTTTAATCCTAATATACGGCTTATTTCTTATTGCTTTTGTCCCGTGTCATACAGTGTTTGCCATATTAGTTTATGGTCAGAGAAGTCAGAGTTGCCAACATACACAAACAACAGAAAAAGTAATGCACTGTATAGACGAAGGCTAGTCATACGGTTTTTATGTGTATAAACCAAGGTTGGTGTTTGGGTTTTTGTGTTTATAAAGCAGTGTTATACTTTGGATATATC
Organism: Reticulitermes speratus; assembly: GCA_021186555.1. Classification (NCBI taxonomy): domain Eukaryota; kingdom Metazoa; phylum Arthropoda; class Insecta; order Blattodea; family Rhinotermitidae; genus Reticulitermes; species Reticulitermes speratus. The sequence continues at coordinate 43,643,726 of JAJKFL010000006.1, read as the reverse complement.
TACAAACTAAAGTGTATACATTTCTGTTCTCCCCCATACGCTTTGCCAATCTCACCCCCTTGATTTGGTCATCCTAATAATACTGATTGAAGATTTCCAGCTTCCTGTAGCCACCTGACTCCAAGCAGTAGATTTCATCTTATAAGTTCACAGTTATTCATCTGCATCAGAAAATCTGTGCCTGTTGTGGAACTTGAAGAATCATTGAAGTGTTCACTGGAACGAACTACTTTTTCCTGTCCTGAGCCACTTCCTCTGTCGTACGTCCACATAAAATCCTGAACTCTTGGTTATCAAACAATTATCACTTTTACAAATAATGTTATTAAGCTTGTTCCTTTCAATGCCATATATTTGGATGTACTGAGCGTGCTATTGACAGTCACTTTTATTCTCACCAGAAGCCTGTCAGACAATTGTCAGAAGTGAATGCATATGGAAGTGCTGTGTCAGAGTTGAGAAAGTTTACACCCATTGCGGTGGAGCGGAACAATGAGCAGGATACTCAGCAGACGTCCCTGCCAACATCAAGACGAAGTTCTCCAAAAGAGGAAACAGTTGAACAGACATTGACTGTAAGTACTTCTATGATCCAAGCTGCTAGTTGTTCACACAGTCTGTAAATTCTGTGCTTTTATGTAAACCAAAGTTAATTACACGTTTACAAGAATCTAGGATTGGAATCAATTTAATCTACAGGCAGTCCTCCTCTAACGTTGTGCCAGACGACATTGTTTTATCATAATGTTAACAAATTTCAGTGACCAAAGGTCCTGTCAAGAGTGCTGAAAGTCAGCTGACAGCATGTTCAGCAGCCAAGCTGTCAGAATTTTAATGAAGTCTTATGAGAAAGAATTCTCTGTTTCACATTGCATTGCCATGTTCCCACACCCTTCTCCAGCAAGTTCTTTATATGCTTTTGAGGATTCCTTTTTAAATCAAGAAACTGTTAGTATCTTATTAGTAACTTATTTATATAAATGAAATTAAATAAATAGACCAACCAAAATTTCAGTCATGACTATGACTGCATACCATTGCTCTTTATAGGACAATAGGATGACCGTGCTTCAATAATAATTATGTTTAGCTTTACAGATATTCTTGGGCACTGTTTACATTTATATCAAATTCAAAATCTGTATTAAAGAAAACTCAAGAAGGCACATTACTCAAAACCATGTATAGAAATTCAGCAAAGCAACCAGTGATGGTAGGCAGTCCTTTATGAAGGACTCTAGCCCAGGATAAGCAACCTAGCACATACATAGCATACATTACAAGAGAATGGGTTTCAAAACTGGGCACGAGCCATAATTTGCTGGAGTAAAAGTTTACACACCTCAAAACATTAACTGTAGCAACCCTGAATACCACTGAAGAACACCAAGAGGAACTAAACGCAGGTATCAAATGATATAAAACTATATGAATAAAATTAAATAAATAGACCAACTAATGCACTATTTGACCACTTTAATGTAGTGTCTTTCTTATACACCGTACACGTGTTTCGGACCTAGGTCCATCTTCAGGGGGTCTCAGTATTGTTAAAACTACTAAAACAAGCACATGTTTAAACGAACGTACAACACTTGCGTACCAGTATTGTGGTAGAATTGTCTGGATAAATTTGTAGAACATAAATATGTATATATTTAGTTAAAACCTTATTAAAATTGTGACATATATGTATGATGTTCACTGGTGCGGAAATACTGGCTTTTGTTGTTTGACGTCTCGTGATGCGTATTCTGTAAAGTGAATGAATCGTCTGTATAGTAACTAAAATATTTTATTATTATCCAGCAATTAGCGGATATTCATATTAGCCAGAATAGAATTAGAATTATAGTTATACGAATGGCTTACCTTTCGTTGTGTGGAACTGTATTACGGTGCTGTTTGTACTGTCCGTGAGTTACGTAGTGTGTGAGGAGACTGGCCTTGTGTCGAGCTTTGGCTATAGGCGGTGGTAGGTGGGGTGAAGTCTATTAGTTGGAAGAGCGGATTTTCGGTGACACATTGTTCATCAATTAATATCCCTTGTTTATGAAATATGTGTATGTAAAGATTCTCCATGGTAGTCATACTTCTACCTTTGCTGCATGGTTTTAGTAAGTGCATGGTGTCTTGAATTGGTCCGTATTCGTGTTTATTATCTATATGTGTAATGCATAGGCAGATTTAGGGTCATTGTTTTTTATGTACCTGGTATGTTCTGAGAACCTTGCGGCCAGATCTCTGCCAGTCTGTCCAACATAATGGCGTTTGCATGTATTGCATTGGAGGCTGTATATTCCACTATTTTTATATGTATTAGTGGTTTCAGAATATGTTTTGTAGATGTTTTGGGTGGTATTGCTTGGTCGGAAGGAAATTTTTAGATTTGTGTTTTTGAAGATATTTGTTATTTTCCTTATTATGGGGTTACTATATTCAAATATGGCCCATTTCTTGTTATTGTTGTTTGTGGTTGTCAGAAGGTTTTTTTGTGTGATTATTTTATTTTTGATGTGGGTGTTGAGCCTATTTATTAGTTTTATTGGATATCCAATGCTTTGTGCTATATGTAGAATGGTATTCATTTCTTGCTGTTTGTGTTCGTTTGACAATGGCAGGTTGTGTAATCTGTTCAACAAAAATCTGTAAGCTGCTAATTTATGTTGTATCGGATGGTTTGATGTGTAGTGTATTGTAATGTCAGTGGTTGTAAGTTTCCGGTATATATTAATATCCAGTTTTGTCTGTTTTCTAGTGATGGTTAGATCAAGGAAGTTGATTGTGTTGTTTAATTCATCTGTCGCTGTGAATTTTAGTTCAGGGTGTATGCTGTTTATATAATGTTCTATTTCATTTCTATTGGTTTTGCTATGATCATATATTATTCGAATATCATCCACATATCTATTGTAGTAGATGATGTTAGAATTTTCTAAGATGTTTTTTAGCAAGTTGTCTTCATAATGCTTTAGTAATATTTCGGCAACTAGAGCAGATATGGGAGAACCCATAGCTGCACCTTTGTTTGGTTGGTAGTATTTGCTGTCAAATTTTAGATAGTTTTGTTTTAAGATGGTGTCTAGGAGTACTAAGGTTTGTGTTATTATTGTATTATCAATCTTGTTTTTTTATCATTAGGTTCCTTGTGATGATTATGATTTAATTGATGGGGATGTTAACATAAAGGTCTTTTATGTCAAGTGTAATCATTCTGCTATATTCATTAATGTTTAATTTTTTCAGTTCTGATGCAAGTTGTATGGAATTATGTGTTATGTAGGTGTTGTGTAGCTGAATTTGATTGGGAAGCCATTTGTTAAGGTATTTGGCTATTTTGTGTGTAGGTGCTTGAATGTTGTTTACGACTGGACGTATTGGTTCATTTTCTTTATGTATTTTGATTTCTACTTTCATATTTGGTGATTGTGGTTTGATTTGCATGAGGTACTTTTTCTGATTTTGGTCTATTATTTTATTACATTTTGAGATAGTTTTTTGAAGTATTTTCTGATATTTGTGGGTTGGATCTTTTGGTAACTGTGTGAAGTTGTTGTCTTTTAGGAATTTTTCAATTTTTTTGTATAAGGCAGTCTTTATTTATGATTACTATGGTCTTACCTTTATCGGCTTTTGTTATGGTGAGGTTATTTTGCTACAATTTCTTACGTATTTGTTTCAAGATGTAGTGTTGTCTCTTACGTAGTATGTTGGTGGTTGTGGTGTTCTTTATTTGTTTTATCTTGTTAGAGGCTAAGTGTCTATAGATATTCTGTTCATTTTCATGGAGTTGTCTTATAGCATTTTCAGTGTCGATAACAAGGTTCTGTATAATTTGTGTGGTAGGTTTCTCTATTGCGTAGTTTAATCCTAGTTGTAAAATGTCTTTTTCTTCCTTATTGAACTTTCTATTAGACAAGTTTTTGATGTGTGGATAGAATTTTGTGTTTGTTGTTGTTTGTGTTTTGTTGGTATTTGTTAATTGTGACTTCTGTGTGAGTCGTAAATTATCGAGTTTTTTGTTACATTTTTCATAGAGTAAGTCATTCGTATATTCCAGTTTTTGATACTCTTTGATACCTTTGGATTAGATGCCATGTATTTTGCCAGTAGTTCGCGCATTCCAGGTGTGTTTTATATAATTGCAGATTCAGGGCAGCCTTCTTCTTGTATAGATGTTTCAGCTCCAGGTTGATTCAGTGTTTTACTGCTATTTGTTTGGTACTGTAGGTCCTCTTGTTGTGGGTGTTGATTTTGATGTCGACATACTTTGGTTGAAGGTTCTCATTGCTGCAGATCTTATTGAACCATATTGCGGCATTTGTCTTTAGTAGTTTCTTCCTGATGTTGTGATGGTGGTATGTTGTTTTTGCCTGTTGGGCACTTATAAATTTCACACTATTATCACCGTGCATTTTATGAATCAAATTAAATAAATAGACCAACCAATGCACTATTTGACCACTTTAATGTAGTGTCTTTCTTATACACCCTACACGTGTTTCGGACCTAGGTCCATCTTCGGGGTCTCAGTACTGTTAAAACTACTAAAACAAGCACATGTTTAAACGAACGTACAACACTTGCGTACCACTACCACAACAGGCAAAAACAACATACCACCATCACAACATCAGGAAGAAACTACTAAAGACAAATGCCGCAATATGGTTCAATAAGATCTGCAGCAATGAGAACCTTCAACCAAAGTATGTCGACATCAAAATCAACACCCACAACAAGAGGACCTACAGTACCAAACAAATAGCAGTAAAACACTGAATCAACCTGGAGCTGAAACATCTATACAAGAAGAAGGCTGCCCTGAATCTGCAATTATATAAAACACACCTGGAATGCGCGAACTACTGGCAAAATACATGGCATCTAATCCAAAAGTATCAAGAGTATCAAAAACTGGAATATACGAATGACTTACTCTATGAAAAACTTAACAAAAAACTCGATAATTTACGACTCACACAGAAGTCACAATTAACAAATACCAACAAAACACAAACAACAACAACACACAAATTCTATCCACGCATCAAAAACTTGTCTAATATAAAGTTCAATAAGGAAGAAAAAGACATTTTACAACTAGGATTAAACTACGCAATAGAGAAACCTACCACACAAATTATACAGAACCTTGTTATCGACACTGAAAATGCTATAAGACAACTCCATGAAAATGAACAGAATATCTATAGACACTTAGCCTCTAACAAGATAAAACAAATAAAGAACACCACAACCACCAACATACTACATAAGAGACAACACTACATCATGAAACAAATTCGTAAGAAATTGCAGCAGAATAACCTCACCATAACAAAAGCCGATAGGCAAAACCATAGTAATCATAAATAAAGACTGCCTTATATAAAAAACTGAAAAATTCCTAAAAGACAACAACTTCACACAGTTACCAAAAGATCCAACCCACAAATATCGGAAAATACTTAAAAAAACTATCTCAAAATGTAATAAAATAATAGACCAAAATCAGAAAAAGTACCTCATGCAAATCAAACCACAATCACCAAATATGAAAGTAGAAATCAAAATACATAAAGAAAATGAACCAATACGTCCAGTCGTAAAGAACATTCAAGCACCTACATACAAAATAGCCAAATACCTTAACAAATGGCTTCCCAATCAAATCCAGGTACACAACACCTACATAACACATAATTCCATACAACTTGCATCAGAACTGAAAAAATTAAACATTAATGAATATAGCAGAATGATTACACTTGACATAAAAGACCTTTATGTTAACATCCCCATCAATTAAATCATAATCATCACAAGGAACCTAATGATAAAAAAACAAGATTGATAATACAATAATAACACAAACCTTAGTACTCCTAGACACCATCTTAAAACAAAACTATCTAAAATTTGACAGCAAATACTACCAACCAAACAAAGGTGTAGCTATGGGTTCTCCCATATCTGCTCTAGTTGTCAAAATATTACTACAGCATTATGAAGACAACTTGCTAAAAAACATCTTAGAAAATTCTAACATCATCTACTACAATAGATATGTGGATGATATTCGAATAATATATGATCATAGCAAAACCAATAGAAATGAAATAGAACATTATATAAACAGCATACACCCTGAACTAAAATTCACAGCGACAGATGAATTAAACAACACAATCAACTTCCTTGATCTAACCATCACTAGAAAGCAGACAAAATTGGATATTAATATATACCGGAAACCTACAACCACTGACACTACAATACACTACACATCAAACCATCCGATACAACATAAATTAGCAGCTTACAGATTTTTGTTGAACAGATTACACAACCTGCCATTGTCAAACGAACACAAACAGCAAGAAATGAATACCATTCTACATATAGCACAAAGCAATGCATATCCAATAAAACTAATAAATAGGCTCAACACCCAGATCGAAAATAAAATAATCACACAAAAAAACCTTCTGACAACCACAAACAACAATAACAAGAAATGGGCCATATTTGAATATAGCAACCCCATAATAAGGAAAATAACAAATATCTTCAAAAACACAAGTCTAAAAATTTCCTTCCGACCAAGCAATACCACCCAAAACATCTACAAAACATATTCTGAAACCACTAATACATATAAAAATAGTGGAATATACAGCCTCCAATGCAATACATGCAAACGCCATTATGTTGGACAGACTGGCAGAGATCTGGCCGCAAGGTTCTCAGAACATACCAGGTACATAAAAAACAATGACCCTAAATCTGCCTATGCATTGCACATATAGATAATAAACACAAATACGGACCAATTCAAGACACCATGCACTTATTAGAACCATGCAGCAAAGGTAGAAGTATGACTACCATGGAGAATCTTTACATACACAATTTTCATGAACAAGGGATATTAATTGATGAACAGTGTGTCACCGAAAATCCGCTCTTCCAACTAATAGACTTCACCCCACCTACCACCGCCTATAGCCAAAGCTCGACACAAGGCCAGTCTCCTCACACACTACGTAACTCACGGACAGTACAAACAGCACCGTAATACAGTTCCACACAACGAAAGGTAAGCCATTCGTATAACTATAATTCTAATTCTAATCTGGCTAATATGAATATCCGCTAATTGCTGGATAATAAATAAAATATTTTAGTTACTATACAGACGATTCATTCACTTTACAGAATACGCATCACGAGACGTCAAACAACAAAAGCCAGTATTTCCGCACCAGTGAACATCATACATATATGTCACAATTTTAATAAGGTTTTAACTAAATATATACATATTTATGTTCTACAAATTTATCCAGACAATTCTACCACAATAGCAGTACGCAAGTGTTGTACGTTCGTTTAAACATGTGCTTGTTTCAGTAGTTTTAACAATACTGAGACCCCCTGAAGATGGACCTAGGTCCGAAACACGTGTACGGTGTATACGAAAGACACTACATTAAAGTGGTCAAATAGTGCATTAGTTGGTCTATTTATTTAATTTTATTCATATAGTTTTATATCATTTGATACCTGCGTTTAGTTCCTCTTGGTGTTCTTCAGTGGTATTCAGGGTTGCTACAGTTAATGTTTTGAGGTGTGTAAACTTTTACTCCAGCAAATTATGGCTCGTGCCCAGTTTTGAAACCCATTCTCTTGTAATGTATGCTATGTATGTGCTAGGTTGCTTATCCTGGGCTAGAGTCCTTCATAAAGGACTGCCTACCATCACTGGTTGCTTTGCTGAATTTCTATACATGGTTTTGAGTAATGTGCCTTCTTGAGGTTTCTTTAATACAGATTTTGAATTTGATATAAATGTAAACAGTGCCCAAGAATATCTGTAAAGCTAAACATAATTATTATTGAAGCACGGTCATCCTATTGTCCTATAAAGAGCAATGGTATGCAGTCATAGTCATGACTGAAATTTTCGACATGACTAGCTTTCCTGGTCTTCATACAGGGATTGAGGGTAGCTCTTTAAGTGGCCTGCCTGCATAGGCTTTCCCCTCGCACCAAGGGAATGGAATTTGAAGGAGGCATATGAAGTGTGTGAAATGTTGTGGGCTTTTAAAGTGGAATGGTGTACAATGTCCAAGATTTCAGGTATGATAGCGAAACAATAATCTGTGTTAATTATTATGTTCATTAATTTTTCATAATGAAATGTTATGTTTTATTGACAGTCTTGGAGAGATCGATGAAGACTTGATGTGGATGCAGCAGCCAGCATCAGAGAAGGCTGACATGTAAATCCCATGTCAAGCACCATTGCTTTTGAACCTTTTCCAGCTTGTGCAAATGCACCATCTACATCTCCAACTGATTTTCCTCCACGTGCAATTTTTCTTTGTTGTTTGAGCATTTTTTAAGGTAAGGGATTTTGTAGTCATTTAAACAAAGTACCCAGTTTACGTCAAGATCACAATGTGATTGTACAAGATGGTTTGTGTAGAGCCTCTGATTAAATTCTAGATGCACCTGCTAAAGTAACCAAACTTGAGGTGTGTAACGAGCATTTTCTGGTGTCATAGGCCTATATGGTTGAAAGGGAAGGCTGATGTGAGTGACCTCACATGCCTACTGAAAAGACGGGCTGTTGGACCATAATGAAATATCACGTAACTAGCCCTGTCTGTTGTCGTAGGCCTTATTGAGGTAAACGAATGCCTTCTGATAATCATGTGTTTGCTTGTTGTGATCGTGCAACAATGATAGTATTGGCCTAGGCACCTGAAATGTTTACTGAGTACATGGGTTGTTGAGGACTCATGGACTGTCACCTAAGTTGGTTGCTTGGTCGCAGGTGGGGAGTTAAGCGTTTGTGGCTGTCAGGTGGGTAAGGGATTTTTTGCCTGGGAATAGGATATCTCATTACGTCTGTTGTGCTGATGCGATCTGAGTTGTAAGGTATGTGGTGTTGCAAATATGATTCCCCTATCAGGTGTGTTTGCTGTATAGGCTGGTGAGGTTCTGTTTTCTGGTGTTGCACACCCCTACCTACTGTTGTCATGCTTTTCGCTGGAATAGCTAAGTTTGCTGCTGAGGAATTGGGTTGGTTTTGCGTCATAGAAAAAAGGGTTTATTTGTGACAATGTGATTACTAGTTAGTGTGTTTAGGGCCTCTGATTAGGTTCTAGGTGCACTTGCTAAAGTAACCAAACTTGAGGTGTAACGAGCATTTTCTGGAGTCGTAGGCCTATGTGGTATGAAAGGGAAGGCTATTGTAAGTGACCTCACATGCCTACTGAAAAGACGGGCTGTTGGACCATAATGAAATATTACGTAACTAGCCCTGTCTGTTGTCGTAGGCCTTATTGAGGTAAACGAATGCCTTCTGATAATCATGTGTTTGCTTGTTGTGATCGTGCAACAATGATAGTATTGGCCTAGGCACCTGAAATGTTTACTGAGTACATGGGTTGTTGAGGACTCATGGACTGTCACCTAAGTTGGTTGCTTGGTCGCAGGTGGGGAGTTAAGCGTTTGTGGCTGTCAGGTGGGTAAGGGATTTTTTGCCTGGGAATAGGATATTTCATTACGCCTGTTCTGCTGATGCATTCTGAGTTGTAAGTACGTGTAAGGTTTTTGGAGGCTGGGACTTGGATATCTCAGTGACAGTTTATGTAATTGTGTTGTCATGTGGCATAGAAGTGTTTCGAAATTGGTTAGGGGAAATTGACTTTACTGAGAGACATGTATTCTCGTTTCTCCACCCATAAACAGTGCCTTAATGAAGCCTCTGTGCTTGTGCACAGAATACACATTGTGCAGTCTTGTCTGTGTGAAAGTGCTATGCTTAACACAAACACACACACAGTTTGTACTTCATCGTCAGCTGCAGACTAACAAATACTATATTTATCGAACACGTTCTGTATTACTGAGTGCAAGATGTGTTTCCTCCAGTTACAAAGTACTAAGTGTTACTGTAAGTGTTTGCTTTAATTACGAAGCTCTGTACTCTGTTCTCTATTCAGACCTTCCAGAACATCGCATGCAATCTGCCACCACTGCATCCTTTCCCATCCACTAGCACTGTGCATGACCCATCTGCTAGTACCTTCCTTCCCAGAATTTATCTCCTGCAGTGCCTTGTTAAATGCGTTATTTTTAATTTTAATATTTATATCATTGTTCTATCAATTGTAAAACTGTGTGACTTTCTGTGTGTCTTATCAAACACATTCGATCTCTCGACAGCCTTCTACAGTTTTCCCTGCCTGTGATACAAGTTTCAGTACTGTATGTTGCTACTTATGTAGATCTGATTGAACCATATCATGTTTCAGACATCATTTTCATTATGTAATGTGATGCAGCAGAGTTTTCTTTAAGAAGCTAATGTACCTTGAATTAACCGAGAAATTCCCTGCATTTTATGGAACCCGAAGATTCATTTCTGTGTTTACTAGACCCCACAGCTTATCTATAATAGTACTGAGTCTGACAGAATTCAGTGCACATACTTCAGTCCTATTCCTTCAAGATCCACTTTATCATTGTCTCATATAAACCCTGATCTACCAATCTTCTTATTTTCATCCTTTTATGCACTCATTCTGGGATATTACCATTGAATCAGCCACGACAGTCTTGTTTGCCCATCCAATCATGTTTCCTTACAGCAATCGTCTGTTTATACCACATTTCCCAGAATTTGGCCTCTTATTGTCGTTGCAAAATGAGAAAGCTTTATATCTGCTCAAGTACTACGTCAAGTGTCTGTATGCCTTTCGTTGCTCTGTCATGTACTCTGTGTGCCTTTCCAATTCCTCCTGCAGTGCTGTTTTAACAGTATTATCACTGATGCTAACAACTGTGTCATATAAGTTTTAAACGAATTGACGCGGCTGTGCGCCCGAGAAGACTATATTGGAACTGTGTCATATCTTCAACTTGAAGTCTGTTTGACTAGCTGCGGTTTTGCAATCCACGTTCAATCTGACACTTGTCTTCACCACTGTGTCTTGTTTAGGACCCATATTTCAATCCTGTATTATGCTGGTAACGCAGTTTAGTTGGCGACTTATTTTTATTAAATATTCTGTTCTTCATTAACCTAATTCGATGAGTCAGAGTGCTTCCTCAGCAGCTAATAGTGTCTCAGCTTGTCAAATTGTTATTTTATTGATCACAAAGTTCCATTCCTGCGTCAGAAGAGCCAGCTACTGGTCTAGATGAATCCAATACATACCCAAGCAGTCTAGTTTAAAAAATCGTTTCAATATTATCCTCCCAACTACTCCTAGGTATTCTAAGCAGCTTATCTTTTCGCTTCTGTGACCTTGAATCGGCCACGACACTGTCCTTCCCCAGCCGTTTGTCCTATACACGTAATTCTCCATTCCACAATATGTTAGGCACTCCAAAACAAACACGCGATTATGATGGAAGTCTGTATAAGCATATTCCTTCTTGCTGCTCACGTTTAAGTGTTTTGTCTGCGCCTGCTATCAACACACTATTTCCAGTCTCTCCTGCAGTGTCAATATGTGTTATTGATAATATTAATAATTTATCATTATTCACTCAATTCGAGAATTGTTTTACTAGCTGTGTGTTTTACGAAACAATCTAATATTTGTATCCAGTTTTGCCTGCCTATGATACTTCTTTTCAGGTCTACTTTAGTATTCTCTCATCTGTGCCTAATTCTTCCACATGGCCTGTTTCAAATTTCTGTACAAAGAACACCTGTGCATCTCTCTCTAATGCGTGCCACTTGCTCCGCCCCTCTCATGCACCTGCATCCAACTAGCCTGCCAATATTTAGCCGAGGAGCATAAATCATGAAGCTCCTCGTCGTGCTTTCTTCTCCAGTCGTCTTATCACTCCCTCCATGTACTGTCCACACGTTTTATTGAGCACCCTGTTCTCGTGCAACCTCAGTCTGCCTGCCTGTCTGTCCGTCCGTCACTTTACCTCCCCCACAACCTGTACAGCACACAGTTCACAGTATGTTCACTCTCATACTTCTCCCTTCATAATACAGCTACATTCAGGTTACCGCAATCTTTCATGACCCCAATTTGCTGTTGCTATTTTTATTTCTTTCCTTGTTTGGCTTCTTCCTGTCAACAGAATGGAAATGATCGTGGCATAAATGAAGCCAATACCTCAAGGAATGTAGTTCTTTAAAGTCAGTAACGTCATGCTTATGTCCTCCCATGTGAGGCAACGACTCGATGCAGTAGAAGTAAAGAAGGCCAGCGCTCATTGCTTCCAACAAATTTATGTCCTGTTAAGTTTTTCACCCGTATACATTAATGCCAGTACCGTAAATATATGTTAGAAATTTAATGTTATGCGAAGACAGATCGTCGTAGGTCAAATATTTTCTTTGAAAGTATCCCAGGAATATTTAAAATGATAAATCTATTCTCACTGTTATTTATACCCAAGCAGTACCACTATAGAATCATTTTGATAAGTTCAAAACACATTTAGCCCTTTTTAATAGCTGAAAAGTCACTTCGTTTTTTGGTCTACTGCCATGTTGTATCCTCATTTTCACAACAAAAAATGATGTCAATTTCATCATGATGTCATAGTTTTTATAGAATTTATTTAATGACAATTACCACATATGATCGTATGAATATCTAGTATTTCTACACGACTAACCTACTGTAACACTAACAGAAGTAACTCTTCTTTAATATTCTGCTTATAGGTTCATGTCTATCCTTATGCATGGCCGGCAAACACTAACACAATTTGTACGTTCATATGTGCCCATTGGCATTATGTGGTGATGTAATTTAGGACAAATAAATTATTTGAATTCCCTTTCTCCAAAACTTTCACGTGTAGGAATTACGTGAATATGAGTTTATTTGGATTTTCCTTGCTAATACGTAGTCATTTCTGGAACGTGGCTTTCAGTTACACCATTTTGGCTCAGACTGTAGTAGGAGGGTATCAAAAAATTATTCTTAACTGGCCTGTACATTTGAGATATGGTGATTTTAAATTCTGAGTAAAGAAACTTTTCAAAATATTTGGTAAAGACAATATTTTGTGCGTGACACTTTGACCAGTATTGTTTACTGTAACAGCGAACTGCCAAATGTAATACATATATCTATATATACATTCCAATGTGCTTTAAACTTTAACTTTATAAACTCTGGTTTTTACATGACGGTGTGAAACGATCTCTGAACCCGATAATATTTATGGCAATAAACGTTTGTCTGAATTTAACATTTCAAGCGGTGGCCACAAATGACCAACACGTGGATTCATACTAATTTTAAACATGAATTTTAACACAAATTTTCGTTAATAATGTAAGGAATATGACAGTTTGTAAAATGTGAATGGTAAAATTTTCTCACAAGGGCCTTCTTTGTTGTCTAGTTTATTTCCGTAGAAATTAACAAGAACGTATATCAAATATTTATGAACAGAACCTCACTATACCGAGTTTTCAGTTGTCCTTGTCTTTGTCCTCATCTCATTCAGTAAGAATCACGCATTAAAACATTATCAGAATATCCCTCCTATAAGGTCCTTGCCCTTATCCTGAATTGTTACGATCACTTTCTGTAAGAATGCCCACAATACGTTTCAACAAATGATAATGGACACAGACTGGCTACGGATCATCTTCTATTATCGACACTAACAATTAGCAATACAAGACCATCACAGTTAATAATCACAGCCTTCTAACGTGCCGTGTTTTGCTGTGTCACGATCTTCAGCAGCAACTAAGCACTAAAGTGTGCACCTGCTGTCACACTCCATCTCTCTTTTACTGATTTAACCCCGTTTTTCTCCAGTGTCAGTTATTAATATTAACTTTTGTTAAACTTCAATGAATGCAGCCCTTAGTGTGGCGTTTTGTGTTGCGAAGAATTTTGTCATGGCCTTTCTCAGCAACAGTAGCCGTTCGAATGTTTCATAAAGTATTCACACACACACCCCTTCCCCCTTTAGGGCCCTGTCATTCATTGTTTTGACGTTGTCTTCTTCATTAACAATTAGGAACATCTAATGTTAAAGATAACAGGCATTCTAGAGGGTGTCTGGTTTTCCTTTGAGGTTCTTCGCAGTGTCTGGAATACCAGTTAGCGACGTGACCTCCCATATAATCGTATTAAACTTTTTATTATATTGGTGTTGTTTGTGAAATTCACACACAATTGCCCATATAAAATTCCATTAAAATAATGATGACAGTCTTTCTGTATAGCGTCCTCTGCTACCCTGTTTTCTGAAGTGTTGTCGAACAGCTACCAATGTAATGTGTCATCACCCTGTATATATATGTTATATACTATCACAAGGGTTGGCGTGATCTTCAGTAGCAAGTAGATGAACAACATTTCATCTAATTTTTCTTGATCATCACCAGTACGAATTCCAAGTGTCAGATTCCAGCAAGTGTTAAAGACCACAGGCTCCACACAAGGAACCCCCTTTCTGTAAACGCTATTGTCGTTTTCTTCTTCAGATATGTGCCTCTAGAGGTTTGTCATCTTCAGTGACAAATACAAAGTCATCAAAATTATGCGAACACAGTTTGCCTATAAGAGGCCTTCCGTTATTTTGAGGTTCCTCGCGATGGAACTGTGTGTAACGGATACATCCTGATGTGGAAGAGGCGTGGAGTCTTGTAGACTCGAAAATTAACATGTGTGAATTGCATAAAATGCAGGGAATTTCTCGGCTAATTGAAGGTACATTAGCTTCTGAAAGAGAACTCTGCTATATCACGTTACATAATGAATATGATGTCTCAAACATGATGTGGTTCAATCAGATCTATATAAGTAGCAACATACACTACTGAATTAAGTTATAAACCAACTGATGCACAATAAAACCACTTTTTAAGTAGCTTTATTATAAAATTGTTAAAATTGTACCCCTACACGTGTTTCGATCCTAGGATCGAAACACGTGTAGGGGTACAATTTTAACAATTTTATAATAAAGCTACTTAAAAAGTGGTTTTAGTGTGCATCAGTTGGTTTATAACTTAATTTAATATGACGAAGATGCACGGTGTCAACAGTGTGAAATACACTACTGAAACTTGTATCACAGGCAGGGAAAACTGTAGAAGGCTGTCGATAGATCGCATGTGTTTGATAAGACACACAGAAAGTTACACAGTTTTGCAATTGACAATAATGACAAATATTAAAAATAAAAATAACACATTTAACAAGGCACTGCAGGAGATAAATTCTGCGAATGAAGGTGTTAGCAAATGGGTCATGTAAAGTGCTAGCTTATGGGTCGTGCACAGTGCTAGCTTATGGGTCGTGCACAGTGCTAGCTAATGGGTTGTGCACAGTGCTAGCTTATGGGTCATGCACATTGTTAAGCTTATGGGTCGTGCACATTGCTAGCTTATGGGTCGTGCACATTGCTAGCTTATGGGGCCGTGCACAGTGCTAGCTAATTGGGTCGTGCACAGTGCTAGCTTATGGGTTCGTGCACAGTGCTAGCTTATGGGTCGTGCACAGTGCTAGCTGATGGGTCGTGCACACTGCTAGTTTAAGGGTCTTGCACACTGCTAGTTTAAGGGTCTTGCACGTTGCTAGCTAATGGGGCCGTACACAGTGCTAGCTTATGGTTCGTGCACATTCATAGCTTATTGGTCGTGCACAGTGCTAGCTTATTGGGTCGTGCACATTGCTAGCTTATGGGTCGTGCACACTGCTAGCTTATGGGTCTTGCACACTGCTAGCTTAAGGGTCTTGCACATTGCTAGCTTATGGGTCGTGCACGTTGCTAGCTTATTTGGTCGTGCACATTGCTAGCTGTTGGGTCGTGCACACTGCTACCTTAAGGGTCTTGCACAGTGCTAGCTTATGTTGTCGTGCACATTGCTAGCTTATGGGTAGTGCACGTTGCTGGCTTATGAGGTCGTGCACATGCTAGCTTATGGGTCGTGCACAGTGCTAGCTTATGGGTCGTGCACAGTGCTAGCTTATTGGGTCGTGCACATTGCTGGTCTTTATGGGTCGTGCACGTTGCTAGCTTTGGGGCGTTGCACAGTGCTAGTATTGGGTCGTGCACAGTGCTAGCTTATGGGTCATGCACAGTGGTAGCTTATGGGTTCGTGCACAGTGCTAGGTTATTGGGTCGTGCACAGTGCTAGCTTGTTGGGTTGCACAGTTGCTAGCTTATGGGTCGTTGCACACTGCTAGCTTATGGGTCTTGCACGTTGCTAGCTTATGGGTCGTGCACGTGCTAGCTTATTTGGGTCGTGCACATTGCTAGCTTTGGGTCGTGCACATGCTACTTAAGGGTCGTGCACATGCTAGCTTATGGGTCGTGCACAGTGCTAGCTTATGGGTTCTGCACAGTGCTAGCTTATTGTCGTGCACAGTGTATTATGGGCCCTGCACAGTGCTAGCTTATTGGGTCGTGCACAGTGCTAGCTTATGGGTTCGTGCACAGTGCTAGCTTATTGGGTCGTGCACATGCTAGCTTATGGGTCGTGCACAGTGCTAGCTTATGGGTCAGTGCACAGTTGCTAGCTTATGGGTTCGTGCACATTGCTAGCTGATTGGGTCGTGCACAGTGCTAGCTAATTGGTTCGTGCACAGTGCTAGCTTATGGTCGTGCACATTGCTAGCTTATGGGCTGCACAGTGCTAGCTTATTGGGTCGTGCAGTGCTAGCTTATTGGGTCGTGCACATTGCTAGCTTATGGGTCGTGCACTTGCTAGCTTATGGGTCGTTCACAGTGCTAGCTAATTGGGTGTGCACATTGCTAGCTTATGGGTCGTGCACTTTGCTAGGTTGGGCCGTGCACAGTGCTAGCTTATGGGTCAGTGCATGTGCTTAGCTTATTGGTCGTGCACATTGCTAGCTAATTGGGTCTGTGCACATTGCTAGCTTATGGGTCGTGCACAGTGCTAGCTTATGGGTCGTGCACATTGCTAGCTTTGGGTGCGTTGCACAGTGCTAGTTATGGGTCGTGCACAGTGCTAGCTTTGGGTCGTGCACAGTGCTAGTTATGGGTCGTGCACAGTGCTAGCTTATGGGTCTTGCACAGTGCTATTTATGTTTCGTGCACATTGCTAGCTTATGGGTCGTGCACGTTGCTGGCTTATGAGGTCGTGCACAGTGCTAGCTTATTGGGTCGTGCACATTGCTAGCTTATGGGTCGTGCACAGTGCTAGCTTATGGGTCGTGCACATTGCTGCTTTGGTCGTGCACATGGTACGTTTTGCACAGTGCTAGCTTATGTGGTTGTGCAGGTGCATATGGCTGCTGAGCTTATTGGGTCTGCTGCTACTATGTGCTAGTTATGGGTCTCAGTGCACAGTGCTAGCTTATGGTTCGTGCACAGTGCTAGCTTTGGTGTGCACGTGTAGCTTATTGGGTCGTGCACATGCTAGCTTATTGGTCGTGCACATTGCTAGCTTATTGGGTCGTGCACTGCAGATGGTTGCATGCTATGGGTCGTGCACATGCTAGCTTATGGGTCTGCACGTGCTAGCTTATGGGTCGTGCACATTGCAGTTTGGGTCGTGCACAGTGCTAGCTTATGGGTCCGTGCAGCTATTTGCACATGTAGCTTATGGGTCGTGCACATGCTAGTATGGGTCTGCACACTGCTAGCTTATGGGTCTGCACATTCTAGCTTAGGGTCTTGCACAGTGCTAGCTTATGGGTGCACAGTGCTAGTTTGGGTCGTGCACAGCTGCTTTGGTTGCACATGGTAAGGGTCTGCACAGTGCTGCTTATGGTTCGTGCACATTGCTAGCTTATGGTCGTCCGTGCTAGCTTTGGGCTGCCATGATAGGGTCGTGCACAGTGCTAGTTTGTCTATGTATTGGGTCGTGCACTGTAGCTTAGGGTCTGACTGCTAGCTTATGGGTCGTGCACAGTGCTAGCTTATGGGTCGTTCACAGTGCTAGCTATTGGGTTGTGCACATTGCTAGCTTATGGGTCGTGCACTTTGCTAGTTATGGGCCGTGCACAGTGCTAGCTATTGGGTCATGCAGTGCTAGCTTATGGGTCGTGCAGTGGAGCTTATGGGTCGTGCACATTGCTAGCTATTGGGTCGTGCACATTGCTAGCTTATTGGGTCGTGCACAGTGCTAGCTTATGGGTCGTGCACATTGTCAGCATGCTGTAGGGTTGCACAGTGCTAGTTATTGGGTCGTGCACAGTGCTAGCTTATGGGTCTGCACAGTGGTAGCTTATGGTTTCGTGCACAGTGCTAGGGTATTGGGTCGTGCACAGTGCTAGCTTGTTTGGTCTTGCACATTGCTAGCTTATGGGTCGTGCACACTGCTAGCTTATGGGTCTTGTACAGTGCTAGCTTAAGGGTCTTGCTCATTGCTAGCTTATGGGTAAATGCACGTTGCTAGCTTATTTGTTCGTGCACATTGCTAGCTGTTGGGTCGTGCACACTGCTACCTTAAGGGGTCTTGCACAGTGCTATCTTATGTTTCGTGCACATTGCTAGCTTATGGGTCGTTCACGTTGCTGGCTTATGATGTCGTGCACAGTGCTAGCTTATTGGTCGTGCACAGTGCTAGCTTATTGGTCGTGCACAGTGCTAGCTTATGGGTCGTTCACAGTGCTAGCTAATTGGGTTGTGCACATTGCTAGCTTATGGGTCGTGCACTTTGCTAGGTTATGGGCCGTGCAGAGTGCTAGCTAATTGGGTAATGCAGTGCTAGCTTATGGGTCGTGCAGTGGTAGCTTATTGGGTCGTGCACATTGCTAGCTAATTGGGTCGTGCACATTGCTAGCTTATTGGGTCGTGCACAGTGCTAGCTTATGTGTCGTGCACATTGCTAGCTTCTGGGGCGTTGCACAGTGCTGGATTATTGGGTCGTGCACAGTGCTAGCTTATGGGTTCATGCACAGTGGTAGCTTATGGGTTCGTGCACAGTGCTAGGTTATTGGGTCTTGCACAGTGCTAGCTTGTTGGGTTTTGCACATTGCTAGCTTATGGGTCGTGCACACTGCTAGCTTATGGGTCTTGCACACTGCTAGCTTAAGGGTCTCGCACATTGCTAGCTTATGGGTCGTGCACGTTGCTAGCTTATTTAGTCGTGCACATTGCTAGCTGTTGGTTCGTGCACACTGCTACCTTAAGGGTCTTGCACAGTGCTAGCTTATGTTTCGTGCACATTGCTAGCTTATGGGTCGTGCACGTTGCTGGCTTATGAGGTCGTGCACAGTGCTAGCTTATGGGTCGTGCACAGTGCTAACTTATGGGTTCCTGCACAGTGCTAGCTTATTGGGTCATGCACAGTGCTAGCTTATGGGACCTGCACAGTGCTAGCGTATTGGGTCGTGCACATTGCTAGCTTATGGGTTCGTGCACAGTGCTAGCTAATTGGGTTCCAGACAGTGTTAGCTTATGGGTTCGTGCAAAGTGCTAGCTAATTCGGTAGTGCACAGTGCTAGCTTATGGGTTCGTGCACAGTGCTAGCTTATTGGGACGTGTACATTTCTAGGTTATTGGTCGTGCACAGTGCTAGCTATTGGGTCGTACACACTTCTAGCTTGTGGGTCGTGCACACAGCTAGCTTAAGGTCTTGCACAGTGCTAGCTTATGGGGTCGTGCACATTGCAAGTTTTGTGGTTCGTGCACAGTGCTAGCTTATTTGGTCGTGCGCTTTGCTAGCTTATTGGGTCGTGCACAGTGCTAGCTTATTGGGTCGTGCCATCATCTTGTCTGCTTTAGCTATGGGTCGTGCACACTTCTAGCTTAACGGTCTTGCACAGTGCTAGCTTATGGGTCGTGCACATTGCTAGCTTATGGGTCGTGCACACTGCTAGCTTATGGGTCTTGACACACTGCTAGCTTAAGGGTCTTGCACATTGCTAGCTTATGGGTCGTGCACGTTGCTAGCTTATTTGGTCGTGCACATTGCTAGCTGTTGGATCGTGCACACTGCTACCTTAAGGGTCTTGCACAGTGCTAGCTTATGTTTCGTGCACATTGCTAGCTTATGGGTAGTGCACGTTGCTGGCTTATGAGGTCTTGCACATTGCTAGCTTATGGGTCGTGCACAGTGCTAGCTTATGGGTTCGTGCACAGTTCTAGCTTATTGGGTCGTGCACAGTGCTAGCTTATGGGACCTGCACAGTGCTAGCGTATTGGGTCGTGCACATTGCTAGCTTATGGGTTCGTGCACAGTGCTAGTTAATTGGGTTCCAGCACAGTGTAGCTTATGGGTCGTGCACAGTGCTAGCTTATGGGTTCGTGCACAGTGCTAGCTTATTGGGTTGTGCACAGTGCTAGCTTATGGGACCTGCACAGTGCTAGCGTATTGGGTCGTGCACATTGCTAGCTTATGGGTTCCTGCACAGTGCTAGTTAATTGGGTTCCAGCACATTGCTAGCTTATGGGTCGTGCACAGTGCTAGCTTATTGGGTCGTGCACAGTGCTAGCTTATTTGGTCGTTCACAGTGCTACTTATTTGGTCGTGCACAGTGCTAGCTTATGGGTTCGTGCACATTGCTATCTTATGGGTCGTGCACAGTGCTAGCTTATGAGTCGTTCACAGTGCTAGGTTATGGGTTCGTGCACAGTGCTAGGTTATGGGTTCGTGCACACTTCTAGCTTAAGTGTCGTGCACAGTTCTAGCATAATGGTCTCTCACGGTGCTAGCTTAAGGGCCTTGCACGGTGCTAGCTTATGGGTCGTGCACAGTGCTAGGTTATGTGTCATGCACAGTAATAGCTTATGGGTCGTACACATTGCTAGCTTATGGGTCTTGATCAATGCTAGCTTATGGGTCGTGCACAGTGCTAGCTTAAGGGTCGTGCACAGTGCTAGCTTATGGTTCGTGCACTTTGCTAGCTTATGGGTCATGCACATTGCTAGCTTATGGGTCATGCACATTGCTAGCTTATGGGTCGTGCACATTGCTAGCTTACGGGTTGTGCTAGCTTCAGTGATGGCATCACATATCTCTCTCTCTGTAATTTTTCAGATGTGAGATGTGGAACATAGGCCTCTTTTGAGGGAACCGCCACACTAAAAAAGGGTAACGCGCCGAGCCAACTACAACCTCGATAGAGCTCTTGTGGTGTGGAAACGTTGGCACATATTTACAAGATTCAAGTCCTTTGGGATGTAACACCTTCCTCAGGTAGCTTATTTTTGTTATGAATTCAACTGGATGCTGTTATATCATGAGTTAGAATGGAGACCATCCTCTTATTATGTGTTTTGCTCAATTTTTGTAATCTCTATGTAAGTGAGAGTTGAACGTGCTATTATATTTGTTGTTTCCTTGACAGGAGTTTGACACCATTGGAAGAGAGTGTTGTGCGAGGTATTGAATTTTCTAGCAAGTTAGCAGCCGGAGCCACAATTGAAAGAGAGGAAACAAGAATAGATGACAGAATGCTCAAAAATATAATGTATTATCGAAGTGCTTATGATTGGAAGAAGCGCACAAATTCTGCTAAAATTACCAATATAAGAATAAAATCTTGTCAACACGATTTTTTAATGTAAGGTTTATATTTATATTGGAAAGTATATACAATTGTAATGCTTGCCTTTTTTAATCCACAAGTTTAAAATTGTGACATGACATGAAAGCCTAATTAAAATCACAGTAAGTGGACTGTTAAACATACGAATCTCAAACCACGCCGATACATCTGTAATGTTGCATCATTTCCACAAGAAAAGTACCTTTAACAGGGAAGAACTCTATTCTTAACATATTTGTCATGGCAGGTGCGCACCCAGAATTTTTTAATTTGGTGGGGGCTGTTGGTTCTGCCTATGATGCTATACATAATGTATGTTTATTTTTAAAATAATGTAATAAAAATCGTGTAAGTATAACATAACACCGTTGCTTAAAATTTTTTGGGTTGTTAGCCTGGCGTCAATATTTTGGAGTATGACCAACGTTTCGGGATCACTTGTTTGTCCCATGTTCAAGAGGTTTTTTTTACCTAAGACCCTGAAGATGGACAAACAAGTGATACCGAAACTTTGGTCATACACCAAAAATTGACGCGGGGCAAGAACCCAAAATGTTTTAATCAACATACGACCACGGCGGAAGCCTTCATTTACATATAACAAAACACTGTCTGCAACTGCATTTATATGCATACAAATATAACTAGATGTTCCATGACTCAATCACAGTGTCCTATCTTCTTGTTTTTTTTTAATGTTAATTTATTTTCCAGAATTCTAATATACTTGTACTAATCATCAGCCGAGTTCAGTGGTTGATTGCGGCTGAAGGGTAATGAAGGTACATGTAGTGTTTTAACTGCAGTGTATCAGTGAGTGTAAGTTATTCCTTAGTATTTTCTTGTAGAGCAGCCTCCTTACCAGTAACTAATATAGCCTATGTGTTGTGCCCAGAGAATTAGTGTCTGCACAGGCCACTAGGTGATGTGTATGATTTTTTTTATTTCCACTTGATTCTCTTGGACCTTCCTGATGGCAAATTATGAAGCAAGGTTGAACTATCTACCTGACAGAATAATGAATGTAATACATATATAGTCATACAGTCATTTACATCATGATATCATGAAAGATTAATAGTTATTTCATGTAATTGTACCAGTATCAGTGCTAAATGGGCATATAACTACATAAGTGAAGAAGCTGTTTTCAGAGGCTGTTGGAGCGGACATAGAGTAGTATGTGATAGTACAAGAAATATTTTTGTGTGTCCTTACAAGACTTAGTAATTTCAGTTGGGATGATTTGATTATCAGACTAGGAGTGACATAAGAGATTTTATTTGAATGCTTGAAATCAAATTTTTTGGTTGAGTCTGAAATTATGTACTTGCTTGTTAATGGTAGGACCAGGTTTTTACCAGTACATATACACTGTATGTATTGACTGTTGTGTGTTGTTCATCTCATAATATTTACTCTGTATATGTAACTTATTTTAACATCAATTAATGTGTACAATAAAGCATATCGATTTACTTTCTGTCCTGTCCCCTCTCCTGTGGACTTTCCACTGTGCTTCTTCTACTTGGCTTTTGCTTTTTTGGATTTCGTTTTGTATAAATGTTTGCGTAAATCCTGTTGTTAGATGTAATTTTTTCTTGTGCATTTTTTCTTCATTTATGTGTGACAATTTTTCAAGATTTTTTTTGCTCACTCTTCTTTTTTGAATGAATGGTATTAGAGGTAGGACCTCTCTGCTTTATAAACCCACCAGCATAAACAAAACACTGCGTATGTGACCTTGAATTCTGAAGACTGTTCTCTTGACAATGTACAGCAGGTAATGACTAATTTGGGTGTGAAATGTGTTGATGCCTGAGAATGGGAGGGAATATTTCTTCCAGAATTTGCTAGTGGTTTGTTGCATGTTAAACCATATTTATGTGACCTTAGTAGGACTGTCGCATACATTTGCCAAAGCCAAATGTAAGTTGTGTGCAGTGTAGTATTTCTTTGCTAGTAGCATCAACAGCATACACCAGAGGCCGAGGGGTTGCAAAGTCCGCATGTGGCTAGTCTTTCCATTTTTTCTTCAGGTGTAGGAGAATTTTTATCCCCACCATTTGTGTTCCATTTGTTGATTTGGTACTCTTCACTTCTACTGGTACATGTGCAAAATTTTGTTTCTGTAAAGAATGTCTAGTCTGCCATGAGGAATGTGGACACAGGAGACAATTAGGGATAATTAATATAAAGGAAATTAAAATTAATAAAAATAGATTGAAATGATATGTAATTGGGATCCACTTTGAGCTTTACTTATAAGCTGGCTGGAAAATGAGATTTAAGTTACCCATGGAAAATGTAGAGGGATCAAACACTTTAAGGCTTAGGAAAGTTCACTGGCCGAAATATTGAAGGGTGGAGGAAGTGGAAATGTCCAAACACTGGCAGAGGTGTCTGAAGTGCTTTCAATTGCGATGACCGCTGCCTGTATGTTATTTGGTATACAGATTATGCTACAGGCTAAATAAACTGTGTTGGGGTTAGAATCTGGGTAGGGCCAAGAGATTTTTCCTAAATGCCCGTACCCACTTTGGGGCCCATCTATTCAATTGGTACTGGGGCTTTTTTCCCCAGGGTAAAAGAACTGGGGTGTGAAATTAACCACTTATCTCCATGCAGTGCCAAGGTTAAGCTTGAGTGGAGCTATACCTCTTCTCACTCTCTCTATATATATATATTGTTATGTGTTATGTCGTGTATTACGTGTTGTGTACTCCTGAATTTTAAAATATGTTTGAACATTATATATTTTTTTACAGAATATGTGCCCCGTGAGATGCACAGAGAAGGACAACAGTAGCAGATTTTGGACTACAATGCTGTTTAGACAATAATAAGTGTCAACAGTGATTTTACTGGCTTATGATGACATAAACAACTTCAGTCATGGGGGCTGTGCAATTTTATGTATTGTTTTAGGAGTCTACAGTGTCATGGAGTTTGAGAACGCTTTGCTGACGTTATAATTGTAGTGAGTTTGTATTCTGCAAGAGACTTTTTAACACAGAATACGTTGCATTAAATTATGTACTTAATGGTAATGTGCCAGAAAGCTTGAATCTTCAGGAAAATCTGTTGCCCTGCCTGAAATTGAGTCATGCTTCCTTCACCACCCAGCATGAAGCCTAGTCACTGTACATAATTCCAAATATATGTTTTTAAATATTAAGACCAAAAATGTATATATTGACCTGGTTAATGAACAGTACAACAGTCAGTATGGCATCCTTCAAGTTATTTGTGCTTTTTACATCCACATGTGATAATGCAGTTCTTGTAAATAAAGAAAGTGCTAAAAAAAAAGCACTGAACAGGTGAGTGCAAAAATATACACATAGTTGAATGGACGAACAGGAAGCCAAACCAGGAAACTGAATCTGAGGATGGTAATGATAATGACAAAGAGGAGGTTTAAACAATTAAATAAAAAAATAAATAAGAACGGAACACTGAAAGTGTTGAAATAAACAATTGTACTTGTGGCGTGTACATCAGTGAACTATGATAACATTTGTTTATTCAGTTTCCCTTTATTCAAGTAACAGAAAGAACAGCACATTTCCATTACAAAGATTATTTGATTAATTGTGATCTGAAAACAACACAGAACCCATAAATAAGCTTTATGGGTAAACGCTGAATTTTTCAATGTTTAAGCAGGTGGCACATGCAACATGCTTCTGGTTAAACCACTGTTATGTTTGGTTGCATCTGTGACAAATGTCCGTTGTGTTGGGGCATTGGATGGAAACTTGTTGAAAACCATTTCTGGAAGTATGTGTGTGTGCGTGTGCACGCCTCTTGTCATGCAAAATTATGACACATATGTCAGTTTAACTTGCATCACAACAGAAACCAAACGAACTAACCTTTCTGTCTGTAGGCTGATAGTGGTTGAATCAAACAAAAGCAGAAATTGCACATTTTATTTTACCACATATCACTGCCACCTAGTTCTTAAATGCAGAACTAGAGAATGATGCATGAAAAGTTATAAAAGTATAAATTAGCCCCATGAAAGATACAAACATTTTATATAGATAATGTCTTGCTAAATTTGCTCCCAGTTTTCACTTGATGGGGTTTACCACATTACATAAATTCAAAGGGACAAAATTAGTGTCTTAAAATTATATTTTTTTCCTCCCTCCTCAACTTATTGCCTGACACTCTTCTATTCTGTTTTATTTGTATTATTAAATTCCTGGATCCCAGTGGATTCAAACTGCTGACCCTCTGATTACTTATCCACTACACCACCAGGCCCCCCCCCCCCCCCACTATAACAACTTTCGAACTTCCCCTTTACTTGTTAAGCCATTGAAATAACAGAACTTTTTATTAACTATTCCGGCCTACAAGCAAAGTGCCCTTCATTATTGACCGATATGACGCAAATTTGCAGTGTTTTAGCGCATGCGCAGATAGTGCAGGTTGTGATGTTTCAATTATATTACTAGAATGGAAGGCCAGATAAAGTGAAGGGAGAAGAGACAATTTAGTGTCTTAAAATTATTATCTTTTTTCCCTCCCTCCTCAGCTTATTCCCCGACACTCTTCTATTCTGTTTTATTTATATTATTTAATTGTATAAATGCTGAAATTACATAGGTGTTTAAACACATAACTGAGCAAACAATTAAATAATAATTAAATAAAGAATTTATAAAAATGAATGCATAAATAATTTTGTAAATGAGTAACAAAATAAGAAATAAATAAGGATGTAACTAAGGAAATAATACATAAGTGAGGAATAGGTTTTATATTCTCCATTCCATGCATTATAATTCAATTTCTGTAATATTAACCAACAAATGCACACAGGAAATTGTGTGCATTTGTTGGTTAATGTTATGGAAATTGAGTAATGTGTATGTAAATATATATGTAGATACACATTTTAGTTTTTGCTGTATTAAAATATTTGCTGTGCTTGGTTTTCCTGTAATGCTAAGCATGTGTGTTTGTAAGCGCCACTGTTAACACAGGTCTCTGTCCGATTGTACTGGAAGGTAAAGTTTTGTAGGTATACTGGGAAGGAGATGAGGAGTTGCACGTACAACTTGGGTAGTGTTGAATCAGTTGGCTTTACCCCTGAATATTTATGTTTGTACTAGCACTCTTTAATGACTTAACATACATATTTTGAATGATATGCTGACATTATACAGTTTATGTTGGTCCTTGGTTGAATGGAGATCTCACTTAGCAATTGCACAAGATGATCAAGAATTTGTAATGTGGGTGACACTTTATCTGGGATTCTAGAATAAGAAAATTATGCAGCCGTGCTTGCATACATTTAAAGCTGCAGTATCTGATTGGATAAACTGTTTCAATTAGTCTGCCGTCCAGGTGGCCAGGGATTTGGCTTGGAGTGGCTACTTTTGTTTCAGCTGTTGCATTTCAACGTTTTGATGCAAAGGTAAGCACGTGTTACCTGTCCCTACAACTTTCTAGCCAGATGCCATGCTCACACGTTTTGTGCCATCTATAATCTTCACATGTAGCAAATGTGTTTGAAAATGGTGTATAGCCTACACCTCAGCTGACCTCCAACTCCTGTTGAATTCCTCATGTCCATCAACATCGATTTTGCTCTTGTGAGGATCCATGCATAACACAGTGGGTCATTATTGGATTGAGAATAGGAACCACTGGTAATTGTTTTGTGCAAGAATAACTTCAGTGATAACAATGACTCTATAAGGAAAGCGACTCCTTGCAATGGAGGATCCATGTATCGAAATCCCCCGCTCCTAGCATCCTTAAATTTTGCACATGTTTCTCGTTTCATATGTGTCAAAATTTTGTTCCCTGGGTTGAGCACATTAATCATATTTGATACATAATACAAATTAAGTTATTGTTTGAGTTTCCTAAATCATACAAAACTTCTTGTCCATTGCCGACACGGATACAAGGCACTGGTGTCTTGTGCAAGCAGACAAATAATGAGACTGTGCTGTATTCCTTGGAGTTTATAATGTATGAACTTCATGTTTCAATTCATGTATTCTAGAAGCATAAGGTTATCAGATATGCATGAGTACTTGTTTATGAACCTTGGTGGCAGAATCTGACTCGCGAAATTTAACCTTCCCGTCACTTTTTTTCGATGTTACAGACCAGTGCCATCTGTATGAACCATGGCTGCTAAGAAGGCTGTGGGTTGAAAGATGGCTCCAATGAGTACGAATAGGGATTCAAGTGACGCGGAATCAGGCGGTAATACAAATTGAATATATAATTGTTAATACAAATGTCTTTGCTCGAAACAAATATATTCATGATTGGAAACTAGTTCATAGTGTAATGTTATTAACAGTTACAAGGAAGATAATTTAAAGTGGTCATAACCTTTCGTACACAACAGGTGCATGAACCAGGTACTACTCACCGAATTAACTTTCATTTATATTTATTCGTAGGAAGAGATTCTGCATCGGATTCTGATAGTGGTGGTGGAAGGTCGAGCCGTAGCAGTAGTCGTAGCGTTAGTCCTGAGAGCCATCATGGCCCAGCCCCTACACCTGGACGAGGATCGAGCAATTCAGGCAGTGACAGTGACAGTCGCACAGAAGCTACACCGGCTAGATCAAATAATGATGGAGAATATTCACCGACGTCGCCAGCAAATGGCGCAGAGTCGGAGCAAGGTTAGAAACATGTATATGTAACTTCTTGATGTTTGAAGTTAACGTGCTTAACCTCAAACTATCTGTCTACCACTGCTTTCTCTTGCCAATTGCAGAGGTTGGGTCACACAGTGCAAGGTCTGAGGGTAGTCCGCAATCAGATGATGGGTCACAGAGTCCTGGCTCAAATGTAAGCAGCCAACATTCACCCAGGTCAACTGGAAGCCAACATTCACCAACTTCTATTGCCAGCCCACGGTCAGGTCGGTCCAATGCAAGCAGTAGACATTCACGAAGGTCATATGCCAGTCAGCATTCCCCAACTTCTAATGTGAGCCAGCATTCTCCTAGGTCAGATGCAAGTCAGCATTCTCCTAGATCCAATGCCAGTCAGCATTCACCAAGATCCAATGACAGTCAGCATTCTCCAAGATCTAATGCCAGTCTGCATTCTCCTAGATCAAATGAAAGCCAGCATTCTCCCAGATCCAATGTAAGTCAGCACTCACCTCATTCTCCCCGGTCTCGGAGTCCAGAACAGGGGAACGGCAGTCATCATTCTGATGTGGAGTCACACCAGTCACATTCTCCCAGCCCAGAAGACAAAAATGAGTCACCTTCAGGTATGTTTTGTGTGCAGAGCTGATTATTTTAGCCAATTTAAGTTTACTTAATATTTCTTATTAGCAAAGTTAATCACAGTTACCAGAAGCCAGCACCTTAACTTGAATTCCCAAATTCCTATTTGAATTACTAGATGTGCAGGTTGCAAGGGGCATGTGGTGCTGCAATTGGTTGGGGCACTGTGCTACAAGCCGGAAGGTTGCAGGTTTGATTCCCAAGGGTGTCATTGGAACTTTTCATTGATATAATCCTTTCGGCCGCACTATGGCCCTGGGGTCGACTCAGCCTCTAACAGAAATGAGTACCAGGAATATTTCCTTGGAGGGGGGAGGTAAAGGCGGCCGGTGCGTAGGGCTGACAACCTTACCACCTTCATGTGCCATTGTCTTGAAATCTGGGGATCTCAACTTCCTGGAAACCTCAGGTCCTGTCCAGGCCTGTACAGAGATTACTTTACCTCGTTTTTAGATGTGCAGATTGTGAATCAGTGGTTTTGTTAAAATTTTAAGTCACTTAGAGACACGGCATACAATGGCTGGCAGTCTTCTGACAATCTTCCAATTTCTTAGATGTTGAATCAGAATTTGTTTACACTCCATAGATCAGTGATTCTGAAACGTTTTTCTTTGCAACCAAGTATTTCCAACTTCTTCTGCCTGAAGTCCATAGTTTGTCAATTAGGGACAAGTTACAAGCAGAATTTTTGTAAATATATTAGTTTTACCAAAAAAATCATCACAAATTGCCAGAAACTCCCTGAAACTGAAAAGTATCAGCAGTATTAGTGCATGAATTGCAACCACACACATATATATATATAAGAGACAATATATATATATATATATATATATATATTGTCTCTTATGAAAAAGTCCTGCACTACCTGTGAACTTAATCACGTGACTTTTAATACAGAAGCTAAACAGCTACTCTCAACAATCTGTGTGTCCTATATAAACACTATTCTTATACATTTTATCTATTTTATTTTAACTGCAGTATTCTTGTATATTTTTAGAACTATATACTGTAAAGCTTGAGATTTCAGACCATAAATTGCAGTTGCCAATATTGCCTTTTTATTTTCTTTTATGTAAATCCTGATTATGATTATCCTTAGTAGCCGGAACATGTATCTGTCTTTCAACGTTTAAAAGATATGCGTTGTATTGACTGATCATTCGTTGATTTTCTTGTATGCTGTAATACACTGGGGATGAATTGCCTTAAAAATGATCCTTCTGTCTGTTCCTTCTTCTTGTTTTTCTTTTTAGACAAGACTTGGTTTCATGTACACTTAGAAGTGAATACACAGAACAACAGATGTTGAGTTGTACTTCATGATTCGAAAACTTGGCCTGGGTGGATAATTAAACCAGTTTTCATAGGACTGAACTAATTTTGACAGGCGTGTGGAGCAGAAGTGCTGCCCATTTTTCAGATGGGTAACCAGATGAAAAATAGTGTTATGTATTCATACAAGACATCACTGTTGTTCATACAGCAAGGACATCTGAGGACACTTCGGAGATAGTTACTAGAAGTGATTTGTGGATGGCAGGCTGTCCCGTGTCTCAACTATTTTTTGACTTGTAGTTACCAAGGACTGTAAAACGTAAAGTTTGTGGACGAAGCTCTCAACCAAATGAAAAAGTAAGAAATATCAGAAGGGAAGTTTTCTGTATTTCCTAAGAGGAACCAAAATTCATGATAAATACTTCACAGAGATCTCAGGAATGCATGTGGCACAACATACAGCATTCTGAGCATCTGCTGTCATCCAGATAGGTTTTATCTGTAATGTGTTTAGATGGCAGGGTTTTTAGGTTTTACCAGATCACATTTTTTGTGAGAAGTGGGAAGTGTACTGTTCCTTCACTTCCCCCAAAATTTGATTCATAGTGAATGATCACCACACGCCGAGCTTTTTTCTTACCAGTTTTGGTCACTGTGAAACATTTTCCAATTCAAGTTTTTCACAGCACTTTTGTTAGAACTTTATATGCCCCACCTTCAAACTCTCTTGAGATCTGCCTGTGAAGAAATAATCAACATGGTTATGGTGTTGAGATGGTTGGCTTTAATGAAGTGAATTAAACAGATTTGTTTCCTTTTATGCAGAGTAGCTTGCGTAACTTCTCTTAATTTATACTTTTATCAGTGGGAGACGTGCAGATACATGTGAAGTGTATTATAAGTTAGTATGTTCGAGTATTATTGGCAGGACTGTATTCCTTATTTCAGGCTCACGGTCTCCAAGTCCAGTTAAAAACCACTCAGTTGCAGGATCTCGATCGCCGAGTCCAGCCAAAAGTAAGTCCCGATCACCAAGTCCACATGACGAGGATGCTCAGAGCAACTCTGGATCAGAGAGATCTGCTAGAGCTTCAGACAATGAAGACAAAACATCAGTGAAGAGTGGGGCAGATGATGACAAGTCTGGTTTGTTCATAAATTATGAGTTGGTAGGCAGCTATGTTGTAGTCTTTGTTGAGTAATTCCATAAATTTAATTATTCTAAAGTCTTACTGTCTCTTGGAAAATTAGTTACATTGAAGTGAATGCTGTCTTTCCACAATTTCTACCAGAGACGTGTGATGTAACTTGCTTTACAAGGGGTAATTAACGTTGTCATAATGTGAGTAAAACTTGTTAACATTTTTAAGCAACTGGACTTGAATTCAAATAGGGTGGAGACAATTTCAAGAGCAGTGAGAAATGTTTTATATTTGAAGAACCTCTGGAGTTGGATTTTTCCTAGCATTATATTTGTATTGAAAAATGTATCAAAAGTGTTCATGCATGAATTACATACACATAGCATTTTTTCCCTAAAAATGTTTTTTGCTGTTCCTGAAACAAGCCTTGAGGCCAAACCATACAGTGCACTAGCACGTGTGCATTTTTGAGAAGTTTGCAAGT
This sequence comes from Reticulitermes speratus, assembly GCA_021186555.1. Lineage (NCBI taxonomy): Eukaryota > Metazoa > Arthropoda > Insecta > Blattodea > Rhinotermitidae > Reticulitermes > Reticulitermes speratus. Next base: position 43,612,045 of record JAJKFL010000006.1, on the reverse strand, counting down.
ACACACCAGTAGTTCACCAGCATGCATACTGTCTGAAGGAATGCTCGAAACCCTCCTTCTCCTCCTACTCGTCCCCTTCATCCTCCCCCTCTCACTGTATAATCTTATATCTTTGTATTTGTAGATTCAAACGTATCAGTTATTTGGATTAGTGTTAGTAATCTTTAAATATATAACAATAATAACTGAACCTTTAGCATATGGCTTTTTAAAACCCGGTATTTTGCTGCAGCCAGTGCATTGTTCAATTTAAATGCCCACTGTGGGACAGTGTTTTCCATTTTGGACGGAAAGGATGTACATTTAATGGGACAGCGTTGTCCTATTTGTCTGTTAAAGGTTAATGATAATGAGTCTGTTGTGTACATGTTCACTAGATGGTTAGTGATATGAAATGGAAATGCATATTGATGATTGTACGGTGCATACGCACATGTGCATATGCACACCAGTGCCATTAACCCTTTCAGGTACAAATGTCTCATAACAGGTATTCAGAAAATGAGTTTCTGCCTCACAGACAACACAGAGTTTGTATTACAAAAACCTGCTGGTTAGAGAATCTTAAGAGCCCCATAAATACTCTGTAGGCAGTGCAGAATATGTGAATAATAAAGTAGGTAGTGCATACAGTAACACCTGTGGTTTAGTCTTTAAATGACCCGCGTTTGCATATGTGAACACACATAAAAACACTCCTGGAAGTTAATTTTATATATTTAGGCAGCAAGGACATTTGCTGTATTTTTAAGCCATGCTGCATAATATCTGTTTTATTTTGCACCATATGTTATTTAATTCATAATCTTATCTTTTTCTGTTCAAATAATACTGACTTCTTCACAAACCATGTCTTAAAATTTAAATACCACCTTGGTCGTTTAAAGGTTAAATGGTAATACATTTTCATCCCAAGCAGTGTATCTGAGATTGCACTGTTGTGGAACGTTGTAAGTAAATGACATAATGGCTGTATTTTTCTATGTTTATTTACAAATCAACATTCTCATTACCACAAGCCCTGCCTTTTATAACTAAGCTCATATAACACCCATTAAAAATTCAATGAAAAATCTCTTCATTTTTTTGTACAAATTATATTATTGTTGGTTATGAAATAATTATAGGTGAATTATAGCATTAAATTTTAAATGCTAACAGAACTGCCAGATCACAGTAGTACATGTTTTACATGGGGTGGTGGTGGTACATGTTGTGCAGGTAAGCCTCCCAGGCAAGCTTACTTAACCTGGGCTTTAAGAATGTGGAGTTTTTAGGCACACTGTGTCAACTGCAAATGCAATTTAGTTTTGAGTTATAAACCATGCTGACTGTGGTGACTTGGGAGGGATATGTAATAAAGTGGTTGTGACATATTTCTGCATTTTCCTGGACAGACTGAGATAAACCACAGAAAATCTCAGGACGTCCTCTCATGTGGTCATGACTTTTTGTGCATATGCAAGTTTAGTCTCTCAGGAAAATATTTCTTTTCCAGTCATCCCTCCCCCTTTCGTACATTCCATAATTTCTTTCATACCTTTATCCTCTTGACTCCTTTCTCTTATACTCCTTTCCCTTCCCTTTTCATTGAAGCAGTTTACATGAAGGTGGTGTTGTACATAGGCAAATTCGTAATATTGCATTGTGATTTTGTCAAAGTTTGTAATATTTATTCCTGCAATTGTTTTTTAGATGTTGAGAAAACATCAGTAAAGGGGAAAGTAGATGATGGTACTGGCGATGAAGAAGAAGACAAGAAGTCAGGAAGTGACAGTGAAGATGACAGGTGAGAGTGTAAACTGCTGGTGACACTGTGCATTCTCATCGTCTTTAATGCATTCAAACACAGTGACGTCTGTTTGTATCACATGATTTTGAATTCAGACTCATCAGCTTGGAAATTACATTTTATTTTTGCTATAAAAAAAGTACAGTACGGTACAAAAATTTGATCCTGTGGATTGCCTTCCTCTGCTTTAAGTGTCTTGGGATGTATAGTGTCAAATGGTAGGATGATAGTGAAAAATCAATTTGAAAGGATGTGGAAGGAAATAGGTATTGTGTAATTGGGGTATACTATCCCAGAATTTGCCTGGTTGAACTGTGTTAAACCAAGGAAAACCCCATTGAGGGTGGTAGGTATTCTGATAGAGATTTGAACTGAGCAGATATCAAATGCAGTTTAACAGCATTATTTTCTGAATGAAATTGCTGGGTGGATACAGAAGTGCTGAGCAGTTACGTGTCTTGTAGGTATGTATTTTGTAGCAACTTTGTTTTGTGCAGGAAACGGAAACATGCAGCGCTGAGCGATGCCAGTGGTTCTGATGCTGAGAACAATCGTTCGCGCAAAAAGAAACGAGCTGCTGTGATTGGTTCTGGCAGTGAAGACAGTGATGCTGGTGCAGCAAAGGAGAGTGGTGGTGGAAAGGAACCAACTGGTATGGTATCGCATGCACTTCTAAGTTGTGCTGGTAAAATTCATGTGAATAAGATACTTGGGAGACCAAGATGCAGACAGATTGGATAATATTAAAAATGGACCGTACAGAAATACTAGGAGCCAGGAGAGTTTGATGAGTGTAGCAACTAGAACAGGGGGTGGATGACTGGGGAATCGGTGTAATCCTGGCAGGGCCAAAGATTTTTGTTTTCCACAATGTGCAGACTTGCTTCAGGATGCAGCCAGCCTTCTTTATGTCCAGCGGGTACCACGGGGTATTTTCCTAGGTGTACAGTGCCTTCATTGTGCCAAGGTTAAGAGTGTGTGGAACGCATGTACATTCTCGTTGTGTTTTCATGACATGGAGCTGTTATTTGATACATTGTGTAGAGAAATGTTGACAAAGTCTCAGCCTGACATTTCCTAGAATAAAATTTCCCTAAGTTGTTGCTCGTCGAAGAATTACCTATTCTTTGTTTCTGCAGAATTAAAGGCACCGTGTCATAAAGATGTGTGGGGCTGTTGCGTAGTGGGCTGAATTACAATGGTAATTGTGGCACTGAGGGTAGATTGCCACCATCTCATGTGTCGGAGGGAGGGGGGGGGAGGGGTTTTCTGGATGGTGTACTGTGACAAACTTCCGACTCAGTCTCCTGTCTGATAGACTGGTGAATACTCCATGAATGAATAATTAAACAAACTAGCCTGGGGTTTTTATACCCAAAATTGGTGTTCACCTATCTTACTATTTGTTATTTTCTCAAGGTTTGAAAACTGTGAATGAGTTCACAGTGACCTCCCACTTTACTAACTTTTACATTCCTCAGTCTATTTGCAATTTCTTAGGTATTCAGATTATCGAATGACAGTTGTTCTGACCTTCACAAGGCAACAGATATTTTTCAGTCCATAACATTGATTCCGCAACATGAAATTGTACCGTATACTTATTCTTTCATTTAAATTGTTTTGTACAGTATTTTTCAGATTTCCAAAACTTACATTATTTTCTCAATTGACTGCATAACAGGGGCAGTGGAGGTTTCACACATTCTTAACCTTGGCACAAGGTGGATGTGCTTGTTCATTTTCATTGCCCAGCACTCTACCCACAATGAAGGAACTCCAGCCAGAATTTGAACCCTGATTCCTTGGTTGTATTTTTTGCCTTGTCAATGAATATGTTTGCTGCAACAGACATTTCCTGATTGGTCTTAGAGAGGTACATTAATACTCATCCAAGGACTCAGAATGTGAAGGTGCACTTCAAATTGACTCTGATGTCATTGTTATAGCCTGTTCATTCTTTTTTTGGGCTTAAAAAATTGTATATCTGTAATTCTGTAATAGGTGATTGCTAGACTTTCAGTGTAAATTGTTTGTAGTACAGTGGGAGATGTCTCTCTGTGTAAAAGGTAACCTAAAGTAGAGAAAATAAAATAATAAAAATTAATTGGGCAGTGTTGTGCATTGGTGCTTTATTTCTTAATATGCCATATGAAATGGACATTAACCAAGGCATGAGAACCTGTGATATGATTGACAGAAGGAGGAGGAATATTTATAGGAACTAGTGTTTATACTATTCCCTGTATAATGTTGGCTCATTTCAAGAGCAAGACAAAAATTCTGGTGGCCAAACATTTCTCCCAAAGAGAAACCATGTCTATTTTGCCATTTCACTCTGATTTTTCCCTACATCCAAACATTATGATATGTCATTTTTGCATAAACAGAGGCCCTTGTATCATGATAGTAACAATTTACTATTAAGCCTCTGTGGAAAAATGAAAATCTGCTGTGGGGGAATATGTTCAAAGATTTCCACTCACACACATTGATTTTTTGCTTGTAATGGATGAGCAGGTTTGTGCTTCTTGAGTCCTGTTTATGATAAATTTATTTTTCTTTGCTGCATCACAAAAGCCACTGTTGAAATTCAGACTTGCATTGTCGTATGTTCCAACAGCAGATGCCACTTTGCTGTTTGGAGATGCCGATGACATCACATCAGATGAGGATGAGCAGGCAGCTCCAGCTGCAGAATCTCCATCCTCACGGCATGGATCAGGAGATGAGAGAGACAGTGATAGGGAGAGGAGTCGAGACCGGGATGATGAGGATGAGAACAAAGTGTCATTGCCTGTCATTGAAGATGTGAGTAGTTGTCAGACTACCCTCCCTGTAGAAATAAGATTGCTATGTGGTGATGGCCCAGTCAGTAAGGTGGTTTGGGTATTAGCTGGATGACTGGCATTCTATTTCAGTGAATGGTTGCACTCTGCACTGTCAGACTTGCACTCGTGTTCATATCCAGTGGTTACCATGAACCTGTTTCCCTGGGAGTAAAACAGTTGGAACATAAAGCTGGCTGTTTATCCCCACCAAGGTTTATTCCTTCCTTCACTATATTTACGTGAATGTAAGTCGACCCCCCTTCACAGTCTTCAGTTTTCAGGAAAATACCTGTATTCACATTAGCCAGGTTTTTATTATTATTATTATTATTTACTGCAATTGGGTTTTCACCCGGTGGCAGTAGTCCTTACACTAGTACACACAATGCAAATGGACATATAAATATACATAAAAATAACAATACAAAACAAACTATACACAATTACAAAACAAAATATATACAGTAAATACAAGTACACACATTAGAACACCGTACACACATTACAAAAACACCCACACCTTACAAAAGCATCCACTCCTTATGTTTTTATTTTGCTTAGTGTTTGTGTGCTTAATGTTCTGGAATTAAGTAAGCATGGGAGTTAAAGTGTCACAATATTATTGTAGCGAAAAGCTACAAATACATCACCGAGTTACCTACTCACTGGCAGCACTGTCATCACTACAAGAACAGTTTTCTTCATGACCGTCCACCCACAGGACACCATCTTCTGTGCCGTTCTTACCATTTGACATACAGCATTGTTTAAACCCCTAATGATGGGTTCTGATGAAATGACGTTGCAAGCAGTCTTAATCCACTGCCCATGCAGTGTTTCAGATGGTCTTCTTATGTTTCCTGCTGGTGTTAGTGGGCAGTTCCAAATAACAGTCATTCTGCATGCAGGTGACACAGTCAATCCTTCAATGATTTGTTAACTGTGACATCAAGAACCTATAAGTGAGAGGTCATGCCTCCTGATATAAGCACTTGATCTGTGTTTAGATTAGAACTTACAGGTTTCCAATTTTTCTGTTCAGTGGCCGTTGAAAGCACCTACAACCAGCATTCCTCTTTCCTTCAGAAGAGCACCTGGTCTGCTGTCTGTGAGTTCTGTCAGCCATTTGACCATGAGTTCTTCACCCTTCACATTACATTTAAATGTAATTTCACTAGGAAGTTTTTTTGGAAGATTCTTTCTGCTCATAATTACAAATGGTGTTACTCTTCTTCCATCAGACAGAATTGAAAGCATCACAGTTACTCGTAGCACTAAGCTAAACGTTAGTGAAAGGAGGCCTACATAACAACAGTCCAACAAGGGGTTTAACAACTCTTGTTGACATTTATTTGACACAACATTATGGAGGACAAATATTAACTAAAAATAAAACAAAGAATGGCTTAACATCCAGAAACACCTCCAATTCAGAACATAATTCACTTTATCACAAAATTACAGGACGTCCTCCTCGAGGCCAAACAACGGCATATTACAGAATCTTTACTTTCACTGTGAAGTTCTAGACATTGATTTGAACTTTTAACTATTCAATTTTAAACCAATATTTCTATTACTTTATATGGAACCTGTTTCTGCTCAAAAGAGTTTAATGAATTTGGCTTATCTTATCTTACAAGAAAATCTAAAATTGAGATCTGAACTGTATGTGCCACATGAACCGTAGTTTAATGTAATTTACATGGTAGCGTTTATTTGCTACTCTAATTTTACCTGATGGTGGCTTTTTGTACTTAAGCCAAAACATGTTGCATTAATGTTATATAATGATATAACACAACTTAGTTGTGATTGCTGGCCTTCAACCCTTTACTTTATGTATCTTCATCACAACGGGATGACTCTTCTAAAGATCATGTTGTTTTGACAAGTACTGATTTTCAGCATCTATTGTAGTGTTGGCTTATCAACAAAGACTGGTATTTGCATTTCTATTATGCATTGTCATAAGAGGTAACCATGTTTTTGATGTTGACTGGTCAGTTCTTAATTTTTCAAGGGAATCTTTTGCACTAATGTAGTTCACCACTGAGGAGCAAAACCTTTAGAATGCATAAGTCTTATTGCCCATCTATTACTGACTTTGATATCTTGCTGCGTAATGTTAAAGGATGTAGTGTCTTGGAATGCCTTCATTTGTGTCATCTCCCTGGTAACAGGAAAACAATTTTTATGTTTTTCTAGCGAAAACTCCACAACATTTTTTATCAGTGGCATTGAAATTTCTCTGCTTAGGCCCATGAAATGCTTTTTGGGTTGAATTTGTTCCCTTTAATTGTTTTCTCTAGCGTTATGCGTTGTGTTCTGCAATACAGAATTTCCAAATCATGTCACAGTTTTTGGTTTCTTCTGCATGTGTAATTACCATTAATTTTAAATTATCATTGTGACTGCAACACCACAGTTTTGGTATTTTAGACGCTGCTGTGCCTTTCCTGTCAACACAATCACCTATGATCTTTACAGAATACTTTTACAACTTCTCACTTCAGTAATCTCACTGAAGTGAGTAGCTGGAATATCAATAATGAAATTGTAAGTATAAAATAATGTGTATTATCATTGTAGCAGCTGTGTAATTTTCTTTACTCGTCTAGGTGCGGCAGATACAAGAATATTCACTCTGTTCACAGACCTTGTTTAAATTTTTGCATGGTAATGAAATGACCCCCCCCCCCCCCTGATTCTTCAATTTGTTGAATTAGAAACAAATTCTCATATTTGGGTAAATATGGTTTGTGCCTTAATGGTGTCCTGCTTAACCTCAAGCACATGTTAACCTTTACCTTAATAAGCAAGGGATTTGTGAACATGTGTACTTCCTTTCAGTCTAACTTCAGACTTCTGTATTTGCAGTGAAGGGAGCTAGAAACTGCTTATTAACTGCCTGACCACAAGGTCCAGTAATGCCAGTGACTTATAATGTTCCCACATGCGTGTGCACCTCGTCATCAGAGGACAAATATGTCCGATATAAGAAATGTTCTGTTTTGTTTTCATAAAACCAGACACGAGACAAAGTTCAGTATTCCTAAGCAAAATTTGTGCTTATATTATTAGTTGCCTTGACTTTGTAACAACCGCAAAATGTAGAACTCATGGAAGCCAAAGTGTTAAAATTATTATACAGTAGAACCCTGTTAAGAAGTCTTTCAAGTGACCAGAGGATTAGGGACTCCTTAAGCGGGAAGACTTATTAAGAGGTAAGCTTATTAAAAGCAATAGAATTTCTGGACTTTAAAAATCAGACTTCTTACAGGGGAAAACTTCTTATGCAGGGACTTCTTATCCAGGTTCTACTGTATTTTGCTGGTCACCTCTCTCCTGTAGGATGAGGCTGAGAAGGAACAAGATGAGCCTCTGCCAGAGACAAGAATTGATGTGCAGATACCAAAGATCAGTTCAGACTTAGGACGAGAAATTCATTTCGTGAAGTTACCCAACTTTCTGTCTGTGGAGACACGACCGTTTGATGCAGAGACTTACGAAGATGAAATTGATGAAGAAGAGACATTGGATGAGGAAGGACGGGCCAGGTATGGTTAAGGGTTGTGGCTGAGGAGCCAGCAGCCTTGCAGCTCAACAGCCATGTGTGGCACAAGTTGTGTCACATAAGAGCAGCTGAGGAAAATACTGATGTGATGACGATGATGATAAATAATATAAAAATAACACAATATTTAATGTACTTTCATTCTGTTAGCCAGTAATTTGGAATGGAAGCAGAAGATGGTAGCAATAAATGGGTTTATTGCAGTCAGCATTTGTGGTAGTTGTGAATAAGAGCAGAAGATGACTATGGTGGAAAGTATGCTTCAGTCAGTATTTCAGTACCCTCTGTTGTTGAAAATTTTCTCCTGATCACCAGCACTGTTTAGTGTATATTGCTGTTCTGTGTAGTACCTTAGTATAAATGTAACCATACTTACAGAACTTTTAAAGTTACTGAGGTTAGATGTTTGATGATGTTTGATTTTAACAATAACCCATTAGAAGTGTAATGGTCGTAGTTACATAGCTACATAGCTGTATAATAAATCCCTCATTTTCTTTACTGTGTGTAGCTTACATAATACTAGATGCTTGTATTTATATTTCATGTATACGTGAATGCTGTAGTGAAATAACACTGTCTTATCATCTGTTATGCTGTTGTAATTGTGCAGACTGAAGCTGAAAGTAGAGAACACAATACGATGGCGTGAGGCATTTGACAAAAATGGAATTCCCTGCAAAGAGAGTAATGCCCGTTTCATCCGCTGGTCAGATGGCAGCATGTCCCTCCATCTTGGGTCTGAGATATTTGATGTGTACAAACAGCCATTACAGGTATCTGTGTGGTGTCACCAGTAAACATAACTGAGATTGCATGTAGAGAAATTTACTGTACTTTTGTGATCCTTTGCTTATGTCATCCCAACTGCCAGGTTGTCATGGCACCTGGAAATGTTGTGTGTGTAGTATTTCAAGATTTGACCTCATACCACTCCACGGGACTTGACACGTAGGGAGTATTCCTTTGCAGCTGATAAGGGTTATGATTACTGTTGTGTGGGATGTGTCACATGACACTTGGTAGGTGAGTACCGTCATTTCTGAGTAACTTCTTGTCTTCATCATCAGTGTAGAAGTGATCGGCGTTACCCTGAATCTACTAAACTATACATTGTTACATTCTACAAGATACTCATTGTTATCAGAACCTCATCTCACGGACATTAGCGATTTGTGTTTGCTTAAATTGAGCAGAAGATCCAGAAACAGTAAATGTGTGTTCCATTATGGTACTTATATTCCTGCCTCTCCTTTCTACTTCAACTTATCATTATTTCTCATTCAATGTAAACTAATACAGTAGAACCCTGTTAAGAAGTCTTTCAAGGGACCAGAGGATTAGGGACTTCTTAAGAGGGAAGACTTATTAAGAGGGAAGCTTATTAAAAACAATAGGATTTCGGGACTTTAAAAATCAGACTTCTTACAGGGGAAAACTTCTTATGCGGGGACTTCTTATCTGGGTTCTACTGTATTTTTATTTGATATAAGTGTGTTAAATAAGCTCAGAATCAGCCATATTAGTTTTGATGTGTACAGTAAATGTTATTGCATGTTGTTTCCATTGATGACGAGTAACTTGTGTCTTATTTGACTATGCAGTGTTATTGACAAGAAATGCTTCTTGTTACAGGGTGACCACAATCACCTGTTCATACGTCAAGGTACAGGTTTGCAGGGCCAGGCTGTGTTCCGAACCAAGTTGACGTTCCGTCCCCACTCCACTGAGTCTTTCACTCATCGCAAGATGACATTGTCTCTTGCGGACCGGTCACAGAAAACTTCAGGTATCAAGGTGTTATCACAGGTTGGCTGGGACCCTGAGCAGAACAGGGGACAGATGATTAAGGTGAGCTGAGCAATGTGTTTGTAATGTCCAATAGTCATTGTTACTGCTCGTTCTGCTGTTCGTAGTGTCATATTTCATGTTACAGTAAAGGTAAGTCGCTATATATAACTAGGTACCCTGCCATGGAGGTGTGTGCGAAGGAGAGTTACAGCTGCATGAATTCTTAACCTTTGTGGAGGATGGAGGTGAGTGGTCAGCTTCGCACCCTGGCTGCTTTACCTTCAGTGGATATCGTGGTATCCATTGTGTAGGAGGCTGGGTGCAACCCAGGCTACATATGGGTGCTTCAGAGAAAAGAAGAATCTCAGCCCATATGATTTTCCTGCTATCTGGCCCATAAGCTAGTTGTTATACCACTGTGACAATTGCAGTGTCACTAAGTCTAGTGTTTGATCAGAAACATTAGTCTCAATAGCATGGTGCTTAATTTCCATTACCTTCTCACCGTACATTTTCTGCAGGTGGTGTAACGAGTCATTGTAAAACTGTTGGTTTACAGTTTGTCCTTGTGGAAAAAATTCATAATGCATAACTCTATAACATTATCAAAAAATAAAAACAAAAACATGCTTGTCACATTGGAGCAAACTTTTCTTGCCCCCCCAAAGGGGGGGCATGGGGATGATGAGCTCTTCCACTGAGATGACTGTTTCTAGGTTTCTGGATTGTACCTGTAAACCCACTTCTCATCACTTGTGATTATCTTTGAAAGGAATTACAGGTTTGTTCTGGGCCTGTCTTGAAGGTCCTGGCATGTGGCGACATGATTATGCTGCCCCTCACCCAGCAGGTGGAGCACAAATTTGGCGACAATCCTGTGCATGTTTAGATGTACCTGATATGCTACAGCTTCTTTCTCCCTTTTCTTTAGTATTTGCTGGACACAGAAGTTCTGATTGGTTGTTGATCTAGTATGTAGGAGTCCACACTGATAATATCCAATAATTTCAGATATGTAAGGAATTAGAAAAATAAGGAGAATGTCAGATAAGATTTTGTATGAAGTTTATGAAAGTAAGATTCTTTTGAAACAGTTAAAGATAAACATTTCTTGCAGAAAGAGGAGGAGCGTTTGCGTGCATCACTACGTAGAGAGAGCAAACAGAAGCGTGTGCGTGAGCGAGGTGCTGGCCGAGGTTTGAGTGCAGGCTATTTGGAGCCTGACCACCATGAGGAGGAGGGCTCTGAAGATGAAGGTGCTATATCACTGGCTGCCATCAAGAGCAAGTACAAAAACAGGGTGGCCACTTCAAAGAGTGAGTACCTGTAACTTCCGTGTGATAAACAATCCAACAACCAATTCCATATCACCTGTGTTACCTCAGCAGATGAATGGTTTTCAAATAATTCTACCCCTATACACAGTGGATTGGTAAATATGTCATGAGAATGGACTTGACAAAGTTAAAAAAAAAGTCACACAGGTGAAAACTGATTCGTGATAGCGCCACATGTGTCCTCTTGTCTGTCACTTCATTTTGGGTGCTGTTTGGATGTTATGGTGGGTTTCATATGTGTTTTGAAATTTGTATAATCTTAACCACAATGTGTTCCATATTTTATTTGCCATATTCCAGTTGTTAAGAATTTTCTGTACTGTATGTGCAATTGAACATGGGAAAGATTCTTTTTGTGTTTAATAATTTAGTATTTACCATTTATGAAATGTACATACTTCAAGTACAGATACAGAATTTTAACATTTGAGTCTTAGTACCCGAAAAGTGGTTTGGTTCAGCTTAGTGCTGTTCACAGATCCTAAATTTAAAAGTCTAAGAATGAAATGTACTTACTTCAAGTACAGATACAGAATTTTATTGTTTGAGTCTTAGTACCTGAAAAGTGGTTTGGCTCAGCTTCAGGTCCTAAATTTACAAGTCTAAGAATGAAATGTACTTACTGTTATGTCAGTGTGTTACTATAAAATACATTTTCTGTTATGTTGCTGTGTTAGTATGAAGTTCACTGTATGTGTATGTTATGTTAAGGTGTTAGTGTGAAATGCAGTCGATGTTGTGTGAAGGAAACTTGATGTTCCATTGGTCTGTTTCTGTGAAATGTGCTTGTAGTTATGTTAGAGTGTTAGTGGGGAATGTGGGATAAATTTAAATAGTTTTATTAGTATGTTACAGGGAAATATGAAATAAATTTAACAAGTCATGTTAGTGTGTTACTGGGAAATGTGGAATAAATTTAATTTATGTGTTTCCAACAGATGACTCCAGGCCTCCCATCTATTCTTCCGATGAGGAGGGTTCTGATTTTGAGGCTCGCAGAGCCAAGAAGCTCGACAAAGCAAAGGCGCTGAAAGACTCGGATGAGGAATCTGAGTCTGGAAAATCTGCATCAAACTCTGGCTCAGGCTCAGCAGGGGAAGAAGATGAGGGTGTCGCACAGCAGGGTGTCAACCAGTCAGCTGAGAGTGGTGATGATGAATAAGCACATGATGATGGTACTGTTTGTATTACTATCACTAGAAGGAAAGAATTGATTCAGTTTCTATCAGTACAAGTTGCAATAATTACTGGATTTCATCAGGTACCACATGGCATGCCTGAAATAAATAGGACACCTGAAGTTTTTCTGGAGATACACTGGTGATTTTTCATCACTGTTTACAGATTGTCCTTCAGGCCTTTTCTGTTTCAGATTTAACTTCCGAAACTTCCAGTCTTTTAGAAATTCAATGGGACTCCTTGGACAGAGGATTGATCACCCCAAGGTCTCTTCCTACAGAGGGCAACACAAACCCAGTCATTTAACTGTTTAAAGGACAGTGTGACCAACCAGTACTTGCACAACTTGCTGTACCTTGACATGGAACATATTTGTGATTATAATTTGTTTCTCACAATAAACATCTTCATTGACATCATTAGCAGTGTACTGTGTGAAATAGACGCATGTATGTTTGCTGTGGAAAGGACCAAATTTTTCTTGTGTGATGTGATGGTGTGCCTTGATAGATAGGTACCATCTCTTTTGAGAAATCCATTACCTCAATATGCAGCTGTCTCTTAATTAATTGCAATCTGTTTTGTATAACATAAAATTAATAAGAATATATACAAATGTATGTATATTCTTGTGATACGTTTTATTTGTGAACTTACAAAAGTTTTATAAATACCTTAGAGGACATGTTATGGACTGTTTTTATGTCTTTTTACAGGAATATTGCCATTATTTTCTAGTTCACTGTACTCATAAGAAACAAACTATACACTGGCATCTTCATGTGGGAGGAAGAAAGCCCACACGTACATACCAGTGTTATTATCAGGATTTTAGCATAAAAATTTTATCTGTGGTACTTGATGCAGCTGGTTTTCATATTGTATTTGATGTTGTATTAATAACGTTGTACTTCTTTTACCCTTTAAATATGGTTATATAGAGTGATTCATATAGAACGCCTGGTTGTTGAATCCTATATTTTTGTAACGAGTGTCACTTAGCACCATCTGTTGAGGCTGCGGCACATTACTTGTGCACAGTACTGGCATGAACAGGCAATTCTTCGGAAGCAAGTTCCATCTGCTTCCGATCATTCGTTGAAGAATTACAGGCAAAAATGACCCAGGCATTCTATGTGAATCACTCTGACCAAAATTCTGCCTTAAAAATGGTTGTAAACATAGTTAAAACCTTAAAACAAACTGTACATCCCAGATAAAGATCATTCTTATGATCACACTGACTGAACTAGAAAGTAAGGTCAATCTTCCTGTGAAAAGACTTGAAAATGATCCATAAAATGACCACAGCAGGCGTAAGATATTTATAACACTTTTATAATTTTATGAATTAAAAGCTGTGTCAGAGGAATACATATAATATATTTTTAGTAATGCAGCTATCTAAAACTACATGCCATCAGATTGCAGGAGAATGTAATATTGGTACCACTGTGACAACCTGAAATCATATGGTGGACATGGAAAGACAAAATCTGAGGAAGATGGGCAGGATATGATTTGGGCACATGGATGTGATCCGGGTGGGTGCATGGATAACTAGGATGTGATCTGGGTGGGTGCATGGATAAAAAGGATGTGATCTGGGTGGGTGCATGGGTAAACAGGATGTGATCTGGGTGGGTGCATGGGTAAACAGGATGTGATCTGGGTGGGTGCATGGATAAACAGGATGTGATCTGGGTGGGTACATGGATAAACAGGATGTGATCTGGGTGGGTGCATGGATAAACAGGATGATATGGATAGACACATGGATAAATGGGATGTGATATGGAGAGACATGGGCAGCAGCAGGATTCCTTTGATAACATCAAAAATAAAAATGGCTAATAAATGACCATATAGACGATGGACAAACAGGACAGATCACGTGAGGTGCAGATGGACAAATGAGAGTAAGAAATAGTGGATGGATGTAGAAGTGGAGCACAGGGAGAAGGGTATAAGTGACAGAAGGCTGGGTAAGTGGGTAGTACTGAGAGGAAGACGTTACAAAATTCTTTAGTGAGTGGAGACCATACTGGGAAAGGCGATCAAATGTTCTGCATCATATTGTGACCGACTCTTCTTATGCATTAAAATACTGTGGCATACTTTGATTTTATTTCAAGTGACATTTTATTCTATATCTTCAGTAAATATATGCACTGGACACATTGTACATCAAAATGGTTTGAATTATGAGGAAGATACAGGGGGTCTGAAACCAGTCAGACACTGAAATGTATTGCAAACATACTGAAGAGCACTGAGACTATAAAGGAGGTATTGGACGGGGTACAGTGGCCATTTGGTGACCTTTATTACGGCTAGATTTTATACACACTGACAACCAGAAACATTATTTGTGTCTTGTGGGACACTTTCAAAAGTTGTAATTTGCTATTACTGTCATTTCTGTACAAAAATATGTGACTACACATAAAAATTATGAAACTGCACACATTTTCTGTTATTCTGTATTTCTCTTGACAGACCAACACTTGATGTTGGATGTTGTTAACACCACAGCACAATGTGTGTGTTCGTGTGCAACATGCGATTATCTGAAAGTGATAGGAGAAGACTGCAGGTCCACAGCTGGCTATCTGCTCCTACCAGTTTCCTTGTAATTCAATGTGCACATTGTATGAAATATGAAAACGAGATTTCGTGGGCTCAAGTAAAAAATCTTGTTCGTCATATTTCATTTTGAAGTTATAAATTGTATACAGTTGACAGACGTTGACATTACGGTGAACACACAATCAGTGGACACAGCTGCATAAAGTCAGCATTATTTACAAGAGTAACTTAACAAGAGTAATGTAACTTCAAATGTGGTAACACTGCTGATGCAAGTCTGCATAATATCAAGTCTGCAAGAACTCTTCATTGGAAAGAGGTGTAATTCTTTAAAAATACAACATGCTTTTGAGTGTCTTAGATTTAATGGTGGACCCTGCTGTGGCAGAACAGTATCAGCCACTAGCAAACTGACCAGTGTCAGAAAGTGTGTCTGGTGGCATTTAAGAAAAAAACTATTGTAGGCTTCTGTTTAAATCTAATCCTTGTGCTTGCAGTTGGTTTATACTGACAGGAAAGTTTGATAGGTCAAGAGACACCATTAGAAATACCCTGTATTTTTTTCTATTTCAGTTCATGGGCAGAAGAAATTCTCATTCAGTTCTTTGGTTCTTCTTCTTCCTGATAATAACACTCAAATTTTATATGCAGTTCGTATCCTTTCACTTATCCTCGATATGATGCATTTATTTAGAATGGATGAAGGCAGTTTCAGTATTTCCCACATGTGATTCTTCACCAAAGGCTGATAATTAGGAAACAGTAATTTGTGAACAAAACTCATATCTTGCTGTTTTCACGTTATTCATTCCCTGCAATGGGATACATTTCCATTTACAAAGTCAGCACCTGCACAACACAGTATGTATAACATAAATATGCTGTATTTACTCAGACATGTTTCAGCATTTGTATGCCATCATCAGAGAGTGATGACGTACGAATGCCGAAACACGTAAATACAGCATGTTTATGTTATACATATTTTGTTGTGCAGGTGCTGACTTTGTAAATGGAAAACTAATCTTTTGCATCCATGTACAGTTGGAAGGACCATAGGACCATAGTCATATATCTGTGTGATATGAACATTAGCAACAGTGCAGACATGTTTTTATTGTATCTTTCAACTGTACTGAGTTAATCCAACCCATAACATTTTCAAAACGTGTGACTACAAATTTATTAAATATTAGGTGTCCCTCAGCACTTGTGCCATGTACATATTTTATAATCAGAATGCTTTACATTAATCAGTTCACAATTTAAATTACCCTTCCTAACTTTTTCTTCGCCAGTTGGCATACAAAATGTGGCGTGTCATGTAAGGACAGACTCCAACAATTGGCATAACACATTCAACAGCAACAATATTTCAGTCAAAGGAATACTCTCTACAGAACATCAATTAATTTAAAGTTTTGCAATGCTACAGTCCATGGAATCATTTGTAAGCTACAGACAGACAGACACACAAAGGAGAACAGCAATCTAACTACTGCTAACATTGCTGAAACATTTGCTAATTTTCTACTTGTTTCAGGAAGCATTGAGGGACAGACAGTGTAATGGCATGAAAGACACACACTTAAAAACTGTTATTAATTGTAGCAATGTAGAGCAAAATGGTAATTGAGTACTGCGGAAAAGTGACTATGTTTCTAGCTATGGAATTATCAACAAGCTGTGATTGAAAAAACAGTGTGATTTCTGTCTGTGTTTAATCTTTTAAGGTCCATATATACTTTGATACACAACATTCTGACAGGTCCAAATTATGTTCTTAGAATTTCAGAATTGTTAAACTCAGTGCATCATGAGTCTTTGAATGCTCATTGTTTGACTGGTATCTGATGCTTCTGTATGACTATTCTGGTCTCCACCCACCCAGGCAATGGTGCAGAATCAATTTTTGAGTTGGGGAACCTAAGCGTATTCTGTCATCCCCAGTGGTAGGGTGTTTTCAGAGGGGTCCTACAATTTACTGTATGCTCCAAGCTATATGGGCCCGGTATTCTTCACAGTCCTAAGGTTTATGTTTGGTAGAGGTGAAGGTTTCAATGAGTGAGCAGAAAACACGATCTGCAGTGATGCTGGTTTCAGTCTGTCAGAGTACCTGAATGAGCTAAAGGTCATTGGGTACTGGCATACCGTATTCTTTCCAGGACATGTCGTATGTAAGGAAACAATTTTATTCTTATTGCATTTATATGCTGGTATGTTTGATTTATGCATCTATTTAAGTGTATGGTCATATTTATTTGGGAAGTGAAATCAAATGAGAAGAAAAATTGAGAGACCAGTAGATGAATACAAATTATTTATAAATTTGGTCGAATTAGAAAATGAATTATGGAACAGCTCAGAATGGTACAAAACAACAGTCTGCGAAATACATTTTGAACTGTTCCTGACATTTAATGACATAACGTCACCTGTTACAAGAAGAAACACAAGGAAAAGCCAGTCCAAGCAATTTTCATTAAATTTTTGGAAGAAATGAGTATGACATTTTAGAGTATAAGTTTATAATTCATAATTTATAAGATATACAAGAGAAGGAACCAGAATTGTTCTGCCATATAATGAGAATGAGTACTTAAAAGGGAATTAGAAGTAAAAAACAGGTGTAGAGAACATCCCAGAAAAAGGTAGTTCAATAAAACCAACTATTGTATCTGTTGAACACAACATGTATTTTAGTGGCATAAAACTCAGCAACATGTACATGTATTGGCTGTCATCAGATGGTAATGGCTTTATTGAAAGTGAAAAATATGTGCATATAGCTGGGTTTTATACCATGACAATACAAGTTGTGTTTAAGGGATACAATATTTAGTTTAATTGTTTATAACACAATGGGATGAATCACTAAGAGGTTAGTTCAGCTAGGGATTGTGGGAAGATATGATATTGTGATGGCTGGTGGAACTAGCAAAATGAAAATACTACAGAGGAGCCAGCCCCAGTGCAACTTAAGGCACTGCAAATCAAACTGAGTGCCCTGTGTCTGCATGGTGAGAATCCTGTGTGACTACTCAAGTTACAGTAAAGTAGGACATAAAGTTGTCTCTGTACTTCATGGTGGCCTGCTTAGCCCACCATGAAGACACACTTGTATTGAGAAATGGACATAGCCTATAGTTCCACATTTTCTGCACATTGGCACTAGATGGAGTGACTGGTCAGGTTCATGCCCTGGCCATTCTGTCCCTGGTACACAATGGATAAGAAACGTGGGTGGTTCTAGATCCAGTATGGACACTGTGGAGAAGATAAAAATTTCTGCCCCTGCAAGAAATTGAAACTCTGATGGAGGAGGCATGGTGTGGAAATTCATTTGTAGGATACAGAGAATTGCTACAAACTTGTGATACAAGTTTCTGCTTCCAGTATGGAGACATAAAATTAAGTGATGACAGAGTATGTTGTGCTCTCTTAGCAAAGACATTGCAACATTAAAAGTTTTGTGTTACATAAATATAGCTAATAAAGCCTTTGAAATTGTGGCAAAGTTTAAATGTTTAGGAATGACAATACAAATCACATCTGCATACAAGAGGAAATTAAGAGCAGATTAAATCTGAGGAATGTCTGCTAGCATTCTGTCCACATCTTCTGATCTTCTTGCTGTCTAAAAACATGGAGATTTAAACATACAGAACATTTTTGCATGTTGTTGTGCATGGGTGTGGAACTTTGTCTCTGACATGAAGGGAAGAACAATGGGGTGCTGAGGAGGATGTTTGGGCCAAAGACAGAGTAAGTAACAGGAGACTGGAGAAAATTACATAATGAGGAGCTTTATGATGTCAACTCCTAACCAAATATTATGGTCGACCAGATCAAGGAGGATGAGATGGGTGGGGCATGTGGAACATATGGGGCTAAAAGAAATGCATACAGGATTTTGGTGGGGAAACGTGAAGGGAAGAATCACTTGGAAGACCTAGGGGTAGATGGGAATATAATATTAAAATGCATAGTACAGAAATAGAATGCGAGACTTTGACAAGATTCATCTGGCCCAGGATAAGGAAGTGTTACGAGCTTTTATGACCATGATAATGAACCTTGGGGTGCCATAAACCGGGAATTTCTTGACTAGCTGAGGAACTGTTAGCTTCTCGAGAAGTACTCTTAACACAGAGTTAGTTTTGTGTTAGGATTTCGTACCCGAAATTAGTAACATCACATCTGTGGCAACACCTGTGTAAAATCACGATGATCTGTCCCTATGCTTCGCTGTACCGCGTCTGAACGGTATGGACTAATGTGTGTTAGTCCTGGTACGTGCAACACACGTGTAAAAAACACCTATCATCTACACTTGTGTTGGCTGTTGACCATTTCGCAACACAGTTTCCCGGCAGCCCGGATCCTTACTTCCTGTGTCCTTGGTGTCACTGCTGACTGTAATGTTGGATCGTGACGTCATGGTAATGGCAGTCGTCGAGTGATCGGCCTTGCTAACCAGTGGTCCCCGCTCGCCCTCCTCTTCGACAGAGATGCCACTCTTGCTGCTTACTACGCCCTGTCCTCCTGGAAGAGGGAGCTTGAGTCTTTCCGAGCCCGCTTGGCGGTGGTGACGTCGCGGGAACACGCTGTTCTCCATGTGCAGTGTTGCATTCACGTCCTTGCCTGCCGCGCATGTGCAGGCCTTCAGGAAGCTCTTCTTGAAGTTGTCGCTCAGAAATGCGTAGAGAATCGGGTTCATGGCGGAGTTGGAGTAGCTGAGGAACCCGGCGAACAAGAAGATGGTGAAGCTGATGATGGGCTGGCAAACATTCGGCGGAGTGAAAATGAGGGCCACCTGCAAAGTGGATTGGTCATCTGAGCAAGCGTCATCAACACCCTCTGGTGGCAAAGCGCACCGTAAGGTTTTGCTGGGCCCCAAATAAATAATTTCATAAAAGTGAATTTAATGGTTATGGAAGTGTTTTATGCCTACAGACAGACAGACAGGCAGGCAGATGAAGGGGCGCACCCAAGGGGGGGGGGAGGGTGGCTGCCGGGCTATATCCTCCCCCAAATCCCCTAAAACCCAAATTTAAAGAAACACATATTTTGTAGAAATGATATTATACGTGTTACGCGGTTTACCCTTCAGCCGAAACCAGCCATTGCGGCTGATGACTAGTAAAGGTATAGGTAAAGTTCTCCCTAGAACAGGCCATGTAGGCCAAGAGGGAGATTAGAGGTGTAGATGTACTCTTTCTTTAACCCTGACACTAGATAAGGGTGGGTGGTCAACTCCACGCCCCGGCCGCTTTACTCCCGGGAAAGAGACCCGGTATCCATTGTATAGGAGGCTAGTTGGGCCCCTGGGGCTGATGACTAGTACATTGGAATTTTAAAAAATAACAGGAAAAATGAGAATGTCTTAGACGAAATTTAAAAAACCAGGAAGATTTGTGATTTAAATCGGGCGATTGAGTCACGGAACATGTAGTTATATTTGTATGTACATAAATGCGTTTGCAAACAGTGTTATGTTACAGTTATACTTACGACATGATTTTTATAACATCATTTTTAAAATCAAATATAAATTATATATAGCCTCAGGGTCAGGACCCGCACGAATGGAAAATTCTGGGTGCGCATCTGGACAGACAGACGGACGGACAGAGGGTGCAGGGATGCCAATGCGCCTAGAAGCTAATGTCAAGGTACTGCTTATGCTGAGTTGTTCATTTGCTACACAAGCAGCCAAAGAGCTAACTAAGGGCGGAGACTTGCGCGGAGCTCCAGTCTACGTTACTCGGTCCGTTTAGCTACACTTGCGTACTGACGCATCGCTGCGATCTGATAACGGGGAGTGTGCTTACGCTAACGGATTTCCCACCTTGGTTGAGGGCTTCCATGTGGTCATACTAAGGACATGCTTCAAATGCACTATGTGTTGGGAAATGGGGTGTTATTGGTTGGATGATTATTTGGCACTTGAAGGGAGAGTAGCTCCATCGTGTTTGCTGCAGACGTGTGCGACGTGTAGGGGGCGGGGCACACTGATGGGACCTTCGTGACTTGGGGGGCGGAGAGGGAGATGTGGGCCGTGCTCCACATTTGAATTATACTCTGTCATTTGCCTTACAACGGAGGAAAATCACGGAGATTCTCAGTCAGGGTAGCCGAAAAATGCTGGACTCTGTTGTGTCGACTTGGTCGCCATTTTACGAGCTGCCGCCATTGGCCTCCTGACTTTCATTCGCATGTGGGAGCTTCCCACATACGCAAAACGGCTCCTTCCAGAGCAGCAGTCGCAGACCGCGCGGATTGGCTCGCGAGACCTGATGGTCGGCCTCCCCACCGTGGCGACGTGCCAACCAATCACAGAGTAGGCAGCCAGCGGTGGCTGCAAATAAAAGAGGCCACGAATCGGACAATCTGTCGACATGTCCGCGCCTATGGGCAGCATACCAGCTGGCACAACTGAGGCTGGGGCCGTTCCCGCAGGGGATCGGCCCAACAAGACTCCTGTCTTCGTAACAGAAGTCACCGACACGCGCGGCTTTCTCGCGTGGTTAAGGACTCTATGTCCCAGTAATCTGACCGCCCAGATGAAGGGCGAGAAATTAATGATCGTGCCGGGGACTGCCGACGGGTTCAGAGCCACAGTCAGTGCACTCGGATCCCTTGACGGGAGCAGGGGTGTGACCTTTCACACATTTTCTCTCCCGGAGGATCGTTGTGTACGTCTGCTGGTGAAACACCTCGGCAGACAGATGCCTGAGAGCGTCGTCCGGGAGGAGCTTGAGGCCCTGGGAATCCGTGTCCAGGGCGTCATGCAGCTCCGCTCTGGGCGCCGCGATCAGGACGCCACACGCGATCGACCCCCCACTCCACATTTTGTGGTGTCGGTAGCTAGAGGTGCAGAAGGTGCGATCCGTCTCTGAACTCTGCGGCTTAAGAGTCTCTGTAGAGACGTACGTGCCCCCCAAGGCCCCGCTTCAATGTAAGCGCTGCCAACGCTTCGGCCAAACGCAGCGTAACTGCGGATACACACCCCGGTGTGTAGCCTGTGGTGAACCGCACCCGTCCAGGGAGTGCTGTACCCCAAGGCAGCAGCTTAGATATTGCAGCTGCGGGAGTAACCACACAGCAAACTACCGGGGCTGTGCAAAGTGGAAGGAATCTAAGGCCGCGCTTAATAAGCGGACGCCAGCTTCAAGCGGTCACACGAACGGTGCAACCGGTCGTTCAGCTTCAGCGCAAGCGACCCGCGCCGAGCGTTCTGCGGAAAAAAAGAGCTTAGGCCCTAAGTGATCTCAGGTGGTGCGAGGGGAGCGGGTAGTGAACCCCACCACCCCATCCAAACCTGAACCCACTCTCAAGCCGGCAGCGGCCCCTAAACAGGGCAAAGCGTCCGCAAGCAGGAAAGAGGTTAAAGCTGCCCAACCTGCCGTTGTGGCCCCTCAACAGGCCCCAAATGAAGAAAAAGGTGATGACTGGTAAATCATTGCCTCCGCCTAAGAAGCCTAATCCTGCTTCTAATCCACCTCCCAACCAGTCACCAATCGAGGAGATCTCTGATCTGCTCGACAACCTACCCGTAAACGCGTGTATGGAGCTGACACGGCGGCTCCTCACAGCGGTGCCCACCCTCCCTTCAGGTGCAGCACGCACGCGGGCTGTCCTGAAAATTGTTATCCTATTTGTAGCTGAGTATGGCAGCACACCCTAAGGCACACGTTGCGAAGGCACTACGGCTGGCCTGCTGGAACGCGGATGGCGTGCGCGGCAGAAAGATGGAGCTGGATCACTTCCTTGGTAAACACGGTGTTGACATATGCCTCCTGACTGAAACCCATCTCAGATCAGGGCAAGTGTTTCGGCTCGTAAACTATGTTTGCCACCGTACAGACCGGCCTACAGAGGGAGGTGGAACAACAATACTGGTCCGCCGGGGTATAGACCACTACGCTATACCCGTCCCCGACCTGACCCAATTGGAGGCAACTGCCATACATGTAATGTTGGCAAGCGGGCCGGCGAAAATCCTGGTCGCTTACCTTTCGCCCTCCCGGCCCCTAATCGAAGCGGATCTGTCTGCCTGCCTGAGCGGAGGGCTTCCCGTCCTGATGGCGGGGAACCTGAACGCCAAGCACGTGGACTGGAATTCGGGGCTAATCACGACAAGGGGCAGGCGCCTGCGTGATTACGCCAATGATCATTCCTGTTTAATTTATGGACCGGAAACACCCACCACTATCCCGTATAACTCCTCTGCCACCCCTGATGTCCTAGACATAGTAATAACTAAAGACCTAGTCATCCCAGTGTATCTGACAACGTGCTCTGCACTAAGCTCAGATCACTTTCCTGTACTGATCGACACGAGATGTCGATCATCCTTTCTTAACCTCCCGGACCGCCCGGACTAAAGAAGGACCGACTCGGTCAAATTCCAGGCCTGCCTGGAAGACAGACTTGCGTCCACCCCGAAACCGCGTAGCGAGGTGGAAATCGACACGTGAGTAGAGGAAGTGTCCTGCGCTATTACTGAGGCACTAGCTGCGTCAGCCCCCAGTAGACGCCCTCGTGACGACCCACGACCCCCAATACCGGCACGTATTCAGGATGATATACGCCTGAAAAACCGGTTGAGGAGGCAGTTGCAAATTACTAGGGACCCTGCTCTAAAAGCTGAGGTCAACCGCCTTCAGCGGTCGGTGACCCACCAACTAAACGAGTGGCGAAATGTGCAGTGGAGAGCCACACTGGAGAGCCTTGATCCCGAGGACCAATCGCTATGGAAGAAGACAAAGCGGGTGATGAAAGTGACCACTCCCTCTCCACCCCTGGTCACGCAGGGAGGGCTTGCTCTCTCAGAATCTGAGAAAGCCGAAGCCTTGGCAGACAGTCTTGAGGCTCAGTTTCAGCCGGTAAACGACCCGTCGGATCCGGAAGTTATTGAGATGGTTGGCGAGGCGCTGCAAGCATACTCTTATGCACCTGCAAGCGAGCCCCAGTTAACCAACCCCGCGGAGGTACAGGATGCCATCCGGGGTCTCAAGGCCAGCAAGGCGCCGGACCCAAACGGTATTCCGAACAGGGCTCTGAAGCACCTTCCGCAGCGTGCTGCCTCTCTCCTCGCTGCCATATTCAAAGCGGCTCTTTTAGCGCAGTACTTCCTATCAGTGTGGAAGCATCCCCGCATTGTCTCCATACTCAAACTTGGACGACCCTCTTCCTATCGTCCCATAAGTCTTCTGGACACCATTGGCAAGTTGTTTGAGAAGATCCCACTTAGTAGGATCTTAAGTGAAGTAAGCGGGCGTGGGCTTCTGCAAGATGAGCAGTTTGGATTCAGACCAAAACATAGGACCTCTCTCCAGCTAGCCCGCCTTGTCGAAAGGGTGACCAGAAACTTTGGCGAGAAGCGGCTAACAGGCGCAGTATTTCTCGACGTGGCTAAGGCCTGCGACACCGTTTGGGTCGACGTCTCCTCTTCAAGCTAACGGTCCTTAACTTCCCCTCCTACCTGGTTAAAACCATATCCTCCTACCTTCACAACAGGACGGTCGAGGCGTCCTTCCAAACGGCCACATCCACCCGTAGTGGCATTCGGGCTGGCGTAGCACAGGGGGGACTAATCTCTCCTGTCTTGTTCAGTCTGTATGTCAATTACATGCCGGCCCCTTCCAGCCACGTCGAGCTGGCATTGTACGCGGATGACACGGCAATCATTGCCACGTCCTGCAGCCCGTCGCTGCTTGTTAGCTGCTTAGAAGCATTCATCAGTGACATAGAGAGGTGGCTGAGAGTATGGAGGATCGCCATCAATGTCACCAAGAGCAATGCTATGCTCTTTGCGAAGGTAGGGTGGAGGTTCTCCAAGCCTCGGCCGGTGCAGCTCCTAGTGGAGCCAATCCAATTGGTCGACACTGCCCGTTATCTGGGAGTGATCCTTGATACACGGATGACCTGGTCGCCTCACATCGTCCAGGTCAAGAAGAAAGCTGCCCAACGACTGGGTCTGCTTAGCTCTCTCCTTCACATGAGAAGCGGTCTGTCCATCAGGAATGGAGTTCTGCTGTATAAGCAGCTCATACGGCCCATGATGGATTATGCGTGCCCCATTTGGAGGTCCGCTGCCTGCAGCCACCTCAGAAAGCTGCAGGTTATTCACTCCAAGTGTCTTCGCATTGCTACTGGTGCACCCTGGTACATGAGCAACGTGCAAATTCACGAGGATTTCGGAGTTCCTTTCTTTGCTGAACACATCAGAGCCCTAACCGAGAGTAACGACTCAAAGTTAGTTGGTGTGGGGAACCCCTTAGTTCAGCAACTCGGCAGATATTTACGCTGACCGAGGGCTGACCCAAGTCGTCTAGCGCAAGCTACGGAGACAGGTCAGTAGATATGTCGAGGCCCAATAGTGGCCAAACTGACACCGAATCGTGCCTAGCACCTAAAACTAGGCGCCTTTCGAATACTCTGACTGAGGTTCTCCGTGATTTTTCTCAGTTTAATGTAAATGCCTGGGTATAACAAAAAGCCGGAGCACGGCCCGCACTCCCCCCCCGGTAGGGCTAAATTACTCGTGTGTAGGTCACAGAATCCGCGCGATTTTAATTGTGAAAAAGCCACTCTGGGTTCAAATCCCAGGGAGCCATCCAACCAAATTATTCCCCCCACTAAGAAAGACTATACGATCTTGGAGCTGTAGCCTTCGGTGTGCCAGGTCCCGACCTAATCGAGACCATTAATCGTTAGCGTAAGTATAATCCTCAGTTATAGAATAAAGAGTCTGTTATCGAGCCCAGCAATGCGGTAAAACGCAGGAATGGCTAAACAGACCAAGGGACGTCGACTTGCGCTCAGCGCAAGTCTACGCCCTTAGTTAGCACTTTGGTTGGTTGGTGGTTGGTTGGTGCGGATTGAGCAGGAGACGGAGTTGGGTTTTGGCAGTCAAAGGATTAGGTCGAGCAAAGGAGTAAGTCCCGCGAAAGGAGAAACCCAGCAGATTAGTTGAAGAACGACTGAGGAAGGAGAGGTCACCAGCGTGCTGCCCCTATTCCAATGGGAAGCGGATCAGCGTCAAAGGAGTAAGGTGCCCCCTGCTGCAGGCGTAATGCTGAAGCAGGAGAAACTAGCGCTTCTGAGGGCTCTTTCATCGGTGCAAGGTAACCCAGTTCTCTTGTGAGAGCTGAGGAAAGCCCTGGCAGCCAAGAAGACAGCGAAGGCCGCTGCGTGCAGCAAGGCCAAGACGTTTTGCGTGGAGCTTTTCAAGCGTCATGCCACCATCACCGGGGCCAGGAGCGTGCCATTATCGTCCCCCAGGAAGAAATTGCAGCCCACTAAGGAAAAAGGAAGGCTGAGTCTTCTGGTTCGGACGGTCTACCACCCCGGCCGCTAGACGCCCAGCGCCCGACCCACCGGGCACCTCTGGTGCCCCGACACCACCGTGCAGCCGGCAGCAAGCAGACACGGCAAGTAAGCCAGCGTACGCTGCGGTAGAAGCCGGGCGTTCCAATCCCCAACATCCGAGGTGGCAGCCCAAGCTCATAGCCACTGGTTCGGACACTTCCGAACCTGCTGTCTCGGCGCATGTCTGTCGACATGTCTGTGCCTCTGAGTAGCATGGCAACTGGCACCACTGAGGTTGGGGCCTTCCCTGCAGGAGAACGGCCCAACAAGACTCCTGTCTTCGTAACAGTAGTCACCGATACGCGCGGCTTTCTCGCGTGGTTGAGGACTTTACGTCCCAGCAGTCTGTACGCCCAGATGAAAGGCGAGAAATTAATTATCGTGCCGGGGACTGCCGACGGGTTCAGAGCCACAGTCAGTGCCCTCCGATCCCTTGACGGGAGCAAGGGTGTGACTTTACACACTTTCTCTCTCCCAGAGGATCGTTGTGTACGTCTGCTGGTGAAAAACCTCGGCAGACAGATGCCTGAGAGCGTCGTCCGGGAGGAGCTTGAGGCACTGGGAATCCGTGTCCAGGGCGTCATGCAGCTCCGCTCTTGTTGTCGCGATCAGGACGCTACACGCCATCGACATCCTACTCCACATTTTGTGGTGTCCGTGCCTAGAGGCCCAGAGGTGCAGAAGGTGCGATCCCTCTCTGTACTCTGTAAAGACGTACGTGGCCCCCAAGGCCCCGCTTCAATGTAAGCGCTGCTAACGCTTCGGCCACCGTTTGTGTCGATGGTCTCCTCTTCAAGCTAACGGCCCTTAACTTCGTAACGGACCGAGTGTGCAAACAGCGCTATCTGGTTGACACTGAGTCCGACCTCTGTGTTTTCCCACGGAAGCTCCTTCCAGGGAGCAGGGAACGACAGACTACACCCTATATGCAGCCAACGGGACTACTATCCCGACTTATGGATGGATCTCACAGAGTGTGAGTGCGTTGCGACTTTACATGGCGATTCGTGGTAGCCGACGTGCAGCTACCCATAATCGGCGTGCACCTGCTGTCGTACTATGGTCTCCTTGTGGACTGTAGACAAAACCGCCTGCTCGATGGGGTCACATCACTCTCCACCCCAGGCCACACGGCACCAGCGTCAGTCCTGAGCGTGAAGACCATCGCCAGCGACTCGACGGCAGAGAATCTACTAGCCGAATTTCCGGAGCTGACTAGACCAACCGGACTCCACAGTGAAGTGCGGCGCAACACCAGGCACCACATCCGCACGACATCCGGCCCCCCAGTAGCCTGCGCCCACGCCGCCTCGCTCCCGATCTGTTATCGAGGCAATGCGGTTAAACGCAGGAATGGCTAAACAGACCATGGGACGTCGACTTGCACTCCGCGAAAGTCTCCGCCCATAGTTAGCACTTAAGTTGGTTGGATTGAGCACTCGGCATCCAGTGCATAGACCCGACTGATCATACACCGCTCCGCGTTCTGCCGCCGAGACTTGTCAGAGCGCTCAAGGCTCTACACCGATAACAGCATAGCCGTGCTCGCCACTGCGCACTACCCGCGCGCAGCACCCGGCTACTGACCGCTGCTCAGTGGAGTATAGTACGTCTGAGACTCAACCACTCTACTCCCTCGCACGATTAGGGTTCTTTTGGACGGTACCACGGTGGCTGGCGCCGGCTGCTGAGGACCCATAATCGCGGCCGCTGCGTCGTATCTATTCACAGCTAGATCACGACTTTGGTACACTGCCGTACCAGCCTGTACATATGTTAAATAAAGACTGACTCGAACGTATTTGCTGTAGTTGTCATTTCGAAGCAACTAGCCTGTAGTAACCTACCACACGCCCTTTAACTAAAGCCTCACGCGACTTTGGTGAGCCCTTGGTCGGCAGGAGTACCTTTCGAGTTGCCGATGTACGGGTTTCTCCGAATCATGTAACTATGAGTCGAAGTGACCTTCTACATCATAGATGGCCAGACTGTTGGACTCAGTGATCTAAAGACAGAAAATCTTTCGCGATCTACCATAGTACATAATGTATTAATATTAGGTCAACTAGGCAAAGAAATGTAAACCAGCTTGATAATATCAAACATACAAAAGTACAATTTTTCATATATTAAAGATTGATCTTTTCGAACTAAAACAATTTACCATAATTAAAAAAGTGTTTTTCATTTACCTTCCTACTGCGAAGTTGATTGCATCACACTGCATATCTTGCGATAACTTACTGAAAGAGGTTTCATAATTACTTAGGCACAAGTGAATGCGGTACTTTAAATGTCCATCGGCCAGACGGCTTCGATATCTTGATTTAATTATCTTTATCTGGAAGAAGGCTTCTTCGCAGAGGTAGATTGATCCAAAAAATGCTGTCAAACCATGAGCTGTTGATCGCACTGAGGCGGCAAATAAATTTCGATAGAGACCAAAAGGCGGCCGCGATCGAATGTTTGGTCACATCTGACCTACATGCTCATGAATTTGCTTGTTACCAACGTAGCAAGGTGTGTCATTCGCAAGGCGAGGACACTGGATTGTACCACCGGCAGCTACCTGATGTGGGCGCGGGCAGAAGATCTTCAGATAAACACACGTAGTCCATAATATCCAGCAAAACACTGTTTCTGATGTACAAACAGCTTCTCCCGTTAAGGAGAATGCCTAGCATGCCCAATCTCTGGGATGCCTTCTTTCCGACCTGATCTATGTGTTAGAACAGGTCATCTGTGTCTTAAAGGTCAGTGCAAGGTACCGAGCTGTATAGACCCACTAGATTCACTCCCCGAAGAGATGTTTGGAGGTGCTCGAAGACGACCAGCAGCGTCGATTCAGAATGGAAGACAGACGTATTGGGGGCCTTGTCTGTCATCATCATCTCGGAGTTGGTCATTCCCTGATGACCAACACAGAAATCTCCAAAAAGATGGAATCCGATTCCGAATTGACGAGATCTACGGCCCGTAATGTTATTGATGGTTGAAGGCAGCGAGGTTATAGTTCAATGAGAGCCAGTGTCTGCGTGTCAGTAACAACTTGGACAAATATGTACAGTGCTGCTAGATTCTTATGGAAATGGCGCAAACGACCACTATTGGGCCAGGGCCTCCTCATTATCGAGGCTTCACGATCACACTCAGACACACCACAATCGGTAGGACTCCTCTGGACGAGAGATCAGCCCGACGCAGAGACCTCTACCTGACAACACACAACATTCACAACAGACAGACATCCATGCACCCCGCGGGATTCGAACCTACAATCCCAGTAAGCGAACGGCCGCAGACCCACGCCTTAGACCGCGCTGTCACTGGGATCGGCTGTGGACGTTTTACTCACCTGAGTGATCCAGTAGGGCAGCCAGCAGAGGACATACACAGCTATGACTGTCAGCACTAATTTGGTGACCTTGCGGTGCGACTTCTTCTTCTCTTTCGATTTGTTCTTGGGCCCCACAGTCTTCAGTTTGCGTATGACGAGGAAGTAGAATACGAAGATGAGCAGAAGGGGAATGGCGAACCCCAGGATGAAGGAGTAGAGGGTAAAGGCGGCCTGACCGCTGATATGTTCACTCTCTGGCCACAGGATGTTGCACGATGTGTGTTCACCTACCACAGTACTGGCGTACATGAAGATGGGCACCATGAGCAGGGCACTGGCAGTCCAAGCCGTCAGACTGACCACCTGCAGAAGAACACAATTGTAAGCTCGGTCGCAATCTAATGGCACTGCGCGAACGACAGATTTTTGGTCTCTCCATTTGGTATCGTCCGCAGGCGGTACTAGAGGGGTGTCGGGTTAGTTGGTTACAAGACATTACAGAGTGGACATCTGTCCGTGATGCCACCTGTTAGCCGAACAAAAAACATTCGTCTTCAGAGAATACGGGTACTACACTATGGCACTGTCTAAAATTGGAAACCATAGAGGATGAAGTTGAAGAAGGTTGTGAAATACTTCGTTATCGTCAGACTCCGACTGAAGAACGATACACGGACGCAAGAACACAATTGCATGCTTTTAGAAAGAGAGGTGACACGCTACACTCACATTGTTAGCCCCTCATCTGCCCGCCCTACAACCCCACTACTCTCGTACGGTAGACTGCTTACGTATAGTTGCTTCCTGTCGCTCCTTGCGGAGCATAAGGCATCCTTTCAGAGGTTTCTTGTTCTGGAAGTGTGCATCTGTAGTGGGTGACCAGTCCACTGACTGCACAAGTTCTGTTCATCCTGATACGACTGCCAGAGCCATCTAGCAGTCAATCAGGAGACTTTGGGTGAGAAATGGCCGCTGAATTTTGCTTACGAGCATTACTAGTTCTAGTCATGCCCGTAAGGTTCTTTTACATGCCGTAAATCTACGACATGGGACCGACGGCTTTACTTCCCCTCCGAAGGAAGTTGTGCTACGGATTAAAAATCCATGGACCTCGGCCGGGATCGAACCCGCGAACCTTGGGTCCAGTGGCGAGCACGCTAACCACTAGTCCACCGAGGGCGACACTGCTTACGCATACGAGTGCCATAAGACTGCGATTTTACTATACAGACGAAAGGAAACAGCAAAGACAACAAGAAAGCCGAAAATAAGTAAACAAAAGAGGGAAAAGAATATAGGAAAAAACTGAGTAAAGAAAAAAGCAAGAAATATGGTATATAAAAGCGAAAATTGTGGGAGACAGAAAGACATGAAGAAAGGAAAACAAATATCGAACAAAGTAAATATGCGAAGGAAATAAAAGAAGAGAGGAGCAAGACCAAATTATGAGGAAGAAATTTAACGATAATGTCAAAACGAAATAGAAACACACATAACGTGCATTGCTGTGACACTTGTTTTTAAAATGTCTGTAATAGTTCTGAGAAGCACAAACCGTCCGTTGACAGCTTCCTCCTTTGCCTGCATATTCACACAATGCACGGCGACTTACTGACTTGTAGATGGCTTTCGGAGACGTCATATTCTCACATAAATTCTCTTGGTTTTTCATAACCACGTCAAGCAAATGCCTATGTAGTATCTTAAACTACTCACAACAACTTCCACTTATAACAGTCACAATTCATTGGTCATTAATAATTCTATAATTTAATGTAGAATATCCCCATTGGCGCATAGATCGTAAGTATATATTTATTATAGTTCTTCAATCGGACACAACAAGCCGTATAACACACGTTTTCACTTGGCAGCTACTTTCGGCTCATAAAACAGCCATCATCAGGCCATGAAAAAGGCTATAAACTTGAAACACTATATGCTGTACACCATAACACCTATGGAAGGAGAGATACGACGGAAGAAAGCCTGGTCTCAAAGTAAAGTTTCTTTCATTATTGACCGAGCTCAAACAAACTTACATCTTTTGTAGAACATGAACGAGAGGTTCGACATACGAAGTTTCAGTTACGTCACACCTATGGAAGGCAAGATACAGACGAGAAAGTACTTTGGTCACCAGTAAAGTGCCTTCATTACAGACCGATTTATACCAAAGCTACATCGCTTGCAGCGCATGCGCGGAGAACTACAGGCTTGAAATTTCAGTTACGTCACACCTATGGAAGGCAGGATCCAGATGAGAAAGTACTTTGGTGTCCAAGTAAAGTGTCCTTCATTATAGACCGATTTCTACCAAAGCTACATTGCTTGCAGCGCATGCGCGGAGAACTACACTTTTTAAATTTCAGTTACGTCACACCTATGGATGGCAAGATACAAACGAGAAAGTACTTTCGTTTCCAAGTAAAGTGCCCTTCATTATAGACCGATTTCTGCCAAAGCTACATCGCTTGTAACGCATGCGCGGAGAACTACAAGTTTGGGGCATTCCGGAGTATGATCCTGGGTCTAGGCCGCCACTTCACCTGGTTGTTCGTGTTGGACGACGTGTAGCAAATAATCATCACGGATCTCCTACATTGCTTCGGATTTCTCGTCGACTGCAGGAATAACTCCCTACTTGAAAGGGTCACACCGCGCTTCTTGCGTCCCCAACTTGAAGACCATCAGAAGCATTACGCATCCGGACAGCCTATCAAAAGAATTCCCAGAGCTCAGAGGACACACGGAGATCCATCTCAAGGCGCGGCGCACCATTCATTACATCCGCACGACACCAAGCCCCCAAGTAGCCTGCCTCCCACGCCGACTTGCTCCTCACTGCCTAGAAATTGCCAAGGCCAGACTCGACACCATTCTCCGAGATAGCAGAGCACGACACTCAGAGGGCCCTTTGTCATCAGCTCCCCATAGTCTGCCCAAAAGACAAAGTTTGTTCGCCAAGTAGAGATTACCGGGCCTTCGACGTCCGCACGATCCCGTCAACTTCCACGAACCGTATGCTTCATACTCATTTAGCACGTCAAGATACGATAGTTCAATTCAAGAATGTTTTAACAGTCATTAAGCCATTTTAACCAACCTTTCTTGTACATAATTTATTTGACAGAGCAATATGAACTTTATCAAATTGTAAAATTGAGACATCAATTGAAAACTTAATACAATTTTCAAAACTCATTTTATGTATTTTGTACTACTGGCCTGAAGATGATCCTCTGATGTCGAAACATGTTGCCAAATAAATATATAACACTTACTAGTTATGTTGACAGTAATTTATTCCCTTGTTATGGAATCTCCAAGCTCTACATGCACGTCAAGCATTTTACAATGACAAGCTATTATACATTTTGAACAAATATAGCACAATCATTCTGGGGTCGGCTCAGTATCTAACAGAAGTGAGTACTGGGGTTGAAAGCGGCCGGAGCGTCGTGCTGACAACCTTGCCACCTTCATGAGCCGATTGTCTATAAATTCTGGGAGCCTCAACCTCCTTGAGCCCTAAGAGCCTGTCCAGGCCTGTATAAGAATAGCTTTACCCTTTATTATTAGAATAAATAAGCAACTAAATATGTTATTTCATTCATGGATGCCGCGCAGGAAAATTCTTTTCCTAATAAACAAGTCAGTGATATAATTGCTTTGTTCCAGAATACGACAATGCTAATTCTTTTAGTTTACGAAGTCAGTCACTTCATAATTCAGTTCTTCAAGCGTGTAACCACGGAAGATCGTGAGTTCCGTTGTAACAAATGCTTTCTTTCGTGAGTGTGATAAAGGCATAGCTATTGAATTCCGGAATGCGACCCGACAAGAGAATATCACGAGAAATTTTTGTCCACTCATTTGGTTATGTTACTTTCTTCTCCAAGAACGTGGTAATGGGACACACCTTTTGTCAAGAATGTGGTAATGTTACAAAATTTTTTTTCGAAAAATGTAGTAATGGCGCAGCTCTTTATTTGAGAATATGGTACTGGCACAGTTCTTTTCTTTTTAAGGAATGTGGTCGTGGCATAATTCGTTGGTCAAAAATAGTAGCCAAGACACAGTTAAATTATTAATGAATGTGGTCATATCGCAGTTCATTTGTTAAGGAATGTGGTAAGTCGCAGTTCGTTTGTTAAGGAATGTCGTCATGTCACAGTTCATTTATTAAGGAATGTGGTCATGTCGCAGTTCATTTGTTAAGGAATGTGGTAAGTCGCAGTTCGTTTGTTAAGGAATGTCGTCATGTCACAGTTCATTTATTAAGGAATGTGGTCATGTCGCAGTTCATTTGTTAAGGAATGTGGTCATGTCGCAGCTCATTTGTTAAGGAATGTGGTCATGTCGCAGTTCATTTGTTAAGGAATGTGGTCATGTCGCAGCTCATTTGTTAAGGAATGTGGTAAGTCGCAGTTCGTTTGTTAAGGAATGTCGTCATGTCACAGTTCATTTATTAAGGAATGTGGTCATGTCGCAGTTCATTTGTTAAGGAATGTGGTCATGTCGCAGCTCATTTGTTAAGGAATGTGGTCATGTCGCAGTTCATTTGTTAAGGAATGTGGTCATGTCGCATTTCATTTGTTAAGGAATGTGGTCATGTCACAGTTCATTTATTAAGGAATGTAGTCATGTCGCAGTTCATTTGTTAAGGAATGTGGTAAGTCGCAGTTCGTTTGTTAAGGAATGTCGTCATGTCACAGTTCATTTATTAAGGAATGTGGTCATGTCGCAGTTCATTTGTTAAGGAATGTGGTCATGTCGCATTTCATTTGTTAAGGAATGTGGTCATGTCACAGTTCATTTATTAAGGAATGTAGTCATGTCGCAGTTCATTTGTTAAGGAATGTGGTCATGTCGCATTTCATTTGTTAAGGAATGTGGTCATGTCACAGTTCATTTATTAAGGAATGTGGTCATGTCGCAGTTCATTTGTTAAGGAATGTGGTAAGTCGCAGTTCGTTTGTTAAGGAATGTCGTCATGTCACAGTTCATTTATTAAGGAATGTGGTCATGTCGCAGTTCATTTGTTAAGGAATGTGGTCATGTCGCATTTCATTTGTTAAGGAATGTGGTCATGTCACAGTTCATTTATTAAGGAATGTGGTCATGTCGCAGTTCATTTGTTAAGGAATGTGGTCATGTCGCAGCTCATTTGTTAAGGAATGTGGTCATGTCGCATTTCATTTGTTAAGGAATGTGGTCATGTCGCAGCTCATTTGTTAAGGAATGTGGTAAGTCGCAGTTCGTTTGTTAAGGAATGTGGTCATGTCACAGTTCATTTATTAAGGAATGTGGTCATGTCGCAGTTCATTTGTTAAGGAATGTGGTCATGTCGCAGCTCATTTGTTAAGGAATGTGGTCATGTCGCAGTTCATTTGTTAAGGAATGTGGTCATGTCGCAGTTCATTTGTTAAGGAATGTGGTCATGTCGCAGTTCATTTGTTAAGGAATGTGGTCATGTCGCAGTTCATTTGTTAAGGAATGTGGTCATGTCGCAGTTCATTTGTTAAGGAATGTGGTCATGTCGCAGCTCATTTGTTAAGGAATGTGGTCATGTCGCAGTTCATTTGTTAAGGAATGTGGTCATGTCGCAGCTCATTTGTTAAGGAATGTGGTCATGTCGCAGTTCATTTGTTAAGGAATGTGGTCATGTCGCAGCTCATTTGTTTAGGAATGTGGTCATGTCGCAGTTCATTTGTTAAGGAATGTGGTAAGTCGCAGTTCGTTTGTTAATGAAAGTGGTCATATCGCAGTTTATTTGTTAAG
Organism: Reticulitermes speratus; assembly: GCA_021186555.1. Classification (NCBI taxonomy): domain Eukaryota; kingdom Metazoa; phylum Arthropoda; class Insecta; order Blattodea; family Rhinotermitidae; genus Reticulitermes; species Reticulitermes speratus. The sequence continues at coordinate 43,576,449 of JAJKFL010000006.1, read as the reverse complement.
GAATGTGGTCATGTCGCAGCTCATTTGTTAAGGAATGTGGTCAGGTCGCAGTTCATTTGTTAAGGAATGTGGTCATGTCGCATTTCATTTGTTAAGGAATGTGGTCATGTCGCAGTTCATTTGTTAAGGAATGTGGTCATGTCGCAGTTCATTTGTTAAGGAATGTGGTCATGTCGCAGCTCATTTGTTAAGGAATGTGGTCATGTCGCAGTTCATTTGTTAAGGAATGTGGTAAGTCGCAGTTCGTTTGTTAATGAAAGTGGTCATATCGCAGTTTATTTATTAAGGAATGTGGTCATGTCGCAGCTCATTTGTTAAGGAATGTGGTCATGTCGCAGTTCATTTGTTAAGGAATGTGGTAAGTCGCAGTTCGTTTGTTAATGAAAGTGGTCATATCGCAGTTTATTTGTTAAGGAATGTGGTCATGTCGCAGCTCATTTGTTAAGGAATGTGGTCATGTCGCAGTTCGTTTGTTAAGGAATGTGGTAATGAAACAGTTCCCTTTTAACAAATATGTTCACGGAACAGCTACTTTGTTCAAGAATGTGGTAAGGGCACAGATGACCTCCTATGAAGAGTGAGGTCACAGATCATGAATATGACTGAGAAAAATTACTTTATTTTTTTTAAAAAATGAGCCCACTGAAAATATTGGCTTCAGAACTGCTGCAAATGACAAGGGAATACACGTAAAAATTTCAAACATTCCTGAATGAGTGTTCACCTTGCTGATGAGTGGTGTGCGGATCTTGGGCGATGAGATGGGGTGACACACAGCGATGTAGCGATCGGCACTCATGATGGTGAGGAAGATGGAGCTGGTGAACTGGTTGATGCTGGTTGTTGTCATGTAGGCCTTGCACATTATGTTTCCAAATGGCCACGACTGTCGGCTCATCGTAGTGAGCAGGAAAGGAATGCCAATGAGGAAGCATTCGTCTGCCACGGCCAGGTTCACGATGTACAGATTGGTGACCGTCTGCATCTTCGAGAATCGAACCACGACGTAGATTACTAGCGTGTTGCCTAGCAGACCGACCACGCACACCACACTGTACAGCACCTGCACAAATCGCACCAGTGATTCAGAATGTAGTAACATAACATTATGGGGGTCTTATTAAACCGACATATTTATTTGAAATATCTAAGTTATAAAATAAATCCAGACACTGACACTCTCTCTATGAAGAGAGCCATTTTAAAGAGCCAGCAGGTCCTCAGCTAGTCAAAGAATTTCCCGAAATATATGGAAAGTGAAAATTCAATTATCGTACACAGTACACCACAGGACGGTCAAAAACATAGCATAAGGACACGATCAAATACGATCCACAACTAATATACATAGCGAGCTGTCGAACACAATCTTAATAACTTTTAGTATTTTATACTACGACTGTCTTTAAATCAAAATCTTAATGATTCATTTTAATAACATCAAAGAAGATAAACTAACCACTTGAACAAGAAGATAAGTAATATTCAGTGATAGTGAATTACAAAAATTATATGTTAATGAAAGATGCATTGAGGATTGTGAAATCTCGACGACACACCTGATGATGGCACAGGAAGTTGCGAAACATGTGTAGGGACAGAAAACACTAAAACAGTGTAGTGCATTTGTTGGTGTGAAATAATTACTTAATTACTGAAATGCACAGTATATATAACATAAAATTCATTAACGTGTTCATAAGATCCAGCCACGTGTGCTTATCATCAGCCAGATAAACCCAGTGCTTGCAATCCCATTACATTCCTTAACATTCATTTGATATTATCCTCCCATCTCTTGCTGGGTCTTCCAAGTAGCCCTTTCTTTCAGGTTTCCCCAACAAAATGCTGTATGTAATTCCCTTCTCCCCACACACACACACACACACACACGTCACGTGCTCCGACCATATAATCTTCCTTGACCTGATTACCCTAATAATATGTGACGACCTCCACCGTGCGGTCTTCTCCAGTCTCCTGTTCGTACCTCCGTCAGATGACCAAATGCTTTCCCTAGTACCCTGTTCTAGAACACCATCAACCGTGCCGTTTGCTTAAAACGAGGGACAAAGTTTCACACTAAAAAAGGGACTTGTGACTTCAGAAAAATAACACCAAACCAGCGACCTATTAGCACTACATGTGGTGTCCTAGCACTAACAAATTATACTTCCTAACTGTTGATATGGTTTGTTTTGTAATAAAATTTTTACAATCATGAATTAGGGAGAATATTATTCCACAAGGCTTTGGAAACATGGCTGAAAACAACTGTTTTCCGTGTGTCGATGCAAGGCTATCTCACCCTCATAATTAAAAAGCTTTCGTCAAGTTTCTACATAGAACGCACCAATGCACGTCACAAGGATATGATTATTTCGGTTCGTACAGGTCAGGGCTAGATGTTTGTATCCTATATACTACATAAACTTGGATTTTACTAAAAACTAATCAGCACTGTAATTACCATAGTGTCTATGTTATTGTATTTTAAGGCCGCTGTTTTATACATTCTCTAATTTTAACATTTTAAAATTGTATACAAGAGATTAAGGTATTGGAATTATATATTGTTTTGTACTCAAATCCCTGAAGATGGCAATTTATCGCCGAAGCATTTCGGAAGATACAAGCTTATTTATGATTTTTAATTCAGTTATGTGTATATGTTGGTATATATGAATGTTTAATGCAAATTAATCCAGTATAAAATAAATAACATAACAAAACATAAACATATACAACATAACCTGACATGACGTAGTTAACGCAATAAAACTTCATCTAACATATCCTAACAAAACAAAAGAAAACCGAATTTTGCTTATATGTTTATATAGATACTGAGTAAGGAAATAAAAATATTAAGGAAATGATTATATAATACGACATACGAGTAAGTAAATAATTAATTAAGTAAGAATGTACAATAGAAAATAAATAAATAATTAATAATTACACAAACCGTACTTATACGATACAGGTTTTACCATATGGCACTATATTCTACTCTGCTTTGACATAGAGTACAGCACTTACCCTAAGGCACTATATGTCGCTGTACTCTTTTAGTGAATTCCTGACTGACTCGTTGTGATACAATAAACAGAGACAGCTTATCCGATAAACCGAAAATACCCGATTGGCAGCTAGTACGGAATTGCCTTTTGTTTGTTTTCACACCTTAAATATCGTGAATGAATTATGTCACAGTAGCATCGAGCAGGCTGATGTCTTGGCAGCATCTAGACTTGTTTTCGCGTTTACCCACTTCAAATTTTGTTCAGTCCTTGCCGGCGAACGATGGGACAGTAGTTTGAAATAAAGCTTGGCCTCCTTCTAACTAGCTGACTAACTTCCTTGGAGCAGAGTTCTTCTTGAAAGCGAACAGTTAGCTAGTCAATAACTCCCTCACATGTTATGGGGCCCAAACGTTCACTACCTTCCTCACAACAGCTAGATACTAGTCCCAGTTCTCAAGGAAATGATTTGAGTCCACACACTTCCGTCCTGTGTTCTGATCCTTTTTAATATTATCTTCCAACCTGCACTTAGATCTTCCACGTGGCTTTCTCCTTCAGGGTTTCCAACCAAATATTTCCATGCCTTTATAAGCTCTCGTATGTGTATTACATGTATAATAAATTTAATCCTCCTTTAATTCTTTAACTTCTTTTATTTTGGCCTCTTCTATCTACTCATTGTAAATGTAGAAGGTTATCGTTGCACTGATCACACTCAATGACACACACACACACTCGGTAGGACTCCCTGGAAGAGGGTTTGGCCCGTCGCACAGACCTCTACCTCACAACACACAACATTCACAAGAGTCAGACATACATGCCCCGGTGGGATTCGAAACCGCAATCCCAGCTAGCGAGCAGCAACAGACCTACGTTTTAGGTCGCGTGGCCACTGGGATCGGCCTTCTTCAACTTAATCCTAGTGGCGAGCGTCTTCCTCCAATGTCTCCTTTAAACTTCGCGAATCAAACACATAGTTCTTGATATCATAACCGCCTCAATATGCATAACACTTGCGATGTAATCAGTATCGCCAAATGCCAAGCAATGAGACTTTAAATTACAGTGTTGGTAGGACTGGGTGCAGTGATTACCTGTGTGATGATGATCAGAATTGGTTTGTTCGTGTCGCAGTCGGACATGTGAGTGTTGTTGCCGCCGCTAGAGTTCGCCGTAGTAAAGTTCAGCAGTCCCGCTAGCAGCGCTGATGGGTCTTCAGGGCCTGTGACGTCATCAGTCACGGGCGTGGCGTTGCCGAATGTCATGTCAGCAGTAAACGCTGCGTCACTTGAGTACCACGTTGTGTCCATGCTCTCCATGGAAACAACACTTGGCTCCTTAATGAAGTGGTAAAATCTTTAACACATCTTGACAAACATCGTCACATTGTAACTAAACTAGGTTTCGAATAAACGACTCACAAAATTATATTTATTTTGACTCAGGTGGTACTTCAAGCTAAATTTATGTCTGTCTTCAAGGTACATCTGACATCTCTTAAATATTAGATGTGGCACTGGCTCGTCCTAAATAAGAATTCACACTTTACACAAACATTAACAGACCGCACTCTATCTTATATATTCAGAACCATTCCCTTCTCAATAAAATGAAACATCTGTCATACAATCCTATCAGATCTAAGTCATGAGACATATAGAGTTGCACAGTTTCACATTCCATTTTTTTTTAAATTTTTCAAAATCGTGATTTGAGTCATCCTCTTGCTTATCAACAAAGACAATGAAGTCTTTCTGCATCATAACGAAAATACATTTCTTTGTCCTCAATAAACCTGCAAACAACTATGATAATACAGTCACTAATTTCCACCGCAAGCAAAATATTTTTTGTCTATTACGTTTTGTTTTTATGTGGATTAATTTTTTAGTGTTTCACAAATCAATTTACGTGTAAAAATTTTAATTTTTGTACCTGCGAATTGTGTCCATTAAACTTACAGGCAAGAGAAAACACAAAATTTTGTTTGTAGAGGGTGAAGTTTGTGATATGTTATTTTCTGCTGTTTATATTATAATGTGTCACACGCTAGACATTTCATCATGTAGGAGATTCACCCAGCCAGACACATTTGTCTTCGTTGAGGTTACAAAATGAGTGTAGTTTTCTTTAGAGTGAGCACACTGCCTGTGTCTGGGAAGCAGAAGCTTGGATGCTGCTTGACGAATAGCAGAAGGTGGTTGTTCGGCTGTCAGTGTTCCCTGCGCAGTCTGATGAATGGTACCAGCCACAATGAATGTTCCTTGACCTCTACACGTTCTTGCACTTTGCTCCTGGGTCACACGCTGGAGTCTTCACGTGTCTCAAATTCACTGCAAAAAATAGAAATAAAACTTTGTTAAAAATGATTGCTTAAAAAAAAAAACGAGCAGAGATCGCTCAGATATTGTAGCCATAAATGCTGGTTTTATTCCCTGCACGAGAAATATATTGTTCTGTTTTCAAAGGCATCCAGGCCAGCTCTGAATTCCACCAAATTTTGTATGGAATTGGCACTTGAGTCCACTTTCAAGGGTGTAAAACTACAGGGGTGCAAAACTACAGGGGCGTAAAACCGTAGACTTACTCATATCTAGTGTCAATGCTATGAAGAGTCTGTGCCATGGCTCAGGCGGTTAGTCGCCGGTCTCCCACCGCGGAAGCCCGGGTTCGATCCCGGGTCAGTGCAGGTGGGATTTATGGTGGACAAAATGGCACTAGGACAGGTTTATCCTCGAGTACTTCGGGTTTATTCTGTTAATTGCATTCCACCGGTTCTCCATTACTTGGAAAAATAAAAAAAAACTAATCATCTTCATCACAGGGTTGCACAATAAGCCTTAAGGTTACGGTGCGTATGTAGCATATCCTGCGGGGCCCTTCAATAAATAAAAAAAATGCTATGAAGTCGTGGATCTATACATCCATTCCTCCCTACATCTTCACAGAAAGGTGCTAAATTAAAAACAGGAAAAACTATAACTTTTGAAAATATAAATATCTTTTATGCTGAGGCTTCTTGAAGAATCTGTTCGCGTGCAATTTGTGACCCGTAAGCACAAAAATGACATTGACCTGACAAATTGAAGCTTATACTTCCCACCAATATCAAACTTATATCCTTTCGGTGGGTTTGGACATTAAATAATGGACATTGAGTTACGACCTCCTCGTTATATGTTCATGCGAAATAGATCAGAGCCCCTGCAGCTTGTCATATGGACTACCTGCCGCACAACTGTGCCGAAGAAGTTGCCGCCCCTGCACGGCGCACTGCCAGATTCCATTTTGCGTTTGAGTCTCCCTGTATTCGCTGCGACTGCCTACAGGAGATGCAGGCGAAATTTACCTCACGCATTAGTTGTATACATGTAACATGTATAGAATTCGTAATATAAAGTCACGTGACGTATATGATGTAATTATGTTGCGCTTAAAATTACATAAATCCCATATAGTCTGGCTGGTAGGGATCACCGCTTTGCAGAAATCCTGTTGCCTCAATTTCCATTCTACCCTGAAGAAAGAGCCAGTACTTTTTCCGAAACTTCGGCAAGCAGCTACCAAAGCACATGTGAACATATTTCAGAGAGCCGCGCCCTTAAGTTTATGCATAGCCCTGGGAAACTAAATTATTACAAAGTACCTTACTTTTCCATCTCACTGCCACTAAACATTTCCTATGCAATCATCTACTTCAATCATGGCGGATATGCTAAACTGTGTAGATAAATTAATCATTTGATTATGGGTAAAGAAATCCTGTCAGCGTGGAACCCGTTCGGATACATGAGGTAGCATAGAACAGTAGAATAATTAATGAATAATGAAATGAAGGGTGTGTCAAAATAAACTACCAAAGCATAAAACGTTAGGTGCTAACCTTGCCTGATGAAATGAGGGCAACAGTGAAAGACCTCGTCATCTTTCTGTAAGTAACGCATAGCACTAGAACAATGGAAGATTTATCTGTGGAAACTACAGCTTAGACGTGAGAACTGTCAATTTGCTCTTTGAATTTTCAAATGACACTTCACAGGTAAACAAACGTGGACAGGAAGGGAATTCTGTAAGTCACAGACAGCTGACCGGAAGCCAGTCGTAGGCGAGCAGTACCTTGGAGGTCGCGGTTTCGAATTTCTTCCTGGAGACTAACTGTCCGGGTATAATATATCAGAGAACATAAATGTAGTCCTAAACTGCGCTTATAATTTTATATCTTGCTGTTAAAATACCTAAAATATATGAGGATTTTGCGAGATGTGGTGTAGAAACTTATGGAGAAATATGCAAAGACTCGTTTAAAAAGTGTTTAAAATTTCATTCTATTTTAGGAACCAAATTATTACTGAAACAAATGTGGCTAACATTTTGAACATTGTCCATCAACTCAGGCTAAAAATCCACACGGTTTCGGGGAATGTATTTGTCTCTGTCTTCAGGTTGAAAGTGGAGAAGCAAAACCTACTACGGTGTGAAATATAGATACAGCCACTGTCTATCACTTAAGGTTTCTACCTTACACAGTAGTAATAATCCTTTAAAGTTACGTATTTTTACTCTCTGATACGAGAGTAATCGAAAATGTTTACCGGTAAAAAAAGTTTCTATATATTGGACGTAAAGTGAAGTGGCGTGCGTGTCGTCGTTGGCTATAATAACATTGAAAATCGTCATACTGAGATCACGATAAAACGAAATTGTAAAAGATATGTGCAGTTTTATGACGACATTTGTGGCCACTTTTAATGTGGACATGTGGACACGTTTGTCGTTGCTACGTCTCTAGCTGCGATGAGACACAGCAATACGAGATATTTTATTTGTTTTGTCAGCAACTTCTTCCTTCGAGGACATCTGGGCTTTGATAGAACCAAGGGCAACCCTGCTGCCTACAGCCTTTCCTAGAAATTTATTCCGTGAGGTAGAAAACAGTTTTCATTTTATTTTTCACCCAACTTTACAATTTCTTTCGGATGGTTTAGTAATTAGATAACAAAATTTACGGAGAAGACTCTTTCTTGGGAACCTAATAGCTTGTTGGCTTGTCAACATGTTTCCCGTATTTTATGAAGCCCTAAAGCTCGTTACCTTGTCCTATATATTTAAAATACACAGTTGGAACTCGAAAGAATCCACACTGACATACCCGATTGGAGAGGATGCTGTGACAACTTGTAATAACAAAAGAAGTTAAAATTTGTAAAATATATTTGTAAAAATGCGGTAGAACCTCTATACACACGTATCATTCCCGATTATGACCATAATAATTTTAACGTTTTAATAGATTTAATAGCGTTTTATGGATTTACATTCCTTCCTCAATATGTTTTAAACACAAATTGTGAGCCTGAGGATAAACTGAAATTGGTCGAAACATGTAGTTCTGTATAATAAACGAAATTTAGTTGTGTTTGGACGGATTTCGACTTGATTTCTGTTACACTTTAATATTATCCTCCCTTGTAGGCCTACCAATGATTAGTGGGTCCCTGTCACAACGATAAGTCGGTCCCTGTCACCGTGATAAGTCGGTCCCTGTCACCACGATAAGTCGGTCCCTGTCACCACGATAAGTCGGTCCCTGTCACCACGATAAGTCGGTCCCTGTCACCGTGATAAGTCGGTCCCTGTCACCACGATAAGTCGGTCCCTGTCACCGTGATAAGTCGGTCCCTGTCACCACGATAAGTCGGCCCCTGTCACCACGATAAGTCGGTCCCTGTCACCACGATAAGTCGGTCCCTGTCACCGTGATAAGTCGGTCTCTGTCACCACGATAAGTCGGCCCCTGTCACCACGATAACTCGGTCCCTGTCACCGTGATAAGTCGGTCCCTGTCACCACGATAAGTCGGCCCCTGTCACCACGATAAGTCGGTCCCTGTCACCAAGGTATGGCGCGTCCTCGGGTTGCGGATGGAGGAACGGCCTCCGAATATGGAGGGTAGCTGCGAATATGCAGTCTCGGACAGCCGACAAGGGGTGGTCCTCCAGCTTGGGGGTTGGGCGAGGTGCTAACAACTCCTCACCGTAAAAAATTACCATGTTACGAAACACTATACAGAGCCTCGGACCTGGACTGATTCTTTGGTACGACTTAAGCAAAGGAAAGCTCAGGATAGGGACAGGTGGCGGGCTCTTGTGAGCGCGGTAATGAACCTTCGGATTCCATAAAACGCGGGGAATTTCTTGACTAGCTGACGACCTGTTAGCTTCTGAAGAAGGACTCTGTTCCAAGGAGTTAGTTAGTTAGTTAGTTAGCTAGTTAGCTGTAGGCCTATATATTCATTTTTGCCACATGGTCATGCTTTTTTTGGCGTGACAACTGTCAATTCAGGATAAGAAATGTACAGGAGTGACAGACATATGTCGTCTGACGTAGGGTGAATCGCAAACTGACAACGTACTGTCACTGAGAGTGGGCGCTAGTCAGGGTGGTGCAGCGTCACGGAATGAGGCGTAATTCCTCGTCGGCCAGTGCGCTTGTTTAAATTATCTGCTCAGGCTAATGGCTGATAATGACATGAGTGCTGTCACGTCACAGCGCGTAGCGACAACTCACCCTGGCCCCAAAATAATTACTGACTGTTATAGGGTAAACACCGTCAGACTGCTCCTTCCATCTCGGTATACGCAGGCCACAGACAACTCTCAGTAAAAACTTAATTCCTCCTCTTACAGGCTACACAATTTATCACACAGACTTGTCTATGAACTTCGATTCCGTTTTCTTATGCACTTGGCCTGATATTTATTGCTGAATATGGAAAATTCAAAGATAGGTAATGTGCGTGTAACGTCATATCTTGGGGCGGGCGCGTAATGTTTGTACCTCTTTGGCTATCCTAAGAGGCTGATACCATTTTACTCGAAGAGAGCGATTTTATGGAGATTTAATATCGCTGGCAACAAAACACGTACTTAGGTCTTCATGTTAAATTTCAAATATATTTTCCAGACTGTAAGAAAATTTGGATTTTGTTGACAGATTTTCATAAAAGTCCCCAATACAAAATTTTAGAGAAATACGTCCAATGGGAACCGCGGTGATACGTGTGGAAGGCGACTGGATTAAGGGACAGGGGGGCATGACGAAGCTGATAGGCATTTTGCGCTATTCTGCGCACGCGCCTAAAAAACGAAAGATGAATTAAATTTTCTGCCTGCTATTCTTTGTAATGTTAACAAAAGAAATACTGCCTACACAGAAGTGGCCATTTTTCTCACACTTTTTAAAAGAACAGAAATTTCATCCAGAGGATTGGCACAATTACTTTTACGTGGTAAAATTATTTATTTGAATCTGTTATTGTAGTTGTCTTCAGTAAGAGAGTGGAATTATTCCTGCAAGAGGCAACCTGGGGCCGGGATAGCTCAGTCGATATAGTGACTCCTACGGGCTGGGTGGTTTGGGTTTCGAACTCCGGTGGGAGCAAATATTTTCTCTTCTCCATTCCCGTCCTGACCTGCCTTTCGGCCCATCCAGCTTTCTTTAGAATGCCTACCGCGCTCTTCACCCGGGGTAAAGCGGCAGGGGCGTGCTGGTGACACCCTACCCCATCTAGCGCCGAGATTAAGAGTCAGTAGAGCTAAACACTTAGTAGTTACTCAAAAATTGGCAGCACTTCTTGGACGGATGCTGGGTCCTTCGCAATGGATCTGCCTACAAAGGATAACACTAACACCTATATGTGAGACAAATGTCAATTCCGTGAGTGGGACTCAAACTGACAAACCTAACTTAATATTGTACATCTTCCGTGCAATTGACACACATAAACAAATTCATTGCCAACAAATTGCACTAATACTACTGACAAAGCTGTATAATAACGCTGTGTACGTCTTTATGTATTGATACTCCATGAAGATGGTTATAAGTTATTAGCCGAAACATGTAGGAATTCTTTTATAATTGAAAATTAGTAAATTTTGTTGGCGATAAACTTGTTTATCTCACGACCCTAGTATTCGATAGGTGAAAGATCATAGATGTTTCAGACTGCATGACCAGTGGCCATAGAACTGTTTCCTGAAGCACGTGTGGGTGGATATGATTTGTGTCACCGAATTGCGAGTGATAATGTTATGTGGCCCTTTGATACGTCAACTTATGTGCGCTGCAGTTATGAGATTCTGTCTACAGTAAAGATGCAATATCTTAGAAGATGAGGTAAGGCAGATTCGTGTTTGCTTTGACGTGCTGGCAGGAGATATTTACATTTAAAGAGCGTCATAATACGTCATCAGAGGATCTATGTCATGTAGATCTTGTGTGGATGAGGAATAAGGTCTTTACTGCAGGCAGAGAATCTTATAAAGAAGCTGAATCAAGTTCGCCACGGGTGTGTGGCTTCAGAAATGTAATGGTTCAACTGCAGCACAAGATGAAGACAGGAGAAGAGAAGCTAATCTACATACATTCCTCAAACCTTTAGCACCGCTCTACCAAAATACATGGCATTGCATGCTAGTAGACAGGAATCTTCATCCACACCGCTATACGCAACCGGTGTGCCCTGATATCATTAATTGAAAAGAGACAGATATTCAAAGTATGTAATATAGTAGTGATAAGATGGAAATATCCCAAGAAAGATTCGTAATGGAAAATACCACAACAGAAGATCAGCAGGAGAACCACGAAGAAGATGGAAAGACATAATCCAGAGGGATGCATTACAGATTTTAGGAATAGTAGGTTGGAGGAGGCGAGCTGGGGATAGAGAAGGGTGGAGGCGCCTTTAGAGAGAGGCCAGGCGCCAGAAGGTGCTGTAGCCCCATACGTGAGTGGATGGAATATTGTAGTGACATCTTAGCGGAATTTCATTCTGAAGTTTTCACTGCCTCAAAGTTTTAAAAATTCCTGTACAAACGTTATATCAGTGTACGTTTTCATAATAACCAGTTGTTGCTCAGGTGGTTAGACGCTGTCTCGGGTTCATACCCACGTGACTTTACGTTCGATTTTTACTGGACGAAGTGGCACAGGAGACGTCATTCTCAGAGTTCATTCGTTTTCCCCAGCTAATCGTCATTCACCACCAACTAAGTTTCTGGCACGCTGTGGCGCAGTTGGTTGAGGCACTACGCTACAAGCCGGAAGGTCGCGGGCTCGATTCGAGATGGTGTCTTTGGAATTTTTCATTGACTTAATCCTTCCGGCCGCACTGTGGCCCTGGGGTCGACTAAGCCTCTGACAGAAATGAGTGCCAGGAATATTTCCTGGGGGTAAGGGCGGCCGGTGTGTAGGGCTGACAACCTTACCACCTTCATGTACCGATTATCTTGACATCTGGAGGCCTCAAACTCCTGGAACCCTAAGGGTCTGTCTAGGCCTGTAGGATAGCTTCTTTTTTACCAACTAAATTTGCCCTTTCTGGGTATCGAACTCCTATCCCTTTTTCGTGCAGTCCATTTCTTAATCACTATTCTTACAGAAGTTTGGTCCGTACAACCAAGACGTATGTATGTTAATATTATTTCGTGAATTGTACTGGTGTTCATTTTAATGTCATTATCTATATATTTTATATTCCAGTTCAAAATATGTTTTACATACTCATGTATACGGTGATCATTAGCGATTTTCAGTAGGAGTAACGAAGGGGTTGTACCCATAAACTGAAGGAAAACACCCCTATAAATACGTTGCTGAAACCGTTTTTTTGCCAGAGTGGGAAACTGTATGAAAAGAAGTGAGATGAGTTGGGTGTATGTGTCATTTAGTGATGCTGTTAGTTGCCATGACTGTAGTGTTGGTAATAAAGGAGTGAATGATAGGGTCTAGAGCATTGGTAAAATGATACTGACAAGGGAAAACAGTATTACTCACCGTTAGATCTGTCTCACTGCCACTTTATCCACCATAAATACCATTTGAAGTGGCCTGGGACTGAACGCGGGTCTCTGCATTCAGAGGCCGGCTACTAACCGCCTGAACCACGGCACGACCGAGATAAGTCGGCTAAAGTCGTAATTTAGGAGCGAATTTTTTTTTGTTACGTTTGTCAGATTACAACTTCATTTTGCCAGAAAATTTCTAAATCCTGCTGGAAGTGTTCTCCATTAGTTTAAATGCATAACTGAGTCCTGTTTCGCCAACAGTTGGCGGTGGACTGACTTATAACAGACATATGACATATGACATATGACATATTGTTGTCGCAGTCGGTCGCAAAAGTTCGTCCCGCTTGTTGACACTTTCTAATAAACTATGACCTTCAGATGGCTCCAGAGGTAGAAGTTGGTAGAAGTGAAGTTGGGCGATCGTGGTGGCCACAATACAGGTCCGTTTTGTCCTAGCCATTTATCTGAACAGTGCGAGCTCCCAAAACTGCTTCATACCTTAGATAAATGACGAGGATCCCCGTCGTGTATAAATCAGTTTGTCGCTTTGCCACGTGTATATCCCCTAGTACTGTAGCTACACTTCCTTTACACATCTGGCTAAGAAGACATTCATAGGAATTGTTTGGTTTTACAAGTCTAAGAAAATCCCTGTATATTCTGGATTAATTCATGGTTTTGAAGAAGGTTTCTTTACCAAATTTATTGAAAGATCAATAGCACCAGAAACCTTCCTCATAACTACGCAATGTACTTACTTCTCGTTACGATTCACAAACGTCGGCGACAGCTTTCATTAAGAGAATTAACCGTTTGGACTTTATCAGAAAACTGACTACTTTCCGTGATGTAAGAAATATAATTAAATATTATTTATATTTTCAGCCGATAAGAGTAAAAAGTAGTGTGATCCATACGATATTCCACTGTGGAGACTCTTCCGGTAAAAGGTAAAGGTAAAGCTTTCCCGTAACAAGCCTTGAAGACTCAGAAGGGGGATAACATTTTGGGCTTCCATTCTTACTTTTACATTCAGCACAACTAGGATGGCAGGAATTTAACCCTTGGTACTCATTTCTGTAAACCCCAGGACTACTGAATACAGACAGAAGAAATAGGTCACTCGAAAGTTCCCAAGGACCCTAGTGGGATTCGATCCCGGGACCTCCCGTCTTGTGCCTCAACCAACTGCGTCACCGCTCGCCCCCTTCTGTTCTGGTAGTCAGCGTCATCTTTCGAGGTCACAATGATGTAGAGTATAAAGAACAATGTTTTTCGGTAAGTACCGGCGTCTAGTCTTGTAGAAATTTAGAGACGTTTCAGAGGAACCTGCTGCCTCCACTTTGAGGATGGAGGATATTTGTAGAAAAAATATGGCGAAGCTGGATGAAGGTGGTTCCATAGCAAGGTCGGTACGTTTCTACATAATTTCGATAAGACACACCTCCAACGACAGAATTCTAAACATTTGCGACACACAATTTCTGACCTCGCAAGTGATGACGTAACAAAACAAACACGGCTTTGCGTTTGTGTAATTACGTGCGCTTCTTCTTAAACAACTCGCCGACACCCGCATCTGTTTGATTAAGTACATGATGTATTCTTTCTATTAGCAAGGCATGGGATTTATTTATGTATTTACCGAACTGACTGTGAGTTCTAAATCTCGTATCATATTGTAACATTATGAAGATAGACAGACACCTTTAATATTCCGTCAGTTGCTAGACGCTTAAGCAAAGTTTCGAAAAGAGACTCAGAGTTTGTCATGTCTGTCTGTCCTTCCGTACGTCCGTCCGTCCGCCTCTCTGTCTGCATGGGACACCTCGACTCCTTCTAAACGGATTTTCATAAAATTTTGTATTTGAGAATTTTTTCAAAATCCTTCGAAAAAAATTCATTTTAATTCAAATCTTACAAAAATAACGGGTACTTTACATGAAGACCTATGTACATTTATGATAATATCTTGCTGAAGTCTTCTTAGAACGAGATATAATTCAGACAAACATTGTAGAGCAAATCAAAACTCATATTCTATGTTCAAAACTTTTTTTCCGAAAATCGTAGCGTTTGTGAGATAATGTGGAAAAATAGAGTACAGCCAGACAGGCCACAGATGACAATATAACACGGCGCATGCGCTTTGCATGCTGGATAACTAAGGCTACAGACACACACTGAGAATATGTAATACTTTTTATTCTTAACATCAGTACGAAATATTTTGTAGCTCGACAAAAGTGCAAAGGGAACCCATTGTTACATTTCCATCGTAACACTGAAGATTTTTATATTGTTTACAGCTACATCTATCTCAACCACAAAGAAACGGAGCACATTACTGCGTTTCCATGGCAAAAATGATTATGCAAACGCGCCATAATATAACTTTGTAGCCCATTGTCTATCTTTTTACAGAAGACTATCAGCATGCTACGTCGATAATTGTCACAACTACATTCTTGGAACAACTTCATCACTATATTTAGCACCTATGATACACTAACTTTCCCATCTCACTGAGAACTTCGACCGGAAATCTAAAATCGCGACGTTTTCGAAGCTGGATCTGCTTCCGTCCTCAGGTGAAAGGGGAGGGAGACACCTACTTAGTTGGGTCCCTTAGACCGAGCTAACCAGTTTCCGAAACGTCGTGATTTCAGATTTCCGGACGATGGACAAAGTCCAGAAACCAATTATTTCTCAATATTACATACCATCCTCAGAACATTTTAGAATTCCCCATCTGAGTTTACACTAAATAATACTCTAGAGCTGGTAGTTGCTTATTCAACAATTACCGCCTATTTTATAGTAGGGCCTTCGTCAAAGCTCGCAAAAGTTTTTCTATCCTGAAATAAATACATTCACTCAACAGATTTTCTTGTCTTTAATACCACTTTTAAAGTTATGTGTTTATGGACGTATAAGTCTGGTAAATGCTCTCTTCATTTTAGGTATTGTTAGCCGTTGTCATCTGCATTCACATCCTCTCCCACACATGCACAAGTCCTGCCCATCTAATTAACCTTTATTTCGTCACTGTAAAGCCGGGATTAGAAGGCGCGTGGCTCGTCCAGTGACGTGACGTCACTTGCTCGGCCAACAGATCGGAACAGAAAAGACAATCTGGCTATACGACGCGGCGCAGCTCGGCAAATGGAGGACCAGCGGCCTTGCTCGGGTAGGTTCGGCTCGGCTTGTGGAATAAGTCGTGTTGTTCTATGAACTTAAAAATGTCCTCGTTTGACCACTCCATTCTAGCCAATACCAATTGTGGGACAGAAACTTTCACTCTTCGCGCACCCGGACAGCAGAAAACAAAGACCAGACCTAAGTGTATACAGGTTGGACGAGACTGGCTTGGCGCGTAGACTGCAAGCGCCGTGTAGCCGCAACAGCTGCCAGCGCCGAGTCCCTTTGAGGCTCGTGAGAAAACCGCATCTAAGGCGATCCAACGAGCCTCGCTCCACCAATCACATTCCGCGCCGCGCCAGGCCAGTTACAGGGCGCGTTTGAATACGATTCTTTGTCAGTGACGTCAGTTATGACGTAAAACGAGCCGAGCCACGCGCCGTCTAATCCCGGCTTAACAATGACGAGTCCTTCAAATCGTGACATTCCTCAAGTGTGAGATTGTCCCAGCCAATCCAGCCTCTCTTCTAAGCCCAAATATTTTCCGTGGCACTCTATTCACAGACCCACTCAATCTACTGTCTTCCGCTAACTTCAGAGACAAGTTTCATATGAAGCAAGAGCAAAATTATAATCTTATGTCACTATTTACATACACCAACTGGATGCAACTTTATTTAAAAAACTGTATAGTTTTTTAAAACATATTTAAAAACTTTATAAAACCCGACATATGTTTCGGCTCTTATAGAGCCATCTTCATCAGACGCACACACAAAACGGTACAGCCTACACCATGAAAAATACGACCCAATGAACAAGATAAACCAGTACCATGCATCAAATACAATACCTACGAAAACATTAACATATTATTTTAGCACGAATAACAAAGAGTGTCTGTGCATACCAAGCAGTGGAAAAGTGAAAGAAATCTTGCCTAAAAGTGAACCAATGAAAAAGACGTTTTAATATACCGGTATGTAGTTTTAACGACAATAAACCCCTGAAGATGGCTCTATCAGAGCCGAAACATATGTCGGGTTTTATAAAGTTTTTAAATATGTTTTAAAAAACTATACAGTTTTTTTAATAGAGTTGCATCCAGTTGGTGTATGTAAATAGTGACTGTGAAGAGATGCACGGTGATTACAGAATAAAGAATAATCTTATGTGTTTTAATCATTATTTTTAGACGGCCGAGAGTAAAACAAAAGTTTCTGGACCTGAAAGTTAGCAGGAATTGCCCGAGTTCAATCTGCTTTTAATATCTGTACGAATACAATTTTGATTATTTTAGAGTTGTTCACAAATATTTTAGCTTTGCCACATTTTCAGAGGATTTATTATGTTCGATGTTTTGCGATTTTGTCCTGAATTCTGTCACGAGACATTTACATGTACTTAGTTTCCTCGGCACCTTCTCCTAGACCAGTCTACATGCTCATTCATTCTGTAGTCTCTCTTAAGAAATGTCCATAATCTCTTCCAAAGCTACTTTTCTACAGAATGCGATCTACTGTTTCCTCTTCCATTATCCAGTATTCTCTTTTCCTTAAGGTCATCCAGTAGCTACCTAAGCCTTCTTCATTATCTTCCCGTCATTTATATCTTTCCTTCTAACTTTCCTTCAATCACGTGTTCTAGAAGGCAGTTTCTACGCATCTCCTTCCTAGCGACTAATACATCTTCCGGTTCTTCTTTGGCCCAGTAAATTAACATCATTAGCAAACACCAAAATCTGATATGTCCCAGGCCATTTCAATTCTCTTGAATGCGTGACTTTCTCAATGGCACTTTCAAAAGTGAAATTGAAAAGCAATGGTAATAAAGCATCTATTTTTTTCAAGCGTTTTGTACTAAATGTATCAGACAGATACTTTCCTATCCGGTCTGTATTACAATTCTAATTTAAACACATTTTTATTTACCTAATTATTTCCATGAGTATACTAAACTGTGCTGATCCCAGTGGCCGTGCGGTCTAAGGCGTGGGTCTGCGGCCGCTCGCTTACTAGGATCGTGGGTTCGAATCCCACCAGGGGCATGGATGTTTGTGTTGTGATGTATAAAGACAGTAGTATGGACCATAAGTGGCATGAAGGACAAAAAAGGATTAAAGAGTAACAAAAAATGGATTAAAGGGGAAAACCCCAGGAATTAATAAAAAAAAATCCCGCCAGTGGCACGGATGTCTGTCTGTTGTGAGTGTTGTGTGTTGTCAGGTAGAGGTCTCTGCGACGGGCTGGTCACTCGTTCAGAGGAGTCCTACCGAGTGTGGTGTGTCTGAGTGTGATCATGAAACCTCGAAAAATGAGGAGGCCTAGGCCCCCTAGGGGCTGTCGAGCCATAGGAAAAAAAAAACTAAACTCTTTGAATATTACACAAAATATATCTCCTAACTGAACCATGAGCATCTGTGATGTCTATACACAGCTAATATACTCCTCACTGTGCTCTAATTTCTTCTCAAAAATTTTGACGAATGCATAATATGTGAGCAGTACTGCATATTATACGTCGAAACCCACATTGATTATTCCCAATATTCTGCTGGATAAGATATCTTGTATAGCTGTTTTTAGAATATAAGACTTTATAAACAAGTTTACTTGAATAATTGTAAATGGACATACTTATAAACATTTTTAAAGTTGGAATGAGATATCTGAGCATGACATCTAGCAGCTAAGACCGGCATTCTGAGTTCTGTTCTAGACACTGCTATTCTGAGCTCTGGATTCATTTACTGACGAGAAAGGGTTTGGCCTTCTAATGTTGTTATTATGGATGAAGTAATTTTATGCACACACGAGTAAGTAGAGCGAAAGATAGAATGAATGCTGTAGATTTTGCAGAAATATAAGGTTAATTTCCTTCATAGAAACCAAAATGATTGCAATAATTTTTCCTTTAGTGCCATATGAATCCGGAATCTTTTGATATGCAAATCTTTTTCATGATCAAAAACTGAAAGAGTGTGTTTATGTATCCGCGTCGAGAAGAATCTATATCAAGCCAAAATTATGACTGGAATTTTTCTTTTGGGCTCTGACGGATGGTTTGAACGTGGGGTTTTATAACAGCATCACAGTGATGTGACTAATGCCAGAGGCTTACGATAATGCTCACGTTTCTGGCTTACATTTATGCGTCCCAAGTGCGAGGCTTTCAAGAAAGCATAAATCTCATCACTCACTTCTAACACGTTGCCATTGTTTCTTTTCAGCAGTAAATTAGAGTCGTTAATTTTTTTTAGAAATATTACTGCCGTGACAGAATTAAAAGTCATATTTCACATGCGATTATTCAGATAAAGTTTATTTATGATCCGTAACGTAAAGTTACACTTAATCTTTGATCGCAGTGACACACTAAAGAATGTCATCTCGTGACAGGCATTTAATTTCTGTATGCAAAAAAAGGTTATCATGGGGTCAGAAAATTCATGACAGCATATGGAAAATAATCAGTTCTGTAGCATCGATATCTAACGAAACTCACAATTTTTATTACATCATTCAAAACTTCTTTTATTCAGTTTAAAAATACTTTGCAGCAAGAGATATAGGTGAATCACACATTACCTGAATTTTATAAAGCGCGGTGTTTAATATCGCATTTCTGAAATCCTCCTTATATTTTAACATGACAGCGATAATAACGGAAGATATTAAAACAACATTCGTACATACACTAACACCATCCGTACATACACTAACGTCATCGCACATAGAGTAACACAGTCAATAAACACTGTACATCATGTAAGGACATCGGTAGTACACCAACACCATTCGTGCGTGTACTAACACCAACCGTACATAAAGTAACACAGTACACATTCCACAGAGTAACTCCATATGTATAATACCAACACCTGTACGTATGCTAACACCATTCACACTTACGCTAACACAGTCAGTACACACACTAACATTCTATTTACACTAACAGAGTTACAGAAAACCAGATCACTGGCTTCGAAAATTCAACCGGACTACAGGAAATATCTTCGTCTTTCAAGTGATACACAGAACATTTGTTATAGGACGTCACCTTTACAACCATATCTTCGTCGTTTAAGTGATACACAGAACATTTGTTATAGGACGTCACCTTCACAACCATATCTTCGTCGTTCAAGTGATACACAGAACATTTGTTATAGGACGTCACCTTCACAACCATATCTTCGTCGTTCAAGTGATACACAGAACATTTGTTATAGGACGTCACCTTCACAACCATATCTTCGTCGTTCAAGTGATACACAGAACATTTGTTATAGGACGTCACCTTCACAACCATATCTTCGTCGCTCAAGTGATACATAAAACATTTGTTATAGGACGTCACCTTCACAACCATATTTTCGTCGTTCAAGCGATACAAAAAACATTTGTTATAGGACGTCACCTTCACAACCATATCTTCGTCGTTCAAGCGATACAAAAAACATTTGTTATAGGACGTCACCTTCACAACCATAACTAAAAAATTGGATTAGTTGCGCCATGTTAAACATATCAGAGCATTCTGCCAGCTGGTTCAAATCTTTACCACACTCTTGAATTTACAACTCAGCAGTTGCTACAGTGTTATTAGCACGATCCATATTGTGCCTCTTTAGTGTGTCATGAAACAGTAATTTTATTTTCAGAGCTTCAAAACGTTTAGCGCCGTATAATTACGAACACTCTAAGTGCAACCGTAAGTGCTGAAGTCTTACCCATATTGTAAAAGGTAAAGGTAAAGTTCTCCCTAGAACAGGCCATGAAGGCCCAGAGGGGGAGTAGAGGTATAGCTCTACTCTTTCTTTAACACTGGCACTAGATGGGGGTGGGTGTTCAACGCCACGCCCAGGCCACTTCACTCCCTGGAAAGAGACCCGGTACCCATTTTATTGGAGGCTGGGTGGGCCCCAGGGCTGGTCTGGACGGCTGCGAAAAATCTCGACCCCCCCACCGGGATTCAATCCCCGGACCGTCCAGCCCGTAGCGAGTCGCTATACCGACTGAGCTATCGCGGCCCACAACAATATTGTATGGCTTCTTTGTTTTTGCACTTCAAACATGAAATTTGAGCCTTTAATGAGATTGTTACGTAATCAATCGTGCCTGTAGCAATTCTTCATGATATTGAAGGAAGTGTTTTATGATTTCTTCTATGTACACAATGCTTGCTAACTATGCGATATACGAGTATTGTTCGTGTCATAATGTCATCAGCGAAGAACACATTGTTGTTGTTGCTCATTATTAATAAGTGCATTCAAAAATAAAATTTTAAGATGTTCTTCTTTGTATTTCATTCCTTAAAAATTAATTTCTCATTTTAGAACATTCAACACTTACTTATAAATTTTGAACTTGTGTGGTAGATCATTATATGATGAACAAGAATCAGTTGTGACATTCAAAACAGCCATTAACGGATATTTATCTGCTTTAAGAAGAAAATTTGATAAACAAACATTTTGAATGCTGGCCATTAAATAACATCCTTATACTGAAAGCTATAACACACATCTGCGCTGGAAAACCGCCTTGCAGAAAATCAGCAATCAGGCAACAATGTTAGTTGATTTATTACTGGCAACAGAGGACATTAAAACTGAAAACTGTTGAGTCAAAAAAAATCTCTGTGAATGTAAACATGGTTTTGAATGTTAATTATTTAGAAGTATAATAAAGAATCATTATTATTTTCAAGGTCAACAATAAGAGGCAGGATTTTTTGAGGGAATAGTTTGTTTGCAGTATGAAGCTACGTCACATCCTGGAAGGAAGGAGCACTCAGGCACACAGCTGTGAAAATATTAAACTTACATGCATACATACATATCTTTCTTTACTCTTACATGGTGACATATTAACTGGATGCTTTAGACGCAAAAATTAGAGCATTAGAAGTTCGGTGACCGTGTCGATCAATATTATTTTTTTGTTTATATATCTACGCTATTTACCATACTACGTAATTGCGTGACGAACAAAAATAAATTAAGTTTGAAAATATATAAAATATAAATAATGTTTTTCAAAATCGGCACTTCCATTAAAATATTTGAGCCCCAAGAGGTCTTTGCGTAACTCAATAATTATGACCTTCTTCCACTGTGAGGAAAATCTTCTTACTTAAAACACAACTAGTAAGTTTGTGGTGCTCAGAGGGGAATGTTCTTGCCCCCAGCTTGAAAACATTTTGCGGAAAATAGGCCAGTACCCCATGATTTATATCTTTTCAAATTTCCAAAATCAAAATAACTAGACTGAAACACTGGTGACTCTGCTGTCTGTATTTAAGGCTGCCTAACATCACTAACCACTTGTACACACAACAGCTGACAGACATGTGTTCAGAACATAAGAACCTAAAAGGAAAGTGATAAAATAAAAGAAGAATAAATTTAATAAAATATAAGACTATAATTTTATTTTTATTTCATTTATATTTTCCTCTGTTATCCAAAGCCCTTCCTTCTAAACTTCCTTATTTTTCCTTTAGACTTTTAAATATTACAAGAATTGTTTCTGCTGGTATCTTTAAGGTCACGTTCACGGTTCTCTTCCTTAATTCCATTTTCTCTTGTGTCCAAATCTTATGCTTAGAAGATGGAAACAGCAGGTTTTTTGAAAACCTCGGTGCTTATCTATCAAGTTATACAGCGTCACATTCCACACGACTATAGCCCTTTTCCCATTAAATGTGTGTGTTAATTATATTTTAAATGACGATGGGATTTAAATTACAACTTCTGCACAAGACTGGAGGTCTAAAATTCAAACTACCCTTAAATACACTCACGCCGGTACAATGCACCATGGCCAGACGAATCTGAAGATTTATACACCCATACACCGCACCGAGGCAGGCACTGAAGATAGAATCTCGTGCGAAGAAGCATAGTTACTAATACAGAGCTCAAGCCGTCCATAAAATTATGTTGTACTTAAGGAGAAAGGAGCTTCAAAAATTCTAACCTTAATTTAAATATTTAAAGATGTACACTGGTTGAAAATTTGGCACAGAAGCACAATGTCACAACAAAAATTTTGAATTACACTATAAAATTACTGCAAAAGCAGGATAATTGAAAAATTGTGTGCACCAAACAGGTTTGAAATTTTTATATTAAAAAGAAGGCTGTAACAATTTAGTGTATCATTGCTTTGTACGTTTATAGTTCCATTATTCTTCTGCGCAAGAAAATGTTCCTTACATTTTATTTATAATTAAATTTTATGACCGCTCAGGCGCCAAAAATACCGGTAATGAACGTCTCAAGCTGGCCCAGACGTCTATCAGACACGTTATTGGTAAGTTACAATGAGCCCAAGGTTAAGCAGTCGAGTGTACGTTAGGAACACAGTGCCGAGGTTAAGCTTAAGAGCGTGTGTTAGTAACACAGTGCCAAGGTTAAGCAGTAGAGTGTACGTTAGAAACACAGTGTCAAGGTTAAGCAGTCGAGTGTATGTTAGGAACACAGTGCCGAGGTTAAGCTTAAGAGCGTGTGTTAGTAACACAGTGCCAAGGTTAAGCAGTAGAGTGTACGTTAGAAACACAGTGTCAAGGTTAAGCAGTCGAGTGTATGTTAGGAACACAGTGCCAAGGATAAGCAGTCGAGTGTACGTTAGGAACACAGTGCCAAGGATAAGCAGTCGAGTGTATGTTAGGAACACAGTGCCAAGGATAAGCAGTCGAGTGTACGTTAGTAACACAGTGCCAAGGATAAGCAGTCGAGTGTATGTTAGGAACACAGTGCCAAGGATAAGCAGTCGAGTGTACGTTAGTAACACAGTGCCAAGGATAAGCAGTCGAGTGTATGTTAGGAACACAGTGCCAAGGATAAGCAGTCGAGTGTACGTTAGTAACACAGTGCCAAGGATAAGCAGTCGAGTGTATGTTAGGAACACAGTGCCAAGGATAAGCAGTCGAGTGTACGTTAGTAACACAGTGCCAAGGATAAGCAGTCGAGTGTATGTTAGGAACACAGTGCCAAGGATAAGCAGTCGAGTGTATGTTAGGAACACAGTGCCAAGGATAAGCAGTCGAGTGTACGTTAGTAACACAGTGCCAAGGATAAGCAGTCGAGTGTATGTTAGGAACACAGTGCCAAGGATAAGCAGTCGAGTGTATGTTAGGAACACAGTGCCAAGGATAAGCAGTCGAGTGTATGTTAGGAACACAGTGCCGAGGTTAAGCTTAAGAGCGTGTGTTAGTAACACAGTGCCAAGGTTAAGCAGTAGAGTGTACGTTAGTATCACAGTGTCAAGGTTAAGCAGTCGAGTGTATGTTAGGAACACAGTGCCGAGGTTAAGCTTAAGAGCGTGTGTTAGTAACACAGTGCCAAGGTTAAGCAGTAGAGTGTACGTTAGGAACACAGTGCCAAGGATAAGCAGTCGAGTGTACGTTAGTAACACAGTGCCAAGGATAAGCAGTCGAGTGTACGTTAGTAACACAGTGCCAAGGATAAGCAGTCGAGTGTACGTTAGTAACACAGTGCCAAGGATAAGCAGTCGAGTGTACGTTAGTAACACAGTGCCAAGGATAAGCAGTCGAGTGTACGTTAGGAACACAGTGCCAAGGATAAGCAGTCGAGTGTACGTTAGTAACACAGTGCCAAGGATAAGCAGTCGAGTGTATGTTAGGAACACAGTGCCGAGGTTAAGCTTAAGAGCGTGTGTTAGTAACACAGTGCCAAGGATAAACAGTCGAGTGCATGTTAGGAACACAGTGCCAAGGATAAGCAGTCGAGTGTATGTTAGGAACACAGTGCCAAGGATAAGCAGTCGAGTGTACGTTAGTAACACGTGCCAAGGATAAGCAGTCGAGTGTATGTTAGGAACACAGTGCCGAGGTTAAGCTTAAGAGCGTGTGTTAGTAACACAGTGCCAAGGATAAACAGTCGAGTGCATGTTAGGAACACAGTGCCAAGGATAAGCAGTCGAGTGTATGTTAGGAACACAGTGCCAAGGATAAGCAGTCGAGTGTATGTTAGGAACACAGTGCCAAGGATAAGCAGTCGAGTGTACGTTAGGAACACAGTGCCGAGGTTAAGCTTAAGAGCGTGTGTTAGTAACACAGTGCCAAGGTTAAGCAGTAGAGTGTACGTTAGTAACACAGTGTCAAGGTTAAGCAGTCGAGTGTATGTTAGGAACACAGTGCCGAGGTTAAGCTTAAGAGCGTGTGTTAGTAACACAGTGCCAAGTTTAAGCAGTAGAATGTACGTTAGTAACACAGTGTCAAGGTTAAGCAGTCGAGCGTACGTTAGAAACACAGTGCCAAGGTTAAGCTTAAGAGCGTGTGTTAGTAACACAGTGCCAAGGATAAGCAGTCGAGCGTACGTTAGGAACACAATGTCAAGGTTAAGCAGTTGATTGACAGTAACAGATTGTCGGTTTCCTGCCCGAGATTCAAATCGTCGTTCCCCTGCTCGGTCGGTCCTTGTGTACTGACAGTCATCACATGGTTATCTGCCAATATTCGTGTGAACGGACTGGCTAAATGTTCGCAAAGTGACAAACAAGTGTGCTGCAGGGGACCTCCGGGTAGATGTAAGGTGAGCTCGGTAAACCGCTTCTAAGGAAGCCACAACAGACAGTTGTAAAGTAACGCTTAACTGCAGTTTCGAATGTTGACAGAGCGTGGCGCTACTGTAGTGTTGGCAGTTGAATATACAATATCCGAAATATAAGCCTGAGTAAAATTTGGGGCAGGTAATTTCTTCTTTTTCGATTACTTCGAAAAGGATCCCGGATAGCGTAGTGTGTATACACAGCCCGCTTTAGGCTGCACGGTCCGGCGTTTGACTCCCCGTCTCTTCTTTTCTATTCCCTTCTCTAAGACTTCCGGATCCGCTCTGGGGGCCATCTAGTCTCCTATTGAAGGGTTACCGAAAGATCTCTTCCCGGGGTCGGGAAATAAAACTGAACATTTGCCTCCATCTCGTGCTGATATTGGGAATACGTGGAGCTGTAGTTGTATTTTCACTACGTGCCTCAGGGACAACTATACCTTTTAATTTTTAATGATGTAAATAAAAAAAATTTATAAAAAGGAATTATTAATTTTTCTTTCAACTTTAGGTGGCGAAATTCTTCGTCGCGATGAATAATCAGCTAGATACTCCTGAACGTATGTTAAAGTTTCCGTTATGTTTGTCTAATTATCAAAATCATGAATGGGAATAAAACTTTCCATCATCAAATTTAGTTTAGTTGTGTAGTAGATAGACAGGGCGAAGATTGTGGGCACATTTTTGCAATGTTTGTTGAGAAAGCCCTAAATTATCCACAAACAACTACTGATTTTGGCCGAAACGATAAACAATATGTTAGATGTTTTGGCACTCTGACTTAAACAGCATACAGCTATGTACATTTCCGAATACATGAGCAGCAAAATACGAACAGAAAACAGCGGAGGATTGCATTAACTATTCAGATGTATGCTATATTAAGTACAGACTTGTTTAATGAGCGCTATCTTAAAGGCACACGTATTTACACTAGGCTCACTATAATTAGAAGTGTGAGGAACTGTTACAAACCGTAGCACCAATGAGAATAGAATACCAGGGCGCATGCGTACTGCGGTTGCTGTGACGTAACCAGCACTACTTCTCTGGACAACTCACTGTTCCCAAATTTATTCAGGCTCTGCATAATGAAATAATCCAAATATGTGATAAGAAACTGCGAAAAGTCCTCAATTTGAAGCATTAAAGACGCTCAAAGTTTGATGTGTTGAATTTTAGATTGATTCAGTATTAGAGAGGGGAAGACTACACAACGAGGAGCTTCATAATCTGTACTCCTCACCAAATATTATTCGGGTGATAAAATCAAGAAAACGGGATGGGCAAGGCATGTGGAACGAATGGGAGACAGAAAAGATATAACAAGATTGTGATGGAGAAACCTGAGTGAAAGAAAAAACTGGGAAGACATAGGCAGAGATGGGAGGATAATATTAAAATGGATCTTCAAGAAGTGTAATGGGGCATGGACTGGATTGATCTGGCTCAGGATAGGGACAGGTGGCGGGCTTCTGTGAATGCGGTGATGAACCTTAGGTTTCCATAAAATGCGGGGAATTCCTTAACTAGCCGAGGACCTGTTAGCTTCTCAGGAAGGACTGTGCTACATGGAGTTATTTAGAATTAGATCTTATACAGTTATACCAAGATAGCGACAGACAGCCGGAGGATACAGGGCTCCACTCCCTGTGACGGTGAAGGCCTTCTTATTGACCCCCCTCTTTCAGGTTACGTCTGGGGCCCTCTCAGACCGTCAAATGGATACCGAAGTATTTTTCCTCTGGACCAAAGACGCTTGGTTCTAATGTTAAAAATTAATCTCAATTTAGCGCCAAACGTAACTAAAGACAGGAGCTATACCTCCACAGAATGTGATGCCTTATAATTGACTGTAATGAGTCCTTTACGGTTTTACAGCTGCCTGTAAATAAGTGTAAAATGTGGAAGGTGATTTTATGGGACAGTTGTTTCATAAACTGGCAGATTTGGTTTACAGGAGTTAGAAGCATTGAAGCCAGGAGAACATAACACGTAACAAGACGAACCAGGTACAAACATATTACGAATGACGCAGCTACTGAAATCGTTATGTACAGAACACAAACAAAGTGACTGGCAGCACAGTAAATTTGTAATTTCCAATCTTCCTAAGAGGAATCTGAAAATCCGATGTAATTCAACTGCGGGCGTGAATTTATTTTTGCAGCCTTAAATACAGGAAATATCGTTTTCTGGTTATTGTGTAAAAAAGGTGAATTTACCCCTGTGGTTAATTAAGCCTCGCAGCATGAATACGTATACACTTACAGGTCCATTCTACGTGTTATAAAAACGCATTTTGTTTTGTGAGAAACATAAATAATCGATTTTGCTGTCATATGTAAGGTCTCTTTCCCAGGAGGTAGGAAGGACAGAACGTGAAAATAATATCGAAAGGTTGTGAGAAAAGGTTTTCACATTGCCTATTCACATTTATGGGATGGTAGTCAGATATACGCCGATTCCAGTGGCCATGCGGTCTAAGGCGCGGGTCTGCGGCCACTCGCTTGCTGTGATTGTGGGTTCGAATCCCACCGGGGGCATGGATGTTTGTGTTGTGTTGTGTTAGATGTATGGACGATAGCATGAAACGTAAGGTGACATGCAGGACAAAAAGAACTTCAACAGTAAAAATGGATCAAAGGGAAAAACCCAGGAATTAATACAAAAAAAATTCCCTCCGGGGACATGTATGTCTGTCTCTTGTGAGTGTTGTGTGTTGTCAGGTAGAGGTCTCTGCGACGGGCTGATCACTCATCCACAGAAGTCCTACCGAGTGTTGTGTGTCTAACTGAGTGTGATCGTGAAGCCTCTATAATGAGGAGGTCCTGGCCCACTAGGGGCTGTTGAGCCATGGAAGAAGAAGTCAGATATATAGACTCCTTAAGGGAAAGATAAAAATTACCAGGAAAGCGAGACACATGGCAAATAGAAAGTACAGTCAGAGATCTGCACTGTTTGTAACACGCTTCATGCCTACATATAGTGCCCAGAAAAATAATATATTATGGTTGAAGTTTAAAATCTGAATGTGATGACAGTACTAGTAGTAATAGTCTCATTTCTAGTCTATTTTCCTCCTTTCATCCCTAACACACTGATATAACACTTTGACGAAACCGAGGTTTCCACCATGTGGATTGGTATTACAGTAGCTAAAAATGGCTGTGAACCTCCATCGGATAAAAGATGAAATAATCTACTTATACAACGACAGGTGGGGACATAGTAGATCTTTCTTTTTCAAAAATTTTCAACATTGCGTTCGACATTTCTGATGTAGTTTCTTACATGAGTTTCGTGAAAATCATCTAAAGAAAAAGCCGTCGGGTTGAGCAGAGGACTTCTTGTGTTTAAATGCGTTATTTAATGACACTATCAATTTGCTAGATTTATATAGCGTGTGTGATGGATGAACGAATTTGGATCATTGGTAGACATGTGGCTTCAGGAAATGTCTACGGCCGAAGTTAAGAATTAGCGAAATTATATCATACTTCTACTCTTGCCATATGCCTTAATAGCTTTCACGTGGACAAATTTACCGGATTTGGGCTTGAAGAAAAAAGCGAAAGTACTTTTCTGTCCATTCCTCCGATATATTCTAAACAGCATTGCTTTGAGATCTGCGTTCTTCTGGGATACGCCGCAGCGTAGAGTGGTTAGGAGGCCCAAGAAGACTTGGACTTCTTGACCCT
The DNA here is from genome assembly GCA_021186555.1 of Reticulitermes speratus. Taxonomy (NCBI): domain Eukaryota; kingdom Metazoa; phylum Arthropoda; class Insecta; order Blattodea; family Rhinotermitidae; genus Reticulitermes; species Reticulitermes speratus. Next base: position 43,547,144 of record JAJKFL010000006.1, on the reverse strand, counting down.
TAAAAATGGGACCGACAGGTTGTCCCGAAACGTCGGTACAGAATTACCACTCCACGCTGCGGCATATCCCAGAAGAACGCAGATCTCATCTACATCGCGGCGGAAGCCTGAAATCAAGCATTCCTTTGTTCAAAAGTTTCCAGGCTTCGCCCGCTTGTCCTTCTGAGAACAGCAGTATTAAGCTCAAGAGGAATGTGCAGCGTTAGTGAAATGGCACTGACAGGTTGAAACCGAAGCCCTCACAGGAAATCCTGTCCCAGTGCAGCTTTGTCCACTACAAGTCCCACATGGAAGAAGCTGCGATTGGACTCGGGGACTGCGCGGCAAGAGGCCGGCTACTACCCGCCTGACCCATGGCAAGGTTTTCTCGGTTTTGATGAAGATTACTGTTAAATTAATTTGTATTTGAATTTTCGCAAGATTTTTTTCGCGGTGATTTATCTGTTTTGCTATTATTCTATCCGTCGTAGTAACCATGAATGAAAAGAGATAGGAAACATACGCATGACTTAACACTGAGTCGCGTTCGTGTCTTTGCATTCTGTGTCCTTCTCAGTTGGTCATATTATTTAATTCATTTGGATTACAATTTTTTATTGCTCAAAATTTTGAGCACCTTATAGAACATTATCGCTATCATTAGGGACTGCTGTATTTCTTCCCTGAAATTATTACTTACGTGTTTACTTCGAGTTTCTTAAGTTTATCGGCCATATATAAATTCAAAATTCACATCATCCAATATCTTGTAATTGCTGGCTTGAAAACAATATTTAGTGTAGGGTTTTAAGTATATTTATACATGCTTATCTAATATCATATTACTGGACAAAATTAATCACTAATAAATATGATTATTTGAGTGCTTTTGTTGTCCTAAATTATGCATCATATACATCGTAAGAATAAACAAGGTGGAATATAAAATAGATTATTATAGTTATCGATTACTATCGAAGGCAAATGTGGTAAAACTAGTTAAATACGTAGTTATAAATATAACAAGGCCTTCATAAGATGTGTCTGTTTTTTTTTTCCACCCTTTATAACCAAACTTGAATTATCTTCACGGATTTTAGTAGAACCCTGCAACGTGAAATTTCACGAAACTCTCTCCTGCGGGAGCTGAAATGATTTATGCAGACGGACGGATGGACAGACATGAGGAAGCTAATAGTCACTTTGCGCAAATTTGCGAAAGCACCGAAAACGGTTTGAATGAAACGTTTAACGAAAAGAAGAGTACTAAAGTCCACAACGCTTTTGTGCTTTATGACTTACTAGTAGTAATAAAAAAAAACCAAGTCCGTGCAAAATTTTGAGGTTGAAAGTAGCATTCACATATTCTTCTCAAAACTCCAGCTTTAACTCCAATCTTATTAACTCATAAAACAATTTTAAATTACAATGACACTTTATTGGAATTTAAAGGCAAATATGTGTATTTATTGAAACTAAGCTTTTCTTAATCTGAAAGACCTATCAGTATTACCACTACCAAATCATGGTTAAATTTACAATGAAAATCTCTTTTTGTTTCTATGACCAGATATTTGCATATCTAATCAGTTCGTATAAGGAACCTCAGTCTACCGATATGAATAAAATTCAGTGCAGTACATCGAAACTGCGATCCATGAAAGAACATTTATTTCGATTCATAGAAAGCAACTTAATATTCTTTGCCTTTTTTCCGATTCCGATCCAATATTTTGGAACACAACAAAGTTTTTCTTGAAAATCTAATTTTGAGATATTGCCTTGTGCCGTTCTTACGGACATACAAATATAAAATATTTTTATTCCAAAATTACTTAATTATTATTAAATGACACGCAGTTAACCTGAAGTAGATTTACATAACATATTATATTTTAAGCTAAATTAATCCTATTTACATCGCCAAGAGACGAACACGATTCTGCGAACAAATTTTTACGTTTCGAAGTAATTTACAGATTTTGACAAAATTTTGTCGTTATCCTATTACAAGTTCTGACGAAAATTTGATCCCAAAGTAACTAGGTTCATCCGCATCGCCAACAGACCATGACATTATCAGTGTCTCAAGCTCCGAATTACAAGTCACATGTCTGGGGCAATATTAGGCACAATTAACATGGTCTGACAGTTGACATATTTTTCATTATTTATTGTGTTAGAGGCACAACTCTATAGAAACTTTTTATGTTTCCATCTTCAGACAAAAGTTTAGAAAAAAAAATCTGATGAGACCTTTGGAATGAACTTATCTTAGTCATTGTGCTGGAACCGGAAGATAGACGGAAAATTGAATCAGGAAATGGCGCGTCGTGATTAAAGACTAGCAGAAAGTGAAGGTAAAGTTGTCCATATACACGCCATGAAGGCATATGGGGGAGTGCAGAAGTAGATGGAAGAGTGTGGGCAGCTTTACGAATTGGAATTTGAACCCTCGAGGAAGATCCCCCGGTACCCACTGGAGAGGGCTTTATGTGGGTCCCAGAGCCTTTTTAAAAAATTCGGAGACGAGAAAAATATCTTGTGCCAGCTGGGAATAGAACCAGGATTCCTCTGTTTCCAGTCCTTAACCTAGTCACTATACAGGCTATTACTCCTCATTGTCTACGATGAAATTAAATAAATTTTGTCCGTTACGTTTTGGAAAACCAATGTTTCAAAAAAAAAAAAATTCAAAAACTGCACTATCATCTCGCTCAGTGCCCAAAACATTTTCTTGATTATGATCCAGTTTCGTAAGTGTAACTGAAAGTTGTCGGCTAAATCACGTTCTGGGCCACAATGATATTTCAGTATTGTCAATGCGAGTATTGCGATTCTGATTGTGCCGGTTTCAATTTGTAAGTAATTATTCGAATTTTAATCCAGGGGTGCAAATTGTCAAGGGTGAAATGTCGCCTGAAAGACTAAATTATGTGTATTGGCGCATATTATTTTTAGCAAGAATATTTGCAAGTCTTTCTCTCCTACATACAAGGATTTGTACCTGTTCACATTGACCGCGAAGAAAGCATCAGACAACAGTCAGGTTCACAGGTCAGTCCAGAATTGTGATCCTCAGTACGGATTTGCTTCATGTCATCTTTCTGGCGTTTAGAATTTCCAAGTGGTTCCTAGATTTTTGAAAAATTTGTGAACCGCTGTTTTCATCAGATTTAGCGCATTTGATATAAAGAATAATTTTGCAGAATAATTATGTTCTGAATCACTTTGGTCTATAAGTTTTGCCAACAGACAAATACAAAAATTTCACAGTTACCTCTTTCCTCTTCTCAAGCCACATGTTCCACTGATAAAACACGACCCAGTTTAAACTAGCTGCTAGAAGCCTTTAAGCATATTTATATTAAACTACGTGGCATACTGTTATCAGTACTGCAAACAGACAAAATTAAAAACGGACGCTATATCCTGTTACATCCTTAATTATTTAGTTATTTATAACAAAATGAAGTAAAGTCGAACCCTGTTATAACATTGGTTTCTGCGACATCTCGTCTATAGCGTCAGATATTATGTGATACCAATTAATTCTTCACTGTTAAACGTAACTCACATTCCTCGGTTATAATAACACTCGTTTATAAAGACACAAAGTATTCAGTCCCTTTGATGACGTTATAAACGAGTTCAACTCTGCATATGCCATAAAATAAAGTATGACAGAAAATTCTGTGTCGTGTTTATCCAGCGAAGGTTTGAAAAGATGAAAATAAAAATTCAGCTTTCACACATATTTTTTTTTCTTTCCGAACCGCTTGCTGTATTCTATTCAGATTTAGTAAATGGGTTCTGAGGCTTTCAGGCGGTGCATATAAGGCATCGCAAGTTCACAAACTGCGCGGTATCTACAGTACAAAAGATACGGTGTCTACAGTACAGAAGATTGTAACTTTATTAACTTCAGTTAACATGCACCACAATCTCTCAGTGTATTTGTACCGCAAACAGACCTTGATAAGTTCGTTGCGTTGTTTCAACCTTGCATCCTTTCTGAGAGGCACACCTGTTCACTCCGTCACTAGCATTCGTTGCGCGCCACGAGCCGCTGTTTCGCCCTTACGCACCTGCCAAGCGGGAACACGCAGTGAAAACTGCCACTCTGCCGCGGTACTGTAATTTAAGCAGTGGCGGTCGCGCATGCGCTTCTTGAAAGCCCACACATTTCATTCTTCTCAGAGGGCTGTCTCGTGTTTGACAGCTTCTGACACAGGTCCGTCGTATCTAAGCGACCAAACCTCGGCCGGAAGACCGACAGTCCTGAGTGTGGCACTTCGTGTGTCTTGTCTTTCCCTGCAGCCAATAGCTGGCACAATACGTCACACTAAGGGAAGGCTTATTCCTTCCACCTCCGCCAGACTCATGATACGTTCGAGGATAATTCGAATGCAACTTGATACTATACCGTCGACCTTCACTAACTAGCGGGCAGAGAAATAAGCTTTCCTTGAGAATCTATTAGTTGTTCAGCTAGTCAAACGCATGTTATGACAGCGAAAATTTCATTACGATGTTCATAAAGGCCCCACAATAGACCAATTTAGAGCCAAATAACTGAAGCATAGACATTTACTCAAATCGATATTTTTTCCCCCCATCAATGTCTAAGTATTCCTACAAAACTTTTTTATTCATTCCTGTTTCCTGAATTGTGTGCTGCATGCTCAAACCTAAAATTCTCATGCGAATGTGTATTTATAACAATATTTGGTGACGAACGCAAATAGTGAAGCTTCTCATTATGCAAGTTTCTACGGCCTCATATTGCTTCTTTCCTCTGAGATGCAGGTACTCACCTCAGCACTCTCTCTCTTATACGCCATCAGCAAGGTCGTCGAATAAACTATAAATCAACAAATAACCAAGCAATAAGTAAATACAGAAGTGTGTTAATTATCACGCCACTAGGGTGTGGTGGCAGCCTATATGCATTTCAGATATCAGAAAACTGGCGTAATCTTTTTTTTTTTTTTTGGACTTTGGACATCGTTTAATTTTTTTAATAAAGCGCGACGTTTTGGAAGCCTGCTCTGCTTCCATCTTCGGGTAAAGGAAGCACCTAGTCTGGTGCACCACTTATATAGAGCTATTATCATTCACTGGGCCCAGTGACTGAAAATAGACAATGGAAAAACCCTTCCCCCCTCAAAAAAAGAAGATTAGATCAGCAAGTCATGTACCGTGGCCAGAGTGCAATCAGAAAACTAGATATATTCGTGTCAGCTTCACACTCTCTTTGCGTCAACCAAAGAAAATCTTAGAATTTTTCCATTTTGTAGAAAGAGGATCATTCTCACAACAGGAAGTGCCCTCCAGTACCAGTAACGTTACTGCCTGATATGTCATGGCTCACTCTCAAACAGATTTTGTAGTTTGGAGGTTCCGGGTTCAAATAGGAGCCGGGATGGCTCAGTCGGTATAGTGACTAGATCTCGGGCTGGATGATCCAGGTTTCGAATCCCGGCGGGGAAAAATAAATTATATCTCCTATAAAAGTTTAGATGGGCCGGGATAGCGTAGTCGGTATAGCGACTCGCTAACAGCTGGACTGTTCGGGGATCGAATTCCGGTGGGGGCGAGATTTTCAGCACCCGTCCAGACCGGCCGTGTGGCCTACCCAGCCTCCTGTACAATGGGTACCGGGTCATTCCCGGGGGTAAAGCGGCCGGGGCGTGACGTTGAACACACACCCCCATCTTTACGAAAGTTTGGACCTCCATAGGCCCAAACACGGTCCTATTTAGTAGGTACCATGGACTGTTTTTCTGGGGGTAAAAGCGGCGGAAAATAAAGCGACCACTCACTTTCACCTGTTGCCGTAGAGAAGAACGGCTGGAGTGATATAAGGTCTTCACGGCGTGCAAAGGAATTGTAACCTTTACCTTTAACGGGTTCAAGTACACTTACTGAATTCTGTGTGGGTTTCCTCATCTTTCCTAGAAAATACGGATAATACCTGTTTTCCTCCTCCTCCAATCGTCCATTATCCTCTCCATCCCTTCATCCGCCAGCCCATCCAACTAACGACGCCCTGCCCGTGAAACATAACAACAATTCAGTTCATACATCCGGCAACAGAAGCGCAATTATGTTTACCTTCCGAGCGCACATAAATTTTGTTTACCGAAGATATTAACACGAATAAAACGTGTTGTGATACACAAAGTTGGCCTGCAGCGGGTAATCAGATTAGAGTCTACAGGCTGAAACAGTACCCGGCACTGTTTAAGAGATTGTGTCCCGTGGCAGTGCTTGTGTCCTGTTGCCGCGCTAAGTGAAAATGAATGTTCCGGGTGTCTTCCTAAATTGCTCCAGACCAATTTTCACGGAGCTGGTGTAACGGCTAACACATCTACAGGGTGCTCCAAGCGCACGTATACTTTCCATCGTCAGCGCTGTAAGCGGAGATTCTCTTATATATCACTGGGCAGGTTAGCACAGCAGTTACCCTTTTGACTTCTACTACTGTTGTACATAACTCGAGTCTATGGATTTCGGCCTCCAGAGGAACCCTGACTTTTTCATCCTCATCTTCACCTAAAGAAATTTCGTGAAAATCCTTCCATATAATTCGACGGAATATATCGGCAGTTCGAAAAAGACATCGTTAAATATCAAAATAATCATATACTCAATCACTCTGAACAAAGCCCAAGATTACTCGCTTATGTATGTGCATGCATACTTAGCATTAACAAATTCCTGTACTTGGTTCATCATCTAGCAATAAACTATATGTTTCAGTAAGTGGATCTTGTCCCGGCCTCAGCAGAAAGAACGGACACACACCTACTGAGCTGATACAGACACCTACTGAGCTGATACAGACACCTACTGAGCTGATACAGACACCTACTGAGCTGATACAGACACCTACTGAGCTGATACAGACACCTACTTAGCTGATACAGACACCTACTTAGCTGATACAGACACCTACTGAGCTGATACAGACACCTACTGAGCTGATACAGACACCTACTGAGCTGATACAGACACCTAATGAGCTGATACAGACACCTACTGAGCTGATAAATACACCTACTGAGCTGATACAGACACCTACTGAGCTGATACAGACACCTACTGAGCTGATACAGACACCTACTGAGCTGATACAGACACCTAATGAGCTGATACAGACACCTACTGAGCTGATAAATACACCTACTGAGCTGATAAATACACCTACTGAGCTGATACCCACAGAAGAAGCTACATCCTGTCGCCAACAGACTAATCAAAAACTAAGTAGGGAGGTTTGTGCCAAACACAACTGGAGGGCGCCTTTAACATTTTAGTTATTATTGCGTACGGAAAGCATTGATGGGCTGTGAAACGCCTAACGTATAACTATGACGGAGATTGTGCTTACGCTAACGGATTTCCCATCTTGGCAGAGAGCCTGACGTGGCCATAGTAAGGGTTTCTGCTACAAACGGCAATATGTCTTTTGGAGGAGGAGGGGTGGATGGTTGGATGTATGCCGGGGCTTTGAACCCAGAGTATCTTTGTTTTATATGTGGCGTAGGCGGACAGACTTTGCTACTTGGGTTTGAACTGCTGTCACTTGACTGCCCGCATGTATGCGTCAAAATCGGAAAGTATACAATAATAAAAGTCGCTGTAAGTAGATAACTGACAGAGAAAGGGAAGTCTAAATTGAAAAAGCAAAACGCCCATTTAAGTTCTGCATGAGAGAAACCTTTAAATTTTAAATGGCGAAGAATCTTATAAAGAATAATGTGCCATAATAAAACAGAAAATTACAACTTTGGTTACAAAAACGTTTCATTAAATCTAAAATTAAAACTAATGTTTTTTTCCTTCAATCAGTTTTATACCTTTATTTTCATATTTAATTTATGGAACACAAAAGCAATAAACTTGAAAATATACCAAAGTTTGATTTCACTGCACAGCACGTTCCATAATTCCATTCTTCTCTCGGCAAGGTTTATGAAAACAGTCTTAAGGTAGCTTATAGCTACCATTATAACAAACCCATAACATTATTGATTTAGAAACGTCCATATATATAGACGGTTCCTGCCATGGGTTTTTGGACTAATGAGACACACGCTAAAATTATGGGAATCGATTGTACACTACTGCGATATTTCGCAATCGATAGTTCACAATCGATAGAACACTGTTGCGATATTTCACAATCGATATTAGGCTACTCTGAAGCGACATTTCGCAATCGATTCTGCTATCAAGTCACTTCCATTAAGCACAATCATTTTCTTATCTACGCAAACCCAAATGCGAAGTTTTAAACCCAGACCCTAAATTGAGGCTCAATAAAGTGTGTAGGGACTGAAGTTTCATGTCTTAAAAGCGGAGAAAACTCAGATCGAAAAGCATCATATATTATGTTTATTGTTTTGGCCGGAAGCATGAGAAATGAACCTAAAATTCGAGAAAATCTTAAGTCGAAAACTTTAAATCTTGATTCTAATGCATTACCAAAACACAGCGATAAAAAAGACACCAATAACAGAATCCACCAAAATGGATACCTAAGAAAATGTAATTTATCATATATTATCTGTCGACGTCAGTGCCATCTATGGAAGAAAGATGAAACTTGCAAGAGAATACTCGTTTAAGCACGATAAATTTCCCAGCATTCACTTTACTTACTTACATCTTACTGTCTGACTCTTGCCATGATACACTGAATGGATGATTTTAGATTACGGATCCAATCGACATTCTTTAATCTATGCTAGACCTTGTACGTGGGTCACACGTTTGGGTCATCTTCATGTATAAAGCGTAGCGATTATTTGCCATTCGCCATGTCAAGAGACTATTTATGAAACTGATCCTGTTATCTTCTCAAGAAGGACTCTGCTCCATGGAGTTAGTTAGTTTTAGTTAGATCCACACGAATATTATTAACAACCGGGAAAAGGCACTTTCCCATAGCGGTTCCCTCTTTTTGTTGCAAGAATTTACAATAAACCTCAAGATACGCAGTCGTTAAACAAATTTACAATAACTGCACCTTCAAGACGGATCTTTCCTCTAATACACGATAACTGTAAAGGTCATTCCTGAGGATCTGTGGGAATTCGTGAAGTGGTTATTAGTAAACAGATAAAAACATCAATACCAACTTTTGAAACGTATTTATTTCAAGAAAGCCATGAAATCATCTCGTTTTCTTAAGATGGATTATAGCTTACCGTATACGGGATGATTGAACTGAGCCAAGGCATGGGAAATATTAGAGATCGACACCGGCATCAGAGGAGTATTTCGTTTATGTATCTTAGGAAGTCCATACAAATGCGGAGTCTGAGTTTAATATTGAGTCACCTTGCTCCAAGCACGTCTCTCTGTTTCGACAATAGTTTCTGTACTCTTATTAAAAAAAAATGCTTGTAGGTAAGTGGTTATTATGTAAAATTAACCGGTGTATCAACCTTACAAAGCATTGGATCATATATTCTTATCGTATACATTTTAAAGACGGAACTAGATAACAAAAATATTAATTTATATTAAAATGTAATTAAAAATTGAAATACTTAATGTGGGGCACGCGGTGGCTCAGTTGGTTGAGGAACTGTGCTACAAGCCGGAAGGTCGCGTGTTCGATTCCTGATGGTGTCATTGGAATTTTTCATTGACATAATCCATTCGGTCGCACTATGGACCTGGGGTCGACTCAGCCTCTAAGAGAAATGAGTACCAGGAGTATTTCCTGGAGGATAAAGCGGCCGGTGCGTAGGACTGACAACCTTAGCACCTTCATGTGCCGATTGTCTAGAAATCTGGGAGCCTCAACCTCCTGGAACCCTAAGGGCCTGTCCAGGTTGTAATGGGATTGCTTTAGCTTTAATACGTAATGTAAAAATATGGTAAAGCAATCCCTATACAGGCCTGGACAGGCATTGAAGCTTCCAGGAGGTTGTCAGCCCTACGCACCGGCCGCCTTTAGCCCCAGGAAGTATTCCTGGTAGTCATTTCTCTTAGAGGCTGACAGAATCGGGATTCGAACCTGCGATCTTCTGGCTTGTAGAGCAGTGCCTCCACCAACTACACCACCACGTGACCTTCTGTCAAAGTTTGTTGATTTATCTCCTTCTAATATGCGTGCTTGTTGAAGTCTTGAATTACACAAAATACGAAATGCATGTTATCGTTGCACAATTCTTGTATGACCTCAGGATTATTTTATGTAGACACCTGAGGCTTAATAATTGAAAAAATTACAAGGAAGTATTTAATAATCTGTACGTTTTAATCAAGATTGTGAGGAATAAAGCGTTCAGAATTGTATGTAATGCAAATTATAATTTGTATTACTTCCATCGTTAATTTCTAAATTAGATTGTATGATAGTTTCGAGAATCGCCGATAGATTTCGTTTTACTGAGTGACTGTGAACTGATGTTTATATTAGTAATTATGAATCAACAAAACGCAGTGAATATGCAAATGATTATTACGCTTCGTGTATTATGAAATGCATGATATATTTATATATGGCAGGATGTGCTTCATGATTGACTATGCGTGTATATTATGCATGAATGGTCGTTAGAACTGCTGAAACGGAAAAACGTTATTTGTGCTTTCATACATAGATGGCAGCTCTATATTCGAAACGGCTTGAATTATATGGGGATAGTGGGAGACATTTGAAATATCAGCTGCCTGATTGCTTCGCGGAATTTGGAGCAAAATAACTTCCTTGAATAACAAATTTCTGCTAACATTTTCCTATAAATTTCAGAAGTTTTAACGCCATCTGACGACAAAAAAATAAAAAGATCACATTTCGCTTTTCTATAACGCTGCAATGCGAAATCTGTAACGCCATTTTTAAAGAAGATTTGTAAACAAACATAACACTAACTAAACCTGACAATGACTCGTTGCGACAATGCCTGGTATGTAGTTATTAAACAACCACTAGTTTTCGCAGTGGGTCGATTGCAGCACTGTAAAATAAAATTTACTTAATTCTTTGATACACATTCGTATAAACATGTAACTTAAATTAGTGTCTTAAATTAACCCCAATAATAGGGGAGAGACGGATAGTACCGGGCACTTAAGCTATTTGGTCGATAATTTATTTTCGGTGAGATGAAAGAACAAAATTTAAACAGTATATGAAAATATGGGGAGCGCGGTGGCGCAGTTGGTTGAGGCACTGCGCTACGAACCGGAACGTCGCGGGTTCGATTCCCGATGTTGTCATTGGAATTTTTCACTGACATAATCGTTTCGGTCGCACTATGGCCCTGGGGTCGACTTAGCCTCTAACAGAAATGAGTACCAGGAATCTTTCCTGGGGGGTAAAGGCGGCCGGTGCGTAGGGCTGACAACCTTACCACCTTCATGTGCCGATTGTCTATAAATCTGGGAGCCTCAACCTCCTGGAGCCCTAAGGGCCTGTCTAGGCCTGTAATGGGATTGCTTTACCTTTACCTTTGTATGAAAATATATAATTGAGAAGGAAGTACCAGAGACATATAGAAAATGAATGGAAAATGGATATGGGAAAAAAAAGAGAAAAGGAGTTAAAGGTAAAAAGTAGGTACAGTGACGATATATCAATTAAATAATTCCCCTTTGAATCTCAACGGGCTATTTCCAATAGAAGAGTACAGTTATGAAGAATTATTAAGATAAGGCAGTAGAGAAATTATAATAAATGGTTTTCATTCTTTCAGTCTACTGGAATAAGAAACAGCTACATTTCTTCATGCCCCGTAACTTTCCATAAGGACACCACAGCAAACACCGCTGTGTGTTCTTTACTACAGTAAGAGACCGACGCTTGCAGTAAATTACGAGGAACAAAAGATATTCTCATCCGCGTGTCAAGGAAGTTTCAGTGGACAGGAAGTTACATCCCGCCGGAATTTCCTCGTACTGTTCTGTTTTATTGTATTGTAAATCAGATCGGGTGGGTAGAGAAGTTTAAAACGACCCGGCTTCAGAACACATAAATATCCCTTGTTTGTCGTACAACCGTCAGGCAATGCAGTTTAAATCTTCCTCTAGTAGAAAAGACTACATTCGCAGTGAAAGAGACGTGACATCATGCAGTTCCCAAATGGAGTTGACCTCACAGCACTATACGAACTCTACTCCAGTGCATTTCATTGCTCTCTACGGCTCCAAAGAATTCTACATCTTACGCTCTAATATAAAACTCACAAATCCAATATATCCTAAGGTACTTTATAATTACAAACTGAAGTATATTTTATTGCACTATACAGCTGCCATCTCCAGCACATTCAAATATACTATACAGCTGCCAACTCCAGTATATCCCATTGGAATGCACAATTTCATACTGCAGTACATAATATGGCACTCTACATCTGCCAAATTTAGTATAATCCATTGCACTCTATATTTGCCAATTTAAATAGAACGCATTGCGCTGTATAGCTGCCAAATCCAGTACAGCTCACTGCACTGCATACTGCCAACTTCAATACATCTCACTGTACTGCATACTGCCAACTCCAGTACATACCACTGTACTGCATACTGCAAACTCCAGTACATCTCACTGCACTGCATACTGCCAACTCCAGTACAGCTCACTGCATTGCATACTGCAAACTCCAGTACATCTCACTGCATTGCATACTGCAAACTCCAGTACATCTCACTGCACTGCATACTGCAAACTCCAGTACATCTCACTGCACTGCATACTGCCAACTTCAATACAGCTCACTGCACTGCATACTGCCAACTCCAGTACATCTCACTGCATTGCATACTGCCAAATCCAGTACATCGCACTGCACTGCATACTGCCAACTCCAGTACAGCTCACTGCATTGCATACTGCAAACTCCAGTACATCTCACTGCACTGCATACTGCCAACTTCAATACAGCTCACTGCACTGCATACTGCCAACTCCAGTACATCTCACTGCATTGCATACTGCAAACTCCAGTACATCTCACTGCACTGCATACTGCCAACTTCAGTACATCTCACTGCATTGCATACTGCAAACTCCAGTACATCTCACTGCATTGCATACTGCAAACTCCAGTACATCTCACTGCATTGCATACTGCAAACTCCAGTACATCTCACTGCACTGCATACTGCAAACTCCAGTACATCTCACTGCACTGCATACTGCCAACTTCAATACAGCTCACTGCACTGCATACTGCCAACTCCAGTACATCTCACTGCATTGCATACTGCCAAATCCAGTACATCGCACTGCACTGCATACAGCCAACTCCAGTACAGCTCACTGCATTGCATACTGCAAACTCCAGTACATCTCACTGCACTGCATACTGCCAACTTCAATACAGCTCACTGCACTGCATACTGCCAACTCCAGTACATCTCACTGCATTGCATACTGCAAACTCCAGTACATCTCACTGCACTGCATACTGCCAACTTCAGTACAGCTCACTGCATTGCATACTGCAAACTCCAGTACATCTCACTGCATTGCATACTGCAAACTCCAGTACATCTCACTGCACTGCATACTGCCAACTCCAGTACAGCTCACTGCATTGCATACTGCAAACTCCAGTACATCTCACTGCACTGCATACTGCCAACTTCAATACAGCTCACTGCACTGCATACTGCCAACTCCAGTACATCTCACTGCACTGCATACTGCCAACTTCAATACAGCTCACTACACTGCATACTGCCAACTCCAGTACATCTCACTGCACTGCATACTGCCAAGTCCAGTACATCTCACTGCACTGCATACTGCCAACTTCAATACAGCTCACTGCACTGAATACTGTCAACTCCAATACATCTCACTGCACTGCATACTGCCAACTTCAATACAGCTCACTGCACTGAATACTGTCAACTCCAATACATCTCACTGCACTGTATACTGCCAACTCCAGTACATCTCACTGCACTGCATACTGCCAACTCTAGTACATCTCACTGCACTGCATACTGCCAACTCCAGTACATCTCACTGCACTGCATACTGCCAAATCCAGTACGCCCCACTGCATTCAACGCTTTAGCAAAGTTTCTTCCTCTTCGTATTCTTGAAACTGTAGCCTGATAGTATCGGCATTTTAAGGCTGGCAGGCTTGAATGTGAATAATTTGAATTTGAGTGTTCGATTCCGTTAAACGTAAATTTGAAAGTTTTGGGCGTATGGTGCGTTGAGAAAGCTGCTTTTCTTCTTGCCTAGCATTAAAACTTCTTCAAGAGAGCATAAGGCCAATAAAGTAGTTTATAGTTGAATGTCATGCCTAAAGAAAGTTGTCATCTACATATGTGTTCAAAATATTACACTTATTGCATGAGAAGATTCATGCATTTTTCAGCGACCTTTGCACTTATCATTTTCCTTTGCAATTCGCAAATAATAAGAATTGTGCCACCTAATGCTTCTCTCACAGATGTTTCCAGTTACTATCGTACGAACGACAAAGTGGCAAGAGTTTGCTGCCACCTTCTACTCCTGTCCATAAATGTGACAAGTTAATAATTTGCATACATGAAACGTAAAGGTCAATTTGTCCCCTTTTCACAACATGAAAGCACATAGGTGCAGTGAAGATATAGCTCTAGCCATTCTTAACCTCGACACTAGATGGAAATTAGTGATTAACTTCACAACACTGTGTCTTTATATCTGGGGAAATTTATATGGCTAACGAGAGAATATGTAAATTGTTTCTTGTATAAACCGTAGAATGTGAAATGTACGTGCTGGTAATTGAGAGGACATGTATAGGGGTGATCTGTTCTGTGTGGCTGCGTACCGGAAGTGCTGAAGACACGAAAGAATTGAGAGTAGTATTCCAATGAGTTCAGTAAATGGGCGGTTCTTTGGATATTGTAACTATATTCGTCTGGTTATGGACCTACAGATACAGTTATGGCAACTTGGCTTATTTGGAACTGTTACATTGATATTTACACAGCCAGACTGGAGAAAAGCCTAAAATTTTCAGAAACTCGGGTAAAGGTGACCAAAATTCGAAACGGATATCTATGAAATAATAAAGTACAGTGTCTTCGTTAAACAAATCTGACGGTTGTTAAGAGAGAATCTTTGAAAATCTGAATACAAATACACCAAAGTACATGCAGTCACACACAAAAAAAGGAAAGCAGTATAATTGTCTCAATAATTTCTGGATATTGGCGCGAAAGGCTAAGAGCGAGTCACTTGTACAGTGACATTGTAAAGTTTTGTTTTTTGTCCCTCACAAAGTAGACTTAACCTGATATTCTTATTTTATTCATACCGTGTATATTCTTATAATTAATAATTAATCTTATTCATCTCGTAGTACGCGATGGTAATCTTCGCAAGTAATGTTTTAAAACAAACATTTCGCTGTTAAATAATAACAATCACTGACACGTACCTGTAAACATCTTCTAATTGTTTTGAGTGTGACATCACGTGATATAATCCTTCTACTTCTAATTTTTGACTCTTACTTTCATGAGACTCATTCCTGCTGTAGGTGGGTCGGAATAGCTCAGCCAGTATAGTGACTCGCTACGAGCTGGACGGTCTGGGGATCGAATCCCGGTGGGGGGTGAGATTTTCAGCACCCGTCCAGACCGGCCCTAGGGCCTACACAGCCTCCTGTACAATGGGTACCGGGTTATTCCCGGGGGTAAAGCGGCCGAGGCTTGGCGTTGACCCCCCACCCTCATCTAGTGCCAGGGTTAAAGAAAGAGTAGAGCTATACTTCTACTCCTCCTCTGGGCCTTCATGGCCTGGTCTAGGGCGAACTTTACCTTTACCATTCCTGTTGTTACCCATTTCATTGTCTGTTACAATTTGTACACTCAGTCCCCTCAGCTGTTATACACTCCCGTTAATAAAACCGTCTTTCTTCTTTGTTTGCCTTTCTTTTGTTCGCAAACACCGATCGACTTCAGTTTCCTTACGCCTCAACTCTTAAACAAATTTAGTTGCCTCTTCCACCGCTTTTTCCTCTGTCAAGTAGTGTTCCCTCCAGTTCCAAGTTTTAGACCTTCGTGGCAATTGTTCAAGTGTTCAAGTGTTCAAGGTGTTGGATTGGCAAACTAATTAACATTCTTCAGTTTGAATAAATCTGTGAGTACCTTACAGAGGTTTGAGGGCTTGCGATTGTCGGGAGGTATGTGGGAAGGTAAGCAACTGGGTCGTGACCCTTCAACTGATGGCCCAACAGGAGATCTAAAAGAGAGTCACCCTTCAACTCATGGCCCAACAGGAGATCTAAAAGAGAGTCACCCTTCAACTCATGGCCCAACAGGAGATCTAAAAGAGAGTCACCCTTCAACTCATGGCCCAACAGGAGATCTAAAAGAGAGTCACCCTTCAACTCATGGCCCAACATGAGATATAAAAGAGAGTCACCCTTCAACTCATGGCCCAACAGGAGATCTAAAAGAGGGTCATCCTTCAACTCATGGCCCAACAGGAGATATAAAAGAGAGTCATCCTTCAACTCATGGCCCAACAGGAGATATAAAAGAGAGTCACCCTTCAACTCATGGCCCAACAGGAGATATAAAAGAGAGTCACCCTTCAACTCATGGCCCAACAGGAGATCTAAAAGAGAGTCATCCTTCAACTCATGGCCCAACAGGAGATCTAAAAGAGAGTCACCCTTCAACTCATGGCTCAACAGGAGATCTAAAAGAGTCACCCTTCAACTCATGGCCCAACAGGAGATCTAAAAGAGAGTCACCCTTCAACTCATGGCCCAACATGAGATATAAAAGAGAGTCACCCTTCAACTCATGGCCCAACATGAGATATAAAAGAGAGTCACCCTTCAACTCATGGCCCAACAGGAGATCTAAAAGAGAGTCATCCTTCAACTCATGGCCCAACAGGAGATCTAAAAGAGAGTCACCCTTCAACTCATGGCTCAACAGGAGATCTAAAAGAGTCACCCTTCAACTCATGGCCCAACAGGAGATCTAAAAGAGAGTCACCCTTCAACTCATGGCCTAACAGGAGATCTAAAAGAGAGTCACCCTTCAACTCATGGCCCAACAGGAGATCTAAAAGAGAGTCACCCTTCAACTCATGGCCCAACAGGAGATCTAAAAGAGAGTCACCCTTCAACTCATGGCCTAACAGGAGATCTAAAAGAGAGTCACCCTTCAACTCATGGCCCAACATGAGATATAAAAGAGAGTCACCCTTCAACTCATGGCCTAACAGGAGATCTAAAAGAGAGTCACCTTTCAACTCATGGCCCAACAGGAGATCTAAAAGAGAGTCACCCTTCAACTCATGGCCCAACAGAAGCTCTAAAAGAGAGTCTCCTTATATCTCCAGATTTATAATCTGATGATGGCAAATACAAGACTTGCTGAAAGGTCGAGAAATCTTCACACCTCTATGCGACTTCGAAAGCCAATAAAATACACTGTGTTCTGTAATGTTCGGAGACCAGCAATTTCGCCTCCTGCGCTTTGTTCTACACAAAAGTGTTTAAATTTCCCGCGTTTATCAAAGATCGTATTTCGACTCTAAAAAAGGTAAAGGTAAAGCAATTTCTCTACAGACCTGGACAGGCCCTGAGGGTTCCAGGAGGTTGAGGCTCCCAGATTTCAAGACAATCGCTACATGAAAGTGTTAAGGTTGTCTGCCCTAGACACCGGCTGTCTTTACCTCCCAGAAAATATTTCTGTTACTTATTTCTGTTAGAGGATGAGTCGATTCCAAGGCCATAGTGCAGCCGGAAGGATTATGTCAATGAAAAATTCCAATGACACCATGGGGAATTGAACCCGCGACCTTCCAGCTTGTAGCGCAGTGTCACCGTGTGCTCCCCTATTTTCACTGCATCGGTGCCATAACTAGTTTGACACAAAACTCGCTCCGCACACTTGACATTACTCTCCTTTTAATTGCTGCTCACAGGACCGAGTCAGCAAAGTGGAACTTATCAGACTGAGTGACGAAACAAAAGAAATATGTTGTCCTTTACTCAAAACAATAAAGTTGACTTTCACAGCTTCCGTGGCAGCTTACTGGTCACAAATAAGAGACTGTCGGCTTTTCTTGGCGCAAAACATTGTCAAGGTCAACTGTTAACTCCTCAGTCAATAACTACACATTCATTGCTAGCACGTCACGTAAAGAGTTGGTCGGGCCGCCAACTCCCTTAGCTTATTTACTGTTCAAAACCTTCTGCGACAGTTTTATTCACACGAGAACTTTACCGACAACGTCAGGATCAGGGTTCTGCTTTTCGCCAGCGTGCCCATATCAGTTCTAGGCCCCACCTAACTTTACATGCAATGGAAGCTTCTGGCTCTCTCTACGGGCTTAAAGCGGCAGGTGCATTAGGGTGACTTCTCACCTTCATCTAGTGCCTAGGCTGAAGGTAGAATGGAGGTCTACCTCCACTCCCATATCTTCAAGGCCTGGTGCCTATTTGAGTGCAGGACCGAAAGCACAATACGTTTACCTGTCCTTCGGGTATGAAATTCGTCATCAGCTGTGTTCACATTCTACCGCATTTCTCAGCATCTCCTCCAATATTATCCTTATACTTGTCCTGAAATTTTTTTTGTCTTCAATCTAGTATTTTTTCATTTAAACAAAGCGTATTTCTTGCGTTATTTCTTGAGTAACAATTCCATCACAATTTTATAGCTGCTTGCCCTTCATCGACCTTTCTTCAAATAGTCTGTGTCTTGCTAATGCCGATTCTTTTATGTTATTACTATGATATGGAAATTTAGGGCTGATCAAAACAATTATATATATGCTAAGCATCATCCATCCTAATTATGTAGGGTCTTCTATTGTACATGGGGTATTGTGTTTTTCCCGGTGTAAAGCGACCGGGGCGTGGTGCTGGCCACCCACTCTTTTCTAGCACCGAGGTTGCGAATGTGTTGGAACTATACCTCCGCCTCCTCTCTGTGCCTGAAATGGAATGTCATGGGGTGACCTTTACCTTTATATTATTATTGAACTTGGTAAAAACATCCAATTTGAAAACACTGCCGTCTTTAACTATTCAGAGTCTGAACGTAAATAATGATTAAAAGGTGAGTTAATACTACATAGAAAACACACTGTATCTGCATTACAAATACGGATTTTTTAATGCTATTTAGGGAAATGATCGCTATTGGATTTGAGAATTACACAAGGAGCACTGCAAAAATAAATTTTACACAGTTATGTGTGTTAGGTCAGATGGCATCTACAGGGTAATACTTATCCATTAAAAGGTTAAATTGTAGAAATCACACACATTGATTCAAGTTCTCAGATTATAACACGTGTCTTACTGTCTATGAAGATCTCTCTGGAAAGGCGGGAAAAAATAATTTATTGTCACAATAATATACTGCTTATAAGGAAGCCCAATTTTTAAACGGAAAACCCTACTTAATGTAACAAGTAACAGCATTCTTTGGAAAGTCTAATTTTTCTGCTTTAAAAAGTTGTGCTGGGCCAATTCGGCAGACACAAGATCTGAGCTATTAGTGTAAAGCTACATTTGCTGGCGTACTGAAAATTATATACCTTCTCATAAGTTTGACGGTTGGATAAATTTAACTTTCAAAACACAGTATCTTGTTGCAAATTAATCTTGCTACGTAATTGAAGTATACTGCTTGCACATAAATGCGTTGTATCTTTAAATATATCATAACAGCATATATTTAAATATTTTGATAATAAACACCTGCGATTAAATTGGGGATGGAATATAAATGATTCAAAAATATAATGGGGTATGGACATTAAGGTACGGTTGGAAGGTCCTAGGGAAGGGAAATGTTTGACAGAGTAAGCATAAATAGGAGGATATTACAAGGTATTAAGGGAAATTTTTAAATTTTCAAACAAGTCTTTGAAGATCAAGGCACAAGTAAATCACTGTAAAAAGAGGGGACCTTAGGTATATATGTCTACAATTTGTTAAATGCAGGCAATGTGTGTACATATCGGGAGGTGGTGTTTCCAACAGCCAGGCAAAGCCTAATGAAGATCTTTTTGAAATTCAAGGGGGGAAACTTTTCCTTCGCATTATCTTCCTCATTCCTGTTCGTTCCTACACTCTTCCATTAAAGTAGTGGATTAAGTTACATATCCATCCGTTAGATGTCACCTGAGTACGTATGTGAAAATGAATATGTCGTAAGGTCATAACATACTCACATAGCCATAAACCGACTCCTGTCTTTTACAGTGACTTGAATCGAAGAATCGCCTTATGAGACAGTTATTTTAAAATCTCGAACGCCATGTGCCGCTCTATTTTCCGAGTAAACAGCAAAATGAAATGTCAATTGAAAATTCAACAGGAAAATTCAGCATTTCCCATCACCAAGTACGGTTTCCACACACAAATATATTAATGATTCATTATTATATATATATATATCACGCCCCTTAAGGCAGTTTCAATAAGTCTTCTAACAAGAATCATAAATTAAATTTGAATGCTGAAATTTAAATTGTACATAAGAAGAAGCAATATTATTAAGGGCTCAAATAGTGACAGCTGGAACGTAACTGACGAGCTTTTTAATCGATGTCTCACAAATAGTTTCTAAAGCTCAACTGAGATTTTGTTAGTGTGACTGACAGGGGTTGTGTTTGCCAGCAATAAAAAAAAACATTGCAAATTGTGTACTGCATAAAGTGTTACACAAATTTGACAAAGTTTATGTACTTTCAAAATGTCATACTGTTTCACAGTACAAAAGTAAATATGTCATTTACACCCATACGAAGCTACAGAATTTGATAGAGAGAATTTGAAACATATAGAGATAAACCGAAAGATACACGTAATATTAAAAATAAATTTTGTGTGAGGGAAAGTGGAGTGAAATAAACAGATGAAAAATTAAATTAAGTTATAAACCAACCGATGTACACTAAAACCACTTTTTAAGTAGCTTTATTATAAAATTGTTAAAATTGTACCCCTACACGTGTTTCGATCCTAAGATCATCATCAGGGGGGTTTATTGCTAAAAGCTACAGTCACTTCAACACATGATTTAAAATATTCTATCTGCACTTTGAAACATAAGTTAGAATCTTTTTACAAGATTTTAACTAATGTTTCAAAGTGCAGATAGAATATTTTAAATCATGTGTTGAAGTGACTGTAGCTTTTAGCAATAAACCCCCCTGACGATGATCCTAGGATCGAAACACGTGTAGGGGTACAATTTTAACAATTTTATAATAAAGCTACTTAAAAAGTGGTTTTAGTTTACATCGGTTGGTTTATAACTTAATTTAATATGAAGAAGATGCACGGTGTCAACAGTGTGAAAGATGAAGAATTGTATTTAATGACGGTCATTTTTGAAAAGGATAATTATTCGTGTTTTATAAAAGGCGGGTAACTTATTTACCGGATAAGCAACTTCAGTTTTTGAAGAAACACATTAAAAGATAAGAAGCATGCCTCCATGTGTGTAACATGCAATGGCTTCAGATAATTCGGAGCGGACTTTAGCAACACGTGTCACAGTCACGTGTGTCATGTTCTGACTAATGACGATAATGCCACAATAATGGGGCTTCAGTTTTTAACAGAATTATGTGGATTCCAAAGCAAAACCAATCTGCAGGTGCTGTAACAGCGCAATCAGCTATGCAAATACACAGCTGGAGTTTAAAACAGTATTACACGGGTAGCCAACCCTTCGATCGCGATCGACTGGTTGAGTGCCAATGTTTATTCTGTAGATATTTAGGTGTTTTTAAATATATCAGAGCTTCCAGAACTCTGAGAGAGATTCGAATGATCCTGCAGAAACATCGTATAAGAGAATACACATGTAAAACATTTTAGAAAAAATATTCTTCCAGGATTTTCGCTTTTTTTTGTCTTCATCTTTTTATCTACTATTCCTGAATTCTTCGTGTGTAGTCTAAAATGCAATTACTACAGTCTTCCTTCTCGTGTGGAATAATAAGTTTAGATCGCCAACTGTGCCTTCTATGTCTCTGTATTTTCCATCTTTATTGTACTGAAGTCGTAAAAGTCTAGTTTCGTTACTACTTGTTCTCTTCTCGTAAACAGCGAGATGTCCTATTCTATATATTTGTGTCGTTCTACAAACTGTGCATATTTTGAGCTCTCTAACGTCACTTTCTCGTAAACAGCGAGATGTCTATTCTATATATTTGTGTCGTTCTAAAAACTGTGCATATTTTGAGCTCTGTGACATCACTTTCTCGTAAACAGCGAGATGTCCTATTCTATATTTGTGTCGTTCTAAAAACTGTGCATATTTTGAGCTCTGTGACATCACTTTCTCGTAAACAGCGAGATGTCCTATTCTATATATTTTGTGTCGTTCTAAAAACTGTGCATATTTTGAGCTCTGTGACATCACTTCTCTTAACAGCGAGATGTCTATTCTATATATTTGTGTCGTTCTAAAAACTGTGCATATTTTGAGCTCTGTGACATCGAGTCTTTCGAAATTTCTGCAGAATTTTTTTTATGAAGTGAATAGCAAATTTTGTTATCATACTGCTGACACTGGAAAGGTATTAACTGAAATATTGTTTCTTCTTTTGCGGGCAGTGTTTTGCTGAATTATGTTATTATGTAAGATAATAATCATAGAAACAAATGGTCTTTCAGTACGGCATTTTTCGACCTATATAGTTCCTCTTTAGGTTACTGAAAACGTAAGAGTTTTTTGATGGTTATTCTACTACATGACACTGCTAGTGATGTACATATACATACATATACAAACAACATTCCATGGATCCATATATATATATATGTAACAAAACAATAGGATGTGGAGCAAGCCATAATACAAAATATACACAATTTTACAGTGCAAAATACTGTAAAACGTTTACAAAACAGTATTATAGATCATCTTTACACATAAAAAATTCATCTACAGAGTAAAGGGAATGTGTAATTAAGTATTTTCTTAAGGTTAATTTAAATTTGACTTTTCATTCTTAAGGATTATCAGACTTCGTAGTAAGCCGTTGAAAATTTTTATACCAGCATAACATACCCTTTTTTTCTTTTAGAAAAAAGATAGGTTGGCATTTGTTCTATGAAGATGGTGTTTGTTCATTGTATTAATATTGTGTATAGAAGAATTTGTTGTGTTTACTGGATTGTGTTGTCTGTTCAGAGGGTGTTTTCCTAGGTTTATGTCTTGTTTCATGTTTGTGTGATTTTTGTGTCGAAAATCGTGTTATTGATGACGGAGTTGTCGTGTTATTGGTGGCGGATTTGTCGTGTTATTGGTGACAGATTTGTCGTGTTATTGGTGACGGAGTTGTCGTGTTATTGGTGACGGAGTTTGTCGTGTTATTGGTAACGGAGTTGTCGTGTTATTGGTGACGGAGTTGTCGTGTTATTGGTGACGGAATTATCGTGTTATTGGTGACGGAGTTGTCTTGTTATTGGTAACTGAGTTGTCGTGTTATTGGTGACGAAGTTGTCGTTTAGCCGCAGCTGTCCATACCGGCTTGGCCAACGTGGCCAAGAGCTGATTTTCCACCCTACTGACAAAATTATGGTTACTGGCCTTTGAAATGCGTGTCCAAATACCCGAACACGAATTTGATTCCCGAAATGAATTGTAGTTTAAAGTAATTTTGCTTTACATGTTTCTGCAAGACAGTAAATTTGACAGAGACCACTGTATTGAATTGATTTCTCGTGGGTTGTATGGGGAAAGTTGCTGGTACCGTGAGGATTTACGGTGACGTGTGAGATGTAAGAGAAAGTGGCAAGATAAAACTGCTGGGAAAGCAAGGCATTGAGACAACATATCGACAGCGGAAAGAGAATTAGTGACGTTACGGCCACTGTCACCAGGAAATTTGCGCTCTCTGTCGAGGGGTTAAGGAGATTAGACTGAGGGCAGAAGGCGCTTGTCCCGCTCTTTTCTGCCGAAATAAAGTCACATGAAAAGTCACACTATTCATTAATTTCGCAGTCTGTCTTACTACAGGCATGTAGCCTCTTCCAAAGCGAGTTCTGCACAGAGTGCCAGATAGTGCTTACTCTTTCAATTACCAGTATCCTCTCGTTTTCTTAATAAAAGGTCATCCAGTAGTTGCTTACGTCTTCTTCCTCATATATTTTATACCATAAAATAGGTAGGGGTGGTAGAAATGTAGCTCTAACCATAGTTCATCTAGGCGCCATATGGTGTAGGTGGTCAATGTCACACAGCGGCAGCTTTAGATTCTGGAACAGACTCAGTACCCATTGTACAAGACGCTGGTTGGACCTGGGTGCCTGTCTGGAAGTGTACGGACAATGTCGCCACCACCCGAATTCGAATCCCGGGCCGTCCAGGACGTAGCGAGGTGCTTTACCGAGTACGATATCCCGGCTGTAAAAAAACACGTAGTACCTACGGTAATTCATGTACGAAACTCAGGAAAGGAGGCCTCGGGTTCTATTTTATGCTAGTGGATACCTGTCGCACTGTAGGAGACGAGTTTTTAAGGAAATCTGAATACCAGATGAGGTAGAAAAAACTGAATCGGACGGCACATCCTTTGGGAAACTTTGCCTGTCCATTAAAAACAGCATCCTTACTCAACTTTTAAATGAAATAAGGTAGATATAAAACCAACAAATGCACATCAGTAATGCTCCTTATTCAAACTTCTGTGGTGCTGATATGTTTTCTTCATTTAAACCGGATGGGGTAATTCGTTTTTAGGTACAACGTGTTTGCACCGTGAATGGATAAGCTGTGCTGTACTTTACTGTACTGTACTGTACTGTACTGTGCTGTAATTTACTGTACTATACTGTACTGTACTTTACTGTACTGTACTGTACTTTATTGTACTGTGCTGTACTGTACTGACTTTATTGTACTGTACTGTACTGTACTGTACTGTACTATACTTTATGTACTGTGCTGTACTGTACTGTTCTTTACTGTACTGTACTGTACTGTACTGTACTTTACTGTACTGTAAACTGTACTGTACTGTACTGTACTGTACTGTACTGTACTGTAACTGTACTGTACTGACTGTACAATGTACTTTATACTGTACTGTACTGTACTGTACTGTACTGTACTGTATGTACTGTACTGTAAATGTACTGTACTGTACTACTGTACTGTACTGTACTCGTACTGTACTGTACGTACTGTACTGTACTTTACTGTACTGTACTGTACTTTATTGTACTGTGTGTACTGTACTGTACTGTACTGTACTGTACTTACTGTAACTGTACTGTACTGTACTGTACTGTAATGTACTGTACTGTACTGTACTTTATTGTACTGTGTTGTAACTGTACTGTACTGTACTGTAACTGTACTGTACGTAAGTACTGTACTGTACTGTACTGTACTGAACTGTACTGTACTGTACTGTACTGTACAGAACTGTACTGTACTGTACTGTACTGTACTGTACTGTACTGTACTACTGTACTGTACTGTACTGTACTGTACTGTACTGTACTGTACTGTACAGTACTGTACGTACTGTACTGTACTGTACAGTACTGATACTACTGTACTGTACTACTCTTTGTTACTGATGTTACTGTACTGTACTGTACGTACTGTACTTACATGTACTGTACTGTACTGTACTGTACTGTACTGTACTGTACTGTACTGTACTCTTATTGTACTGTGTATGTACTGAACTGTACTGTAACTGTACTGTACTGTACTGTACTAGTACTGTACTGTATGTCGTAACTGTACTGTACTGAATACTGTACGTACTGTACTGTACTGTACAGTACTGTACTGTACTGTACTGTACGTACTGTACTGTACTGTACTGTACTGTACTGTACTGTACTGTACTGTACTGTACTGTACTGTACTACTGTACGGCTGTACTGGACTGTACTGTACTGTACTGTTACTGTACTGTACTGTAACTGTACATTACTGTACTAGTACTGTACTTTATTGTACTGTGTTGTACTGTACTGTACTGTACTGTACTGTACTTTACTGTACTGTAGACTGTACTGTACTGTACTGTACTGTACTGTACTGTACTGTACTTTATTGTACTGTGTTGTACTGTACTGTACTGTACTAGTACTGTACTGTACTGTACTGTACGCTGTACTGTACTGAATGTACTGTACTTACTGTACTGTACTGTACTTTATTGTACTGTGTCTGTACTCGTACTGTACTGTACTTACTGTACTGACTTACTGTACTGTACTGTACTGTACTGTACTGTACTGTACTATACTGTACTGTACTGTACTGTACTGTACTGTACTGTAGCTGTATCTGTACGTTGTACTTTACTGTACTGTACTGTATTATTGTACTGTCGTGTACTGTACTGTACTGTACTGTACTGTACTTACTGTAACTGTACTGTAACTGTACTTATATTACTTGCTGTCTGTACTGTATTGTACTGTACTGTACTGTACTGTACTTTGCTGTACTGTACTGTACTGTACTGTACTGTACTGTACTGTACTGTACTGTACTGTATTGTACTGTACTGTACTGTACTGTACTTTGCTGTACTGTACTGTACTGTACTGTACTGTACTGTACTGTACTATACTGTAATGTACTGTACTGTACTGTACTGTACTGTGCTCTACTGTACTGTGCTGTACTGTAATGTACTGTACTGTGCTGTACTGTACTCTACTGTACTGTACTGTGCTGTGCTGTACTGTGCTGTACTGTACTCTACTGTACTGTACTGTGCTGTGCTGTACTGTACTGTACTGTACTTTGCTGTAACTGTACTGTACTGTACTGTACTGTACTGTACTGTACTATACTGTAATGTACTGTACTGTACTGTACTGTACTGTGCCTGTACTGTCTGTACTGTAATGTACGTACTGTGCGTACTGTACTTATGACTGTCTGTACTGTACTGTGACTGTGCTGTACTGTCTGTACTTGCTGTGCTGTGCTGTGCTGTGCTGTGCTGTGCGTGCTGTGCTGTGCTGTGCTGTGCTGTGCTGTGCTGTGCTGTGCTGTGCTGTGCTGTCTGTACTGTGCTGTGCTGTACTGTACTGTACTGTACTGTACTGTACTGTACTGTACTGTACTGTACTGTACTGTACTGTAATCTATACGGAGCTTTATTTTTAACACTTTTAGCACTTATAAGTTTTTTAACATCAATTAAATCACAGTTTTAACATTATAACTACTTATTGATACATTAACGACTTATGCAGTGACAATTATCATTTTATTCTTATTACTTTTTTATATATGTGTATATTCTGCCAATTGTCTAACAGAATTTGCCATACACGCTGTACACGGTGAGCAAATTTGTAGCTCCCTGGCCAGGATATCGGCCGAAACCTGTAAGAGCTTGGTATAATTAATATAAAACGTTGTGCAACTAGTTGGTGGTAAATTTGTGTGTATTAAACTGTTGTACCGAAGATGTGCAACATCAAATGTGTACATAAAACTTGCCGGTATATGAAAGAAAACAAGAAAAAAATTATTATTTCTTCTGTTTGGGAAATAAGGCAGAGAGTTCATAATAACCAAAACTCGAGAATCGAGCATCCTTCAGAGAAAATGTAAATAAATCCCTTTGTTATCATATGAAGGAAAACCTTCGGTCGAGGGGAAAATAATCTCCAGCCGCTGCTAGAATACGGGGAATGACCTCTCGAGGAAGAGAAACCCAGCAACACGCTAAGCATTAAAAGCTGCTGTCAGGAAACAGAGAAACACAGACTATAATGTGCAGCTGCTAGAGTTGGAGGTTTCATGGCCGGTGCCTTTACCACTAATATCAGCACGAGTAAGCGGAGGAGGATGAGATGGGCCACCCATACTGAAGGCATGATGGACATTACAAGAATATACAAAGTATGGTCAGGTAACCTGAAAGTGTGAGGTAAAATGGGTAATATATTTGAGGATGAGAGAAGAGTTTTATCCGAATAGATGCTGGAAGTAAGTTGTCTCAGTACACACCATGAAGGAAATACTGCAGTGGAGGTATAGATCCACGCATTCGAAACGCCGGCACTATGGAATTAAATAATCAGTTTTAAGCCCCGCTCTCTTCGTTTTTAAATAAAGGGCCCCTGGTACCCATCCCATAGAAGGCTGGGCCGCCTTCAGAGCCGATCTGGACGTTTCGGCGAAAGGATAAAATAACTTGCTCCTGTCGGGATTCGAGTGTTCTGGAGTTTATAAGTTGAAATAATTGATTGTGGGCAGGGATCATTTAGTAAGATTTTCGAGCACAAAAATTGAAGATAAAACGCAAGTCATTCCTTGACCACATGAATAACATTCAAATCTTCCAGTAATGTCTTACGTTATTGGATAACTTATACCATTCCTAGTCAAGAGATTAGAAAAATTTGCATAAACATGTAGAGAAGGATATTGCCATCAGCTGAAACGTGAGAAGTGGCTTGCGTTTTATCGTTTCAATTTACGCTTTTGTACAGGGTTCCTTTTATAGAGCACGGCACCTCTATCGCCTATAAAGCCTGCATCCGCCGGGACCTCCCGTGACACCTGCGGGCTCAGGGCAATGATAAATTAAACGCCCTGTATTATTACTATTATTACACTATGTTATTACTATTAGTGTTGTTCGAACATTTTTTGCTTACATGATGACCACCGGATAGAAGGTGGAATATTTATTGATCAGGCATATTTGAACATCTGGGACATCTTCAACGAAGCCCTTCCGGTTATTCCATTAAGTCACTTCCGTAACTTTTTCAAGTTCACAGATTGGATGTTTATTCGGAATTTCATACCTTAAGGGCTACGCTATTTAAAAGTGAATCAGTGGCATTATAACGTTTGGAAAACATAGCCAAATATATTGAATGGAAAATTATATATTTTTTTAAATTCAGAAATATTAGTAGCCCTTAGATGTGAAAGTAGTTTTGATTGGTTGGTGACAGACAGCTAGATTGCTCCCATTAATGACTTCTGTAGAAGAAATTATCTCTATTTCTTTTCATTCTTTATTTACTTGCGATAAACTTTAAACTCTTGCTGAATTACGATTAGCAATAAAATTGCTTTATTTTATGCTCCAATTTACGTCACGTAATCCCATGTTGAATAGCCTAAAAGTAAAAGAGTAGCAGTTAAACTGACTTAAACTATCTGAAGCCTAGCAAAGGAAACCCACACATTTCAGTAATCTTTATGGTCTTTTAATTTGTTACTTTACTGAACGCTTTAATTTCACTAGTAAAGTAAAGTTCGCCATATAGCCATACTGTTAACCCTGTGATTATTTAAGTACACTATTACGCTATGAGAATATACAGGGGAGGGAGATCTAACACCAAGCATTAACCTCGGGACTAGATGGAGCTGAGGCGGTTGGCTTTTGTGACCCGTCTGATTTACCCTGGGAAAAGAGTCCATGTTTGTCATCTGACGAGGAGGCTTGGTGAGCCCCAAAGTCGGTCTGCATATGGTGATAAAAATAAAGAGATTATGACCTAGCCGGGTATCAAAGCCCCATTATGGGGGTCGTGCAGCCCATGTTGATGTCACTGTACCGAACGGGTTGCAAAAAGTCCAGGCGGCATAAAATATGATTTGTGCTGCTTGCAGGAAATATGTTGAGCGAAGGCACAGTGGTTAGGCCTTTGCCTTACCGTGCGTTTATTTCATCCTGAAATTGCCTGACTGTCTTTCCATGAAATACTTCATAACTTCCAGGGTCATAATTTTTATGTAAGTTACGTGAAAATCCGTTAACTCTTTCAAAATATTGAAGGACGAGACACACACAGACACACAGACACACACAGACACACGCAGACACACACAGACACACGCAGACACACGCAGACACACACAGACACACACACAGACACACAGACACACGCAGACACACGCAGACACACGCAGACACACGCAGACACACACAGACACACGCAGACACACGCAGACACACGCAGACACACACAGACACACGCAGACAGACGCAGATACACACAGACACACGCAGACACACGCAGACACACACAGACACACACAGACACACACAGACACACAGACACACACAGACACACGCAGACACACACAGACACACGCAGACACACGCAGACACACACAGACACACGCAGACACACGCAGACACACGCAGACACATGCAGACACACGCAGACACACGCAGACACATGCAGACACACGCAGACACACGCAGACACACGCAGACACACACAGTTTTATATTTTATGTTTTCAATACCGAGCATTATAATTCGAATTTTTTAGTATTATCAAAAAAAATGCACTTAATTGTCACAATTTCATAATAATATATTTAAAAACATTCCACTGCTACATGTTTCGGGCCCTTTCGGCCCATCATTAGGGAGAACATCAGATGTTATTAATTATAATAATTATAATATAATATATAATATAATATAAAATAATGTATAATATGATATATAATAATTATAAACAATTACATAGTGTACTTGGTGTGTTGTACATGTAGATCTGCTGATAATTATTCGAGTGGTGATCTGTTACTCTGGAAGCAGTGGATAAAGTCAGCGTGTGGCCGAAATGGAGGTGTTTTAAATATATTATTATGAACCTGTAACAATTAGTGCATTTGTTGGATAATATTTAAAAAAAAGGAAAACGCAGTTAGTTTGGTGATTCTAAGAGCCTCTTCTTTTCCTTTTACGATCTAGAAACAAAGGAAGGATGGTAGGCAGACAGAAGAAAATATTATAAGAAACGAAACGAGGAAGGAAGGATGTTGAAACGTACATCCCAGACTTCTGCAGTGTTACAAAATGCGATCCCCATCTCTCTGTGTTTGTCACTAAGAGCGTAGCGGAAGGCTCACACTGACATCCTACCTGCTGAGACACTGATACACCCACCTGAACCAGACAGCTACATTGCCTTCTTCTGCCGATATTGAGTCTCTGGATATTGGCTCTTTGAGCTGGTGAAATGAGTCTAATCAGCAGGATCCACTGAGGGGGTCGCAATAAGAACACAAAATGAAGATTTGCTCTCCGGTACACTGTGGCTATTCCCACCGCACGGCCTGCGTTCAAATAGTCACATTAACGTGCCATATTGTGCTGTTATTGTAGCTGCTACAGGGATTTGTTTTTGAGTGGCGGCTTGTCTATTAAGCCACATGGAAAAGTTTAAATGGAAAATAAGAAATGTAGGCAACATAAAATTGCTTAATTTACCAGAGGGGACTTCGAAATTGAAGGGGGATTATTTAAGGCCGTGCCATGGCTCAGGCGGTTAGT
The DNA here is from genome assembly GCA_021186555.1 of Reticulitermes speratus. Classification (NCBI taxonomy): domain Eukaryota; kingdom Metazoa; phylum Arthropoda; class Insecta; order Blattodea; family Rhinotermitidae; genus Reticulitermes; species Reticulitermes speratus. The sequence continues at coordinate 43,515,886 of JAJKFL010000006.1, read as the reverse complement.
CGCCGGTCTCTCACCGCGGAGGCCTGGGTTCGATCCCGAGCCGATCCCAGTGGCCGTGCGGTCTAAGGCGTGGGTCTTCGGCCGCTCGCTTACTGGGATTGTGGGTTCGAATCCCACCGGGGGCATGGATGTTTGTGTTGTGTTTGTTGTAAGGACGGTAGCATGGAACGTAAAGTGACATGAAGGACGAAAAGGATTTAAACAGGACAAAAATGGATTAAAGGGGAAAAACCCCGGACAGGCAAAAAAAAAAAAAAAAAAATCCCGGGTCAGTCCATGTGAGATTTTTTGGTGGACAAAGTGGCATTTGGACAGGTTTTTCTCCGAGTTGTCGGTTTTCCTCTGTCAATTTCATTCCACTGGTGTTCCATTAATTGTAAAATTTGGTAAAAAACTGCTCATCTTCATCACAGGATTTGCACAAGAAGCCTTAAGGCTGCGGTGCTTCCGTAGCATCTGCTGCGGGGCCCTTCACCACGGAAAAAGAAACGGGAATTATTTACTTTACATCTACATTATTTTCCCTCCTTTTAATTTCCCGCATTTCTTCGTCTGATTTCTTTATCCATTCCTTTCCTCGGGAAAATATCCATTTGGTTTAGTATCTCAGTATTCAGGTAACACAGTTTCAGAACACGTGGGTAAAAAGTTAAAAAAATACGGAGTGGTCGGAAAGTTTTTTAATCCCAGTATTTTGACTTCGCTTTTTAAATAGACGAGAGACGCAGCCGTGCAGAAAAGCTTAGACCCTTTGAACTTTTCCTGCAAGTGTTCGTAAAGATACATGCGCATGCGCGAGTGTGGGGTATATCGCAGTGCAAGAAGAAGGTTTTATTTTTCTTCAGGAAGGAGAACAACATATTCGAGGAAATCGAAGGCAATCCAGCCAATACGAGTATAATAATTTGGTCTCCAATGTCCGGCTCGAATTTTTTATTCCACATTTATTTTAGTTTCCCGTAAAGAAATACATCCCATGATGACACAGGAAAACTTTGTACCTCAAGTCAGTACGGTTTCAAAGTGACGGGAATTCTGCCTATTTTGCATTTTCTGTAGGGGAATTTCTAGCCGAAACATTTTGCGACCTGTGGATTGGGCGTGGTTTAATGGTGTTGTTTGTACTCTCGAGTGGCCGCCCAAAAGTCCAGGCTTCTCTGCATGTACTAACTCAGTGTGCCGTTTGTCAATCAGCGATTGGCCAAGCAGCGTTAAAACAGAACTGTAGACTAAGTAAACCGCCGGCAATGCATCTGTTGCTGTCAGCCGATAATGCTGCGAGGCTTTTCGCATTGCCCACGGCTGCACGTTGTCCTTGATAGGGAAATAGTGGAGCGCGTACTGTCACAGTGGATATGTGATAGCGATAGTGGAGCGCGTAGTGTCACAGTGGATATGTGATAGCGATAGTGGAGCGCGTAGTGTCACAGTGGATATGTGATAGCGATAGTGGAGCGCGTAGTGTCACAGTGGACATGTGACAGCGATAGTGGAGTGCGTACTGTCACAATGGATATGTGATAGCGATAGTGGAGCGCGTACTGTCACAGTGGATATGTGATAGCGATAGTGGAGCGCGTACTGTCACAATGGATATGTGATAGCGATAGTGGAGCGCGTACTGTCACAGTGGATATGTGATAGCGATAGTGGAGCGCGTAGTGTCACAGTGGACATGTGATAGCGATAGTGGAGCGCGTACTGTCACAATGGATATGTGATAGCGATAGTGGAGCGCGTACTGTCACAGTGGATATGTGATAGCGATAGTGGAGCGCGTAGTGTCACAGTGGACATGTGATAGCTATGGTGATGCAAAAGAACGTAGGGTGTATCTTTAGTAAGACCATAATATCAACGTGTCTGTTTTATGTTACAATGTATAAAAGCGAATAAGTGGAAAGTGATCCTTAAAACAGCAACTAGGTACTGGATACAGTATTCGAGTATTCCAGTAGCTGTAAAATTATCTGAGGACCACAAACTAAACAGAACCGTGCTGCGCGGGTACAAGCGTATGCAGAGTAGAACATAAGGTTTTAACATTAGATTGTCTGGGGCTCTGAAAACGTGTAGTTTGGTACAGATAGATATTAAGTTTTCGAAAAACCCACATCGTCAGAATAGAACACCTTCGACCCTGGAGGTGAAGGCAGCATATTTACCAAAACGTCTACTGACCTACGTATGTAACAAGTTACACGACATCACATGTTATAAGAACGTTATTCGTCGTTTATTTAGAGCAGTGAGACTTCCTATCCCAGGCAATTAAAAAATATATAGCCTAACATAGAATGGGGAAAGCCTGTGAATCATTACTTGGAATGAAGCCTGGAGAGCCTGATGAAGTAATATGAGTGTAAATTTTCAGCGAGATTTGCATATCGCGGATATGAGACTGAAACTGAAATAGATTTCATTTTCACGGCGGCGTAAGCCTGAAATCACGAATTGGACTCGAGTATCATTGTTGTTACTCAATGTAGGAAATTATAAATTATGACAAGGAGAGCGCTACATGACACAAAGTCCGTAGTAAGTTTTGTATTTAGCTTTTTCAAAAGCTGAAATAGGGTGCACCATAACAACATGGTGATAACAAATATGTATGTTTTCCTTAAGGAAAGAAAATACATTAAGGATTCCACACGAAATTTCTTTCAGAAAATGTCGTATTAAATGCAGGCTTATTTAAAAACTTTCCACTCGTTTGAAATACGTTCGACTAACACAAACGAACACAGACATGGTCGAACAGTCCCTATGACGTGGATATACGCTGTCACCCTTAACGCGTGACCTCGCATTACTCGGTGATTGTTACAAAGGCCGCGCGAGAGGGTGGGACAGTGGGACAGTGGTATTACGTCTAATCCAGTGGAGTGTCATGTCATTTGCTGGTCGTATGGTAATGTGCCTTCCAACCAGCAAACCTCCTCTACACACCAGAACAATTTACATTTCAAAATAAAAAAAAAACAATAAATGAATTAATTTACACGCGGAAAATCCCACAAATAAAAACTGTTGACTATAATATGTAAAGGAATATTGGAGGATCTGAAAGTTATATTAAAAATACAATGTAAATCCAATACGAGACCGTACATAGGAACGAGAGCAATCATTTCGTGTGGTGTTTCTTTTCCTGAAACGTGGAACAGTAAAATTACAGGCTGTTGTCCCTTTCAGGCTGTACAAAACCAATATCCGACATTGTGAGACCTGTCGTTCTGAAGGAAGGGTTGTAACGTCGCGTAGCTTTCATATAGGCGCCAAGGGTTTGGAGAAAATTGGTGTTTCCTTCTTCAGAATAGAAAAGTGAACAATGAAGCGAAGGTTCTCACAAAAAATTAATAGCCATCAAGCAACCTACACGGCGTCACAGAGTAGAACGTAGTAATAATCACGTTTCTACGTGTTTAATTACACTACAATTAAATATTGTGTCATATCAAAATAAAGGAGGCCACTTAATCGGTTGTTCGAATATCAGCGTTTACAGTTTATTCTTTAATGTAGTCAGTTTTCGAAAGAAGACATACTCGTAGAATCTTAACTATGTCAGTATTAATAACTTCAGGACGAAATTTATACCACTGGGAGTCACTTTGTCGATACTGTAGAGAAATCGCTTTGAATGTGTGATTGCAGGCAGTCAGTCAGTCAGTCAGTCAGTCGTACACAAACTTACTGAACTGAGACCTCAGGCGATGGCGGCTAGAGATCAGCAGAGCCTCTCCAAGCTCCGTGTAAGACAGTAGCAAAGTGGACAAAATCAAGTGTGCCTAGAACTTGTCGGTTACATTGACTAAGAATTTCAGTGATTTTCTTCATTTTTAGAGCCAATGCTAATTTGTAATTGATAGATGGGTTAAGGCCCTCTTACCCTCAATATTACGGTAACCGACAGCCAAATTGTCTCCCTTCCCTACTTGTAGAGGCAGTCTACTCCACCGACCTGCGGCTGTTGGAACCCTAGATAGCCATCTAGAGGTATTCCCCTTCAGAAAGGCGGGGGCGAGATTTTCCTCACCCGTCCAGACCGGCCCTGGGACCTACCCAGCCTCCTGTACAATGGATACCGTGTCATTCCCGGGGGTAAAGCGGCCGAAGCATGGCGTTGACCACCCACCACCATCCAGCGCCGAAGTTAAAGAAATAGCAGAACTATAACCGAACACTCTCTAGGCCTTCGAGGCCTGTTCTAGAGTGAATTTACCTTTACCTTTACCTTCTATTCCGACGGTGGGCCCGGATAGCTCAGTCGGTATAGCGACTCGCTGCGAGCTCGACGGTCCGGGGATCAAATCCCGGTGGGACGAGATTTTCAGCACCCGTCCAGACCGGCCCTGGGGCCTACCCAGTCTCCTGTGCAATGGGTACCGGGTCATTCCCGGGAGTAAAGCGGCCGGGGCGTGGCGTTGACTACCTACCCATATCCATCGCTGAGGTTAAAGAAATAGTAGAGCTGTAACCGAATATTCCTCTAGGCCTTCGTGGCCTGTTCTAGGGTGAACTTACTTTTACCTTTACCTTTACCTATACCTTCTACTCCGACAGCCAATATTCTAAGGAAAAGCAACTGGAGTAATGAAAAACTGAGAGAAGTCTGTAGTGCAGAAGAGAAGTTTTTAGCTCTCTGGCAACATAAGTGGCTACTTATTTATGTGACACCCTATGAATTATTCCAGTCAATGCAGTGGCTACATTGGACGAGTGAAGAAAGAACATTCGACTCCAGGCAGCGGAAAGACCTTTCTCTTCCGCACTGTTCTGGAACTGCTCTGTGGCCTAACAGCCTTCTGTCCAGTTGGTACCGGGGCACCTTGCACCAAGAGTAAAACGTTTGGGATGCGAAGCCTTGCATGTAGTGCAAAGTTTAGAAATGTGTGGAGCTATACCTACACCGCCCCGTATAGCTTCATGGAATGATGCTTCATTGAGCACGGGGACAATTTTACATTTATCTACACATCGTGTAAGTTTCGGTGATATTGCCTGATTTGTCTTCGGCAAAATGTCACCAGGTAAAAGTTAAAATATAATACTGTCTGAAGAAGAGGGGGTTGAAACCTACGCAGAAGTGTTGTCATGATTTTGGAGAGTTTGTTTTGAAACAGTTACATTTTGTATGGGTCCATGAGTTTGAATTGTACAAAACAGAAGCCTATGCAAATCGTTTCTAAAAGTGAGCCCCAATCAACAGTTAACCTAAAAATAAAGTTATCCCTCTCCTTAATGAAGCACAATAAAATCACCTATTGATTAGTGGAGGTATAGCTCCATCTATTTATAACTTTGGAGATCGCTGGAGAATATTGGTAGGCTTTAACCCTACAAAAGATTCCACCACACATGTCTTGGGCCGGATTGGTCGCCGTGGAAAACAGATAAATCTTTATACCTGCCGAAAATTGAAACCGATTAAGAAAAGTATTAAGCCCTAGAAGAAAACATACTTTATAAAACTTGTCACTCTGAAACTTCGTTTCTTTCATTCCACATAACGAATTAAGACGTGCGTGGCCACCCTCTGTGGTCCAAACGTTAAAGCGGATAGTGCATAATTCGTAATTTGATTTGGTCACGCGGGATGCTGAACTCTATCTTTGTGACTTTAAAGCCGGGACTAGACGGCGCGCGGCTCCTCGAGTGACGTGACATCACTTGCTCGGCCAACAGATCGGAACAGAAAAGACAATCTGGCTACACGACGCGGCGCAGCTCGGCAAATGGCGGACCAGCGGTCTTGCTCGGGTAGGTTCGGCTCGGCTTGTGGAATAACGCGTCGTGTTGTTCTCCTGTGACTGGCTTGGCGTTTAGACTGCAAGCCCCGTGTAGCCGCAACAGCTGCCCGCGCCGAGTCCCTTTGAGGATCGTGAAAAACCGCTTCTGCGGCGATCCAACGAGCCTCGCTCGCCCAATCACAAGCCGCTCCGCGCCAGGCCGGATACATGGCGCGGTCGAATACGATTCTTTGTCAATTACGTCAGTTATGACGTAAAACGAGCCGAGCCACGCGCCGTCTATTTGAGCCTTAACTGGAACCCGTGTTTTATGAAGTCACGAGCCAAAAACAACATATTATTTTATGGAGCTGTTTGTGTCGGGATACTGGTTTATGTAACTTGCCTTATATCTACTAACAACGAATTGTAATATAAGTCACATGCTTATAACCTTCAAGCATACAACTTAGGAAACGAACTGTGTTTGACACACAGTTCAAAGCTCAAAAGGACATTTCTCTTGAAATTATCTTTAAATAACAATGCGGAGTAGATACCCTCTTGAGAACATAAGAGTTACTTGGCGCGCGAAGAGCCTTACGAGGTTTATGGAAAGAGAAATTTATTATATTGTTCAGAAAATTTAAAATTATCAATGTACCGTGCAGTAAAATAAGTCACCATATTCACAAAATTCAGATCAACAAAATGCACAACACTGTTCCTTAGATATTTTTTATTAGAATAACACATTGAAAATTCCAAGGGAATTTTTTAATATATATATCCAGCGCATTTTAACATAAGTTTAAATCAAACCAACTAATGCACAATAATTATTAACAAAGTAAGATGTATTTGTAACCCCTACATATGTTTAGGCAATTAATTTGCCATCCTCAAGGGGCACATAAAAAATCACAAGCATCCATGGCATCCAGATACACATACAGTTATGAATTGGTTACCAACAGTGCACAAAATGAACAATATAAATTCACCATATATATCAGCAACTTCATTATAATTTGATACAATGATACACATACATGCTGTGAAACTGCTACATGTTTCGTCCTTTTTCATTCATCGTCAGGAAGGCACTCAACTAAGGAAAACATATTAATCCTAAAAACGAAGATGAATTTATGCAGCAGATATTTGTATAAAATTTAAATAATAACTATCACGATATACATGGTTTAGTATATGTTTTTAACATTTTCAACCATTTTAATGTTTGTATTTTAACTGTATTATTGCATGTGTTTGATATAACTAAATATTAATTTTTTTGTTGTTGAATGCCTGCATGAGGATGGTTGAAAATGACAGAAAAATTTAGGAGGTTTACCACATATTTCCATATCATTATGCGTGGATGTATGTATGTATGTATGTATGTATGTATGTATGTGTGTGTGTGTGTATGTATGTATGTATGTATGTATGTACGTCTGTGTGTGTGTATGTATGTATGTATGTATGTACGTCTGTGTGTGTGTATGTATGTATGTATGTATGTTATTCACATTTTATTACCCTTTTTTTAATGGTGAAGAGCCCCGCAGCAGATACTACGGACGCACCGAAGCCTTGAGGCTTATTGTGCAACCCTGTGAAGAAGATAATTAGTTTTTTCCGTTTTTCCGTGTAATGGAGCACCGGTGGAATTAAATTGGCAGGGGAAAACCGAAGTACTCTGAAAAAACCTGTCCCAGTGCCACTTTGTCCACCACAAATCCCACATGGACTGACCCGGGATCGAACCCGGGCCTCCGTCTGAGCCATGGGAAGGCCTATTTTCTTACCTTAATTACAGCAGGTGTGTTTGGTGGCACTTTAACATTCGTTTAATTAATGGCTGTATGAACACAACATGACATCTTCCGTTAAGCCTCGTTACTATCTCAATATGGCTGCCTGTGAAGTGACAGAACCGGCAAACATAACACGGAGAATCGCACCGAAATCCAGCAAGTCTCGCGTTGACTGCAGGCCTTGTTCTTTATTCGACACGTAAACACAGTTTATCTTTGCTGGCAGTCAGTTTATACTCGGAATGATCCTCCTTGTGAACTAACCCCCACCCACTACTCTGCCTCGTAAGCCCAATAGCAAGGACGTGCCACGCAGAGGCAAACAGAGCTGTGTCATATGTTGTAACGCTACCGGCCACCAACACAAAGTGGCTCAGTCGGTATATCGTCGCGATTACCACCTGGACAACTTAGCAATTGGGATTCTATTTCCTGCTGGTGGAATGGACTTTATCTTTGCCACAATATCTAGCCGGTTTTGGGACCCAAACAGCGTCGTATTTATTTGGTGCATCAATCGAGAATAATGCGAGTGGGAGGTGACGGTGAACAGTCACTTCCATATAGCGGGCGAGGTTAAGAATGAGTGGAGCCATACCTCTACTCCAGAAGATGTTTCATACCTTAGTGCTTAAACAAGCCCAAAATAATTAACGCTTTTACACATACTAACATAAAATAAACGCATAAGAAAACGGAATTATGCAAACCGCCCTCTTACTATTTTTCTTTTACACAAAATGGATTTATTTTAAATTTTATGCGAGGGGCATATATTTAAGGAAATGGATCTAATTTAGAAAAAAAAGTCTATATTTAGACGCCGCATAACTGTGGAAGTTAAATGCGTCGTTAAAAAAAGAGACATTGTAATACAGAAAACCATCAATTTCAACGAAGGTAAAATTAAAACAAACACTCCGTTGAAACAGAATAATCGTCTAAAATAACATTACTGTCTACTGGAATGTGACGTCATACGATTTCAGAGATATGTATCAATACGCCCTGCGTCTTTATCCGGAAGAATGTAGTACTGAGTGCTGTGAGAATCTGAAACCTCATAAAGGGTTAGTCAGTACACGGATGAGTGTATAGATGGGTGGATGGATGGTTAAGTAAGACAGTACTTTGGTGGAAAGGTGCGTGAAGAGATGGGCAGAAAGCGGGTGCTTATGTGGAATATGAATATTAATACAAATTTGCGTAATTTCAAGCTTCCGCCACGGTGTAAATGGGATATTTGCTCTTCTGGGACCTTACGCAGCGTTAATTGATAGTTAGTTACCGACGTTTCTGGAAAATCCATCGGTTCCATCTTCAAAGGTTAAGCAGTATAAGAAGAATAACCCTTGAAGTTGGGACCAATGAGTTATCCTAAAACTTTGGTAAATATCTATCATTCAAAGCTGCGTAAGGTCCCAGAAGAGCGAAGATCTGAGTGAATTTGTTTTTTTTTTTACGGATAATCCCCTAGCAAGAATAGACCTGACATTTTGTTTATATTCACAGTGCTGAAATTAGAATTGTAATAGGACAGGACTTACGAAAGAGAATCAAAAAGTAAGGTGCTCAGAAGGCTTGTAAACCGCCATACAATATGCGTTAGTTATAGGGGTGATTATATTAAGAAATGATACATTTACATTTGTCAGATATTTGTACAAAAAGTAATGTATAAATTCACTTTACTTTTCGACTTTGCCTTGTACACATATAGGACTAGGCATTCTTCAGATCTTGAGTCGTTGTTATTTGAATAAATTTTCTAAACCAACGAAATATGGCGTGCCATTACCAGTGTCTCTTTTTTGTGGCCAACAGCCAAACTCGGCCCTCGGCCGCCTCATTGCTGAGGTTTCTAGATTACACACAATTAAACACACACACACCCGATAGGACTCCTCTGGACGAGTAATCAGCCCTTCTTCAAGGGTCAAGAAGTCCAATACTTCGTGACCCTTGAACATGGGACCGACAGGTTGTCCCGAAACGTCGGTACAGGGCTACAACTGGACGCCACGTAATATCCCAGAAGAGCGCAGATCTCATCAACATCGTGGCGGAAGTATGAAACCACGGATCGTAATGCAAGATTGTGTGTAAGAAGCTAAGTTTTACTCGTTGGTATTCAAGTTTGTTAGCGAGCAGTTATGACGCGGGGAATTTCTTGACTAGCTGATGACCTGGTAGCTTCTCAAGAAGGACTCTGCTCCATGGAGTTAGTTAGTTAGCGAGTAGTTATGAATAGGAGAAAACGACAGCAAAATCAGTGCTGGAAGATATGTTGAGTTGGTATTTCATTGTACAACTTTATCGCAACAATCTCATAGCATGTTCGTTATTTCAGTATGAACTGCCTTTGCAGATCTCTGAAATTGAATAGCATATTTATTTAGCGAAATATTGACTTCAAACTTAATGTAAATTGCAAAAGTATACGCGTATAAGAGTGGGTGACACTTTATTTATTTATTTATTTGTTCGGTTTGTTTAATGACACTTTTGTACTTGTGACTTCATGACATCTAATAATTCGCTGGCAGTAAATAACGAACTGGAAAGGATCTAAAAGAAAAGGTCGTAACCTACTTCAGTTATTAAAGAAAAAAAAGTACCTTGGTGGGACTGAGAAAACTACAAAAGTTTATGTCAAAAGCCTGGTGTTTTGTCTGAGACTCAAACTGCGGATTTAGTGGATTAAACATGTATTTAAAGGAAAATGGCTTGATATGTCGCAGTGAAATTTGTAGACTGTGGCCAAGCATGAAGATAATAAACACAACACTTTATCAGTGAAAGTTAAACGGAATTTATTACAGTTATATTAATAAATAGCGCAATGCCGATGGGCCAAATTCATGTGGTTCTTCTTCAATGAGCCTTCTGTTACAGGTGACACGTGGCTCTTCTTCAATGAGCCTTCTGTTACAGGTGACACGTGGCTCTTCTTCAATGAGCCTTCAGTTACAGGTGACACGTGGATATTCTTCAATGAGCCGTCTGTTACAGGTGACACGTGGATATTCTTCAATGAGCCTTCTGTTACAGGTGACACGTGGCTCTTCTTCAATGAGCCTTCTGTTACAGGTGACACGTGGTTCTTCTTCAATGAGCCTTCTGTTACAGGTGACACGTGGCTCTTCTTCAATGAGCCTTCTGTTACAGGTGACACGTGGCTCTTCTTCAATGAGCCTTCTGTTACAGGTGACACGTGGCTCTTCTTCAATGAGCCTTCTGTTACAGGTGACACGTGGCTCTTCTTCAATGAGCCTTCTGTTACAGGTGACACGTGACTCTTCTTCAGTGAGCCTTCTGTTACAGGTGACACGTGGCTCTTCTTCAATGAGCCTTCTGTTACAGGTGACACGTGGCTCTTCTTCAATGAGCCTTCTGTTACAGGTGACACGTGGCTCTTCTTCAGTGAGCCTTCTGTTACAGGTGACACGTGGCTCTTCTTCAATGAGCCTTCTGTTACAGGTGACACGTGGCTCTTCTTCAATGAGCCTTCTGTTACAGGTGATACGTGGCTCTTCTTCAATGAGCCTTCTGTTACAGGTGATACGTGGCTCTTCTTCAATGAGCCTTCTGTTACAGGTGACACGTGGCTCTTCTTCAATGAGCCTTCTGTTACAGGTGACACGTGGATATTCTTCAATGAGCCTTCTGTTACAGGTGACACGTGGCTCTTCTTCAATGAGCCTTCTGTTACAGGTGACACGTGACTCTTCTTCAGTGAGCCTTCTGTTACAGGTGACACGTGGATATTCTTCAATGAGCCTTCTGTTACAGGTGACACGTGGCTCTTCTTCAATGAGCCTTCTGTTACAGGTGACACGTGGCTCTTCTTCAGTGAGCCTTCTGTTACAGGTGACACGTGGCTCTTCTTCAATGAGCCTTCTGTTACAGGTGACACGTGGCTCTTCTTCAATGAGCCTTCTGTTACAGGTGATACGTGGCTCTTCTTCAATGAGCCTTCTGTTACAGGTGATACGTGGCTCTTCTTCAATGAGCCTTCTGTTACAGGTGATACGTGGCTCTTCTTCAATGAGCCTTCTGTTACAGGTGATACGTGGCTCTTCTTCAATGAGCCTTCTGTTACAGGTGACACGTGGCTCTTCTTCAATGAGCCTTCTGTTACAGGTGACACGTGGCTCTTCTTCAGTGAGCCTTCTGTTACAGGTGACACGTGGCTCTTCTTCAATGAGCCTTCTGTTACAGGTGACACGTGGCTCTTCTTCAATGAGCCTTCTGTTACAGGTGATACGTGGCTCTTCTTCAATGAGCCTTCTGTTACAGGTGATACGTAGCTCTTCTTCAATGAGCCTTCTGTTACAGGTGATACGTGGCTCTTCTTCAATGAGCCTTCTGTTACAGGTGATACGTGGCTCTTCTTCAATGAGCCTTCTGTTACAGGTGACACCTCCACAACCGACACATGAAACATGTCTGGAAGCTTACCAACCCATTTAAACTTTCAAGTATAAACCAAATGTAAATTTTTTGCTTCTGAAGTTGAAGTTCTATCAACAAGTACAGTAAAAAAGGGAAACAGATTCTTTGTGCTGAAATGCCAGCAGAAGTAATCGCTGATAATGGCCAAGTTGAGCGTCTTAGCTATCATGTTGTAGCAACGTGATGGATGGGGCCCCTGCTGCCACGGCTTCTGGCTCCATTCATAAAGTAAATCAATTTGTGCAGACAAGATTTAAACTTTTAATGCACTTCAGAGATAATTTGGTACAGGCGTAGGAGCGGGTTAATGATGTGACAATGAAACCGGTAAAACAGCTCTCTCCTTGATATAAAGTTCTTCAAACGATCGGTGGGCATAGCAAACCGTAGCTCTGTTAAGACAGGTTTAATTTAATGTACAGTAGAATCTCGATTATCCGAAATAAAGGGGGCGGACCCGATTTCGGATAAGAAATATTTCGGATAATTCGGATATTCTGCTTAACGTGATAAGGTGCAATAAAAATAACATTTATTCAGAAACACGTCTTATGTTAATAACACTTATGGCACAAGAAAGTGTATGATATTTACAAATACAATACAACACTACAAATTTCTACGAAAAAAATCTGATATTTAATTTGAACCTTGGCTGCAATGTACCTCCATTCGGCATTTTAGACGAAAGTTCTTCGAGTTTCGATTTCGATTTTACCCAATCTCAAACCGTTGATATGCCAACACCGAAATCTGCCGCAACATTTCGCAAGATCTCGCCATTTTTAATTCGTCTCACAACCTCCAATTTCTGTTCAATTGTTATTACAACATGTTTTCGTCTAGCCGACATTATTTGGTAACACTGTTAAATGAAATGTTAAAACTGCACTGTAAGAAGCACACACGTCAATTTGCCACTCGTCCGCACACGTCAACTTTTGACAGCAAACTGACGGCGAGAGGCTCAGAGGTGTCTCGCGGCAGGCAGTTCTTTGAATCGCAGTGCCTGATAGGCGTTTCGGTTAACCCGAGTTTCGGTTAAGCGAAGTTCGGATAACCGAGGTTAAACAGTAATTCATATGTCAGGGAGTCTTCTGGACAGTCTAGCGCTTACCTCGTTTCTTGTGGTTATTTAACAACGCTGTCCGTGTGTCAGAATAATTAGATTGGCGGGGCATGTAGCACGTATGAGTAGAAGAAAAATGCAGACAGGGTTCTTATGTGGAAACCTGAAGGAAAGAGACCATTTAGAAGACGTAGGCGTTGATGGAAGGATAATATTAAAATTAATCTTAAATAAATTGTTTTGGAGGGAGGGGACTGTACTGATCTAGCTCAGGATAGGAACAAGTGGTGGACTGTTGTGAACACGGCAATGAACATTCAGGTTTCATAAAATTTGAGGAATTTCTTGACTAGCTGAGGACTAAGCTTTTCAAGAAGGACTCCGTTCCATGAAGTTAATGTGTCAGAGATCACTCTATAGCTTCTAATGATTCAACTGTTAGCGACTAAAATGGGAAAGATATAAGAAGCAAGCTGTTGTGCCTAATTTGAATGTCTTCCCTGTGTTTACCTGAAAGATCTAAGGAAATATATGAAACCGACAAAGAAAATGCCTGGTATCTGACCGAGATTAGAACAGGCCACCACCCAAATACAAGTTAGAATCGTTAAAATTTTAACCTAATTACTCGGTGCAACCAAAACTACGCTCATTTTAAGATTCATACTAGTTTAATCGGGTGTATAATTGTGGATTGGATTCAGAAGACTTAGGATACGGTCCAGTGGTGAGGTGCGGTGCTCTGAACGCGGTACCCTCTGCTTCACAATGCCCTCAACGTAATCTGTTGTTACAAAACTATGTTTAGTTTCGATGCTTCGCACTGCAAGGCATGTATAAATAAAGGCCTTAGGCAGGAACCAGTGGATCACGTGACAACGTACACGCAATTGTCACTGCTCTTATCTCAACAACGTATCACGTGCTGCTTAGGCACGGGGGATATCAGCGTGACGGTGCATATTTATGTCTGTGACGTCATATCAGGGCCTGAAACGTTGGGCAGAATTTATTCGACGTGGATGGCTCAGTATAAGTTTTCGGGAAACTCTGATTTATATTTGTATCGACCCACAATAATATTCACTTTACGTACAGCCATAAATGTGTAACAGGCCCCAAGCAGACTTAATACAGGCTATATACACAAAAGAATGGTGCGGTTTCAATAGTGAAAACTATTGAAACCTCACCATTATTTTGTGTATACCCTATATAATGGGAAATGTGTTCTAGATTATGCAATATACCGCTCTAGTCTTCTCTTGAAAAGAGCCTTGCTGTTACTAAATTTAAAATCCTGATGAATTTTAAATACAATTTGGAGTAACAAAGAGGTATAATTTGCTGCCAAAAGGTGATACTTCGATACTACAGATCAAATACGTATTACAGCTCTTTGTAAGACTTTATGTAACGCAGTCTACATTGAATGGCGCAGCAATTCACATCTCGTATTTGGGAGACACAGGGCTCTAGTCTTGATACTGACACAAAATTCCCTTACTGATTATTCTCACGGTTGGGTTCCTGAAAGAAATGCTTCAGTAATACCTTAGCATTTTCCAGGACTGCTTCCTTTTACATAATGGCGCACACACAATTCACAATTATCCTAACATTTAGGCGGACTTGAAAATGTTGTCTGATAAATAATCATCAATAATAATAATAATAACAATAACAACATAACCACAATTGTCATAATCATCATAAGTCTTCGTCATTTTCATCATCATCGTCTTCAAAAGCAACACGAATATCATCATCAACACATAATGATCACCAATATCAGCATCAACATCAACATCACATCAACAACATAATGAACACCAATATCAACATCAACATCACATCAACAACATAATGACCACCAACATCAACATCACATCACCAACATCAACATCAACATCGACATCGACATCACATCACCAACATCAACATCAACATCATATCACCAACATCAACATCAACATCAACATCACATCACAAACATCAACATCACATCATCAACATCACATCACCAACATCAACATCACATCACCAACATCAACATCACATCACCAACATCAACATCAACATTACATCACATCACCAACATCAACATCAACATCAATATCACATCACCAACATCAACATCAACATCAACATCGACATCACATCACCAACACCAACATCAACATTACATCACATCACCAACATCAACATCACATCACCAACATCCACATCAACATCACATCACATCTCCAACATCCACATCAACATCACATCACATCAACGCCATCACAATGTGCAATACTAACAATAATATAGTCTTTCTACAGCTTGCTCTAAACCCTTCCATCCTGTCAGTAACAAAGTTGTACTTCTATAAACCTCATGCCTGCAGACTTGTCCTAAGATCCTACTCACTTTGACCGATCCCACTTATTACTTACTACACTGGTGTCTGTACAGCAACCGGGGGGGGGGGGGATTTTGTTTCGTAGTTTTCGAGCTATCCTTAAAGTAATTAAAATTTGGTTTATGAACCCGTAAGTTACTAATTTTTTTTGTAAACTTTCATATCGTATTATTAGTGTTGAGTGTTTCTTCCGAAAATTAACATAATTAACAGACGTTAATTTCGTTGTCACAAGCTACGTCGATGGCAAGTGGAGTGACGACACGGAGTTCATTAAGAAATTAAGCGCGTCTCGTTCTTACGGAGTTTGAGGCCCTCAAACTCCGTAAGAACGAGACGCGCTTAATTTCTTAATTTCTTAATGAGAGGCGCTTAAAATCATCCAGAACACTTCGCGTGAAACTAATCTTATAAATCTACAAAGTGCATGCAGAAAATTGATCAAGTCAAGACCAATAGGAAGAAATTCTTTTGTAAGACATGTATGAACCTCCACAACGGTTTAACTACACGTTTTTTTATATATAACAAACAACAACTTAATTAAGTAATACTACATTCCTCGAGCAAATCTAACTATGTTCCAACTTACCAATACCGAAACAATACAAAAGACATATAAATACAAATATACACCAGCCGTCTGTACAAAATTCGCCTAGGCTACACCAGTTTTAAACATTTGAAATACTACGTGTTATTATTATTATTATTATTATTATTATTATTATTATGTATATTCAACCTACATCTACAATTATTTAAATTTCATAAATTATACAAATACAGAATTTCATAAATTATTATCCTTTAAGCTGCATATTTCACATTTATGTGTATTATATCAATATTATATTAATATTATATTATATTAATATTATATTATATTATTATATTAATATTATATTAATATATTATATTATGTATATTATATAACCATAAATTTGTAAGTTTCGAGATCTGTAATCACCAATGCAGCTGTAAATATTTAGTTTTTATATTCTTTTACTCAGCCTTATAATGGCGAACATCATTGACCGAAACATGTAGTGAGTAAACTTAAAGTAAAGTTGTGTCTAGACTGAGCATGTTTGTATTTCTTATTATATTGTAAACACAACAGGCTGAACCGCCTTAAGGTCACGTGACCTTCACTGCAAAATGTTTAAATTAAATTCATGTTCAACGCATCTACTATTATTTTTAGCCTAATTCTAATAACCATATTAGTCAACGACTCTAAGTTAGAAAACTGCTCATGTACGTATACAGGGTGATCCGGGATGAAAGGTGAATATTTTGGGAGGGGATACAGAGAATCATTTTGAGAAAAAATGACGTATGAACATGTGTCGTAATTCTGAATGGTTACCGAGATAAAGCTGTTTGAATCTACAAATATAAAAGTATTGAGAACAGTAACAAAACAAGAAGCATTGCTGAGTGTAAATTTAATTTTAATTTAATGTTAAAATGAAAAATTTCAACACAGAAATGACAAATTGTTACAGTTCACAATAAATTTTCGAAAATCCCACCGTCAACCTCAGTGCACTTTGCAACTCGTGTGCGAAGATCGCGTGTTGTTCGTCTCAGTTGATCTTCACGTTTCTTTATGCGGGCAGCAGCGTCCAAAATGCGAGCTAGCAATTCGTCTCGTGTATCCAGTGTTCTTTTGCAAATTTTGCTCTTCAACCAACCCAACAAACAAACGTTTAACGGAGTTAGGTCTGGAGATTCAAACAGCTCTATCTCTGTAACCATTCAGAATTAGACACATGTTCATATGAATTTCAAATAATCTCATAATGACTGATAATATCACCTCCCAAAATATTGACCTTTCCTCTTGGATCACCCTGTATTTGTCCATTTTCAATTCCAAATAGTCTTTTTTTGCTACATTTGTATTCATCATGCTCAATCTGTTTTACAGTATTTCACACTGCTCAATATCTTCATCAGATATGTACAGTTCCTTATTGCTTTACTGTACACAGTACAACACACTATTGTTTTGTGACATGTTCTCCGCTCCATTTGCTCGCACTTGCTAACGCTGCGCCATTTGCTACCGTCACATTATTCTATGTTTAAGTTACTAAATACGTTCGTGTAATGTGTTTCAGCTTTTATCTCTTATTACTAAGTTGTCTGTGCAGCTACTCAATCTGTTTATTATGTATACTGACACTCTGTATGGGCTGCTTATTTTATCCAAGTTCCCCTTGTGATTTTCGTATAAAATCAATTTATTTGTACTTAATATCTCGTTAAAGTTCCTTAGCTACTCAACTCATACAGGGTGTCGCCGTAGTAATTTACATTATTACAATGTTGAAATTTGCAGATGGCGTCGCAACTAACTCAAGTAGAAGGGGTTGACTCCAAATTCCGCAGCTATGTGCCAATACTGACATACGTACTGCCGACAACAACAACAGACATTTTTATTTTCGTCAATATATGCTACGTGTTTCGGTCGTGCTTACCCATTCTCAGGTATTTAAATTATATGATTTTAAAACCCAAAATAAAATACACATATAAATATTTTAAATTTGTGAGATCTCATAAATTTAATATACATATATATGCATTTTTATTTTGGGGGTTTTAAATTCATATATTTTAAATGCCTGAGGATGGTCAGCTTGACCGAAACATGTAGCATATATTGACGGAACTAATAATTTTTTTGCGGTTCAAGGCAGGAAGTATGTCAATATTGGTGTGATACACCAAAACGAAATGAATTCCACACAAAAAAAAAGAAGCTATATACTTTGAATATACAGCATAAATATGGACATTCAACATAAATACAGAAACACAATAAGTTTAGCAGTTTTATGGATGAGCCTTTATATTTCCTTCACGCAACCTACAGACGTCGACACAAAAGTAAATTACAAATTTATTTCTGTCCTTATTTAATTACAACCCCAAGGCGTATGGGGAAATGCAGATGCAGTTCCATGCATTCTTAATCTCGGAACTAGGTGTATGGGTGTCTCTACCACGAAGCCAATCAACTTCAACCCCCGGGGCAACGGAACATATAACCACTGACAAGCTGGACGCTGTGGTGAAGAGATGATATCTGTCCCTGTCAGGAATCTAAATCCAATTATCCTCGTCCAGTCCAGTGTCTAGGCACTAAGCCATTTCAGGTACACCAGCTATTGCCTTCAATACGAGATCATTTAATACATTGTTCATTAATTGTGAGCCAGTGGGATGGTCACTCACTGCCACAAATGCGCAAGACCAAGTAACCTCGGAAAGAGGAGGCCCAAGCCCATATAGGGCTGTCGAGCCATAGTTATTATTATTATTATTATTATTATTATTATTATTAATTGTGTGAGATTATCTAAGTGTGTGCCAGCACTAGCGCTAGTGATTTAAATGCTTGTGAAATTGTTAGAGACATCTTAGGTTCTTAAGGGACTGAATGTTAAGATTACAATATTGTGGTTTCAGACGCCACGTAGGAATCTGTGAAGTGTTCCTCTGAACAGATTTTTGAATAGATAAGTATGGGATGACGCCGTGTATTTTGGTAGTTAATTATATATATAACAAGATGGAGGGGGTCACACCCCAGAATATAATAACCTCAACTCTGTTAACAATGTATTCGTAACTCTCCTTAATTAACCAGGCAGAATGATACACGTCACAAGATTCTAATTACTTCCAAATCATTAAAAATAAAGTCAATAATTCTTCAAGTGGCCGATCCCAGTGGCCGCGGGGTCTAAGGCGTGTGTTTGCGGCCGATCGCTTGCTGGGATTGAGGGTTCGAATCCCCCTGGGTTAGTGGATGTCTGTGTCTTTTGAGTGTTGTGTGTTGTCAGGTAGAGGTCTTTGCGACGGGCCGATCACTCGTCCAGAGGATCCATACCGAGTGTGGTGTGTCTGAGTGTGATCGTGAAGCCTCGATAATGAGGAGATCTAGGCCCACTCGGGGCTGTTGAGACAGGAAAAAAACATTTCTTCAACTAACAATGTGGCATGTCGTATAAAAGTACAGTTGATCTGTAGCACGCATTGAGCGCAATCTGCAAAACTCGTCCTTTTCGTTAGCTCTCTGTTTTTCCTGCCTTCTATTCTGCTAAATGTGTGTTTCTGTCCTAATTAGCAGATGTCCAAAACTGGACGGCATTCCACTGACAAAATCAAATTCTTAGTCATGTTCAGAAATACTGCGACTAATGTTTTGATATCTGCGCTCTTCTGGAATATTACACAGCATTGAGTGGTAGTTCTGTACCGACGTTTAGGGACAACCAATCGGTACCCCGGAGGGCCAGTAGGTTATCCCGAAACGTCGGTACAGAACTATCACTAAACGCTGCGTAATATCCCAGAACAGCGCAGATCTCATCCACATCGCGGCGGAAGCCTAAAATCACGACCAAATTTTTATTTGTACTTGTAGTTCATTTGCTCATTATATGTACTTCGTAATGTGCATCAACTATACATATGTATGCATATACAATATATATATATATATATAATTTCTTTTGTGTTCATTTAATATGAAATAAAGAGAAAAAAATTATGCAGGAAGAAGAAACAAAGACAAGAAAATCACAGTGAGGCAGGAAATAAGAAATGGAAGTAAAAGCGATAGCTCAGTCTATAGTGACAGTGTGTGAACTTAAGGACCATAATAATGTGTTACAATTTCCTTTAGGGGCAAATTGTTTTCAATGTCCTAGATAACCAAGACCTGCTCTGGGGCCCAGTCAGACCACTACAAGTAAGGGACCGGGGTTTTTTCCTTGGGAATAAAACGGCCGGAACATAAAGCTAATCACTCACATACACAAGAATGGCAAATTTATATTCCCAGACCTTCTAAGTCTTCATAGCATAGAGATTAATTAAGAACAGAGACAACTTAATATTCTTGTCTTTGCAGGGAATGAAGACAGATTCCTGTTGCTCAGAAACAGGTTTTGAGCAGGTCACATGCAGCGTATATGCGCTGCTAAGAAATTTAACACTTGGATTTGCAGTTTGTTTCGTGCTGGTTTTGTATCTGACTGTGACAATTCCTCACTAACAACGCACTGGATGTCTGCACATGCTTACCAAAGCCCCAGTAACGTAAAGCACAAATTTTGTGTTACTTATATTTTTACAATTAATACATAAACCAGGGGCGCGCAGTGGCTTAGTTGATTGAGGCACTACGCTACAAACCGGAACGTCGCGGGTTCGATTCCCGATGGTGTCATTAGAATTAATTCCTTGACATAATCGTTTCGGTCGCACTATGGCCCTGGGGTCGACTCAGCCTCTAACAGAAATGAGTACCAGGAATATTTCCTGGGGGTAAAGGCGGCCGGTGCGTAGGGCTGACAACCTTACCACCTTCATGTGCCGATTGTCTACAAATCTGGGAGCCTCAACCTCCTGGACCCCTCAGGGCCTGTCTAGGCCTGTATTATTTACTTACATACCAACAATGTTGCACATAACAATATTAATTGTTTGAAAATGTCAAACCCTACATATGTTTCGGCTCTGCCTGAGCCATCTTCAGGGGTTACTATTAAAGGCGTCCACTATTTTCACACTCACTATGTTGGTTAGAACAAGTGTCTGGGTTTCATTGCAGCCGTGGGTTTAGACACTGTGGCACTGTACACACTGACGAATTTTAAGGTTTAAAATGATTCAATTATTACAATATTGAATTTCTAAAACAACTGCAAACTTACAAATGGAAAGTTTCACTTTTATTACTACAACATTGTAGTCTTAAGCTTGTTAACTTTGTGTATTTCAGAATAATTTTAATAATTGCAATAACGGTGACATATTACCTAGATAGAAGTGTTGGGCTTGTATCTCTTTCTCTGAATAAATCCCTGTTGATGGCACACTTGTGCCGAAACATGTGGGAGTTTTATATGTATATTATTAAGTGTATAGGTTGATGTATTAATGTAGAGGGCGTTACATGCCTGTTTCTGTAACAAATTGGGACACCATTGTTCATATGAGTACACGCTTTGTGTTGTCATATGGCGACACTGTGACGCTGTATGACGCTGCAGAGACTATTCAACATATCAGCACTGCAGGTCGTCCAAGCTCCCACATGAGGGCCATTCAGTTTTGAAACATGAGAGCACAGATTAGCCTGTGTTTATGTGTTTATTTTAGAATGCTGTCAGTCGCTGAGGGTATAGGACATACAGCGTCATGTGATTTATAGTAAATAATGAGCTGAGATGTGCTGAAGTAGGTGGTCTGGCCGAATACAAGGTCCTTAATGGAATTTTGACCGGAAATGTAAAAATGCAGAAAATAACTCAGAAAAACTGTAATAACAAAATAAATTAAAATCTGTACAATATATCTGTGATAGTGTGGTAGAACCTCTATCCACACGTATCATTCCCGATTATGATCATAATAATTTTAATAGTTTTAATCGCATTTTACGGATTTATATTCCTTCCTCAATATGTTTTAAATACAAACTGTGAACCTGAGGATAAACTGAAATTGGTCGAAACATGTAGTTCTGTATAATAAATGAAATTTAGTTGTGTTTGGAAGGATTTCGACTTGATTTCTGCTTTAAGCTACAAAACGGGTTGGTATCCTTTAAACAAAAAAAAAAAAAAAACTCAAGAAAATCAGTCTCTTGAGACAAGGGCCGAACTCAGGACTTTCTGCGTAAAAAGCAGAATCCTACTGTCTAAGACCTCAACGTTCCGTTTCGAAATGTAAGGTAGATAACTCTCTAAATTTCTTTCTTTGCCACCTTAAACAGCAGGTTAACATTACCTAAAGTACCTATTTCGAGCGAAGTACTATACCCCAGGGGCTAAGAAACACATAAGTCTTATATTGTCAGATGCAAGATGGAAATAGCCTTCAATGGTTCTGACATCATTCTTTACATAACTTTTAGTTTGCATGGAATACAAAAAATGTTTTAAAGTTTTTGAATATGGCTTCGAGGAAATGGCCTCCAGGGAGGACACGCATAAAGGCCATAGCTCATTACACCGAACCGAAATGAAAGTAAACGACAAGAAATGGAGGCACAAACATTACTAAAATAAAATTGTGTTTGTATTACTGCGGAATAAAAACTTCGATTCATGTGAGCAAAAGTGTTTTTAGACTAAGCTGTTTAACACGCATGCGGCGCCTCGAACGTGTATTTAATCCTGAAGTTCACGATTCAAATATTTAAAAGAAACGAAATATTTGCTGTTGGCCCAAGGCACACTAAAACAGGCCTTACCGAAACGACACCCAATGAACTAGCCCGAATTCTAACAGAACAACATTTATTCGCTTCCGTTTGCTTTGAGAGGTCGATGGGGAATGTTCAAGGAGCGAAGTCGTGGACTGCAAGGCGAAGGGATTTCAGCCGTAATAGGCGGAAACCGAACGCATGTTAGACAGCCGATTATTGAGTAAACTTGTGAAGTATGGTGTATAGAGAGTAGTGCAAATTTCGTAGTAGGTAAAGCAATCCTTGTACAGGCCTAGACAAGCCCCTAGGGTTCCAGGAGGTTGAAGTTCCCACATTTCCAAACAATCAGGGCATGAAAGTGGTAAGGTTGTCAGCCCTACGCACCAGCCGCCTTTATCCCCCAGGAAACATTCCTGGTTGTACTCATTTGTGTTAGAGGTTTAGTCGACCCCAGGGCCATAGATCGGCCGGAACGATGTAATCAATGAAAAAATCCAATGACATCATTGGGAATCGAACTCGCGACCTTCCAGATTTTAGCTTAGTGCCTCAACCAACTGAGCCACCGCTTAAAACCTACTGAATTATAAAGCAATGTATATAATAAAAGATACGTTTCGCCATAGAACAGGCCATGAACACCCAGAGGGGGAGTAGAGGTATAGCTCTACTTTTTCTTTGCCCTCGACCCTAGATGGGTTGTGTAATTAACGTCACGCTCAAGCGGCTTTACCCCCGGGAAAATGATCCGGTACCCGTTTTACAGGAGGGTGGGTGGACCTCGGAACCAGTCTGAACGTGTAACATGTATATTTTACTGATCGTAAGTAAAAGGCATATTTAAAGTCGTCCCTCTGCACACCACGAAGGAACAGAACTCAAATTCTTCTTAACTTTGACTTTAGATTAGAGACCCTTGCAGTCTTAAAGATCCACGCTAAACTTAAATCCTGCTCCCGCATCATGCTCCGAACGGGATTTATGCCTTCCGCGTTGAAGGGTTAAGAAGTGACAAAGCGATGGTGATCCAGGCACTGGAAGCGAGCCTCCAATTCCGTAGCTGTTGCTAGTGTCTGTTGAGACAGGTCTTCATATGACAAAACTACGACAGTCTGCGGTGTGTGCTTACGACACCTGTGTCAACCGCAGTGGGGAGAAGCCCCTTGTGGTGGGTCGGTGATGACACGTCATTTGTAAAGTACTGTATAG
This sequence comes from Reticulitermes speratus, assembly GCA_021186555.1. Taxonomy (NCBI): domain Eukaryota; kingdom Metazoa; phylum Arthropoda; class Insecta; order Blattodea; family Rhinotermitidae; genus Reticulitermes; species Reticulitermes speratus. The sequence continues at coordinate 43,491,954 of JAJKFL010000006.1, read as the reverse complement.
AGCGTGCAGAGAATGGGCGAGTGGAGTCCACTGCAAAATAATGCAGTGCGCATGCGCACAACTGACCGAACTGCCGCAATTTGAGATGTTTGACTTGTAAAGTACACATCAGACCCGCACAATGCCAAATGTTTGAGCAACTTCTTATAACATTTCGCATGCTATAATAATAATAATAATTCTTGGCTCAACAGCCCTGTGTGGGCCTGGGCCTCCTCTTGCCTCCTCTTGTCGAGGTTACTAAGTCATGCGCATTCATGGCAGCTGGTGACCGGCCAGCTAGCCGCGCTTAGTGTTCTATCGATCCTGATGTGCACGCCAGAGCCATCTGGCAGGCAGTCAGGAGACTTGGATGAGAAATGGAGGCAATTTGGCTTACGCAATATTTTTATTCATGACCGTAAGGTTCTTTTACATGCCGTAAATCTACGACATGGGACCGACGGCTTTACTTCCCCTCCGAAGGAAGTGGTGCTCCGGATTTTTATCATCCTTAAAAATCCATCGACCTCGGTCGGGATCGAACCCGCGAACCTTGGGTCCAGTGGCGAGCACGCTAACCACCGAGGTCGACATCGCATGCTATAAAGTCCATATATAAAAGTCTCTGTCGACAACACATCATCACTTATTTCTTTAGGTTGAGTATAAGACAGTAACACAAATAAAGTCACTTTTAAGTAAAAGTAGAATCTTTACATGGGGATAAGGTGCTCATGTAATGAATTTCGTTTGTCACTTAAAATTGGCAACAATTAAAGATGCAGTCGCTTAAGTCAGTAAAGGCTAATTGGATTGGTCTATCTTGCGTAGAAACTGCCTTCTAAAACACGTTATTGAAGTGAAAGATAGAAGGATGGATAGAAGGAGGAGAAGTTGAGGAAGGAGACGTAGGTATGTACTGGATGAATTTAAGTGAAGGAGAAGATATTGGAATTTGAAAGAGGAATCACTAGCTCGCACTTTCTGGAGAACTTGCTGTGGAAGAGGTTATGGACCTGTCGTAAGACAGACTAAGCATAGTGTGAATGAATACAGGCGAAGGAAAAACGAAATAATTTATTTCGAACAGTCGTTGTGGCTGGGTCTACCTTCACCCTGACCATTGTTATAAAGATGTTAACATATATCTGACGCGTACAGTGGCTCATTCGGTTAGTTGCCGGCACTGGCAGTGCCGTGGCTCAGGCGGTTAGTTGCCGGCACAGACCGTGCCGTGACTCATGCGGTTAGTTGCCGGCCCGTGTTCAATTCCGGACAATTATGTGTGGGATTTGTGGTGGACAAAGTGTCGTAGGGACAAGTTTTTTCTCGGAGTAGTTCGCTTTTCACCTGTCAGTATTATTACATTAACGCTCTATTCATTCATTCATTCAATCACGCATTCATTCATTGATCATCAACGCTACGTAATCTTAGCAACTGTCAGCGTCTTCAAGCAACATGCTTACAAATACTACTTACCTTCTTACTTGACACGACAATTTTATTATTATACCTTAATTCCAATGGGCCGGGATAGCTCAGTCGGTATAGCGACTCGCTACGGGCTGGACGGTCCGGGGATCGAATCCCGGTGGGGGCGAGATTTTTCGCAGCCGTCCAGACCGGCCCTGGGGCCCACCCAGCCTCCTATACAATGGGTACCGGGTCTCTTTCCCGGGGGTAAAGCGGCCGGGGCGTGGAGTTGACCACCCACCCTCATCTAGCGCCGAGGTTAAAGAAAGAGTAGAGCTATACATCTACTCCGCCTCTGGGCCTTCGTGGCCTGTTCTAGGGAGAACTTTACCTTACCTTACCTTAATTCCATGATGCATAATTAACTCCAGGCTTTTTATGTGTCACAGCAACATATGCGCTTACAACACAGAGATCTCAGTCTCAGGACACATTGCGGCATAGAATATGAAGCGTGCATGTGACAGTCCTGAAGATTGTCTAGGGAAGGGGCCGAAACGTGTAGCATTATGCCTATATAAAACGTTAATGTAATATGGAATAAAAGTAGGTTCGAATTGAATCTTGTAGCGTAGCTTTTTATTATTGCGCAACGGAATCAAATCCACTAAAATAATACGTACACAAATTTTACGATGTTGACAAAATTTAGCACAACTTTACAACACAAGATTTCATGAAAATCCGTTAAGCGGTGCTCGACTTATTTCGTATCCAGAGACGGACAAACGAATAGGCGAATATTCTTGGCGAAGCTAAATGTTTTACTACGCTAAAACATGTGGATTTTGAAAGCATTTGTTGTGAAAAGACCAAATGTCGATATAATTCGATTTACGATAGGTTAAATCATGCAACAGGTGGCATAATATTCGGTCTCTAGACTTGTGTTGTAACCATTTCGTTCTGTTTTTGTTTTGAATACGAATTTAAGCCAGACAATCCCTTTACTGTTATTGAAGACAATGTGGACTGCCTTTTGGAAAAGGCGAGATACTATAAATGTGGAAGCATGATGTCATTCGTTTATTGCTTCGGATGGTTAATGCAACCCATGCAAAGAATAATAAACCTTTGAGCACGGAAGACTGAGGCAGCAGGTCAGTCCGAAACGCTAGTATTCACCTATCAAAATAGAAGGAATCACAGCCTAGAATACAACAATTTTTAACAACCACTGGGCATGTTTACAGCTGTTTCCTGATATTAGCAGTGATATAGTGATTTCCGTAGAAAAAGTCTATAGTGAAATTGCTACCTTTTTAGAGGGACTTCGGAATCTTTCCTTTCTATGCAGTACGTAGGACGCGATTTATATACACGTAAACGTCTGTCTTACCAAATACATTCTACCTCGGTTATAACGCTATGAAAGGGCCTGAGTATTTTGTGTCGTTATAAACGAGTGTTTCTGTAACCCAGGAGTATATTATTATGGTTAACATTGAGAAATTAATTGGTACCACAGAATATCTGACGCAATATACGAGGTGTTTCATAAACCGATGTCGTTATAACCGGATTCGACTGTAACTAACTACATTCAGAATCTGAGAGAGCAATAATTAAATTAAAACGCACTAGACCCTGAGCTTAAAGCTTGTGTTTAAATTCTGTATGTATCGAATTTAAATATTAGCTCAGGGACTGTGGTTTAATAAAAATTCAAGTGTTTTTGAAGTATGACGCAACACTGAACAGTTACCAACGTTTCGGAGAAACTTTATTCCAAGTCTGCATAGACCCTGAATATTGAAGTAGCTAGCTCTTCCGAAACGTCGGCAAATATTTACCATAGATAGAATGTCATTTTCCAACATACTTAATTTTCATCAAGACCTTTGTGAGAACCCCAAATAACTCACTATATTTTAATAAATTAAATGAGCCACTGTGGTTTTATTTCATTGTATTTTCAAGTCAAGGGTTACCATCCTACCATTCGAGGTTTCATAAACTAAACAGTTAATAAGGCGTCGTCGAATAGACTAGGAATTATATCTGTCTCTGAAAGATGCTCATATCTGTCCACACAGAAACCCTATTTTCCCTTGCTGTTGTGTTGGTAGCTCTGTGGAGGGCTTTTTTGACCGCTTTCTCTGATTCGGGAGGTTTTAGGCAATAAACTTTTATCATTTTCACGTACAACGATAATGGCAAACGTGAACTGTTCCCTGTGCTTTATTAAGTACCTGACCACGAACATCGAGGAATAGTGGCGTCATAGCTCCACATCCGCTACGCCAGAGGTGGCCAAACAGTCGATTTCGATCTACCAGTCAATCGCGGCCGCTTTTTGGTCTCTATCGAAATTTATTTGCCGCCTCAGTGCGATCAACAGCTTATCGTTTGACAGCATTTTTTGGTTCAATCTACCTCTGCGAAGAAGCCTTCTTCCAGAAGAAGATAATTAAATCAAGATATCGAAGCCGTCTGATCGATTAACATTTAAAATACTGCCTTCACATGTGCCTAAGTAATTATGAAACCTCTTTCAGTAAGTTATCGCAAGGTATGCAGTGTCATGCAATCAACTTCGCAATAGGAAGGTAAATGAAAAACACATTTTAATTATGGCAAATTGTTTTGGTTAGAAAAGATCAATTTTTAATAAATGAAAACAATTGTACTTCTATATGTTTGATATTATTACGCTGGTTTACATTTCCTTGCCTATTTGGCCTAATATTAATACATTATGTACTATGGTAGATCGCGAAAGATTTTTGTGTCTTTAGAGTAGATCACTGAGTCCAACAGTCTGGCCGCCTGTGCCTTAAGCCAGTGGTATTCAACCTGGGGTAGGCGAACACATCTTAGGGGGGTACGTAAAATTAAAAAAATTAAAAAAATTAAAAAATTAAAAATATTATTTCATGATAAACACTGAATCATCAGCGCCAGATTTAGGATTAGCCACAACAGACCCGGACGTAAGGACATGCGATTTGGGAGCGCCATTTTTTTTCTCACTCTCTCCTTTATGTGATTCTTATCTGTGCGACTAGTTTCATTTTATCCCACATAGTGCGTTGGAACGTGACTGAACACTACTGGGCGGGATTAACGTTTTGCCTAATACTGTTTTTCACTTCTTTTAACCATGCAATGAACCTACTTCAAAATATTGTTGTGGCATCAAACAAACAGACGCACTCCTTCATATTAGCTTGTTCTTTGACAACTGCCGCTGCCGTCATTTAATAGCTTGATTCTCCTTTTTCTCATTTAAAACTTATTATTTAATACATTATTTTGGATGTAATTTATTTAACTTATTTTAGATGTAGATTATATACTATGTATAACTTGAATTATGCAGCAACAACTTTGGGGTAAAAAGTTGAAGAAAAATTATATGTGGGGGTACGCGAACAAAAAAGTTTGAATACCACTGCCTTACGCTATCACTTCCCCTACACTTCTACTTCCCCTAAACTTCCACTTCCCCTACATTTCCACGTAATGGCCGTGAGTCAGCTTCAGGCCGCAGCCACTTTGCAAAAGAGACATATTCCTGCTTCTTTTAGTACTATAGTCACTGAGCTGTATAGGCTACCGCACATTTAGCGCTACTATCAAACATTGTCTGTTATGCTGCGTATTTAACGTCGCACATTTAAAAGGTTTAGCATTACATCGTACAAACAAACGCGCGGACATGCTAACAACCATTAGAGCTCTCTAATATTGCTTTGAACACGCCTGTAGATGACAACTTACAGGCAGTTAACTCTATTAATGCTGTGTTTCGTATCATAGGACGAACAATTGACGATCGTAAAACGAGAAATGGAGTGCTTGCAGACGGAGTTACATGGAAATATTATCCTGTTTACATTACTTCGTGCCTTTACGATGTACAAGACGGAAGCGTTATGTAGAGACCACGTCCTTCCGAGCATCTGTCCGTCTGTTGGATTTTCACGAAATTCGAAAAAAAAAAGATTTTTTTTTTTAAAAATAAATTTGTCGAGAATGCGTGTCATGAAAAACGACAAAGTGACAGTCATACTTGCTTAAGAGCTTGACTGAATTTCCAAGCGCAATCTCGACATTTCTTGACCGATATTGGTGAAATTTAATTGCAAGTGTTTTTGATGACGCCGAAGAATAATTAATGAATGTTATAAGAATTGTTACAATGAAAGGCATACTTTATGTTACATACACAGCGCATCTTGTCACACTCTTGATAAACAACCATCAAATGCACTGGATTGAATATTATATATATATGTATATATATATATACAGAGCATACACAAAAGAATGGTGCGGTAACAAAAGTGAATAAAGAATGTATTTCTCACCTTACACGGGCACAACATACACCGTCAGCGGCGGCAACTGTCCAAGTTTCTCATTTGGTAATTACAATCCTTCAATGTGTGCACCCTGGGTCACACGACACACATCCACACGGTAATCAAACTCATCCCAGACCCGGTGTAGCATGTCCGCTGTAATGGCCTGCAGTGCATGCGTTATCCGATCACGAATTTCATGGATGTACGTGGGCAATGGTGGTACATAAACGCTGTCTTTAACGAACCCCCAAAGAAAGAAATCGCACGGTGTAAGATCTGGCGAACGGGGTGGCCAAGGGAGAAGGTTCTTGTCTCCATTTACAGCAGCACGTCCGATCCAGCGCATTTCCCCTAAACTGGCCCCGCGGCCACGCAGTAAGCAAGAGAAGCGAACTGCTGGTAGCGCATGAGAAACTTGGACAGTTGCCGCCGCTGACGGTGTATGTTGTGCCCGTGTAATGTGAGACATAAATTTTTTATTCACTTTTGAAACTGCACCATTCTTTTGTGTATGCCCTGTATATATGTATATATAGTGTAAATTAGAGACCCCTACATATGTTTCGACAACAAGGTGCCATCCTTGTTGTCGAAACATATGTAGGGGTCTTTAATGCACATTATATATTTATTCTAACTAGTGCACTGGTTAGTTGTTTATAAAGATTAAAAGCGTACTTTATGTACATGAGTTAACAAACTTTTGCTTGTACGAGTATTTTTTTACAATTGAATAAAATTCGGCAGAAATGTCCAAGCAATTGTTAGAGTATCACATTGTATTCATCGTGCATTGTCTTATACAATAGCTTTTATTTTAACCAACATATGCACTACACCTTGTCGTCATATATACCCCTACATATGTTTCGACTACTTATTAGTCATTATCAGGCGGATCAAAGTATATAAACACAGACTACATATCCACTATAATAGTTGGTTCACATTCAATGTTAAAACGAGATGAACTATGTTCACTGTAAAAACATGTAGCATTTTTTTTACTTCAGTGGTTAAAATATATAAGTACGTTTGTTTTCCTTTTTTTGGATTAAAACTTTTAAAAATTATTTTAAAAATTAATTTAAAATTTTTGGCAGCTGGTCTTGTTTCCGTCTCAAATGGCTGGTGTAGTTATCTGTGGCGTGTTGTTTGTACCGTGTTGTTGTACCGTGTTGTTGTACCGTGCTGTTGTACCGTGTTGTTGTACCGTGTTTTCACTGTACTGCCATTTATATACAAGACCATGTATTCTGCCAGTAATTTGCACATTATAAATGAGCTATATACAATTGCTTGTTCAACATAGATTTTTATCTTGTACAGTGATACCTCGGCTAACGAGTGACCCTGCTAACGAATTTTTCGGGTAACGAAGATTTTTTTCGCTGTTTTTCGGACTCGGCTAACGAATATGGATTCGGCTAACGAATGTTTTAGTGGATGCTCGCGCTAACATAAAGCAGCAAACATGAACGGTCGGGCCATTACAGGAGCTTATCTTTTCCGTCTGTATGTGTGTGACAAAGAAAGTTCAATCAACTTTGGACAGATTTTTGACTTCTCCTTTAGCAAAGAGACAGAGGCCAGCTACTGAAGAAGAGGAGACTTACCTTGAATAAACTTTGAAAATTTGGAAGAAGAATAGTAAAAACGTTGTGTACATATTTTCAGTTTAATAGTATAAAGTGTATAATATATTTTCAGTATAATAGTGTAAAGATCGTCAGTTTTTCATTCTACTTTCCACTCTCCTTCATCCAATTCGGTAGCTGTTCATCTCAGCCTTTGGTGAGTTTTTGCCCTTTTATAGTGTGCTTTTTACTATTTTATAAAACTTATCTTTAAATAGTGGACAGCATCCAGAACGAATTAAACGATTTTCTATAGAAACCTACGGGAAATCACGTTTCGGCTAACGAAGATTTAGGCTAACGAATGTGATTCCGGAACGAATTATCTTCGTTAGCCGAGGTATCACTGTATAAGAATTTGAGTTTTTGGTTGATGCGATATCTGTTGGTACGTCGGTACAACAACACACCACAGATAACTACACCAGCCATTTGAGACGGAAAAAAGACCAGCTGCCAATAATTTTAATTAAATTTTTAAAATAATTTTTAAACGTTTTAATCCAAAAAGGAAAACAAACGCAATTATATATTTTAACCACTGAAGTAAAAAAATGTTACATGTTTTTACAGTGAACATAGTTCATCTCGTTTTAACATTGAATGTGAACCGACTATTATAGTGGATGTGTAGTCTGTGTTTATATACTTTGATCCCCCTGATGATGACTAATAAGTAGTCGAAACATATGTAGGGGTATATATGACGACAAAGGTGTAGTGCATATGTTGGTTAAAATAAAAGCAATTGTTAGAGTGTTTCGTGACATCCGGCGCAGTTAAAGCCATCCTTTACTTGGAGACGTAAATTAATTTCCATTCGTTCTTTCCACGTTTACTTCCAATTTGTTTGAAATTCGGGTCAAAAGGTCAGTTCATTAGATGGTACAACTTTTTTATGAGTTTCGCGAAAATCTATGCAGGGATGGGTGTAAATTCAATTACATTGATTTATGTGTGTACCATGAGAGATCCCGTCTAGGGTAGTCACTATAGGGACTTGGCTACGCACTGGCTAGTCCGAGATTCGAATCCAAGTAGGAGCAAAATGTTATTCTATTTTCTGAAACGTCCAGACCGGCCGCTGGGGTCTACCCAGCCTCTTGTTGATTGGGTACCGGGAACCTATTGCTGGGGTAAAGTTGTCGGGGCCTGAAGTTCACCACTCAATTCAGTCTAGTGATGAAGTTAAGAATAATTGGAGCTATAACTCCACTCCCCATATATGCCTTCATGGCATGAATAAGTAAAAATCTTTACCTTTAACAACGTGTGTACTGTTAAACCGTATGACGTTTCCTAAGTAAAGAACAAGTGTTACAGTCAATGTAACACGTCACGAATAACACCATCTCAGTAAAACATCGCTAATACTTTCTTAATAAGATGTAAATCAAGTAATATCATACCTAAATGTTTGGGCCTTAAGACTTCTACAGTGAGCTTGCTCGGAAGATGTCACATGATACATTAGTAATACGTACCTCGAATTTTTCCATTATCACTGAAGACAAACATGTATAACTGTATATTAAACCAACGAAGTGCACCTTCACTATCAATTTTAACAGTAATATATACCTTTTCCCTACATATGTTTCGGTCTGCCTAGACCATCATCAGGGGTTCAAATTAGGCAGACCGAAACATATGTAGGGAAAGTTATATATAATAAAAACCATGGCTCAACAGCCCTATATGGGCTCAGGCCTCCTCTTTCCAAGGTTACTGGGTCGTGCGCATTCGTGGCAGTTGGTGTACTGGCCAACTGGCCGAGCTACTGTTCTATCGATCCTGATGTGACCGCCAGAGCCATCTGGCAGGCAGTCAGGAGACTTGGGTGAGAAGTTGGGGTTGAATTTTGCTTACGAAACATTCATGCCCATAAGGTTCTTTTACATGCCGTAAATCTACGAATGGGACCGACGGCTTTACTTCCCCTCCGAAGGAAGTGGTGCTCCGGATTTTTATCACCCTTAAAAATCATCCCTCGGTCGGGATCGAACCCGCGAACCTCGGGTCCAGTGGCGAGCACGCTAACCACTAGTCCACCGAGGTCGACAGGGAAAGTTATATATTGCTATCAAAATTGATAGTGAAGGTGCATTTCGTTGGTTTAATTACAGTGAAGCTAAAATGCACGGTGAAGGTCTATAAGTGTGAAAACACTCATAATTTTAGCAAGAAACCTTGTTTCTTCTTCAGGTGTTTTTAATATCGCTATCTTGGGCTAAGAATTTTTTTTTCAGTTGTATGATGATTAGTGTATAATAAGTTGGAAGAAATATAAACTGACTTAGGGATATGTGCTTTATGTCATATGTGTGCAGAGACCGATGATCAATATGTAGCCCGTATATATGCTAGTTGTCTGATCGAAATCCTATCGGACAATAGTCAGAATACAAGTAAGAATCTTTACACTTGAGCCTGTCTTCTTGAAGGGAAGTATTTCTTGTGAAATGACTACCAAAGTAGATCTTAGTATCACTAACTTATAAACAACACGTGGGTCGCGATAGCTCAGTCGGTATAGCGACAAGCTACGAGCTGGACGGTCCGTGGATAAATCCCGGTGGGGGCGAGATTTTCCGCACCGTCCAGACAGGTCCTGGGGGTAACCCAGCCTCCTATACAATGGTACCGGGTCTCTTTCCCGGGGATAAAGCGACCGGGGCGTGGAGTTGACCACCCACCTCATTTAGTGCCGGGTCAAAGAAAGAGTAGAGCTATAACTCTACTCCCCCTCTGGGCCTTCATGGCCCGTTTAGGAGAAATTTACCTTTTTTAAACATGTTCCAGAATTCCGACGGTGGACAACTTGTGGCAAATCAACGCAATAACCCTAAGTGTATAAAACGTAAAAGTCTTCACAAAGGGCAATGCCCCCAATATGCATAAGAACCTTTCCCATTGTCACAAATATTCAAAAATACACTACGCTACGGAAGCTGCCTGCTTAAATTATCAGGCTATAAACCACTAATCTAACGAAAAACTAACCAAAATATAAGAGACAAATTATCATAAATCACTCGAGAGAAACAACAACTTAATACATTAAAAATATGAATTCCAAATAACAAGCCCTAAGAAATTTAACAGTATTGATAAAAATAAAAAATATGAACAGGTCCACAAGTCTTGCACACCAGATCTAAAAAATATAAAACATAGAAACATACAGTTTGAAAGTCCATATATAAAAACAGAACATGTAGTTTATCTTAGAATATAAAAATAGAACGGAGAAAGTCTTGATGTAATAAAATTACTATGAAAACACATTTGCCAAAATGTATAAATTAACAATATAAAAAGGCACCAAGTCTCACACCAATCTAATTTCGACAACTAAAATATGCGGTCCCAATCTTCAACATCAATTCTAAAAGATTAAAAAAATATCTCCTTAATTTGTACACGAAGATCTATTTAAAAATTTCTCAACAGTCACATATCTGCACTCAGACTATTTATTCTTAAGACAGGTAGCGCAGTCATGCCCGTCTAATATGATGTAAAAAATTTTCCTCTTAACCGTCAATAAAATACAAAATGATGCCATTCACTTGCCGAAGCACAGACAATAACAGTATTATGAACATCCACAATTACACACCGCATTTATATATGATAAATGTAACATCCAAGGACAATATCTAATAAAAACCACACAATTATGCAAAGGAAGTTGCCAGCCAGCATAAAAAATAACATAGACGGCCACACTTGCACGGCCGATTATATAAAATAAACAAATTTCAGTAAGGCAATCCGACTAAATAAAACAGATAAAAAGATGCAACAGCCCAATCTTACTACGAGCAGACGTCGCGAATTAAAATGATAACATAGACAGGAAAGATCCTGCCACACCCTGCATCTATTAATATACAAATGCACAGTTCAATCCTTGGACACAATCTTAACATATGAAAAATTATTGTATTTGAATAGATCTTTTATTAGATATTGAAATGTCCGATAACGATCTGCCGATTAATAATTCACAATACAACATGTCCACAAGTCTTGCACACCAGATCTAATAAAATATACAAAAATATGCAACAGGTCCACAAGTCTTGCACACCAGATCTAATAAAATATACAAAAAATGCAACAGGTCCACAAGTCTTGCACACCAGATCTAATAAAATATAAAAAATATGAAACAGGTCCACAAGTCTTGCACACCAGATCTAATAAAATATACAAAATATGCAACAGGTCCACAAGTCTTGCACACCAGATCTAATAAAATATAAAAAATATGAAACAGGTCCACAAGTCTTGCACACCAGATCTAATAAAATATAAAAAATATGCAACAGGTCCACAAGTCTTGCACACCAGATCTAATAAAATATAAAAAATATGCAACAGGTCCACAAGTCTTGCACACCAGATCTAATAAAATATAAAAAATATGCAACAGGTCCACAAGTCTTGCACACCAGATCTAATAAAATATACAAAAATTTCAACAGGTCCACATAGTCTTGCACACCAGATCTAATAAAATATAAAAAATATGCAACAGGTCCACAAGTCTTGCACACCAGATCTAATAAAATATAAAAAATATGAAACAGGTCCACAAGTCTTGCACACCAGATCTAAAAAAATATATGAACAAGAACAATATCTGTGTGTGAAAGTCCCATTCCAAAAACAGATTGTGTTTCTTTTGAATATTGATAGCAATGGAGAAAGTCTTGATGAATATTGGTGAAATTACTCATGTAAAAACATTGCCAAAAATGTATATTTTACAACTTTACAAAGGCACTCAATTCTCATTTCACTCACCAATTTCGACACCTGAATCTTCTGCCGGTCTCTCTGAATTCTCCAAATTCGATTCTGAAAGAGTTAAAAAATATTTCTTTAATTTGTACAGAAGATTTTAAAAATTTCTCCTCACTTCATTCTGCATTCAGAACGTTTTTCTTAACGACAGGTAGCGCAGTCATCGCCGCTGTTTGCAGTGTAAAGAATTTTCTCTTAAGACGTCAATAAAACCTCAACCATGGTGCCTATTCACTTGCTCGAATAGCACAGAGAACGTACAGTGACTTATGACACCCACATTACCCACCGCCATTTTGTTATGGCTGAAATGTAACATCAGGGGAGGAATTATACTAAAAGACCAGCAGCAATTTATTGAAAAGGATGTGGCCAGGCAGCATATCAGTAAGGCTAGGCGCACACTTGCGATTTTCTGTGGCGCGATTATTTAGTCGCACAAATAGAACACACTGTTTTCAGTAGGAATGCGACTAAATAAAAGCAGCGATTAAAAAGATGCAACCAGCCCTATTTTACTAGCGATGCGACTGTCGCGAATTAAAATGGGTTACATAGACAGGAATGAACCTGCACACACTTGCTTCTGCTGCTGTTCAGTCGCAGTTCAATCCTTGGAGAGAAATCTAACATTGAAAATTATTGTATTTGAATTGTTTGTTATTGATATTGAATTATGTCTGATAACGAATCTGCTGTTGATGATTCACAATCACACATTGTTTTGGACACGGAGAAATTGATTTTTGAATTGGAAAAACGGCCTGCTCTGTATGACAAAAAATTGAAAGAGTACAGTGATCGGAATCTTAAAGAGAAATTGTGGGGTTTGCGTCTTTTTTTGGATTTCATACGGAGTAATAAGGCAATCACAGAAGTACTTTCGATGAAATCCATACCATTACTGAAATATACTAGCGACTCTTTGGTCGCCGTGTGCGGACCACAATACTTTTCGGCGATTGCGACTTTTCAGTAGCGGCGGCAATAAATCGCAAGTGTGCGCCTAGCCTAAGGTTGTTATTACATTCTAGAGATTCTTTTATCAGACAGAAAAGCGACAGAGCAAGGAGTAGCTACCAGGGCTTGGGTGGGCAAGGGAAAACCAGCAGAAAGAGCCCGCTTCTGACATACATAATAATAATATAATGTAATAACACATAAAGCAATACATTAAAACCGGTCTCAGTCTGGCGCTATTATTCATAATATTTTTCGCTTTTTCACGATAAACATTTGCTAATATTTTATAAATTTTATACCTTGCATTGTCTTATCCATCCGTATATAAACAAACAATCTACAGTAGATAATAGACCAGGGATCCACTAAGAAAATCGCCACAATTTTAAAAAATGTTTATATCTTTTATACATTTTATATCTTCTTAACATATACAGGGCATACACAAAAGAATGGTGCGGTTTCAAAAGTGAATAAAAAATTTATTTCTCAACTTACACGGGCACAACATACACCGTCAGCGGCGGCAACTGTCCAAGTTTATCATTTGGTAATTACAATTCTTCAATGTGTGCACCCTGGGTCACACGACACACATCCACACGGTAATCAAACTCATCCCAGACCCGGTGTAGCATGTCTGCTGTAATGGCCTGCAGTGCATGCGTTATCCGATCACGAATTTCATGGATGGACGTGGGCAATGGTATTACATAAACGCTGTCTTTAACGAACCCCCAAAGAAAGAAATCGCACGGTGTAAGATCTGGCGAACGGGGTGGCCAAGGGAGAAGGTTCTTGTCTCCATTTGCAGCAGCACGTCCGATCCAGCGCTGTGGAAGAACACGATTGAGAAGCACTCGTACATTCCTGTGAAAATGGGGGGGAGAAGCGAACTGCTGGTAGCGCATGAGAAACTTGGACAGTTGCCGCCGCTGACGGTGTATGTTGTGCCCGTGTAATGTGAGACATAAATTTTTTATTCAATTTTAAACCGCACCATTCTTTTGTGTATGCCCTGTACTTATATTTTTAGTTCCTTTTGTGTAATTCACACTCTTACACGAATTCCTGATGATGGTCCCAGGAGGTATCGAAACATGTTGGATTAGTCTACAGATATTTTAATATGTAATTTCTAAAATAGTATTGTATTTTGTTGGTTTGAGTATTGTGTATTTGCTAATATATATGATGACAACCGGCAGATATCAGCTTATATTATGTTTCAGACCTATTGCAGTGCTGACGTTTCTTGAAAAACAATTTTATCTCTAGGCAGCAGCGTCGAGTAGGCTAGTGATTATATGAAACCAACATTAGTATCTCGGTATTTGTGTAACTGTCTCTCCGAAACTCTTCAGTCACAACCTACACATTCAAATACATGACTTCACAAGGCATGAGAAGAGGTACGAAGCACACGAGAATATCAGGTAAAGATTTATCTGTAGGAAATGTAAGCAGAGACGAAAATTTTTAAAAATGTTCCTGCAGAATTTTTAATGATTATTGAACTACTAATTACTTACAAGCTTACGTACTGGACTATTTATTACACAAGAACGTCTACTGTTGCGAAGATAATGTGACTAGAGATAATGAACAAAGCCAGAAATTATTTCCTTATATTTGATTAAACAAGCACCAAATTAAAAAGGAGGGCCAAATTATTTCCAAATGAAGAAACAAACACTTAAACACGAAAATAAACTCTTTTGAAATAATAAGAGAAGAAGCAAGAGAAATAGAAAGAAAAATAAATTTGCAGCAGAATGGAAGAGAGCAGAAATATAAAAGAAAGTATGGCAAAAGAATAAGGGAAATATGTAGCTGGACAAAATTGAGCTAATAAAAGAAAATTAAAAGAAAGAAAAGAAAATAAGTAACTTTTAAAAGGAATACAGAAAACACAGAAAAGTAGAGTAATTCAGTGCAAGAATGAGAAAAGTAAAACTAGAGTGGTCAATGAAGAAAGAAGACGGGAGAAGGCAGAGGTGGAGGAGTTCGTGAGGGAGAATAGTGTGTTAAGGAATGCAGAAGAACAAATAACTGAAATAGGGGAGAGAAAAAATAATAAATAAACGAAACAGGAGCATGTTAAAAAATAAAAAGGAAAAGGGGGGGTGAAAATAGCATAACATAAATGGTGAAGAACAGAATAAAAAGAGCAATTAAAACGAAATAAAGGCAGAAGAAGAAGTACGATATATACACAAAAAACGGAAGAAGCAAAAATGCATATTGCAAAGGAAGAAGTGTAGTGTAAAGGACAAATACAGGAGCGGAATATGATTAGAAGAAGAAGAAGCAAAAGAAAGTAATGAAAATGGAGGGTGTTAATGAAAATAAGAAGAGAGAAGTATAAGTGTGGCGTGAAGAATGGTCTAAGAACAAGAAGGGAGAAAAGTACAAGAGCAAGTGAAAATGTAGTGATAAGATGTGATAAGTATAAGGTAGGTTAAAATGTAGTGATAAGATGTGATAAGTATAAGTGCAGGTTAAAATGTAGTGATAAGATGTGATAAGTATAAGGGCAGGTTAAAATGTAGTGATAAGATGTGATAAGTATAAGGCAGTAAAATGTAGTGATAAGATGTATAAGTATAGGCAGGTTAAAATGAAGTGATAAGATGTGGTAAGTATAAGGGCAGGTTAAAATGTAGTGATAAGATGTGATAAGTATAAGGGCAGTAAAAAAATAGAAGGCAAGAAGTAAAAATGCACTTGAAAATTTAAAGAGAAGACGTGAGAGGTATAAGGGCAGGTAAAAATATAATTATAAGGGAAGAGAAGTAAATGTTAACATGAAAATATGACAAGATGTGATAAGTACAAGGGCAGGTGTAAATATAATGAGAAGGACAGAGAAGTATAAGTGAACATGAAAATATAATGAGAAGTGAGAAGAAAAACGAGAAGGTGAGAGAAGAGAAAAAAGGAAAGTAATATTAATAAAAAGCGAGTGAAATATAGAACTTCGATTGTAATTTGTGTCTTATCAACACGACTGTATCTGCGCTTATAAATGGCGTTTATAAACACAATATATACAGGCCACAAGTGAAACGATGTTTTCGGAAATCGATGCGCTAGAGAGACGCGACCTCATCTCCCCATGAGCACATTGTTTCTCGGTTATGTACCATATTAACTATAGATATAGATTATTGGAAAACGGATGAAAAATTTCCAGGTCTTACGGCCTTTTGATTTGTTTCTACATCAATGGAACACTGATTCAATAACATGCTTCAAACGGTCGCTGTGACGACATAACTGCATTTGTTCCTGTGGTGACGATAAGTGTTACTGTGTTCTGGGATGAGACGCCGTGTAGCCAGTTACAAAGTGACAAATATTTCGGAGGAACTTGCTGTCTCTGTCTTCAATCTATCTCTTTCACCCCGAATAAAAGTTTAGCACGTTCCTCCGAAATGTATTTAACTACCAAATACAAGATGTTACAACCTAAAAAAATAATCTGAAAATATATTAATATCTGATTACGTGACATAGAGGGAAGGTTACTGTAATACCGATAAAAAGTGCAAGAAGTGGACAAATGCAACAAGAGAGCTTTCTGTTCTCTGCGTCGTAACTACGAAACCAAGAAAATAATGTGGATGAAGTTTAGTACCCGGGCCTCAATTGGGATTTACTGGGATTAATTAATTTTGCTCCTTCTGGTGGACGGTCCTTTAAAGACGCCTTAACTTTTTCAGTGTTGTATGCAATGGTACATGATTAGGAATTGGAGAAGATCTTTGTAAGAGATACCGTGTTCTAATCAAGGTAACATGGAGACATTTGTTTGCTTTTAAATCAGTTATGTTACCGTCTTTCGCCTCAATTTGCCCGGCGCTTGTATAAGTTAGACGAACGCCAGTCTCCATACAGTTAAATATAAAGTACAGAACTAATAAACAGTCTCAAAGTAGAACCCAGATTTCAACACCTCCCTTCCACCCAGAATATCACCCTGTGCTGGATTCATAATTACTGGCAAAATATCACCCATTCCTCCCTCCGTGTGCACTAATTAAACAAACTGAAGCTGTTGCTCGCAAATTTTTTTTTTGTATGGCTCGACAGCTTTATATGGTCCTGGGCCTCCTCGTTTCGTCGAGGTTTCACGATCACACACATTCAGACACACCACAGTCGGTAGGACTCCTCTGGACGAGTGACCAGCTCGTTGCAGAGACCTCTACTGACAACACACAACACTCACAAGAGACTATCATCCTTGTCCCCGGTGGGATTTTTTTTTGCCTGTCCGGGGTTTTTCCCCTTTGATCCATTTTTGTACTGTTTAAATCCTTTCGTCCTTCATGTCACTTTACGTTCCATATTACCGTCCTTACTACAAACACAACACAAACATCCATGCCCCCGGTGGGATTTCTTTTGTGCCTGTCCGGGGTTTTTCCCCTTTGATCCATTTTTGTACTGTTTAAATCCTTTCGTCCTTCATGTCACTTTACGTTCCATACTACCGTCCTTACACAAACACAAGACAAACATCCATGCCCCCGGTGGGATTTCTTTTTTGCCTGTCCGGGGTTTTTCCCCTTTGATCCATTTTTGTACTGTTTAAATCCTTTCGTCCTTCATGTCACTTTACGTTCCATACTACCGTCCTTACAACAAACACAAGACAAACATCCATGCCCCTGGTGGGATTCGAACCACAATCCTAGTAAGCGAGCGGCCCGAAGATCCACGCTTAGACCGCGCGCCCACTGCGATCGGCGTTGCTCGCCAATACAAAGCAAAATAACCGTCCATGTAACGATATCTTAGTCTTTATTTACTCCGTCGTTTCTCCTATTAAAACAGTGACTTAATTTACAACTGTTATTCTGCAGTTTGTTACCATCGTACTCATTACACTGACAGTCCAGGACATCAGCCTGAAGGGGGGAAGGGGAGTGGTACAGCCGTCCCGTCCCCCGGTGACAAAGTCCAAAAAGGGGCAAAATGAGTACATAAAAAGAGAATTGAATTTATGGGCTTAATGAATTTTAAAATTTTTAGGCAAGTAAAAGAAAATTCAATAAATAATTTTTGATTTTATCTTTCAAAATTACTGTTACAGGCGGCCGTTGTGATTACTCGCCCTGGGAGCGAGAAAACCTAGCTACGCCACTGAGAGTCGCCACTGATATAAGTACCATAAAACTAAAGGTTTCCATGGAAAAGCCATGAGGACCACACAAACCATCGTATACCTTATACTCATATTAGAGTATATTAAATTATCAATTTGTTTTCGGGGGTTACCAAATTATTTTACTGCCAAAATTCAGTAATTATTTTCTTTTAAATATATTGTTAAAATTGAATATTTTGTGAAGGTTAGCATGATGATTACATTAAAGCTATATGTTGTGGGATGTGATGTCATGGAAATGGGTAGATACAGAGTAAACCTTTGGAAGAACTTGCCGCTCCATCTTGAAGACATGCTGAAGATTGGGACAGGTGATTTCTTCAAAAGGTTTATACACACATATACAAATCACATGACGTATAGCGCCAAATAACACCGTAATATATCTTGAGCATATCAAATATTGATTGTTAAAAATTATGTGGCTTTACTCTTTAAATTGCAAAAAATTATGGACCCTAGATCATAAATGACAAATTGAAATGCAATCCAGGATTTCCATGGCAATAGCAGCATTCACGAAGAAGAAGAAGTTGAAGAAGGCTGTTTTCACCATTAAATTGGACTTAAATTTAAAAAATAATCTAGTAAAGTGCTACATTTGGAGCATAGCTTTGTGTGGTGCTGAAACGTGGACATTTCAGAAAATAGATCAGAAGTATCTGGAAAGTTTTGAAATGTGGTGCTGGAGAAGAATGGAGAAGATCAGTTTGACCGATCGTGTGAGAAATGAAGAAGTATTACACAGAGTCAAGGAGGAGAAGAATATCGTACGTACAATAAAAAGAAGGAAGGCTAACTGGATTGGTCACATCTTGCGTAGGAACTGCCTTCTGAAACACGTGATTGAAGGAAAGTTAGAGTGAAGGATAGAAATTACGGGAAGACGACGAAGAAGACGTAAGCAGCTACTGGATGACCTTAAGGGAAAGAGAGAATACTGGAAATTGAAAGCGGAAGCACTAGATCGCATCCTGTGGAGAACTGGCTTTGGAAGAGGCTACGGACCTGTCGTAACCTAGAACACTCTTTTCACCAGCAAACTGGACTTAAATTTAAGGAAGAAACTAGTAAAGGGCTACATTTGGAGCATAGCTGTGTGTGGTGCTGAAACGTGGACACTTCGGAAAGTAGATCAGAAGTATCTGGAAAGTTTTGAAATGTGGTGCTGGAGAAGAATGGAGAAGATCAGTTGGACCGATCGTGTGAGAAATGAAGAAGTATTACATAGAGTTAAGGAGGAGAGGAGTATCGTACATACAATAAAGAGAAGGAAGGCTAACTGGATTGGTCACATTTTTTTTAGGAACTGCCGCAAAACATGTTGTTGAAGACAGATTGAAAGGATGAGACTATGAGGAAGACGTCGTAAGCAGCTACTGAATTACCTTAAGGAAAAGAGAAGATACAGGAAATTGAAAGGGGAAGACCTAGATGGCACTCTGTGGACAAATCTTGTTGGAAAACGCAATGAATGAGATGCAAATTTGGAAAAGTGTGTGACTTGTTCAGAGGCACTATGATGACGTTGGTATGAAGAGTCTGTGAAAGACCACATGACGCCAGTTAAGCTTCCGGTTTTATAGGGTATTTTGCAGAGTGCAAAACTGCACTAGCGCACTCTGTCGGATGTTAGGCATACCTGCTGTGAATACTTCTATACTGTCTAGACTTACACAAGGTGTTGCTAATTTAAATAAAATTTAAGGCCCAGTGCCTCTCAAGGTCTGCAAAACACAAAAAAGCTTTCTTACCACTGCAGATTCATTTATCCGGCGGCTGGTATTATGAAACAGAATATTTCACTTGTAAAGTCTGACAGTATCGGTTTTCCTATACAGAGGTAAATACTACAATAAAAATAAATAATTAAATTATAATTTTTTGAGTTCAGTTCCTGCAATGGTCGAGGCTACCTAGCGATTAAAGACACGTTGTCACGGTGGTAGCCCATCACCATTTAATAATTATGATACTGGCCGCAGTAACGCAAGAAGGCTAACAGAGAACCTTGAGATATACTGGCCGCAGTAACGCAAGAAGGCTAACAGAGAACCTTGAGATATACTGGCCGCAGTAACACAAGAAGGCTAACAGAGAACTTTGGGATATATTGGCTGCAGTAACACAAGAAGGCTAACAGTGAACCTTGGGATATATTGGCCGCAGTAACGCAAGAGGCTAACAGAGAACCTTGAGATATACTGGCTGCAGTAACGCAAGAAGGCTAACAGAGAACCTTGAGATATACTGGCTGCAGTAACGCAAGAAGGCTAACAGAGAACCTTGAGATATACTGGCTGCAGTAACGCAAGAAGGCTAACAGAGAACCTTGAGATATACTGGCTGCAGTAACGCAAGAAGGCTAACAGAGAACCTTGAGATATACTGGCCGCAGTAACGCAAGAAGGCTAACAGAGAACCTTGGGATATACTGGCTGCAGTAACCAAAGAAGGGTAACAGTGAACCTTGGGATATACTGGCTGCAGTAACCAAAGAAGGGTAACAGTGAACCTTGGGATATACTGGCCGCAGTAACCAAAGAAGGGTAACAGTGAACCTTGGGATATACTGGCTGCAGTAACGCAAGAAGGCTAACAGAGAACCTTGGGATATACTGGCTGCAGTAACCAAAGAAGGGTAACAGTGAACCTTGGGATATACTGGTCGCAGTAACCAAAGAAGGGTAACAGTGAACCTTGGGATATACTGGCCGCAGTAACCAAAGAAGGGTAACAGTGAACCTTGGGATATACTGGCTGCAGTAACGCAAGAAGGCTAACAGAGAACCTTGGGATATACTGGCTGCAGTAACGCAAGAAGGCTAACAGAGAACCTTGGGATATACTGGCTGCAGTAACCAAAGAAGGGTAACAGTGAACCTTGGGATATACTGGCTGCAGTAACGCAAGAAGGCTAACAGAGAACCTTGGGATATACTGGCTGCAGTAACGCAAGAAGGCTAACAGAGAACCTTGGGATATACTGGCTGCAGTAACCAAAGAAGGGTAACAGTGAACCTTGGGATATACTGGCCGCAGTAACCAAAGAAGGGTAACAGTGAACCTTGGGATATACTGGCTGCAGTAACGCAAGAAGGCTAACAGAGAACCTTGAGATATACTGGCTGCAGTAACGCAAGAAGGCTAACAGAGAACCTTGAGATATACTGGCTGCAGTAACGCAAGAAGGCTAACAGAGAACCTTGAGATATACTGGCCGCAGTAACGCAAGAAGGCTAACAGAGAACCTTGGGATATACTGGCTGCAGTAACCAAAGAAGGGTAACAGTGAACCTTGGGATATACTGGCTGCAGTAACCAAAGAAGGGTAACAGTGAACCTTGGGATATACTGGCTGCAGTAACCAAAGAAGGGTAACAGTGAACCTTGGGATATACTGGCCGCAGTAACCAAAGAAGGGTAACAGTGAACCTTGGGATATACTGGCTGCAGTAACGCAAGAAGGCTAACAGAGAACCTTGAGATATACTGGCTGCAGTAACGCAAGAAGGCTAACAGAGAACCTTGAGATATACTGGCCGCAGCAACGCAAGAAGGCTAACAGAGAACCTTGGGATATACTGGCTGCAGTAACCAAAGAAGGGTAACAGTGAACCTTGGGATATACTGGCCGCAGTAACCAAAGAAGGGTAACAGTGAACCTTGGGATATACTGGCTGCAGTAACGCAAGAAGGCTAACAGAGAACCTTGAGATATACTGGCTGCAGTAACGCAAGAAGGCTAACAGAGAACCTTGAGATATACTGGCTGCAGTAACGCAAGAAGGCTAACAGAGAACCTTGGATATACTGGCTGCAGTAACCAAAGAAGGGTAACAGTGAACCTTGGGATATACTGGCTGCAGTAACGCAAGAAGGCTAACAGAGAACCTTGAGATATACTGGCTGCAGTAACGCAAGAAGGCTAACAGAGAACCTTGAGATATACTGGCTGCAGTAACGCAAGAAGGCTAACAGAGAACCTTGAGATATACTGGCCGCAGTAACGCAAGAAGGCTAACAGAGAACCTTGGGATATACTGGCTGCAGTAACCAAAGAAGGGTAACAGTGAACCTTGGGATATACTGGCTGCAGTAACCAAAGAAGGGTAACAGTGAACCTTGGGATATACTGGCTGCAGTAACCAAAGAAGGGTAACAGTGAACCTTGGGATATACTGGCCGCAGTAACGCAAGAAGGCTAACAGAGAACCTTGGGATATACTGGCTGCAGTAACCAAAGAAGGGTAACAGTGAACCTTGGGATATACTGGCTGCAGTAACGCAAGAAGGCTAACAGAGAACCTTGAGATATACTGGCTGCAGTAACGCAAGAAGGCTAACAGAGAACCTTGAGATATACTGGCCGCAGTAACGCAAGAAGGCTAACAGAGAACCTTGGGATATACTGGCTGCAGTAACCAAAGAAGGGTAACAGTGAACCTTGGGATATACTGGCTGCAGTAACCAAAGAAGGGTAACAGTGAACCTTGGATATACTGGCCGCAGTAACGCAAGAAGGCTAACAGAGAACCTTGGGATATACTGGCTGCAGTAACCAAAGAAGGGTAACAGTGAACCTTGGATATACTGGCTGCAGTAACGCAAGAAGGCTAACAGAGAACCTTGAGATATACTGGCTGCAGTAACGCAAGAAGGCTAACAGAGAACCTTGAGATATACTGGCCGCAGTAACGCAAGAAGGCTAACAGAGAACCTTGGGATATACTGGCTGCAGTAACCAAAGAAGGGTAACAGTGAACCTTGGATATACTGGCTGCAGTAACCAAAGAAGGGTAACAGTGAACCTTGGATATACTGGCTGCAGTAACGCAAGAAGGCTAACAGAGAACCTTGAGATATACTGGCTGCAGTAACACAAGAAGGCTAACAGAGAACCTTGAGATATACTGGCCGCAGCAAAGCAAGAAGGCTAACAGAGTACTTTGAGATATACTGGCCGCAGTAACGCAAGAAGGTTAACAGTGAACCTTGGGATATACTGGCCGCAGTAACACAAGAAGGTTAACAGTGAACATTGGGATATACTGGCCGCAGTAACGCAAGAAGGTTAACAGTGAACCTTGGGATATACTGGCCGCAGTAACGCAAGAAGGTTAACAGTGAACCTTGAGATATACTGGCCGCAGTAACGCAAGAAGGCTAACAGAGTACTTTGAGATATACTGGCCGCAGTAACACAAGAAGGCTAACAGAGAACCTTGAGATATACTGGCCGCAGCAAAGCAAGAAGGCTAACAGAGTACTTTGAGATATACTGGCCGCAGTAACGCAAGAAGGTTAACAGTGAACCTTGGGATATACTGGCCGCAGTAACACAAGAAGGTTAACAGTGAACCTTGGGATATACTGGCCGCAGTAACGCAAGAAGGTTAACAGTGAACCTTGAGATATACTGGCCGCAGTAACGCAAGAAGGCTAACAGAGTACTTGAGATATACTGGCCGCAGTAACGCAAGAAGGCTAACAGTGAACCTTGGGATATACTGGCCGCAGTAACACAAGAAGGCTAACAGTGAACCTTGGGATATACTGGCCGCAGTAACGCAAGAAGGCTAACAGTGAACCTTGAGATATACTGGCCGCAGTAACACAAGAAGGTTAACAGTGAACCTTGGGATATACTGGCCGCAGTAACACAAGAAGGCTAACAGTGAACCTTGAGATATACTGGCCGCAGTAACACAAGAAGGCTAACAGTGAACCTTGAGATATACTGGCCGCAGTAACACAAGAAGGCTAACAGTGAACCTTGGGATATACTGGCTGCAGTAACGCAAGAAGGCTAACAGTGAACCTTGAGATATACTGGCCGCAGTAACACAAGAAGGTTAACAGTGAACCTTGGGATATACTGGCCGCAGTAACGCAAGAAGGTTAACAGTGAACCTTGAGATATACTGGCCGCAGTAACACAAGAAGGCTAACAGTGAACCTTGAGATATACTGGCCGCAGCAACGCAAGAAGGCTAACAGTGTACTTTGAGATATACTGGCCGCAGTAACGCAAGAAGGCTAACAGTGAACCTTGGGATATACTGGCCGCAGTAACACAAGAAGGTTAACAGTGAACCTTGGGATATACTGGCCGCAGTAACGCAAGAAGGTTAACAGTGAACCTTGGGATATACTGGCCGCAGTAACGCAAGAAGGTTAACAGTGAACCTTGAGATATACTGGCCGCAGTAACACAAGAAGGCTAAGAGTGAACCTTGGGATATACTGGCCGCAGTAACGCAAGAAGGCTAACAGAGAACCTTGAGATATACTGGCCGCAGTAACGCAAGAAGGGTAAGAGAGAACCTTGAATTTACTGGCCGCAGTAACGCAAAAAGGCTAACAGTGAACCTTGGGATATACTGGCCGCAGTAACACAAGAAGGCTAACAGAGAACTTTGGGATATACTGGCTGCAGTAACACAAGAAGGCTAACAGAGAACTTTGGGATATACTGGCCGCAGTAACGCAAGAAGTCTAACAGTGAGCATTGGGATATACTGGCTACAGTAACACAAGAAGGCTAACAGAGAACTTTGGGATATACTGGCCGCAGTAACACAAGAAGGCTAAGAGTGAACCTTGGGATATACTGGCCGCAGGAACCCAAGAAGTGTAACAGAGAACCTTGAGATATACTGGCCGCAGTAACGCAAGAAGGCTAACAAAGAATCTTGAGATATACTGGCCGCAGTAACACAAGAAGGCTAACAGAGAACTTTGGGACATACTGGCCGCAGTAACACAAGAAGGCTAACAGAGAACTTTGGGATATACTGGCTGCAGTAACACAAGAAGGCTAACAGAGAACTTGGGATATACTGGCCGCAGTAACACGAAAAGGCTAACAGTGAACCTTGGGATATACTGGCCGCAGTAAAGAAAAACATATATACATAAATAAACACATCAAAACTTCGGCGGCTGTTGTATATTTGTAGCAGATATTTGAGATTTTGATTTACACTGCGTAATTAGTGTTGGAGAAAATACGTAGAAAATTGAATATTATTTGCAATACATGATAGATTTTTTTACAATATAAATTGTAAATAATAAAAGTAACTCAGTCTCTATAGTGTGAAATAATACGTTACGAAGCTTAAGAACACATCCCTATAGCACGAATATTAAACCGTAACCGATATAGGCTTTTGCGGTGAACAAACGAACTAAGAGCAGCGCGTCCTATTTCTGTCATACTGGAGATGATGGACGGAGCGGTAGATAAAGAGCGATCACAGATCCCAGAGGCTACATTCAAGTGCAAGCCTAATGGAATCATTTATTTAGAAACTCCGTGCAAGCTTATCTGTTTATTTATTTAACGACACGCGTTAGAGACATAAAATCTGGAGTCGTTGGCCAGTAAGGAAATCCTCCGTAGCGGTGCTTGTGTGACGGACCTTAACGGTGTAACATTCACTCTGTTACAGAAGCATTACTTGTTAAACACAAGAGTGATACTGTCGAAGATTGAGAAATATTCTCAAATGTTTGAAAACAAAGACGTCCCTGTATAGTGTTTAGAATTTTGGTTGAAAAACCTGAGGGAAACAGACCACTTGGAAAACCTAGGCGTAGATGGGAGATAATAATAAAATTGATTTTCAAGACGTGGGATGAGGAGGAGGCATGGACTGGGTTGATCTGACTGACGATAGGGACAGGTGGCGGGCGCTTTTGAATGCGGTAATATACCTTCGTGTTCTATAAAATGAGGGGAATTTCTTGACTAGCTGACGATCTGTTAGCTTTTCAGGAACGACTCTGTTCTATGGAGTTAGTTAATTACTGTAGCGAATAGCGCTGACACTTCGTAATCTTGTCATTCTAGGTATTTAAATCAAGGCCCATGATGTCTTATTGAGATTTCAATTGAATTTAAATACCACGTCTTAATTTCCGTGAGTTGGATACTTTCTGAAACGGCCCAGGTTTCAATCGGCAGACACTGACTTTTCATTCAGGGCATCTGTGGGCCCCAACCAGCCTCTGGTCTCCCGTGGTACAGCGGTCGTGTTCTTGACAATTCACTTATTCCAATTGACGCAGTTAAACTGCGTTCGTGTATCTACAAATCTTCCTGCGCTATTTTCGATCAATGTCAAGGATATCTTCGCCAATAAACTTTTATTTGAACATCAGGTTTTGTAGTAGCAGAAAGAAAGACCGTGAAACAAAGTTCTGCAAATGTAAAGATAAAATTATCTCTACTCATGCCATGAAGGCACATGGGGGAATGAAAGTTTAATGCCACTCTTTCTTAATCTCGTCACTACACAGGCGATTGGTAAGCTTCACGCCCCAGTCGCTTTACCCCCGAAGAAATAAAGCCTTCTTCTCGCTGAATAAATGCCTGAGTGTGTACCAGTTCATGTATTGACGCTTTATATAAAAAAAATCCTCCTTCCTCTGCCTGGAATCGAAGCAAGATCCCTCGTTTTTCCAGTCTGTAGACTATTCTCTATCTCGGCTCCCACCAAAGTTCTGTTCCTCCAATAAATTCAGTTGTTGAGGGCAATACCAAGTTTTGTCAAATTATTTTGTGTGGTTTTGAATCTGAAATATGCAGACGGAATTTCATATAATAGGTACTTAATATGCAGATCAACATTTCTGTATCTTTGTATAACACTGTGCAGTTTGGCAAATATGTGCCTCCATAATCTACCCTGACAATTCAGGCTCAGGTCTTTCCGAGATCTGTATTTCTAGGTACTAAACCAAACATCTCCACATCCCATAATTTCCTAACTTTGATATTGACCGCCCAGAGAACCCCAGCTCTTTTATAAAGTGAACAATTCCAACGCCTGACCCAAGAACCTACCCATCTTTCTCGACAATACTGGTTTTCCAGATGCTGCATGCAACACTTGTGATTTCGGGTGGCTACTCTAATCCTTAAATATCGTCCCCAAAAACCCCATCATTTTATTCACCTTCGTTATCCGAAGTAGTTCGGGTATTCAGCCCAGATGTGAATCCCTTCTGCTTAGTGCGATCGTATCGCTAGCGTAGACATAAATATGAGCACCTCCACAGACCAAAATCTTGATACTGCAGAACTAGACTCTAGATGTTAGCTAAGCTTTAGTCGAGTTGCGACTTTAGGAAGATTAACAAATTTATATGATTGCATGAGGGAGGTGAAGGTGTTGAAAGGAATTCTTTGAGCTACAGTTTCATGTATAAAATCGATGTTAAGATAATACATGGCATGTCATTACAATTCCTCTACTTCTTTTTCGTTTTTTTCTTTCTCGTGATGTATATAGCCTACTGTTCCTCCTAAAAGATATAGTGTAATGGATATAAAAGGCAGGTCATTTTCCGGTTGAACTTAGCAGCAAACATCCTGCCGACTAAGCCAGAGAGTTGTTGGCTGTAAAACAGGAAATGGAAACACGGAACAATACTCGCAGCACGAAACGTGTCACGTCTAGAGAAACATGGAATGAGATGACAGGGACAATATCTGGAAGTTTCGACGTCCACGTAGCAACGGACAAAAATAGTCTTGTTATTACCGGGTAGGAGTTCTTACCCAAATACTTCAAACATAGAGTTGAAAAAAAAATGGCAAATTTTGGAAAGTAATATAAATGAACTAGACCAAAAATTTGCTCGATCTATGTAGGGTTAGGACTGTTCTTGTATTCATAAACCAAAGAGACAATTCACGTCCGTTACGTACAGCATACGAAACTCGACTGTAGGTCTACATGGAGATAACTCGGTGTAACCATACGGGCGGCGACAAAACTGGCAGTCTGCGACTCATACTTATACAGTACCTTACTTTTACCCAACTACTCAACTCTACGCTGGTGAAATGAATTTCAAATGGAAGCGCCTGCTTGGAAATTTGACAGACCTAGCAAAGACGTTTTACACTTTAACTGATCCTTATTTCTTACCCTTTCCGCGCAATCAGTACGTCTCTATTTTTATTGTGGTAACGCCACGATATGAAGGTAAGAGGATCAGCCTGCCACCTTGTACAGTGGAGAGCAAAGGCTTACCTCCTGGAATATGACGTGGAAGGGGTTTTGGGCGATGGAGGTACAACTGTTAATTTTCATCAACTTACCAACAAATCTAACATACACCGAAGCAACCAAGTCACTAAAATTAATCAGGCGATTTGTAAGCTGATATATTTGACAAAAATGAACCACAATATTCTTCGTTCACAATTTACAACAGACTCCTATCTTTAAGGTCTCTGTCTGCCTGCTGACCAGCGAGCGGTTGGAGCACACGAGTTGGAATTTCCTTGTAACCCCCAGTGTTCTGTGCATAGCCTTCCCACGGCTAGCACGATGGCTTGTTTTACTGCCTTTTTCTGAATCCTCCCTCAATTAATTAATTAACAAAGAAGTCAAATGACTATTTTGAGGCCACATAATGACTCCGTATTGTTCGACCTGCCGCATATATCTCTCGCGTTACCACATTTTTTCTGTAGCACATTTTCCTGTAATCACTCCTAATCTTACAGTTCCTATATTCACAGGAATATTGGTTGTGGTAAAGATGTGATGGTCGTCGTTAATAACAGGCGGTTTGACCTGGTTGACATAGGCCAGAGTGGGCTGGATATAAATAAGAGAGTATGCAGAGTTTGGCAATGGTCAAACGCTCTTCTTTCTACTTTCCGTGGGATATTTTTGCTGCTTCACAATAATTCAGACATTTAAATCGGAAAGTGCAACTTCGTTATTTAATCATTCAGTTTTTTTTTATCGCCACACCGAGTAAGACAGCTTTATCGCATAAAAAGCCTGAATTTGCTGGGACATCCCATAAGAACGGCGATGCTCTGAAGAGCGACGGCGAAGACTCGTAGAATCAAACAGAGGATACGATCCTAAGAAACTTCGGTGCACTTCAGTACCTTATGGAGACATTAAATATATAAGAGAACTGTCGGGAATGTAGCTCAAATAAAAATTTGCTACTTAATAACTGAAATGATAGCAATACTGAATGAATTAATTTTCAGATGTATAAAGCAAATATCAGGAAAACGTGATCAAGATATAGAATGGTCTAGAACCTTGAACATTTCACCAGACACGAAACAACATAAACAGACAAAACAGACTACAATTAGCACCAAATAACATGTAATGTAGGCGTACGTGAGCTTTCAGCCCATGTGTGTGTGCTAATGCAAAATTTACGTGACAACGTAATTTATGTGTCTCGTACGTGACACTTACTGCTTGACAGACTAATTTACTGGTACCCAGGAGCGTTCGCATCCCTGCTGAGCGCCTATTTATAGTCTATGTTTCATCAAATTTTCTGTTTGTGAAACAGGACAACAGCTTAAAATTTTATGAAGAATTATATTATGTGGGAGTTGCAAGAAGATTTCTTTACATATGAGTTTTTCTTAAAATCTAAATAAAAGGAGATTCTCAGTGAATAAACAACTTATTTGTGCTTTTATCTTGTCATTAAGTATATATATATACATATATATATATATTATTTATTACTGCAAGTTGGTTTATACCCGGTGGCAGTGGTACTACAAAGACACAAAACACAGAATAACATACATCACAAAAAATAACACAAAACACTCAAAACAATACACAACACACAAACTTACAAAACAATAAAACACACATACTACAAAAAGAAAGATTAGCTAAGCCTAACAAAAAAAAAAAAAAAAAAAAGAAAACCTAACGTAGATGAATGAAAGTTAGTTGAATATATATCAGAGCGAAAAATTATTGCAATAGATCAATACAAAAACCAACTCATGAACTGGACGACATAATTCGTAAACTTTATTAAAACCCTTACATGTTTCAGCACGAAGGTGCCATCTTCAGGGGGGCGTTCGATACAAAGATCTATAGATCCAGCACACCAAAATGTTTAGTCGCCCGCACAAAAGCACCCAAAATATTAAAAATAAAACTCCAAAACACATAAATTAACAAGCATAATGCACAATTCTGCAATGTTAAAGGCATTGAAATTGTTAAAAGCAAGTGGTTCAAGGCGTTGCAGGTTTTCAAAACCGTACGGAGCATGCGCACAAATATCTGCATCGATCTCATATAAAGATCTCGTCTGATGTAGCTTATATTGTACAACGTGTGGTGTGGTAAGCTATAGCATAAAATATTGGAACAAACGTTGTAATAAAGTGAAAAGCCTTCTGAAGTTTGATAGACGTTCTCTTTAAGTATTTCGCTGTTTCTATTTATTTGTTTGTGTAACTGAAAGATATCGTTATTTGCTAAAGTTATACAGCTTGGTTGGCAGAAAAATAAAGGAGAATTGTTGCAATGATACTTACAGGGGTAGGCCGAAGTATTTGTAAGATAAACTTGTCCCAGTGCAACGTTCATGCCACAGACTATACATGGAATGGGCTTTGACTGAAACCGGGCTTCCGTAAGAGGCCGGCGGTGCACTTTCACCTTCCCAACAGACATCAAGAGCCTTATAGTAAATGCAGCCTGCTCGATGTACATAAAACGCGATTTTTATGGCATTCATATCCCCGCAATAATTGTTAAAATTCAAGAAAATAAAACATGCAATATATTACAATATATTACAATATATATTTATATGTTAATATAGCGCATTTGTTGGCACATTCTTGAATTTTAAAAATGTGATTGTAAGAGGTAAGCATTTATCTAATTTTGCAGGGCTGTGTGATATATAATGACGTCTAATGCGACGACTGGATTATTGGCCAGGAATGTGACCATAAGTTCTGAATTCACAGAAAATTTTGTTAACACTTACATCTAAATGTCCTTACGTACATGCATGCTTGCGCGCGTGTGTGTGTGTTTGTAGGAATATGCATTACTGGTAGTGATTACGAACAGGATCAGACGATCGCAGCAATAAATGGCAGTGAGATGCAAATACCTCGATGTTTGACGAAATAATTACATAGTGGGCATATTCAGTGACTGTCATTTCAAAGATTCTCTTACTGTTATAATGTACGCTCGTCTGATCTGTGAAAGGTTATCTGTGGAAAGTGTAGCTAGAAACGTTAGACTTCCTTGTTGAATTTTCAAGGGACAATTCACGAGGAAGAAGACGTAAGCAGCTACTGGATGGTGTTAAGGAAAAGAGAGGATGCTGGAAATTGAAAGAGGAAGCACTAGATCGCACTCTCTGGAGAAAGCGCTTTCGAAGAGGCTGCGGACCTGTCGTAAGACAGACTACAGAATGAAGAGGCTACGGATCTGTCGTAAGACAGACTACAGAATGAAGAGGCTACGGACCTGTCGTAAGACAGACTACAGAATGAAGAGGCTACGGACCTGTCGTAAGACAGACTACGGAATGAAGAGGCTACGGACCTGTCGTAAGACAAACTACAGAATGAAGAGGCTCCGGACCTGTCGTGAGACAGACTACGGAATGAAGAGGCTACGGACCTGTCGTAAGACAGACTACAGAATGAAGAGGCTACGCACCTGTCGTAAGACAGACTACGGAATGAATGAGTTTGCTTGTAAACTGTATCATGTAACTAATATTGACGAATAGTTTGAAGGTTCTGTGGTGTGACTTGATACGTACTAAGTAATGTAATATCAGTTCACGCGACATTCAATATCAGAGGAATTCCTTTATTGGATGTTATACGCATGAAGGACTTATTTTAACTTATTAAGGTGAAACCTTGTGGTTCCTAACGTCTAAACACTGTTCCTTACTATTATTTTAAGTCGATAGCCTGTGTGTTCATGTGGGGCAGAAAACACAAGGCTGCAAGAACCGCAAATATAAAATCTAATTGAAACAAATCGGGTAATATAACGTGAGTTTTGGAATGAAAAGTGAACAGAAATTTGGTGGGACTATAAATGAAAAAGGTGATGGTATAATTTGAAGCGCTATCCAGGCATTTGTGTCGACCTCGGTGGACTAGTGGTTAGCGTGCTCGCCACTGGACCCAAGGTTCGCGGGTTCGATCCCGACCGAGGTCGATAAATTTTTAAGGGTGATAAAAAATCCGGAGCACCACTTTCTTCGGAGGGGAAGTAAAGCCGTCGGTCCCATGTCGTAGATTTACGGTCATGAATAGAAATGTTTCGTAAGCAAAATTTAACGGCCATTTCTCACCCAAGTCTCCTGACTGCGTGCCAGATGGCTCTGTTGAGTTGCTCTGCTGGTCTCCGAACTGCCACAAATGCGCAAACCATGTAACCTCGGAAAGAGGAGGCCCAGGCCCATATAGGGCTGTCGAGCCATTGTTATTATATTATTATTATTATCCAGGCATTTGCCTAGAGGGACTGACGAAACACAAGATAAGTCCGAGTCAGGATAATTATTGTCCCGGTAGAGTTTTGAAAAGGTGCACATCTAGAAGAAATGTGTACCATATCAGACCCATGATTCAATACACCATTTTATCTACTCATTTGTGACGGGGGAAGAATAATGAAAGACGAGTGGAAAATAACTTTTAATTCACTCGGCAATAATCTCTCTCTCTCAATTTACTGATTTCTCTTCATACTGATAAATATACCTCGTGTCATACAGAGCACACTTTTAATCTTCCTACCGAGCATGAAGAAATAAAGTTCTGAAACGGAAGGTGAAATGGTTGTGTTACGTCAACTTTTCTGCACTGTAAATTGGCTCTCTAGTTTAGATGTGTGAAGTTTTTCTTATATAGCAGGCAGTTGAATCAGAGAAATGTTTTACCATAAGAGAAGTGTTGATTTGCAAAATTTGTACGGCGTCAGTATTACACAGCGCAGCATCATCGGTCTCTACGTAGCATTGCAGATATGAGAAAGTTTGTAGATTGTATAAAGGGTTCCGCTTTAAACTGGAAACACGTTATATCAGAATGTTCCGAATATTTAGTCTTGGTTAATTAAACAATTGATAATATAGGTGTATTTGATTACTGGTTCTGAGAGTCAAGTTTTCAGTTATTTGAAGTCTCACACGTGAGGTAGTAAAACCCAGAGAAGGAACTGGCTAATTTTGAATCCTAAGCAAGAATATAAAATCACGCAGTACTGTACATTTGTGATTGTTACAGTGGTAAATAGGTAAATAACGAGAAACAAGAATAACAATAGCACACATTGTTACATCAGTCATGGTCTATTACTTGGCATAAGAGATGCTTATTTTGTACATTTTTTTCAGCTTCCTTCAGTTTTGTGTGCCTGAAGCGAGGGCCTCAGTAACCTCCCCTTATTTTTACGGTTCTATTGAAAATGTCAAGACATAATCCATAGTGTCTTGAAAATCGGACAACTTCATTTTCTCTGATCTTTTCTTTTACCAAAATGAAACATTCGTATTGTCGCCAGTAATTTGATATATTCACAGTCTTTATTCAGACGACCTAAATATTATTCAAATTTTTGACATTGATCTAAGCAGTACCCTAAATCCCAATAAAATTGTAAATAATTTTAAATTAAACTACGCAAAAAACAAGGCAGTTCAGTCGGTCTGCTTTCTATGGGGCAGATCACAGGAATAACCACTGGGGGGGGAGAAGGTGTCCTGTTGTACCCTCGCGGTTAAAGACAAGGACATTAAGCTACAGACTTCACAGAGCGTCTAACGGACAAACAGCGAATCGAAAACGTGCAAATATATTTCAGCCGTAATTATAAAAGTTGACTGTCACAGGACTGAATACATTATGTATCTTCGAATACAGGCCTTATCACAAAAAATTATGTCGTTTTCTTTCACATCCATCCCAATTCGCCATAGACACTTACTAAAGGGGCCCATACACGTACGAGTCTGGCTCGCGAGTCCGGCTCGGCTCGGGTTCCAATGAGCCAAACTCGTCCGTGTGTGGGTCGCCACGAGCCGGGCTTGGCCGAGTCCAGCGAGGCTCGCCAGGGCCTTCCGTGGGACTCGGCTCGGCGACGGCTCGCTATTGGTTCGTACGTGTGTGGGCGGTCCCGAGCCAGACTCGCGTATCTACACGTTTTCTTACCTTCAAATATTCTTCTTTTAGAGCCTTGTATATAGCCTTGCAGGTGTCTGGAATGATTTTTCCCAAAGCTTGAGGTGATATAATCGTGGCAAACTTGAGATCTTCAAACGACCGTCCCGTGGCAAGAAAACGAAGAGTCGCTGCGATACGTGCTTCAGGTGTAATAGCATTCCGCATCACAGTATCTTGTTTCACTATGAACGGTTTTACTTTTGCTAGCAAATACTTGAAGTTTTCATCTGACATTCTGACGTAGTTTTTGTAGTCTTCAGGTCTATCATTTCTAATAAAGTTCAATAAATTTAAATGGGTAAATCTGTCTCTACTTAACAGCCAGTTCTTAGCCCACATTTCCCTCCTTTCTCTATGCTTTTTTCTCCCGAACACACCGCATTCATCCAGTATTATCACCGCTGCTGCAACTTGCTTCGATGAACTCATTCTGGATACTAAAATGTACGAGCAAAGTTGGGAGTCAGATCATGCGTGTGTGGTGAAATATATCCGAGCCCGGCTCCCGAGTCAAGCTCGCCGAGCCGGACTCGCGAGCCAGACTCGTACGTGTATGGGCCCCTTAACAGATGGGCCGTGCCATCGCTCAGGCGGTTAGTCGCCGGCCTCTCACCGCGGTGGCCCAGTTTAAATCCCGGATCAGTCCATGTAGGATTTGTGGTTTACAGAATGGCACTGGGACACGTTTTTCCCCGAGTATTTCTGTTTCCCCCTATCAATTTCGTTCCACCGGTGCTCCATTACAAGGAAAAATGAAAAAAAAAAACAACCACCTTCATCACAGGGTTGCACAATAAGCCTCAAGGCTGCGGTGCGTCCGTAGCATCTGCTGCGGGGTCCTTCACCTAAAAAAAATACCATTCAATCTTCAGTAAAGGTGTCCCCGTGTTTAATTTTATAAAACATGAATATGTGTGAGATATGCGCTCTTTTGGGAGATTGTGCAGCCTACAGTGTTAATTCTGTGTAGACGTTTCGGGAAAACCTATCGGTTCCATTTTAAGTGCCAAGATGTCCAAGAAGAAGCACGCATGAATATACGTATATGAAAGATTGGAAGTATGGCTCCACAAGTTCTTAACCTCAGCATTAGAAGAAGGCGAGTGATTAGCTTGACGCCCTGGCAACTTTCTCTTCGGAGAGAATTGACCCAGATATTTTTCAGACAGATGGCTAGTTAAGTCCCGTACGTGGTCTAGGCGTGACAGCTATAAGAGAAACGTTCTGCCTTTACCGGTAATTGAACCCTGACCGTCCAGAGTGTCGCTTCAGTGACTCTCATATTTTTCGGAGTTTTCGGACAGGACCAGACTGTCTTTAGATACGGCGCAGTTCCTGTTGCAGCGTTTGCATTTGAGAAAGTTCTGGCTTCCTGCAAGACCTCTATTTGGCACCTGTACATCAACGAAACAATTTAAATGTCTATTTTCTGTGTTAAGACAAATAATTTATATAGTGGATTTATTGTCTGTCTTCATTGAAGAGTTACATTCCGCTAATGTGTAACCAACTAAAAATGGGTTCAGTGGGTGGACCGCTGAATCCTTCAAAAACATTTGCCAGTAACTTATAGAAATACAAAATTGGATGTTTATTTTAAAAATGTTTGTATCAGAATAAGACATCCGATTTAAGCGAGGGCTGTCAGCATTTTATAGCGGAGTAATTATTGCTTCTTGTGTTTGTAGTATTTCATTAGTCCTATTACACTTGTGTGCCGATCCCGGTGGCCGCGCGATCTAAGGCGTAGGTCTGCAGCCCCTCGATTGCTGGGATCGCGGGTTCGAATCCCGCTGAGGGAATGGATATTCGTCTCATGTGTTTGTTATGTGTTGTGTAGGTAGCGGCCTCTGCGACGAGCTGATCTCTCGTTCGGAGGAATACTACCGTGTGTGTATGTGTGTCTAATTTTGTGTGATCTAGAAACCTCAACATTGAGGCTGCCTACGCCTGAGTTGGGGTGCAGCTGCACAGAAGGAGAATACATTTATTAGTTCGGCTGGGAAGGTGTTAAGCCCTTTGTGTTCGGTTGCGGCCTTTACAAAGTGGTACATGAATACAGACAGACCTTGTACTTTTGCACTTACGACCTCATGCACGGAAGCCATAGATACAGAATGTAGCCCGCCATTTCTTTGTGAATATGGGTCAAATGACACAAAGCTAATAATGGTCACAGTAGAAATTGCTTACTGCGGCCGATTTAATCAACTCAATTTTTTTTTACTAAATCAACTAAATGCCGATTCCGGTGGCCTCGCGATCTACGGCGTGGGTCTGCGGCCGCTCGCTTGCTGGGATTGGGGTTTCGAATCCCGCCGAGGAGATAGATTTCTATTGTGAGCGTTGTGTTTTTGTCAGGTAGAGGTCTCTGCGTCTGGCTGATCACTCGTCCAGAGGAGTCCTACCGAGTGTGGTGTGTCTGAGTGCCATCGTGAAGCCTCGATAATGAAAACGTTCAGGTCCACTGGGGGGCTGTTACACCAAATGTGCATTAATTGGCTTAGTAAAAGAAAGTAAGGTCAAAATTTAAGTCCATACTTATCTTTCCATAACATGAGAGTTGTCTGAAATTGTCTTTAGGAATGTGAGATACTGCATATTAGTCCCTGTACTCTTCATACTAGTAATTCTAAGACGCAGCGCAGATAGCTGGAACCCAAGTCGTTATAATTTTAATAAAAATGTTAACCACACATAATTATGCGTGTTTTCAAGTTTCTGTCTCGACCTAAATGAGATCTTCACTCTTCTGGGATGTTACGCAGCGTATATTGGTAGTTAATTGCCGACCTTTCACCACCTAGGCAACTCCACTTTCTTCTCCTCCTCCCTTAAGAGTCCTCCACTCCCCACTAACCCTATTGTCTAGAGTCACTTTCTGTGAGAACCAATCACTGCCCACAGAATTTTGTACATAACTGCACACATATATGTTCCCGGCATTCATCTTGGAATACTTGACCCTTGAAGACGGGACTGATAGGTTTTTTCGAAACGTCGGTAACTACCAAACTACGCTAACATCCCAGAAGAGCGAAGATCCCACATATAATTCGTTTGCGGTTAAGTCAATATATGCAATACTGTGTTAGCCGACTAAACTATAAATTTTGTCATTACGAAAGAAAGTCAAGAGAGGTCAAATAACGCATGCAAAGAGCTTCGATCGCTGATCAAACGAGTTTAAAAGTTGATCCCGTCTAAATTTAAGCTATTTATTTTTAATTTATTGAAGACTACAATTAACAGCATGAACAATGTACAAGAAACATAACAAAAATTGTACCTATAACCAATTTAACTAAAATGAGCACAATAATCTTAAAGTTATAAATAGGAAAAAAAGAAGAAATATGAAAATAATAATAGTGAAAAAACTACAAAAAAACACACTATGTTGGATGGTGAAGTGGATTACAATAGTACATGTTTTGGTCGTTTGTGTTAATAAAACTTAAGCTATGCAACCATGCGCAGTAACGAAATTTAATCATGCCAGTAATACAGGGTATACACAAAAGAATGGTGCGGTTTCAATAGTGAAAACCATTGAAACCGCACCATTCGTTTGTGTACACCTTGTATATTCAAGCGCTATTCCCGGTGTCCGTGCGGTCTAAGGCGTAGGTCTGCAGATGCTTGACTGCTGGGATCGTAATTTCGAATCCCGCCGAGGGCACGGATATTTGTCTGTTGTGTTTGTTGTGCGTTGTTTAGGTATCAGCCTATAAGACGGGCTGATCACTCGTTTAGAGGAATAATACCGGGTGTGTGTGTCTGTGTGTAATAGTGTGTGATCTAGAAACCTCAACAATGAGGGGTCCCTAGGCCCGATTTGGGGTATAGAAGCACATGAGATATTTGGCGTGACAGTCTTGTGACAGAGGGGAGATGGGCGTCATGTTTCGGCTAACCAGAAGTCTAAAAGCCCCGAGTTATTTTCCACATTGGCATTGTGTTTACACAGTCATATGTGTAGGGAGGTCCGGTGATACAGAACTCTACCTTGCTAAAGATATGAGAAACGGTGGAGCCATACGATGGAGGTAGCAGTAACAATATCAACTATCGTGGGTTTGAGTTAACTGGAAATGGTTATGTGGGTGACAGATTGAGGAATATTCACAGAAAGTGAAGCAACTGTAAGGCCGACACAGAGCAGCTATTTGTATAATTGTTGGGAGAAAACATAAAATGCTGGTAGGTTAATTTACGTGTTAAAATGGAAGATGAGAGACTGGATTATCATTTGTGGCACTCACGACGAAATGAAGTGAAATGCTAGTTGGTGGAGATTTTATTGAGAATGATTGAGAAGAAAAATTAATAACTTATCACTGAAGTGCGTTTCATTAAAAGACAGGGTTTACTTCTTTTAAGAAATTCACCCCAATTGTGTTTTTAAAAATAATCTAGGATGTATAAGACATTCAACCAAACACAACCAATATGTTTAATTAAGATCAGTATATACAGGGCATACACAAAATAATGGTGCGGTTTTAATAGTGTTCACTATTAAAACCGCACCATTCTTTTGTGTATGCCCTGTATTTAGGTCAAGTCAGCTACATGTTTCAACCATATATAGTCATCATCAGGCTGGCCACAAGAAAGAAAATAAGTACACATTTGCATTTATAATGACTTGCATTTCCTCAAATAACAACATAATAAATCAGTACCGCTTAAATTACATGGTAGTCAAACGTAAGACATTTCTGTGCAGTGTATTTCCGATTTGGAGACAAGAGATACATATTACATCTTTGTGGAGACAATTCTTAGAGAAAATTCATAGAGGAGACTGGCTGACTAACTGAATAACTCCATGGAGCAGATTCCTTGCTGAAAAGCTAACAGGTCGTCAGCTACTCAAGAAAATCCCGCATTTTATGGAGCCCGAAAGTTCATTACCGTATTCACAAGAGCCCGCCAACTGTCCCTATCCTGAGCAAGATCAATCCAGTCCTTGCCTTCCCATCCCACTTTTTGAAGATCCATTTTAATATTATCCTCCCATTTACGCCTAGGTCTTCCAAGTGGCCTCTTTCCCTCAGGTCTCCCCACCAAAACCCCATATGCACCTCTCCTGTCTCCCATACGTGCCACATGCCCCGCCCATCTCATTCTTCTTGATTTGATCACACGAATAGTAGGCCTATTTCGTCAGTAGTACACATCATAAAGCTCCTCATTATGTAGTCTTCTCCACTCCCCTGTTTCCTCGTCCCTCAGCTTTGTGAAATATTTCGTAAGATCTTAAGTTTTTACGGCGAGGGATTGTTAACAACGCGCCCAACACCAAAGCAGGAGGACCACCCCTTGTCGGCTGTCCACCACTGCTTATTCAATGTATTCGCAGCTACCCTCCATATCTGGAGGCCGTTCCTCCATCCGCAACCTGAGGACGCGCCATGTTGTGGTGACAGGGACCGACTTATCACGGTTCACTTAGAAGCGAAAGAAATTGGACAACGACCTTAAGACAGATTATGTTTGGACTGAGAGTAGAGAGGTTCATGGAAAAGATTCAGATTCGTGTCAAATGGGGAGATTTGAAAATGAAAATTCCAGTTCCATTACCAGAGAATTACACGAGGTTGGCTCGTATACGTAGCAGTCTGTTGGATTTAAAAGTGAACACAGCCTCGAGAACAATGGCAGTGTTTATGCAAATACCAAAGCTACGTACTAAGCGAGATATTCCTTTATTTCGTCCAGTCATCCAAACATTTCTCGCCAGTTACGTGCTCATGTAAGCGTATGGACTTAGAGGTTCTAAAGACGTCCTGTACCAATATTTAGAGACTAAGTGATCTTGTTGGATAAAGCTTGTCTCTCCTTGGCCTCAGAGTGTGAAATAAACTAAGAATAAATGTTAAGAGTAAGGAAGTATGATGAAATCACACAAAAATTTAAGTACGCAACATACGTAGATATCTGCGTATAACAGCCTTAGTGTGAACGAGTGAAGCACAGTTATTTGCCAAGGGGTTCGATGGTTATTCCGGTCTTTGTGAGGTCTGCGCTGGCGCCAAACGAAGAGCTGTTGTAACTAAGACAGAGCATCCTCTATGAGTTAAGGCTTGGTAAAGGTAAATTTCACCCTACAACAGGCCATGAATGCGCAGAAGGGGGGTAAAAATTTGGCTGTATTATTTCTTGAACATTGTCGCTAGAAGGTGGTGGGTGATCAACGCCACGCCCCGGCCGCCTTCCCCCCGGGAAGGAGACGCGGTACCCATTGTACAGTGGGCTGGGTGGGCCACAGAGTCGGTCTGGACGTGTGCGGAAAATCTCGCCCCTACCGGGATTCGATCCCCGGACAGTGCAGCCCGTAGCGAGTCGCTGTACCGGTAAGACTTGACGGTGAGGAAATGATTGAGTGTAGAATATAACGTTAAGCGTGGCACAGTCAGGTACCAACATTCTGTAGTTCAGTGTGGCACAGTCAGGTACCAACATTCTGTAGTTCAGTGTGGCACAGTCAGGTACCAACATTCTGTAGTTCAGTGTGGCACAGTCAGGTACCAACATTCTGTAGTTCAGTGTGGCACAGTCAGGTACCAACATTGTGTAGTTCAGTGTGGCACAGTCAGGTACCAACATTGTGTAGTTCAGTGTGGCACAGTGAGGTACCAACATTGAGTAGTTCAGTGTGACACAGTCAGGTACCAACATTCTGTAGTTCAGTGTGGCACAGTCAGGTACCAACATTGTGTAGTTCAGTGTGGCAAAGTCAGGTACCAACATTGTGTAGTTCAGTGTGGCAAGTCAGGTACCAACATTCTGTAGTTCAGTGTGGCACAGTCAG
Source organism: Reticulitermes speratus (assembly GCA_021186555.1). Classification (NCBI taxonomy): domain Eukaryota; kingdom Metazoa; phylum Arthropoda; class Insecta; order Blattodea; family Rhinotermitidae; genus Reticulitermes; species Reticulitermes speratus. The sequence continues at coordinate 43,450,748 of JAJKFL010000006.1, read as the reverse complement.
GTACCAACATTGTGTAGTTCAGTGTGGCACAGTCAGGTACCAACATTGTGTAGTTCAGTGTGGCACAGTTAGGTACCAACATTGTGTAGTTCAGTGTGGCACAGTCAGGTACCAACATTGTGTAGTTCAGTGTGGCACAGTCAGGTACCAACATTGAGTAGTTAAGTGTGGCACAGTCAGGTACCAACATTGTGTAGTTCAGTGTGGCACAGTCAGGTACCAACATTGTGTAGTTCAGTGTGGCACAGTCAGGTACCAACATTGTGTAGTTCAGTGTGGCACAGTCAGGTACCAACATTCTGTAGTTCAGTGTGGCACAATCAGGTACCAACATTGTGTAGTTCAGTGTGGCACAGTCAGGTACCAACATTGTGTAGTTCAGTGTGGCACAGTCAGGTACCAACATTGTGTAGTTCAGTGTGGCACAGTCAGGTACCAACATTCTGTAGTTCAGTGTGGCACAGTCAGGTACCGACATTCTGTAGTTCAGTGTGGCACAGTCAGTTACCAATATTGTGTAGTTCAGTGTGGCACAGTCAGGTACCAACATTCTGTAGTTCAGTGTGGCAAGTCAGGTACCAACATTGTGTAGTTCAGTGTGGCACAGTCAGGTACCAACATTGTTTACTTCAGTGTGGCACAGTCAGGTACCAACATTGTGTAGTTCAGTGTGGCACAGTCAGGTACCAACATTCTGTAGTTCAGTGTGGCACAGTCAGGTACCAACATTGTGTAGTTCAGTGTGGCACAGTCAGGTACCAACATTGTTTAGTTCATTGTGGCAAGTCAGGTACCAACATTGTGTAGTTCAGTGTGGCACAGTCAGGTACCAACATTGTTTAGTTCAGTGTGGTACAGTCAGGTACCAACATTGTGTAGTTCAGTGTGGCACAGTCAGGTACCAACATTGTGTAGTTCAGTGTGGCACAGTCAGGTACCAACATTGTGTAGTTCAGTGTGGCACAGTCAGGTACCAATATTCTGTAGTTCAGTGTGGCACAGTCAGTTACCAACATTGTGTAGTTCAGTGTGGCACAGTCAGGTACCAACATTGTGTAGTTCAGTGTGGCACAGTCAGGTACCAACATTCTGTAGTTTAGTGTGGCACAGTCAGGTACCAACATTCTGTATTTCAGTGTGGCACAGTCAGGTACCAACATTCTGTAGTTCAGTGTGGCACAGTCAGGTACCAACATTGTGTAGTTCAGTGTGGCACAGTCAGGTACCAACATTCTGTAGTTCAGTGTGGCACAGTCAGGTACCAACATTGTGTAGTTCAGTGTGGCACAGTCAGGTACCAACATTCTGTATTTCAATGTGGCACAGTCCGGTACCAACATTCTGTAGTTCAGTGTGGCACAGTCAGGTACCAACATTCTGTAGTTCAGTGTGGCACAGTCAGGTACCAACATTCTAATGAATGTAAAAGTAAAGCTTCTTTTGTCAGTGCCATGGCTCAGGCAGTTAGTCGCCGGCCTTCCACTGCAGAGGCCCGGGTTCGTTCCTGGGTCGCTGTGGAATTTGGGGTGGAAGAAGGGGCACTGGGACAGGTTTTTCCCCGAGAACTTTGGTTTTCCCATATCAATTTCATTCCACCGGTGCTCCATTACTTGGAAAAGTGAAAAGAAGAAACTGATAATCCTTCTCTTCATCTTCATCACAGGGTTGCACAACAAGCCTTAAGGCTGTGGTGCGTCCGTAGCTTCTGCTGAGGGGCCCTTCTCCACAAAAAAGAAATTTGTTTTACTTCAAGAATAAGGAAACCAACAAAATCAAGACAGGCGATGTAAGTATAAAAGTAACATTTAGGCGCGTTCGCGTAACCATTGTTGCCGTGCAAAAGCAATAAGTATTACATATTGTGAGTGTGTGTCTGTAGCCTTAGTTATCCAGTCTGGAAAGCGCATGCGCCGTATTATATTGTCATTTTTGATATGTGATATCTGTGAGACTGACGGTTGGTTGTCTGTAAAAATAATGAAAATGAGTTGAAAGAGATCATAGAGCAGCATGTGAGTGTTATTAGTGTGTGTCAGTGAGCGAGTGAGTGAGTGAGTGAGTGAGTGAGTGGGTGAGTGGGTGAGTGGGTGGGTGAATGTGTTTGCGAGAGAGAGGGTCACACCCGAGTCGATATTAATCTATAGTACTCAGAATAGAAAACAATTGATAAAAATCGATATTGTGTAGTAATCATGGCGGTACCGAAATATCGACAATAAATGATAGTCTAATCGACAGTTACAGATACTAATACGCATTATACGTGTAAGCCAATAAAGTTAAAGAGCTTCATCAAAAATATAATCCATGACATTGCTGTAAGTTAGTTTCTAAGGCCGAAGGAATAGTTTTAAATTTGAAACATAGTGTGCTGCTTGTGAGGAATGAGTTGAGGCCAAAGAAAAACATAAAGGTACATTAAGACATTATTATTGCTGTTGTTTGAATTTTTTAACATAATGAATTCTATTACTAAGATAGGGATAGAAATATGTTGTGCTTGCGTAGAAATTTAAAGGACAGCATAAGAAGGCGAGATTGTTCTTTGAGTTGACATTGCTAGTAATAATGAAACCTGATGCTAGGATAGAGGAAAGTCTTGTAGCTTGTATTTATTTACGAATTAAGCGAAAGTAATATTTCCCTTGAGAAATTCTAAAAATGTTTTAATATGTATAAGTTTATAATACATAAACAAGAATGAATTATAAAAGTGACTACAAGTTGAGAAGTAACGATATATCTTTTGTTTAGCTTCGTGAATTTTACAAAAAAAAAAAATCATCTTTAAGTACTCGAAACATGGAAAGAAAGACTTGCTGTTTAAAATCGCGACAAGCAAATGAGAATCTGCAAGTTTACAAGCAAAGTTTTTTCGAGGTGCAGGGGGCAAGTTAACATGGGGCCATCAGATTTAAGCAATGCCTTTGGTTACAACAGAGGTTTGCTTGTGTGTGACGTCTTAAGTTTGCCGTTTGTTGGTCAATTAATTCGTGCATATTTTCTAGGATTTTCGTGTTATGGGCATCTAAGTACGTAGAGTCTATATATAGGCACGCACGCACTAACACACACACACACGTGATGTCCTTTTAAACGACTGCCAGTTGTCAGGTAGTTATTCCTCAAATTATTTAGAGCGGAAAAACTTATACCAATATAAGTTGAAATCGGAACCGTTGCACTGTTACCGCCAGTTGCGTGAATGCGCCCCCACAAGCGCTGAGGAAGTGGACTCACGCATTCAGTGTGTACAGCCTCAAGATTTGACATGTGCAATATATTGAGATGTTGTGGATAGACGGCTGCTTAGTCTTTCTGAAACTCCATAAGTTATGCTCCTATCGTAAACGACAAAGAATCTGTATTTCAAAAAGAAAGTTTCAGGAGACATTCTCTTTTTTTTGTGGTGAAGAGCCCCGCAGCAAATGCTACGGACGCACTGCAGGCTTGACGCGTTTTGTGCAAACCTGTGATGAAGGAAATTAAATTTGTTTCGATTTTCCTTGTAATGGAGCACCGGTGGAATGAAATTGATAGGGGAAAACCAAAGTACTGGGAGAAAAACCTATTCCATTGCCACTTTGTCCAACATAAATCCCACATGGACTGACCTGGGATCAAACCCGAGCCTCCGCGGTGAGAGACCGGCTACTAACCGCATGAGCCATGGCACGGTCCGTCCCTCAATTTACGGATTCTGTATTGGGAATATCATGGCGGCGGTTGTAAAGCAGTGGCGTCGGTTTTCCAACCGTCGATTACCAAGCAGACCGCAATTAACGGAGAACGTTTGAGCAATATGAGTTAATTCATAACAAATACCAATGTGATGACTTGCGCCGAAGTTTTCGTGGCCAGTAAGAGACTGCGAAGTGTCCAACGCGGTCGGAGATTTCGTGTTCGCTGCCTTTCCTGTCAAATACATACACCTCAAATGCAGATGTGGAGAACATGATATAAGGAAGATCTGAGACAGTGCCACTGACAACGTGTACAAGCTGTCGAAACGGTGGATTACTCAACTGGAGCAGATTTGTGTCCTCAGACTGTAAAAAGACAGTAGGCTGTGAAACAAATTTTATGGGTGATAAGGCCACATTTATTTGAGATGATGTAAGCAGATGTCATACCGCCCTTCGCTGAACGAGTTTTGTGGTCTTATTGACGATAAATATCCATCATTGAGGGACATTTAACAGCAAATAATAATATGAATTTCTTACACAACAAAATTAAATAATGCTCTAGAAATTGGATTGGTCGTGGAGGTCCGTGTATCTGGCCATCACTTTCGCCGGTATTTCGGCCTTTCCTTTATACTTATTAGTTAGTTACTTCCTGTCGCTCCTTGCGGGGCATAGGGCCTCCTTTTCAGAGGTTTCTTGGTCTGGAAGTGTGCATTCTGTAGTGGGTGACCAGTCCACTGACTGCACAAGTTCTACTCATCCTGATATGACTGCCAGAGCCATCTCGCAGCCAATCAGGAGATTTGGGTGAGAAATGGCCGCTGAATTTTGCTTACGAAACATCTCTAATCATGCCCGTAAGGTTCTTTTACATGCCGTCAATCTACGACATGGGACCGACGGCACGGCTTTACTTCCCGTCCGAAGGAAGTTGTGCTACGGATTTTTATCACCCTTAAAAATCCATCGACCTCGGCCGGGATCGAACCCGCTAACCTTGGGTCCAGTGGCGAGCACGCTAACCACTCGTCCACAAAGGACCGACACAGATTGCTGTGTCAAATTGTTATGATAATATTAAAATGATTAAAATATGGTGAAAAGAGGATTCGTATGTTTTGCTCTTGTGTTTCGGTGTGGTAGAATATGTAGTGTAAAGTCCGCGGAACGTAACATAATTAAAGACGCAATTACAAGCTTAGTCCAGTTATGCATAGATATAAAGCAGACTGGTTAATTAATGCACATTTGTCTATTGACGCCCCATTGTACAAAATGTTACATGATGTACAATTGGTCTTCATTAATGCATCAATTTTCACGACTGTTTCCTTTACAAAACCCGCATTCAATGAACGCAATATCATCGCCTGTATTGTTCCGTCTTCCTCGTTACTTTATACTTATATGATACACTAAATATTTGGTGTACCAGGAGAAATTGCAAATACGCTAGGAATTCTCACGGTTCATAACGGACGGAGCTGTTTTTATAAGGAACTATCACGAAAGCATGAGATGAGAAACACATGCTACGACAACGAAAGCTCGCTTGTGTATAATGAGTGCGGGAGTTTTTCTAGAACAGCGGAATAATTAAGTATTTACGTTATATTACAAATTACGCTAAATATGACTACGTATGAATAAAAGCTTGTGATTAAGAGGTGCGTTAATAATTGTATTCAAAATAAACAACTAAAAAACCATTTGAACTTGGAAGACTTTTGTGGGACACGCTGTATAAGATTCAACAATGCATTCGTCTGTTCGCCTGTGACGAATGAAAAATAGGTTGTAGTATATTTCCTCTTTCTAATTGCTGATTTATCCTCAGATGACAAATAGTAGACATGCAAAGTTTACCTACAATGTAACAAACAGCAGTTTATATAACATTACCTTGTGATATTCTAAGCTGGTTGTTGCGGGGCAGTCAGGATGCGGTGTGTGGGCGTGGTTTTTCACGACGGTAGTCTGCTAAACGGAATTATTGCTTGCCTGGGGAATTACATGTACATTTCCTGACCTCGCTATTTATATCATCCTCCTCTGATTGTGTTTATGCCTGCAAAATCCTGCTTGTTACGTTTATGACAAGAAGAGTCGCCGTTATATGCGTGGGAGCGTGAAATTCAGGTTGAATATATGGAACTTATAAGAGCTGTTTACAGTTTATTACATTGTTGGGGTTAGATTCAAGAAGTAAATATTTCCAGAGAACCCATAAATGTTAGTATTTGGTAAAGTGCTTAATGATTTAAGCACGCGAAAACAGCGAGGTATGTGTGGCATCAACGTCTGCACACCAGATTGATCATCAGAAGAGACAGTCTTCTCATTAAGAATACCCAATTTATAATGCGGACATATAAACGTGAGAGACAATGGGAATTAAAGGTTTTTATCTGAGGATTTTCCACAGAAACTCAATTTTCCAGTTGGCAGACGCTGTTATTGTACGGTACAGACATATACATATATGTATATATATATATCGTTTATGTGCTCCCATAAACCGTACTGAGCAGCAAATAATCCTCAGCTCATAGGCCTCTCTCCTTATAATTATAAAACTTTTATAAAATTGTGCTAACAGTCTTGAAAGTGTAGGATATAGGGACAATGGTATCGAATTCCATATCGGATGGACCTTTGTAGTTAATATTGTTTATTTTCCTGTATGGACAAGTGCCGAGGTTAAAGAAAACGCAGAGCTATGCCTCTAGTGTGTCAGCAGTGTATGTGTATGTGTGAGTTCTGGTGTGTCAGCAGTGTATGTGTATGTGTGGTCTGTTTTGTCAGCAGTGTATGTGTATGTGTGAGTTCTGTTGTGTCAGCAGTGTATGTGTATGTGTGGGGTCTGTTTTGTCAGCAGTGTATGTGTACGTGTGCGTCTGTTGTGTCAGCAGTGTATGTGTATGTGTGAGTTCTGTGTGTCAGCAGTGTATGTGTACGTGTGCGGTCTGTTGTGTCAGCAGTGTATGTGTATGTGTGAGTTCTGTGTGTCAGCAGTGTATGTGTATGTGTGGGTCTGGTGTGTCAGCAGTGTATGTGTATGTGTGAGTTCTGGTGTGTCAGCAGTGTATGTGTATGTGTGAGTTCTGTGTGTCAGCAGTGTATGTGTATGTGTGGGTCTGTTGTCAGCAGTGTATGTGTATGTGTGAGTTCTGGTGTGTCAGCAGTGTATGTGTATGTGTGGGTCTGTGTGTCAGCAGTGTATGTGTATGTGTGAGTTCTGGTGTGTCAGCAGTGTATGTGTATGTGTGATTCTGTGTGTCACATGAGTTGTGTCAGTCAGTGTATGTGTATGTGTAGCTGGTGGTCCGTGAAATTATTGTCAGCAAGTGTATGTGTATGTGTGAGTTCTGTTGTGTCAGCAGTGTATGTTATTGTGTGTTGCACAGGTATTGAGGCGTCGTTTAATGGTGTGTGAGTCTGTTGTCAGCAGTGTATGTGTATGTAGTTCTGTTCAGCAAGTGTATGTGTTATGCGGTCTGTTTTGTCAGCAGATGTTGTGTGAGTGGTCAGCGTATGTATTTCGGTCTGTTTGTCAGCAGTGTATGTTATGTGTGCGTCTGTTGTTCAGCAGTGCAGGTTGGTGGCTGTGTTCAGCATGCATTGTTTTGTGTTCTACTGTGACAGTTATTACCTCATGCATAGCTATCCACTTGTTATATTTAACAAATTTCTTGATTAGGGCCTGGTGGGGCCGTAACATATTGCAGAAGAATTATTTAAGTTTTTTTGTGATTTAAAATTCTGGTATATGCAGTTGATTTATATATATAGATATGTTGATCAGCACAGAGTAAAATATGAGAGCGAATCCCGTCTATTGCTGAAATGCTCAGAAAAGCAGAGGTGGAGAGAGCAGCTACTGAACAACAAATGGCCACACATCAACGAGGGAATAGCACTCAGGAAGAAGCTCACTGTCAAAAATGCCACTGAAAAGAGAAATTTATGTACCCTCGCATGCAAGATTAAATGTAAATGGGAAAACCAGATGAAGAAAAGAGAAATGTGTTTGGGGAGAGAGAAATAACTGGATTGTACATCGGATCGATAGGCTGCAAATAATATGGACGAGACCTGAAGCTTTCGAAACATAATAAATAGCATAGATAAACTATAGTCATTAACAGTATAGTGCATGTGAACTGGAAGAATCCTGGTGTTGCCATTTACATCTAAATTAGCCTTTTTTAGACTTAACCAATAAATTATATTATTATTATTTTAATATTATTATTTTTATCACCGTTACGCAGGTTTTTTTTTACAATTATATACCTGAAACAAACCATATTTCTACTGTATATAATGTTGCAGCTATACTGTAATTACAATTTATGGTACATGTAATGATATTTCCCATGTTGAATGTTCTGTACCTTTACATCAGCATTCCCGCAGTACGTGTGCAGTGCTCAATATGGCTATTTTCTGTATTTCTTTGATTTCGTGCATTCCCGTTACGTTGTTCAAATATTTTTAAATGGTTTTGAGATGGTTCCAGTTGCCCCTATTTTTAGTGGTGTCAATTTTGTTTTTACAGTCAACATACGCTGTATTTCTGTTGTGAGGTCTTTATATTTTAAGATATTCTCAGCTTCTTTCTTGAACGCATTTCTATCTCCCAAAATTGCAACATCTATAAACACAAATGTTCCTTTTCCATTATCACTGATTATGATGTCAGGTTTATTGTTATGGATTCTTCCCTCGGTTTGCTCGGTAAAAGCTCATACCAATGTTCATTGTCCAATTTGACCCACATTTCCTTGCGTATGTTACAGTGTAGCTGAGTGCGCACTGTATCGTGTCTCTTTCTGTATTGTTCTTCTGCCAGTATTGGGCACGTTGATATAATGTGATACATTCTGTCATTATGTTGCTGTCTGTTTCGTTTTGTAATGTGTTTGTTGCATTATTTTGTTTTTAATGCCTGATCTTGTGCTGTTATTACTTCTCTTTATTATTATTATTCATATTTATTGGGCTCTAAATATTGTCCATCTACCATTATTGGTTTACGAGTACCCACTCGAAACCTTCGAGACTTCCCGTTGTTTGGTGTTAGTTCATCTTATAAAAATTGCCCCTCCGGCCGGAGTGCAACTGCGGCAAATTCAGTTTGTAATCAATTGGATGTCTTCAGAAGTCAAATTGTCACACTTAGTCAGATGTGATATTATTTCGTTACATTATTTCAAGGTGTCCTTATTAATTATTTAAGTATTTAAGTATTTTTTATTTGTTTGTGTGTTTTGGTTGTGTTTGTTTCATTTGTGTCCTGTTTATTGTACATTGTTATTTGTGTTTGTATGTTGTACTCTTTGTGTAATTGGCCATCTGGCTGTTGACTCGGCAAATTAATAAACTAGAATTGAATTGAATTATTATTATTTATGTGTTGCTTCTCGACCTTTGAAAATGGGACGGATAGATTATCCCGAAACGTCGGTACAGAACTATCACCAAACGCTGCGTAATATCCCAGACTGACGGAATGTTATTTTACACGCATCGGAAGACACGGATACATTCCGCCATCCCAGGAGAACAGAGAAGTTAAGGAAAGATGGACGACTACAGAGTTGCAGGCAAAGCCCAAACAAGTTTGATGTACTTTACAATAAAAATATTCTGCAATATTCCATGTGTCTCGAGACCTGCGATTTCCTGTATATTATCGCAAGTCGCATATAGCATGTATGGGGGACAGGAAAGATGCATGCAGGGTTTTGGTGCGGACACTTGAGGGAAAGAGACCACTTGGAAAACTTAGGCGTAGAAGGGATGATAATATTAAAATGGATATTTAAGAAGTGAGCTTCATTTCTTCACGTACGATATAAGGTATTATTACACCATTCTGTTTTGCGCCGTTTTTGATTCTGTAGTATTTATGCGTTGAAGACTACAGTTTACCAGTCGACACGGTGTCATATCCCCTAAGACTTAAATTTCTGTCAACACCAAGGAAGACATCGAATCCCGCACTCTTTATACCCTTTTGCACACAACGGGGAAGCCGTTTACGAACACATGGTACAGAGTCCTTGTTGAAAACTTGACAGTTACTCCAGGAAATTTCATCAACCTATACATGAAAACCCTTTTCTTTTTTGGCCGTATCTGAATCCAGTTTATATTATTAATGATATTTATTTTACAGGGCGCAACAGCCCCAACTGAGCCAGGGCATCCTCATTTTCGACGTTCCATGATCACACTCAGTTAAGACAATTAACACCCTGTAGGACTCCTCTGGACGAGTGATCAGCCCGTTGCAGAGACCTCTACCTGACAACAAACAACACCCACAAGAGACAGACATCCATGCCCTGGCGGGATTCGAACCCGCAATCCCAGCAAGCGAGCAGCTGCAGACCCACGCCTTAGACCGCGTGGCCACTGGGATCGACTATATTATAGGTGTTTTTTCTTTCTTTCTCTCCCAATTATGCGATCGGTTGTACTCGTTAGGACTTTCCTCAGAGTTCGTCCGCATGTCTGATATCTTGAACACTGAAGTACTGCACTACACTTAGGTCTTGATGCCCGCACCAAAAGTTTGACTTTCTCACTTCGTAAGCTTACACTGTCTGCGTGTTTGTGAAATAAAGTGGGCAAGACAGAGGAAAACAGAGAAAAAAATAGGACTTGTATACATTTCCTTAGAACCTATTTATCGATTAACAAGAGAGCAATGTACGTATAACGTAACATCGAGTCGCATTCGCGTAACCATTGTTATCGTGGAAAAGTAATAAGTATTACGTATGCTGAGTGTGTCTGTAGCCTTAGTTATCCGGCATGCAAAGCGCATGCGCCGTATTATATTGTCATCTGTGGCCTGTCCGGCTGTACCAAATTTTTTCCACATTATCTCATAAACAGAACAATTTTATGAAAAAAGTTATTGAACATAAAATATATGTATTGATTTTCTGTACAAATTTCATCAGAAATATTTCTCATTCTAAGGAGAATTCAGAGAGGTATTGTCATAAATGTACAAACGTCTTTATGTAAAGTACCTGTTAATCTTGTCAGATTTTAATGAAACTTGAATTATCTTAACAGATTTTCGAAAATTCATCAAATATAAAATTTCATGAAAATTGGATCGTTGGGAGCCGAGTTGCTCTATGCGGACAGACAGATAGACATAACGAAGCTAATAGTCACTTTTCGCAAATTGACGAACGCGCCTAAAATACTGCTGCGTAGTGTAAAAATATGTAACTATACGTCACCAAACTCTAAACCTTGTACTTAAGACGCCGTACGGTGCAGAGTGTACTTAACGGATTGGAATGTCAACATATCGCTTTTTGAAAATAGCATATACCTACAGATGTGAGGCACAGCTACACATTTACAACATATCATCATAATCTTTTGCGATCTGGGGGGTGGAAAAACTCCAGTTATTCTGGAAAGTAAAAGAGTTGAATACTCAATTTTCAGAATCATGTAGCTGGTAATTTAATGGTTTACTTACCTTTCAGATTGACACGGTTTACAATTTGTGGCAAGTAACATCAGACATCGGACCTGTAACAAGCCATTGACACATATCAGACACTATCAATATTCAAAATAAAGCATTTATAAATAATAATTTTTACTTATGTCCTTCCTACAAGTTTCGACTTCTACAAGGTCATCATCAAGGTGGTATATGCAAATGTATAAAGTACAACAAAGTCTGTCAAACGTATTCGTGTATGTAGTTAAAACAAAATATTGGCAATTAAAATTGCTGAAATTTTTAGAATATAAATTAGTTAACAGACATTTTACAATTCTGAAGTTTAACTGCCATTGCCGACAAACATCTGTGTTAGTTTTTGTCACCTTCATTCCAAGGGAATATCCCTGTGTTGTTGGTTGGTGCTTATGCCATGGTGAGCCCTGAGTAACAACAAAAAAAGCAGGGATATTCCTTTGGAATGCACGTGACAAAAATTAACACAGAAGTTTTTCGGCAATGGAAGTTAAATTTCAGAATTGTAAAAATGTCTTTTAACTGAGTTATATTTTAAACATTTTAGCAATTTTAATTGGCAACATTGTGTTTTAACTCTACACAAATCTTTGAAATATTCTGTTGTACATCAATGTCTTTGTATAGACCTATCTGATTATGACCTTTTAGAGGTCGAAACATGTAGGAGGAACATAAGTGACAAATGATTATTTATTAGTGATTGTGCAATTTGTTGTGTCAAATATTTTATAGTCAATGTGTTTTACGGAATGTGGATTACATAAGTCATTCATGTACTAATTCTAATGACATGACGTCACCAAGATGGCTGGTGTGCTGTGCAGGTGCTAGTAAACAGGTTATACCCACTGTTACTTTCTTCACTTATCTCAGTTCCTGCAGGCAAATGCCGACGAATTACTTGACTTAGGATAAAACCACTTCTTTCCAATATATTTTAATTAATAATAAATCAAATAAGGAAATAAGTCATAAATGCCGCTAATTGACCACAAGGAGCTGAACCCTTCTTGGGAAGCTACTAGTAGCCCCCAGCCAGTCAACAGATTTATTGTATTTTATGTAAAACAAATTTTCATTACCGTATTCCAAAAAAAAAAAACAGTTCAATCTATTGTATTTCAACAAATATATTTCGTACCCTCTCGTAATTTTCCCATCTCCGCTGAGGTACTGAAAGTGGTCTCATACATTCATGTTACCGATAGAAATACTATATTAATTTTCATCAATTAATGCGTGCTATACGCAAAGCCAATCTCATTCACATTAATTTTGTCACCCCAGAAATTTTTAGTAACATATACAAATAAACTCTCCTCATTAAGTAATTTTGTTCACCATCCTGTAATTTCAGTCTCTGTTCCAAATATTTCCCTCAGTCCATGTGCTCAAAAAAGTTCAGACTGTGCTCTTTCCTTAGATACCAACTTTCACATTACAAAATAAAAAAAACCAATAAAATGTAATTTTGTCTATTTAGGATATACCTCAAAATAATTTGTACACAGCATACGGGAAGAAAAAAATGGTAGCAGGCTTCCACTAAACTTAAGTTTCTCTTAGTTTATGCATAAATTTAATTTTGCTGCAGTTCCCGCATGCACGGTTCTGAACTTTAAACTTTCCAGTCTTCTTGGCCCACATTTAAGATGGAGACACTGAGCTCCTCTTAAAAGTTTATGCCTCAGTATCATTCTTCACGATGTCGTACCCCAGTAGACTGAAATATAATCAGCTCGACTGTGAGAGGCTCTAACATCGCTGATGCGAATTTTACCACACTTTGAAAGAGTTAATTAACTAAGTTTATATTATCACTTTCCTGCAACGTCTTGTCGAACACGAAAATTTGAACTATTTAAATTTTTATTTCTTCGTTTCTGTATAGGTAACAAATCATGACGCTGAACTAAATACAGTCGAACCCGTTTATAACGACATCGGTTTATGCGACACCTTGCTTATAGAGTCAGATATTCTCTTGTACCAATTAATTTGTCACTGTTTACCATAACATTAAACTCCTCAGTTATAACGACACTCGTTTATAGCGACACAAAATATTCAGTCCCTTTCATGACGTTATAACCGAGTTCGACTCTATTGCTAGAAGCACACACTGCGTAATCTTGTACTTAATAAATAGAATTTCTTTGTAGTGTGGAAATTTACGTTTTCAAATATACCGCGTAGCCACATGTATAAATTCAAAATATACCGCTTATTTTCTAAAATTCAAAATTACCGCATATAGCTTAGGTTAATGTTACGGCGCCAGACTGTATAGTAAGTTTGTTTATGCGGGGGTGTCAAGAGGCGCCACACTGTCTTGGAAGTTATAGCACACTGTAAGTACAAGGTTAGGTTTATGTTCAGGCGCCGGACTGTCTGGCACGTTTGTTTATGTGTAGGCGTCTAATTACGTAATTTATAGGTTAATTCATCAATAATTGATAAATTCATCAATAATTAGATCAATTAATCATTAATTACATCAATTAATCATTAATTACATCAATTAAACATTAATTAGGTCAATTTGCGTGGGTGGAAGTGCGCGCAGCCGCCATATTTGTTTACATGTGACGTCACTTCCGGTCACGTGACTTTGTTTACATCCGCCATCTTTGTTTACATTGTGACGTCACTTCCGGTCACGTGACTCGGTCACGTGACCGCTTTCTGCAACGTGATTGGTCGGGGGGCGGGACCTGCCATACCTCCACTATTACTAGTGGTGACCGAGTCACGTGACCGGAAGTGACGTCACAATGTAAACAAAGATGGCGGATGTAAACAAAGTCACGTGACCGGAAGTGACGTCACATGTAAACAAATATGGCGGCTGCGCGCACTTCCACCCACGCAAATTGACCTAATTAATGTTTAATTGATGTAATTAATGATTAATTGATCTAATTATTGATGAATTGATCTAATTATTGATGAATTAACCTATAAATTACGTAATTAGACGCCTACACATAAACAAACGTGCCAGACAGTCCGGCGCCTGAACATAAATCTAACCTTGTAAAATTTACGTTTGAATTTTCTGTTGCCGTGATCAGAAAGGTGTAAGATGTTAGAAAATTTGGCTCTCAGTTAGCCTTCAGACAGAAGAATTAGTTAGGAATCTTTGCACTTCGTGATAGTTCCGGTGATTTTGCAAAATTTTTATTATTAAATCTCAAAACAGTTAGGACTTAGATAAAATGTGAGCTGGAGGTAAAATTTGCCTTTTTTTTTTTGCTGAAAGCCATTGACGCTCGAGACTTTTCTGGCGCCAATAATTACAGTCGGGATACGCTCATAAAACACCTAGGATATCATGTTAAGTGTCCCTTAATTTTATTTAACTTTAATTTAAAATATAACGTGCCCGAAAATGTCAGTGCAAAACCTTCATGAAAATTACTTTATCGGTATGTGAGTTACTCAGTTATAAGCCAAGATACAGACAGAGAGACTGACAAGAAATTAACAGGCGAATTCCTATATCTTTTTGTTTGGAACACGCTAGAAACAATTACAAATGCCATAATATTACGGAGAGCAAATGTCTGTGTGTGTGTGTGTCTGTGTGTGTGTTGTCTGTGTGTGTGTGGGGTGTGTGTGTGTGTGTGTGGGTGAGGCAGGCCGTAAAATGTGTTTAAACTCGTCTATTTCAAATACACGCAGCATTTACTGGTTCTCTCTTAATTCAGAGAATCATAACTTCTGAAATACAAATGACCGCTCAGACAGTATAATTACTAAGCTGCGCTTTGGACGATCGGTTAATCGGAGTTCCACTTCCGTCAAGAAAGAGGTTTCCTCTCTTTTAGTGTTTCCAGAACAGCTCTGGAACCCACACAACCTTCTGTTCAAAGGAAAGCGACAGCTCTCTGCCCAGAAATAAATCAGCCGGATCTAACATCTTCTGCTCCTACTGGTGACTACTTGACAATACACATAACGACATATTGTATGTACATATGTAATATGTAGTAGCATAAAAAAGAAGAACGTTTTTTGCCACTCAAATAAAATGCTCACATTCACTCTTCAGTGGTCAACAAATACGAGTATAAACGCAGCGAGGCAGGAGGTGGCAAATTGGGTAAATGCAGGCATTGCCGAAAATTAAATACTCTGTAAATGCCTTTTCAGCACTGTCACTGCACAAGAAGAAAGGCGTCGGTAATGCTTGCTCAAAGTGTTGCATTTATTCAACAGAATCTGAAAAATCCCTCTACGGTAATCTGCTCTGTATTTATTAAAAAGTTGGCAAAATATCACCAAAAGAACATTTATTATTTTCTCTTCGCAGTAGATCGAAAATTCCGTTTCTGTTCATGACAGAGTTGTTGGGCGCACATTATTTTATCTGGCAGCTCATGTTTTGCACTAGATCCTTTCAGATTATGACACGAATTTAATGTAAAATAAAAGATGGTATGGTTTCAATTTTAAATAATCCATAACCGTGAATTGTGCAATACGTTATGGCATAAAACCAAAAAATATGCACAAAGAAATTCTTTGTAATGCACCTCGAAGATAGCCACATCAGTGGCCGAAACATGTAGGAGGTATACAGTGTGTATAATACACTTTCATACACTTATGTGCTTTTGTTGGTTTTAATATCATAACTTATTTCTCAATACACGTTTATGGATCAATTAAAATTGATTAATGCTCAACAAGCAAAGATTACATATGCTTATAAGAATATGAAGGAGAGTATACTTTGTAATGCACCTGCCTGAAGATGGCCACATAAATGGCCGAAACATGTAGCAGGTATAAAGTGTATATAATACTCTTTCATACACTTATGTGCATTTGTTGGTTTTGATAACGTAACGTATAGCAAGGTTCCCTTTAAATTAAACAGTTTGTGCCTTGTGTGGAGTATATGAGTTTAAAAATGCCTTTTATTTAAATAAGTCTTTTAATATGATACAATTAGAGTTTATTTCACTAAGATATTTGGCATAATCTCTTGATATCTGCTCAAGATGAAGCACAAGGCAACTTATGTTCCTTTCCATTTTGTGTCGTGAATTCGAGTGAAATTTTGAGCGACAGCGTCTAAGTACCTGTTCCAGAATGTTTAATTTCCGGCGCTGACTGGATGAAGTTTTGAAGTCTTCGTGTTTCAGCATATTACTAACTGAGCAAGAGAGTTTACTGCTGTTTGTCATCGCTTTCTTGGGATTTAAAACAACCCCTTCCTTTAAATTCGTGCTTTATGTACTCAGAATTTCCCGCTGCTCGAATGCAGTGTTCTGATTTACTTTCCAGTATATCACAGACACTAAAACTATAAATAAAGACCAAATCTTAAATCAATTCAGTTAACAGAATTCGCGTAATTCAATAAAACTTAGAATGATATTTCGAAACGTATTAAATCTTAAATGACGCTGAGATTTAAATATCAACTACTGCAAAAGTGGCAGGGGTTTTAAATTTATAGACCTTAGAGTGCATCGAGGCTGGTAGCGTGTGATGAATTATAGATCCGTACAGTACACCGGGGCCCGTGTTCAATAATTAAGAGACTCTATTGCAGTACTTGAAGACCGCTGTAACATTAATGGTTAGTAACTTTGGATAAACAGAAGGGAGTACATTTCGCGACAAGCACCGCCAGGCCAACTCTTCTGGAAGGGGACAAGGAGGAATCAGAGAGACCAACACAGTGCAGGGGATAACCTAATCTGCAGGATTATTGGCCCGTAACGAACAAAGGACGCCGATTCTTACTAGGATCGTGGGTTCGAATCCCACCGGGGGCATGGATGTCTGTCTCTTTTGAGTGTTGTGTGTTTTCAGGTAGAGGTCTCTGCGACGGGCTGGTCCCTCGTCCAGAGGAGTCCTACCGACTGTGGTGTGTCTAAAGTGTGTGATCGTGAAGCGTCGTAAAATGAGGCGGCCTAGGCCCCCTAAGGGCTGTCGAGCCATAGGAAAAAAAAGTCAAAGGACGTCGAATGGATGTAAAAGATGCTAAATTATGCTCCTAATATAAATTGATTTATAACATAAAAATATCAAAGAGACACGAAAAATAATGCGTATAACTTACGCATAGATACACGTGGGCACACATATAAATAACACATTTATGGAAGGAACTCAATACTCAAGATTCGAAGGTGCCTGTGATAGGGCATGCCATATGGTCGCCAGCCACAGTGCAGGTATATGCAGGCCAACGTAGGGTTATGAAGAAATAATGCAGGAGCCAGTACAAAACTGCACACTGTTAACACATAGCATCCTATATACAAATAAATTGAACAATTTATGTACATTATATTTCCAAATATTAAGTATGTAGATCATATATTCGTCACTTTTGGGGGCTTTGAAATATTTACAACAACAGTTTAGTATGGAGATTTGCAAATTATATTTTAAATAATGTGTTCGTAACATATACAAAGTAATATAAATTAGTATATTCACACACTAATATATTACACACACACACACACACGATCGTCCACGATTTCATTCCTTTTGACTTTTGCCTCATTCTGTCACTCACTCACACACGTATCAAATTACCCACCACATCATTACATTAAGATTTTTATATCTGTGTTTAAATTTTGGATGTGTATTTGTTTAAATAACTCTTTAAAATTAAGAGGAAGTTTAAATTAATAAGTCAACAAATTTATGTACTTAATAAAATATATTCAAGAACAAGTATAATACTCCTACATGTTTCGGCACCGGGGTGCCAACATCAGGCAGTTATTCTGAACAGAGAAGCATAAGGCCAGCACGCACATCTAGGTATTGTGTCGCCCTTATTTAAAATACACAAATTTAATAATAAAAAATTACAGTGTTATTAATTTAAAATTTGAAAGTGAGCTGTTCCAGGTAGAAGTTTCCAGGTCTTTATACTCTGTATGGAGCACACATATAAACATCTGCCTCGGTCTATTATGATCCGAAGAAATCTCGTCCTCTAAATATGTTATCATTAATCTTCATTGATGTTGTTTCAAAATAACCTCTTTGTGACATTTGTTTACATTCCACCCTGGAGATTGGAAGTGACTTATCCCCGTATTTATAATAGAGTTAAATACCGGACTGGGCCGTGCCATAACTCAGGCGGTTAGTCGGCGGGCTCTCACCGCGGAGGCCCGGGTTCGATCCCGTGTCTTTGTATGTGGGATTTGTGGTTGACAAAGTGGCACTGGGACAGGTCTTTCTCCGAGTACTTCAGTTTTCCCATGTCAATTTTATTCCACTGATTTTCCATTAAAATGAAAAAAAAGCAGAAGAAACCTCATCATCTACATAATCTTCCTCATAGGGTTGCACATTAAGCCTTCACGCTGCGGTGCGTCCGTAGCATCTGCTGTGGGACCCTTCAATAAAAAAAATATACTTGACTACAAGACGCCACAAACCACAAGCCCATAATACTGCCAGCAGTCCTTCAGTTGGCACAGCAACTTTAGTTCAATGGACTGCAGTTTCTGAGACGTTGTTATCTGGGCTTTAAATTTGCAGCCTGACTGCATCAGTCCACATAAATGATAGTGTTTGTTTTTTCGATGTACACGTAATTTACAACTGCAAGTTTTATGCAGCGTCAAAGGAGAGATCAACTCATTTACATTTCAGTGACACTTTTACAGACACAGTGCTGGTGTAAACGTCAGTACGGTGTACAGGTAATAGAACACACGTGGTGCGAGGAAAGGTCAAAGCAAACATAATGACAGAGATAAACAGGAGATGAAAGATGACAGCTACAGGTATACATAAAAGAATGGTGCGGTTTCAATAGTGAATACTATTTAAACCGCACCATTCTTTTGTGTATGCCCTGTATTTGGTAAGAAACTTGTATTGGTTTCAGGCACTGAGCGCAATAACTACTTTTGCAGTACAAGGTCACGTTCGTCATTTGTTTCAATCAGTCGCTGTACCCATAAAACTCAACAATAATGTACAGTAAAAGGTAAAGCAACCCCATTACAGGCCTAGACAGGCCCTGAGGGGTCCAGGAGTTTGAAGCTCCCAGATTTGTAGACAATCGGCACATGAAGGTGGTAAGGTTGTCAGCCCTACGCACCGGCCGCCTTAACCCCCCAGGAAATATTCCTGGTACTCATTTCTGAATTAATTCCAATAACACCATCGGGAATCGAACCCGCGACGTTCCGGATTGTAGCGTAGTGCCTCAACCAACTACGCCACCGCGAGCCCCCAATAATGTACAGTAATTAATATAATTTTTTCATGACTCGACAGCCGTAATGGGCTTAGACCTCCTCTATGAGGGTTCACGATCACAATCAGACACACCACACTCGGTAGGACTCCTCTGTACGAGTGATCGGCCCGTCGCAGAGACCTCTACCTGATAACATACAACACTCAAAAGAGACGTACATCCATGCCCTCGGCGGGATTCGAACCCGCAATCCAAGCAACCGAGCGGCCGCAGACCGACACCTTAGACCGCGCGGCCACTGGGATTGGCAATAATTAATATTACTCAAATTTCACATTATATATCTTCTGTGCAACTGCCCAACACACACAGGTCTTCAGGTCCAGTTGGTTGCACAGTATTTATTATTAAATGCTCCTATATTTTCGGCCACAGGATACAACCTTCTCTTCACGGAAATACAAACTTAATAGATTTATACATTTTATATTGCAAGTAGTTATATGTAAATATTAAAAATGTACATACTGGTGTCAATCTATATACAATGTTAATGTATTGTGATATCAATATATAATTAGATATAATGTTAAAATCGCATAATGTTCTGTATCCTAACATCTGTGGTGGTAAGTACAGCGTATCTCACTCATGATCTGCTCACGAATTGTCCTAGACTTGGCATTTCTCGACCAAATTAAATCGGGAAATTTTAACATCTTTTTTGTATTATAAATTTAATACAATTTTAAACCTTATATCTGATTATAGTTTTACATCACAACATTAACTTCTATATACATAGACACCAGTATGTATATTTTTACAATATAATGATTACTTGCAATATATGCTGTATAAGTCTACGAAAATTTTAGCTCCCTGAAGATGGCTACATCCTGTGGCCGAAACACGTAGGAGCAGTATAATAAACATTGCGCAATGAATTGGAAGTGAAAGTTTGTGAATATTGCACAGTATTATTGATCGTCTAGTTCTAATATCGAAGGGTTGCACAATGCGTTGTGTCAATCACATGAAGTTTGATTGACACTATTGTGCAGAAGAAAAGAAAAGACTGAATAATGTGTGCTCAATATTGCGCAATATTCATTCAGCTGCCGTCTGCCTGCCGAGCGGTAAACACGTCTCCACCACAATAATTCCAATGGACTGAGATCCAGCACTTATGAATTACACATCTTCAAATGTATTACCAGTGTCCAAAGAGCGTAGCGTAATGTATAAATACTGGCTGGAAGAGACTGATTCTCGCATATTAGTGTTTCTTCTAGCGATTTTAGGGGCAACAGTCCTTAGTAGCTCACCAAATAATGCACCATGCAACTGCAAATACTTTTGTCGTCGTTTGGCTTACTCAGCCTTAAGTCTGTCGTAAGATGTTCGTGTCAGTATTGTGGTGTTGTACCATTCTTTGTGCCAGCGGACATTATTTTCATTTATTTAACACAGGGCTAAAACTATGGCCACACAAGCAGCATCACTATCATTATACACGTTCCCTCGTCCTGACCCAAGAGCAAAATAAAGTATTACGCAATAATATTGAGTCGTCTAAAGAGAAATATAGGGGTACGCGGTGGCGCAGTTGGTTGAGGCACTGCACTACAAGCCGGAAGGTCAAGGGTTTGATTCCCGATGGTGTCATTGGAATTTTCGGTCGCACTAAGGCCCTGGGGTCGACTCAGTCTCAAGTACCAGGAATATTTCCTGTGGGGGTAAAGGCGGCCGGTGCGTAGGGCCGACAACCTTACCACCTTCATGTGCCGATTGTCTAGAAATCTGGGAGCCTCAACCTCCTGGAACCCTAAGGGCCTGTCCAGGCCTGTAATGGATTGCTTTTAGAGAGAAATATATTGCGCAATATTAGTTAAACGCAATAATACTGAGCAATAATATTAACAGTCTTGTGGCCGCTGAAGTGTCTCAGCACCACAAAACACAAAGTGTCTGCCATTGACTTAACTACAGACTGTGCAGTGTGCCCACACAAGAGTATTTTTACCTTACGTATCATTCTGAAATTAACATCGATTCTTTCCCTAAGAGTATTAAATTGCTGGTATTTGTAATGGAGGCGGACTGTTAGGAATTAAATCTTTAAATATTCTATTCATGAAAGTGAGTTTGGCTGTGATGTGATTGAGATGCAAAGATGCCTGCTTCTCTATCAGGAGACCAACTTCCATCCCGGGCCGGTCCATTTGACAGTTGTGGTGTGCAAAGTGGTATGGGGACAGGTTTCTTTGCAAGTACCGTACTCTGGTTTGCTCCTATCAGTAAAACTCCGCCAATGTTCTGTATTCATCTTCACCTTTAAGCTTTTTGTATCAGAAAAGGACAAACGAAGGAACTGGTTACAGCAGACTGATAATCTACTCTCCATTCTCTGTGTACTGACCCTCTGTCTGGCACATAATATCTAATCTCATGCCAGAGTATTTTCAGCAACTTTGGTCACGTACAATCGTTATTGCTTACAAATTTCCATATTTTGCCAAACATAGTCACGCAATCCTTGCCACGTGTGGACAGTAATAGGAGGGAGGTTGCATATTGCCACGTGTGGACAGTAATAGGAGGGAGGTTTCATATTGCCACGTGTGGACATAATAGGAGGGAGGGTATACATTTCCGCGTGTATACAACATACCGGGAGGAGTGCATATTGCACGTGTGGACAAGAACAGAAGGAGGGATATATATTGCGATGTGTTGTACATTCAGCAACTCTTACCATCTCCCATTTATCGCTAAACTATCATAAGATTTCGCAAGATAAACAGTTTTGCAGATGAGCTCTTGATAACTTTGCTCTTTACACAGTTCATTCTTATCTCAACCAGTTCAGTGTCTTACTACGTGTAGGAAGACAGTGTGCAGTTGGGGTCCGACTGCCGGCCGGAGCAGATAATTTTTCTGCTGCACAGTGACGACACCAGTTGCGTCCTATCCACTCTCACCTCTATACGGTACCGCGAAATATGTTCTCGTGGATAAAACTGTGGCAGCATAAAGCTGACAATTGCCTTTCGCCTAGTTCTGAGGCCGAGAATGTGTGGAGTTATACCTTCACTCCCTCCATACGCCTTGCCGTGGAGCTTAATTACGCACAGGGCCACTATTGCCAACGCAACACCTCAAGTATTTACGCTGATATATTACACAAAATTTAAATAATTTATAAGATTTGCCATCAATTAAAATTTTGTCCGCTTGCCACGTCTGTATTTTCGATAGTAGAAAATTAATGAGTAAAGGAACTAAGCGCTTCCTAGTGGACTGATACGAAAATTCAAGGGAATTTATGTTTTCTTTTTAAATAATTAGAGGGGAAATCATGAGACTGGCTGCTGTTTTAGGTTATGAGAATAACATAGAATGTGAGTTAGCACTCTGAAATATGAGTCCATCTATACATATTAAAATCCGACTTCATAACTCACAGAAAACACTGCATCTCCTTTACACACACAAAACAATATTGTTTAGGACAATAATAACTGTTTATAGTAAGAAACGTATAAATCACATACATAAAATGCAGCGTTTATAAATGCTAAAGCTTTTCGTATAATAGTAACTAGTGTTTTCTAATAGGTTAAGGAACTCTGAAATTTGAAAAGAACACAACTATTATATAAACGGAACCGTCATTACTAAAAAGATGTCATTTTTCAAATTGAGACTGAAATATCCGTGGACCTACCATGGCTCAGGCGGGTATTTTTCACCGGCTTCTCAACCCCGGAGACATGGGTTTGATCCCAGTCTATTTCATGTAGAATTTGTGGTACCAAAGTAACAGATTTTCTTCTATGTATTTAAGTTTTTCCATGTAAGTATCATTGCACCAGTGCTCCATAATCATTTACTCATCTATCACCAAAGCTATGTAAATGTAGCAAAGGATATCGTCGTTAAATAATCCTTGCCGTAAATCTTATGTCTGTGTTTGCCTTTCTCTAGCAGTCTACAGAAATTTTGCTTGTTCCTGGGGGCAAGATTTCGACCCTATCGCGAGAGAGGAAGATGGAACTAACACATATAAAAATTTGTTTTTACAATTGACGTGATAATAAAACGGAGCATAATATGCAGTTTACGTAAATATATTAAACCGATTCAGAAATCTTGTGTGGTTTGGGGAGCGACGATGAACGAATGGCGCAGGGCTGCTGTGACAAGTTAGGCATAAGTCTGTTTAGTTTCAGAACGTAAATGTCAGAGCGAAATTACATAACCAGCAATACATTTCTGGTTTCGAATTTATGGACTCGTTTGAATTGTGTGTGGCTTTGTAATTACGTTTTGATGGAGTTAAAGTTAGTTTAATTGCACTGCACTATACACAGCCAGCTCGGTGTTGATATGTCTCAACACTGTTAAATTGAACTTTACTGAAGCTACGTATGTAGGGCAGTGGAGATAAACAGAAATGTAAATTTGTCCACGTGTAGGTCACGTAGTCATATCGGGGAGATTAAATACAGCTAAGTCTTTCTTAACCTTGATTATAGATGTAGGTGCGTGTATAGTTTCAGTTTCCGGCTGTTTCTACCACGGAGGCAGATCCGCTCAGACCCACTGAGCAGGTTGGGTCTCAGGACCGGGCCGGACAGTTTGGAGAACAGACAAGTCTATTGCCATGCAGGGAACTGAACCACGAATGGTGGGTTACCCAGCCATAACGTAGTCATTGTACGGACTGCACTATGTCGACGAAATTACGCAAATTAAAATATCGTGGTGGTAATCTTCATCATAATCATCAAGCGCTGTACCTTCAGTTTCATTCTATCCTCCCCCTGCACCGCCCAATTACCCCCCTTCCTTCAATGTACACAGTTCATTACTTGCATAGCCGCAACGTTAGATTGTAATTTTTCCCCGTACTGATCTTCCTCATTTAGGTCTACACTTCAATATTTTACGAGCTCTGAGAATCTCACAAAGGTGATCATAAAGATTTTAATATTCTGTGATAACACGACGTGGAGATTGATAGCCGAACACTATCGTTTCGGAGACGTTTGCTGACTCCATCTTCAGGGTAATAAATTTTTTTTGGATTACCCTGAATATGGAGGAAGCAAGTTCCTCGAAAAATTTCGTAACCCTCTTGCCATTATACATCAGTCACCTCACAGAAGGTAGTAATCTTCCATGCATAACAGGCCTAAGTAAATGACGGTGGTTCCTACGTACCACGTGACATCCCACATTTTTTCTTCCAAGTTCACATAATTGTAATTCCCCGCTAATCAATACGTCCCTCGTAAATCCTTCTTTCTATTAAACGTATACAACCATATTTCTGAGATATTAATCTAATTTGATTTCTCATTATCTTAGACGCATTGACAACATCGCGAAAAACAACCATTAACTTCGTCATGTCCGAGTGTCTGTCTCACCGTCTGTCCGCATGGAACCAATGCATTGGATTCATTAACTTCTGTAATATTTCCATGCATGTATACTTTGTAATGTACCTCCCTGAAGATGGCCACATGAGTTGATGAAACATGTAGAAGGTATAGAGTGTGCATAATATACTTTGATAAATTTATGTGCATTTGTTGGTTTTGATATCATACCTTATGTCTGTCTGTCTTTCTGTGTGTATGCCAGACCGAAGATACAGAGTATACACAAAAGAATGGTGCGGTTTATATGTATATATACATGTAAACCTCACCATTCTTTTGTGTATACTCTGTATATCTAGAGACAGGAAAGCCTCTGGAAGGAACTGTTGAGACAGTTAACAAAAATTATTTTCGAAACCTCCCCAAATCAAGGTTTTTGGCTTCTGGCATGTGATGCCACATCTTTGGGTGAGTGATTTCTGACGTTTCGAAGGTGCGTGTTGCCTCCATCCTCAAGGGTCCAGCATATGAAGATGCACTCAATGACGCTATATCACATCCCAGAAGAGCGGAATACAGTCGAGGAAACCTCAAAACTCGCATCCCAATTTTATTTAAAATCACACAACAATAATAAAAGTTTTGCACTAACACCCAATTTATTCCTTTCGTTCATCTGCAGCTTAACCTACTAGTACTTTTCTTACTGAACAACCTGTCTAACAAAGTTACAGAGAAAAACATAAGAGATGTTCCATTGCTACTACAATTCTACATTAAGTTTCTGGGTTAATTAAATAAGAGAAGGCAGCAGAAAGAAGGGATATAGGAAATTTAACCGCAGGATAACAAATCTGGCCTTTCCGTTTTCTTTTTTCAATTATCTCTAAAGAGTTTGAATTTAAGTAACGGTAGTAATGGTAGCAGAACTTTTGAGAATGCTTTAATAAAACATAAATTTATGTATATGAAAAGCCGTAAATTCAGATGGTAGGAAACATTGTTCAATTCCATGTGCTCAGTAAACCATTCTTGACAGTTGAAAAAGAAAATACGGTTATTTAAACATAGCTTAAGAAATCTGGGACGTTAAATGGCTTTTGTCTAATTATTTACAATATTTTAGAATTTGTATACAAAGAGTGTCTCGACTTAAAATACGCGCTTCTTATTTCTTAACAAATTCCGGTAAAACATTTTCTCTACAATAAATATTAAAAGAGTTTCGTTAGTGGTGTGAGCACAGGAAGACATTTATTGCCTGTAAATTGTCCGTTACATTTGTAACACTGCATGCAGACAAATTGTAGCAAATTCCCCAATGTCAAATTTCAGGAAACCTTGTTTAGCAGTTCTTGTAAACTTACAAGAAGACAAAAACATAGCGAAAATAATGAGCGAAATTTTGTAATTATTTATTGCGAATGCGTAAAAAGCGGAAGAAACATACGAGTATGAATCGAAATAGAGTTAAAAAGAAACTGTGTAGAGATACATGCATACCGAAATTGAGAATATGCCAGACAGAAGATATATGAACTGAGAGAAGCATGCATGAATTTAATATATCTCGGCGGATGAAGTCATCTACGTCACGTTACACACTTGGACCTTGTGTGACAGAGACCTCACACGTGAAGTCATCTACGTCACGTAACACACTTGGACCTTGTGTGACAGAGACCCCACACGTGAAGTCAACTACGTCACGTAATACACTTGGACCTTGTGTGACAGAGACCTCACACGTGAAGTCATCTACGTCACGTTACACACTTGGACCTTGTGTGACAGAGACCCCACACGTGAAGTCAACTACGTCACGTAACACACTTGGACCTTGTGTGACAGAGACCTCACACGTGAAGTCATCTACGTCACGTAACACACTTGGACCTTGTGTGACAGAGACCCCACACGTGAAGTCATCTACGTCACGTTACACACTTGGACCTTGTGTGACAGAGACCCCACACGTGAAGTCAACTACGTCACGTAACACACTTGGACCTTGTGTGACAGAGACCCCACACGTGAAGTCATCTACGTCACGTTACACACTTGGACCTTGTGTGACAGAGACCCCACACGTGAAGTCAACTACGTCACGTAACACACTTGGACCTTGTGTGACAGAGACCTCACACGTGAAGTCATCTACGTCACGTAACACACTTGGACCTTGTGTGACAGAGACCTCACACGTGAAGTCATCTACGTCACGTAACACACTTGGACCTTGTGTGACAGAGACCCCACACGTGAAGTCATCTACGTCACGTTACACACTTGGACCTTGTGTGACAGAGACCCCACACGTGAAGTCAACTACGTCACGTAACACACTTGGACCTTGTGTGACAGAGACCCCACACGTGAAGTCAACTACGTCACGTAACACACTTGGACCTTGTGTGACAGAGACCCCACACGTGAAGTCAACTACGTCACGTAACACACTTGGACCTTGTGTGAAAGAGACCTCACACGTGAAGTCATCTACCTCACGTTACACACTTGGACCTTGTGTGACAGAGACCCCACACGTGAAGTCAACTACGTCACGTAACACACTTGGACCTTGTGTGACAGAGACCTCACACGTGAAGTCATCTACGTCACGTAACACACTTGGACCTTGTGACAGAGACCTCACACGTGAAGTCATCTACGTCACGTAACACACTTGGACCTTGTGTGACAGAAACCTCACACGTGAAGTAATCTACGTCACGTAACACACTTGGACTTTGTGTGACAGAAACCTCACACGTGAAGTCATCTACGTCACGTAACACACTTTGACCTTGTATGACAGAGACCTCACAAGTCTTAAGCATGTTCTGAGAATAGACGGCAATTTTACTTCTGAGAACTGTCAATACATTACGACAAAAACTTTAGTTCTCAGAATTCCTTTTAATAGGGGATTCATATTTTATATTTTTATAACAAAGAGGTTCCAGCAATTATATGGAAACGCATTTAACTTCGGTAACATTTTAAATTCCTTTCAATGCGCCATAAAAGACTAGAATTTTATACTGTTGAGTGGGAAAGGTTTCACTGTCTGACTTCCAAAATGGCCGATTTACATACGTTTGTAAGAAAATAACTTATTAATGATTATTGTGATGATTTTATGAATCATCATAAGGTCAAGAAAGACCGTGAAGTGGCGTATGAATGTTATTTTAACCTCATCACATGAAAGGCCATTTTGTAGGTATTTATAATGACCTTAACTTTGTCTTTTAAACTTTTCGAACTGATAAGATTTCGAGGCTATCACACAGTTACAAAACATTAAATAGTAATGGCAATAATAATAATAATAATAACAACAATAATAATTGTCATAGGACATAACATTACGTGTACCATAAATTGTATCCACAGAATAGCTGGGGCGTTATATACCCCAGAAACATGGTTTATTTCAAGTATATATAATTATAAAGGCTCTAAATAAATATAATAACTAATAATAATAATAATAAAAACTTTAACAAGGTAAATAGAATTACATATACCAGAATTCGTAACTATAGAATAGCTGCAAGTTTATATATACTAGAAACACGATTCGTTTCGGGTATATAATCGTAAATGCCTTACATAAATGAAATAACTAATAATAATAATAATAATAATACTGTCCAAACTGAGACATCCAATTCACTTTCTGATTTCTCTTTACATATCTGTTGCTAATCCTTCGCAGTCTCAGCCCACACGCTATAATTACTAATCCACGCATCTACTCTCTTGTTCCTTCTTCTTAATGACCGGTTGACGGCTCTCCAAATCTCTCCTCTCACCGTTGGTAGGTTATAATGTTTCTATGCATTATCAGAAATGACCCATCTTTATGACTTGGAAAAAATTGGGTCATTTGGTGCCTCGAAACGAATTTTACGGGACAACGGGTCATTAAACCCCATTAAACAGGAACGAATGGAATCCCTTCCCATAAAGGAGAAACTTGAGTTAAAAGTGTTCAGGTAATTGAAGGAAAATGTAGAGGAAGGCATTATAGGATTTCGGGTTAAATTCCGTCGTAATCGGAGTAGGTGATAGAGCAGTTTGCTTTACACGTGATGACGTCATAAGCGCGATGGCTTTGCGACATGCGGTGGAACTTGATAACCACGTCTTCGGAAGAGACGTTGTTCCTGCGATCCATAACCTCTAACATTACCTTTATCGCCATTCTATTATACGGGAAGTGTTTTCTTACAGGGATGTGCTTCAGTTTTTCGCTGGGATACGACTAATGCAGGCATAATGTAAAAGAAAAAGACTCGTTTTACGTCGATTTGGCTTATAACGGGGTAATCATAAGAGCCAGGAAAGATCCAAATTTGTCTTCAATTTATGTCTCTATTTTCATGTTTCTTAGAATTAATAATGCCCACACGAACATGGATGTTAGAAACGTAAAGTGGAAGAGAAATGAACATTTCAGTAAGTCTTTATGAAACTTCTCCACAAGTCAGCGAAAACAACCAAAGCCTTTCTGCCACTTCAGCAAGCATAAGATCCTTCTGCCTCTGCTTTCAGTTTCTTAGAGAAGTTTCTTAATATATCTTCTCTGCCAGAAAAGGCAACATCCTTGTAACAGCTCTCGTCGGCGCAGTAGGAACTAACAGGCAACAGAAGGTCTCTGGCTGAGTCTGGCGACCTTAACACTTTAAGGACGAAACGTAATCTGTTATATTTAAAAGACCCAGTCCGTACCACGCAGTAAACACTCTCCATCTAGGTTATGAAACCCAATCAGTTAATGCTGTATAAACCGGAGTCGCAGTTTGTTCTGAGATACATACGGAAACCTTAAAAGCACTCTGTGGGCAGAACGTAGAATTTGTGGATGCTGTTACGTAAGTAATAGGAAGTTTTTAAAAAGTTAAGAAGCGTCCTGACGGAAGGTTCCCTTGCTGTCAGCAACTGATAAGAAAACCCAACACAAGCGTCTTGAACTTCTAAACTTGTAAGAGAGCGTCTCCAGCAATAATCAATGGGCAACATTGCAGCACGGCTACAAGTTTCTCAGTCTTTAATTTTGTTAATATCAGTACATTTCAATATCCAAAGTCATTATAGTCTTTGAAAAGGAAACCAGAATACATTTGCCTTCGCAATGAAACGTTTTAAAAAAAATGAAATTTAATTTCAACCTGTCTGACTTTTAAATTTATTTATTATATTGTTACTAATTAATGGGTTAATAAAGAAGTACATATATTACCATGTTATATATTTGTTATTTTTAATACAAATAATTTGAGCATAATTGGAGATTATGTATATACATATGTAATTTATTTTATGCACTTAAATATATTTTTCTGAGAAGGGTCCGTAGGATTCACCAGACTGTCCATGGCACAAAAAAGTTTAAGAACCTCTGCACTAACAAATTATATTCATTATATAATCACATAACTAACTATAAAATTAGCTGACCCAAAAATGGGCAATTTTATGTGTGACTCCGGGTATTCTGGTAGATAGGTTGCCAACGTTACGGAGGAATCAGCTACCTCCATATACCACCTTGAACATTACGTATAAAACTCGGCATCATTGGTAGCTCTCTACCAGAATACATGGCGTCACATTCCGAATATGAAAAAAGGACATAAATAAAATGAAGGAATAAGAGAAGTCACTTTTCGTCTTTTGTGATAGTTTATGCATGGCTGTTCCTGTCCGTCTTTCCCTCAAATGTCACTTTCATTCCCCATCAAACTCTTCGATGTCAGTCAAGTAGATTCAGAGGTAGGGCAAACTGACTAAAGATTTTTTGTGTACTTCCTCAGTTGTTATTTCTGCTTTCGACATTAAGAACTCTGCAGTTTACACTTCCACTCCCTTCATTAAGCTATAAGGACAACTCAACAGTTGTACTTTCAATTTATCTAATTTCAAAGTAAATGCTATAATATTTACTTTAAGAATAAGCCAAGCCAAATTTCATCCATGTACTAACTTATTTAATATAGACAGTCTACATATTTTTGGACAATATCCAACTTGCACAAGTGTGAAAGAGGCTTTAATTAAAGAAAGAAACAAACAAACAAACAAACAAAATATGGCGAGACGTCTCAGCTTGCTTTATGTAATCTTAGTGCGCCCTTCGTTATTGGTTACGTTGTCTTTTTCCCCTCTTCCTGACTTGTTCATTACCTGCATTATATTTTCAACTTACTGTGTAGTTAATGTCAGAAAAGGAATGCTTTTGACATTCTGTCGCGGCTTTTGAGTTCGAAATTATAGTTAGGAATAGTGAAGATCAGGTTACCAGTGTCACTGTCTGATATTGTGACCAACAAGTTATTGTTTCGTATTATTATAAGGCCGATCCAGTGGCCGTGCGTTCTAAGCAGTACGGCTCAAGCAGCCAAGCAGTGAACATCGCGTATCCATAACCAATCAACCGATTCGTAGAGTTCATAGCACAAAGTGAAGCAAGCAGGAGACGTTCTTACCACCACAAACAACATGTGGCAGCAGGAGCGGCAAGACACCATCGTCTGCACGTTCGACAAAACCAGTCCAAGAATATCGGCTTTCGATATCCACGAGTGGATATACACCAAGTTAAAATTAGAGTCAGAGGATGTCAACACACTCCAAGTAGACGGACCAAGGCGACAAGTCTTCATTAAGGTAAACAAGACCACACTAGTAGATGACATATTACATATAACACAGGGAGAATCCTCCTATCAACATGACACAGGTGAAATATCTAAGGTGGCAATTAGTCAGGCTGGACTGGGAAAACGCATAGTAAGGGTAGCAAACTTGCCACCGGAACTGAAAAATGAAGACATACGACAATACATGGCAAAATATGGGACAGTACTCACAATACAAGAAGAGAAATGGTCACGTAATTATCGATACAATGTCAGCAACGGGGTGCGACTAATTCACATGGAATTAACCGCCCACGTTCCATCACATATCCATATCACAGGGCATAGGGCACTCGTTACGTACATGGGGCAACCCACAACCTGTTACATATGCAATGATACAGCGCACGTAGCGAATGAGTGCCCAACCAGACAAAACCAGCGACGTGAAGGACGGAAAATCTACACTAACACATGGGCAAACATAGTAGAATTGGGCCACAGTACTACCATAAACAATGACACCAACAAAGACAAAATGGAGGAAAAACAGGCTACTAATAAAAAACAACAGTCAATACTGGCAGAAACAATACTGAGCAAAGAACCAACCGATGCACAATCACCTCAACAAGAGAACAGGAAAGACCACAAAGAACATAGTACAAAAGACATAAACACACCACCAGACAAAGAAGACGACAACAGTGGG
This sequence comes from Reticulitermes speratus, assembly GCA_021186555.1. Lineage (NCBI taxonomy): Eukaryota > Metazoa > Arthropoda > Insecta > Blattodea > Rhinotermitidae > Reticulitermes > Reticulitermes speratus. The sequence continues at coordinate 43,418,579 of JAJKFL010000006.1, read as the reverse complement.
GAAGCAATGGAAACAACAGAACAACTAGAAGAACCAATTATATCAGAATCTAAGTACAAAACATGCACGACAAGAACAGAACGCAAGGAACAAAAGGAAAAAAACCAACCTTCCTACAGCGCCACAAAAATGGTCCGACATGGATCAGGATGAGACCATACATAGCATAAGAGTAGACGGAGTAAAACTACGCAAAAACTCCAGCCCCACCGACGAAAGGGAAATCATTACAGGACTCGGGGACAACCCACTACAAGACGTTCAACAAGAAAAAATAGGAAATGACAAGGAAATAACACGCCCAACACCAGCAAAAAAAAGAAACAATGAACCGAGAGTGATAAGGTGCCAGACGGACAGGAAGGTAGGAATACCAGAAGTAAGAAAATGTAAGGTACACACATAGCACCACCCAAACATTCAATGTAACAACATTGAATATCAACGGCATACAGTCCAACACTAGACTACAGATGCTGAACGATTACTGCTATACCCATGACATCGATATACTTTTCATACAAGAAGTAACACATGACAACTGGGAAGACATACAACATCGCAACATATATCTAAACGTCGGCACAGACAGGAGAGGCACAGCCATCATCACTAAAGAAGACATTACATTAACAAACATACAACGCCTACCATCAGGACGAGGGATCGCCGGTTGGTGGGATGAATGTTTCCTGATAAACATATACGCCCCTTCTGGTACGGCAAGACGAAAGGAAAGAGATGATTTCTTTCGGAGTGAATTACCATACCTTATAAAACAAGCACCACACGAGTTCATTCTCGGTGGCGACTTCAACTGTGTCACACATCGAGAAGACTGCACAGGAATACCCCACTTCAGTAAACCATTAAATACACTCATAAATACATACCAGTTAACAGATGCATGAATAGTACAAGACCAACACATGGCTACACACACTACACGTCTTACGGAGCGTCCCGAATCGACAGGATATACCTATCCCCACTAATGACCACAAAAAAAATAAGCACTACAACGCACATAGCACCTTTTACGGACCACAATGCAGTACAGGTTAAACTCAACACTCCACGCACCTTTGCGATAAGAGGTTATGGGACATGGAAAATGAATATCAGTTTAATAAACACAACAGAAGCCCAAGACAGACTCCAGTCAATATGGAACGAATGGAAAACCAAACAGAAATGGTATAACGATATACAACACTGGTGGATAGCGTGTGTAAAACCCCGTATACGACGCTACTTCATTACAAAGGGGAAAGAACACGCACAAGCCTACAGGCACAAAGAAAATTTCTACTATGAATGCCTATATGATTTAACCCGTACATTCTCAAACACGCCAGAAACAAACATGAAAATAAAATATTATAAGGCCAAACTGATTCAACTAAAAGGACAGCGATTACAACACATACGTATAGAATTACGAGGCAATGAAACATTACAAGCAGAAAGCACTTCATTATACCACCTAATACGCCGACAAAAACGAAGACAAAATAGAAACATCGTCAAAATAACTGACGCAGAGGACATACCACACACAACATTACAGGCCATTAAACGAACCTTCTACATAGAGCTACAACACAGATTCAGTACGATACAAGTACAAAATGACAGCATTACCACAATGTGTGCGGCCATAAGTCGGAAAATCACTGATGAAGAAAAAGAATACATCAACATGCCGATCTCCGAATCCGAACTAAGTGCCGCAATAAAAAGAGCACCAAAACGGAAATCGCCGGGAATAGACGGAATTGTCACAGAATTCTACACTAGGAATACAAGAATGATATCGAATGACCTACTACAACTGTACAACAAATTCTTTACATCAGGGAAGATACCAGAAGCAATAAAAAGAGGAATCATAGTGTGTTTACCTAAACATAACAAACCAGCAAAAGTAAATGACTACCGCCCCCTAACATTACTCAACACCGATTACAAACTATACACACGAATCCTTGCCAGACGTCTACAGACGACAATGGGAGAAATAATGAATGAAGACCAGTATAGTGCGGTAAAAGACAGAAACATAATAGACGCAGCAACAGGTATACGTGACGTGATAGCGGCAGGACAACACACCGCACAAGGAATATGTTTGATGGTGATTGACTTTGAAAGAGCGTTCGACAATATTGCCCACGAATATTTAAGACGGGTCTTACAAACACACAACTACGGACACAACATGACACAAGCGATCCTGTCATTATACGACGGCGCTGTATCCAAAATAAACATCAATGGTCGCTTCACGAGCGACATACCAATACAATGCTCAATACGACAAGGGTGTCCAATGAGTTCGTTATTATATGCGATTGTAATAGACCCTTTCATAAGCCTATTAAAACTGAAACTAAGAGGATTGAAAATAGGAAAGGACCGACAACCAGTAACATGTATAACATATGCGGACGACATTACCGTCATTTTACGCGATACATGCGACTTCAACATCGTAAAACAGACTTTAAAGATCTATGAGCAGGCAGCGGGAGCCCACATCAACTGGGCAAAAAGTAGCGCGCTACCTATAGGCAACTGGGACCGAACACACGACCTCGGAGGAATAAGATATCAACCCACCAATAAAATCTTAGGAATATATTTCGGCTCAACGATACAACAAACTATCGAATACACCGGGGATGAAAAAGTCAAAATCATACAAGGGACCATCAAAGACGCACACACAAGAAATTTAGATCTACAACAACGTATCTGGATTAACAACGCCTACCACTTATCTAAGATTTGGTACACAGCACAGATCGCTCCTATAACAGAAGAAAAAGCACAAAAAATTACGACGATGACTCACCAAAAACCTATGGGCAGGAAACATATTCCGCGTTCCAGCATCAACACTGCACAGGAAAAAACACGAAGGAGGACTGGCTATGATTAATATCAAGGCGAAATGTTGCACACTATACATCACGCGAATAATGAAACAATCTCAACAAAGAGGGAACATCACAGGAAACTGGATCAAACATAACGCACATTATGCACAAAAACAGAACCCCCCGCAATGGGCCCCACTTCCGAAGGAGATTGAATACTTACGCAGTTATTTTCAAGAACTCGCGTATATTAGCCCAAAAAAAGCCGACGACAAAGATGATACCTACAAAAAGAACGTATACCAGACACTCTACTCTGCAAGATTTCATATCAGCATAACATTACCAATCCGTGTACAAGAAAAACACCAACACAGCAATTGGACGTCCATATGGAACAATATACACAAACGATTCCTACCAACCACAACCAGAACAATATGGTACATGGTCGTACACGACATCGTACCCACCAACGACAGACTACAAAAAATCAAGCTCCACGAAACGGGAGAATGCAAGGACTGTAGAAACAAAGACACTATCCTACACAGATATACAGAATGCATCCGAGCACGAGAAATATGGGTTTGGACTCAACAGAGGATCGCATATATCCTACGAACATCAACAACCGAAGTAAAACATGAATGGATCTGTCTTTCTGACTATAACATTTACCCACCACAGAGGCATAACGCAGTAACATGGCTTATAGGCCATATGATAGGATATATTCACAACAACGAGACACCTACCAGACAGGACTACATGGATTTCTTACGAAGAGCAAGAAAAAAAATTTATGCCACACACAAGAGACCAACATACTGCGGGAAATACTTAGATATTATTGACTACTAAAGAACACCGTAGAACTGCACCTCCATTACCGCACAACTGTACAATAGAAGACAAAATGATGCGAGAGACACGGGAATAAACGAAGAACCAGACAAATCTGGGACCAATATACACTCTAAACGGAATCTGTCAGTACTAATGTCTGCACATAATATATGATTGTATGTAATTATACTTGTCATTAATAAAGAGTTTTAAACAAAAAAAAAAAAAAAAAAGGCGTGGGTCTTCGGCCGCTCGCTTACTAGGATTGTGGGTTCGAAATTGATTCTAAACTTTATAAATTCAATTACATACCATGTATATAATAAATAGTGTATTAGAATTCACATTATGTCGTATAATAGATATACATAATAGTCACATGTGACCGGGGTTTATGCCCCCGTACTATGTATGTGAATAAATACTCTGTACAATAAAAAAAAATCCCATCGGGGGCATGGATGTTTGTGTTGTGTTTGTAAGGACGGTAGTATGGAACGTAAAAGTGACATGAAGGACAAAGGATTTAAACAGTACAAAAATAGATAAAAGGGGAAAAACCCCGGACAGGTAAAAAAAAAATCCCACCGGGGGCATGGATGTTTGTCTCTTGTGAGTGTTGTGTGTTGTTATCAGGTAGAGGCCTCTGCGACGAGCCGATCCCTCGTCCAGAGGAGTCCTACCGACTGTGGTGTGTCTCTCAGTGTGATCAAAAGAAATTACAACCTCGACGCTGAAACGGGAAACCGGAGTAGGTAGAAGAGGACGACTTAAAAATAAGCAACAGCGATGTCACGGAAATAATGAAATTTATGTGTACGTTATGTACGGGGTTTCAAGATCTGTTATGTAAAAGAGGGAGGTAATTTGTTTTTGGATTCAACAGACATGTATATGCTTTGTTTTTATTCATAATTCTGGTATTATGAGGGAAATTTGTTTTGGGAGCAGGTGGGAACAAAGCAAACACACACACCTGCTACCCACTGGACGACAGATATTCAATTCCCACTGGGCTGAGAAACGAAATACTTCCTTTAGTCACCATTTCTACTAAACTCCATACAGCGTTCTCTGCAGTGGGTAACGCCAGCTCTTTCATTAGAAATAACATGGTCGTGTCGTGTACATGACTTCTGGCGTCCATCTACTGCCCAGGTTAACAAGTTAGGACACTTCCTAAGGCTAGGCGCACACTTGCGATTTATTTCCGCCGCGACTGAAAAGTCGCAATCGCCGTATATTATTGTGGTCCGCACACGGCGACCAAAAAATCGCTAGTATATTTCAGTAATGGTATGGATTTCATCGAAAGTACTTGTGTGATTGCCTTATTACTGCGTATGAAATCCAAAAAATGACGCAAAAGAAATCACTGGGGGCACCCACTTATAAGTCAAATTTTTTGTCATACAGAGCAGGCCGTTTTTTCCAATTCAAAAATCAATTTCTCCGTGTCCAAAACAATGTGTGATGGTGAATCATCAACAGCAGATTCGTTATCAGACATAATTCAATATCAATAACAAATAATTCAAATACAATAATTTTCAATGATAGATTTCTCTCCAAGGATTGAACTGCGACTGAACATCAGCAGAAGCAAGTGTGCGCAGGTTCATTCCTGTCTATGTAACCCATTTTAATTGGCGACAGTCGCGTCGCTAGTAAAATAGGGCTGGTTGCATCTTTTTTAATCGCTGCTTTTATTTAGTCGCATGTGCGCGCATTCCTACTGAAAACAGTGTGTTCTATTTGTGCGACTAAATAATCGCGCTACAGAAAATCGCAAGTGTGCGCCTAGCCTAAGAGTCGAAAACTTCTGGCATATTCGCTATGTTCCTGTCCATAGAATTTAGGATCTTGAAGCATTTCAAGAAAATCACTCAAAAGCCAAGTATTTTGAATGTGTCCTTACGTATTGTACATAACACACCTTGCAACATTTTTTCTCATCTTATCCAATCGATATCTCGTACACGTCGATATATCGTAAACTGCTAGATTTACAGCCCATCATGCTCGACTGTTATGTTCAGACCATCAAACTTCCCTTCAGTTTCAGCTCTCACCTCACAGAGAACACAATGTGTCTCAACTATTAACATAAATAAGAGCAAGTTAAAGGTAAAGCTCACCCTAGAACAGGCCATGAAGGGGGAGTAGAGGTATAACTCTACTCTTTCTTTAACTTCGGCGCGAGATGGGGGTGGGTGGTCAGCGCCACGCCCCGGTCGCTTTACCCCCGGAAAGGATCCGATACCCGTTGTATAGGAGGCTGGCTGGGCCCCAGGGCCGGTCTGGACGTGTGCGGAAAATCTCGCCCCTACCGGGATTCGATCCTCGGACAGTCCAGCCCGTAGCAGGTCTCTATACTGACTGAGCTATCACGGACCGCGGTAAAGCAATCCCATTACAGGCCTAATAAGAGTAAGGTATAAAGTGTATGCCACTTTTATACTAATTTAAGAATAACTGAGTCGACAAATTTTACTAAAAGTCCCAAATATAAAGTCAGAAACTCAGAAACATACATAAGCACCAACAAATGCACTATTCCATATTTGTTCGTATTATCTTTTTACATAGCTCCTACATGTTTCGGCGTTATTATCACGCCATCTCCAGGCAGCTGACACTAAAGTTTCTTTAAAACTTACAGCAATAAAGTTGGTAACAATGGGCATACGTATTTTGTGATATCGATATTACAGAATCTTATAGGTGTTTGGTTAACATGATATACACAGATATAATATAGTAATATTGGTAAGAGCCATTGGACCCAAGGTTCGCGGGTTCGATCCCGACCAAGGTCGATGGATTTTTAAGGGTGATAAAAATCCGGAGCACCACTTCCTTCGGAGGGGAAGTAAAGCCGTCAGTCCCATGTCGTAGATTTACGGCATGTAAAAGAACCTTCGGGCATGAAGAAGAACCAGTAGTGTCCGTAAGCTAAATTCAAGCGGCCATTTCTCACCCAAGTCTCCTGACTGACTGCCAGATGGCTCTGGCAGTCACATCAGGATCGAGTTGAAAAGCGCGGCAGTGGGCCGGTCCCTCACTGCCGCAAATGCACAAAGAACTCGTAACCTCGGAAAGAGGAGGCCCAAGCCCATATAGGGCTGTCGAGCCATGGTTATTATTATTATTATTATTATTATTATTATATTGTTAAGACAGTAATACAATTTGTTTTTAAAATAGATAAAAATTACACATGTGTACGTTGTACTTAAATCTTTGCTTACAAATATCTATTCTGCTTTGATCCACATTGGACCCCCCTGTATGGTGTGTATTGCCTGAAATAAACAATGTGAGGGCCCAAATATAAAATTTGACAAAATTTCGTTTGATTGGAGTCTTACTAATCCCTGAGGAGAGAGGGAAATACAGCAGGCTAAAATGAAGAGGTTATTAATCTGTTTCCTACATGCTGTTTCAACGCACCAGAATGAACAGGACTGTAAATCGTCTCCACTGTACCGTCTAACGGCATCTGCCAAATGCAAGTCTCTTCATTTGCCTTGCTGCTTCTTCATTCAGCAGACCTAAACACAGATTGGAGTAAATACTGAGACAAATCTTACGGAAATGAGATACAAAGTCACAGACTGTACACATTGGGTTCAGAACAGAAACCAGTGGACATCTTTTGTGATTGCGGCTAAGATCCTTCGGGTTCTACAATTTAACTTATTGTCTAGATCAGCGGTATTCAACCTTTTTTGTTTGCGTACCCCCACATATAATTGCTCTTCAACTTTGTACCCCCAAAGTTGTTGGTGCATAATTCAAGTTGTACGTAATTTATAATCTACATCTAAAATAAGTTAAATAAATTACATCCAAAATAATGTATTAAATAATAAGTTTTAAATGAAAAAAAGGAGAATCAAGCTATTAAATAACAAATATACTATTGCTTATCATATAAACATTAATAAAGGAACAAATGTATTTTAGCAAAGCAAAATTATATGCACTGTGTGGAATAAAATGAAACTAGCCGCCAAGATAAGAATCGCATAAAGGAGAGAGAGAGAGAGAAAATGGCGCTCCCAAATCGTATGTCCTTACATCCGGTTCTCTTGTGGTCAACCCTAAATCTAGCCCTGATTATTCAGTGTTTATCATGAAATAATATATTTATTTTTTTAATTTTACTTACCCCCTAATATATCTTTGCTTACCCCTGGGGGTACGCGTACCCTAGGTTCAATACCGCTGGTCTAGATAAGGGATACTTGCTTTTCAGAGGAGATTTGTGTGTGGAGTCACGAATGTTGTTAAAAATTTCTCACTTCTTACAAATTATATTTTCGAAGTTTGTACAAAAGCATTGGCGGAATGTGTGATGTCATGACAACTTATCAATTAGCCGTAAGTCGAAATTTAACATTGTGCTGATAACACTGAACAAAATGGTAATGAAATTGCCACGTAAGATGGCAGGAACTCAGACAGAGATGTATTTTTTTTACCTACTGCATTGGCCTTTCCATTTCAGGTGGCAGGTGGTGAATCAGAGCAAATCATCTTCGCTATAACTCCTGGACTACACATTCTTATACTCCCGACTGGCTCATACGTTGACGCTTCCGAATCCTATTAGGCACGTGCCACACACTCCACAAGCATATTCTGAGACAGTACCTGTGTTAAGCCACTATCGCTTCCTGGCACAGCCTTTGAAATTCATTGTTAAACAATCAAAAAAACATTCGAAGCTATGTAACGTGAAATAGCAATCGTGTCCTTAAGTAATCCACGGATAAATTGTTATTTTCTGTGGCATGCAGAATAAACAGGATGTAGATACAAAAAACTTCGTCTGAGGTAGTAAAATACGAATAGATAACTTCATAACTTGTGGAAAGCCTGCTAAAAATAGACTAATATAATAATTCCAACATAAAAACAATATGAACTTCGGCTGTTTTTTACGAAGAATTTTAAGCAAAGGTGGAAATTATAATACCGTCTGTAACATATCTTCCGATGCTGCTGTATTCATTTCCTGTTCGTAACTACTTGATGCCGTACATAGTCAATATAGGCTATGTCGATACAGAATAATAAGTTTTATATATACGGGTATAGAAATATATCTTATACAGTCACACAAAGCATTTACCAATATTTAAATGACATCAGGTATTGAAATACTGGCGGGGTGTAAAGTTGACTACTCATCTCAATGTAGTGCCGAGAATTAAGTATGAGTGGAGCTATACCTCCTCATTTCTAAAACCATTCGCCTACATAACATCATGGCATGCAAATGGGAGAAATTTGTGCATTAAAAAAACAGTAATCTCTGCCGCTACAAACCACTAAGCGGGATAAAACAGAGTGGCTCTTGACGGAGTGCTTACTGATTTTACGTAAATCTCGACAGGTTTAGATCTTCAGTCAAGGCATCAGTCAATCTCACAGCGACAATATTACGGTTTCTGTTAGCCACCTGTTTGTCTACGTCTGAAAGCTGGTGTCAGGGGCGGTTCCACACTGTTGGACACAACTTCATTAGCACCCTGATGACCCTCTCTCGCTGACTCCCATCTCCACAGCCTTTGTGCGACGCTCGCCTACAGTTTGTATAAACGTAATTTACGTGTCGCTCCCGGTGCTCAGGGCGTGCTAAGAAGTGACCATCAACATGATGGTCGTGTGTTTATAACAGGACCTGTAAAGGTGTAAGGTAATACGAGGCTGGGACAGAGAATGGGAGCAGATCGGAAAGGAGATGTTACATATTCCTGTCGCGATGAAACTTTGTGTTGGTACTTCTTGATCCGGTCTGGTACTGCGGTTGATAAACGCTGAGGTCGTTTTACCTGCAGCCAACAGCCGTAGAGCATGCTGACGGTGTGACTCATCCAGCCTGATGCCTCACGTCCCAGTGACTAATCAGCCTGATGCCTCACGTCCCAGTGACTAATCAGCCTGATGCCTCACGTCCCAGTGACTCATCAGCCTGATGCCTCAAGTCTCAGTGACTCATCCAGCCTGATGCCTCACGTCCCAGTGACTAATCAGCCTGATGCCTCACGTCCCAGTGACTCATCAGCCTGATGCCTCAAGTCTCAGTGACTCATCCAGCCTGATGCCTCACGTCCCAGTGACTAATCAGCCTGATGCCTCACGTCCCAGTGACTAATCAGCCTGATGCCTCACGTCCCAGTGACTCATCAGCCTGATGCCTCAAGTCTCAGTGACTCATCCAGCCTGATGCCTCACGTCCCAGTGACTCATCCAACCTGATGCCTCACGTCCCAGTGACTCATCCAGCCTGATGCCTCACGTCCCAGTGACTCATCCAGCCTGATGCCTCACGTCCCAGTGACTCATCCAGCCTGATGCCTCACGTCCCAGTGACTCAGCCAGTCTGATGCCTCATGTCCCAGTGACTCATCAGCCTGATGCCTCACGTCCCAGTGACTACCGTCTGCTTGTCCGGTGAAAGGAACGTCAGGTTTGTAAAAAGTAGAGGAATCCTGACGCATCTCGGGCCGTGGTTGTGAATCACGTGAAAGCCGCTGAGGATTTAATCTCTCTAAGGCAGCGGTATTCAACCTTTTTTGTTCGCGTACCACCACATATAATTTCTCTTCAACTTTGTACCCTCAAAGATGTTGGTGCATAATTAAAGTTATATATAGTCTATAATCTACATCTAAAATAAGTTAAATAAATTACATCCAAAATAATGTATTAAATAATAAGTTTTAAATGAAAAAAAAGGAGAATCAAGCTATTAAATAACAAATATATTATTGCTTGTCATATAAAATTAATAAAGGAACAAATGTATTTTAGCAAAGCAAAATTATATGCACTATGTGGAATAAAATGAAACTAGCCGCCCAGATAAGAATCGCATAAAGGAGAGGGGAGAGAGAGAGAGAGAGAGAGAGAGAGATGGCGCTCCCAAATCGCATGTCCTTAAGTCCGGGTCTGTTGTGGCTAACCCTAAATCTAGCCCTGATTATTCAGTATTTATCATAAAATAATATATTTATTTTTTAAATTTTACGTACCCCCTAAGATGTCTTCGCTTACCCCCGGGGGTACGCGTACCCCAGGTTGAATACCACTGCTCTAAGGTAGACTGCTGCAGTAGTTTGACATGTGGACGGTAGACTGCGCGGTACTGTCTCTGCCTTCTACGGTACACTGTGCTGTACTGTTAATACTTTTCTACCTTAGACTGCGCTGTACCACTCTCACCTGTCTACAGTAGACTACGGCAGTAGTCACATGACGGTAGACTGCGAGGTACCCCACTCACCTTTCTACGGCAGATGGCGCAGTACTCTTCAGATCTGCCACATACCGCCTGTCCTATTTATATCGAATGTGATAAAATGGAGCAGCTTTTGAAGGACGATGATGGCTGAGGTTCTCTGATAGGAACGGATATATTTGTGTAGTCAGCAGAAGTTCCATCACAGAAGATTGTGTTTTGGTAGGAACCGACATTTCTATGCAGTGAGCACAAGTAGTATTACATCATATAAGGACTGACTTCTTCATAGTTTTTCGCTTGAAACAGAGAAATAAATTGTATTTTTAAGATCTAAGGCGCCATACACGAAAAGAACACATATTTACAGTTCAAGAAAAATTGCTTCTACGTTGTTCAGAAGACATAGCTTTTAAAATCATTGGCTGGCCTGATATTTCATTTTTAGGCGCGTTCGCGTTCCTGTGGAAACGATTATTAATGTTCCTTTCGTATGGCCGTCTGTCTGTCTGTCTGTCTGGACATAGAAATTGGAGAACCTTGCAAACAAAGTTTAGTGACTTTACACGACTTTTGGTTTAATGGGGTCAAAAATGACGCACCATTTACGCATAGACCTATATGCACGTCTTTCTTCTTCTCGTCCACCTTCTCCTCTTCATCCTCTCCCATTCAAACCCTGTTATTGCTTTCCCTCCCTCGCAAGTTATTTTACTCCACAGTAAAGACTTATTTAGCCGATCCCAGTGGCCGTGCGGTCTAAGGCGTGGGTCTTCGGCCGCTCGCTTACTAGGATCGTGGGTTCGAATCCCACCGGGGGCATGGATGTTTGTGTTGTGTTAGATGTATGGACGATAGCATGAAACGTACGGTGACATGCAGGACAAAAAGGACTTCAACAGTACAAAATGGATCAAAGGGGAAAACCCAGGAATTAATAAAAAAAAAAAAGAAAACCACCGTGTGCATGGATGTCTGTCTCTTATGAGTGTTGTGTGTTGTCAGATAGAGGTCTCTGCGACGGGCTGGTCCGTCGTCCAGAGGAGTCCTACCGAGTGTAATGTGTCTAATGTGTGTGACCATGAAAACTCGAAATGAGGAGGCCTAGGCACCCGAAAAGGGGCTGTCGAGCCATAGTAAAAAAAAAGACTTATTTAACATCTTTTCCATTTAGTCGTATACTGTGCCAATTAACACTAATTTGGTATAATCCATTAACTCTTCTTTAGGGCAGTTCCACGGCTCAGGCGGTTAGCCGCCGGCCTCTCACCGCGGAGGTCCGGGTTCGATCCCGGGTTAGTTCATGTGGGATTTTTGGTGGATAAAGTGGCACTGGGACAGGTTTTTCTCCGAGTACTTCGGTTTTCCCCTGTCAGTTTCATTGCACCGGTGCTCCATTATAAGGAAAAACGAAAAAGAACTAATCATTTTCATCACAGGGTTGCACAATAAGTCTTAAGGTTGCGGTGCGTCCGTAGCATCTGCTGCGGGGCCCTTCTCCACAAAAAAAAATTCTTTAAAGCGTATTTCCGCTGTCTGAATTTCATTACACATTTGTCTTTTTACCTTAGGCGTAACTTTCGTATGAAGTATTAGACGCTGCCATTTCTTGTAACATTTCTATATATGTGTTAGATTTTCATGGCCCGGAATCCTCAGCTTGCATTCTTCTAATGTCTGGCAGTGTGCAGTTATGCATACACTGTTAACATTTCGTACACAGAAAACAGTCTGATATTAATTGCAACGTAAACTACAGCGTTATTTCTTTAAACTTAGCAAATGGAAACAGCATGTTCTTCCAAAACACCAGTTTAAACGTACATATACAGGGTATACACAAAATAATGGTGCGGTTTCAATAGTGAAAACTATTTAAACCGCACCATTCTTTTGTGTATACCCTGTATATGCAGAGTCAAAACTGAGAGGACTGTAATCTGGATATTACTTTTCTGTTTCGTCCTTCTTTTTTTATCTTTTATCTTTCATTTTATAGATTCAATTCTTTCTTGTTTAAGGTACAATACGGTTTCTAATACCTCTCTTGCTCTTGAAGAATTTATCTTGGGAACATTGCCAGATCATGTGTACAAGACGGCTCTACGCTGGCTGTCTTTTGTATTGTGGCCAGATGTGCTTCTTGATGAAGATTAGCCAACACAGACATTATACTTGCCTGTAGCAAATCCTTGGGCCAGTCAAAGGCACCATAATTTCAAATATAACGTATATGGGCCTATATGTGTATGTATATGACATATATAAATAGAGGCGACGACAACTATTATTGATCCTTGTACTAACTATAGTCAAGGCGATCCTCGGTTTGGGGTAGCATGAAAAAAAATTGTTCAATTGGTAAATATAGCACCAGTTTTTATTAATGTTAATACTTTTAGTGCTCGGATGAAAACATATTATTTTATGTCCTTATCACTGTCTATGGCAAAATTAAAATTTTGTTTATTACAAAAGAAACGAATTATATATAGTTTTTTTTTACAAAATTGTCCTCAGCTTCTAAAATTATTTGTGCAGTTGGGGTTGAAATAGAATTTGATTCATATGTATTTGTAGCAGCTTTATTCTAAAGTATAGAATGACCAGCGAGGAACCAGTCATTTACTGCACGTAACAACACACGAATCTGGAGAAACTGCTCTCTGACAGAACGGGGAATTTTGGCAACATTTTCAGTGATGTCTAAATGCGTGGAAAATGACCTCGAAAGTTTTCAGCTAAAGTGAAATTTTTTTTCTAAAGCATAGAAATTTTATAAATTTTATGGTGAAAAATATTTTTAAACTCGACTCATAGATGGCAGACAAATTCAATCGGAATCGGAATCGGTCGATCGAGTGTGTAGTTATGTACTAAAGCATTGCTGTCCTGATTACAGCGACTTGTGGTGCCATCTGCAAGGGCAGACATGCGCAGTCTTTATAAACTTGTAATTGCGCGCTTACAGGTTGTCAGATTTGTCACACAAGCGATGGACAAGCGGCAACACCCGATGTACGTATAAAGCTCTCCCATTACAAGCCTGGAGAAGCCCTTAGGACTCCAAGAATTTGGGGCTTCCAGAATTTCAAGACAATCGGAATATAAAGGTAGTAAGGTTGTCAGGTCTTAGCACCGGCCGCCTTTACCCCACAGAAGATACCCCTGATACTCATTTCTGTTAGATGAGTCGACGCCAGAGCCATAGTGCGGCCGGAAGGATTAATTCAATGAAAAATCCCAATGACCCCATCGGGAATTGAGAACGCGGAATTTCTTGGCCATTTTTTCACGAAGGAAGCTTGCTCCGTCGTATTAGATATTGTGAGGGAATAGAGTATCAAGTAACTGGAATTACTAAAGCGACTTTAAACAGGACACAAATATTCAAGCAACATTGTTTCATCAACTGACATTATTATTGTCAGTACTCAACCATGAACTAGTACTGATCAAGTATATTGAGCTGTCGTCCGCAGCAAACAAATGGTGGCGCAACAGCAAAGACTGACGCGGCAGCCGGTGTTGCTGCTGCCATCTGTCGTCAACTGGCACCCTCCCAAATGACTCGTGCCTGCGATGTTTTATAGGTGATCCACCTGTCACGAACGCAGCTACATCAAAGACGCATGCGTTTGATATAGTTTGACGTTTCCTAAGCGTAAGATTCGTCGATGCTATTTCGGTTTATTTACTGACAAATTCCGAGCTCTGAATCAACAATCTGCCTGTTTATTCGATAGTACGTAGTCTGTTTGGACTACCATCAAATTTCCTCACGGATGTTCTAGCCAGTTAATGGGACATCACTCATCTTCATGGGTCATCGTAAGATGAGTGTGAATCTCTTAATGATAAGAACCTAACAGAGCAAATTTGTGCTTGCTTCTTGGGGTCTTTACAGCAGTAAATTGACTGAGTCGACTAAGAAATGGCAAAAAGTTTATGGATCCCAGGTAATTTAATGACACTTTTCCAGCACACAGGTTGCGTATATCTCTGAGTTAGATTCTCTATCACGAATTTTAGTTAAGGGAGAAAGTGGCCATGAGCTACGTTAAGAACACTGAAATATTAAGCACAGTGGTAAGTATATGTACCAACTGCTCTAAAATTAGAATATCTACTTTCTTCCCACACTTTGCATTTACGTTGTTCATGTAATTCTCAAAACAAACAGCAATCATATCCCTAACCAAATATTAATCTTTGTAATGGAGACGTTTTTTTTCTGCGAGGTATTAACTGAATTTTGAAATATTATTAATGGATACGTTAAGCTTCAAAAGTTTAAATTGTCTCATCAGTTTGAGTGTATTGTAAATAAACTTAAAGGTAATAAATATAATTGGACTATATTAAAATTATTTGAAGTCTCGTTATGGTTAGTAATGTCGTAACAACTACAAGTGAGGTAAAGTATCTAATGGGAGTAAAGGTAAAGGTAAAGGTATCCCTGTACAGACGTTTAATGCTCCCAGTATTTCTAGACAATCGGAACGTGAAGGTGGCAATTTCGTCAGCCCTAGGCACCGGCCGCCTTTACCCCAGGAGATACACCTGGTACTCATTTCTGCTACAGGCTGACTCGACCCCAGGGCCACAGTGCGGCCGGAAAGATTAAGTCACAAAAACTTACATTGACAACATTAGGAATCGAAGCCGCGACCTTCCTGCTTGTAGCACAGTGCCTCAACAAATTGCGCCACGGCGCACCTCATGCAATAGAAGCTTAATTCTTAATGATGAATTATAAATGATGTAGCAACAGCCAGTAAGCCAGGTTAATGTCTGCACTGGGGAAAACAGTGACGACGCCAGACCTGCAAATCAAATTAGTTTGCCTCCTTGCAAGGAATGACCTCAGCGTCTCCAGAAGATAAAGCAGTAGTGCCAACCACTCAGCCTCGACATTCTGTCGTTCTGAATGATTAACCGCGTGGCATGATTGGCTGTTTCGTCGGGTGTTTACAATGAGTAATTAAGGAAATCACTGAAAGCTCTGTCAGTAGAGGCAGGCAATCAGTCAGTTAGTCAGTGAGTCAGACAGTTATTCAGTCAGTCAGTTAGTTAGTTAATCAGTCAGTCAGACAATTAGTCAGTCAATCAGTTAGTCAGTAGGTCAGTCAGTCAGTTAGTAAGTCAGTTAGTTAGTCAATTAATCAGTCAGTTAGTCAGTACGTTAGTCAGTCAGTTAGTCAGTCAGCCAGTCAGTCAGTTAGTCAGTCAGTTAGCCAGTCAGTCAGTCAGTTAGTCACTCAGTTAGCCAGTCAGTCAATAAGTTAGTCAGTACGTTAGTCAGTCAGCCAGTAAGTCAGTAAGTTAGTCAGTGAGTCAGTCAGTTAGCCAGTTAGTCAATCAATCAGCCAGCTAGCTAACCCCAAATCAGATCCTCCTCAGGGACGCACAAGTCCCTTGTGTTGTCTGATCCATGTTATTTGTCACTTCCTGTCGGCTCGCTTCTTAGGGCTCTAGTAGCATGATCACAGGCCAGTTTAAGGAAAGCGCAATGAGAACCCACTAAAAATGTGCATGTTTCTGTATAACACACGGATTGTTCTAAGTGCAGTTGCTACAAGATGTGAAGTTTAAGAACTGGTAAATTCATGGGCTGTGTGCTGGAGAAACTGAACCCACAATGCTTTTGTTTATAAAATAAATTTACTTCATCTGAGGGGATACGTGAACTGTCAGGAAAACTTTTACCACTCTACAGAAAATCCCATGTGAACACATGAAATGCCAATGCACGCTATGGAGGGCGTACGTGTGTTGTAAGTGCGAGTAGGGTTATAGACCCTTTACTTCTGAGACCAGAAATTCAAACCTAAAAATTACATACAATGTTACATTATTATCTCTTAAGAGAGAAACTGTAATCTTCTCAGCAAGACGGTGCAACAGCTCACAACACATGCAAGTCTGCGCTCTGTGTAAAGCGTGTCTTTTTAACGGAATAAGAGGCGAGGGATTTTGGCCTCCACGTTCGTCAGTATTAACAAAGAGCACGGCGTCACTCACTCTTTTACCCTAAACACGAGAGCAGAATTGTCCTAAAAAACTCTGGAATTTAAACAACACAGGAATTTCAGTCTTCTATCCCAAAAACGTGGCAACATATTCCTCAGGGAACGTTGATTTAATTCTAGTAAATTAAACGGGATATTCTTCAGCCTAAGATGGAGACAACATGTCTCCGAAGAATTCATACCTGTGTTCTAAAATACACGGCTTCATATTTCAGTCTACATACACATTTGCATGGGGATGAATGTGAACAAATTAAGGTGATTAGAATCTGAAGGCAACAATATCTAATACAGATTATGATAGATTAAAAACAGCCGAAGAATGTGAAATATTTCAATTATTTGGGTAGCATGGTAACAAATGACGCAAGCTGTACACGTGAAATTAAATCCAGAATTGTCATGGCAAAAGCAGCATTCAACAAGAAGAAAAATCTTTTCACCAGCAAACTGGGCTTAAATTTAAGGAAGAAACTAGTAAAGTGCTACATGTGGAGCATAGCTTTATGTGGTGCTGAAACGTGGACACTTCGGAAAGTAGATCAGAAGTATCTGGAAAGTTTTGAAATGTGGTACTGGAGAAGAATGGAGAAGATTAGTTGGACCGATCGTGTGAGAAATGAAGAAGTATTACACAGAGTCAAGGAGGAGAGGAATATCGTACATACAATAAAAAGAAGAAAGGCTAACTGGATTGGTCACGTCTTGCGTAGGAACTGCCTACTAAATGAGGGAAGGATAGAAATGGCGGGAAGACGAGGGAGAAGACTTAAACAGCCACTAGATGACCTTACGGAAAAGAGAAGATACTGGAAATAGAAAGAGGAAGCACTAGATCGCACTCTATGGGGAACTCGCTTCGGAAAAGCTATAGACCTGTCGTAAGACAGAAAAATGAATGAAATGAATGTATACTTGCATTAGAACTTAGCTGCTTTTGTGGCGACGTGCTGCCTGCTTAAGCATCAGCTATCTTGTGGGTCACTTCCACATATTTGAGGTCTTTTAACAGAGCTTCAGACCTGCAAATGTCGTCAGACCTTCGTGTAACAACGATACACAATACTGTGAAGTTTTAATATGAAGTGTGGCCAATAAATATGTGTTATAACCTGGAATGATGCAGCAGAACGCATTTCTTGGGGCCCTCTGTAGACAGGAAACATAAATACCAATATCAGAAATGGCGCAGACAGTTTCTATGGACCATTTGAAGCTTTTAACATTCAACGTGAGCCAGGAAAGTAACATAGTTGAACTCGCAGGCTCGCTGTATCACACAATACAGGAGATGTTATAGGTAGAAACTGATTTGCTTGTTTCTGATTGATATTCAGATTGTAGTTCTAAGGACACTGGGGGTCCTTTGATCTTCAGTTTTGCCTCATATTTAATGACCTATCCTTTATTGAACTTACTCTTTCATACTGCAATACTTTTCAATAAATTACTAGAAATTTGATATTGTTTGTTTAGTCATTTTCATATAGACACGACCTTTCACCTTCAGAGTTTAAAGTACTTGTCTAGCTTTCAGCTTGATCTTGCATTCAGTTTTTCATTCTTATTTATTTGCGTTTATTAGGGAATTCAAATTTGTGATTCCGGAATTTTTTAGGATTTTAAATTCCAATTCCATACCTACTTCACGTAATACTTTTGCCTCTCGTAGGTCACTGCTGACCTTGAAAGTATATATATATATAATATAGGTCTACATATATAATTTAGATTTTGTTGCTCTCCAGGACTTGAGATTAGCTGTCTCTAATGGGCCCAATAGAAAATGTTTTTTCCCATTACCCTTTCCACCTGAAGACGGAGGCAGGTCCAGTCTTCGAAACGTTGTGATTTTTATCATCAGAAGATGAATAATGCGCAGAATTTAACACGACTATGATCAGTTTCTATCCTTAGATTCCTTGGCTGTTGAAGAAAGTGACTTTATTTACAGGTTTAGAACTGATATGACAGACACTAAGTCACGGGATATTTCAGGGGGTAGGCGTCGGCTTGTCATCGCGGAGTTCCGGGGCAATCCCAGGCTATTGCATTTCGGATTTGTAATGTAAAATATTGGCACTCTGAAAGGATTTTTCTCCCAGTACTTGATTTATTTATTCATTTATAACCGACATTATATGATGATCTTAGCAAACAGTGTTTTTAAGTACCACAGTTTAAAATAATACAACTAAACTGAGAATAAATATACGTCACATAGCAGGCAGGATATCGCAGCAAAATAATAATGAAAATTTTAAACTGAATAATACCTACCGTTTCTTTATTTCAAAATATCTATCACTTGCATTACTTTCTGAAATAACAAATTTGTTAAACCTTTTAAAGTGATTTTTTCATAAGCCTGCGAAAGTACATAGAGGCTAATGATTTACAATCTGTCGTTACGTATGAAAGTAGTTATGAAGGGTGGTAAAGGATTGCGGCGACGAAGAGCAGGGAAAGGCACACTGAGCCGGTGTTGTGTCCACCTTTAGCAAAAGATGTTAAGAGTGTGTCTTTGTTTAACATAATAGATTTTAGTATAATGTTACGTCGTAAAATTTAGTGTAACGCCTACAGTAGTCTTTCCAGAACTTCTCAAATTCATAGCGCGCATGTCCAATTATGACGTCATATCAGAGTATCTCACAAGGGCTATAAGGTTAAGATTGGATCACATGAAGTAAGTAGTGTGACCGAGTGTAATGATGAAGGTAGTTACTTCCTGTCGAGTTACTTCTACGAGTTTTGGGCTAGTTACGTAGTTACTTCCTGTCGAAATATCGACGAGTTTTGGGCTAGTTACATCTACTTACAGAATACGTCTTATTTACAGAAATTTATTCTGTATTCATTTCAGACAAATTTATTTATCCTGCGCAAGAATATCTGTGGGATGGTAAACTTATTTAGGTCAATCTTCTTCAGCATAAACAAAACACCAGAATTAAATAATTTACTCTGCACAAAAGAATATCGGCTGACTAGGCTATCTGAGCATTTTCGTGGTTGTTATCAACCCTTCAAGGCACGTACATGGAAAGGCCAGGACCTCTTAAATGCAAATCTATTCCAGTTTATAATTTGTGTATTTTCTTTCCATTCTACGTCACATATCGTGAAATTCTTAGAGTGCCTTTATATAAAAGCTTACGTAAATAAATTGAATTCCAATCCTTTGTGAATGTGATGAATATTTTTGATTGAACATTCAAAAGCAAAAGGAAACAACAGCAAACAATAAGAACAGCGTCCAGAATCCTATTGTCATACGTATTGTGAACTGAAAGTGGAGAGCGAACTCAATATCCATAAAAAAAATTGAATAGAAATTTAATAAATAGCGAGCTCTTTTATTGTTCAAAGTATTAACAAAAAGTTAGACAATTTGTGTCATCAAACTGAATGATAAAGGTTTCAAAACTCTATAAATACTTGACGTTTTGACGCATTTTTTCCCTGCTTTATTTCTAATATTAGACCAATATACAGTATTTTATAAATGTATGAATTATTCTGATGGAATCTGTACTGTAAAAAAATTATAATTTGAAATTGTCTGCATTAACGAAACTCTGTATACCGTTTTAACATTTAATGCAATTATTAGAAGAGTGGCCGTAGTGTGTACGTCTGTTACCACTACGCGTGGCAATGCCTATCAGAGACTTTTTCACACTCTTGCCACCTGTCATTGCTAATGTTCCAGTAAATTATTAATGACATTGCCAGCTTCTAATAAGAGTTTCGTAGGACACAACACGGGCCGATCCCAGCGACCACGCGGTCTAAGGCGTGGGTCTGAAGCCGTTCGCTTGGTGGGATTGTGGGTTCAAATCTCGCCGGTGGTATGGATGTCTGTCTCTTGTGAGTGTTGTGTGTTGTCAGGTAGAGTTCTCTGCGACGGCTGATCACTCGTCCAGAGGAGTCCTACCGAGTGTGGTGTGTCTGAGTGTGATCGTGAAGCCTCGACAATGAAAAGGTCCTGGCCCCCTGGGTCTGTCGGGCCATTGAAAAGAAAGGACACAGCATGGATATTGATCTTAAGGCAAAAAAACATTGTGGACTGAAGTCAATTTAATAGGGCCAAATACATATTCATCTCTATTAACGACAGCTTCCCGTTTAAAGATACGGACGTTTATATATTTCTTTCAGTGTTTTAAATCTTTGAAAGAAAGCCTTGGATAGAAGACCTGCCTTTTGTAAGGTCCTTAATTGAACAGGACACAGAAACACGGACAAACGTCTATAATTCTTAATATCTGTGTTTGAGGGTTTCAAGCGCCTCCTGGCCTCAAACAGTCCAGTCCCCACAGACCCACTCAATCACTTCTCAACCAAGAAGCAATCACTAACCTTGATTTTAGGCTTCCGCCGCGATGTTGATGTAATCTGTGGTCTTTTGGGTAATTACACGGCGTCGTGTTGTAATTATTTACCGACGTTTCGGGAATCTCGACCCGTGAAGATGGGACCGACACGTTGTCCCGAAAAGTCGGTAAATAATTACCACACGACGCCGTGTAATTACCCAAGAGACCACAGATTAAATCACTAACCTGACAAAGAAATCACCACCGTTTGTGTGACAGTACTCTGCCAGAGGAGCCCAATATTCTTGACCAAACTAATACAACTAACTTTATTCTGATTTCTTAGTGCGTTTTTGAACATTAATTGTGTTTTACACCAACCAAATGCACTTATTTATTTAATATTTATTTATTATAGAATATTTTAATGTTCTTTAAATAAATATGTGCATTTGGTTGGTGTAAAATGTAATTAATACAACTAACATTTTATTTCTTTGAAACCTCATATTATATTATTCTTCAGTCTATAAATAGGTCTTCCAAGTGACGTCTTGCAGTTTTAAAAAAAATGTTGTTTCAATATAATTCCTATAATAAATCAAGAATATTTAAGTGCCGAAAAGAGCATATTATATAAAGTAGAAATATTGGGAAGAAACAACAAATTACTGCAAAAATGTTGTGTTACAATTATATTTATGACACGATTTTTATAACACTGCATTAGATATTAAACATATATATATATATAGCCTCAGGGTCAGTTCCCCCCCTCCCCCCCAGTTAACAATTCTGGGTGCGCACGTGGCTGTACGTATTTTTAACCTTGGCGCTGTGTGAAGTTGGAGTCGTATAGCTGAAAGCAGTTGAGGATGTGCTGTTCCTACTGGGAATCGAAACCAGTGGTGCAGCCCGAAGCTTGTCATTGTGCAGGGTGACTTGGAGGAGTTCACTTTGGTATAGTAGGTCTGTTAAATGTTCCTGTGCACAGCTGTGCTTACGTCACAGAGTTTGCAGTTGTTCATGTAAAGTATCCGTTATTTTTGTCAGATTGTAATTAAACTTGAATCTGAGTCTCATGGGATATGATGCCGTGTATTCTGGTCATAAGCAGATCTACCCATACCTAGATAAGACCAAACGATACGGTAAGGCAGCCGTCTTCTTATTGCAAAGAGTGTGACTGGCGATTGTTGAGACCTACGGCATAAGTCCAAGGGAGACCAAAGATTACATGTAGCTGTCAAAGGCATGTGAATGTTGAAGACTATTTAAACCATTGTTTCCCAACAATGGTTGCTGTAGAAATCGCGGAATGAAAGAATAAAATATATAAATAAATAAAATAAATGGATAAATATATAGACAAATAAATAAATAAATTGATTAATGAAAATATTTTAATATCGTGGAAGTTTGATCGGCTATTCAGAATACTGGAGAAAATTTTGTGCCCTATACACTGCCTTTTGTTTTGGTTTAGTCAGTTCGTATTTAAGAATTAATTTACTTCTGTTGTTTCTGTTTTCATTTTGTATTGCGACAGAGCCGTTTCACCAGTAAAGACAAAAAGGCTCCATGCTATCAAATTTTCAAGGCTTATAAAATTTGTGTAGGTAGGGAAATTTCGGGACATGAAAAATTAATTTTAGGAGTTCCTCCATTGAATAATATTGGGAAACACTAACTTAACCTTAACATTGTATTTACCGTTCATTTTTTCAATTAAGATATATTCATTAAACATTACATGTGCATTAGTAGGTGTTTAATGAATATAACTAACTTAACCTGTTATAAGGTAACGATTCTGTGGTATGTATCCACACAAATACACGGCGTAACATTTAATGTGCAAATTTGCATAATATTCACTGTCATTAACGCACCACTTCTGGGCCTAGCGCACTGCGCGGAATTTTAATTCTCCACATGCTACCGGCTTCATTGCACTGTAAGTTCTTGAGTGCATTTAAGTATAGCATAATTTAAAAACCATGCATCATGAGCAGCAGACGGAATTCAATCCCCGGCTTCTCTGAAGGGTTAACCTGGTGTAATTTCATTTTTCTGCATCGCAGCAGCCCCAGTCGTACCTAGGCCTCCTCATTGGTGAGGTTCCTAGATCACACACAATTAGACACACTCAACCGGTAGGACTCCTCTGTACGAGTGATCAGCTCGTCGCAGAGGCCGCTACCTACACAACACACAACAAACACAATAAACGAACGTCCATGCCCTCAGCGGGATTCAAACCCGCGATCCAAGCCATCGGCGTAAATTAAGGGGAAAAAGGGAGGGGGGAAAATACACCACCAATATTTTTCTAAATAAAAAGTTTTTTGATATATTATCTAAAGGATATTTTTGGTGGTGCAAAGACAGAAAAAAATAAAAAAAGCCCGCGTTTAAAAGAATCTTCTCTAAGTTTCTAACTTGACTTCCTCCTAAACCGAAATTTCTAATAACCATGGTCGATTTTGCACCTCCCCCCCCCGGCCCCAATGTTATTAGCCAAACTACGCCTATGGTCCAAGCAGTCAAGGCGCCTCAGCCTTATGCTTTTGACAACACAGCCACCGGGAATTGTATGATTCAGTTTAGTCAAGTGTTATCTCTCCTATTTGTCACTCATTTTTCTCCTGCCTACCAAATTATATCCGTGGAATTGTTCACCAACCAAAACATATAAAACCGTTTAGACACGTCTTGTTTTGCGAACGAAATAAAATAAAGACAAAATGTGGATTACGTAAAGAAATTAGTCAGCTTTGTGACTCAAATTCGCGTGGTTAAATAAAGAGAGAAAAGCACGTGAACTGACAGGCATCAGTAGTCAGTCTACAGCGTATTTAATGTGACGTAATGACCGGAAGTGCAGTTTTATCACAATGAGTACGCGGAGGCCAATTTGTGAGAATTTTACATAAAATTAAAGAAACTAAAAAGGGCATACATTTTATGAATAGGATAATTTACATATTCTTTCTTGTCGCTGCTAAGCTGCTATTACCGTCGCTCCGTTTTTTTTGTTTTTTACTCATGAAATCAATTTAGAGCCCCCCACAAATTGTAATAAAATTTTAGGTTGTGGAGATTTTCTGAAGCTCGTAGCCCAACACCTAATTTTGTTTGTGTAAAACTGAAAAAAAAAGAAAAACAAATAAGAAAAAAGAAAAACAATAAAAAAATAACAACCACTACGCAAACAAAAAACCGATCCCAGTGGCCGCGCGGTCTAATTCGTGGGTCTGCGGCCGTTCACTGGGATTGCGGGTTCGAATCCCTCCGGGGGCATGGATGTTTTTCAATTGTGAATGCTTGTTTTCAGGTACAGGTGTCTGCGACGGGCTGATCAATCGTCCAGAGGAGTCCTACCGAGAACGTGTGTCATTGAGTATGATCAGGTGCAACAATAACCCTCTACACCTACAATGATTGGGTATAAGTGGCCACACTAAGAAAGCAGAAACAAATAAAGAAAGAAAGGAAGGACGAATAAAAACACACATTCCATGTAAAGGCCTACAATATGTTTTGGGCGTGTTTGACAGGAAATCGTTAATATTTTTGAAACGAAAAATGTATTAGAAAATATTGCAAAGGGAAACGGGTTACACAAGTATTTTATGTCTAAGATCAATTCTTCTCTAAGTCTTGCTGTTCTCGACTTAGTTATCCAAGAGCAACTGTACTGCGCAGCTGTCAACCGGACAGATACCTGAGGTTACCACAGTGGAGATGCTACACATGTGTATGTGACTGTCCGGCGCTGAGTGATTTGTTTCCGACGTCTCAAAGGTAATAGATCCCTTCGAAACTTCGATAACTACTCACCGCAGGATACAACATAACAGTCCAGAAGATCTCAATCTTCAACTGTTAACCTGTGTAGTTTTATGAGTGTGCTACAGTGAAATATATATGTTACGCTATAGTAAGTGAGATCAGAAATGCTTGGAAAGTTTTGAAATGTGATGCTGGAGAAGGATGTAGATCAGTCGGACAGATCGTGTGAGAAGTGAAGAAGTATTACACAGAGTTAAGGAGGAGAGGAATATCGTACATACAATAAAAAGAAGAAAGGCTAATTGGATTCGTCACATATTGCTTTCTAAAACACGTTTTTGAAGGAGAGATATAGGGAAGGATGGAAGTTACCAGAAGACGAGAAAGAAGACGTAAGCAGCGACTGGATGACCTTAAGGAAAAGAGAGGATACTGGAAATTGAAAGAGGAAGCACTAGATCGCACTATGTGGAGAACTCGCTTTTGAAAATGCTACGGACCTGTCGTAAGACAGACTACAGGATGAAGAGGCTACGGACCTGTCTTAAGACAGACTACAGAATGAAGAGGCTACGGACCTGTCTTAAGACAGACTACAGAATGAAGAGGCTACGGACCTGTCTTAAGACAGACTACAGAATGAAGAGGCTACGGACCTGTCTTAAGACAGACTACAGAATGAAGAGGCTACGGACCTGTCTTAAGACAGACTACAGAATGAAGAGGCTATGGACCTGTCTTAAGACAGGCTACAGAATGAAGAGGCTACGGACCTGTCGTAAGACAGACTACAGAATGAAGAGGCTACGGACCAGTCGTAAGACAGACTACAGAATGAAGAGGCTACGGACCTGTCGTAAGACAGACTGCAGAATGAAGAGGCTACGGACCTATCGTAAGACAGACTACGGGAATGAATGAGTAAGTGTAGCTGAATACGCAGTCTCGATTCTGTCTAGAGAAGAATGGCCAAGCAGGAGTGATATTGAACTACGAAGTGACTTTGAAAGGAGACACGTGGGTGTTGGGTGACTGCAATTTGTCGAAGGGGGTTATTTATGGGACTTTTACAGGACACGAACACGGATATCAAAATGGGGTTTCAGATTTGAAACAAATTGAATGTCAGTACACCGTTTTACGCAATGTTTACTCCTCGCTTTAAGGGAAGACTTTATCTTGCGAGTATAAAAAGTAATTCACTGGTGTTTTATTATCTTATTACTCTCCATATGAATTGCAAGGAAGACTTATTTGTACTTTGTCTTCCTAAATAATTTAAAGAAATTAATTTATTCATTTCTTGTCTATTACGACCCAAGCAGCAAGTGTACTAACAATGTCTCACTACCAACTAAATGCACAATATTTAAAAAACCAATATAAGGTTTCTTAAAATCGTCTAAAAAGCCCCTACATATGTTTCGGTTTTTAGAAAACCATCATCAGGTGGGTCACGTAATTACACTTTTTCAAATTACGTCCATGCTTCGTCTATCAGCAACAGTTTAACTGTAGAGATGTAACTAGTCATAATCGTGATTTCAGGTTGTGTAAATGAGAACACTCGCTCTTCTGGGGCGTTATGCAGCGTTGATTGGTCATCAGTTCTTTTTGGATTGCTGGATCCTTGAAGATGGTACAGATAGGCTGTCCCGTAAAGTCGATAAGTAACTATCGATCGATGCTGTGTGACATCCCACAACAGGGAAGATCTCTATTCGATATCACTGAAAGAATGTGTATGGAATATGATATTAGAATGTTATACTGAAATTTGTAGAAACGTTACAAATTAGGTAAAAGCCGGATATTTTGAAGAAAATTTCACGATTTTCTGCGCCCAACTGGAGCCTAATCAGCTAAATAACTCTTGGTGCAAAACGTTATTTTTTTAAATGTCTTAGACAAAAATGGAAGGCATATTTCATTTTCAATAAGTCTCTTCTCTAAGGCTACAATTTTCTACTTTATTCCGTCTATCCATCCAGTATGGCGCTACAGCCCCTTGTGGTTCCTGGCTTCGCTCAGAAGGCGCCTCCATTTTAATGTGTCCCCAGTTCTTCTCCTCAAATCTCGTATTCCTTGGATCTGTAATGCATCTCTCTGGACGACGTCCTCCCATCTGTTTCTTGGTTTTCCTACTGATTTTTGTTATGTTATTTCCCACTAAGAACCTTTTTGCGATCGTTTCTTTTTCCCTTCTTATAATTTGATCTACCCATCCTAGTCTTCTAATTTTAATATCATCCACGATACTTAGATTTTTGTAAAGACTGTAAATTTTGATATTCCATCTAGGGCGCCAGCGTGCTTTCTCTTGTACTGGGTCATATATTCTTAATATTTTCCCTTAAAATGTGTGTAACATTCGTTTTGTCACTTGTGTTAGGGTCGAAGTAACACTTTCATAACAAAATACTGGCCTGGTTAATGTTTTATATTTTTTCAATGGCGCAACAGCCCCTAGTGGGCCAGGGCCTCCCCAGTAACGAGGCTTCACGATCACACTCAGACACACCACACTCAGTAGGAATCCTCTGGACGAGTGATCAGCCCGACGCAGAGACAAAACACAACACTCACAAGAGAGAGAGACATCCATGCCCCCGGCGGGATTCGAACCCACAATCCCACCAAGTGAACGGCCGTAGACTCACGCCTTAGGCTGCGGTCAGAGTGGCGCCGACATCGGCCGATTCGGCCGACGACCGACGTCGGCCGAATTCGCCCGATCTTTTCAAACCAGCTGGAAGACACCTGCTTGGTCTCAATACTACCGACCTTGTCGGCCGATTACAACAGATGTCGGACGGAGATCGGTCGAATTGAATTCAGTTTGTTTTTTTCGGTCGATTATGACATAAATCATGATGGACTGCGAAACATTAATTAGTTTGGTTCAGGAAAGGAGAAGTTTATGGGATGTACAAGATAAACAGTACCACGACAGAAATGTTGCCCGGAAGCTGTGGGCTGAAATAGCAATTGTTTCCTTCTTCATTCTAAAATACTCGTAAAATTTGTCAGCTTGTTCAAGCAATTGAGGAAATAGTGTATGATACTCGCCGAATTCTTCTCGAGATACATAAATTTCATTCACATGGACTCTTTTTCTTTTCAATAACAAATATCTTAACACAGAACTCGTCTCCAAACACAGAAATGTTGGAACGTCCATTCTGCCGACAACTGACAAAGTTAAGTCGGCACTGTGACCAAGCTATCGGCCGATGTGGAATCGGCCGACGTCGGATGAAAATGTCTGACAACCGATGTCGGCGCCACTCTGACCGCAGCCTTAGTCCGCGCGGCCACTGGGATCGGCTAATGTTCTATATAGTCTTAGTTTATTACGTTTGTGGATTTGTTTAGATCTAAATATAGTTTGTAGCGAGAAATAAGCTTTATCAGCCTCCAGAATTATAGACATACGTGAATAAAAGAGGATGTTTTTAAAACACAAGTAAATAAAAAGGAATATGTCTGCATTGTTTTACTAGAGCAATGATTGCATTGTTTCTTGATAGTGATTATCTATTTTCCCTTTTGTCTATACATTCACCACTCGGCCCATCCTCATACCTGCCTTCCCACCTACCCACCACAGAAATTTGCTTTATGAGGACTCGAAATACAGAGACTTATCGAAGCTTTGTGTTTATCACAGACAAATGCAGTACTTTATGTTATTTGTAACGTATATTTTCTAGATTATATAAAATCGTGTTCCGACAAATGTACACTCTTTATTATTTGTTATTTAATACAGTTTGCATTAAAAATAGTCCAACATGTTTCGAACTATGTTAGTTCATCTTCATGGACTCAATTATTTATTACACCAGCTATAGACGTATGCTACTCATTAAAATATATAAGTTAGGTAGATAAATGTCGCTAAATGTGTTGAGTTTGTGGTCACTGTATCTGTGCATTTAGCGACATTTTATCTACTAACTTACGTATTTTAATGAGTACCATACGTCTATAGCTGGTGTAATAAACAATTGAGTCCATGAAGATGAACTAACATAGTTCGAAACATGTTGGATTATTTTTAATATAAACTGTATTAAATAACAGATAATAAAGGGTGTACATTTGTCGGAACACGATTTTATACAAATGCAGTACTTTTTTTTTGAAGGACCCCGCAGCAGATGATACGGACGCACCGCAGCCTTAGGGCTTATTGTGCAATCATGTAATGAAATTGATTAGTTTTTTCGTTATTCCGTGTAATGAAGCACCGGTGGAATTAAATTTACAGGGGAAAACCGAAGTACTCCGGAAAAAAAAAAACCTGTCCCAGTTGCCAATTTGGCCACCATAAAACCCACATGGACTGACCCGAGATCGAACCCGGACCTCTGCGGTGAGAGGCCGGCGACTAACCGCCTGAGCCATGACACGGCCTATGCAGTGCTTTACTGATGCTTAGAGTTTCTGTTTCTGAGGCTTTGCTGCTGTTGCTATGGGCTAAGAGCTGGTTAACTGCGCACTTCGAAGTTCTTGGTCAGCCTCTAGCGACAGATGTTGGTGTACTTAAATTTAGAAAGTTAATTACTCTGTTAATTGGAATGAACTGCTCGTGCCAGAGGCATGAAGGCGATCGTTTATTTTTTCAAAATTTATGATTGGAAATTACCACGAAATAAAAGTCAACGTAATTAATTACAGACCCTCTCACGTCTTGGAAACATCTGTCGCATATCGATGATAGTACGAGATGTTTAATTTTGAACTGCTCTAATTACAAATATTGATTTCACTTTGTTAGTTGTAAATGAGTCGAATAGGCGAAGATGGCGTCGTTTGAAATGTTATACCGCGTAGTTTGGTAGAGAGGCAATAGTATTTGTTTCGGAAGAACCTGCTGCATGAGATCTGAGCTCTTATGAGATTTTACGCAGCTTAGAATGATAGTTTTTTTACCGACGTTTCGGGACAACATATCGGTCCCTATATAAACTGCTTATCAAAGTGTTCCCTTCTTTCTTCTTAGACTGCTAGACCTTTCAAGATGGGACTGATATTTTGTCCCGAAACATCGGTAAGAAATTACAATCCTACGCTGTGTAATATCTCAAAAGATTGCTACATTTTTCTTCAGACGTTGCTAAAATAACTGTAGAGCAAATTACACGTCGTCACAAGTTAAAAGACAGTTGTGGTCATCAGAACTTCAGACTCACAGGACAGGCATGGATAACCGACTATTGATTTCCTTATACTTAGATTTGGAATTAACAGAAGGTTATTACACTTAAAGTACTTAGTGCTTTTATGGTATTAAGCACTTCATTTTTATTCTAAAAAAATTACTTCCCAACCTCAAACCCCTGTAAACACCAATATTTTTGAAGTGCCTGGTCTAGGTGCTGTGAATAAAATGTGGGATCTCTGAATATGAAAAACCCCGCGATACGTCAAGTAAACACTGTGCCTTAAATGTTGAAGTCAGGTTACAGTGGGGGCCATGGAATGGACTCATATTTTCTATCAGTCTAACGTCAAAGCAGGCAAGCATAAAAAAACACTTACAATGACACACAAAACATCAGAGCACTGCTTGACGAATGGGCTATGTCATACTATTTAGCACCTTACAACTAGACATGTTGTAACACTCAGTGTTGCTGTTGGAATTCTTTGTTCCTATCGGGAAAAGTTATAACTTCTTCAACGACAGGGGTTATTTCTCTAAGAACCTGTAGGTTATAATATTCTTTCTGTGTAACAGTCGCTCTACCCACAAACACACAAACATATACATATATATACGGGCAATTTCTATGTGAAACTATAGTGTAATATACTTCATATGGTGTGACTTTTATTCGAAAGATAGCGCTAACAGCAAACACCAGCGCTACCTAAGTTAAAAGTCTGTAAAACGAAATGGCGTCGGAGCCCTTGACATTCGAGCAAAGCAAAATAATTCTGAAATGGTACTGATAATTGGAGAATGACTGCGAAGTGCAAAGTTGGTGGCAGTGCAAATTTGCAACAGATCCTCCAACACGGGTAACAAATTGACGCATTCATAACAAATTTGAGGCCGAATATGCGGTGCAAGGTATTTACAAGCAACAAAATGAGAGGCCACACACATCAACCAGCCCTGTCTCTTCCGCTGTGGTAATTCAACAGTTCACACTATCGCCAAAATAATTCGTAAGACGAAGTGATCGTGAATTAACAGGGCAAGTGTAAATGGCGTTTCTAAAAGATATAGATGGGAAGTTAATATTCCATGTCTGTTACAAGCCATAAATAAAGATGGCCCGGATCAAAGACTGCAGTTCAACAAGGCGGGACAAGACATGAACATTGAGATGCGAGAAGCTACCTCGATGAAAATTTCCACACTGATGGATAGGACGAAGAAGAAGTGCTGAGTACGCGCTACGTGCTACTTTCGCCTGTCTTTTACGTTTGAGGGAATATGTAAGATGCAGCGTAAGATATAAAGGCTGCAACACTGGCAGACTTACGGGAAGAAATTGAAGAATCTTGGGCAGCCATTCCATTATACAGCTTGGAGGATGTTTGCCAATTCCTCGTCCTTCGAAATCACTGTGCTTAAGTGTGAGGATTTCTAATATTTTCCCTAATTCAACATATGTCACCAAACATTCTATCTATATATCCAAATATTGACCTCTATATATTAGGTAAGGATTATTTTTTGTACATTGAATTGTGTATATATTTTTTGAGAGACTCTTATATTTATATTAAAGAATTCGAAGTAAAAATTTGGCAAAAGATCTTTCCAGAATATTTAATGGTAATACTGATTTGCCGCAGTCATCTAGTAAGGTAAAGGTAAATTTCACCCTATAACAGGCCATGAAGACCCAGAGGGGGAGTAGAGGTATAACTCTACTCTTTCTTTAACCTCGGTGCTAGATGAGAGTTGGTGGTCAACGCCACGCCCCGGCCGCTTTACTCCCGGGAATGACCCGGTACCCTTTGTACAGTAGGCAGGGTAGGCCCCAGGGCCGGTCTGGACGGGCACTGAAAATCTCGCCTTCACCGGAATTCGATCCCCGAACCGTCCAGCTCGTAGCGAGTCGCTATACCTACTGAGCTATCCCGGCCCATACAGTCATCTAGTACTCAAACGTTGTGCAGTTCGTTACGCATAACTTCACGCAGTCGCTAAAAGTGCGTGTGACGCTAAAATAATATATAATGGACACGGATGTAGATGAATCTTGAAGAAATGCAAACAGCTGCCAAGATGTTGGCCTGCAGGTAACACGCTGCTAATACGTTCATAAACCTTGGCCGCATCTCAGGAATCTAAACTAATTTTCAGACATCTGCTCACAAATTTCTCCAAACCGAGTACGTGTAAGACACGATTCTCCTTAGGTCTAATTAAAAATTTACATTTAAATTCCACACGAAACGTTCTACGGCTAGAACATTGTCCCCCGACACCTAGAGCGTAGTCCGTAAAGCGACTCGCCACTGGCTGGACGGTCCGGGTATCTAAGGCCGGTGGGGGACGAGGATTTCCTTATCCATCCAGACAGGCCGTGGGGCCCATCCAGCCTCTTCAGTAATGGGCACCGGGTCTCTTATCCGAGGGTAAAGCGGCCGGAGCATGACGTTGACAACCGCATCTAGCGCCGAGGTTATAGAAAGATTAGAGCTATACCCCTATACCTCTCTGGGCCTTCATGGCCTGTTCTAGGTTGAAGTTATATCTTTACCTTTTCCACTGACACCTTAACAGAAAGAATTTTACAGGGTGGCGCAGAGACGTCTGACACATTTCAATAATACCTTGTGCAAAATGTGTCAGTCGCCTCTGCGTCACCCTTTGTTGTCCATTTTTCTTATACTACCCATTGACAAGATCTGTTTCCAAGTGCATATCTTAACATGGTTACTGATCTATGATGTCCAGGGGTCCAACAGAGTAGGTGATTTCCTTTACCCTACGACCAAAGCAAAGCCTGCTTCAGAAACGTAGTACTGTATTTAAAGTTAGACGATGGAATGTCCCCTAAGAAAGAAGATCATTCCAGTAAATCGTATACCATCGCCAGAGACCTATAATTTTCAAGGACCCTTATTTGAAGATCAATGTTCAACAATTCATGAGAATCCCAGTCTTCTCTGGCAATGAGACGTTTACTGGGTGTATGTACTGAACAAGATTCAAGAATTGGACACTATCCAAAACCAGGTACATCCTCCCCACACCCACATAAAATATTTTTCTGAAATTCACTTTAGTCTTCACTTCTCGTTTATGCTTGTGTGGTCTAAGTGGTTTCATTCCTTAAGATGTTCCGGCTGAAATTTTCTACTCATCTTCAAATTTCTCCCAAGCAACAGTCGACAAAATCCAAAAATTTCCATTCTAAAATTCCGTTACAGAAAATCTTCTTTGATGCTCTAAAAGCTGCGAGAAGAAATTTAAAAGAGTGCTTTTGAATGTGTACCAAAACCCAGTCATGTCCCCTGCTCCATTTGGCAGTTCTCCCACCATCTACTGCATCACCACGCCTCATTGAGCTCTTCCGCGCCACGGTCTCTTACACTTCTCTTTCTGATGAGTGTGTGGACACTTTCATATGCCCCTGCCCATTTATTCTCGCACTGCCCAGACTGTAGTATTAGGATGAGTTCAGTTTATAACGTGAGTGGATGCGGATTAGAAGACCAGGCATTGATTTATTCCAGCAGCAGGAATTTTAATTTTGTTGCTACTGCCACTTTAAATTGATATTTAAAGGGGTCCGGAAGATATTTTTCCCGAGCAAAACGGCTATACCAGGAAGCTACTATTCACCTCCGCCTAGTCCAAAGCAGCTGTAACAGGAATCTACCATTCACCTCCGCCTAGTCCAAAGCAGCTGTAACAGGAAGCTACCATTCACCTCCACCTAGTTCAAAGCAGTTGTATTAGAAAGCTACCATTCACCTCCGCCTAGTTCAAAGCAGCTGTATTAGGAAGCTACCATTCACCTCCGCCTAGTTCAAAGCAGCTGTATTAGGAAGCTACCATTCACCTCCGCCTAGTCCAAAGCAGCTGTAACAGGAAGCTACCATTCACCTCCGCCTAGTCCAAAGCAGCTGTAACAGGAAGCTACCATTCACCTCCACCTAGTTCAAAGCAGCTGTAACAGGAAGCTACCAGTCACCTCCGCCTAGTTCAAAGCAGCTGTATTAGGAAGCTACCAGTCACCTCCGCCTAGTTCAAAGCAGCTGTAACAGGAAGCTACCATTCACCTCCGCCTAGTTCAAAGCAGCTGTAACAGGGAGCTACCATTCACCTCTGCCTAGTCCAAAGCAGCTGTAACAGGGAGCTACCATTCACCTCTGCCTAGTCCAAAGCAGCTGTAACAGGGAGCTACCATTCACCTCTGCCTAGTCCAAAGCAGCTGTAACAGGGAGCTACCATTCACCTCTGCCTAGTCCAAAGCAGCTGTAACAGGGAGCTACCATTCATCTCCGCCTAGTCTAAAGCAGCTGTAACAGGAAGCTACCATTCACCTCCGCCTATTTTAAAGCAGCTGTATTAGGAAGCTACCAGTCACCTCCGCCTAGTTCAAAGCAGCTGTAACAGGAAGCTACCATTCATCTCCGCCTAGTCTAAAGCAGCTGTAACAGGAAGCTACCATTCACCTCCGCCTAGTTCAAAGCAGCTGTATTAGGAAGCTACCAGTCACCTCCGCCTAGTTCAAAGCAGCTGTAACAGGAAGCTACCATTCATCTCCGCCTAGTCTAAAGCAGCTGTAACAGGAAGCTACCATTCACCTCCGCCTAGTTCAAAGCAGCTGTAACAAGAAGCTACCATTCACCTCCGCCTAGTTCAAAGCAGCTGTAACAGGAAGCTACCATTCTCCTCCGCCTAGTCCAAAGCAGCTGTAACAGGAAGCTACCATTCACCTCAGCGTAGTCCAAAGCAGCTGTAACAGGAAGCTACCATTCATCTCCGCCTAGTCTAAAGCAGCTGTAACAGGAAGCTACCATTCACCTCCGCCTAGTTCAAAGCAGCTGTATTAGGAAGCTACCAGTCACCTCCGCCTAGTTCAAAGCAGCTGTAACAGGAAGCTACCATTCATCTCCGCCTAGTCTAAAGCAGCTGTAACAGGAAGCTACCATTCACCTCCGCCTAGTTCAAAGCAGCTGTATTAGGAAGCTACCAGTCACCTCCGCCTAGTTCAAAGCAGCTGTAACAGGAAGCTACCATTCATTTCCGCCTAGTCTAAAGCAGCTGTAACAGGAAGCTACCATTCACCTCCGCCTAGTTCAAAGCAGCTGTATTAGGAAGCTACCAGTCACCTCCGCCTAGTTCAAAGCAGCTGTAACAGGAAGCTACCATTCATCTCCGCCTAGTCTAAAGCAGCTGTAACAGGAAGCTACCATTCACCTCCTCCTAGTTCAAAGCAGCTGTAACAAGAAGCTATTATTCACCTCCGCCTAGTTCAAAGCAGCTGTAACAGGAAGCTACCATTCTCCTCCGCCTAGTCCAAAGCAGCTGTAACAGGAAGCTACCATTCACCTCAGCGTAGTCCAAAGCAGCTGTAACAGGAAGCTACCATTCATCTCCGCCTAGTCTAAAGCAGCTGTAACAGGAAGCTACCATTCACCTCCGCCTAGTTCAAAGCAGCTGTATTAGGAAGCTACCAGTCACCTCCGCCTAGTTCAAAGCAGCTGTAACAGGAAGCTACCATTCTCCTCCGCCTAGTCCAAAGCAGCTGTAACAGGAAGCTACCATTCACCTCAGCGTAGTCCAAAGCAGCTGTAACAGGAAGCTACCATTCACCTCCGCCTAGTTCAAAGCAGCTGTATTAGGAAGCTACCATTTACCTCCGCCTAGTTCAAAGCAGCTGTAACAAGAAGCTACCATTCACCTCCGCCTAGTCCAAAGCAGCTGTAGCAGGAAGCTACCATTCACCTCAGCGTAGTCCAAAGCAGCTGTAACAGGAAGCTACCATTCACCTCAGCGTAGTCCAAAGCAGCTGTAACAGGAAGCTACCATTCACCTCCACCTAGTCAATAGACCCCGAACTTGTCCAATACAAGACAGGATATTTCATAATTTGCTGTCTGGAAGCGGAAGAACTCATAAATATTGATGTAATCGGCGCTTACATAAAAAACGCAAGGTATTCCATGTTTGAATGTCGTCTATGACATGCATGTGAGTCGAGTTAAGTCACTCAGAATAGAGTGCACATCAAACCCGTACAGTAAGCACGATAGCAAGACAACATAGGAAACAACAGTAACACACAACACCATGATTCTTCAACATATCTAACGACACGCGATGCTATAGATTATCCACCATACAAACACAACGAGAACAGATCAGTGATAGTGCACGATACATTTCACAATTTTAATATTCCTCCATTTTATTCTGATTTTAACGTCAGGTGTACCGCAAGGAAGTGTATTGGGCCCACTTCTGTTTCTAGCGTACGTTAATGACATTTGGAGGAACATTGACTCAACTATTAGACTTTTCGCAGACGACTGTGTAATATATAGGAAAATTGTAAATAAAAATGACATAAAAACGTTGCAGATAGATCTGGACAGACTGGGGGAGTGGGCGGTAGAAAATGAGATGAAAATAAATGCAGGTAAAAGTAAGGCAGTTAGTTTCACGAGAGCCCGGGCGAAGGATCCACTAAGTTACTCTTTACGGGACGAATTAATTCCAGAAGTGAGCAGTTGTAAATACTTGGGAATAATCTTACGCAGCGATTTAAGCTGGGCTGACCAAGTAAATTACACGGTGAGAAAAGCTTGGAAGGCACTTCATTTCATAATGCTTATTCTCAAAAAGGGAAATAGTAATACTAAAAGCTTAGCCTACACGTCACTAGTGCGTCCGATTCTTGAGTATGGGGCTGCGTGCTGGGATCCATACAGGGAGGGACAGATAAATGCGTTAGACCGGGTACAACAGAAAGCGGCTAAATTTGCAAATTATACGACCGATTTGAACTGGGAAACTTTGGCGCAGCGCAGAAAGACAGCACGCTTATGTGCTCTCTTCAAAGCATACACTGGCGAACGGGCTTGGAAGGCTATAGGTGACAGACTACAAAGGCCACACTATCTGAGCAGGGTTGATCATAATCGGAAAATTAGGAACAGGAAGCAAAGGACGGATATCGGAAAATTCTCCTTTGTAAATAGGACCATCCAACTCTGGAACAAACTACCTGCAGATGCTTTAGGGACTTTCCCTTGTAAGCCGAGTATTTTTAGGAAGAGGGTTAGGAAAGTGATAAGTGAAGTGAAGTGAAGGGTATAGAGGGTGGGGAAAAATATCTATTAATACAGTGAAGTGAAGTGAAGTGAAGGGTATAGAGGGTGGGGAAAAATATCTAATAATACAGTGAAGTGAAGTGAAGTAAAGGGAGGCAAAACGGGGAATGCCGTGATGTGTATATAAGCGTAGTGAAGTGATGGTGCAGTTGAAATGTGTGTGTATCATTTTTTGAAAACATGGAATTTTATTTTTGTATAGTGTTTGACTCATTGCTTGGTATACGAAATTACTTTTAACTCTGATTCTTTTACGTTAGGTTTTAGGTTAGGCTTAACAACTCTTTCTTTTTGCAGTATGTGTGTTTGTTGTTTTTGTATTATTTAGTTTGTGGGGTTGTTTTTTGTAATGTGCGTGTGTTTTGTTTGTATTGTGTGTGGGTGTTTTTGTAAGGTGTGGATGTTTTTGTTAAGGAGTGGATGTTTTTGTTAATGTGTGGATGTTTTTGTAATGTGTGAATGGTGTTCTAATGTGTGTACTTGTATTTACTGTATGTATTGTTTTGTAATTGTGTATAGTTTTTATTGTATTGTTACTTTTATGTATATTTATATGTCCATTTGTATTGTGTGTACTAGTGTAAGGACTACTGCCACCGGGTGAAAACATTTGTATTGTGTGTACTAGTGTAAGGACTACTGCCACCGGGTGAAAACATTTGTATTGTGTGTACTAGTGTAAGGACTACTGCCACCGGGTGAAAACATTTGTATTGTGTGTACTAGTGTAAGGACTACTGCCACCGGGTGAAAACATTTGTATTGTGTGTACTAGTGTAAGGACTACTGCCACCGGGTGAAAACATTTGTATTGTGTGTACTAGTGTAAGGACTACTGCCACCGGGTGAAAACATTTGTATTGTGTGTACTAGTGTAAGGACTACTGCCACCGGGTGAAAACATTTGTATTGTGTGTACTAGTGTAAGGACTACTGCCACCGGGTGAAAACATTTGTATTGTGTGTACTAGTGTAAGGACTACTGCCACCGGGTGAAAACATTTGTATTGTGTGTACTAGTGTAAGGACTACTGCCACCGGGTGAAAACATTTGTATTGTGTGTACTAGTGTAAGGACTACTGCCACCGGGTGAAAACATTTGTATTGTGTGTACTAGTGTAAGGACTACTGCCACCGGGTGAAAACATTTGTATTGTGTGTACTAGTGTAAGGACTACTGCCACCGGGTGAAAACATTTGTATTGTGTGTACTAGTGTAAGGACTACTGCCACCGGGTGAAAACATTTGTATTGTGTGTACTAGTGTAAGGACTACTGTCACCGGGTGAAAACATTTGTATTGTGTGTACTAGTGTAAGGACTACTGCCACCGGGTGAAAACATTTGTATTGTGTGTACTAGTGTAAGGACTACTGCCACCGGGTGAAAACATTTGTATTGTGTGTACTAGTGTAAGGACTACTGCCACCGGGTGAAAACCCAATTGCAGTAAGTAATAATAATAATAAAAATAATAATAATATGGTGCTCATAAGTGATACTATAAATAGCAGGAGTGAAAGTGGTGAACTGCTGATAGACGAAAGCATGGACGTAATTTGAAAAAGTGTGATTATGTGACCCCCCCCTGATGATGGTTTTCTAGAAATCGAAACATATGCAGGGGCTTTATAGACGTTTTTAAGAAACCTTATATTGGTTTTTTAAATAATGTTCATTTAGTTGGTGTGAGACATTGATTACTCTGCTAGTATCTGCTACTCTAATAACTTTTTCTGCTAGCAGGTAGCTAATATAAATGACTTCTGTGCTAGTATCTTTTTACCGTATACAAATTCTCTACTAGTACCTAATTACTACAGAGGCCCAGAAGTTTTCGGATTATACCGGACTAAACTATACAATATTTCTGTAAATACCAGACAACACTACACAAATTCTCTGCTAGTACTCGCCTTCAATATACAATCTTTTCTCAACATGCTACTGCTACTGGCCAAGTTTACATGTCTAACGCAAATAAAGAGATACTTCTCGAAGCCAGACTTCTCATTTCAGCCCTGCTATTTAATCGAAAATTACATTTTTTCTGCGAACTGTAATTGTAGTTAATTACAGACAGTGCGTTGCAACGGAACACTGGAAGGAGAAATAAACAGGTGTTTATTGTTGCAAAGCATAATGCTATCTCGTCTGCCACCGTGTCGAAACGTCATTCGTTTTTATGTGAAATCGATGCCTACAGCCCGGTGTAAATCAAGCGAGACTTCTGGTTGCGGTGATAAATAACTTCTATTACCGGAATGAGGTTATGTTGATTCATGGGCCGCCTCCCTGTTGGACTGCCAGTCGAGAAAGAATGGCGTAATCCTGTCCCCATATTAAAATGCTTATTTCAGGGAACTCTTCACCTAACATTGCTTGAAGTAAAAAGAAATTATTCAAAGACCGATGACTTCATTCCCCCTATCTTATACAGGGCATACACAAAAGAATGGTGCGGTATAAACGGTTGAAACCGTTGATACCGCACCATTCTTTTGTGTATGCCCTGTATAAAGAAAAAAGTTTAGGATTAACTTCTCTGTGTTAGAGGTTTACGACGTTTCGAACGACGGCAATGCCTTCATATTCAAGGGTCAAATGGACAAAGAATAATTTTAGAACTGCCTGACTCAAATTCTCTACGGGGGCAAATATTTTTCTCTTAATTTCAGCGCCCAGATCTTCCTGGGATAGAAGAAGCTTCCAATACAGTAAGTGCCGTGACTCATTTCACGGGATTTAGGAGTTTAGAGCATGGATCTGAACACTGTTATCTAGTGTAGAAGTATTAGAAAAAATGGAGCCATATCTCCACAAGTAAACCAGCACATATACTGAGTTTTAGGGTCAATAATTTTTTTTCTGTCATTATTATCACTAGTCAGAATATATTCTATCCTACAAGATGAGAAACTCATCAGTGTAAATGTTCAGATTACAATTTCTTATATGGCGAGATTTAGTTACTGCTGTTTACATGTAAAACAAGAAGATGGCAGCAATAACCGTTACTACTAGACACACTACTATTTACGTGTAGAAGTAGAAAATGGCAGTGAAAACCGTTAATATACTTGGGTATGATTTTCTTGTCTGCATCGTGAACATACTCCAAGATAAATCCGGATACTTTCAAATTTATAATTCTAGTAAAATAGTCAGTAACCTACTAGAAATAGTCAATATCACAGCGTGCATATTTGTAGAAATAGTGACCTCAAAGTAGTCGTGCAGCTGTCGTATCTCTCTTAGTGGACCACAATGAAATAACAGCGCATAATCCTGTATGAAGCTGAGCACTGCAGCCCTCATCATCTGAATTTAAAAGATTTTTAGGCTACGAGCTTACAACACTGAAAACATCAGGGATTAAGATAAAGGTCGATTGTATCTTCGAGTTTCTGTTGCTGCAATCCGCAAAGAAAACATCCACTGTAGCAGTAAAATGCAGCGACCGACAAAATGTTATGGCTCTGCCTCACTCGCCCTTCCACTAGCTTTCGAAAGGTCAGTTGAAATGCCGCTAAAATGATGGAATTTTAAAGGTATTGGGGCAGCAGTTGACGATTGTGCTTGTTCGGCAGAATGGAGGATAAAATAGTTGCTTGGTTGGCACAATTTGGGATACAATATAAGCTTTGGTTGGCAGAATGTAGGAGCCAGCATATGCTTGGTTGACAGAGTGTAGTTGAGATATTAAGCTTTGGTTGGCAGAGTGTAGGTTATAACATACGCTTGGGTGACAGTGTAGGAGACAGAATATGCTTGGTTGACAGAGTGTAGTTGAGATATTAAGCTTTGGTTGGCAGAGTGTAGGTTATAACATACGCTTGGGTGATAGTGTAGGAGACAGAATATGCTTGGTTGACAGTGTGTAGTTGAGATATTAAGCTTTGGTTGGCAGAGTGTAGGTTATAACATACGCTTGGGTGACAGTGTAGGAGACAGAATATGCTTGGTTGACAGTGTGTAGTTGAGATATTAAGCTTTGGTTGGCAGAGTGTAGTTTATAACATACGCTTGGGTGACAGTGTAGGAGACAGAATATGCTTGGTTGACAGTGTGTAGTTGAGATATTAAGCTTTGGTTGGCAGAGTGTAGGTTATAACATACGCTTGGGTGACAGTGTAGGAGACAGAATATGCTTGGTTGACAGAGTGTAGTTGAGATATTAAGCTTTGGTTGGCAGAGTGTAGGTTATAACATACGCTTGGGTGACAGTGTAGGAGACAGAATATGCTTGGTTGACAGTGTGTAGTTGAGATATTAAGCTTTGGTTGGCAGAGTGTAGGTTATAACATACGCTTGGGTGACAGTGTAGGAGACAGAATATGCTTGGTTGACAGTGTGTAGTTGAGATATTAAGCTTTGGTTGGCAGAGTGTAGTTTATAACATACGCTTGGGTGACAGTGTAGGAGACAGAATATGCTTGGTTGACAGTGTGTAGGGTACAACATACGCTTGGGTGAAAGATTATAGGAGACATCTTTTTCTTCGGTGACGGAATGTGGAAAAGAGCCTATGCTTGGGCGACAGAGCTTAGGAGACACCACAAGTTTGGGTAACAATGTAGGACACAGCATATGCTTGGGTGAAAGAATGTATCGTCATAATTGCTTTTGTCATCGATAATAATTTAATCTAAAACTTGTACACTAAATATTATAAACATTTATATTATTTAAGTAACATGACGTCGTTTGTCAGTATAAATTCAGAAGAGGAAGACGTGAAATAGACTGGCACGACACGTGGTGGGAGAAAGAACAGGTTAAAGGTGGTGGGTTCGCGTAATTTAATTAGCTGCTAGGTGGATGGGGAAGGAAGACTCTGTACTTATGTTCTCCTTAATTCGACTTCATACAGACTGAAGCATCTGAAGGTATTAAGAACAGTATGTAGTTATAGAGGAACTTGTTTGTCTATGTGTGGAATAAATTGCTTCACAGAATGATGAAATAAGTAAAGAGATATTTGACTGTGGAAACTGGAACAGTTCAGAAGGCAGGGGCGACTTCTGTCACTGACAGATATTTTATTGTAAGCTATAGTGATACAAGTCCTTATAGAGACAATTATCCTACAAGAAATGATAAAGAGTTACATCGCTCTTAAGAATAACGCTAATTGTGAAAGCACACAACAACGTACTTTTTAAAACTGCAGTAAAACGAGAGACATTAATTAAGATTTAATTAAGAGAGAGTAAAGGTAAAGCAGCCCCATACAGGCCTAGGAAGGCCCTTAGGGCTCCAGGAGGTCGAGGCTCCCAGGTTTTTAGACAATCGGCACATGAAGGTGGTAAGGTTTTCAGCCCTACGCACCGGCCGCCTTTACCCCCCCCCCCCCCCCCCCAGGAAAGATTCCCGGTACTCATTTCTGTTAGAGGCTGAGTCGACCCTGGGGTCGACTCAGCCATAGTGTGACCGAAAGGATTATGATTAAGAAAGAGTATCAACTATATATTTGTACGTATATAAAGGGTAACCAGGAGCTGAAATTCTGTCGCAATTCTGTCCCTATGTAGCAACTATTTTTACTGTTATCGGTACCCAATCCAGATGGCAGAGTTAGTCAGAAACAATCTGTTTTCATGAAGCAGTCATAATTAGTGTTTACGTAGGGAGGACAAGAAGAGACCATCAAGCGGAAGTGATTGGTGAAAAGGGATTTCGTACTTGATAGCTTGCATATTCAGTGAAATGGTGGTTTTGTGTATAGTGGTTGATTAATGGATGGATATTCGGTGGAATTCGTAGCCAGAGATGAAACAGCATACATTTTCGTTGGAGTTATAATTTAATTACAAGAGTGAATCAAGGGAGGTTTGAAGTGTGGAAACGGTAGCTGGAGATGGAAATTGTTTTGTAGAGAGAATCAGTGTGTAGCTGTAGCTCAGTGCAAAGCTTTAAGAGAAACACCTGCAGTGTACATTTCCGTACATTTTCTGCAAACAGAGTGTTTATTTGTAATGTTTAAAGAATACTGTTCATGAAAGGCATAAAGTGTCTGTCACTGATTATCTTGCACGTGGGTTCCAAATCGTTCAAACACCGAGAGTTAAATTTGGTCAATTATGTCAGATGTTTATTGTGTAAAGAGGTTAGGTATTTTTGTCACATTCATTTTATTATAATTACATTTTGAAGTGTGGACGGGCTGTATGCTGGCACAAGAATATGGCAGACAAGTGTTTGTTTAAAGCAGGTGAATTGCGTGTATTTGCTAAAGACATGCTCATGTAAAAGTGTAAAGAGGTGTCACGTGGGATGCTATTTTATGCAGTCCCATTCTACTGTGTCCTATAAATAGTTCCAAGATATTACGAAGTTGTGTTATAAGAGCCTGTTGTGTTTCGTGGTTCTTTAAT
Organism: Reticulitermes speratus; assembly: GCA_021186555.1. Lineage (NCBI taxonomy): Eukaryota > Metazoa > Arthropoda > Insecta > Blattodea > Rhinotermitidae > Reticulitermes > Reticulitermes speratus. Next base: position 43,374,751 of record JAJKFL010000006.1, on the reverse strand, counting down.
GCAAATAGGTATTTCGAAAAAAAACTAAAATGGCCCCAGAATTCCTGACTCATATCTTCCAAATGTGAATTATCCATGCGATAAAGTTAAAGGAACGAATACTGATAGCCACTGTGGAGAGACCAACAACTGTAAACACACTTTTATTCACGGAATGTTATAGACGTTTTGTGGCCCCAACTCCGACCATCTATCTTTGCATGGACATTAACAACTCTCGATATATCGGACATTAACAACTCTCGATATATCGGGTATAACGATCAAGAAACGGCGAGTCCAAAACTGCATAACAGATCCTAAACCTTCCTTTCAAACCCCAGTCATTCTCAGCGTTTCGGTTTGCATGTTATTCTAGAGGAACACTGTGGATAGAATTGTGAAGAAAGGCAGAAGGAAAAGAATAAAGCTTGAAAAAATTGTGTAAAGAGAAATCGTATAATTTGTACTCTTTAAAATATGTTACTGCGGTGATGAAATCAAGAAGGATAGGATGGGTGGAACATGCAGAAAACGCGGTTATACAACATGCTTAAAATATATCAGTAGGAAAACTTGGAGTAAAGTGAAACGTGAGGGACTTGGATGATAATAAAATGCACTATAAGGAACCGAGAGTGAAGGCTGGGGCTAATTTGTGTGAGGACAGATATATAGGGGAATTAATTTTGTGGTACTGTGATATGTAGCAGACTGAGGACCTTATGTTTCACATTTTCGTGATATTTTATACGTTCATTTTCCACGAGAAAATAAATCAGTAAAAGGGAAAATGAGGTCGAAAGAAAAAATATTGCTCACCTCAAAATCAAAGGGACAAATTTATCTGTGGTTGGGGTTTTGTGTCACCGGGCACAAAATAACCACTTTGGTGGTTTTATGCAGAAAATTTTATATTTATTTTGCGTGATTTGTGGGCTTACTTCTTGGAACTCTTGACACTTGAAGAAGGGACTGATAGGTTATCCCGAAACGTCGGTACGGAACTACCACTCAACGCTGCGTAATATCCCAGAAGAACGCAGATTTTATATATATTTAATTTATTTGTAAACCTCTTGTACTTTATTTTTTTACATTAAGTGAAGAAAGAGAAAATTTACTTAGGATAGGAACTGACTGTACCTGACCCAAAATTTCCCTTAAGGTCTTCAACTTCTTCATCTTACAAACCACTTTGCATTCTGGGACAGTAAACGATCTTTCCCCACTAATTAGCAATGTCCTGCTTTCTGTACTTGTCCTAAGACTCCTGCTCTTCGGAAGCCCTGCCAGGTCTATCAGAAAAATATTGTCGTTAGTTAGGTTCTGCAGCACATAAAGAGCCAGGGTAGCGTAGATGGCTTAGCTATAGGCTACGGGCTTCATTCCTCAGTTTTCACATGAAGAAAGAAGCAGTTTGCTTCCGAAACTTAGTTAATTTGTTCAGTATTTTCATGACAATGGAAAAAGTTTTTGTAAATTTTACTGATATTACTCATGGCCAATCAAAGATTCCAAAGACGGCGGGAGGAAATATATTTTCCCTCCTCCAAAAACGTCCAGATCGGCTGTAGAGCCTACACAACCTCATATTCAATGGACACCGTTTTCTTCTCCCTGGGGTAAATTGGCTGGGTCTTTACGTTGAGCAATCATCCCATCCAGTGCGGAGATTATGAATGAGTGGGGCTATAAATCTACTTCCTATAACTAACTAACTAACTAACTAACTAACTAACTGACTGATTAACTAATTAACTAACTAACTAACTAACTAACTCCATGGAGCAGAGTCCTTCTTGAGAAGCTAGCAGGTCGTCAGCTAGTCAATAAATTCCCCGCGGTTTATTGAACCCGAAGGTTCATTACCGCACTCACAAGAGCCCACCACCTCTATCTATCCTGAGCCATATCAATCCAATCCATGTCCCCCCATCCCACTTCTTGAAGATCCATTTTAGTATTATTCTCCCATTTACGCCTGAGTCTTCCAAGTGGTCTCCTTCCCTCAGGTCTCCCCACCAAACCCTGTATGCACCTCTCCCCTCACCCATACGTGCTACATGCTCCGTCCACCTCATTATTCTCGATTTGATCACCCGAATAATATTTGGTGATGTGTACAGATCATTAAGTTCCTCGTTATGTAGTCTTCTCCACTCCCCCGTTACCTCGTCCCTCTTAGACCCAAATATCCTCCTCAGCACACTATTCTCGAACACCTCAGCCTATGTTCCTCCCTCAGTGTGACAGACTCTACTCCCTATAGAGGGTTCTATATCGTGGCCAGGCATACATTTACCATCTCTTTAGCTTTCTTACTGAAAGAGTTTAGAAGCACGGCTCGAGACCGCAATGCAAGAAGCGATCAAGTAACGCTGAAAGCAATAGAGCATGCATTAGAATTTTTATATTCCTGGAAATATTCTATCACTAAGAATGAGGTTGGATTTGTTCCGGTAACTGAAAGCACGTCCACACCAGGAGAGGTTTTTTCGTTCTAGGAGCAAAATTGAAACTATGCCTAAAAGAAATTGTTATTTCACGGGAAATTAACTTCATGTTCAGGGAATGTGGGGTCATATCCGTGCTAAATATTAAACCTCTTCTCCTCTGAAATGTAAAATACCGTAGTTTGGTATATAGAAAGATTGAAACCTGTCTTAATCGGAACCTGGGCATAATGGAAAACTCTCTTTAGAGGAAATATTTTACCAGTTCCGAGGATCCAAGCTCAAATACCCTTATTAAAAAAAAACTTTCAGTTACAAAAAAAAAAAAAAAAAAAAAAAAAGTCCCTTGCAGTTCCATTATAGGCAAGTTTCACTATATCAACCTTAAGGGAAGGTAGATCATGGAGGCAAAAGCATTACTTTCCACAAGAAAGTACTCAACACCTTAAAGTCCAGTTGTTGCTATACCTACCACCATATTTAAAATTAAAAAAAATATATTACGTTCTGGCCACAGAATGCATTTATGTATCTTGTATTGTCAGAATACAGTGTGTATTTCTCTAAACAGAGGAAAATGATTGTGTTTTGAGAGAATATGTCGTGGGGTTACTGCGCGTTAAAAACTCGGTATTTAAATAGGAATAAATATTTTGATTTAATATTTGTCCCTACAGGGTAACACGTGCAATTAGGCTTATTTGTGTTTATTAACCTAAAACTGAAATTTTGGTTAGTGTTAAGGCATATAACACAAGTAGGACAAAGTATGTTTAGCTCTTCGTACACTGTTCACACTTTCCAAAACAGAGCTGTAAATTTCCCTTATATTTACAGGGCAGTGAAGAGGCCAGATAACACCGTGAAGAACGACCTTTACAACGTCGCAATAAAAATGCAATTTGTATTTACATCTCCACAAAGCGTCTGTTTTATATCCATGCACTGGGCATAGAGCCAAGTTTGAATTTACGAACTTTGTTTTACCCACAATAAATTCCGCTTTGCGAACTCTGAAATATTTACATTAAGGATTGTCAGGTCTTTTATATATGTACTCAGAATTTCGATATAGCCTGTAGAAGCAAAAGTATTTAAAACATCTATTTTTAATTTATAGTGACATTTGTTAGATAAAGGGATAGATAAGTGTGCAGCAGGGGCTCAATAATCCCTCTGATACTCCATGGGGAGGGGGGGGGGTGTTCGGGGAAGTAATTATGATTTATTTATTATAATTTCTCCCTCTCTCTTTATGGAATTACCAGTAGATGTTAATTACACCTTATACATAGTTCAATAAAATATAACCTAAATTATTTTGTGTTTTTATCGTATGAAAATAATTAGGCTGGCGCGGCACAAACTTTGTTCTACATACTCCGTTATGGCAACATATATAAAAGGAAATGCCTAGGGCATGGATGTCTGTCTGTTGTCAGTGTTGTGTGTTGTCCGGTAGAGGTCTCTGCGACAGGCTGGTCCCTCGTCCGGAGGAGTTCTAACGACTGTGGTGTGTCTAAAAATGTGATCGTGAAGCCTCGAACAATAAGGTGACCTAGGCCCTCTAGGGGCTGTCGAGCCATTGGGAAAAAATATTAAACTTAATGGCCTTATTCGAGAAGGACAATATAAGGGGCTGTAACTGAATTGCTGATAGGATTAAAACTTTCTCTTCCGTATCGCCTTTAATTTATGAGGCAAGTATGGGAGAAATATGTACACGTGATTTATATATGATGAGGAACCGCCAGTTGATGGCCGATGATAATAACTCTGGTGCTTCATATTTGCATACAATAGGAGCAGAAGTAATCATTTCGCAGTCATTATGAAGCGGAGATGAACAGTGCAAATAATTGTCTTGTTTCGCTTTAGATTACTTGAAATGTACTCTAATTCCAAGCACATTACAGCCTTTGTAGTTCAAATTAGGAGAGAAGCCATTGTCTGTTTCCAGAGTGATGTAGGATATCTATTGTTGAAATTCTACTTATAATCAACTTTAATTTTAGAAGCTGATGTGAGACGTGACTTTCCATAATATTACCAAACCTCAAATGCACAGCAGAAAGGTACGTATTCCATGTGGAGCAGAGAAAAGTTTAATCCATGATATTAGTAACTGCTGTGTTCTGCCTGTGTCTATGTCGTACGAAATATGTGTATAATTTACATGCAGTGCCTGCCTGCTCTTTACACATGGGATGTCTTTTCACAAACAGAATAACTTCCTGCTCTGTGTTGAGGGAACCAAAAATAAGAATCCTAACAGATAGTAAATAGGTGGAGTATGGATTTACACGCCAGCTGAATAAAGTATAGCTCATATCCTGGCAATCTTTTCGGGGCCCTAGAATGCTGAAATACATATTAACCACGAGGCAAACACAAAATTATTTTTCAGAAATAGGAAGATGAAACATGTGATTACATCTCGTCACACAGCAACGGTGAAAGCCACACACAACAAAACAAACCTGCGATACAGAAAGGTTCTTTTAGTGCACGTGTGTGTCTGATGAGAGGCAGATAAGGGCTTTAGATATTTGTGCAGGTCCGGAAGAAAGAATATATATTTTTTTACCTTAAAATATACAGATCATCATATTTACCACAGTTCAAGGTTTCGCGAAGTCATACATGCATACATACATATATATATACATTCCATGGATCCATAATTTTGTCACAAGACAAGAGGATGTGGAATGTCATAATTTGCTATGAGCACTTAAAAATTACTGGGCTATTGAATAATTAAATTTGCATTAGACTCTTTCTCTATAACACATGTATCTTATTCAAAGTGTAACTAATATCTGTCAATCCACAAAACTTAAGGAAAAGTTAATTTAGACCCCAAATTGAATCAAACGTAACAAAGATCCAACCTCAATATTATTATGCTTTGGCCTTACGTCGACCGTAACAAATTTTATCGAAATCTGTCCCAAAAGTTTGGTCCTGTTTCTCAGGATACAACATTTCGAGCAGAAGTATTGTACTCCAATATACTAAGCACCTTCCCATCAGATGTAGCACGGTTAAGTTCTCAGGTAAAGTTATCCTTGTGCTTAATTAAGCACCAAGTCATGAACCCATAAAGAGTAGTGCAATAAAGAATAGTGCAGGTAGAGCTCTATGCATTTCCTAAAATATGAAAAAAGGTTATTATTTTGGAATATCCAAAAATTTTATCATCGTAGAAACAGAAAAAAACATTAGCCTATTTGTTTTTAGAAACATGTCTAAACCTTTAGAACAGTAGATAAAATATATCGTGCTAATACAGAACAATTGTAATATATATATTTTTCAAATATAACAATTATAATATATGACGGTAATATAGAACAACTGTAATATCTGTTAACATCGTGTCTGTTTAAAGACTAAAGTGCATATGATAAGGCCACGCATTTTGTAAATATAATAGGAAACGTATAACAATGGTATTGTATTTCGCTTATCATCCTTAAATAAACCTGAGATCGTTCTTTTCCCTGTTGAGACATGTTTTGTAACGGAGAAATGGCCAATATTGCTACCTAAGAAGTCAGGCTGCTTCTTTATCTGAAAGAGATTCCATTGCTGTCCGGTAGCTTGTGCGAAGGAGACTGCAAAGAAAACTATATTCCTGATTCATGTTCCTTTTGCACGAAACATTTTACTCAGATTCATTTTCGCGTTGTGTCTGAAAGCTGTAGACAATTCAAGAGCCACGGAGTTACAGTTAACCGAAATTGACAAAGAGAGCAACAGTCCAGTATCCACAGCAAACTGGTACAGCAATGTCCACTGCACATTATCCACAGTACGCTCTACAGCGAACTGGTACAGCAATGTCCACTGCACACTCTCCACAGTATGCTCTACAGCAAACTGGTACAGCAATGTCCACTGCACACTTTCCATAGTACGCTCTACAGCACGCTGGTACAGCAATATCCACTGCACACTCTCCACAGTACGCTCTACAGCACGCTGGTAGAGCAATGTCCACTGCACACTCTCCACAGTACGCTCTACAGCAAACTGGTACAGCAATGTCCACTGCACACTCTCCACAGTACGCTCTACAGCAAACTGGTAGAGCAATGTCCACTGCACAGTCTCCATAGTACGCTCTACAGCATGCTGGTACAGCAATGTCCACTGCACACTCTCCACATTACACTCTACAGCAAACTAGTACAGCAATATCCACTGCACACTCTCCACGGTACGCTCTACAGCACACTGGTACAGCAATGTCCTGCACAATCTCCACAGTACGCTCCACAGCAAACTGGTACAGCAATGTCCACTGCACACTCTCCACAGTACGCTCTACAGCACGCTGGTATGGCAATTTCCTGCACACTCTCCACAGTACGCTCCACAGCAAACTGGTACAGCAATGTCCACTGCACACTCTCCACAGTACGCTCTACAGCAAACTGGTACAGCAATTTCCACTACACACTCTCCACAGTACGCTCTACAGCAAACTGGTAGAGCAATGTCCACTGCACACTCTCCATAGTACGCTCTACAGCACGCTGGTACAGCAATGTCCACTGCACACTCTCCACAGTACGCTCTACAGGAAACTGGTACAGCAATGTCCACTGCACACTCTCCACGGTACGCTCTACAGCACACTAGTACAGCAATGTCCTGCACACTCTCCACAGTACGCTCCACAGCAAACTGGTACAGCAATGTCAACTGCACACTCTCCACAGTACGCTCTACAGCAAACTGGTACAGCAATGTCCACTGCACACTCTCCACAGTACGCTCTACAGCACGCTGGTACAGCAATGTCCACTGCACACTCTCCACAGTAAGCTGTACAGCACGCTGGTACAGCAATGTCCACTGTACACTCTCCACAGTACGCTCTACAGCAAACTGGTACAGCAATTTCCACTGCACACTCTCCACAGTACGCTCTACAGCAAACTGGTACAGCAATGTCCACTGCACACTCTCCATAGTACGCTCTACAGCACGCTGGTACAGCAATGTCCACTGCACACTCTCCACAGTACGTTCTACAGCAAACTGGTACAGCAATGTCCACTGCACACTCTTCACAGTACGCTCTACAGTAAACTGGTACAACAATGTCCTGCACTCTCCACAGTACGCTCTACAGCAAACTGGTACAGCAATGTCCACTGCACACTCTCCACAGTACGCTCTACAGTAAACTGGTACAACAATGTCCTGCACACTCTCCACAGTACGCTCTACAGCACACTAGTACAGCAATGTCCACTGCACACTCTCCACAGTACGCTCTACAGTAAACTGGTACAGCAATATCCACTGCACACTCTCCACAGTACGCTCTACAGCAAACTGGTACAGCAATGTCCACTGCACACTCTCCACAGTACGCTCTACAGCAAACTGGTACAGCAATGTCCACTGCACACTCTCCACAGTACGCTCTACAGCACACTGGTACAGCAATGTCCACTGCACACTCTTCACAGTACGCTCTACACCACGCCCTCTTACCTACATTGCGGTAACTACAGCACACTCACTAAAGGACACTATCTACAGCACACTCTGTTACAGCACACTCTTTACAGTTCACACACGTCAGGACACTCTTATAACATACACTCAGCAGCAACCTCTTTACAGCACATAATCAGCAGGACACTCCCTGTAGCACACTCCCTACAATACGCTCTACCATACACTTTCACAACATGTTCTCTATAGCTCACAATCCATGAACGCTATATACAGCACACTGCTTACAATTCTCTCCCTGCAGCACAGATTCTACAATACACGCTCCTCACGTGCGAATTCAAAGGGGTCGCCTTATTAAGCTATAAATTTATTATTGTTTAGAAATAATAAGGTCTGTTAAAGGAGACTAATATTTGTAATTTTATGTTTATGTGTCCTGAAATGTGAAGGGCCTTTCAAAATAACGATGCTACTAAATATGTGAGTTTTTAACTGGAAATATTATGGAAATATACGAGAATGTTAAAATTTACCGAATAAAAAATAAGCACTATAGATATTTCAGCGCAGCTGGACTGTGAAGTACCAGTTCGAACTTACATTCCAATAACGTTTATTGCTTCAATGTTCTGCTCTTTTTATAAACCTTACGACAAATATAACGTCAGATTAAAGTAGATGCTCTTGGGAAAATTATGTGTGAAGGTCTTGTGTCCAACCTGCTCGGATTCGTGTCCTCTATTGAATTGCTCGTAAAAGGTGACCAAACGTCCGGTTAAATAAGAACGGGTAACTCACCGACGAATGAAAAACACTCGTGTAAAGCTGTTAAGGACTTCCGACATTTCAAAGTAAAAAATTGTGACGATGTAGTTTATCCGGATATGCGTATGAAGTTTATCGTAATATTTTCACAAGTTGAAAGTGCCTTTCGAAATATTGCAGCTTATCCGTAACTGTTTGAACACTTACATTGTTCATCCAAAACACCAATAAATACACCTTTGATATACACAAATACGTTCTTATACGGCTGCTACATGTTTCGGCGTCATTTACGCTATCCTCAAGGAAATCTACACCAGATTTTAGAACGTACTAAAATATAATAGATGCCTTTCCAAGTGGCCCTGCTGTCTAAGGCTGCGTCTGCGATCGCTCTTTCGAATCCCGCCGGGGGCATGAATGTCTGTCTCTTGTGAGCGTTGTGTTTTGTCTCTGCGTCGGGCTGATCACTCGTCCAGAGGGGTCCTACCGACTGTGGTGTGTCTGAGTGTGATCGTGAAGCCTCGATAATGAGGAGGCCCTGGCCCACTAGGGGACATTGCGACATGGACAAAAATATAATAAATAACTAAGCAATTAATATTTTGTTACAGTATTATTGCAGCTAATGTGAAAGATGTGCCTTTAACAAATTGCAGTTAGAAATTTTTTTAAAAGTATAATATATTAGAAAAATACGACCGTAATATTTATTATAGCGTTTTTATGAAATACATTTAAAATGTTATATTGATATTCTGTAGGTTTCTTTGTATAAAATATATAATTTATATTCGATCCCTTAATGGATCTTGTCCCTGTATGATGTGTAGTGTGTACCGTGCGAAGTGTGACATCAGCTGCAAGGATACTGTAACATAATATGATCTACTTTTTAAATCTATTATACTGTAGTCAGTTTTAAATCTTGGAGTAAGTGCCTTGACGATGGCTTAATGACGCCGAAACGTGTAGAAAAAACATAAAACTGTACTTGTACATAGTAAGGGAGCATTTGTTGGTGTCATAAATAAACAATATTATTCAAACAAAACGCACGGAATAAATATTATCAAAATATATAAACACTTTTTTTGGGGGGGGGGGGTGAAGGGTCCCGCAGCAGAAGCTACGGACGCACCGCAGCCTTGAGTCTTCTTGTGCAGCCCTGGGATGAAGATTATTATTTCTATCGTTTTTCCTTGTAATGGAACACCGGTGGAATAAAATTGACAGAGGAAAACTGAAGTACTCGGGGAAAAGCCTGTCCCAGTGCCACTTTGTCCACCACAAATCCCACATGGACTGACCCGGCATCGAACCCGGACCTCCGCGGTGAGAGGCCGGCGACTAACCGCCTGAGCCATGACACGGCCCTATCACTTATGATGATAGTGTTTGGTGATTTTACACCGTCTACAGTGCTTTATATATTCAGACTTTTCGGAGTAACATACTGCTCCCTTCTTCACAGTAAATGAGGTATTTGAGTTGGATGATAAAATATTGTTGTAGAAGAAATATGTGGGTTTTATGAGAAAAGGTTGAGGGAATTTGGCCAACCACAGCCATATACGTAGTACAGTACAGTGAGTTGTGTCTTTCAAACTTTGAAACTTCAGAAACACAATTGCAATTTCCGTCCCAATATTTCGTTTAGTGTTATCCAGATATTCGACAATGTGTAGCCTGTAACCCACAAATAAACAAGCAGTGAAACACCAACACTTGCTTCAAATACAGGTGACCTCTCTCAGTCAAATCGCATTCACAAACACAATTGTGCAACTTAACATTGTATTTACCGTGCATTTTCAATTAAGATATGTTCTATAAACACCAACTAATGCACATAAAATTTTTTCACAATAGTTTATTCTTAAAATTCCCCTATACGTATTTCGGTGGTTCAAACCACCATCTTCAGGGGGTCGTAAAGATTATTTTGCATAGACCTTACAGTCATCACTCGGCAACTACATGACACGTAAGTCACACAGCTCATCCAGTACACACAGATAACCTCCTTACTGAAAATTATAATGCACTTATAAAGAACCACAAGACCAAACTGCCACTAATTTTCTTGCTGACTACAAATTATGTAATCATTTTAGCAACTTTTTACTCCATTTTATAGTAACTTATTTTACATACTGTACCAAGTGGACATTATCAGACCAGTCATACTCTACATATATCTAAATAACCATATATGTAATAATTGTAAGGTCTATGCAAAATAATCTTTACGGCCCCTGAAGATGGTGGTTTAAACCACCGAAATACGTATAGGGGAATTTTAAGAATAAATTATTGTTAAAAACATTTATGCGCATTAGTTGGTGTTTTTTAAACAATTGTGCAAATCTTTGTTCGCGATCGCCAATATAAACTTTTCTAACTGGCAGATTGATACACTTTCACGAAACCTGTTACGAATTTTAAGCCTAAGTTGACCACCCCAACATCGTACTTTACAATTCCCTGTAATCAGTAAAAAAAACATGACTCACGCCGGAATTTGTGTGGAGCAAGGAACAGGCCCACCAATTACATATGGAAGTTATGCTCGTAATTAGATCTTGGAAAGATGTTTATTCCATTTTCCCAGGTAACAGTTTTGTGGAAAGTGAAAGGAAAACATGGCGGCTGAGCGATATTTTCTTCTCTTGATTTAACAGCGATAAAGGAGCATTGGACATAGAAGCTTGTTTATTTGTACGAAAAAAATATTAAAACTGCCTACATATTATGCATAAAAATCGTTCCTAAGTCAAACATTACAAAATTGCGATGTGAATCCTTAAGGTCATATTTCGTATAACAAATTTAACGTTACACACTTAAGAAATAGGTTCTTCACGCAACTAAAATTAAATAGAAATCACAGGTGTAATAATAATAATAATAATATACTAAAATTCAAGGCGAATGTGAAGCAAGCAGTTTGTATTCTTACAGGAACTGTCGGTTGAAGTCTGTAATTGCCACACAGCCACTGCGTGCAGTCGACGACACTACTACATTTAACACCCTACGAATTTGGAGGGTTGTACCATCACAATTTTCCCGAAGTGGGCAAGGAATTATTTCAGAAACCTGCATTATTCAGTATCCCCGGGTCAAAGTGTCTTATAAATTTCAATGTTTATTTCAAGTGGGCGGGGATAGCTCAGTCGGTACGGCAAATCGCTACGTGCTGGACGGTCTGGGGATGGATTCCCGTTGGGGCGAGATTTCCCGTACCCATCCAGTCCGGCCCTGGGACCCTGGGGGGTGTGGCGTTGAACACCCACCCCCATCGAGTAAAAAGCAATCCCATTACAGGCCTGGACAGGCCCTGAGGGTTCCAGGAGGTTGAGGCTCCCAGATTTCTAGACAATCGGCACATGAAGGTGGTAAGGTTGTCAGCCCTACGCACCTGCCGCCTTTACCCCCAGGAAAGATTCCTGGTACTCATTTCTGTTAGAGGCTGAGTCGACCCCAGGGCCATAGTGCGACCGAAACGATTATGTCAATGAAAAATTCCAGTGACACCATCGGGAATCGAACCCGCGACGTTCCGGCTTGTAGCGCAGGGCCTCAATCAACTGCGCCACCGCGTGCCCCACCCCTATAGAGTGCCCAGGTTAATGAAAGAGTAGAGCTGTACCTCTATCGCCCTCTGGGCCTTTATATCCTCTTCTAGTGAGAATTCTACGTTTTGCCTTTCATGTGTAATTCAAAGCTAATAAACTTAAAATATCAAGAGTCTGTACGAGCAGAAAATGCTTATGTAAATGATGACAGGATTGTGAGAGGGGGAAAAAATGAAATAATAAAATGTTAGGTATGATGTTATTTGCAAAATAATAGAGCGGATATTCTTGAATGGAGAACATGCCAGCACGCACGCGGCTGCCTTCAAAATGCTACTAAATAAGATTAAGATATTTGATTGTTTCTTTCTTGCTTCATTTATTTGTTTCATCCCTGTATTTTTCTACTATTTCACATTTGTTTCTGTCTCTCGGTTTTCTTTGGCGTGGCTTCCTTTTCTGTCTTTTTAATATCTCACAATTTCTTCTGTTTTTATCTCTCCTTCACTACATCTTTTTCTCTTGCTTATGCTTTTCTCTAGTTTTGTTTATTCTCCTTCTCTTCCTACCTTTCATTCTTTCTCATTCTGTGCCTTTATTTAATCCTTTTTTATAACTGTCCTACTATTGTACAATATCATTATCATCTGATCATCTGAACACATCTAAAACGCTAAATAAAATGTGTACCGTGTAAAATTTCAAATTTTTCGGAATTAATTCCTTCAAAGGAAACAGTTGAAGTATACAACTCACATAATCGTGAGATTAATACGTTTCTTATTAACAAGGATTCAGAAAGAAGGAAATAATTTATCACTCGTGTGAGTGACAAGGAACAGAGGAAACTACAGTGCGAGATAACAATTTCACGGTGAGCCCAGCCAATCAATCGTTGTCTTGTTCCGCGTAATTTTTCACGTGAAACTCAAAATCCAGGATAGTGAAATGAAAATTGTGTGACATTACCTCTAAAATAGCATTAGATTTATCATTCTAAACACTTCAGTAGGCAATGCAATTAGAACGGGTATTGCTAATCCAAAAACTATGAATTTACATACAGATTTTCTTTTCTTTTATTTTATCTCTGAAATCTTAATGTAAAAATTGAATTAATATAACCGGCCAGCGCAACGTAACTCCATGTAGTTTTTTTTTTTCCAAAAACAAACCCTATTTTACATGTGTATATTGGGGTTAAAGTTTAACCAAGTACAAATAATAATAATATTGTTACTTACAATTTTCTATTGATATGGTGTATAAAATTAATAAAATGTTTTTGACAACAGTTTCTACTACTCCATGTAGTTGCCTCTATCATCACGGCCAATGATCATCTGGAGAAGTTTTTCTCGAAGTTTCTAGTACTGTGGGCCTCTGAATAAGTATCACTAATTATGCTCATCTCTCCCCCCCCCCTCAAAAAATTATCTCAACTTGCGAATCCCTTTAGTCATAATACGCAGTAGCAATTCTATTTTACTTTACCAACTTATGCACAATATCTTACAATAGTATCAATTTACCCCTATACTTATTTCGGCTTGTTAATAGCCATCCTCAGGAAGTCACAGTGTTAAAGCACAGACTATACATCTATTGCATAAGTTGTTACATCCATATGAGTAAAACATTAAGATATTAGTCTATTAGTCTATCTCTACAGAAAACCACTACATGCCAGCGACAACTAAGCAATACAAGACCAATCTGCCACTAAGTTCAAAAACCTAAAAAATGTGTAACAATTTTAAAGACTTCATTTTATATTCACCGTGCATCTTTGTATAATTGATTATTTCTACCAAAACCCCTGTTTATGGCAATATAGTTGCCGAAATGCGTACTGGGGCACTCTTTCAATAAAGAAAACAATGACAAAACTTGTCTTGGTGCATTTGTTGGTAGAAATAATTTTAACGACATTTTAATCTCTTAATACACATACGGTTTATAAGATCAAAGTGGAGCTTATAAACAATAGACTAATAGACTAATATCTTAATGTTTTACTCATATGGATGTAACAACTTATACAATAGATGTACAGTCTATGCTTTAACACTGTAACCCCATGAGGATGGCTATTAACAAGCCGAAATAAGTATAGGGGTAAATTGATACTATTGTAAGATATTGTGCATAAGTTGGTAAAGTAAAATAGAATTGCTACTGTAATCAGATGCACAGTCAATACAGCGTAAACGCAGTAGCATTTATATTTGGAATATTGGCAGGTAAGGAATATACTTAAATGAAAAAAAACACCTCTTCTAAATGTATATAAAGCTGAGTTCTTTGTTCTTCTGGAATGTAACCCAGCGTAGGTTGGTATTTAGTTACATATGTTTCGGTACAGCCTATCGGTCCCGTATTTAGTTACCGACGTTTCGGTACAGCCTATCGGTACCGTCTTAAAGGGTCAAGAAGTCCAAGTTCTTGGACTGCTTGATTATGGAAGATGGGATTTATAGGCTGTACCGAAACGTCGGTAACTACCAACCTACGCTGTGTAACATCCCAGAAGAGCGAATAGCTCATTTAAATTGCGGCGGAAGCCTCAAATCACACCTGTATAAAGCTGTATTTAAAAAAACAATAACATACACAGAAGTCTCGTATGAAGACCATGTTGGTGATTTTCTTCGATTAGCAAGGCGTAATCCACAAAGAATTTGTTCCGGAGGTTCAAACTATCAATGCAGTGTACTATAAAGTTGTAATGGAAAGGCTCCTAAACAGAATTCGATGTGTTAGACCGGGCATGTGTGAATCTGGTGACTGGTTCCTTTTGCAAGACAACGCCCCGTCCCACAACGCGACAATCGTCAAGCAGGTTTTGGCCAAAGGAAAAGTGACTGTGCTCGACCACCCTCCGTATTCGCCAGATTTAGCACCTGCTGATTACTTTTTGTTCCCAAAAGTGAAATCCCACTTGAAGGGGCGTCTCTTTTACTCGATTTCGGACATCCAGAAAGCCGTGACAATTACATTCAACACCATTGCAAAGGACAACTTCTACAAAGGCATCCAGAAGCTGTATGACCGTACAAATCAGTGTGTACAGTTAGAAGGGATGTATGTCGAAAACTAAACAATAAAATTGTCATTTCTTTCACGCAAATACTTTTTATAATGCCAGTCCTAAAACTTAGTAGTCGCACTGTGTATGTAGCAATAATGACTATAAAAGAATAATCATAAAACACTGAGAAAAATCTACAAAGTAGCAGAGACACAGTTCAGAAACTCCGATTTACACGGCGTCACATTCCAGAGGACAGTTAATAATATAGCGACAGCTGAGAGAATTTCAAATTCCGTTTCAAAATTACTCACATTCATAAATTAAAAGCACACAAAATTACTGATAATACTAAAGTCTCCTGTTCCAAATGCCGTCTTAAATAATCTTGCTTGTACTTCCAAAATTTAAACACAAAAATACGAAATAAATGAAGTGATAAGTAACGGTAGGCAGAGACAAGCCTATCAAACGTCGCCTTGTCTAGAAGTTTATAGGTTTATTGAAACTTATTATTTATTACCGTGTTCATAAAAGCTCGCCATTAGGTTAAATATTGAAGTATTTCAATCCGGTGTATATCATCACATTAAGCTACTTTAATACCCCTTTTAATATCATCGTCCCACCTTCGCCTTTAATTACCAATTGATATCTGCCGATCTCGGTACCTGATAACTACCAGCATGTACGAGTTACTCACCTTCCGAGTATAGGTTCCATATCACCACCATCTTCATTATACACCTACGAAAAAAAAGAAGAAATGAATTAGACAATAAATAAAACAACACATGCTGAAAGAAACAACTAAAACGAATAACAACTGTAAACAACCACCAGGTTTGGTGAAGAGATAGCTCAGTCAGTATAGGGATTAAGCTACGGCCTAGGCGACCGAGATTCCATGGGTCGATTTCCGATTTATTTTTCTTTAAGCGTCTAGACACGCAGTGGGGCCCACCCAAACTCCTATTCAGAAATTACCTACGACCCTTCCCCCAGGGGTAAAGCGGCCAGAGCGTGGAACTAACCAATCACTTTTGTGTAGCGCCGAGATTGAAAATGAGGGGAGCTATACCTATAGTCTCCCATACGTCTTTATGGCGGTGACAGAGGCAACTCCCCGTGTGCGAAGTGTGTTGAAATATTGACAGCACATCCTTAGACCAGATAATGGCGGCATTTAAGTATGATCACAAACTTATATTCCCAGTAAATAGAAGCAATGTAGGAATTTGGGCGTAATCAAAGCGCAACAACAGTGACATTAAGACTGAAATTGTGTGAACTGTACAGAAGCGAGTGAGGGACTTCGGTAAACTTCAGGTGTGTTTGGAAAGCTATTGTGTACTGTTGAATATTGAATTTCGGAAATGAACAAATATTGTAAGGACTATAGGGCTTTTATGAATTTTGTTTATTTAGGAAGTTGTAAAACTTTGAAAGAAAGCTTAAAACGGAAAAAGTTTGTTTCTGTTTTCTCTGCGTTTATTAAAAAAATTAATATGACAGAATATACGCTGTATGCGCTCAAGGTAATATACATGCAAAGCGATCCTTAAAATTTTGTGATCCAAGTGTAAATTGAAGTAGCTCGGAAAGTTGTTCTGTAAAATTGAAGTAGCTCGGAAAGTTGTTCTGTAAAATTAAAGTAGCTCGGAAAGTTGTTCTGTAACACTGAAGTAGCTCGGAAAGTTGTTCTGTAAAATTGAAGTAGCTCGGAGAGTTGTTCTGTAAAACTGAAGTAGCTCGAAAAGTTGTTCTGTAAAATTGACGTAGCTCGGAAAGTTGTTCTGTAAAACTGAAATAGCTCGGAAAGTTGTTCTGTATATTGAAGGAGCTCTACAATTTCTCCCGTAAAATTTTCCAGTAACCAAATTTAATTACATCTGTTTTATCATTTCCCCAGTTATTGTACGCTTACAGACTGACGGAAGGTGGGATAGAAAGGTATTAAAAAGGCGATCCGCAGTAATAAAAATGCACTTACGAGAGAAAACCACACAACTGTCTTAAAATGGGACTAGACGTTAAATGCAAACAATCTTCTCTATAAGATTTGCAAATGTAAACATTGTATTGGCCACTGTGTTCATTACTGCCGGTATAGTACGTATTTATCTTAATATGTATGGGCTTAATGCATATTTTGCCCATTCAGACACCAAACACTGCAGACTCAAATTCCTTTCAATTATACAAAAATCTTAGTTTCTATCTTATCGAGAACACAGTCCATTTGCATTATACAGACTAATCGCTTAATGCTGTGTAAGGAACTAATCGCTCGCTGTTTGATCTGTGCGTCTTATAAAACCCATAAGTGCACAGTGGGTAAATGCAAAGCTTCAAAATTATTCAGATGGTGGTATTGTACAGGATGTTGCGCGACGTAACGGCCAAAATGCAAGAGCGTGTTCTACAGATCATTTAGAGCAAATAAAGTCTAATAGAGTTCGTTTAGACACCGTTATGAATTTCCTTACTAGCTTCGTGTAGCACCGAATAAAAATTTTCTTTCAAACTCGCCTTTACTTCTTGCTTACATCCTGAGAAGTACAATATTCCAAGCATATATAATATATATATATATATATATATATATATATATAACCATGGCTCAACAGCCCTATATGGGCTCGGGCCTCCTCTTTCCGAGGTTACTGGGTCGTGCGCATTCGTGGCAGTTGGTGACTGGCCAACTGTTGTTCTATCGACAGAGCCATCTGGCAGGCAGTCAGGAGACTTGGGTGAGGAATGGCCGCTGAATTTTGCTTACGAAACATTTCTATTCATGCTCGTAAGATTCTTTTACATGCCGTAAATCTACGACATGGGACCGACGGCTTTACTTCCCCTCCGAAGGAAGTGGTGCTCCGGATTTTTATCACCCTTAAAAATCCATCGATCTCGGTCGGGATCGAACCCGCGAACCTCGGACCCAGTGGCGAGCACGCTAACCACTAGTCCACCGAGGACAACAATATTCCAAAAATACGGGATATAAAATATTAGAAGTTAGATATTGGGATCTAACATATCAATTTCGAAAATTTCACACCACACGATCAATGGATGGAATACAACGACAGATTTTTGTGTACACAATCGAATACTGCCACGACATATCAAGAAAGTAGAATTTTAACCAAATTTTAAATATTTATTTCTTTCTAAGAATTGTCAAATAACACATATTACGTATATTATTGCTATAATGTATTACATACTATGTATATACCACGCAGCATATTTAAATTTACTGCCGAATGTTATATTATATAAAAATGCTATGAATTTATCTAGTTTTAATAACTTGAAATAAGAAGTTCTTGAGGAAGGCACAGAAGTGCCGAAACATGTTACATATTGTGATGAAAGACTATGCTCTTTTGTGTGTTGTAAGTGCATTTGGCTGGTTTAGTAAAAGAAAATAAATTAGTTAAAATTCACGGAGTAAACAATTTCAAAATAGGTTTCCTCGTGTTTTTGAAACCGGCTACCTATGGAATTACAGCCAGAGACATTACCAATTGAAGTAACTTAATTGATTTGAAGACATCAGAAAACTGGAATATGCAAACTAACGTATTTTAATACGAGTGGAATGTACTGAGAATTTAAGGCTGTGTTACTTGCAACTGCGCATGTCACGATTTCCACCTTTTGCGATGGAATGATCAAAGGCTGATTTATGGAGGGAGGAGGGGATCAGAGAACATCTTCCTTTAATCTTACTCTCACTCTCTGATTCTTCTCTCACTGCATGCAACAACATTTTGAATGACAAGATATTTGAAATTCTTCAGTCATGTTATGATTAGGTCTACCTTTAAGCTCCAAAGGAAGTTTATGTTTTGATGATAGGCGAAACACTATCAGAATATTACCTACCGGTAGGCGTATCAAAGTGAACAGGTTTAACCTTATGAAGAAGATATGTCGTCAGCGAAAACTGGCCACTTCTGCTGTGGACAGCTTTGATATTAGATGACACAAGACAAAACCTCCTGCCGGCTTTTCAGTCAAGCTATCATTTTACTGCATATAGCTTTTACAAGAGAAAAGAAGAAACAAGATATATGGTTCTAAATTAAAACCAGAAATGAAAGAGTATAATTTGGTCATTTAAAAAGACCGCAAGGGGCGCTGGATGTTGAATAACTGAAGCAACAAATCTGAATTTAGGTCAGGGAATGTATGTAGCTCAGATCCTTTCTATCCACAATTTCTTTTTTCCGTTTGTGATGAAGGGCCCTCGCACCACAGCCTTACGTCTTTTTGTGCAACCCAAATGATGATGATAGATGGATGAGCAGTTTTTTACCAAATTTTTAAAATTAATGGAGCGCAAGTGGAATGAAATCGACAGGGGAAAAACCGACAAATCGGAGAAAAACCTGTCCCAATGCCACTTTGTCCACCACAAATCTCACATAGACTTGACCTGGGAACGAACCCGGGCCTCCGTGGTGAAAGGCCGGCGACTAACCTCCTGAGCAATGACACGGCCTTTTATCTACATTTAATAATTAATGTTTAAAATTTATAGATGTCACAACAGCGTATATTAATTACATTATTTACATTTTCAGCTCCACGTTTCGTCCTTTCAGTCAGCAATATTCAGGGTAACATAAATATAATTAGGAATGTAATACTACGTGTAAGAACAGTCTTTGGCGTCCGTTAGTATGGGTAGAAGGCTTGAGATTTGTGGATAATCAGTGAAAACTGCAAAAATTTAAATTGTAATTAATGACTAATTTGGACCTAAATTATTCTACGATACTGATTTAGTACCGCGCAGTAAACACATCCCGCCTCGGTTATAAAACCATTCAGATGAAGCTGTATAGAGAAGAAATCGCGCCTTTCTCTGAGAAGTATACGAAGAAAATGCATTTTATATACAAGAAGTAACATTTTGAATGTTATAACCGGTGTTACATAACTTAACCATTGGATAATTAAAGGGTTAACCTTTTGAATACTGATAAAATACAACGTGAAGGTACATATATTTGTTTTCTCCGAGACAACCCCGTCAAAAACCAGTTATATGGAAGGTCCAGGATCGAAGGCTGAGAGAGACAAACAGAAGAATTGAGGAGGGTGTGTATAAGAGCAACAAATTATATTCGAACTCGGTTATAACGTTATGAAAGGGACTCAATATTTTGTGTCGTTATAAACGAGTGTTGTTATAACCGAGCAGAATAATGTTATGGTTAACAGTGAGGAATTAATTGTTACTACAGAACATCTGACGCTATAGACGAGGTGTCGCATAAACTGATGTCGTTATAACCGGGTTCTACTCTATTACATTAATATTATCGAATGCTTGTTTTACGGAATCCCTTGACTAACACAAGAATCCACATTGATTTATTTACACTGTCAACCAAATGGTCTTTTAATATAATTTATACTTTTACATGTGTAATATCAATCTCCCCTTCGTTACATAAATTTCAGATTTGTTATATCGGTATTTTCATAAATATGTTACCTTACTTAATATTAATACGTAATATAAAATACAAGCTACATTTAATTAACTTAACTCGCACTAGTTTTTTTCCCCCCTATGGCTCGACAGCCCTTTGGGGGCCTAGGCCTCTTCATATTACGACGCTTCACGATCACACACTTTAGACACACCACACTCGGTAGGACTCATCTGGACGAGGGACCAGCTCGTCGCAGAGACCTCTACCTGACAACACACAACACTCACAAGAGACAGACATCCATGCCCCCCGGTGGTATTTTTCTTTGTGTAAAACCAATCTTTATTATTGTTCAAAATTACAATTACTTATCTATTAATATCTAGTGATCTGTTCATTGTTCTTTGTAGTTGTTGGCTGATACTGTCTTAATTGGTTTCGTTGGTACTTCGTAGCAGAGTCTCATTCATTGTTTGATAAGAGAAATTTTGATGGTCAACCGACGCCCGTTCCCGTGTTCCGACCTACTTCAAAGCCTCTTAGTTTGTCAGCACCATTAACACTCTATGTTCTCCAATACTAATGTCTCAATAGTCTATCACGTCTAGATAGTTTCCACACGTATTACTTCCTATACGCTGTTTATGCTCCTTCCACCTAGCCCTTCTGAGGAAATCGATGTAATCCTCCATATGTAAAATTTTGTTGTCGTACATATATTGGATCATGTTCCCTAACATCTATATTGTGGCATTATGTCTCTGTGGGGGATATATGCGAAAGTCCGGGGCAGTGACCCACTCATCTGATATGTGCCTTGCGTCCACACGTAAAAACAACGCAATTCGTCGTTGCGTCCATGTCCATATATCACTACTATTTGAGCAAGTGGTGAACCTATGTAAAATAGTGTCTGTTTGTTGACATGCGTCGCAGCTATCGCTGTCCTTTAAGTGTATGACGTTTAGTCGCTGGTTGGTTGGAATGTGTGTTATCCGAACCCACGATCCTAGTAAGCGAGCGGCCGCAGACCCACGCCTTAGACCGCACGGCCACTGGAATTGGCAACTCGCACTAGTATGTAAACATATTTAGAAACGTGGAACGTTTAAGGGATAAGAACGGAAGAATTTTAGACTGTACACAGAAAAACATAAAATGTTCTTTCTTCACAAACGAGGTCTCGCCTGCAGTAAACGAACACCATAAACGATGACAGAGCTGTAAGCTTTATTTCGAAAGTGTGTTAAATCTTGCTTATGGAATGACTAACAACTAATATTGCAACAAAGAGGACATTTCCTCTACAGTGTAAAGAAAAGGAAAACAGTGTCAATAAAATCTGTTTTCATCCTGATGCACCTCCTCGTGTTATCATTGTTACTGATAGGAGCCAGTAATGCATGACACATCGATTATAGGTTATCGATTGTTAAGTCTGTGTATACCGATAGTCGATACGGACGCTTTAAAGCGATCATGCGATAATAATATTATGCCATAAACGACTTGGAAACTTGGCTAGATTGCGTCTCCAAATTTACAAACAATACTGGCGTATTTAATGATATTTGAGACTCAGCTCTTTGAACTGGCATAAAGAGCGCTGTCACAGTCATGGAGATCTTATGTGTGAATATAAAAGGAATATTTAAATCTCTGACATATGACGTCATGTGCTGTGGTACAAAGTTTCTGAGGTACAGAGGCGCTCGCTTTCTGTAAGTTCTACCCTTAAAGTGGAGGTATGAGGTTTCTTCGAAATGTTGCTTTGAACTAGCAAAGAACACGGCGTCACCTCCGGAAGTGCATAGCTTTTATCGTCGGAAATTGTTGTTCCATCATGGGATAAATTAGAATTATATAACGCAGGCCTATATATGTTTAGTTCGAAAATATTAAGTAAAGATACACAACACAAATAAAGTCAACGTGTAGGTGAAATGGTGATACTAAAAACTACATTGTATAAAGAAGTGACTGAAAAGAGAAATTTTAGTTCGACTATAATAGTGTCTATTTATGGGGTTTTGGAAGCACTGCACTAAACCAGCTGGGCAGTGTAAGTTTTCAATTTCAAGTTTCCATAACATGCATATATAAAGATTTATCGCGTTGTGTGTGAATAGATATGAGGAGCTTAGAAAATTATAAGGAATTCATAACAGTTTTAATTGGAGAACCTGAATGAGACCAGATAGAAACTCAAATCGTAGATATGAAGTTAATATAAATTTATGTACGAGTATGTTAAAGAGAAATGGCGCTTTTGTGTCGACCGAGTCAGATAAAGATCCAGTGATACGTTCTTTTGAACAGCCAATACGAGTATACTTCCATGCTGCACGTAAGACGTGATGCGTCTTCGTCGGTTGACGAAATTTTATCC
The DNA here is from genome assembly GCA_021186555.1 of Reticulitermes speratus. Taxonomy (NCBI): domain Eukaryota; kingdom Metazoa; phylum Arthropoda; class Insecta; order Blattodea; family Rhinotermitidae; genus Reticulitermes; species Reticulitermes speratus. The sequence continues at coordinate 43,351,610 of JAJKFL010000006.1, read as the reverse complement.
CTTCACGTATTCTCCTGGTTGCATGGAGTCACAGGTATTGCATATAAACACGTAGTATTGTAACATCTTGGGTAGGTTTACAACTTCGACGCACGTGGTGTCGGCTTACTTGTGGACCCTCATCTTTTTTTTTAAGTGGGACATCCCGTTGTGAGAGAGATGCAAAAGTATAGAAAAAACTGCCAATCACAATACTTTTATATACTGCTCTTATTGTGTTTCATGTTTCGGCTCATGTGCAGAGCCATCATCAGGAAAAAGTTACCAAAGAAAAGTTGTCATATGAAATAATTTTATAGTTTAAAATTTTTATGTTCGTGTTGAGATCTCAATTTACATATCACAAAAATTTACAATCAGCCGAAATTGTTAATTATAAAATGTGTATGTAGAGCAACAGCACCTTTAAATGGAACTTCCTTAAATATTTAACGTGCTATTTTTCCACATACAAATATTTCGGCTCTTTTTGCATTTATGTGATATATATATATATATATAAGATATATATTTATAAGGTGTGGATGTTTTTGTAATGTGTGTAAGGTGTTCTAATGTGTGTACTTGTATTTAATGTATATATTTTGTTTTGTATGCGTATCGGTGTTTTTGTAAGGTGTGGATGTTCTTGTAAGGTGTGGATGTTTTTGTAAGGTGTGGATGTTCTTGTAAGGTGTGGATGTTTTTGTAAGGTGTGGATGTTTTTGTAAGGTGTGGATGCTTTTGTAAGGTGTGGATGCTATTGTAAGGTGTGGATGTTTTTGTAAGGTGTGTACGGTGTTCTAATGTGTGTACTTTTGTTTTTTGTTTTGCAATTATGTATAGTTTGTTTTGTATTGTTACTTTTATGTATACTATATGTCCATTTGTATTGTGTGTACTAGTGTAAGGACTACTGCCACCGGGTGAAAATATTTGTATTGTGTGTACTAGTGTAAGGACTACTGCCACCGGGTGAAAATATTTGTATTGTGTGTACTAGTGTAAGGACTACTGCCACCGGGTGAAAACATTTGTATTGTGTGTACTAGTGTAAGGACTACTGCCACCGGGTGAAAACATTTGTATTGTGTGTACTAGTGTAAGGACTACTGCCACCGGGTGAAAACATTTGTATTGTGTGTACTAGTGTAAGGACTACTGCCACCGGGTGAAAACATTTGTATTGTGTGTACTAGTGTAAGGACTACTGCCACCGGGTGAAAACATTTGTATTGTGTGTACTAGTGTAAGGACTACTGCCACCGGGTGAAAACATTTGTATTGTGTGCACTAGTGTAAGGACTACTGCCACCGGGTGAAAACATTTGTATTGTGTGCACTAGTGTAAGGACTACTGCCACCGGGTGAAAACATTTGTATTGTGTGTACTAGTGTAAGGACTACTGCCACCGGGTGAAAACATTTGTATTGTGTGTACTAGTGTAAGGACTACTGTCACCGGGTGAAAACATTTGTATTGTGTGTACTAGTGTAAGGACTACTGCCACCGGGTGAAAACATTTGTATTGTGTGTACTAGTGTAAGGACTACTGCCACCGGGTGAAAACCCAATTGCAGTAAATAATAATAATAATAATAATATATAAGTTGAGACTTCAGCAAGAACATAAATATTGTAAAATAGATACATTATTTTACTTGAAAACTTTTATTAGTTGCTGGTTGCCTGATGATGGATCTGTACATAAGTCGAAACATGTAGCACAATAAGACCAATATATATAAAAGTGTTATGATTGACAAGTGTTTTTCCCATTCTTGCTCACCTTATCTTCCTGCCATAACTTATGATATCGTTCAGGAACGAGGATCTTTGCTAATATGAAGTCAAATGCATTTATTAACAGAAGGACTGAGCACAGACAGTGTCTCTGAAACGTCTACAGGTTGTCCTATGTTGTGTGACGCCGTTTCCTTAACAGGTAACTAGAGACATCATGTCGTTAGCAGATAAATACCAAATTTCGGACCACATTTTGCCCTCATATTCAAGTATAACCTGCAGATGGAGGCAGTATTTCTCTCCGAAACTGTGAAAACCTTCCTCCAAATATCATGGCTTCACATCCATAGACAGCATGATGGTAAATATAAGGGTCAATTTGTTATTCAAACAAGAACAACGTGACAAACGGTTTTCTTCTTTGTATAATTATCCATTTCTCAGACTCACAGAATGTAATGAATTATTTGCTAATAAACTATAAATTTTCCTGTAGTGTTTACAAATCAACGAGGTGCACACGACAAGGTGGAGTGTCATCGAACATATATTTAACTTGGGATTGCGTTTATTATTAGGGATAATTCATTATATTTTCGGGAGTAAAGCGGCCGGAGCTTGAAGTTAACCTCACCTCCATCTACTGGCCAAGGTTAAGAATGAGTGGAACAATACCTGTGTTTCCCCTATGTCCCTTCATGGCGTGGACAGGAACGTCTGTTTTTATTAAACGACGCCCGCAGTAATACGCGGTCGTGGTCCAACTTAATTTGAGAAAATAAATCGGCTATTGCCTCGAGGGATTGAGCAAAACCAGGATAGTTCAATATAAATTTCAATTCAAAGTACTAGGTTTTTTTTTCAGAAAATATAACTGAATTTTTACATCTTAAACAATTACATAAAAATTTAACGTTTCGAAATAGGTAGGGTGTATTCGGGCGATGTTTAACTAGAAAACTCAGAACGATTTTACATTTTTTGCCCCAGCAATAAGAAAGACCGGAAGAAACAGGAGCAAAATTGCATCTGCAATAAACACATGAAGGAAATCAAGGAAAGGAAATGTAACCTCGAGTAGACTTAACAAAAGAATTAAACTACAACAAACAAAATAATTGTGCACCATATTATTTATATTACTTCTTTTCTGAAAGCATTATCAACTGAAGATGGCTTCATGGGTTGGAACCTGTCGTAATTTGCATGTTATTGTTTGAGACTGAACAAAAACCCTAGTGTTTTTCAATTGAACTTTCATTAAAAAAACACAAGGAGATGTCAGAAATGTATTTCATTGAGGTAAGACAATTTCTGAGCAGTGACTTGAATCCAGGATATCGAGAATACGATAAACCTTTGGTGTCCATTTGAACGCGGCGGACTACAGTAAAATATAGACTGTCTCAACCTGGTTGTCGACAAAACACCAAAGTCCTCAATCATACACATTTCCCGCTTTAGATTGCTTTTAATTTTCATTTTCCCTTAACAACACGAACCTAGATAAGGTTAAAAATTTGGTTTTTATTAACGAAATATGGCTGACATCTTGGGGACTCTTCAGCGGATTTGCAGTAAAAATTTTTTTTTCGTGCTGTTATTTGTGTTTTACGGCAGGTAGTATTCTCTGTTTTATTGCCGTTATCTGCTGCTTGCAGAATCTAGAGGACCGTGAAAACACAGCACATCAACGACACTTGGTGGGAGGTTCCGCACTGCCTGTTTGATTGCCATGCAGCAAATCTCTTTCTGTTGACTATGCTTGCCTAACTTCATCACAAAGTTCCCTATTACACTCGGGTCCGGTAAAGCATAAACACTGGTTAAAGTCGGCAGCCTGCTCCATCACCTTACACGTAATGCTCTTCTCCCATCTATTAACAGTAAAAACAGGCATAAATCGCAAAGGGACAGAGAGAGAGAGAGAGTGAGAGAGAGAGAGAGAGAGGGGGGCCTGTAGGAAGAAGGAAGGCCCAAGTAAGCCTAAAGTTTACAAATATTTTGAATGCGGGAGACAGTAAGATTAGGAGCAGTAGCTGGGCACGCAGGAGGAAAGAACCTGTGTTCATTCTATCCCTGACCCGACATTAATTTCTATATTGTAGATCAGCAATTTGAAAAGAAATCTCTTCCAATAGAAATAGAGCACGCTGTGTCTTTTATAGTGAAAACATTATCCTGTAAATGGCAGTAAGTATTCTCTTTTAAACATAATCTGATGTGGCGAAGTTATTTCATTTTAAAGTTGAAACTTAAGTAACCGAGCAAATTCATATCACATCACTTGATATCAACAAACGTGGTAAAGAGCTCTGTGTGCTCCCAAAGAGTGTATTTATGACTTTGCTCAAAACGCCCGCCATTTATCTCAGTGTAAGCTAATTCAATCAATTTCTTCAAACGTAAATTCTCTAAGATTAATTTAAATCTTTTTTTCGCCCTTCTACTAACTATTTCTTTCAAGTATTTTACTTTCAACAAGGTTATCCACCCAATACATTACATTATTTGTTATGTCTGCATTATTTTTCATTTCGTATTCACTTCATCTTCCTTAAGTCACAGAAATATTTCGAATCACATATTAAAAATTGTCAATCTGCAGGGTCGGCAACTTAAAATATATTTCATCATTGCTGCCATAATTCATACGGACTTTTTAAGGGGTTCCAATCTTGAGATATTCATTTCGATTACTCAGGTTTAGCTAATGTTGAAGACAGATCCATACACGAAGCGTTATACCAGAGAGTTCTTATAATGTTTTATTGAGGTGGATGAAAGGCTATAGAAGAGAGAGAAGGAGTTATTGTCATCTATCAAGATTGGAAGAGTAAGGACTAATACTGGGAAATAAGAGAGAGAGAGACAACGACTGTTTTTACGAAGTCTGAAACTTCTTATCTTAAAAGCACCATCGCGTGACATCCACCTTAAGAAAGTGTATTCACAGTTTTTTGGGTTATTCAAACACAGTTCGAAAGGCAGAAATGTAGCATCAAAGAGATGTGACGGATAGATCGTCGTGGCTTATCTAAAGCTAGGCACAGGCATACACGTTCCGGTGATTGCCTGGTTATAGAAAAAAATTTTTACCAAAATTTTTATACTACTTGTTTTTAGAACTTAATGTAGATGTCATATTATTGCGGAACAAGAACTGGACGTTTCCTACAGTACAATAAAACTAAAACACTCGAAAGCGCGACGGTTGTGAGATTGGTTGTTTTTGTCCCCAGTTAAAAAGTTTTTTTGACATATGTGCCTAAATCGGAAAGGTTCTTCTCCCACTACATTTTTCAGTGAATACGATATACGAGAGGTGTAACTGACGCAACAAAATGGCCGGCATATGACAGTTGTGACCGAGGGAACAAAATGGCCAGTATAGGACACTTGTAACTGAGTCAACAAAATGGCCGGTAGAGGACAGTTGTAACTGAGTCAACAAAATGGCCGGTAGAGGACAGTTGTAACTGTGTCAACAAAATGACCGGTAGAGGACAGTTGTTGCTAATAATAAAAAGACTGCTCTTTAAACGGTGACAATGAAACATCTCTTGACTCAGCCGGATATCGATCCAGGAACCCTCCGTTGTTCATCCGGTAGCTTAGTCACTACATCTGCTGAGATATCCCGGTTCAGAACCCTACAACCTCCTACAATATTACTGCAAGGCTAATGTTATTATCCTCTATAGAATTCCCAACGCGTCTTTGCTCTTGAGGGAGTGTGACTGCAGCTTCGCATGTGTAACGTAACTCCCTTTGCGTGTTACAGTCCCATTTATCGTTCTTTCTTCCACTTTGGTCTTTGAAACAGAGAAAAGAGAGGCACAAAAGGGAAATTTTATGGGAGCGGTGAATAATGAGACAAAATTACGTTTATTGTGGGTAAAACTAAGAAGTCACAAATGTAGCGTGTACTTGTTCTTCTGGTAAGTGGACTGAAATCGAGTGCAGGCGAAGTATTGCAAAGTGAAAAAGATGAAATAATGGGAATAGACAGATCAATGGAAAGAAGTCTAGGAATGTCATTGTTGTGGCCGGAGAAATTTTGACCTTAACATTGAGAAGGATGCATATAAAAATTGTAGTGTGTTGTGGAATCTGATTTGGATACCAGCTGGATACGTCCTTTGGACTGTGTTTGTCAAATAATGCTTACAAATTCAGCTCCCACCTCATGGTAAACTCACTGCGTTTTAATCACAAAAAAATTAAAACTTTATAGGAAAATAATCCCTTTTTATTGTGAGAATTATACCACAGATATGGAACACTCTGTGACCAAAAACTGGGGTCTGTTAATGCTGCAGTGTCTGATAGACACTACCGGAGCATTGCGACACTGTCATAGGAGGCGTAGGAATAGTGAAAATCCACAGTATGTATTTATCTCAATTCTAAAAGATTTGAGGTTCTTACAGCGGTGTGAATGGGGATAAACTGTACTGGGATATGACGCCGCGTGCATTGGTAAATAGTTACAATCTTTCGGGGGAACTTCTACTTCCATCTTCAGGGTGGTCTACGAAGACTCCTCTGACTACCCTGAAGATGGAACAGCATCTTAATCCAAAACGTATTTATCAATAGACACAGACAGGATTAGAATGTTTCGCCTATCCTGCTGTACACTGTTCTCTAAAACTGCTTACTTTCCTATATTTTTTTAAAACTGCTTTTTCCTGATTTCGTATTATACATTTTCCATGCAACTGCCCAGTACTCAAAACCTCCCATTCCAATCCGTAGCACAATATTTATTATTCACTGCTTGTAAGTGTTTCAGCCACAGGATGTAACCATATTCAAGGAGGTACAAACTTCGTAGACTTATACAGCTTATATTGCAAGTAGTCATATGTAAATAATAAAAATATACATATTAGTATATATCTACTAGTATATACAATGTTAATATATTGTAATATCAATCTAGAATTTTATATAATGTTAAACTTTGTTAAAATACAGTTTTAACATTACATATAATTATAGATTGACATAAATATATTAACACTTCTTATAGATAGACACCAGTATGTACATTGTTACCATTTACATATGACTACTTGCACTACATGCAGCACAAGTCTACTAAGTTTGTAGCTCTCTGAAGATGGCTACATCCTGTGGCCGAAATATGTTGGAGCAGTGAATAATAAACATTGCGCAATGAATTGGATGTGAAGGCTTGCATCTTCTATATCCTGAGGATGTCTATATCTGTGGAGCAACAACAACAAAAGAAAAGACAGTATATCCCAAAATTTCTTCCATATAGAACCCACTAAATTTGTTTTTCGTACCTTGATAAACTGCTACATACATAAAAATTTACAGAATAGAAAACAAGCCAAATTAACTCACGGAGATTATGCTATTATTGGCAGCTGACGGACAAATTTCCTACCGTATTTGAAGGAATATTTAAAATCTTTCGTGGTATTTTAAAACTTTTGTGTGCTTTGACCACGATTTCTTTCGGAATCCCTAAAAATGTTACGCGGAATCCTGGCTGAGAAACGCTGGATTAGACTATGAACTAGCAGAAAGAGGAATTAGGACTTAGCTTTCAGGGTATTTCTTCCCTTCTCCAACGCACCCAGACAGGCTTTTCAGGTCCATCAAACATCCTAAATAACGTGTATCGAAGTAAAGTACCTGGACTGAAGCCAAAATCTCACCGATATCTACTGTCGAGGTTGAGAATGCGTAGAATTATACCACCATTCACCAATACGTCTTTATCGAATGGTGAACTTCACTTTTAGCTTTTTTTTTCACCTACTTTCACTACTTTCTTCATAAAGTGACAGACCAAGGATGTGGCCATATGCAGTGTCTGTAAGAATCAGATTGTGTGTAATATCTCAGAATATTGCCTCCCACAGCTTGCTCTTGATGGATGTGTATAACGCAACTCGGCACTCAGCTGTCACTTCAGCTTAGGAACATTGATATTCAAATGCTTGCCGCGTGGTGCGGCAGACTGACATGGCCACTACTGTAACCAAGAAGTGATGCCAGCATTGTGATGCAAAATACAGCGTGTTTCATAAGTCCATCCGGGATTTAGAGGCTTGGCCTTGCAGTAGCAAACCCACATATAAGAGATAAAAGCATGCCAACGGATAGAGGAAATGTAAAAGTTTTGTTGTGACAGATGCGATGGCGTAGTTACCCGTTTCTCCGCTAGGAGGCAGTGGTGTGCAAACATGGCGTTTTCAGGTGAACAGAAAGCTTTATGTGTCCTGCTCTTACTCCCTACCTTACTCCGTGTGACTTTTTCCTGTGGGGTTACGTTAAAGATCGTGTTTACGTGCCTCCTTTACCAAGAGATTTACCGGAGCTTCGGCTAAGAATTGTGGATGCAGTTGCTACCATCGACGTTCATATGTTGGAACGTGTGTGGCAGGAGCTAGATTACAGGATTGACGTCTGTCGAGTCACCAAAGGGGGACATATTGAACATTCGTAAGATAGGTTCAAACCTTGGATATGTAATCTTTTCACTGACATGCTCTCATCCCCCGTGTGTGATTTGGCTCCTGAGCTACAGACCTCCGAAATCCCGGAGGGATTTATGAAACACCCTGTACAAAGATTCTCCTAACTTTATCTACCTCAGCTTCACATGAGGTGCCCCCCCCTTCACTAATTTCATTTGGTAAGCTATACGAATGTACTTCTGTAGTCCACAGGACTGACATTGGACTGGAGGCATGCAGTCGAAGACCAACAAGTATAGGGGTGTAAAGACCGTGAAGATGGAAGAGGCGAAGTTCCCTGACACATTTGTAACTCTTTGACAGCAGACACGGCAATATCTTTAGTGTCTTCAGTTACAAAATATTAGCTCCTGTGATTCAATTTTCACATTATTATCACCGTGCATCTTTACAAATTAAATTAAACTAAATTAAACCAACTGATGCACAAATTGAATTACTTATTGTAGCGTCTCTATTATATGCCCCTACATATGTTTCGGACCTTGGTCCATCTTCAGGGGGTCTTGTCTATAAAAGCTACTACCTCAAATATATGTTTTTATATGTCATACATCACTCCTTATATCACTATTGTGTCTTTTAACTTATATAATTTAGTTTAATGTGTTACAATCAAAATACTTTTACCACAATGGTGATATAAGGAGTGATGTATGACATATAAACAAATATATTTGAGGTAGTAGTTTTTATAGACAAGACCCCCTGATGATGGACCAAGGTCCGAAACATATGTAGGGGCTTATAATAGAGACGGTACAATAAAGGTAGTTCAATTAGTGCATCAGTTGGTTTAATTTATTTTAATTCCTGTGATTCAAATTAACCATTATATCAAATTACCTCCTTATAGCGAGGGAACATAAAAATTTATAATAGATAATCCAGAAAATTTGTGTTAATCGCATATCCTAGCAACGGCGCTATATTAAAGCGTAATACAATTATTTTAGCGGGGTTTTTCTGTGTCCTGACAGAGACGCTAGAATCAGTTTTTTTTTCCAAAACCTCGGTTTGCTAGAAACACATAGCATATTCAGCAAAGAAATTGATTTTGTCTCAGATACAAGAAACATCAAAATTAAAACTCTTTAAAATATTTCGTGAAAAGAAAAACTTTGTCCTTACAGATTTTGCGCCTATTATATTGTGTCAATGGTAATAAACATATTATTTTACGGCAGTCTTAGTACTAAAATAGTTTTTTGTACGTTTAACAATAACACACGTCACAAGTTTCGGCATGATGAAGCCATCTCAAAGCCTTATATTTTAAAAATCACTATTAATGCAATGTAATATAAACCATGATAAAAATAAAGCCGTAATAAATTTGGAAACTGTAAAAGCAATCACAAGCTTTTTGAGGTTATGTAAATGTAATGACATATAGAAATTTTCTTAATAAAGTACTATACAGTACAGATTTTTTTCTTTAGAATACATTTAACAGTAACAATACACTTAATAATGGGAATGACTACAGTAATACACTGAGTCAAACCGCATAAAGTAGCAATTCTTGATTTAGTGCGGCATTTTAGATAATCATTTTTCTGCGTTGAGAAATGTATACAACCTTAAAATCATATGATTTATTTTAGATTCATTCGTTTTATTCTTTTATGATAGGTTAAAGTTCAATTTCTGTCAGTGCCTTGAAGATATAAGGCTTTTAACATTTATGTTGATATATCATTTTGCTTAGTCACAAGCGCCTAAATATTATAAACCCTTTCCTCCAGCAAACCCCATCCTTATAAAGGCTATTCAAACTGGCATTTTGACCCGATAATAACAGATATTTTCATGCGATTTTTATCATATACATAAATGTAGAACAATGCAATTCTATTTTTGATGCTATTCTTTCCAGTTTACATCAGTTGTATAAAAATTTAAAGAATAGATGGATGAAACTTCGAGAACAAAACTAACTCAGAAATTTGAGAGGAGGCCTCCTTTGTAACTACGTAGCACCCCTGCGCCACTAATTACACAGCAGGGAAATGTCTTAAATTTGTTGTGTACAGTGTTTCTTGAACCTTGATATTTTAAACATTACTTTTTGTGGTGCTACAACCGAAATCGGGCCTAAGCCGCTTCATTTTTGAGGTTTCTAGATCATACACAGACACACACACACACACACCCGGTGTGATCAGCTCGTCGCAGAGGCCGCTACCTACACAACACACAACAAACACAATAGACGAACATCCATGTAATCAGCGGGATTCGAACACACATTCAACCAAAACTTTTTTAATATGGATGGTTTAATGCAACATGTTTCGGCTTAACATAAAGCCACAATCAGGCAAGTAAGACACAAAACAAATTATTATGTATTAAATTAAGTTATAGACCAACTGATGCACTTTTTAAAGCACTTTTTAAGTAGCTTTATTAAAAATGTTAAAATAGTACCCCTACACGTGTTTCGATCCTAGGATCATCGTCAGGGGTTTTTTTGCTAAAAGCTACGTCACTTCAATCACATGGTTTAAAATATTCCATTGGCACTATAAAACAAATGTTAAAATCTTATAAAAAGGTTTGTTAAAAAGTTATAAAATTATAAAAACACTGTAGATGTTAGAATTGCGGAACTGCTGGCTTGTGGTATTGTGGTATTATAAGCATGTGAAATGTTTTCGCGTGGTTAGCGAAGTGTACTGTGTACTGTGTGCTGACGAGTCCTACGGTGGAATGTCACCGTAGTACTCGTCAGCTGTGTATTATACTATTTCACATAATCCATATGTATGGTTGGGTTTCCAACTTCATAAAAATATATGATAATCTGATATCAGTAGTTTAAAAATTCTGTTATATCCAATAAGTGCAATGGAATAAGAAGTTTAAAAATATGGCATTAAAATAATTAAGATCAAAATAGTATGACAGTACTTCAGGATGTGAGATCAAGTTTTCTTTTAGATATTGAGTCTTGGGGCGACATTTCATGCTCACAATCCTTAACATGTGTGCTGTTGATTGAAGGAAAGTTTAAGACGTCATTACTCCCTATTTTCTTATATTCTGACCTCTGTTCTACGTGAAATTATGTCAGCAAATGTGCACAACAGCTGCATCCCCCCTTATATGTTAAAGTGTAGGTCTCTATGCACTAGCGTTGCTTAGGAAGTTAACACATCATGGGTCAGTAATAGCGAGCTCTTTGGTGTGGAAGAATAACAGACACACATGACAAAATATTATGTAACCTATATCTACATCGGGGCCTCGGTAGCTCAGTCGGTACAGAGACTAGGCTACGGGATCGACGGACCGGATTTCGTATTCCCGCAGAACCAAGAGATATTTTTCAATTCCGAAACGTCCAGACCGACTCTGAGGCTCACCCAATCTTTCCTCCAATGAGTAGCGGCCTCCGCTCTCGAGGATAAAGCGGTAGGGGCGTGACGTTCACTGGGAAACATCCATCTAGCCCCGACATCAAGGCTGTGGGGAGCTATACCTCTACGCCTCCCTCTTTACCTTCATGGAATGTAAGGGAAACACTTTAACTTTACATACACAATATTTTGCGAATTTAAAACACATTGCCAGCTCTGTAAAACAAAATAAAATTTACACAGCCTTAAGTCACACAGGGAATTCTAATCCAACTATCCTGAACTCGGGTTACATGCATTACACGCATGATATATTCTACACTTTGCCATGTAAAGGGCGAAAATAACTCGAAACTTATAATTTTCTTTCCTTCAGAATTGTTTTGCTCAAGAAAATAACACAGTTGGTTCACATATAAATGAACAGAAATCCATAACTTCAGTATAAGTGTAATTGTAGATAAAAAAAAATGACACGTTAAAAAGGCTACGTAAATTTTCGATTTGACACCCTGTATATAGGCCCACTGTATATCGACTTAGTAAGGGCAATATCGTCATTGTGAAAAAAGCAGCAAAGAAGTCAGTACTGTACTGGCGTTCGCCTGTTAGACCGTCTCTCTGTACTTAAAATAACACAATTATTATGTCGGTGAGGCTATGATTACGAAACTCACTCTAACGCGTCAGCGAACTTTACAAAACATTACTGAAATTCACCAAAAACTTCAGGTTAGAAGCGCAAATAATCACTAATTAGTTACTCTACTACAAAGGTATTCCATTATTCGATTAAAACGCTGAAAACGCCAATTTGTTGTCGGTTATACCGTACTTGTATCAGAACCTTACATGGTTGTTCCTGAGTGCATTGTGGGGTCTAAATGCAATGTAAGTCTCAAATTAAGGCTTTAACTGTGTTCAAAGTAAACCATAGTTGAATGTATGAAGCCTGAAGCTAATATAAAAGTATTTAAAATTTAGCTTCTACCTTACAGAAAACATATTTTGTCTTCATAAGAAAGATGAGATTGTTAGTTGTGCTGCTCTTCATTCTGAAATCCATGCGAAACAAAAGTACCGTCCGTGGAAAAAGTGCAGCTTTTTTGAGAGATACACAGAGTACGAATAAAATTTAATTCTTAAGAAGCTATAATGTTTGATTTTAAAACTCTGTTTTTTTCTTCAATTCACAGTACTCATCCCAGATACTTTATAATACAATATCACTTTGAACAGTCCTATATGTTTCGACTGCCAAGGGATCATCATCAGGGAATCAAAATCAAAACAACACCGCACAAAACAAACAACTTTTGCATAGATTAGAAAAGTGTAAAAAATTCAAACGTTTAAATTTTGGGCGATTCTTTGTAGTGTAGTTGTATAATGGATCCTAGAATACAGAATCTCGGAGGTAGCCTACGCACTTAACGAACGATAACACAGTACTGTGTTATATTTCGTTAAGTGCGTAGTATGTTGGTCTGAGTGTTGTGGGGTGATTATCGGCAGTGCACGGAATGAACAATGTAAAGTTTGGTTTTTTCCTAAACTCGTTACATAATTGTTTGGAACTTACGCATTAATTTCTTCACACCCGTCACTCCGTAAGTAATAATCAACTTTATGTTTAAATGTGGTTACTTTCGTTAATCTCAGTACCGATTTAATTAACGATGCGCAATTTACACGTGTATTATGTACAGCTGCGCCCAAAGATTCTTCATGCTGTGCTTAAGGATGGCGTATGATGTTAAGCAAAGGAGCGATGTGAACTGCCGATCAAAATATTCTTCTTTACTTGGATATTTAAAATTATTTTTATCACTTAGAGGGACATTACCAAGAGTTTATGCTACCTGATTTAATATAAGGAAATATGCGTGTTGCAGACACGCTTATAGTTGCGGTTTGCATGTGGTTTTTGTAAAAAAGTGACTTTCTTCTTAAATAAAAAAATGATGGGTCTTTGTAATATAATTATTGGCCGTGCTGTGGCTCAGGCGGTTAATACCGGACATTATTGGTCGTGCTGTGGCTCAGGCGGTTAATACCGGACATTATTGGTCGTGCTGTGGCTCAGGCGGTTAATACCGGACATTATTGGTCGTGCTGTGGCTCAGGCGGTTAATACCGGACAGTGTTGGCCGTGCTATGGCTCAGGCGGTTAATACCGGACAGTGTTGGCCGTGCTATGGCTCAGGCGATTAATACCGGACATTATTGGTCGTGCTATGGCTCAGGCGGTTAATACCGGACATTATTGGTCGTGCCGTAGCTCAGGCGGTTAATACCGGACAGTGTTGGCCGTGCTATGGCTCAGGCGGTTAATACCGGACATTATTGGTCGTGCCGTAGCTCAGGCGGTTAATACCGGACAGTGTTGGCCGTGCTATGGCTCAGGCGGTTAATACCGGACATTATTGGTCGTGCCGTAGCTCAGGCGGTTAATACCGGACATTATTGGTCGTGCTATGGCTCAGGCGGTTAATACCGGACATTATTGGTCGTGCCGTAGCTCAGGCGGTTAATACCGGACAGTGTTGGCCGTGCTATGGCTCAGGCGGTTAATACCGGACAGTGTTGGCCGTGCTATGGCTCAGGCGGTTAATACCGGACAGTGTTGGCCGTGCTATGGCTCAGGCGGTTAATACCGGACATTATTGGTCGTGCCGTAGCTCAGGCGGTTAATACCGGACAGTGTTGGCCGTGCTATGGCTCAGGCGGTTAATACCGGACATTATTGGTCGTGCCGTAGCTCAGGCGGTTAATTACCGGACAGTGTTGGCCGTGCTATGGCTCAGGCGGTTAATACCGGACATTATTGGTCGTGCCGTAGCTCAGGCGGTTAATTACCGGACAGTGTTGGCCGTGCTATGGCTCAGGCGGTTAATTATCGGACAGTGTTGGCCGTGCTATGGCTCAGGTGGTTAATTACCGGACAGTATTGGTTGTGCCGTTGCTTAGGCGGTAAATTACCGGACAGTATTGGCCGTGCTGTGGCTCAGGCGGTTAATTACCGGACAGTGTTGGCCGTGCTATGGCTCAGGCGGTTAATTACCGGACAGTATTGGTTGTGCCGTTGCTCAGGCGGTAAATTACCGGACAGTATTGGCCGTGCTGTGGCTCAGGCGGTTAATTACCGAACAGTATTGGTTGTGCCGTTGCTCAGGCGGTAAATTACCGGACAGTATTGGCCGTGCCATGGCTCAGGCGGTTAATTACCGGACAGTATTGGTTGTGCCGTTGCTCAGGCGGTAAATTACCGGACAGTATTGGCCGTGCCATGGCTCAGGCGGTTAATTACCGGACAGTATTGGTTGTGCCGTTGCTCAGGCGGTAAATTACCGGAACGTATTGGCCGTGCTGTGGCTCAGGCGGTTAATTACCGGACAGTATTAATTGTGCCGTTGCTCAGGCGGTAAATTACCGGACAGTATTGGCCGTGCTATGGCTTAGGCGGTTAATTACCGGACAGTATTGGTTGTGCCGTTGCTCAGGCGGTAAATTACCGGACAGTATTGGCCGTGCTATGGCTCAGGCGGTTAGTTACCGGACAATATTGGTTGTGCTGTTGCTCAGGCGGTAAATTACCGGAACGTATTGGCCGTGCTGTGGCTCAGGCCGTTAATTACCGGACAGTATTGATTGTGCCGTTGCTCAGGCGGTAAATTACCGGATAGTATTGGCCGTGCTGTGGCTCAGGCGGTTAATTACCGGACAGTATTGGTTGTGCCGTTGCTCAGGCGGTAAATTACCGGACAATATTGGCCGTGCTGTGACTCAGGCGGTTATAAAGGTTATATTTAATATTCTGCACAGCAAAAGAGGCGATACATACTATACTAATACTTTTAACTTGGCAACCACACGAAGGCTGTAATCATGCGAACTAAGAATAATTAAAGTAATTAATTAAGGCCACGACAAGTCTTCCTTTATATCAGGCCAGAGCACTTATTACATTAACGGGCAACTATTCAGTTTTAGTGGATAATTAGGCAAACTGTAGAAAGAACAGCACCATACACTACACAGAAATTATAAGTCGATATTAATGCCTCAATTTCGATGTCATTACACGTAATAGATTGAAGTTAAATGGGTCTATAAATAAATATGTGTTGTGTAAGCAAGAAATCACACTCATGTTTTAATACAGAAAGAGGAGAAGCAGCCTCTTTTAAAATCAGTATAAATAGTCAAAGTTGTCTTGTGCGTGGTATGATGGGTAGACATATGTACGTGGTATGATGGGTAGACACATGTGCGTGGTATGATGGGTAGACACATGTACGTGGTATGATGGGTAGACACATGTACGTGGTATGATGGGTAGACACATGTACATAGTATGATGGGTAGACACATGTACGTGGTATGATGGGTAGACACATGTACGTGGTATGATGGGTAGACACATGTACATAGTATGATGGGTAGACACATGTACGTGGTATGATGGGTAGACACATGTACGTGGTATGATGGGTAGACACATGTACATGGTATGATGGGTAGACACATGTACGTGGTATGATGGGTAGACACATGTACGTGGTATGATGGGTAGACACATGTACGTGGTATGATGGGTAGACACATGTACGTGGTATGATGGGTAGACACATGTACATAGTATGATGGGTAGACACATGTACGTGGTATGATGGGTAGACACATGTACGTGGTATGATGGGTAGACCATGTACGTGGTATGATGGGTAGACACATGTACGTGGTATGATGGGTAGACACATGTACGTGGTATGATGGGTAGACACATGTACGTGGTATGATGGGTAGACACATGTACGTGGTATGATGGGTAGACACATGTACGTGGTATGATGGGTAGACACATGTACGTGGTATGATGGGTAGACACATGTACGTGGTATGATGGGTAGACACATGTACGTGGTATGATGGGTAGACACATGTACGTGGTATGATGGGTAGACACATGTGCGTGGTATGATGGGTAGACACATGTACGTGGTATGATGGGTAGACACATGTACGTGGTATGATGGGTAGACACATGTACATAGTATGATGGGTAGACACATGTACGTGGTATGATGGGTAGACACATGTACGTGGTATGATGGGTAGACACATGTACATAGTATGATGGGTAGACACATGTACGTGGTATGATGGGTAGACACATGTACGTGGTATGATGGGTAGACATAAGTACGTGGTATGATGGGTAGACATATGTACGTGGTATGATGGGTAGACATATGTACGTGGTATGATGGGTAGACATATGTACGTGGTATGATGGGTAGACATATGTACCCTGCGCTTTTGAAAAGAAATGCATTCAAAATAACCGTTAATTTGTAGAAATGGCTAAAGTACTTTTTGTAAAACTAATATCAAATTTTATGAAAACCTGTTTAGCGGTTTTGGAGTTGCTACATAAGTAGACATGGACAGAAAGAACTGTTTTATAATGGCTCTGTGTTAATGCAAAAGCTACAGGAGCGACATTCTCTTTAAGGCAGATATTTCAGAAGTAAAGAGTATTGTGGTCCACCGAGTCTATATTCCCTTCTAATTTGGCATGCTCACTTTTGTCACCCCTGATTTATATATGAGGATTGGCGGGCTAGTCTATGCGGCAAGTGCTCTCTTTAATTCTTCTCTTAATCCCTTTTGACGTTTTCTTCGTAATTTGTATTCTTTCATTCTTTCTGGTGCCACTCTTCATTTCTGAATGTTTTGCATCTTTTGTATTTATAATCCTTACTTATTTGTTTGCTCTCCCTTGACCTTCAGTGCATTCTTCATTTCTTTGTTTCTTTTTTCTTTCCTCTAAATTTTTCCTTAGATGTGTGAGAGAGAGATAGAACAAGTGATTTCCAAATATGCATATTTCTGTGTACCATAGGCCAAATGTGAGCAGTAAGGTACTGTGTGCTGAGTTCAAAACAAACAATGTTTGGAAATCGGAGTACACAGAGTTGCCAAGAGTTTATATGTTAATTTTCCTTCATTTTATTTCTTGAATTTCAGAAATTACCACTACTGAAGGGCGCACGTGTTCATTACCGATTTAATGTGGTAACACCAGTTTTAAATTGGAATGCCCAGAAAGATAAGAAATCCAGGAAGATCAGCTTACGTCATGACAGACAATTAGTACTAGTTATACATAAGTTATAAATGGAACCGAATGTGAAGATCAATTGAACCCCTTGTTGCCCAGTATAAATAAATATGCTGCTATTTCTAACATTAAAAATTATGTAATTTATCCATTATATGTGTTTATGTGTTCCGTACGATTGTGACAACAAACGAAAATTTATTTACTTATAAGATTATTCACTGTCTGGTCCCCCTAATTGAAGCTCTTTCTATTCTCCCAGCAGTGAGAACACTATTATTATACAGAATATTTCAAATATGTATGTATGTTTTATTAGCCTATTTACCAACAAGTAATGTTCAGAAGTATTAATTCACTGCTCTGATGCTTTTCCTTAATCTTTCAAATGTTCAAAATATCCATCACCCCAGCAGAGTCAATGTGCTGTTGACAACATCGCCCATCAGCTTGGTATTCTTTTTTGCATTTTTTGTAATAAAATTGTCACAAAATAAGTTTCAGTTTTGTGTCTCAGAGTCTGCAGTTTCCTTCGGAATAACACACAAGTAAAAGGTATAATAGGTGATAAGGGCGGATATACTGTCATTCCCCCACGCCCAATCCATCTTCTAGGAAAATGGATATTGAGAAAAAAAATGAAGTAAGAAGAGACTCTCTTTCACCAAAATGTGCGAAACCCAATCATAAAATTCCATCCAGCCTTCTGGATCATTCTCATTCTTTGCATGGAACAATCTTAGTACTTCATCTTATAATTCTGAAGTTGAAAAGTGACATAAACACTGCTATTAGGGACACCAATATCAGGGGAACACTGCCTTACAAACTTGTTTGGAGATTGCTTGAAAGCCTGCAGCATTTGAGCAACATTTGCCTTGTTAGTTGAAGTGTGACCTCTTCAAATGAGTCCTTGTTGATATTCTTCACCCCTCCTTGAGTCTCAAAATTACCAACTAAAGTTGCAACTGTGTAACGTGATGGTGGTGGCCACATTCATTTCTCCAACTTCTCTTTAACTCAAACATATTCTCGGTTTTCAATTAACACTTAAGAATCCACTTACATTGCTCAAAGGCTAATTTCTTTGACACAGGATACTACCATTTACTGGAGTACACCCGTAGTAAGTGCGACGCTCATTTGTCGTCTAGCAATATTCTAATTAATTGCTGCATAATACACTCACTCTGTCTCTATTTCTGTCTGCTCACACAAGTTCAAATAGTTTATAAATTACACTAAATTCAAAATTATGGTGTTGGTATGCAATTCATACCAAATATCTCCATTATCGTAAAATGTCTGAAATTTTCGAAGCATAGACACACAGACAAGCACGAGTCCAAATATGCACTGATAACACGTTCACAATACAATCCTGAAGAAGTCTTATACAGTATAACATCATTAATATAGCGTGAAAATATAAGGAAACTACTAAATTTTCAGTAAAAGTTTCTCCTACAAAATAAGAAATTTTGAAAAATTTTTATAATCCAACTGCGCTTTGTGTTTGATGTAAGTGAAATGATTTTCCTTAATTATGTTATCCGAAGTCCCTAGAAAAACTATTCTTAATTGAATGCTCTTGTCACACTCAAGAATACGCTAAAATAACCGGTGAATTTTTAACCTAAATTGTGTCCAATGCAGAAAATTGTTCTGAATCCGCAGTCTTTAATTTGCTCGTCTAACCGTTAATTTCGCAAATGATCCTGCCACAGCTAAACTGCCTCTGTGATGCAAGAACAGCAAAATTATATGATATTTAAATACCAAAATGAAATCAGGATTTTACAACAAAACAAAAATATTTTTATGGAAGTACTTCTGAGAGATGTATATAAGATTTGTCTTTGTAATTGAACTATATTTTTTGTTCTCCTTAGGCTCGTTCGAAAAATTGCGAAAAGTGGATAGTTGGCTTCATTAATATCTGTCCATACGCACAGAACAATTCGGCTCCTACTGGACGGATTTTTATGAATTTTTATATTTTAGGATTTTTCGAAAATCCGGAGAGAAAATTAAAATTAAATTAAAATGTGACAGGAATAGCGGTTACTGACATGAAGAGTTATTTAGATTTATGTTATCTTGTTAAATTCTCCTTAGAAGTAGAAATACTCATAAAACGTGTTAGAGAAAATCAAAAGATATGTTTCATCTGTAATAACTCTTTACCGAAAAGTGTTACCTTTTATGAGATAATGTGGAAAAATACAATAGAGCCAGACAGATCACAGATGACAATATAATAAGACGCATGAACTTTGCGTGCCGGATAACTAAGGCTACAGACACACGCTCAGAATATGTAATACTTATTGCATATCGCTAGCAAGATAGTTTATGCGAAGGCGCCACGATGTTAAGTTATAATTGCATTGCCGGTCTTGTTCACTGTTAGTGCTTTTCCTGTCCTTTATTTTGTTTTTAATGACGTGAGTGCCTTTAGATCTTGAACGTGCCACAGTGTTTGACGTTCTTTTTTCTGTCACGCAGAAATGACAGCTTGTTTGTTTTCCAGACGTTTAGCACCAGACACAATTACCTTCTTCTTTATTATGAATCATATTTAGTGAAATTAGACGTGAAATTATTTGTCTTTGTTTTTTATAATTTTCTTATAATAATTTGTTTTCGTAGATGTTCATTTTTATAATTCAGTTTCTCTGTCCACAATTCTCCTCCTTTACATTTCCATATTTATCTTTTTTCTACTTCTACATGTTCTCCTTTTTCTATTTTAATAGTTCCTCCTTATATTTATGCAGGATTCAATTTTCTTTTATTTCCCAGGTTTAATTTCTTTTAATACCTTCTTTTTCAATCTTCCTACTGACATATAGTTTGATTTTTCTGTTTCAGAGAATATGTTCCTCTTATTTTACGTAGTTTATTGTTTCTCTAATTCTATGCTTCTCCTTTTCTCTATTTCCACAGATTCTCGCTTTCTTACCCCATTATTGTCAGTCAGTTTAGCCCCTTCTTTTAAAATTTTATTCTTTTTAACCTGGCTGAGCCCAATAAATTCTCTATTTTAAGCACTTGTCCTGAAAATCAAATTTTCCTAAACCATGCACGAATATCGTCCTTTTTCTTCATTCTCAGGTAATATTATTTGACACATATTCAAAAAGTAAATAAAAAATGAGTATATTCACTTGTGCCATATTCTACTTGCAATACATCCGTGAATCGTTTATATATGTCGGCACAACCAGCCCAAACCCAAAGATGCCCAATGTAAATACATCAAATTAAAATGCGCCTATTTATCTACAACAAACAAATAAAAACCAAAACAGTACTTACAGAAGCATAGTAGAAACAACTTACAATCACAATAAATCAAAACAATCTCAATGACAAATTAAAGAGCAGCTCTACACAGCTCAAAGGACACTTGGTAGTGCTGTGTCGATACAAACACACACTCAGACCGTAACACTACCAAGGACTGCAACAACTCTTGCCGAAACGAAATTTTGATGTACGAGCCGAAACAGAATTTAGATGCTCATCCCTCAAAGCCAGTTTGTTGAGTCCTTAAGAAAAATACACCACTTATCAGGTAAACTCTGGTTGCATCCCAAAAGTGAAAGGTAGGGGAGGAAAGGAAAGAAAGGAACAGTCCAACTAAAGGTTGATCAAGGGTGTAGGGTATCGTGCGGTGGATCTCCTTGGAATGTAGAGACTATGTCACGGCACACACATCATTTATCTTCGATCTTCCATTACCCCCTCTCCCAAATTCCCAAAATCCAAGACTAAACATTACAGTTCATTTCCTTCAAAATTACCTTCCTCCCTTCCTTCCGTTACAATAGGTTATTACCTAACCACAGGATAGCCAGTTTCTGGAACCCGCTACAATATCCGTGCAGAAACGTAGGAAGGGAAATGTGTCACATATCGAAAAGCGTCTAGAAGCAATAGACTCTGTAATAACATACTATTTGTATTTTTTCCACGAAGGCATCAAATGAAGTCTCCTATTTGCTATTAACATTGTCACCATAAGGTCTGTATTTCAGCGCTTTAGAAACAGCTTGTGTTCCCTACGGAATTAAGTAGATTTACAGCAATTACACATTTCGCCATGTCATTGCGCAATCATACGATAAGTTACATGTCGCAGGATTCGCAAGTTTATATTGCGCCTGGATTTATGTTACCTGCGATCAGAAAGAGTTTGAATGAGCGGCTCAGTGCTGTACATTTGTAGAACCTTAGTTTGTTTATTGCGTCGAAAAAATGTCTTAAACTCTATAAGACAACACTTAAAGAAGGCAGCAGAAAATTACATAACTTCAATCGTCATAATTTCTCCTCTTCAGACACTATGAGTATGTTAATAAGTAACAAAGAGAATTAAATATCTTGCATTAAAAAGGGGAGCGTGAACTGGAATGATCTGGCTAAGAAAAGGGACCAAAAAAGGCTATTGTAAATGCCATAACGAACCTTCGAATTTCGTGGGATCCAAAACATTTCTTGACTAGTTTATCAACTTTAGCTTTCAAACACGGACTTTCCTCGATTGAATTAGTTAGCGAATCAAGGAGAATGACATGGGAGAGAAGAGAATGATAGTCGGAATATCTGGTGAGGAGTTTAGGTACTGAGTGTAGCGGTGAAGTGGTTAAAAAGAAGACTGGGTAATGTAGATGTCGGTAAAGTAGGTAGCGATAAGACTGGCAATGTTGGTGCGGGTGAGGTGGTTAGCGAGAAGACTGGGTAATATAAGTGTCGATGAAGTGGGTATCGAGAAGATTGGGTAATATATATGTCGATGAAGTGGTTAGCGAAAAGACTGGCTAATATAAGTGTCGATAAAGTGGGTAGCGAGAAGATTGGGTAACATATGTGTCGATGAAGTGGGTAGCGAGAAGATTGGGTAATATATATGTCGATGAAGTGGGTAGCGAGAAGATTGGGTAACATATGTGTCGATGAAGTGGGTAGCGAGAAAACTGGGTAATATATATTTCGATGAAGTGAGTAGCGAGAAGGTTGGGTAATATATGTGTCGATGAAGTGGGTATCGAGAAGATTGTGTAATATATGTGTCGATGAAGTGGGTAGCGAGAAGGTTGGGTAATATATGTTTCGATGAAGTGGGTAGGGAGAAGATTGTGTAATATATGTGTCGATGAAGTTGGTAGCGAGAATACTGGGTAATATATGTGTCGATGAAGTGGGTAGCGAGAAGATTGGGTAAAATATGTGTCGATGAAGTGGGTAGCGAGAAGACTGGTAATATATATGTCGATGAAGTTAGTAGCGAGAAGATTGTGTAATATATGTGTCGATGGAGTGGGTAGCGAGAAGATTGTGTAATATATGTTTCGATGAAGTTTGTAGCGAGAAGGTTGGGTAATATATGTGTCGATGAAGTGGGTAGCGAGAAGATTGGGTAAAATATGTGTCGATGAAGTGGGTAGCGAGAAGACTGGGTAATATATATGTCGATGAAGTTGGTAGCGAGAAGATTGTGTAATATATGTGTCGATGAAGTGGGTAGCGAGAAGACAATGTAATTTAGGTTTCGGTGATGTGGGCAGGGAGGAGATTGGGTAACGTAGATAGCGGTGAAGTGGGTAGCGCAGAGATTAATCCTCCAAGTGCAGAGACACACATCCCGACAGCCGCTGTAATTAACTCGGCACCACCCTACAAGAATAAAGAAACAAATTCCAAATTGCTGCAAAGTGCCAATCAGAAATGAGGGGAATGAAAGAAACATTTCGGGTAAGAGAAATAATATTGTATGGGAAGAAGGAGAAAAGAGTAAAGTTTAGAGAAAAAGAACAGCCGTGATGATGTGCGCAGCTGAAAAGCAGATGTTCCATGAATAATAAAGTTCAAAATATTCTGAAAAAAAAACAGCTTTTATAAAATTGATTTATTCTCTTGGAATGTGCCTCTATAGAGAATAAGAAACCGTCAATTAGTGTATTCGTTGATTCGGACGAGATTTGAACCAGGTATCTTCCAAATGCAAATCCAGTGAATTACCAATACGCCAAAATTTCATATCACATTTAGTATCATATTATAAACATAGCTGTATCTTATAACCTCTCACACTTCTACGTTTCATATTCAGAGATATCTTGATCTACATATGGACCGCAGGAAATAGTTACAAGAACAAGTATAATATTTAAGTTCGCAATATTTACCCGTTCAGTACTAAAGTTGCATTATGCTAGTGACAAGTGAGAGTCGTCCCTTTATTATAACCGAGTTTGACTGTAAGCTAATGAATAAACATTTACCGAATGCGACAAAGATTAACCTAATAACTTGAAATTCTTGAACGATGTGATGTACAAAGCATCTTAAGCTTGTTAAAGCTGATAAGACAAACAGACTCAACTAATTTCCTCATCAGACTTTGCTAAGTTTCCGGCATTTAACAAGACAACAGTCTGTTGACTTTCAGAAGGAAATAGAACACTTTGTGCAATTCCAGGAACTTACTAATTGCAGCGCTAAGTCTGGACTTGTGAAGAGCTAGACACTTAGTGTAAACTCTCAACGTACACTTCCCAAAAGCTGCTTCAGGTAACGGGTAATATTTACTGTTTAAGTTGTTTTATTTTGAAGGCAACGTACAAAATAGAGGACAGGCATGTGAAGCACACTTTCTTTTGCCTACATAAACTTCTCAGACACTAGGTGAAATTCGTTGGGCCTTTCAGTTTAGCAGGAGCAGTTGTCAGCCTAAATTCACACACATATACATACACACGAATATGCGAACTGCTTAAACTTTTGTTGTCAGTTGAGATTTCTGTTTCTCAGTACTGCAAGCAGAGAAATGGCACACCCTGAAACGCGCGAAAACTGCCCATAGTACTTCATACAAAGCAGTAAATTAAAACTGATTGCAGAGTGTACTTTATTTGAGAGTATAGTTTTAATACACGGACGTAAATTATACGGCTTCCTACAAACGGCATATCATTACTGAATAATATACAGAATGTCCTGGCATTCTTTGGACAAATAGAATGAATTTCTAGAGAACGTCAGTAGGAAATCTCAGCAGCACGAATGTCCTTCATACCGGCATAATATGAGAAAATTACCGTGAGGAATATACGTGTAATAAATATTGAAAAAAAAACACAGTAAATTGGTGTTAAATTTGAGGTCCTGTTAAAGCTGAATAGAAATATTAGTGACTTCTAATGTGACGCCTTGGAGTCTGGTAGCTACCTATCGAAGTACACAGTGCTACAAACTAAAGTCCGTTAAATTTCACATTGTTGACACCGTGCATCTTCGTCATATTGTATATCAGTTGGTCTGAAACTTAATTTAAAGGTCGTTAATTTTCAACATTACCGTTTTGCGTGTGCCTATGTTTATTTAGCGACGCCTTATTAGGTTTGGAGTCTTAAATGTCGTGTGAAACAATGATTACTAAATGTGATAGGAGGGAAAATTTTAACAAAATATCATACTACACTATTAGCCTATTAAAGCTTAGTGGCATTTATTCGTACCATTTGCTGTAACATTAAGATTTGTTGCATTATGAAATGCTACATATTTATGTTTTTAGAATAAAGTACATGTGTCTCGTAAGTTACTCAAATTCCGACAAATTGCGTAAATAATAAAATACCTGGTTTTTATAATGGAAAGAAGTATCTTTTTATGTTAGCTAAAAACTGAAATTTTATACGAAATTCAGGTAAATGTCACCCTTCGAAGGGTTAGGAACTATTTCTTACCCTTGCTTAGAAGTACTGTGGATAAGAGAGTAACGCTATCTGCGGGAGAATCGTTGAAGCCTTTCGTCACATATATCAGAAAAAAAGATAGGCAATGCACGTTTGATGTAACAGTGTGGCCTTTCACTTAACCATTTTTGCAGTGGAATAGCAAATATGTTTCTTTGTGTTTTTTCCACATTATCTTGTAAATGTTACGATATTTTTAAAAACTTATTTAATATAAAATGCGTTTTTGTTGTCTCTACAATATTCTTTAAAACAATCCTCGCTCCAATAAATCAGAGAGATATTATCATAAATTTATATAGGTATTCATTTCTTGTCAGATTTTAATAAAACTTTAATTTTGTCAACAGATTTTCGAAAAGTCCTCGAATTTCAAATTGTATGAAAAATGCTTCCAGTGGGTTTTGAGTTGTTCCACGCGGACGGACAGACAGACAGATAGACAGATATAACGAAACCAATAGTCGCTTTCTGCAATATTGCGATTGCGCCTAAAAGTGGAGTGGATAAATCTGTAGTACGCAAGGTACATATGGACATTAATAAATGCATATAAACTGGTTAAGAAGTAGGTTTTGTATAATGTTATTCTTTAGTGTGATAAAATATTTATTTTTATAAAATGTGTTTACATAAAACGTATAGTAAATTTCGGGAAATGTCTGCTACCATTCGAGCCATAATTTTTCGCCTTCCCTTCGTTATCTGAGAATATAAATTTTAAAATTTAAACAAGTTTTTTCTCGCCCTTTGCTTTATGTAGGTGTGAGACGTGGTCTGTCACTTTGAAGGAAGAGCAAAGACAGCGAATATTTGAGAATAGCGTGCTAAGGAAGATAATTGCGTCTAAAGACGATGTAAGAGAAGACTGGAGAAAAGTGCACAGTCACGAGCTTCTTGATTTGTCCACACCATCAAATATCATTAGGCAATCAAATCAACGAGGATTACATGGGCTGGTCGTGTAGCACCCATAAGGGAAAATCCATGAGTGTTTAGAGAAGAAACTTTCAGAAAACGGGGCAACTTCGAAAACGTAGATGTAGATATATTATTAAAATGGACCATAAAGTTAATTGAATGGAGTAGAATGTATTCATCCGGGTCGGAACTGGGCAAGTGGCGCTCGCGACTTAACACGAAAATGAACCTTACCCATTACACATTCTTTATTTTTTTCTGTGTCACAACAGCTCCTAGTGGGCCAGGGCATCCTCATTGTCGAGGCTTTACGGTCTCACTCAGACACACCAAAGTCAGTAGGACTCCTCTGGACGAATGATCAGTCCGAAGCAGAGAACTCTACCTGAAAAAAACACAACACTCACAAGTGACAAACGTCCATGCCACTGGCGGGATTCGAACCCAAAATCCCAGCAAGAAAACAGCGTCATATACGCACCTTAGACAGCGCGGCCACTGGAATCGACACCACTACACATTATAATATCCCGAAATACCTGATTCTTCATCTTTCGTGTGTCATAATATTTGAGGAATATGACCAGCTGAGATTCTGAAGGAATGTCATTAATGTAGTTAGTTATTTAATTTGATAGTTTGTTAGGTAGATAGTCGGTGATAGTTTTTGTTACGAGTTTGCTTTGATAAAAAGTTAGAAACGAGACTAGTGTAAAGTGAAACTTTCTTGTGACAGATATATATATATATACATAAAGATACATTTCGAGTTATATCGTTTATTTCAGAAACGCAAAACCTGCTGTTTCCAATCTTTGAGGCTGAAAGGTAATAAGCAACTGTACATATACTTTCGTACGGAAGGTGGGTCGGGTAGAGGAGCTGTGAGCGAGGCAATGGACAAAGGTATTTCGGTAAGGACAAAATATAGTAAATATTGTGTAAGAAAAGAGGCGAGAAACATGTTTAAAAGAGAGAAGAGATGAGGAAAATTAAAGAGAAGAAGCGTGGAATGGTATGTGGTAGGCAATATATAAAGGAGCATTAAGGCCCATGCTATGGTCCAGCGAAACAATATCTAAGTCTAATGCAGGTGGTCCAGCGAACCAATATCTACGTCTAATGCAGGTGGTCCAGCGAAACAATATCTACGTCTAATGCAGGTGGTCCAGCGAACCAATATCTACGTCTAATGCAGGTGGTCCAGCGAAACAATATCTACGTCTAATGCAGGTGGTCCAGCGAAACAATATCTAAGTCTAATGCAGGTGGTCCTGCGAAAATAAGTGAAGGCAGAAAGAGGGGAGGAGAACAATAGGTGAGATTAACAGCAGTAACGAGGAAGACGGAACAATACAGGCGATGATATTGCGTTCATTGAATGCGGGTTTTGTAAAGGAAACAATCGTGAAAATTGATGCATTAATGAAGACCAATTGTACATCACGTAACATTTTGTACAATGGGGCGTCAGTAGACAAATGTGCATTAATTGACCAGTCTGTTTTATATCTATGCATAATTGGACTAAGCTTGTAATTGCGTCTTTAATTATGTTACGTTCCGCGGACTCTACACTACATATTCTACCACACCGAAACACAAGAGCAAAACATACGAATCCTCTTTTCACCATATTTTAATCGTTTTAATATTATCATAACAATTTGACATAGCAATCTGTGTTGGTGTTGGTTGAGGCACTGCGCTACAAATCGGAACGTCGCGGGTTCGATTCCCGATGGTGTCACTGGAATTTTTCAGTGACATAATCGTTTCGGTCGCACTATGGCCCTGGGGTCGACTCAGCCTCTAACAGAAATGAGTACCAGGAATCTTTCCTGGGGGTAAAGGCGGCCGGTGCGTAGGGCTGACAACCTTACCACCTTCATGTGCCGATTGTCTAAAAACCTAGGAGCCTCGACCTCCTGGAGCCCTAAGGGCCTGTCAAGGCCTGTAATGGGGTTGCTTTAGCTTTAATCTGTGTTGGTTTGAATGTAAAATTGAGATCTCAGTTATTAATAGCAAGCAATGGAATTGAATAGAGTGTTTTGTTTTATGAATTGTATTCTATTGGCCTGAAAATGAAGTTATTGGGTCAAAATATTTTGCCAGAATAAAGTATATAATATGCAACAGATGGGTTTGACAGTAATTAATATCTTAATTGTTAGCAAGTAATTAAAAATTTGAGCAGAACATATCTAAAATAACGACAGTGAGAGGTAGACTTAAATAAGAGTTGCGCTACCTAAATTTTCATAAAAATATTAAAATAATCTTCCCGCTAGCAGCACTGTTATACTATACTCTTACTGAGTCAAATGCAGTACCTTTGAGATGAAAGTACTTTTCTCTTAAATTTTTTTTTAATTTCCTGCCATCCACATTCAGTGGATTAAATACACGAGGTTATACCTGGAGTTTTACAAAGTAAAAGGGTTGATCACATTGAAAGTGTCAGAGACAGAGAAGTGTGTTATTTAAGGATGTTCCACTGATCACATTGAAAGTGTCAGAGACAGAGAAGTGTGTTATTTAAGGATGTTCCACTGATCACATTGAAAGTGTCAGAGACAGAGAAGTGTGTTATTTAAGGATGTTCCACTGATCACATTGAAAGTGTCAGAGACAGAGAAGTGTGTTATTTAAGGATGTTCCACTGATCACATTGAAAGTGTCAGAGACAGAGAAGTGTGTTATTTAAGGATGTTCCACTGATCACATTGAAAGTGTCAGAGACAGAGAAGTGTGTTATTTAAGGATGTTCCACTGATCACATTGAAAGTGTCAGAGACAGAGAAGTGTGTTATTTAAGGATGTTCCACTGATCACATTGAAAGTGTCAGAGACAGAGAATTGTGTTATTTAAGGATGTTCCACTGATCACATTGAAAGTGTCAGAGACAGAGAAGTGTGTTATTTAAGGATGTTCCACTGATCACATTGAAAGTGTCAGAGACAGAGAAGTGTGTTATTTAAGGATGGTCCACTGATCACATTGAAAGTGTCAGAGACAGAGAAGTGTGTTATTTAAAGATGTTTCACATTTTTAAGAGTATATAGCGCCGCTCATATATGAATGAATGAATAATGGAGCACTGGTGGAATGATGTTGACAGGGAAATGCTGATGTACTAGGAGAACAGCCTGTCCTAATCCCACTTTTTACAAAGAACATCACACTGAAATAACCAGATTGTGATTAATTACATAAATGTAAAAAATTTCTTGTTGAAATCCGAAAATCCTGCATGTTAGTGTGGCAATGTTTTGGGAATAACCAATATATGGGACAGAAAATTTTGAGAAACTTTATACTGTTCCTACCGTGCATCGTCGATAATCAAAATACACAGTATTCAGTCCAACAAACTGCACTGTGTTGTTTTCACATGTTCTATGTTATAACATCTTGTACATCAAATCCAACATGTGAAATCTTACTTTAATACGAATCCCCGATGATCGCGTGAGGGATCGGAACATGTTGGATTGATTTTCAGTCCTTTAACTAACAAATGCACTTTTTATTTCCGCATTTCTGTTCAATTCACCCTACACATGTTTCGGCCGTAACTCGGCCATCATCAGGGGTACATTGATAAGTTCACTTCACTTTTCACTGGTCCATTTGGTGTTATCACAGAACCGTTACACTGTTTCAGGCAATTTTTTCGTTGACATTGATTAACGAAATATTATAATATAGAACATTTGAAAATAAAAGGGTCCATTTATGTTGGGCTGAATGTTGTGTGTTTTAAAATGTTGAGATTTGCTCGTAACAGAAATGTTGTTGTCCGCACTTGTCGAAAAGTGATTCCGGCACTCCAATCCTTAGAATATAAAATATATTAAAATATAAATGTAATTCCAAATGAAATTTCGACGGGATATTTTAAAAAACAAACGAATATTTTAGAACGTAAGCCATAATAGTAACCATCCTCAGTGAAGTCAAACATTTATGCTCGTACCAATACTACAAACTTGCAAGAGAAACAAGCATAAGGCTGAAATGACACCCAGAGGATATATTTTTTTTCACAAGAGTGGAGAAACTGTTACTGACTCATGCATAACTTACATTGCTGTCATGTTCTGTAATACATAACGAATTTGCATAGAGACAGAAGCCCTAGACTGAAGCTTAATATATATGTATAAACATAAATACATTTATAAATGTGTATATACATATTTACAATTTTCTCGAGCTTCAACCTTCGTATTTCCCTTAAGGTGAGAGACCAAGTTTCAAACTCATATAAAACAGACAATATTACAGTTACGCACGTTTTAATCTTTGTATTTTTAGACGGCAAAAGTGAAGACAGAAGATTCTGAAGATAATGATAGCAGGCATTATCAGAATTTATTATACTTTTCAATAAAAATATTTAATTAACCTGAATAATTTTAGAGCAGATCCCAGTGGCCGCGCAGTCTAAAGCTTAGGTCTGCGGCCGTTCTCTTGCTGGGATTGCGGGTTTGAATCCCAACGGGGCCATGGATGTCTGTCTCTTGTGAATGTTGTATGTTGTCAGGAAGAGGTCTCTGCGACGGGCAGATCACTCGTCCAGAGGAGCCCTACCGAGTGTGGTGTGTCTGAGTGTGATCGTGAAGCCTCGATAATGAGGTCCTGGCCAACTAGGGGCTGTCGAGCAATAAAAAAATATTTTAGGGGTTTAACACATTCGAATATAAAATATAAACTTATGTATGTGTTTATGTATATAGAGGTTTATTCAACTGGCGATAAAAGTGAATTAAAATACATATAAATATTGTACTGTTAAACAGGCACATTTGTCGTTAACTGAGAATAAAGAAGTATAAAAATACATTGTAAATAACCCCTTGGGTATTTTGTTTTATCACTTTCTTAGAACATGATATTTTCACCAATTTGTTTCCGGTTTTGTGCTGAAGTGTTACATACCTGACGCAATGCTAGTATAGTGTTTTAGAAACAATCCAGAAAGGGAGTTCAATACTGTCCCCGAAATATAGTGTTTTATTAATTTTATTACATTAATATATTAGAGATTGGAAAGCCCATGAATTTAAAGATTTTAAATCGTCGCAAGTCATCTGTCCTACATTACAACAGCATCCTCAATAATTCCCCAAATATAGAATTTGTTTCCTACACACTTTTCTTAACATTGATACTTGAAACTCTTTTTCAAGATTACCGTCTCTAGTTAGGCGGTCATGTTGTCTAGTAGAAAATTACCAACGTTTCGTAGCGACTTTACCTGAAACGTCAGCTCTACACCGCGACACGCATTCCTCCATTAACCGTTATGAGAATTCTACGACTAAAAACTTTCTTCTTTCTTACATTTCGTTAAATACTTGTCACATCCAAAATTATATCAAATTATATAAAAAAATAAGAAACTCAAAAATTTTATGTTGAAAATTGCAGGAATTGCATAATTTTTATAGTACGATATGCGATGGAAAGTCTTTGGTTTTATTCCATGAAGGTGGTTAATTTTGTTTCTTTAAAAATGTGTAAACCTTTTTTGAATCCCCACAAACCTCCTACTAAGTGAGTATCCGGGATTCTCTTCCCTGGATTAAAGCGACTGGGGCCTTAAGCTGACTGCACACCTTCAACTGATGCATAGTTTAAAAAGAAGCTGAACAATTAATCTACTCCTGTGGGGCTTCATGGCGCGCACAGGGCCACAGTGAGGACAAACATAAATTATATGGCGTTGTGTCACTTCGACGACAGTAACCTGAACTTGTAATTCCGTCCCGGTTAAAGAATTGCATCTAAAAGGGTGCTTCTGAGGATTTAGGGCCTCAACGCTGTACTGCATTACATCACTCTTGTAATAAAAACTTTGTGGGAGGAGATTTCCATAGAAGTTGCATAAAGTTAATGTAATTTTACATATTGTGTTAGCACTAGTATTGAAAGAGCCTAACAAAAACAAACCTGCTCACTGATAACTGGACTGTCAATATCAATTAAATTTAAACGAAAATCGATTAAATTCTTTCGAAGGCGATGTATATGAATTAACACATGCAGTAAACATTACTGTACATATTTTGTACGTAATGTTTCAGGACACGCTGGTTTGTAAATGCAGGATCATAAAGGAATGGCCGTATTTGATTTGAAACTAATGTATTTGGTATCACAGAACACGTAACAACTCACTAGTTCATTATCTGCTAGTGACATCTTCTGGCAGATTGGAGAACTGAAGACAGAAATCAGCCGCGGTTGAAAGCATCGTTATATAAATACTGGCTGTAGGTATGGTAAATGACACAATCATTATTCTGCAAATGGTACTGGACCAATATTGACCACGTACTGAACACGTTTCCATACGTGAATAGAGACACGTGTTTCTTTATTCTTCTGAAGGTGGGACAAGTGCGGCCAAGTGCCATTCATAGATAAATATAGACGTTTAGAATTATTGTATCTCCTTTTGTGGGCTCTGCAAGTGGACTGAAAACGCCACTTGCATAAGACAAAGACTACTATTCTGTGCACAATGAACAGACAGGTAGTGGAATAACATTGGAGTTTAAATTGAAAATCTCCCATCCAAAATCGATGTATTTTCGTCCCACAATTCAG
Organism: Reticulitermes speratus; assembly: GCA_021186555.1. Taxonomy (NCBI): domain Eukaryota; kingdom Metazoa; phylum Arthropoda; class Insecta; order Blattodea; family Rhinotermitidae; genus Reticulitermes; species Reticulitermes speratus. Next base: position 43,318,565 of record JAJKFL010000006.1, on the reverse strand, counting down.
CAAAATGGACAGAAAACTCAGCTAGAACTATGCTAAAACTGGAAAAAAAAGTCGGTGTTTACGTAGCCAGCTACGAGGTGTAGGGGGGACAAAAAAAGGGTTAACTCCACACATTCCAAACTGGACATTATGAAGGCGGGTATTCTAGCTTCTTCGAAAAATGAACTTTTAAACATTACGCACATTGACTTCATGTTTTTGCTGTTCCGCTACGTGTCTGTGTCAGTACTTGTATGAACTCAGTACCTGTCAATGAGTGCTAGAATTGCTTAAGGTATTCGACGTTTTAAGTTTCGTGTAGAATCTGAAAAATAAATTTCAGCTGATAAACTGATGTCCTGTAAAGGTCTCTGTGCTCATTTCGACGATTCCTCGCGCAATATTGATCGGAATCAGAAATGTTTTAAACAAAGAGCCTAAATTATCTGCCGTACAATCTTCATCTGATTTAAAACGTACCTAAGGCAGCGCATGCCAGAATTTCATACCTCACATTCGAGTAAAGAATGATATAATGATCGCCATAATAATCTAGATAAAAGCCCAAAAGTAAAAGCTCCTAATTACATATAATTCATCATCCCTTATTTTTTTTTTTTTTTGGTGAAGGGCTCCGCAGCAGATGATACGGACGCACCGCAGCCTTGAGGTTTATTGTACAACCCTGTGATGAAGATGAAAGATCAGTTTTTTTTTCATTTTTCCGTGTAATGGAGCACCAGTGGAATGAAATTGACAGGGAAAAACAGAAGTACTCGGGGAATAAACCTGTCCCAGTGCCACTTTGTCCACCACAACTCCCACATGGACTGACCCCGGGATCTAACCCGGGCCTCCGCGGTGAGAGGCCGGCGACTAACCGCCTGAGTCATGGCACGGCCAATCATCCCGTCTTAGTCCAACTATAATTTTATTTATTTTTTATTACGGCTGTAAAACTTAAAATTTACCTTAAAGAAAGAACATGGAGTGGGGGTGTTGCAGGCTAGGGTGCTGGGGTAGAGGGGAGGGATATTTGATAGCAGCAAGTTGCAAAACAAGCAGTTTGAAAATTTCCGCTTTTTACCATAAAGTGTATTAATAGACTCTAGTTATTGTTAGAGCACCGAAATTGAGGAAGGCGAAAGGGCTGGAAAGTGTAGCTCGCAGAGAGGATGCAATAAATGGATGCACAATGTGGCCGTGAAGAAGGTGAAAGGGCAGAAACTTGCTTATGTAAGTGCGGATGGGAATATAATATTAAAGTGGATGCTAAGGATATAATGGGAGCCATGAACAGGCTAGTAAATACGGGCTGGAAGATCTGAGGTTCGAATCCTGGCAGCGGCAAGAGACATCTCTTCTTCAAGACCTCCAGATGGGCCCTGGGGCCAACCCGTCTTCCTATCCAATGGGTACCGGAGTACATTTCAGCATTCTAGATAGTAAAGCGGCCGGGGTATGAAGCTAACTACATCTGTCTTGTACAGGGGTGAAGAATAAGTGGAGCCATACTTTCACTTCAAGGCGTCTATAGGGGCAAATTCACTTTACGCCTAAAGACGTAATATGGGAGGCTGTAAACTGAGTTTGAGTGAATTGGGATATATGCAATTTGCGGGCTGTTGTGAACAAGGTAATGAACACTGAATATCCATAACAGCTGGCATTTCTTGACTAGCTGCGGCCATAACGTACAAAGGAAGGTCTCTAATTCCGGCAGTGGATGCCGACATCGTATATAATTTAGTGCCTTCCACACGTTACTTTGAGAGCAGCAGGACTGTAAATCACAAACACTATGTACTAAAGGCGGTGTCCAGGGACTGGTGTTAATCCTTCATCCTAATTAGACACTACCGTTCAGGGATACCGCATTTATATGTTTTAACACATAACATCATGTGATGAGCTCAGAGATTAAAGATACGAAATGGGTCAGAACATACAGGCCAATTAAAGTTCACCAGAGCGCGAAAATATTAATAATATCAGTTTATACGTAGGCTATATAAGATACAATCTTGACAGCTTTGTGTGTAACGTATTTGCATAAAAGCAATCTCTAAACAAGTAACTAAATATAGGCAGAGCGTATTAATCTTGTGGCTTTTGTTTCCTTTCTGTAGTAACCAAGAAAACTGTAACAGAGGAAAAATGTGCCCTTCCTTCTTCTACACAAATCCAATTTCGAAAAAATTTCGTTAGAAATAAAGTGAGCTATGAGTGGATTCGTTACGAGACGTCAAACTTTGTGGACAGGTACTCGTAAGTCGCACTGTGAAGTATGGAGATGATCTTGTGCTACTGGCTAAGGAAGAAACGGTGCTACAGGGCATGATTGATAGACTAATTGAAACTGGAAGACACTATGGAATGGAAATTAATGTGGAAGGAACTAAGGTAATGAGAATCTCAAGGCAACCATCCCCAATATAGATTATGATAGATAAAAAAAATGGAGAATGTGGAATATTTAAATTATTTGGGTAGTATGATAACAAATGATGCAAGAAGTACACGTGAAATTAAATGCGGGATTGCCATGGCAAAATTCAACAAGAAGACACTTTTTACCAGCAAATTGGACTTACATTTAAGGAAGAAACTAGTAAAGTGTTATATTTGGAGCATAGCATTGATTAGTGCTGAAATTTGGGGCTTCGGATAGGAAATCAGAAATACATGGAAAGTTTTGAAATGTGGTGCTGGAGAAGAATGGAGAAGATCAGTTGGACCCATCGTGTGAGAAATGAAGAAGTATTACACAGAGTCAAGGAGGAGAGGAATATCGTACATACAATAAAGAGAAGGAAGGCTAACTGGATTGGTCACATCTTGCGTAGGAACTGCCTTCTGAAACAGGTGATTGAAGGAAAGATAGAAGTGATGGAAATGCGAGAAAGAAGACGTAAGCAGGTGTGGTTTACGCTAAAGAAACAAGAAGATACTGGAATTTTCTTCTTTCTTCTTCTACTGGATAACCTTAAGGAAAAGAAAAGATACTGGGATTTGAAAGAGGAAGCACTAGATCTCACCCTGTGGAGAACTCGCTTTGGAAGAGGCTACAGACCTGTCGTAAGACAGGTTACAGAAAGAATGAATATACATAACTTATCAGTGTGATAGAATGAAGTAAAACGAGATAGGCGGGGAGTGTAACACGCAAGAGAAAATGAGAAATCTAGCCAAAGCTGTAATGGCGACAACTGAAGGGAAAGTCAGTTTGTAGACGTTATTCACAAATGGGAAGTTAGTGCTAAATATGTGAGGTAAAACAATCCCTATACAGATCTGGACACTCCCTGATGGTTCCAGGAGGTTGAGGCTCCCAGATTTCAAACCAATCTGCATATGCGTGTAGGATATTTACTTCGAAAAAATTCTCAACTCACCACGTTTAATGTTCTGCCGAGTTGAACCTACTTTCTGTGATATTTACTGCAGGTTATGAATGAACAAAGTGTACTCACTGCCATAGCTTACACCAATTCAGCTGTCCTACACTCGTATCCCGGCCATACTACAGTTCCTTTCACTGCTTGCTCTCATGTCGATTCATAAACACGTACCTTGACTACCCTGAGCAATAACTGCACTCCTCCCCAAGATGCCTCCACGGATCGAAATTGGCCAACATCATTAGTCATATATATTCCACTTTCGTTGTTTTGATTCATCGACACTTCAACTGCATATTCGAACAAACTGAAATCCACACAACTTCCTCAAGGTTAAACTTCACATTCACATACATCGCTCTAGAGTTTATGCAAGTAAGAAAACCAGACAGTTTGCTTAAACAACAACATCCCTTATTGGCTGCCATCACTACTATATAGAACACAACAACATCCCTTATTGGCTGTCGTCACGTCGCATACCTTCGACACACGTCACAGCAGTCAGCTGTGCTAACCATCTCTTCTCCTCCACCTCCTGTCTCCCTCTGTGCCTCTGGCAACGACTGGGGAATTCCGAGTAATTTGTACGCAAGCAGCGCCATTTTAACTCGCTGATCAGCTGTTTGCTCAAGTGGCTTCTCATCTGTCTCTGATAGTTGTTAATTGTACGTGTCGCGACGATAAGATGAGGGCACTTATTAATAGATTTTTCTTTACAAAAGCCCAGTGGTTTGGTAAAGCCAGAAGTGTTATATATAAATTTTGATTGCTATCGTGGCAATGAGTATTACATATTCTGAGTGTGTTTCTGTAGCCTTAGTTATCCAACATGCAAAGCGCATGCGCCTGTTATATTGTCATGTGTGGTCTGTGTGGTTCTACCACATTTTTCGACATTATCTCATAACGGCACAATATTCGGAGAAAAGTTTTTGAAAATCAAATGTCTGTTTTGACTTTATCCACAACTTTTGTCTGAAACATTTCTCATTCTAAAAAGAATTCAGCGAGATATAATTACAAATGTACGTTGGTCTTCATATAAAGTGCCCGTTATTCTTGTCAGATTTTAATCAAATGTGAAGTCTCTCGATAGATTTTCGAAAAACACGCAAATATGAAGTTTCATGAAAATCCGTCCAGTGGGAGCCAAGTTGTTCCATGCGGACGGAAGAACGAACAGAGAGACATGAAGAAGCTAATAGTCGATTTTTCGAAATTTTGTGGAAAGAGACTAGGAACCAACACCAAAATCAAAATCGCGTTACGTGTGATAGTAAATCAGTCAGTCAGTCAGTCAGCCTGGAGGTCGAGTCCCTCCTGGGGTTCATGATCAGATTTTAGATTGTGTTTTCAGTACCAAACTCTTGGGGCACCCTTTCTGACGTCAGCACTAGTTTGTACTTAGACTCACGGATTTTTGCCTTCTTCTACATATACACATATTATGTGCTATATATATTGTTTTCAGATCCTAAAATTAAATAAAAGTCAATTTGATCCTAGAACACACCATGAAGGCCAAGAAGAGGCGTGGAGATATAAATCTACCGCTAACGTCCACTACGCAGTCGGATGGTTAGTGTAGATCAGCTCAGTAAAGACGAGGTCTTTTCTCAGGGTAAAGCACGTGGGAGGTCTCTACAGGGTCCGCTATTCGACTCCGATTATGATTCACAATTAACACAGAAATACATTGACACTGGTTGATTGAAAATAGTTCCACTCTTATTGTTGCACGTTAAGTAAGTTATTTGCACGTAAAGTGTGACCACGGCACTTTAAACAAACGCAGCACATGTGTAAACATTTGTTACCACTTTCTAATTGAAATTTTATTATAAATGTTCCAAAATTTACTGAGCACCCAAACTTTGCTACCGCACTACTCGGACAGCCAAAACGGAATGTCCTTCCTAGTTGACATCCTCGTCAAAACTCGCAAAGTCAAGTTCTCCTTCCTAAATACCAAAATAAGTCTATTGGCTGAAACTCAACTATAGAGGAACCTCATAAGAAAAATTCAACTTTTTGAAAAACTAAACTTCACTGGTTGCCCTAATTTAAGCCGGTAGACCCCCAAATCTACGATAAACGAACTTTTTTGGGGTGTTGCCCACAGGCACTTCTCACGCAAGGAATTCTGTCCTTAAAAATTGTCAAGTCTCAGATTTCACTAAGGAGCACTGAGCTGCAAAACTGCACTCAGCGTGACAGTTGATGGATGTTCAGCTCAGCGTTATTCTTTTGAAGGCGTTAGTCACACTCATTGCGTCTCGCTCTCTCCGTGATTATCCTCATCCTACAGCCGAAATTCCCTTTCTAATTAACTAAACCAAAAGGAATTTATCTCATTAAGGCCTGTTCAGGTTTTGAACCCGTATCACCGGTGCTGTTCAGGGGTTTAAACTGAATGGCCGATAACACTACTCTTTATTTAACTTGGGCTCTAGATTGGGATGAATGGCCAATGCCACGCCCCAACAGCTTTACTCCCAGGAAAGAGACCCAGTACCCATTTTACAGGAGGCTGTATGGGCCCCAGGTCCTAACAATATGTACAGTTATTCATTCCGTAATCTGTCTTACGACAGGTGCATAGCCTTTTTCCAACCGAGTTTTCCAGACAGTACGATCTAGTGCTTCCTCTTTCAATTTACAATAGCCTCTTATTTCCTCAAGTAGCTGCTGACGTCTTCTTCCTCGTCTTAACCTCACGTCTTTCTTTCAACAACAATATATTTTACAACGTACAATATATTCATGCCTTCGGTAAGTCCAAGTCTTACAGCAGATCGTGCTTTAAATTATTACACGTTTGTTATAAGTGTAGCTTGATCTGTTTAACAGTCTGAAGGTGCAGATTACCTTCAATTATGTTTACATATTCAGCTCGTACCGCGCAGTAAATACTCTCTATCTCGGTTACAGAAATAAATCAGGACGTTCTGCATAAAAGCATAATCACCCTTTGTTCTCACATCCATACAAGGCACATAAATTAACTCTGTGGGCAGAAAGTAGAATTTTCTAATCCTTAAACATGCTCTTAGGCCTACACAAGGAACCAGCAGGTTTTGGTGTCAATTAGGCTCCTTAAAACTATACGTCACCTCGTCTACCTGAACTGCATAAGTTTTCTTCCCTTAACTCTTCGATTAATGGTTTGTATTTTGTATTTCTGTTACACTTTTACACTACATATGTTTCGGCTGTGGTCCAGCCATCATCAGGGGTAAACTAGTAGGTTCATTTCACTGGCATACATATGTAGGGTAAAAGTGTAAAAGTGTAAGAGGAATACAAAAACTGCATTTGTTGGTTATAATACTGATAAATAATGGTTAGTTTAGGTCCGCTGCTATATTTGCAATTCAAAAGGAAAAAGTGTCATTGTTTGTTGATTTTTTGTTTGTTTGTCCCTGTCGCTCCAACGCGGAGCATAGGGGCATACTTTCGGAGGTTTCTATAGTCATGTGCGTTGATGTAGTGAGTGACCAGCCCACTGACCGCACAAGTTCTACTCAATCCTGATGTGACTGCCAGAGCCATCTGGCAGGCAGTCAGGAGAATTGGGTGAGAAATGGCCGCTGAATTTTGCTTACTAAATATTTCTATTCATGCCCGTAAGATTCTTTTACATGCCGTAAATCTACGACATGGGACCGACGGCTTTACTTCCTCTCCGAAGGAGGTGGTGCTCCGGATTTTTATCACCTTTAAAAATCCATCGCCCTCGGTCGGGATCGAACCCGGGAACCTTGGGTCCAATGGCGAGCACGCTAACCACTAGTCCACCGAGGGCGAAGAAGAGTGTCATTAGACACTTGAAATTCTTAGACACTATATTGCAAGGTATATTTGTAACCATAGAAAGAGCGGCTGGAAGAATTAAATTTTCTCCAGTTTTTTCAGACGTTTTACACTGGACGGTTTTGTATAAACTTGATAAGGAGGGAAAAATAATTTTGAAGGGATAGTCGTATTTTTAAATGGAGTTGCACTGTGTAGCTTTATTCAGTCTCTCACTTGAGTGGAAAAACATTTCGAATTTCTTACCTCAGTTTCCGTTACTTTTTTCCACATGTAGGTTTAGGTTGTTTGTCTTCATACTTAGAACTGGAAGCGTTTCCTGACAACATAGTGCCTCCATTATTCTCCAGTAACAAAAACACTTGTGATGCCGAAAGTTGTGCAACTTTCACCATACTTTATTGACATAGGCTCATTTTTATCAGCAGTAACATTTGGCTTGCGAACTTTAACTTTTCTCTCACCACCGAGCAAAATATTTTTTCCCATTTTTTAAGGCTAAAAATTTAAAATAACATGCCACGCTGGCAGAAAAGCCGGGGACACACGAATATATACGAAAGAAGCCGAACCCGTCTTTCGTAGTCCGGTGTTAACCGATCGCCAATATCCGATAATGGTTTATCACGTGATCAGTAGGTGTCACTTTTTATACCCTAAATAACTTAAAGTTTTGTGCATTTCAGCTGCGTTTAAGCCCCAGTCCATAAAATACATTACGATTTAATGAAACAAATTATAAAATTTTATTCATATTTGTTACATGAAGACGTATTCATAAGGATAAATTTAAACATTTTTTAAAATAAATAGGTATGCGAGTTTAAGAAAGTTTATTTTACAATAAAATTTAAAATATAAACAATGGATAATTATTGTTGGCGGTTTATAGAATTCGCTTGATTCTGCTAAGGAAAGAAAGCCGATTGAAAACGGATGTCTAAGTTTTGTAGTAATCAAGAGGCGGAACTCAGGTGTCTTGCCTGAGGAAAAACGAGAAGAAGACGTTCTGAGTTTTTCGCAAGTTCGCCGTCCATTCCACACTGCTGGCCGAGAACCACTTTTTGAGAAAAAAAAATGCTGTAGCTTAAAAACTTTACCAACGCACTTCTTTGCAGCCACTGTAGGATTTACCTACTGTCAGTTTGTGAACTGAATTTTAGCAAAGAACAAAATGTATGAGAAAAAACGGGTGAAATTAATGTAATAGCAGAACAAAGGTGCAGAACTGGACAAATTTTATGCAGCGTCCTAGCGGGCCTGACAAATAATGCATTACAAATTTTGACCGACCGTAAGTCTTCTGCAGAATGAGTACAAGTCCATCCCAATCTAGTCTAAGTCAGTCGTTACCTGACAATCATTCAGTACGTGTGGGCTTCAAGCCAGCTCCCCCCCCCCAAGCCGGGGTTCATGACCAGACTTTATTAAGTATCCAGTCTAACCATTTCGGTTAAGTAACTTTAGAGTTCTACTCTGACGACAGGACGGTTCTGTCTTGTGTCAAGTGTTTTGGTCTTCGTCAAATATACAATTCTAAATATGTGCATTGTGAGAGCACTGAACAAATGAAATATTCCTTAAAATGTAACATATAATATGTGTATACAAGGAATCTGTCACGTCTAAATTATATATAAAGATGTAGTTCCTACGGTAGAGAACAGGCAGCCGTGATTTCCTGGATGGTATAGCGAATACGTTATGTCTTGGTCAACCAAAGTTTCGTTTTTTGATTGTAGGCAGCGAAAAAAGGTTTTCATCTTCTCCAAAATGTCCACAGAGGCGGTGAGACACACCCTGTCTTCTCTGAAATTGGCAGTGGAGCCTCTTTCTGCTGGCTAAAACAACCGAGGAGGAAAGCTGACCAATAACCTCTAAGTAGTGCCGAGATTAAGAATAAGTGGAGTTATATTTCCAAACCTCTATAAGCATTCGTGATGTTTACAGGGACAAATTTAACTTTACATAACAGAGAATACAGTCTATTGTCTTTACAAAGACGAAATATAAATGCTCTTAGAGGAATGCTTAGTTTTGATTGTCAGACTTACGTGCAACGTATAATTACATCTGTGGGCGAAATGTGGTGAATTTTTAAAAGTTACAATTCGTATAGAGATTTGGCAATGCTTATATATCGAATTTTAACACAGTGTGATTCAGGCTAACATTTTGTAGTAATACACATAAAGTGTCCATTTAGTGCCTGAAGTGAAGTTACTGTTATTAAGGTCGTATATGGCTGAACGTTGGAAATAGTACATAGTAAAATTTATAGCCTTGCACTTTAAATAAATCTGTACGCTCGTAATAGGTCGCACATAGGCAGATAGACACACAGAACCCTCATCCAACCTGCAACAGCTTTCTTAGGAAAAAGACAGAATATTACGGACTTTCGTATCTAGCTGACAGACTACGAAATTCTTCAGAGATTCTGGTTTATATAAAGTTAATTTAGATTAATAGTAGCAAATATAATTAACTATTTAAATAGACAATTAGCATCTCGATTCGGTGGTATAGTTAGGCAGACTTATACTTGAATACGTACAGAAATGATTATGGAGACAATTAGCTAATTATTTAAAGTAATGAAGCACAAATTACTCAGCGTTACTGCATTATGAAGCTGCATTAAATTCTCTTTGAAACGGAATGTTTTATGTCGCGACTAAAGTGTGAACACTTAGCTTCAACGTAAAGAGAATGGCGCCACACACACTCACAGTAGGTAGACAGCCTCTATGTTACAATACCTTTGTTGCCAACATTCTCATACTAACTGTTTTGTATAGAAGCTGTGGCAGCCACGAACGGAAGCCACAAACAAATTCCTCGTACTTTGTTGTTCCTGTAATCGTCTAACGGGCTTATAATGGTCCGTAGGCAATCCACTAGCTCTCTGCTGTGTGCGAACTCAGTAACAAAAGAAGATAAGTTTTCCCCAACAGTTTAGTCCTCCAATCTTTAATACATTAATTATTTACACCACCACCTTTGTATTCTCCTATTCCAAACTTCGGAAACGCTTCTGTAAGGCCGTAAATTAACAGTTAATGTGGAAATTTACAATAAGGTTACTTTCATAAATTTAAGGGCGGATTAAATTCGCGGCAACTGACTGTAACTTAGTTCATTGGACTTTGTCTTTTCATATCTCATCTGTTTTCTGTGGCTTAATAGAATTTATTCCGTTGTGTTTCAGAAAAATATACAACACAATATTAAATAAATGTTAAAAAGAATATTAAATAATAATCGGTCTGATAATGGCGACAAAACAATAGCCGAAATACGGAGTTAGTGTTTTAAATAGTAAGGTTGTGTTTTGACTGAGAAACTCTGCATTTATAGTTCTAAAACAAATTTGTTTTATTTAAAAGCCACATGTTTGGGTTTAGACATCGAGGATCGTAGTCGTTTAAAAAGCAGGTAAAAATGCAGTATGCAAAACTGTTCAGCTACCATCGACCCTATAAAATTTTACAACTTTATTGTAAAACAAAAATTTCGTAAAACTATGAGATCACAAATAAAAGGAAATTATGTTTTTATATTGCATTTTTACCTACTTTTTAATGACTATATTTTTAGCCTGATGATGGTCGATATCTATACCAAGACATGTAGCCTTTCAATAAAAGCACAGTTGTTATAGACTCATTTTCTTTTATTGTTTTGAATATGTTTTCGTTTTTTTTACCCTTTCCTGTTGTCAGTTTCTTAGATTGTCTTTTGAGTACACGTGTTGTAAAGACGAGCGTGTTCACACTCCGTTCTTTTAATTTTATCACATTTTTTTAAAGAATTAGCTTTTTTAAAGTCAAATTATGCCGAATTACTTAATGTTTTGGTTCCGGATGGAGAGTCTTAAAAATTCTGTGTTGACCTCCTTACAATTCAACGTTTAGGAAACAGAAAATCCAAAGGCTAAGTTACGGCGATAACACAAACTAAGTTAGAGCTTATTCATAAAAACATTACTTAAATATATATAAATTTCGAATATTAAAAATAGTTTATTATAAAACAAGAATTAACCTATATAGATGTTTTTATACTCATAATTGAGAAGTATTGCTCCATTTACTGCCCTGCAATTTGCAGAATTGGAGAAGAGCAGGGAAATGGCGAAAAAGAGGTGATGTGCTCAAACTTCTTACAGAGTCACAAAGATGAGTTCCGACAGTTAAGTCACTTGTACCAACATGCGCAAATTACACTACGCTAATATGGAAAAGGACCTTCACAAACGGCTTCAATTATTGCCAAAATCATTTATTTACCTCCCGGTTTCCAAAATAAATAAATTTTATTTTGTTATCGACTGCTCAAATTAACATGTCTCTTGTGTTATCTACTTCTCAAATGATCACGCCTCTTGTTTTGTTATAAGACTTCTCAAATTATCAAGTCTCTTTTTTGTTATCAGCTTCTCAAATTATCACGTGTCTTATTTTTTATCGTCAGCACAAAATGTATACCTAACCGACTTCCATTTTAACCATTACTGTTATTCTGAGAGGAATGTGGCATGTACGTGGGAGACGAGAGCTGCATAAAGGGTTTTGGTGGGGAAACCTGAAGAAAATAACCCATTGGAAAATGTATGGGTAATTGGAGAATAATATTAAAGTGCAGCCTAAAGAAAAAGGATTAATCTGGCTCAAGAAAGAGATAATTGGCAGGATATTTTGGACACAAAAATGACCCTTCGGGTTCCATAAAATGCGGGGAATTCTTGACTAGGTAAGGAACTGTTAGCTTGTCAATGATGTATCCACACCAAGGAAGTAATTATTTAGTTCTTTAGTTGTGCTATATTATCTTGATACGCTAACAAAAAAACCCAGACACTACACGAGTAAAGGCTTAGGCTGTAACCGGCAATTAGTTCTGTATTATCACAGAAGGACCACAGCGACTGTGAACCAAATATCTGATCTCTCCTGTAAGTAAACTGATTCAGCAATATCTTCAACACAAGAAAAGTACCGACTTTCTGTTCCTATGACAGGCTAAATTCTATGATTTCATTGTTTGTGTGTGTTTTTCTTTCGTGGAGAAGGGCCCCGCAGCAGATGCTACGGACTCACCGCAGCCTTGAGGCTTCCTGTGCAACCCTGTTGTGAAGATGAAGAAAAAGATGTTTTTTTTTTATTTTTCGACGTAATGGAGCACCGGTGGAATGAAATTGACAGGGGAAAATGGAATTACTCGGGAAAAACCTCTCCCAGTGCCAGTATGTCCACCAAAAATCCCACATGGACTTACCCGGGCCTCGGCGGTGGGAGGCCGGCGACTAGCCGCCTGAGCCATGGCACGGCCCTTTCATTGCGTGTTACTTACTTAAAGACACTGTGAATTTCTATGTTTAAAAGCGTCTGTGATAAACAAATAGCACGGAGATTTGGTGAAATGATCCTAACAGGGCATAGAAAGAAGGACTCGGAGAAAATATTATCCCTCTGTCAATTCATCCAACACAAAACATATTCTGAACCAATCACACCTTCTCTCATCCTTTTCCTGTAAAACCCATTTTAATACAAAAGTACAGAGCTATGTCTAGGTCGTCTAAGAAGCTTCTTTTATTCGGCAGATTAATGTGTGATATGCGGTAAGAAGAGGAGAAATGACACATATACAGGGAGTACTTGTGGGGAAATTACAATGATATAAGACTCTTGAAAATTATGGAAGGATATATTAAGCTGTACCTGATTGAAATATTTTATTAATTTTTAGAAAACAATTAAAGCTTTGGGATCGAGTGGCTGAAGTTTAGAAAAGGGCGATAAAGCTTTGGATTAAATAAAATCAGAATAATTTTAATTGCCATTTTTTCAAAAAAACTTACCATTGTTTCAGAGTTAAAGAGGAAAGATTTTACACTATTTGAGACGAATGCAAAATCCTTTCGTTGTTGTAAGTTCACAGTGAAAATTACGAACTGTGAATATTTTGGGAATGCTAGTAACTATCTATCAGCAAAGGCAGTAATATTTTCCGTCGATTATAGGTCCATATATCTGCAGCTCTTGCTAATGTTACTCAAATTACTTTCAGGTGGAAATGCAAATTGCTTCCAAGCGATTCACGTTTTTGTTAACTACACGCTACAGTCTACAGTCTACAATCTGCGCATTAACAATTCACTTTATCTGTGTCAACGTGCGCCACTTTGTTTGCGTAACTTGTTATTAATTTTAATATCAACAATAATAGGTAAATGCCAACTGAGAACGAAATTAATTTTCATCTCTTTTATGGCGGTCTATTTAATTCCCTGGAACTGACAGACTTGCATTTCAGTGACTATTAATCTCTGCTCCGTAACATCCTGAACATAAAAGGATGTATTTATCTAACGTAAAATATAAATACAAGCGCATATATTTAATAAAGTCTTCCATGAACCGACTTCAGGCCATGTCGGATTTTTAGTTTTAGAGTAATTTCTGGGAAATTTTATGGACGAGGGAATTTGAACCTCTTTTCATAAAAACCAGGTTTTCGGGTTTATGATAATCCATATTAACTCAGTTCAGGATGTAATCTGTGGTCTTTTGGGTAATTACACGGCATCGTGTGGTAATTATTTACCGACGTTTCGGGACAACGTGTCGGTCCCATCTTTATGGGTCAAGATTCCGAGATGGAATCTTGACCCATGAAGATGGGACCGACACGTTGTCCCGAAACGTCGGTAAATAATTACCATATGACGCCGTGTAATTACCCAAAAGACCACAGATTACATCAACATCGCGGCGGAAGCCTGAAATCAAGGTCAGTTCAGGATCTTGCAAATTGAATATCCTCTCATATTCTCTTATGCTTTAGAAATTATTTATTTTTCAGCTGAAATTCTCTTCTCCAAAATTTACTTATAGGCTCCAGCTCATAACACATGTCCTAGCAAATGATCAAGTTGGGCTGTTTCCATCGGGCATAGGGCTGAACGTTTCACCTGTATCAACTGTCGAGGTTAATAAAGAGAGACGTAACACATCACCACCTTAATACATCTTCATTTCGTCTTGATAAGTTAGGTAACTTCATATTCACATTTAAGTGGTCCATTCGTTTTAATGTTTTCAATTAAAATGTTTTTACATTTAATATATATATATATCAATTATATAACTTCAGTAATTCATTTGCTGAAATACTATAAGTGTAAGTAGGCTAAGATATATTTCGAAGAATTTGGGGGGTGTACTGGGTCGATATGTATCAAAATTTGTCCTGTATTCTGATTCGTTCAGTATTTTCAAGGAAGAAACTTGTGAAAGGACGATCCCTGTATTCTGATAATTTTTGGAAGTTTTTCAAGATAATTTATAAAGGTAATTCTGCCATTCGAATACATAAATCAAAGATGATATATAACGTGTGGAGTTGATAAATCGTCCATCAACAACGTGGGAAGAAAATTTAGTCTGTACGAGGTGAGTTATCAAGGAATGAATTGTGAAATAAAATAATGCCTTAAACACATGAAAACGAAAGAGTAAGGAACAGCCTTTAATGTACTTCGTGCAGACTTTATAAAGCGTTTTAATTTTTAAATTAAAAGAAGAAAAATTTGTTCTCTTTTCGTCCTGAAGTTGAGAGGCTGTTAAGTGATTCCTGTCCTGCTGGACCAACCTGCAGTGCTACACATGTGTTCTGGCTGTACCTAGGGACACGTTACAGTACTGTACCTAGGGACACGTTACAGTACTGTACCTAGGGACACGTTACAGTACTGTACCTAGGGACACGTTACAGTACTGTACCTAGGGACACGTTACAGTACTGTACCTAGGGACACGTTACAGTACTGTACCTAGGGACACGTTACAGTACTGTACCTAGGGACACGTTACAGTACTGTACCTAGGGACACGTTACAGTACTGTACCTAGGGACACGTTACAGTACTGTACCTAGGGACACGTTACAGTAGGTATTCCTTCATAATCCCTCCACTTGCAAGAAAAGTATTATCAGTCTCAAAAACGCTAAGACAAAGAAGAAATGTAAGATCAAATAAAACTTGTCATAATTTTGTGTGATGACTATGAATTTGGAGCCAACTAAGACGAACGTTAATTACCGTGCTTACTAGCCGCCACTGATCTAATTTTGATCCACATGAACCCCCTCTACACTCTCCATCCCGATGGCTTAGAATTAATTAATATTTACATTCCATCAGAAAATATATCTTCCACGTTATAATATCATCCAGTATTTCTCACCAAAATAATCTTCTGTCTCCTACATGCTACAGGCTCCGTCCATCCGCCGTCATTCATATCATCATTTTAACAACGTTTTCAAGAAGTAAAAATCAGGAAGTTACTCAACAATAAACTTTCTTCAGCCCCTCCTAAATGCCTCTCTTTTGAGCCCAAATACTCCCTTTATTGCAAAGCCCTCAAACAATCAAACCAAAGTTTATGCTCTTCCACCTACGTGAGACAAGAAATTACGCACCTGTATAAAAAGGACAAAATTAATATTCATGTTTCTAAATTATCAGGTTGCAAAAAACAAAAAAACAAAAAAATTTGTAATGAATGGAAGCAAAGGTCCTCGAAATTAATGTACTTGTGATTTCTGAGTGAATGTATTCTTCATTAGTAAGCGGCGTTTTAAAGGTACGCAATTGGTTAAGTTTTTTGTAATATTATTAGGCATTTTTGTTTTGTGATTTTGTTCTGCATTCTGTTTAAGAAACTTGGATACTTGCTGAAATCTCGCATCGCTGACTTCTATACCATCTTCCTTATTAGCAACTAAAAAATTTACTGTTTTATTCTTTATGGTATGTTAGTTTTCGCCCATTACAGAAACATCATTAGCATAGAGCAGAAGCTGAGTTGCCCAATTTAATTTCTATCCCTCTTCTTTATCTTAAATATTCCTACTGGCATATTTTAAAACTAAGTTGAAAAACAATGGTGATAGAGGCTATCGTTGTTTTGGACTGCTGCAAACAGGAAACGAAGCTGATAAAGTTTCATTTACCAAACTCAAAGAGAATATTAAACAAAACCTCCCTCGTGCCAGAATCACAAGCTCTCTTACAATGTACATGCAAGTGTTAGACTCCCCATTTTATTACAAATTTTCTCTGTTATTTGACGAATGAAGTTTATGAACTCTCTAGTTGACCTGTTACCTCGATATCCAGAATAATTTCATCTAAACATGGCGTTAAACTTGAAAGAAGATTAATAATGTGTAAAATTTTGTATGTATTTGATAAAACTGGTGTACCCCGATAATAACTTGGGATCCAGCATACCTTTGTGTGTGTAACCAAATGTGAAAATTTTATAATTTTATTTTATACTTATAATTATCTAATTTTTGTATTTTAGACCCCTGAAGATGGCCGCACGTTTGACCGAAACATGTATGAGTTATTTGTATGTAAAAAATTAATTTTAGTACACTTGTGTGCATTTGTTAGTACCATTACTATATACAAATTATATGTTTTACGAATTTGAAGATAGTTTGACAAAAATGACAAATATTTGCAATTATGTATAATAATTATACATCTATTACTTGCAATATATATAGTATAAACGAGTTTGGATAATTTGAACAGTTAGAAATTTATATTAGGGTGATTTATAGGAGATGAGATCTCGTAACGCTTAAAACATTTTATCCGTAATGCATGTATAGTCTATGTGCGTCAATGGGTGGAAGATTCTTCTTGGGTGGCAGGTGGCACATTTAACTATATTATTTATAACAGTTAAAATTATCTAGTGTAATACAAAACTGCCGTAAAGTGTGCTCAAATAAAGTGACCTGATAATGATCCAGTAGTAGGATATATATATATATATATATATATATACCTAGTCTTTTTTGCCACATAAATATAGACGGATAATTGTTTTGGCGATAAGCCACTCTTTCTCTTTTAACACATCGTTCAATAACTACTGCAGTCAGCTTTATCCATCTTCTTATAAGCACGCCAAACGATAGATTCCCGAGACAAATCTTCTTTCTTCGAAATAATATTGTTAAAGTTATGGGCTTAAGATCTTAAATTTTCACCATCTGATAACATAAATTCTACCAAACTCTGACAAAATCTTTACAAATATAGATCTTTTCTTTCTCAAAGGCGACATCCAGTTGGAAGGGACTAGGCTGAGGCACTAATGGCTCTGATATATGTATTTCAATCCGCCGAGCATCATTAATCTCACGTACATTCAGTAACTGACAGAAGTGATTCTTTAAACTAATCAGAATATTGTGATAAATTGTAAGCAGATTATCCTCTTCATCATTTATCACGTTAGGTCTATGCTGGCAGCCCTCCGAAAATGTTTTTATGCCTCTACACAAGCACTGATATTTTTTCCTTACTCTTTGTCTAAAATTAATTTTACTCCTCAGTCATTTCCTTTAATTTCCTTTTATATCTCCGATTTTCCACCTTATGTTGCTTAGAAAATCTCCATTGTCCTGTGAACACTGCAAATTTGCTCGTGACTTTTTAGCTACAAATTCTGAACGCTTTATCAAATCAAAATTTATCCTGCATTAATTTGTAACACCTGAGTCTCTTTGTGATATCGATTTTCTCTGAAATATTTTACCATGCATTACTGATGTCTCTGATTTTATCAAATTTCTCCAAATCTGCCAAATTTTTTCACATTTCAACCCGATATATTTCTTCAACTTCCGCATCCTTTACCTTGTCCTGTTACAATCTCTTCATACAAAATGTCTCTGTTGCTCGTTTACTTACTGACAGTCTGTCCCAGTCTTATGCAAACATCAGACAGTGATCAGTGCCTTAATAATAATAATAATAATAATAATAATACGTATCGTATTAGACTACAAGCACACTTCAATGGAAATTCGTGTATATCAGTTTGCGAGCAATGGTCCTCTCACGCAGTTCTGGGTGTATGGATGAATTTTTCATTTTCACTGCCATGCCTTTATATTACTGAATAGTTAAATCAAATTTATAAAAATAACATTTCTTAGTTGTTATTCATTAAATTTATCCTTCACATTTTGTAAGTCATTCTTCATTTACCGAGTTTCTTTACTGAAACTCCTTTTAACAGTTTTAGAGCATGCGAATTGTAACCGATAATTATACTGTCGATATGAATGAGTTTGGAACGAGGGTGAAAGTAAAGCAAATGCCTTATGTCTAATATTAAGATAAAGTTGAAATTATCTGTTAAATATCCCCACAATTTGTTTTACCTTACATTATGTAGTAAGAGGATAGTGTACTCATACATGCGTAATGTACACAACGTTTAATGCAAGAGCTTAGATCTTTCCAAAAGCTCCGTCTGAGGTCCTGCTTAATATTTTGTGAGATGTTGCTTTCTACGGTGGGGATTCCGAGCCCCAATCGCAATCCCCATACCTCTTGTCGGCTTTCAGCAAGTGCTTGGTCAATATTACTTGCAGACATCCGCCATTTCTAGAAACTACCTCTTCCATCCGCAACCCAAAGGCACGTCATGCTTGTTGAGATGGACCCCCTTGTACAAGAGTGTAAGCTAACAAGATCGGAAACTTTTATTATTGCTGACTGCATCAAAATTTTGTGGGTCGATTATCCCGTCAGTATGAAATCAATTTTCAGGCTCTGTGAGACTTTTTCTTTTGTATGGCTCGACAGCCCTATATGTGCCTGGGCCTCCTCGTTTCGTCGAGGTTTCACGATCACACACATTTGAGACACACCACAGTCGGTAGGACTCCTCTGGACGAGGGACCAGCTCGTCGCAGAGACCTCTACCTGACAACACACAACACTCACAAGAGACAGACATCCATGCCCCCGGTGGGATTCGAACCCACGATTCTAGTAAGCGAGCGGCCGAAGACCCACGCCTTAGACCGCGCGGCCACTGGGATCGGCGGCTCTGTGAGACTACGTTTGTTTATAACAACATTAATTAATAAAACAGTAAATCAAATCACGGGATGTCTCCGAAAGTATGGGAATGCATCCCATACTAATATTTGAATGCTCAAATACCAATGTCAATTTATGACTCCATTCACCAAGTAACCAGTGTGTGTAGGAAATAAGTATAATTATAAGAAAACACGCAAGCAAATAAGAAATGGTAAGATTTAAAAATAGGAAGCCCGACAAACGAAGAGAGAAATGAATGGGGAAGATAAAATTGTGGGTAGGAGGTAGGGGTGGTAAGGTCCGTGACAGGTCCGGCCTTAGTTACAGAAAAATATAAAATTTTAGGGGGTTTAATCATCACAGTCATTGCATATTTGTCGTTCGGTCGGTTGGAACTGAAGACATTTAGATGATTCGAAATGGAACGCTGGGCTAGGCAACGGGAGAAAGCAGTTGAGAAGTTACAATATACTTATGTACATACACGAAGGTTTGCACAGTGATATGAGTTGCACGTGACAACTGCACAGATGACACTGTGTTTGTAGCATACACAAAAGTATTGGTGGTGCCTAGTAGAAGTCGATGACAAACACAAATATGCTTTCTACACAAAAACCACAATTTTGCATGTTAAAGCAGGCTGTAAGAATAATAAAAATTCACATCTGCGCTGATGTTATCCTTTACCGGTGGGTTAATAGTCCTCTACGTTTCGGAAAATTTTAGTGCCTTTATCTTGTCCATCGACCTGCAGCAACCTGGATATGAAGGCAATACGATTCTTAAAAGCGTCCATAAATACTGACTGACACACGCAACGTAATATCTCAGGAGACTTGAACCTTCAGTAACACCGCTGTGAGAACCTAAAATAATATCACACGAGGAATCATGTTTCGATTTCTGCCAGGGCCAAGCAATTTTTCTCTTCTTCGAAACGTCCACACTGGTTCTGGGACGCAGACATTTAGCTATCAAATGGACGGTGGTTTATGTTTCAAGATATAAAGTGACTAGGGAGTGAAGCTGAATACCCATCTGGAGATGCTGCTGTTATGAATGAGTGGATCTGTAAGTGTACTCCCTCCATACGTCGTCATGTCTTTAAGAGGGACTTTCAATACATATAATTCACTGCTCTGTGTTTAGAGGATTAAAGTGGCAAAATAAAAAAGTCAAAGCCAATATGACAGGCGCCAAACTAGACCGAATTTCACAATTCTTTTCATAACAGCATTAATATTTGAAATGCGAAATGCGAACAAAGATATATTCTTTTTCGAAGCCCGTCTCTTTGCAAAATATTGCTTTTCTGAGACATATTGGTGAAGAACTTTGCCGTATTTTATCACAAATGACCTAATATTTTCCAAGCTGGCCAGTAAAGGCAGAGGGAGCTGCCTCTGAAAACTACTCCCATAAATACCATATGTTAGTTCAAATCTTATAAAAATTAGTGCCTGCACAGTGAGTATTTCAGTTCATAGACGAAACTTTCCATTCAGTTCTCATCTGTCCATTGCATACTCTCTTTTCCACTCGTGCTCTATAGTCCTTGATTTAACAATTTCGGAAATATTTTATGCATAATACAAATTATTTTCTGCCTTTAAAGTAATTTTTAACTGTGATGTGAAACTATGCAGTTGTAAAGATACATAACAACATATCAGACAAATATGTTTCTTCCAACTCCAGGATGATCACTATCACACAAATTAACCCTCAGGAACATATTTGGATGTAACAAACAGAAAGAACCCGGAAATAATTGCATAATGAGAAACCAAAAAACCACTACGTGTCGCAAAACATTTTTGCGCACTAAAATGAAACAGAATTTATTAGACATGAAGTTTTGCGAAAATTGATTAGAGATATAATAGAATATAGAAACTTTTTTCAGTATAGTGGTCACTGGTAGTCTCGTTTGACCACGTTAATGAAAGTTTAAGGTGGACAATTACCTGAACAGGTAAGAGAATGTCAGCTTCTCAAGCAGCACTCTGCTCTGTGGAGATATATTTTTCTCGTACAATCAAATAATTTTTTTCTGCTGATGGCAACACAAAGGATACTATAGAGTATTTAAAGAACCAGTATAAATACTCTTCACGTTTTTCAAATTTCCTTTTGTGTCTAGACGTAAAAATTATTTGAGATTTGGTTTTTTCATAACGAAGAGTATCAAGATCATGTCCTTCTACAAGGTGGCGCAGACATGACTGACACATTTTGAAATATGTTAATATTTTGCGCAACAAGAAAGGAGTGAGTTGACACCAATAAGTTTTTTGTACTAAGTAAGAAATTTATCACTCACTTGTTATTTGTGATAGATAGCATCTTGAAAGTCACCTTCACTTGCAACACATTGCTTTAAACGATTTACTAAAGCGTCAAAAACTCGGCGCAACATCTCTTGATTTATGGTCGCAATTTCGTCCCGAATAGCACGCTTCAGCTCCTCTATTGTATGAGGATGTTCCTTTATAGGCGTTCTTTCAAGTATCCTTATACGAACAAATCGTGGACCGTCAGATCCAGCGAAAGTGCAGGCCAAGTGATGTCTACAAAACGCGAAATAACCCGAGCAAAAAGATCACGAACCACTTTCGTGCTCCTTCGAGCACTGTGTAATGTGGCTCAATTTTGCTTGAAGTAAAAATTATTGAAATTTAAACCAACTGCTTCCAATTGCGAAGCAAGAAGTTTTGCAACATTGCCCTATAATTCTCAGCAGTAACTGCAACGGTTTAGCCCTTATCATTTTCAAAGAAAAATATACGCACAGTGACAGATAACTACGTAACTTGGAACTTAATGATCTGTATCCATTGCCAAATATTATTCGGGTGATCAAGTCAAAAATAATGAGGTGGGCGGGGCATGTAGCACGTATGGGTGAGTGGAGAGATGCATACAGGATTTTGGTGGGGAGACCTGAGGGAAGGAGACCAATTGGAAGACCCAGGCGTAGATGGGAGGACAATATTAAAATGGATCTTCAAGAAGTGGGATGGGGGCATGGACTGGATTGATATGGCTGGAGACAGGGAAAGGTGGCGGGCTGTTTTGAATGCGGTAATGAACCTTCTGGTTCCATAAAACGCGGGGAATTTCTTGACTAGCTGACGACCAGTTAGCTTCTCAAGAAGGACTCTGCTCCATGGAGTTAGTTAGGCAGATATTCCCACTGGACACCATACTGTCACTTTAGGTGAATGCAATGGCTGTTCGTGGAGTTCTGTAAGATTTACTGGTGACCAACGTCGCTTATTTTTTTAGTAACAAAATCCGATACTTGAATATTCGCTTCATCGCTCATTAACAAACTATTCAAAACACAGGGATATTAATTGGGGATTTCTGGCACAGTGTTACAGAATTCCATCCGAGACACCTTACTATGCGGAAAAGGTTCTTGACACACTGTGTCTTCTAAGGATGAAACTTCTTGTCCTGCAACTCCTGGATGTGCGTAGGATACGAAATCGCTGTACAGCAGAGTTACGTGGACTACGTTCAAAGGATCCGCTAACTCTCTGAACTACTTTGTCAGCATTCACAGTGCTTGGGGTAGCATGCACAATGTTTGTTACACAACCAATATGTTAAAACTTACACATCCAGCCCAAAATACTGTTCCGTGACGTAATATTGTCATGCTTAGGAATATTACGCTATAGCCGCACACGACGCCGTGTCTGAATAAAGAACTTTGTTTCGTACTAAAGACGATATCTGCTGTTCCATGCGCTATACTCCACCGATCCGTTGTTACTGAACAGGGTTTTCAAATAGCATGACATCTTGTTTCACTCAGTATGCAGGCGATATCCCCCGCCCTCGTAGGACAAAAGTACGATCTAAATATTTCAGTCACCTCTGCGCCACTCTGTATAAGTCCCTCTGAGTCTCGTAAGTCTTAAGAATGAAAAGACAAAATTTAAAGCAGCATTATGAAAGTGATTAAATACACACATGAATTTGTCATGTATAAAGACGGTTCATAGTGAGGTATGTAACACGTTTATAGTGTTTTAGTTTATAGAGTTCAAATGTAAAATTGTGTAGTCTGTATAGCTGTATATTTGTATATTGTAACTTATTGCACATCGAGTTGTGACTTGGACAGACTTATGGCTCCATGGAATGTTTGTATGTATGTATGTATGTATGTATGTATGTATGTAAGTATGTATGTATGTATGTATGTATGTATATATGTATGTATGTATGTATATATGTATGTATGTATGTATGTATGTATATATGTATGTATGTATGTATGTATATATGTATATATATATATATGTATGTGTGTATGTATGTATATATGTATGTATGTACGTATGTATGTATGTATGTATGTATGTACGTACGTATGTATGTATGTATGTATTTATGTATGTATGTATTTATGTAAGTATGTATGTATGTATGTGTGTATGTATGTATGTATGTACGTATGTATGTATTTTATGTATGTATGTATGCATGTATGTATGTGTGTGTATGTATGTACGTATGTATGTATTTTATGTATGTATGTATGTATGTAAATATGTTTGTATGTATGTATGTATGTGTATGTGTGTACGTATGTATGTGTGTATGTATGTATTTATGTATGTATGTACGTATGTATCCATTTGCAGATTGCCTATCTACCATCTACACAGCGTTACATCCCATAAGAGTGTAATTCGAAGGCTCATTGCAGTGAAACCGCAAATCTCATATAAACGCCTAATTCAATAATGCCTTCCTCTCTGCTTGCACTCCGTTTCTCTCAGATACAAATATTCAGCACAGTTTCCTTCTCAAATACACAAGTACTACGTTCCTCCCTTACCGTGATAATTCAGACTTCGTTAATGAAACTTCCAGACCGGCATGTCATTACGGCTTAGGTGTGTTCAGAGTGCTGGTCTGCCCTGCTCTTAGTGACGTCTGACGTAAAGGATAGTTAATTTCGTAATGCATCTAATTAGCACTGCTTTAACAAACGGAGAGGAAAATTTCTGTCTTTGTGTTCGACAGTGTGTCAAAGGAAGACAGCTGTCTAGCGACACTGTGACCTGCGACAGCTGCATATGTGACTGTGGGCAGGGAAATTGTGAAAAGTGGGCTAATTGAATACATAAGTTCTAAAAGGTTCTGACGATGGCATATAGCATTGAGAACCAATTGTCTTCTGGACTTTGCCCATCGTCCGGATAAAATATAAAATCACGACGTTTCGGAAGCTGGTTCTTCTTCCGTCTTTAGGTGATTGAGATTAGCTCGGTCTAAAGGACCCATTTGAGTAGGTGTCTCCCCTCCCATCACCTGAAGACGGAAGAGGAATCAGCTTCCGAAACGTCGTGATTTTATATTTTTATATTTTATCCGGACGATGGACAAAGTCCAGGATAATTAGTTCTCAATAAGTGAATAAATAAGCGTGGGAGGGCGACAGGTGATGAATTCAGAGTAAAAGAAAAAAAGCGTGGACAAACGTACAACAGGGGGGTCTAGACCAAAATACAAGAAAAATGTATTATATGAACACAGGTCTTCTGAAGCGTGGATTCCGAGTTACTGCCTCCTGACGATTAAAGAAAATCCTCAAAGTGTCCGGCTTAGTTTTCCATGCAGGCATTGCAGTAGACAAACTTCTGTTGACCTACTTCTTTCCACCACGCCTGACAGTGGCCCTTTACCACGATTTCTTACGAAACGTCCTTCCAGAGGTGTTGCAAGATGTGGATCTGCAGACTAGGTTTTTACGGTTCATGCACGATGGTACACAACCACATTTCCTTTTTGCAGTTCGGGAGTTCTTAAAATAACGTGTTTCCGGAAAAGTGGGTAGGACAAGGTGGACCAACAGCATGGTCTGCTTCTTCCTCTGATTTAA
Source organism: Reticulitermes speratus (assembly GCA_021186555.1). Classification (NCBI taxonomy): domain Eukaryota; kingdom Metazoa; phylum Arthropoda; class Insecta; order Blattodea; family Rhinotermitidae; genus Reticulitermes; species Reticulitermes speratus. The sequence continues at coordinate 43,293,526 of JAJKFL010000006.1, read as the reverse complement.
GCTTCTTAGACTTTTATCCCTGCGAAAACCTAAAGTCTACTGTTTATGCTGTGGAAGACAGTGACGTCCAGGACTTGCAACAAATAATACAGAATGGATCTGCGATGATTCTTACGACACCTGGAATTTTCCAGCGAGTCAGACAGTCACTGTTCAGACATGCAAAATCCTGCGTTGAAAATCAAAGTGGACACTTTGAACATTTAATTTAATCCTCACGAGACCGTAACTCGGTAACCATTCTTCAGAAGGACTAATTATTGTGGTGTAGGTTCATCTTCTGTAGGTTTGGCTGTGCAATTTTCATTAACCTGTACAGTATAGTGGGTATGTGGAATGGGCGAATGGTGTTGTAACTGTGTGTATAAGTAGACGGCAGTGGAGTGGGGAAATAAGTGAATATGCGATTGGGTGGTGAGTGAATGGAAGAGTGGGTGCTTGTTTACCGATGACATAATGGGGAAGTTAATTGAGAAGTGGGTGGGTGAGGAAGTGAGCCAATTGCGGTGAAGGAATGAGTAAGAGAATAATACTTCAGACGATGAAGGAATAAGCTGATGATGTGTTCACGTAATTAAACACTGTGCCGCCTCTATAAACATCTCTTATCAATTTGTTCTGTATTTATAACATCAGTAATTTGTATACAACTCTACACTTAAGATATCCAACATATGTATAATGTTCCACTTCGAGTAAAACACATCTGAGAGTCGGCCACGAACATTACAATCATAAGTACTTCTACATACTTACCAGAAATAGAATAAACGCAGAGAAGAAGCTGAATTTTCCTGCAATAAAGATAAAATACACTGATTTTATTTTAACAGTGTTGTTCGAATGACGAGTTCAATAAAGTGTGTCACTGTAGCCCTACACGTTAAGAATAATTGCTTTATAAGGAGATGGAAGGCGAAGTGTCGTGGCCTATTCTAAGGGTCTCTTAACGTATTGGCCTGAAAGGATTAAGGATAAACAGCTTCAAGTACGAAGTTTGAAAGCAGAGAGTCAAAAATATCAGGTATAAATGCTACATGTCACAAAATAAAAGCGAATAGATGAAATGGAAAATTTTGTAAAAACATCTGCAATAAATGCTTTGTGGCTATTTATGTTATTAAATGAAAGCACAGCCAAAAGTCGCGATTTGCATAATTCCTTTAAATGCTGGTCAAACACCCATATAAATGCAAAGCGAGAAATCAGTTAGTAAAAATTCGAAAGATCAGTATTAGGCTCCAAGTAGAAGTTTAAATCTATAATAAAGATGTCTGTTTTCACTTTCAATTTTCTGAGTCTAACTGACAAATATTTAGCAACCAGCACATTCAAAACGAAAGTAGAAGAAAAATATTGCCGTATTTTATATTGAGAATTATCACAAACTTCATAATTATTCTAGCAAGTCAACAACGACACTGTAGGCCACACAGTATACTATTCCGTGGTTATGAGACGCTTTAAGTCAGGGCATAAAGTGGCCGCAGTTTGTGCTCCTAGATTGCCATCCGCATACAGTGTAGTGTGTAACTAGACACTCATCTGAACCTCTGTTGCGTCTCGCTACACACTCATCTGCATCCAGTGTAGTGTGTAACTAGACACTCATCTGAACCTCTGTTGCGTCTCGCTACACACTCATCTGCATCCAGTGTAGTGTGTAACTAGACACTCATCTGAACCTCTGTTGCGTCTCGCTACACACTCATCTGCATCCAGTGTAGTGTGTAACTAAACACTCATCTGAACCTACTGTAGCGTCTAGCTACACACTCATCTGCATCCAGTGTAGTGTGTAACTAGACACTCATCTGAACCTAATGTAGCGTCTAGCTACACACTCATCTGCATCCAGTGTAGTGTGTAACTAGACACTCATCTGAACCTAATGTAGCGTCTAGCTACACACTCATCTGCATCCAGTGTAGTGTGTAACTAGACACTCATCTGAACCTACTGTAGCGTCTAGCTACACACTCATCTGCATCCATTGTTGTGTGTAACTAGACACTCATCTGAACCGACTGTAGCGTCTAGCTACACACTTACCTGCATCCAGTGTAGTGTGTAACTAGACACTCATGTAAACCTCTGTTGCGTCTAGCTGCACACTCATCTGCATCCAGTGTAGTGTGTAACTAGACACTCATCTGAACCTACTGTAGCGTCTAGCTACACTCATCTGCATCCATTGTAGTGTGTAACTAGACACTCATCTGAACCGACTGTAGCGTCTAGCTACACACTTACCTGCATCCAGTGTAGTGTGTAACTAGACACTCATATAAACCTCTGTTGCGTCTAGCTGCACACTCATCTGCATCCAGTGTAGTGCGTAGTAACTAGACACTCATCTGAACCTACTATGGCGTCTAACTACACACTCATCTGCATCCAGTGTAGTGTGTAGGTAGACACTCATCTGAACCTCTGTTGCGTCTAGCTACACACTCATCTGCATCCAGTGTAGTGTGTAGGTAGACACTCATCTGAACCTCTGTTGCGTCTAGCTACACACTCATCTGCATCCAGTGTAGTGTGTAGTTAGACACTCATTTGCACACACTGCCTATATCAAGACTGCATGCAGCGTCATCTCCACTCCCTGCAGGTTGGTGATTAGTAACACGTGCAAAATTTAGAAATATAGTTTTTAGAATACACCTGTATCATCATTAAAAAATTTTAAAATTATCTACGTCAATAGAAAAATTATAACTTTTTTTTCAGAATGGAAGTAAATTCTATCCTCAAAGAAGGGGACAGGCAATTCCTGTAAGACATCTGTAAGAGTTAAACTTTATGAAGGAGAAAGCAGTGCGTTACTCCCAACTGCTCTGTGTGTGGTAAGAGGAATGTTATATGGCACTTATTAGCATATATATGGGCCTATACGCTTACAAGGAAGCACTGAACGTTGTTACCCTGTATTTATAATGCAAATGAAAAGATTTTACTGTTTAATTTCCTGTTTATTAGTATAGACTTTTGCACCGAAGATAGTAGCTTGCTTTAACAACTCAGAGGCATATTTCTGTTGAAGACATCTACTGACAGTCCATTTCCTCACGAAACATGCTGTTTCACAATAAGATTAGGTTCTTATTGGATATGACATGCCTAGTTTGGCATACCGGTACATGTTTCATAGAATTCTGCTACCTCCATTCTCAGGCTAGATAATTCTCATACCTTGAATGAGGTATGAGTTTCCTTTAAAATGTTGGTGCCTGTCTACCAGATTTCACGGCGTGACAGTTTGTAATCTCAAGATTCACCCTTAACAACCCCAAATCTCGCAGTTCGCCGCCTTGCAGTCCTCATATATATATTTCAGCGTCTGTCACAAAAGCCGTGTACAAATACTCATTATCAGTTTAGTCATGTCTGTCGAACCGTCATTACGTGAAGCAGAAGTATGGGGATGAGAAGGTATAACTCCAGGTATTTTCAATCTCCACTCTAGGTGAAGGTTATTGTTTAGGCTCTAAATCCGACTACTTTAACCTCTGGGGGGGGGGGGGGGGAAGCGAAAACTCAGAGTAATTTTCGGATAAAGTGGTAGTTGGAAAAGAGTGTCAATATGGACACCTACTGGATGAGAAATATCTCTTGCTCGTGAGAGGAATCGAAGCTTTATTGGTGAAATTCGGCTGTGCCGATGAAGATAAATATTTAGATTTAGTGTCTGTCTGTCCGATTGTCACATATATATACTAAAAGTTTCGCCGATCCCAGTGGCCGCGCGGTCTAGAGGTGGGTCTGCAGCCGCTCGCTTGCTGGGATTGCTTTTTCGAATCCCGCTGGGGACATGGATGTCTGTCTCTTGTGACTGTTGTGTGTTGTCAGGTAGAGGTCTCTGCGTCGGGCTGATCACTCGTCCAGAGGAGTCCTACCGAGTGTGGTGTGTCCAGCTGAGTGTGATCGTGAAGCCTCGTAGGGAGACTATAATCCGAATAGGGACCGAAGGGCCACAAGAATATACTAATTGATGTACGACTGAAATCTCAACCCAGTGACACAGTATTATATATCTGCAACTTTTTAAAATTCATAATGTCAAATGTCCTGAAGATGACCGTTTTGGTCGAAACATGTAGCCAAAAATGGTGCGACGAATTGATACTGACTATTAATAAAGTCGTGCAGAAAGTGAATTAAGTCATACTTTTATATTGTAAAACACATGGGGAGGCCTCGCTTTAAGGCGATTAATTCCCATTTTGTTCTAGTACCACAGAACCAACAAATTATCCGTCAATATAACACATATTCTTAGATGTCAAACGACAGCTAAATGTTTCGACTATTAAAAGTAGCCACCTTCAGACAGTCGTCCAGGTTACCTTCTTATTTTTTTAACTTCTACTTTGCCCCTCAATCTTATAAAATTTTACATTGTGTTGCAGCTTCTACTACTAGTCAGGTAATATATACAGCATTCTAAATAGCTATACAAAAGTCGTTGTAACCAAATACCGTTATACACTACCTAATAACTTCGTTACCTCCTTGATATACCTTTAATATGTAACACATACAGCTACTCGCTATTGGTTATATATTACACATAAATATTTTATTTTATATATTTTTCTAGCTTCTTTTAACGTAAATTTCCCTGTAGGATAAACAATTATCCCCATACATTTGTCTCATCAATTTCACAGTCTCAGCTGCAATTTTCCCGAGTTTAACACAGAATTTAATAACTGATTATCATTCACCAACAAATGCACAAAGATAATTTTTTCACTAATTACTTTATTAAAGGATTTCCCCTATACGTATTTCGGCAAAATATATTACCATCTTCAGGGGGTCATTTTTGGTTTGTACATAGAACAATGTACATGTGTCAATATTGGTTATTATACCATCTATAAAATTGTATAAAAATTGTGTAAAGTTGTATTATAGTATTAAAATAGTACTAAAATAGCTTGTTAAAGTTGATAGTAAGATAGTATTAAATTACATTTGCGGTAAAATTCGTAATTATTGGCAGTGTGGTCCGGTATGTCAATAATTACGAATTTTACTGCAAATGTAATTTAATACTATCTTACTATCAATTTTAACAAGCTATTTTAGTACTATTTTAATACTATAATACAACTTTACACAATTTTTATACAATTTTATAGATGGTATAATAACCAATATTGACACATGTACATTGGTCTATGTACAAACCAAAAATGACCCCCTGAAGATGGCAATATAGTTTGCCGAAATACGTATAGGGAAAATCCTTTAATAAAGTAATTAGTGAAAAAATTATCTTTGTGCATTTGTTGGTGAATGATAATCAGTTATATAACAATGCACGGTGAATACAACGTGAAATTCACAGAATTTAATGTTCGCTCTCTGCTCCATGCCGCTACTGTGACCACGTCCTCTCACTACCTACACAACATGGCGCCGTATTTCCCGTCATGCTCAGCATGGGGCGTTGCGGTGTTGCAGGATTACAGATGAAGTTTGGGCACTTGGATGGCATGCATTGCTTCATAGATGGCATTTCTATCTTGGTCAAAATAAAATCAGTCTCATTATATAATTGTCAGTCTGTGTATATTAGTATTATACACTGTAAAGTTTGAGATGTCGAACTGTAAATTGCAGTTGTTAATATTACCGTTATATTTTCTTTTATGTACAGCCTGATAATGCGTAATAAAAGCAGCCGAAACATGTTGCTGTATTTCGAAATCTTAGAATATTTGTTGTGTTGACGGGTAATTTGTGGGTTCTGGGATGCCTAACATTAAATTCATCATGAACCAATCATGTACTTAGCCTGAATAAATGTATTCGCCCTCCAATACAGCCTTGCATTACGACAAATAAAGTGCGCGTAGACGAATGGATGCGAGTGAGTCTTATAGACAGCAGCAGGGCTTGTGGCTTTCAGCGTGAATAATGGTGTCAGGCCCCATTCATCCTCCTTGCCATTTATACTAGTGCACACTTCATTTCTTTGCTGTCTAAATCCCTCTGCTCCTAATCTTTCTCCCCTTTATGTCTCACCCCTGCCCCCCCATAGCCAACGACTTCAGAAAGTGGTAACAAATACGACATCATTTTTTACTTTCTCCTCTTTATGTTGATTTTCTAATTTTTATCAACGCTTTACGTCTCACTACATTTCCTTGTTCATATTACAAGATCACATCGTGTTAGTTTCTGGCTAAATATAAACTCCGTCAGTAACTTCCCAGCTCAGCAGTGTTGAAGAGAAAATGCTGAAAGGAACAGCATAGCTACGTAAGCAACAGAAGACAAATGCCTGAACAATTCACAACAAAATTAAAAAACGTTATATATTCTGTCCATTCAGGTTCGGTAGACGTCAGCATGTAATTATGAGTAGGACCAGAAGATGACAGCAGACACTTACTCTTCCATCGTTAGAAAGAGGCTGTCACTCACAGAGAAGACATCCGAAAGTGCCCCGAGATGGTTGACCCCAAAATAATAAAACGCCGATAAGTGGCATCGATCCCAATAGCGAAAGGCAGCAAGGGGCGACTAGAAGGGAAATAACAGTTTGAAGATAGAATATGCAGCAACCGGAATATAATGGAGAATATGTAACGGGACTCACACCAACGCGCTTCAATTAAACAGCCATTACTCGACCTACATCGATATTTAAACAAAATTAAAATTATAGATTTTAAATAGTGGATTAAAAATAAAAGCACAAATAGACAACCATAAGAAAAATTCAAATATAGATTGTAATGACTGTCAAGTTAACAATTGATTAGGAAGAAGAGACTTAAACATTTTTAAATCCAAAATTTCAAAAACTTTAATACTTGGGTTAGGCAGCACGCTGCTCATTGTTAATGGCACACGTATGTTACAAAAAACCAATTGTAACGTGTGTTTATATATTTTATACATATGACATTATTTGTGAGATTTCACAAAATTTTTACACTTTTTATCTTGGATTTTCAGTTTTTGTATTGTACAACTAATGATGGTCGAATGACCGAAACATTTGGTTTACATTTAATTAATGAATACAGGTTGGATCGGACGGAGGATATGGTGCTATTTGTTTGAGTCTATAAACAGAGGGGGCTGGATGACGTCAAGGTAATAGTTATGTATGTTATTTATGACTTTGTGTCGGCAGATGGCGTCTGAAGAGAAGTTGGTAGGCAAAAGTAGCGATTTTTTCTTTATGTATGTTAATTACGATTTGGTAGGCAGAAGATAACGTACTTGATAATATTTATAAATAAGAGCAGATGATAAATTACAACATGGAATATTACCTTAATTGACGCCCCATTCGAGGGCACCGTGAAGTTTACAAATTTGTAGGCCTGAAGATTACAAACTTTATACATCTATATACTTAATATTATTTTCACCGTGCATGTTTATTAACACTAGTAAAAACTATACCAACACATGCACCATTTATTAAAACATTAATAGGGCTTGATTTTTAAAACTATTAATGTTTTAATAAGTGGTGCATGCGTTGATATAGTTTTTACTAGTGTTTATACATCTAATATTTCGGTACACTAAACACTGGTTTATTGAGACTGTATGTATTCATTATTATTAATTTTTAGGAAATCCGTTTCATGAAAGAATTTTGCGCGTAAACAATACTTTCGCTACAGTATATTTTTCTCTGTACAATGTCTAATCAATATAACAAAGAACCGCTTACTTTCATTGCCTTTCTTTTATTATGGAGATTATGTTTCTGCACTGACACGTTAGAGTTTGTTTATATTCATTTACAATTCTCACACCACTGTGAGGTGAAATAATACATCCATATGGGATAAATATTAAAAATATGAGCAGAAATATCTTAATAGTACTGTGTAAAGTTAAAACGCTACAGGCTATGTTCCACAACCCGTGCTTACTTTCCATCTTTCCACTACCCTTCACAACCCATCAGGTTCAAATGGTCTCCTTAGCACTTTTCTTCCTCGCTGGGACGAGAGATATAACTGTACTATATATATTCCGCAGTTTTTGCATTTGTAGATAAGAAAAGAAGGAGGAATCTGGATTAAATAAGAAAAGCTTTCCCAGAATTTATTTTAAATCTATTTCTCGTGAAAGTACATAATCTTTTTCCCCCAAAAGCGCAAAGATATATTACGTATCTCTGTACGTACAGACAACAAAAATAATTAATTGATTTTTTTTATTTTCTTCATTATATTTCACCTTTTCTTCTTTCACTCCTTTCTCTTCTCTTTCTTCTTCACATTATTATTACGTTTATCCAGTCCAGTAAATCTCTCCTACTTCTCGGAAAAATTTCTTTATCTAAATCTTACTCTGTTTCCTTTTTGTAACACTCTTTTTACAGTTTTTAAAGGGCGATATTCGAGTAGCGCTGGCCAGTGTTGCTGTACAGGAAAATCCAATTAATTTTCCGAAGATGATGGTGAAAGAAAGTAGGTGACACATTTTTTGAACTGAGGCTACTTCTATGTTGCTTTTACTACGGCTAGGTACAAAGTGGAGCGCATGAACAGAAATATTTATTCCTCAGGACCTGTGCCATAAATAAATATATATATACATATATATATAAATTCATGACTCGCACTGAGACATTTCAGTTTGGACAAGAAATATTTTCTTGGGGATTAAAGAAATTGGCTCACAAATTCACCTACCTTACTGTGGGCAAATTTGAAGCACAAACAAACCTGAATGGCATTGAAGAAAATTTGTATACTGGTGATTGGCAATATAAATAATAGCTTTAAATAGTGTAAAGGTTTTGTGATAATACCAAATGGACAGTGAAGTAAACTTATCAATGTACCCCTGATGATGTTCGAGTATGGCCGAAACATGTGTAGGGTTAATTGAACAGGAATAAAAAGCTCATTATTTCTTTAAAAATTGAAAATTAATATCAAAGTAAAAAATACATCGAAATTCAGATATTTAGTTGGTATCAAAAGACCAGATATTGGAATCCATACGAGGACTCAGTTACAGTAAAGTCAGATTACGTTTAACAATAAAACTGACACATTTGCTACAATGCAGTTGTAATTAGGAAATATCTGATGATACAAAGCTCCTGGTATGTAACACTGTGTCATCTGCAATGCTGCTGTCAGCACCTCTATATTCGCTTATGAAACATTACCGTATCATTGTACTGCATATAGAGACTCACTGACTCAAGAATTACGTCATATGCAATTATGTTCCGGATGTGGTTTAACCTGGCTCGGGATAGGAAAACGGTACTGAACTTACTAGTTCCATAAAATACGCAAAACTTCTTAATTACCAGAGAAAATATTTGCGTCACAAGAAGAACTCCCACCCATAAAATTAACTAGTTACTATTCTTCCTTCAGAAAAAAAATTAATTATCTTTCTTGTTAGTTCAAAGCCTTACATTAAAAAAAACTTATGAAATCACTTTGGAGCAAAATTCCTGCAAGCCAGGAATCCGTAAGTAAGGATCAGTTAAGAAGTTTTGTTAACTCTTTTTAAGTAATGTTTTTATAAAGATATTTTCTGGCATCAGTTTGGATAAGCTACCGATGAAGACGGTTCACATATTATTTTCTCCCGGGATGTTATGTAACGATCTATGCGATTTCATGAAATAACTATAAACAAATTTCTCCCGTCTAGCTCCTTTCTGCACCTTGAATTTAAGCCAATATCCTGTTAGATAAAACGAGTAATTTGGTTCAGAAAAGGGAATCTGTAACTTTGGAAGACACGAAGCTCAGCTTTTCGCAATATGTCGTTATTTTTTGCTGGTGTTGAGGGATGGTAGGAAAGGTATTATATCCACGCTGACATATAGAACACAATTTTCGTAAGGAGGTAACAAATGAATGTCTAACGGGGCTTGACAAGTGTGATGGCTTGTGAGCAACATCTTTTGGTTATTGCAGCAAATAATGTAAAAAAACCTATAAAACAGTAGTATTTGTCATAATGTCAGTGTTCAGTTCTGGGCACTCTTGTTTGTATTTGAAAGACGAAACTTCAAATCTTGATCTCTGGCGGCCAGTTAAATCCACTCCACATTAGTCCACCCTATTCCTTTAAAAATAATTTAATATTATTCTACATGAGTGATTAAACCTTCCAAGCAATGTCTTTCTTAAATATTCCCCATCAGAAAACACACTATGCATTTCTTTTCTCCCCAATGTTTGCGACATACCCAGCTTGATTTATGCAACTCTATTAATCTATTAACATCATGAAACCCCAGCACCTGCAGTATTTGACAGAAACATTTCCTCCACCTATTCAAAATAATGTGGGAATCTGCAAGGCGATCGTTCTTCTGATCTTGTAGTAAGATTGATTTAGGCTGGCAAGCGTTATTAAAATTGTATATTCTTCTACGAGACTCTTGTCATATTTGCTTAACTGACTTTCTTTTTTCAAATCTATTAATTTCATAATTCAGATTTTCCTTTTACCCTTACTTAACTTCTACAATTTTACATAATACATTGCTCAGAAAATCTCAAGTAATTTGACTCGAAAATTGCAAATATTGAAATTCAGGCTGCTTCCTTTCATCCGAAATTTCTACTTGTATTTAGTCAAATGGTGGCTCATGCTGTTTCTTTCGTAACATCCTGTACACTTTTTACAGAGATTTTGACATTGTTTAACACCTTGCAAGCAGTTTGATTTCCAAGCCAAAGTGTATGTTTTCCGAGGTTGCAAATATGTTTGAGGTTTTCCACCACTTCAAATTCTGTGTTTCTAGTTTTCTTACTGACAGTCTCTCCCTAAACTTTGCAACCACCACAGAATGATCAGTTCCACAGTCAACTCCTCCTAAACGTCGTACATCTAGCATAACTCCGTTTCATCTCCTGCGAACATGTAATCAATTTGATTGTTTGTATTCCCATGAGGAAAAATCTGCATATGTTTAAAAATACTTCAATGTTGTTACATTGGGGTCTAGAAAATTAAGCAGAATTTTATATTTGAAGAAATTTACTACTCCAACCCAATTGTCATAAATATTTAATGTAAACTATTTTCCCAATTGTGAGATTCAAAATGTTTTCTCCCCATAAATTTTCATTTAAATCTGCTACATAAACTTTCATAAGGCACTTAGAAAATTGATGGAATAATTCCAGCAGTAACACTAAGTATGGGTGGCGCTATATCGGAGTGTAATCCACTTAAAATAAGAGCTTTTGCAGCTGTTGTGAATGACTAGAGCATTTTTTGATTCAGATGCAAATGAAATTAAATATGGTGACTCCAGACGGATTACACATAGATCATTTCTTCCATGACAAGGTTATAGATATGGTAACACATATTACAATCATAAGATTGGAACGGGCTGGACACATGTGCGGGATGGATAGATCAAGAACAGCAACGAAAATCTTAGAAGGAAAAATAAATTCGGCGGCAGTCAACCAGTTGAGAAGTCAAAGGGCAGGTGGATAGAAGCTCTGACCAGAGAGGACAGAAAATTGCTAGGGCCAACAGGATGAAAAAGATTTGCATTAGACTGGAAAATCTGAGGGAGGAATATTGAAGAGGCAAAAGCCTGAAATTGGGCTGTTATTCCATGGTGGTGGTGGTAGTAGTAGTAGTGGTTGTAGTAGTACTGGTAATGATGGTAGTACTAGTAGTAGTGGTAGTAGTAATGGTAGTAGTAGTGATAATGAAAGTAGTAGTAGTTGTTGTTTCTGTAGTAGTATTGGTAGTGGTAGTAGTAATGGTATTAGTAGTGACAATGGCAATAATAGTAGTTGTAGTAGTACTGGTAATGGTACTACTAGTAGTAGTAGTAATGGTAGTAGTAGTTTAAATGGTGGTAGTAGTCGTGTTGCAGTGAATGTTTATGTGTCTTGTGATACTCCCAATTTTCAGTCTATGCAACATGCTGCAGTAAATGTGTCTGTGTGCCCGGTCAGTCTATGCAACATGCTGCAGTAAATGTGTCTGTGTGCCCGGTCAGTCTATGCAACATGCTGCAGTAAATGTGTCTGTGTGTGCCCGGTCAGTCTATGCAACATGCTGCAGTAAATGTGTCTGTGTGTGCCCGGTCAGTCTATGCAACATGCTGCAGTAAATGTGTCTGTGTGTGCCCGGTCAGTCTATGCAACATGCTGCAGTAAATGTGTCTGTGTGTGCCCGGTCAGTCTATGCAACATGCTGCAGTAAATGTGTCTGTGTGTGCCCGGTCAGTCTATGCAACATGCTGCAGTAAATGTGTCTGTGTGTGCCCGGTCAGTCTATGCAACATGCTGCAGTAAATGTGTCTGTGTGTGCCCGGTCAGTCTATGCAACATGCTGCAGTAAATGTGTCTGTGTGTGCCCGGTCAGTCTATGCAACATGCTGCAGTAAATGTGTCTGTGTGTGCCCGGTCAGTCTATGCAACATGCTGCAGTAAATGTGTCTGTGTGTGCCCGGTCAGTCTATGCAACATGCTGCAGTAAATGTGTCTGTGTGTGCCCGGTCAGTCTATGCAACATGCTGCAGTAAATGTGTCTGTGTGTGCCCGGTCAGTCTATGCAACATGCTGCAGTAAATTTGTCTGTGTGTGCCCGGTCAGTCTATGCAACATGCTGCAGTAAATGTGTCTGTGTGTCCCCGGTCAGTCTCATATTCTAGACATGTTGACCTGCGCCCGCGCCCGCGCCTGCGCCCGCCAGCCCTGCAAAGTTAGCCTTCTCTCCGACAACAAAACCCCATTTTAAGAACTAATGTCAGTTCCATGGTTCTCTCGAACAGAATTCGGCTATCGCTTTCCCCTTTTATTTGTTCCACTCCGCTTTTTTTCCTGACTCCCGTCAGTCTATTTGGAAGCTGATTACATCACTTTCTCTTCCAGACATGAGACAGCTGATAGAAGTTCCAGTCACAGGAATCTGGGATAGAGCAATGGCAATCATCGGACTTACACTGCTGGGTTAGCCTGGTGAAGAAACTAAAAGGAAAAATAAAGAGAATTGTGTTCCTGCTTTAGTGTTTCTATGTTACAAACCAATGTAGTGTTTACAAAGCTGACATAAAACGTAGCTATATAACCAACCGAAAAATAAATTGCGAATTATTTAACATCTGTGATAATGACAGAGTAAATCCATATTATAACGCAGTTATGTTTCGACGTTTCGGGACTTGAAACAAGTCCCTTATTCAGATACCTGTCTTCATACCGATAGATTGATTGGCGTAGTTTCATTACTTAAGATAAATTTAAGATTACGAGCTTACGTGTTTTTGTGTGCGCATGTGTTCGCATCGCCTGAAGTCATTTGTTTTCAAACTTCACAAAGCAAAAACAAAAGTTTCAGGTGGAGGGCAGATAGAAAAAGGAAGCTTATTCACCATACATATGTGTGTCCCACGTTTAAAATTTTAAAATATTCATTTTAAATATGTGAAATATAAATCTGAATTTATGGTTTTGCTTGTTAGTCCAAGAAAGTGAGGTCGAGTGCTAGCAAAGTTTTTATTGAATGCGAAGATGATGCAGTAAATAAAATTGTCCTTTATTATAAAAATAGTATTTGTTTTTATCATCGCCACATGTTTCAAACCTAAAGTGTCATCATTAGGCGAGAAAATATTAAAACATTAAACAACGCTAATTAGAACGTTTATAATTCTTACAATTTCTTCCTTACACATTCCTTTACTACAATGTTATACTATTGTATTAAATCCCATCTAAGTTAACGTGTGGTATATATAATAAAAAGGTTCTTGCAAATATAGTTGTGTTTTATAAAAATCTATATTATTCCGGTTTCTTTCCCATTATTTTAATTCACATCTTATGGGATGTTATAAAATATTTCAAAATCTATTTATCACGGTAAAGTTAAATTTTCCCTTTTTAACTTATATTTTCTTCTAATATAAGAACTGGAATAATTTGGCCGTGCATATATATTTGCGTTCTGTTTTTTTCTTACATTTTTTGGAAAAGAACTGGATCTGAATGGATTTTTCTCTTGCTTGTTGTTAAGTTAATCAGGCTATACTGTGCCCTTTTTACGGGTTGATGTTCTAAAGTAATTATCAACTTTCTGCTGCAAAACCTTTTGTGTGTGCAGTACAGAGACCTAATGGCCAAATTTATACACTAAATTATTGAAACACAATGGAATGTCCTCCCATAAAATTCTATTAAGTGCGTTAGAATTGAATCCAAAACCTCTAAAAAATATTGTCTGAAATAAGGAAGCTGCGAGGATAATGACAGTTAATCCAAAGACCAAAGCTGAAGTAAATCCGGAAGTGTTGTATATACAGTACAGATTTAGCTCAGAGGCAGAGAAGATCCAATAGGTTTGTGAAGTACTAAGCCAATAATTTACTAACAAAGAAAGCAGCTGTATCTCTGTATTAGTAACACATTCATAAAAGTGAATTAAGAAGAGGGAACTTGACAATTCCATTTCATTTTCACGCATTTTTAGTGAATAAACTAGGCTGTAGACAAGCGACATTGACCGGGTAGGGTATGAAACCGCAACAGGCATTGCATGGGCTTGTATTTCACGTCGCAACAGAACAAAAAGACCTAAAATCAGAGGAGTTTTCTTTTATAAAACGTTATCTGTGCACGAAATAAGCCTTGGTTGTGTAATGAAATCACTTCACGTCTTCCCGTGTTTATAATACACGAAAACACATCGCTGGTGTTAGAAAGGAAATAACTACTGAAAATGGGTAATTCGAATTGAATTCCAGTTGGTGCTTGAAATTTAAATCTCAGACCAAGATGTACGTAAAATTCACTCTTTGGAAAAGATGTAGGTACAGTTTCACTCAGGTAAGAATTTCGTGATATTGTACCATAAGAACAGTCTCAATGACAAATTTCGTTCTCAGAACAAGTACCAATGTGAAGGTTTAGCTCAGAATAAGGAATATTTAAAGTTTCACACTCAGAAAAAGTGATAAGCGAAGATAAAATCTTAGAGAACGTCAGGTTTCACTCTCAGAACAAGGGATATGCAGTGCTTTCTCTTAGAACAGGGGCTATTTAAAATTTCGCTCACAGAAAAACTGGTACTTAAACATTCACTCTCAGACCACCTGACGTTTCACGGTCACAAAATTTTGTATGTGAAGTCTTATTCTGAGTGAAAGAGATATGTGAAATTTCCCTCTTAGAGAAAGGGGCGTGGTTTATGAAGTTTCACGTTTAGGCGAAGGCTTTCGTCAAATGCCACTTAGGTCAAGGGTCGCATATATTACGAAGTTGCAACGTGAGGCCAAGCGGCACGTGGAATAAAATTCTTCTAATAATGTTGATATAGGAGAAACCTTCAAAGGAGTGGTACTAATGGGAAGCGAGATACATGACTTATGCTCTCCACAAATCGTTGTCACAATAAGACGCATGTGATACACTTAATCCGATTTTCTATACAGTAAAGCTTTGGAAAAGATGGTAAACACAATTAAATCGTGGCAGCAAGTAGTAATGAACACTGATATCCTAAATTCCATGTAGATCTATTTAATAGTCGTGGAAAGGAAATATATGGCTTATATTCTTTTTATTTGCTTTCTGCAAAAGGAAGTTTAAAACCAGTGGGGCAGCTTGAAGCTATCTTTCAGAGCGACGATCATACAGCAACAAGCGTGATGCGTCACGTGTTTTGTTCAAAGCTTACACTTGAAAAAAGATCGGTAGACAGCAACTCGTTCTTCCAAAGTGACTCTTAACCACAAACGACTGAGCCATGTGAGTTGGGTATTTGTTGAAAAGCGACTCCAGTATGATATCTGAATAAAATATCCCACATACAAACATGATTCTTCAAAGGATAATAAAATGCGTATAAGATATTTAAAATAATGATGTCAGCTTTCGCACAGTAGAACCTACGCATTTTTTACTCTCAATTCTGATTATCACACTGAAAAAAACAAAGCGTAAATAAACTTTATAATCACACGCACTTCGTATGTGGCTTCCTTGGTTTAATAGAGGATATGATAAATGTTATATTGTTCGTACCGTGCATTGTCGATAATCGAATCACACAATATTCAGTCTAACAAAATTCACTCTACTGTTTTCAGATATTCTGTAATACAACATCTCGTTAATCAATCCAACATGTTTCGATCCTTCATGGGATCATCATCAAAGATTCGTTTTAAAGTAATATTTCACAAAACAGAACAAGCGATATATATACAGGGTTATTCAAAATGATTGTCGGGATTTTAACAACTTGTCATACACAATAAACTTGAGATAGACGATATATATTTTTTATTTAATAGAACAACACTCCAAGTTTCTGTGACATACCTTACAGGTGCTCTATATGTGCACCCTTTGTGATTCTACAAACATCAACACGATAATGAGTTAGTTCCAAACTTTTTCTAGCATATCAGCGGTGATGGTTTCAGTGGCGGTTCTGATTCGTACCTTCAGTTCCGGGAATCTTGCGGGAAGAGGAGGAACATAAACCTGATCCTTGATGTAACCCCATACAAAGAAATCACATGGGGTTGCATCTGGAGAACATTCATGAAATGTAAGCACACAAAACTCCTTCTCACTGCCGTTCGCCGTCATCTTAGTAAACTGCGCTCCAAGCGGAGAAATGCATAACTACTGCACACCGCACATCATTAAAAAAAACTTTGAGAATTTCTTGATCTATCGGTGCAACTATATATATTCCTATCTCAAGTGTATTGTGTATGACAAGTTGTTAAAACCCCGACAATAATTTTGAATAACCCTGTATATATACATATACATGTATATACATGTCTATATATTGCTTGTTGTTTTGTGGAATGTTACTTTGATACGTATCCCTGATAATGATCCCATGAAGGATCGAAACATGTTAGATTGTTTAACGAGATGTTATAATATAGAATATCAGAAAACAGTAGAGTGAATTTTGGTGGACTGAATATTGTGTGAGAAGATATGATATGATGTCATTTTCTTCGTCAAGAATTTACAGTAGAACCTGCATTTTATATCTCCCAATCCTCTGCCTCTAAAAACAGTTTTATCTTGGGGTGTATTTCAAAACACTTCTCTCACTTTTTGAGGAAAATTTCTATATTGGGCTGGGTATTTAAGCTCTTTCATCGAGAAAAAATTAAAATGTGATTTACGATGGAGGTGAATATCGCTCTCCCTTGCTTCCAAAGCAAAATAAATTAGGTTGCGTTTTATGATATTTCGTAAGTAAATGTTGAGACATAACAAGACTTTGGTGTGGTAACAAGGAAGGGCAATCATGGTCATGATGAGGCTAAAAAGGTTATCCAGCCCAAACTTAAATATCTGTTACAAAGACAATAAGAGATATTTACTAAAGTTCGTATGGAAAACACAAAATTTTGAGTGATTGACATACATTGCTGAAAAAATGTCGCGAAAATTAAGGCAGCGCAGTAAAGTGACTCCCTCTTTTTAACAAACAAAAGCCCCCAGCTCTGGGATGTTTCAAAATGTGCGAGGCTGCATTTTTTTAGCCGCGTTATCCTCAGACGTTATTCGAATTACCTCAATGTTGAAATTATGTCGCATAATAACAATGCATAGAGCGATTACAAGGGCTCCTGACAGACGAGACGTGTATTGAAGAAATACGCATGCGTGAATGCGTGAAGCGTGACGCGTGATTATATGACCTTCCAAAACTTCGCTGATGTTTAGTCTATGGCTGTGGCTTTTTCAGCAAGACATGCGTGATTGTAATGTTATCACGCATGCGTTATCACTGATCCTTTTCATGTCCCTTAGTTTCCATTCGAACTTGGGCAACATGGAGAGCTCTTTCTATAAACATCTTAATTCTCAACACCGGAATGTATACCCTTTAATAATATATTTTGATATTGTTAATCAATTAATTTGGAGAAGAATGGAGAAGATCAGTTGAACCGATCGTGTGAGAAATGAAGAAGTATTACACAGAGTGAAGGTGGAGAGGAATATCGTAAATACAATAAAAAGAAGAAAGGCTAACTGGATTGGTCACATCTTGTATAGAAACTGCCTTCTACAACACGTGATTGAAGGAAAGTTAGAGGGAAGGATAGAAATGACGGGAAGACGAGGGAGAAGACGTAAGCAGCTACTGGATGACCTTAAGGAGAAGAGAGGATACAGTAAATTGAAAGAGGAAGCACTAGATCGCAGTCAATGGAGATCTCGCTTTGGAAGAGGTTACGGACCTGTCGTAAGACAGACTATAGAATGAAAGAATCAATTAATTGAGAATCCAAACTGATGTCTAACAGTCAAGTCATTCAAGATAATATCGTATGTTAAAAATCACGGGAAACGAAAATATTTCCTAGTTTTTGTTTCCAATTACAAAATTGCGCATTTATCAGGTTCTTTTCTTTTTAATAAGCAAGCAGTGGCGATGTCCATATTCAAGGCAGCCTTCACATCTAATTCAATAAAAATGACAGTTGGCTTTAGCTCAAAACCACCATCACGCAAGGACAATCAAGACATCACACATTCAAGAAAGTGGGGGCTCTTGAAACCAAATTTATTTCAGCAAAGAGCAGGGTTCCATATAGCAGAGACTGCTTGTCCATTGACAGTTTATTTGGACACAGAAGACCAAGGCAAGTTGTCCAGGACATCATAATTAAGAGAACACGCTTAGGAACTGTGCGAATCGAGTATAATTTTAACACAAAATACTCAAATCAACAAAATGTACTCTTATTATTTTCATATGTTCTGTACTGAAATATCCGTAAAATAATGCAACATGTTTCGATCCCTCCTCGGAACATAATCAGGGATTCGTGTAAAAGTAAGATTTGCACAAACAGAAGTAGTTCAATATATATACATGTTAAAAAGATGTAAAGTGTATAAAAGGTGATCACTTAACCGTAGGCGATTTCGTAGTAAATTCGTATAATTTATCTGGTCTCTATTCTTGTAATTATCTCGAAAGATCTTACGACCGCCATATTAGTATTATTATGACAGTGCATCAAGGTGTGCAAGACCGGAACAGACTCTAATGGCGTCAGGTTCATACCGACTAAGGGTTCAAGTTCCGACGCCGGTTACCGTGAAAGGCGGGTTCTGTGATGCGACGCCTTGTAAATTTGTAGATAGGTGGCAACGTTTCGGAGGAAAATATTGCTTCCATCTTCAGGACAGACAAATCTCTACCGATTTTTGCACCTCTTATTTTGACATGCAGCATTTCTTCCGAAAACAATTTCTATAGACAGACACACACAGAAATTGAAAGAAAATTGTGTGACAGTTTAGGCCCAAGTTTTATTCCCGGACATGCTTGCTTAGGGTGTGATGACGTAGTGGGTAATTAATATGCCATTCTGTTTATGTAAAGAACGAAAATGTAATACCACTTCTTTAGACGTCCTTTTCCGAAACTTTAAATAGCCTTCGATAGATTCTTTATCCTGATTCGTTACATAATGTTGTTGGATTTAATGGAAAGATACAATTAGTTAGTGTATTTCAACTTATAAATACAGTGGACCCTCGAACTTCGAACGGTTTGATGTTCGAACAACTTGAAATTCGAACAAAAAATTCGAGGAAAATCCGGTTTTGAAACTCGAAAAAAACTCGAAAGTCGAACAAAGAAACACGTGGTCGCCTTTTCTCTCTGCTTGGTCCAGATGAAAGAAGGGTAATTCACCTTCCAGTGAACAGTAATATCCCTCCTACTATTATTATTGATTGATTATTATACAATATTTTTTATGTATGTACTATTATAAATAAATTTTTTAATTATTGAAATTAAATATGCTTGTTTTATCATTATGATCTTTTGAAATGGGCACTTAAAATGTTTTATATTGGGTAAATTTTGGGGGTCTGGAACGGATTAATTCAATTTACATTATTTCTTATGGGGAAATTTAACTCGAAAGTCGAACAACTTGAAAGTCGAAACGTCTCCTGGAACGGATTGTGTTCGAAGTTCGAGGTTCCACTCTACTTCGATTAAAGAAGAAATTTTATATTTTTTTAGTCCACTAGACCTTTTTTTTTTGAATGGAGATCCAGCTCGCCAGTTTGGGACCAAACACAATACTCAAACAAGTGCACGCGTACCGATTAGAATTTCTTGTTAATATAATCGAAAGTTTCGGTACAGAATTTAGGCAACACACGCGCCACAAATAAACAATGGAGCCGAAAAAGGCAATCTGGCCGGAGTGTACTTTATCAAATTGGCTTAAATAAGACATCAATCTGGAAACATGGAGCTAGAAACTGAATCTAAAGCTGAAATGAGCTTTTAAATTAATGCTGTCTCAGACGCTTTTAATCTTCTGGCATTCAGGTTTGAAATAATCAACAAGAATCTAAATTAAAGATTTCAATGTTTATTTATCAAAAATTTACATCGTACTTAAATTAGAAAGTTACGTCTCTTTCAGAGTATTGAGAGAAATAATATTCGCTTTGCGATCAAAACTGTATTCCCGCAGATTTTCAATTGCTTTCACACCGGGCTAAATCGAATGGAGTATATAATACTAAATTAAATGATTCTGAAGTGTTTGGCTCTGCAAATGCACTGAGCGAATATTAAGTTTACAGAAAAAGTAATATTTTGGAGCAAGTTTATGTAACTTCTCAAGCATCGATAGTGATAATAGGAACAAAGTAATTTAATGCCAAGCTTATGATTGAAAGAAAGATATTTTCAAATTATAGTCGACACTCTGTGTTCTTCATAACGGTAAGTCTCCGATCGCACGCAATAGACAAAAAGGCTCATAAAAATCCACACGCGGACCTGTATTTTTCCTGTATTTTCCCTCACAAAAGTCCTATACGACACAGGTGTATTTATATAACTTTACATTCTAAATCACTGAGAATAATCCACCATTTTTAAGGTGTATATTTCCTTTCGGATATGTTATTTCCATCAACATAAACATCAGACAATTCGGGCAAGATTTACACTAAAATAGGTCAGTTACACGAAGTATGGAAGTTAGGGGCATGTGGGACTTGTTGCCGTATTATTTAGTACATATAAAAAACCAAAGTATATACATATACCAAATTATACAACGTAAATCATAGAAAATCTTAATCTTAACATTCAAATCAACCGAAACGTCATATTTCTTATTCTACTCCTTACAGCCCAGTGATTACTTTATGCACCTCCAGGTTTGACTCTCAAAAATTTTACGTTTTGTCCAAAGAGTGTATTTATATGTTTTGTATTGTTTTCAGAACAAACAGCAATTATTTCCCTACACAGCATTAAATGATTGGTTTTTATAACCTAGATGGAGTGTGTTTACTGCGCGGTACGAGCTGAATTTTTAAAAGGGGTGAAAACGTAAAACTCTTTTCGCTAAAGGAATTACTAATAGGTTTAATCAGCATTATGAAACAACATGTGATATGTAAGCCTATCGTCCTTTAAATTATACAATTTCAGTGAATATCCCTTGTGATTTTACCCCTCATCAGACTGAAAAATTCCTTTTTCTACAAACGAAGCCAAGTAATACACAGCTCTACAGGCATAATAAATATTAACTAATCAAAATTTCTGATTATGAGTCATGATTAAAAAACCAAGGCCAACGAATGGAAAATCTCTGACTTAAGATAAATTTGTCTCCTTGTATTCCATAAAGGCGTATAGGGGAGGTAGAAGGAAAGCTCCACTTATTCCTAACATCGCTAATCGAAGGATATGAGCGGCAAACTACACACACTAACCCTCTGCTCCTGGGGCTGTCATTGAAAATGGATCTGTATTGCCCCAAAATCAGTCACAGCAGTTTCTTCCCCTGCCTTGATTCAAACGCCGGATATTCCAGCGCCTTGTTTAGTCAGTACATCGACTAAGCTAGCCCTCCTCCGAAGACATTGATTTGAAGGTAAAATGTAAAGTTCTCCCTAGAACAGGCCATGAAGGCCCAGAGAGTTAAAATAGATATAGCTCTACTCTTTCTTTAACCCTGCAACTAGATGAGGGTGGGTGATCAACTCCACGCCCCGGCCGTCTTACCCCCGAGAAAGAGACCCGGTACCCATTTTATAGGAGGCTCGGTGGCCCCCAGGGTCGGTCTGGACGGGTGCGGAATATCTCGCCCCCACCGTGATTCGATCCCTGGACCGTCCTATCCGTAGCGAGTCGCTATACCGACTGAGCTATCCCGGTCCACAAGTTGAAGGTATAAGAAGCAACTTGTAAAATAAGACTTCTGCGTACAGGCATTCAGACTAGGCCAAGCAAACTGCAGGACATTTATATCAATTCTGGGATAATTTGTCACGTTGGATGTACAACGCCCACCAATTATGTGAAGCAGAGCAGAAACACGACTTGGGATGTGAAAAGGCTGAGTTTGTTTGGGCTGGAACATGACAAAAATGTAGGCGATAAGGTTTTAGAATCCGACTGCTCTTGCCGTAACTTATGGGGTGAGAAAAGTTTGTTCACTCCACGAAAGATGATACTTGTCTCTATAACAAAACCTGGATTTCCGTAGTTTATTTTCAAAGAGACGAAAGAAACGTAGCTGCATAAATTGTGCCGAGTGTATGACGAAACTTTTAATTTCATAAATGTACCTGGGATAGAATACAGGCACATAAAACATCCGTAAGTTTTCATACTTCTACGATGTGACACGACTGCAACCTTCAGAACATATAAATGAGAAACCTGAAAAGACTCCTTTTCATGTCTATTTCGATATTACATTATAAGCAGTAAAATAATTGCTTTAGTTGAAGGTTCTTTTTTTTTATAAGAGCTTTTCACAAAGTAATAGAAATATGGCCATGAAGAGGACTTCAAAAATATGACACTTACATCTCTCGTTTTGGCGAGCAGAAATTCATTCTAACCATTCTAGACATTCACCAACAAAATGCACAAATCACTAACAAGGTACAAATCAGCCCCTTATCATAATAAAACCCTACACATGTTTCGGCTCTCTATGAGACATCATCAGGGGTTTTCCAATAGTGCTTTTCAAATGCGGGATAGTTCTGTTAATGTCATTTATGCTAGTCATTAGCAGATCTATCCCGCATTTGAAAAACACTAATGGAAAACCCCTGATGATGGCTCATAGAGAGCCGAAACATGTGTAGGGTTTGATTATGATAAGGGGCTGATTTGCACTTTGTTAGTGATTTGTGCATTTTGTTGGTGAATGTCTAGAATAATAAAAATGCACGGTGAATTATCACTCTAACCATAGACGTTAATGGAGCTTATTTACAATTTTACAATTTTTTTTTCAAAAGTATATTGCATATGTTGGCCGAAATATTCCTAATACTTTCTCTCATCTTTATCTAATAAAACCAGACAAATGGCAGTGCACACGGCTTAAGATGTGCTTTGTAAAGACACAGACATATTAAGAAATTTTAATGATATTTGAATTCCCAAATTTCATTCCTTTAAATTGCTGAATATGGAAAGCTAAGTTAAAAAATGACATCTACGCCCTTCTGGGATATTACATAGCGTGGAACTGTAGTTGTGTACCGACGTTTCGGTACAATATATCGGTCCAATCTTCAAGGGTCAAGAAGTCCAAGGAGAAAGCTTTCTTCTTGGACTGTTTGACCCTTGAAGATGGGACCGATATGTTGTACCGAAACGTCGGTACAGGAGTACAACTTAAAGCTGCGTAATATCCAACAAGAGCGAAGATCTCATTTACATCGAGGCGGAAGCCTAAAACCATGCAATTTAAAAAATCTTCAAAAGACCATCGTTAATAAATTTATGAAGTTTACTGAGAAATCATTAGTATTTTGACTTGTGAAAAATTTCCTCAGCTCTTATAAAATCTGATCGTTTTTCACTGCCTTCGAAAAGTGATCTCATTTTTTACACATATACAACGTTAAGTAGTCAAAATAGGATCTGTGTTAACAACAGAAATAAAATAATTTTGAAATGTGCTGGGAAGTTTCTAATCCATCACGAATTGTTACAATGATCCATGCAAACGAATGGTAAATACGTATTTTAATGGGATTCATTGCTTAGTTATTAAGAATAAAAATGTTGAAGTATTTGCCGTCTAAAATAAAGCAGTTTTACTCATTCAGTCCAAGACAAAGCTCTTATTTGTAACTGAGCGTGCTCTAAGTACACTCTGGTATCAGTCAACCATCATTTTGTAGGCAGCAGTACAGCTACTGCAGAGCCTATAACACTGCCGTGCTTCATTAGAAAGCAGGCCTTAAGACATAAGCAGCTGATAGATGTATAGTCCCATGCATTATTATTCTCGGTATTTCTTTACATGAAAATGTGTCATTCATTCCGCAGTCTGTCTTACGAAAGTCCATAACACCTTCCAAAGCGAGTTCTCCTCGCACTGCGATCTAGTGCTTCCTCTTTCAATTTCCATTATCCTATCTTTTCCTTAAGGTCATCCAGTAGCTGCTCAGGTCTTCTTCCTCGTCTTCCCGTCATTTATATCCTTCCTTCTATCTTTCCTTCAATTACGTGTTCTAGAAGGCAGTTCCTACGCAAGATGTGACCAATCCAGTTAGCCTTTCTTCTTTTTATTGTATGTACGATATTTCTCTCCACCTTCACTCTGTGTAATACTTCTTCATTTCTCACACGATCGGTCCAACTGATCTTCTCCATTCTTCTCCAGCACCACATTTGAAAACCTTCCAGATACTTCTGATCTACTTTCCGAAGTGTCCACGTTTCAGCACCATAAAAAGCTGTGCTCCAAATGTAGCAATTTAGTAGTTTATTCCTTAAATGTAAGTCCAATTTGCTGGTAAAAAGAGTCTTCTTTTTGAATTTTGTCATGGCAATTCTGTATTTAATTTCACGTGTACACCTTCCATCATTTGTTATCATGCTACCCAAATAATTGAAATATTCCACATTCTCCAATTGTTTTTGATATGTCATAATTTGTATTGGGGATGGTTGCCTTGAGATTCTCATTATCTTAGTTTTTTTCCACATTCATTTCCATTTCAAAGCATCTTTAAATTTCAATTAGTCTATATATAGCACTTTACTGGTTTCTTTCTTAAATTTAAGTCCAGTTTGCAGGTGAAAAGAATCTTCTTCTTGTTGAATGCTGCTTTTGCCGTGTAAACGATTATCCACTTCGATTTTGTGGCCGGGTTATTCCGAAGCAGTGCGTGCAGTACGAATTTGATTCGAGGCTGGGTGAACCCAAGATCCAGTGTTGAAGAAGTCGGGGAAGAAAATTTCTCTACTCTTTCTGCAGATTAATCTCTTAATATTCTTTCGTCAATGTCGCACCCCCAATGCCAACACTGACAGACCTAAAATTGTCGCTGTTTTGCAGGAGATTGCGTGTGGAATTTAATCTGCATTTGAAGCTCTCTAACAGTCAGTAATCATCATGACGTGGAATTTGTCTGGTATGTACTTTACATTAAATTGAAGACAGTCTTTATTAGCAAACTTGTCTGGTACGTACTTTACATTAAATTGAAGACAGTCTTTATTAGCAAACTTGTCTGGTACGTACTTTACATTAAATTGAAGACAGTCTTTATTAGCAAACTTGTCTGGTACGTACTTTATATTAAATTGAAGACAGTCTTTATTAGCAAACTCGTCTGGTACGTACTTTACATTAAATTGAAGACAGTCTTTATTAGCAAACTTGTCTGGTACGTACTTTATATTAAATTGAAGACAGTCTTTATTAGCAAACTTTCTGGTACGTACTTTATATTAAATTGAAGACAGTCTTTATTAGCAAACTTGTCTGGTACGTACTTTACATTAAATTGAAGACAGTCTTTTTTAGATAACTTGTCTGGTAAACACTTTACATTAAATTGAAGACAGTCTTTATTAGCAAACTTGTCTGGTACGTACTTTACATTAAATTGAAGACAGTCTTTATTAGAAAACTTGTCTGGTACGTACTTTACATTAAATTGAAGACAGTCTTTATTAGAAAACTTGTCTGGTAAGCACTTTACATTAAATTGAAGACAGTCTTTATTAGCAAACTTGTCTGGTACGTACTTTACATTAAATTGAAGACAGTCTTTATTAGAAAACTTGTCTGGTACGTACTTTACATTAAATTGAAGACAGTCTTTATTAGAAAACTTGTCTGGTAAGCACTTTACATTAAATTGAAGACAGTCTTTATTAGCAAACTTGTCTGGTACGTACTTTACATTAAATTGAAGACAGTCTTTATTAGCAAACTTGTCTGGTACGTACTTTACATTAAATTGAAGACAGTCTTTATTAGCAAACTCTCCGGTCTCGGGAGTACAGGAGTGAATACAAATGGGAAATTACTCTTAACAAATGGAATATGATTGCTATGGAAACAGACGTGAAGGCATGTGTACAACTACAAACAGTTCCCTTGAATGTTATTGCTGCCTGTTCATTTACTGATGTTCACGAGAAGGTACATTACTCTCATAAATGAGAAATAATAAAATCCCTCCGTCTGCATGAAGTGTAATTTCATGAAATGCTGAAACAAGAAGATAGAAACCTGCAAAGACAAACAACACAAATGTATACCGCGTAGTTTCGTAGTCCATGAACCTCGACGTTAGAGATATAGACATTTTGTCTTCTCCCATTTTAATGCTATAATTTCTAACTTTCGTGAATATTTCCGACGAATCAGGATGAGACCTCGTGTTTGGCGAGTTGGTTTCCTACATTTTCCTGTTATTATTCAGATCACTCTCCTCTCAGTAAAGCTGTCTTTTATTAAGTGAGATTGATTGCGTTTTGAAACTCGTGTACACGCAGTGCTTTGTATTAATACTAACTTTAATACCATTACTAGCGTTACTAATCGTATTATTGAAAAAAAGTTTATGTTTTCTATAATCTTTCCGGTTATTTCATATTTTTTTATTATTGGTATTTTATAAATTCTTGGAAATGAATAGACCTTTTCCATTGCAGATTTATTCCGATACTGGCGAAGGTCCTGCGTCATATATTCACGAATATAGGGAGCCTCGTGCCGTAAAATAAAGTATCTTCTGATTTGGCTTATAAATATAAGGAATCTTTAAGACTCAATATTCTTTAACGCTTAATGTTTAAATCGTTGTTTAGTTTACTAAGCTGCCATCTTGTGGCGAGCCGCGATAGCTCAGTAAGTGCAGTGATTAGACTACGGGCCCAGGACAGTCCGGGGTTTAAATCCCAGCAAAGGAAAGATATTTTTCTCTTTTATGAAACCTCCAAACCCGTGTCTGGGTATCCGGGTTCTTTTCTAGGGGGTAAACGGGATAGGGCTGGAGTTAACCACACCTCCATCTACAGCCGAGGTTAAGAATAAATGGAGCTATACCTCTACTCTCCTTACACCATCACAGCATGGACAAGGAGAACTTTAAAGTGTAAATTTATACTGTCATTATGTCCGATTATTTAGCTTGAACGGCAGAATGATTAATGAATGTTGAACTAGAAAGGATCTGTAAGGAAACTGTCGTGGCCAGATCGAAATACTATCCGGAAATTACCGAAGATAACTGAAGAAACTGACGACAAACCATGTCAGGATATCTCGTACCCCAGCCACTATTCATAAATAATGAAGCTGTACAGGTTACCACTACACCAGCTCTTCAATGTTCATAATAAATGAAAATGTAACTATGTCCCTGTGATTAACTACGCACCATGCCGTAAACTGTAGTGATGATAGCTGCATGCATTATTAACCTGTACACGAGATGGCGAAATGTCAGTTTTACGCTTCGCCTGGTTTACCTGAGAGAAAGTTTCACTTGTGACCTTTGGGTAAAATTTCGCGTTGGCCTCAGTGTCAGTCTCGTATGTCTGGAAAAATTAGAAGTATATTATCTATGCCGCAATATATACCTCGTGCTTAGTTTTGTCAATGTCATCTACACTACCCCAAGTCTATCTACAAGTAAATGCTGATCCTGGTGTTAAAGAAAACCTTTTTTTGAAACCGATTGAAGTTAGAAAGGGTTATTTCAATTTTCAAGGATACTGATTTGAAAGTCTTGGAAAGCACCTTATTCATAACGGTTAGGCAACACGCCGAATTGATCACGTATCCAATAAATTACATAAAATCTGTTTATCAATAAAGCATGTCCTCATCTTAAATAATTTGTTTATGTGTCGCTATTATATTAACAGCCATTTACTTTCTGTGTTCACATTATCTGCCCTCATTTTTTGTTCACAAATTTCCGGGTTACAAACTTCATCACAGTAACGTACAAAGGCAGGGCAGTTCGTAAATAAATTATTCCCAGCTTGATATTCACGTTCCAGTAGGCACAGTTTTAGACTTGATTAGCATAACGCGTGCTAACATTTAAAATCACATCTAATTTGTTTTGTCGTCTCCATAAAGGTTTAGACTTCTTACAGTTGTCTTGAATCCGCCGAGATGTTAAAGCCGTATCAACTGGTGAATATTTACAACACGACGAAGGCCCTCCACCAATCTTCCTGGACTGCTCAAAGACGAAGATGACGGCCTCACGCTCCTGCGAAACGTCCGTAACTATTTAACTGTAGACACGTCTTAAAAACCCCGGAAGACGTGAATCTTCACCAAAAAAGCTCTTTGAGAAATTCAAATCTGTACGAGGTCTCAGGCTTCCGCCGCCGTGTAAATGAGATCTTCGCTCCTTTGGGATGTTATCCAGCGTAGATTGGTAGTTCGTTACCGATGTTTCGGGACAACCTCACAGTCCCATCTTCAAGGGTAAAGCAGTCAAAGAAGACCATTTAAGATGGGACCCATAGGTTGTCCCCAAAACTTCGGTAACTAAATACCATTCTATACTGTGTAACATCGTAGAAGAGCGAAGATGTCAACATTTAATCTCGCAGAGTTTACATTTCTTAATATACCGTGATCCTTTCTTACACGTAACATTAATTGAGGGCACTTTCAAATGTTAATGACATTGAACATATAATACTTCAGGAATTTCTTGAATGACAGCGATATTTATATCAGAAAATGCACTTAATATAAGGGCAATGTGCATTAACTGCTGCTTTTAAATGAAAGTAGCTGTGAATTTATTGCAGTATAGGTGAACACAGCAGTAACGATGCGAGGTATGTACCACTGCTGAGATATGCGCTCACAGCTTTTATTGGTAGTTTTTACCGATGTTTCGGGATGAAATATCAGTCCCATCTTCAAGGGCCAAGACTTCTTGATCCTTGAAAAGGGAACCGATATGTTGTCCACCAGACGTCGTTAACTAATTACCAATTTACGCTGCGTAACATCTCAGAAGAGCTAAGATATCATTTACATCGCGGACAAAGCCTGAAATGACGCAGTTTCCACTGCTCTTTGCTAATGCAAAATTATGCTCCTATTTGTAAATACTGGCTAACATAACTCACGAAAAAGACAACCATCGGTGTTTTTGGATAATGTGTTCATTTTAAAACGTGACCCGAATTTGCGCTGAAATGTGACGGTGTGCAGTGCAGAACCCAGTGCACTCAGTGAAATAATATGCTGCCGAGTAGTGTAGCTGACCACTCAACTCCATTTATTGAGGTCAAGAATAAATAGGGCTATGAACCCCCCCCCCCCCCCCCGGCTATGCTTTTGTGATGTGCAGAGGAAAAACTTCAGCTTTGCACCATAATACATTATATGTCTAATGAAAATAAAATATTAATGTTTTTTAACTCAATATATGAAACAATTTTTCAAAAAGCAAATATAATTTAACTGTCCTGAAAGTAACACACCAGTTGTCACAGCCATAAAAAAAGCAAGTGGAAGAATTATTATAGTGTAATTCATTACATTCTGAGCTGTAATATATATATATAGGATTTGATAAAGGATGTTCGATCATAAAAAGCAGTCAGCTGCTGACAAATCACAGCGGAAGTTTACGGAATCGAAATGTCTTGCATCCATAAACCAAAAATATAAATCAGGTATTCTAGCTTTGCCCTGTTTATGGAACGCTTCACAGACTACAAGTTTTTATGACTCTTCGTCAACGGTAGTTTAATAATTAGAAGGCAAGACGAGAAAGAATCCGTCATGCCGCATTTTATCCGCCTTTTGGGGGAAGCCCCATTTCCGTTTTGTGTTTGTTCCGTTGTTTATCCTGGCGTCGTTCCCAGTGCCGACATCTCTCGCATCTGATTTTCCCACATTTAATCCTCCCAGAATTCTCTCCGTTCTTTATGGTGACGTCAAAAGTCATTAGTTCCGGTTTCCGGGGGGATGCTATTCTTTAGTTGAGCGACGGCAGGAAGATTTGAACGTATTTCTTTTGCAGGGAAACAAAATCTAGTCACCGTGGGTAGTTTGGAATTTCTTGTCACTTTCCAACGTGCCATTTTAAATAAACATTTTTCCTGACGTATGCACTCCTTGAAGTGTAAATTTAATCTACGGAAACAAATTGAAGTTTTTATTGTACAGCTTAGCAACTATTAAGACAAATCGTTTGCTGCTGCTTATGAAAATATTCTGTGTTAATTTTGAGAAATATCCGAATCCTATAAATATATTCTTTGGCAAAATATAACTTCTTAATATGATACTGGAGGTAGAGCTCGGCCCATTCTTAACCTCGACACTAGACGTAGGTGAGAGGTCAGCCTCACGTTTGGGTTATTTTAATCATTGAACAGAAGGCCAAGTTAGTTACAGAGCCTCTATAAACCCTTTGGTGAAGAACTTATTGCCTACACCTGCCAGGATTCGAACCCGGATGGTTCAGTTTCTAGCCTAGTCAATATAATGACTGCGTAATCTAATTCTCTTAACGTTAGAAGTATTCTAATGCTATAGTAAGCAAAGTACTCTAACGGTCAGGTAGGCCGATATATTTTAAGGGGAATGTATAAATTTTTATTTTCTTGTGTCAGAGGATCAGGTTTCACGATACAATTGGATAGATTTCCAGAAAAAAAAAAGAAACAAGACAGGCAATGTGCGTGTAACGTAACATTCGGGCCCTTTTGCATTACCATTGTTGACGTGGAAAAGCAATAAGTATTACGTATTGTGTGTGTGTCTGTAGCCTTAGTTATCGGGCATGCAAAGCGCATGCGCCGTATTATATTGTCACCTGTGTCCTGTCTGGTTTTACCATATTTTTCCACATTATCTCATAAACGGTACGATTTTCGGAAAATGTTATTGAACATAAAATGTGTGTTTTGATTTTCTCTACAACTTTGTCTGAAATATTTCTCATAGCCAGAAGAATTTACTGAGATATTATCAAAAATGCACATAAGTCTTCATGTAAAGTACCCGTTATGATTCTCAGATTTTAATGAAACTTGAATTTTCTAGATAGATTTTTGAAAAATACTCAAATATAAAGTTTCATGAAAATTTTTCCAGTGGGATCCAAGTTGTTTTATGCGGACATGGAGACATGACGAAGCTAATAAGTAGATTTTCGCAATTCTTCGAATGATCCTAAAAACTTGAGAATGAATTATGGGAGCCAATTTTCATTCAGGGAATGTATTAAGGTAAAAAATTAGTGAAATTGGGAAATAAGAGATAAGTGCCTGTGGTGAACAATGAGGCAAATTAACGTTACAGCAGTTCAGCAATTGAGATAAGTGAATAAGGGAGACAAGTTAAGAAGACAAATAATAGAAATAGGAAATATAAGTTGTTTAATTAGGAAATATAAGATTTGTACATTTATAAATACAGATAAGAAACAGGTGTACTGAAATAGGCCATAAGTTTAAGATCGATAATAGAGCCCTAACCTGTTAAAGAGACTATTTAGATAAGCGAAGATACGTGGCGCAAGACAGAGTTAAGTGGAATTATAACACTGTATAATGAGGGGTAGGAAGAGGGATGGGGTGGAGAGAAATACGATTTTGTGGTCATTGGCAGGCATTAAGTGCCTGATCTGTAAAGACAAGCCTAGCTATAAATTTATTTAGATAATTATTGCGTAAAAAACGAAAAATTCCGTCGTTCCCTGTGGCCATGCAGTCTAAGGCGTAGGTCTGCAGACATTTATTTGCTGGGATCGCGATTTCGAATCCCGCTGAGGGCATGGATGTTCGTTTATTGTGTTTCTTGTGTGTTGTGTAGGTAGCGGCCTCTGCGACGAGCTGATCACTCGTACAGAGGAGTCCTACCGGGTGTGTGTGTTTAATTGTGTGTAATCTAGATCAGTGGAGTTCAAACTTTTTTGTTCGCGTACCCCTCCATATAAAATTTCTCTTCAACTTTATACCCCCAAAGTTGTTGGTGCATAATTCAAGTTATACACAGTCTATAATCCAGATCGAAAATAAGTTAAATAAATTACATCCAAAATAATGAATTAAATAATAAGTTTTAAATGAGAAAAAAGGAGAGTCAAGCTATTAAATAACAAATATATTATATGCACTATGTGGAATAAAATGAAAATAGCCGCCCAGATAAGAATCGCATAAAGGAGAGAGAGAGAAAAAATTGCGCTCTCAAATCGCATGTCCTTATGTCCGGGTCTCTTGTGGCTAACCCTAAATCTGGCCCTGATTATTCAGTGTTTATCATGAAATAATATATTTATTTATTTTTAATTTTACGTACCCCCTAAGATGTCTTTGCTTACTCCCGGGGTACGCGTACCCCAGGTTGAATACCACTGATCTAGATACCTTAAGAATGAGACGGCCTAGGCCCAAATTAGGTTTTTGCGCCGCAGAAGATGATAACATTTCACTAATAATTCTGCAGTAGATATATACGTATTTACATGAGTTTGAGGCTTTCGGTGTTTAAACATTGTGACGCCGAACTGTCTGGTAGTTAGGTACCGATACTTCACTGGAATATCCTGCCCCATCTTCAGAGATTTCCTTTAAATTTTTTAAATTTTAATTTATTATAATATTTACAACATTTGTACACCGTTTATTCTATTTGTGCTATTTATTTTTTTATATGCTTTCTTTTGGGATTGTACGCAGTTTGTTACCGACGTTTCGGAACAACTTATTCTTCCGAATTTCAAGGGACAAACAGTCTAACAAAAATTCTTCTTGGACTTCTTGACCTTTGAAGATGGAACCAATAGGTTGTCCCGAATAATCGGTAACAAATTACCATTGTACGCTTTGTAAAATCCCAGAAATACTCAAATGTCATTTAATCCTCGCATGTACCCTGATGTCAAGCAGATATATTTTAATTTATTTAATGTTTATTTTCACCTCTTGCATAAATTAATGTAGTGTATATTATTATTATTTTAATTATTTAAATTCAATTACCCCTAATGATGCTGAAAACGTGAAGGCATTCAGCGGAAGTTTCCAGCTTTTTGCTCTAATCAATTCATCCGCTAGACTTGATATATTTATGCTAATGCTCTTCAGCATACAAATTTATGTACTTTGCATGACAAATGACATCAAAATGGGGCAGTTCTCATTATTAATGTTTTGCTGGGCTTTACACCTTATCCAGCGTTTATGGGCGTTAGTCATACTTGATTTCCCAAACGGAATCTCCGAGACTTTCCTTTGTTTTATGTAATTACAGTAACCAAAAAATGCACGTGTTCATTTGTTGATTACTGTAAATAATTTTAAGAATGTTGCTCTGAATATACAATGTGAAATTTTTTTAAATATTTAATAAATTCTTCAAAAATTTTCCAAAAGCCTGGTGTGCCACTGCCGCAAATTCAGTTTGTAGTGATTTTTATGTCTTCAGAAGGCAAATTACCATATTTAGTCACATTTGTTATTAATTTGATTTTATATCATAACGTGTCCTAATTAATTATTCAAGTATTCCTTTCTTTGTCTTGTTTGTATTCCTTTCACATGTCCTGTTTATTGTCCTTTGTTTGTATGTTGTGCTGTTTCTGTTATTGGCCAATTGGCTGTTGACTCAGCATGTAAATAAAAAAGAATAGAATTATTATTATTATTATTTTATTATTATTGGACCATTTATTCTAAATTGATTTGATTTACAATTCCCTTATTCATGTGTTTTTTTTTACCTTAGTGTATTACAAATATTTATGTCTTCCATTTCTATCTTCCTAAAATATTGTCAGTTTACATTTTCCCCGTTTCTAGTCTTAATTATTCAATGTTACTTTCTGTTAATATTATGCCCACACAGTGAAGATAGAAGCAAAATATTCCTCCGAAGCATTAGCACAATATATCAATCTACACAGCGTCACACACTTAAGACAATAATTTTGAAACATACTTAACTTCTAAAATTCTTCGTTTTGTTTGAATTTTTGAAACACAAACTTCAGCCAAATAGTAGCTTACATAAAAAAGAATTTCTGAACAGAAGTCTCAAATTGAGCTTTCCTGTTGCACCGTTAAGTAGTTACACAGCGCTCTTAGTAAACTTATGTAGCATTCCAAATATTCTTATGTGAATTTAAAGACTTTAGTGCTTTTATAGCTTTTTAGCGAAGGGAGAAGGGCAAATACAAGGCCATTAAAGAGATAAAGGAAAAGCGAAAGAAAGGACGAAAAAGAGGAAGATAGGAAATAAAAATATCCACTTTGAAATTTAATGAGACTTTTCTAATTGTGTTGAAGTATCTGGTATATCGCTTCTTGCTGCATATACAAATCATTTATTTCCCTTATGCCACTCTTGCTCTATACATCTTTCTTTCACACTCTTATATTTCTCTCATTTAACTAACTATTCAACTATGTGCCTAACTGCTTTCTTTATTGCAGTTTTTTCTTTCTTTAATTCTTTCTTCTTTTATTTCTTCTTGTTTTTAGTTTTTAAGGGAATATTTCGGTCTCAATTTTTTTAAGGAATAGGTTTGGTGGAATTTTCATGCCTGAGTTTTCAGACACACAGTATAATGACATTAAAGAGGCCTATTTGAAAGTCTTACAGTTTTCGTATAATTACGTTTTGCTCACCCTGTATTCGCAAGCAGAATCACGTGTCACCCAGCATATAGACTCGGTCCATGCTTTACGAGGGACGTTACTGGCTTGCCAAACATAAATGTGTACAATGAGTATCTGTCGGAGATTCCAGAATAGCTGCTTTAGTCCTGAGTTGTTTGAACTCTTGTCAGCTCGTAAAATTCTGTGGTTATGACATTTAGTGATCCCACTATAAATTAAACCCGTGTTTGCTGTTTCTGTTTTCAATAAGTTTGACAAGCGAGGTTACATTCTCAGCATCATCAATACAGGTTATTGCCGTTTTGTTAGCTCTTCTTTAAATAGCTCTTTTTTTTCTGAGTAAAATTCGATAACATTTCACAAATTATGCACGGGTACATTTCTTGTGCATAACTCAAAATTATCTGATGACTAGGATAAATTTCTTTGTATTTGTAAACTTTTAAAAAAATACGCTTCCTCAGAAATACCTAATCTCAATATCGTAACAAATCTTTAAATGCAGCTACATTTATACTGAAGTGTCTATAAAATAATACACGCAGTGAGCGGTGTTGCTATCTATAGGGGAAATTTCTGTAAATGGAGACAGTGTGCTACTGTACTAAGTGTTACATTACAGCCTCCACAGCTATCATCTTTTGATTTTGTTTGTGATCACTTTTAAACATATGTTGGCAGAATAAAAAGGATATCACTGAAGTTAAATTTCTTCTATCAGTTATACGTTTTGTAACTGCAGTCGTAGCATCAGTTAGGAATTACTGTAGAATTTGTAATTGTTTAATGAAAAGAGTGAATAATTTGTTACCAATTCTTACACTATTTAGTGTTTCTTTTCAGCTTAAGAAACATAAAGTACATAATGACATGGAACGATTATTCTGATCAGTGCTTTTATAAGTATTTGTAAAGTGATGATCACAGCCTATTAAAGATAAAATCCCGAAAATCCTGTGGAGGGACTGAGGAAAATAGCGAAATACACGTCACAATATATTTTATTCTATAATCACCGTGCATTTTTCACAATTATTTTATATCACCAACTGAATGCACTATTTATTTAAAAAAACACTATATGGTTCCTTAAAAATATTTTGGTAAACACCCTACATATGTTTCGACTTCCTCATGAAGCCATCCTCAGGGGTGTCAGAAAACTTGCTTGTATAAAAAACACGTCTATACATTGGTCATTGTATAAATGCTAAATCACTGATTTAGTAGTGATTTAGCATAAATAGTGCATTCAGTTGGTGACTTAACAATACACGTCACAATATTTGAGAACTCGATTGGATTTTCTTGTAAAGTAGTAATAATATTAATACCAACAATAATATTATTATTATTATTCTGTTTGTTGAATTCAGTCCAAACTTCTTTTCTTGCCTTGAATCCGATTAATCCAGTGTTGTAATGGCAGTAGCGCCTTCTCCATTAAAGTAAATATATTAATTACTATTATTTTATCTCATTGAGGCACTTATGCCGATCACAGTGGCCGTGCGGTCTAAGGCGTGAGTCTACGGCCGCTAGCTTGCTGTGATTGTGGGTTCCAATCTGACCGGGGGCATGAATGTCTGTCTGTTGTGGGTGTTGTGTGTTGTCAGGTAGAGGTCTTGCGATGGGCTGATCACTCGTCCAGAGGAGTCCTACCGTGTGAGGTGTGTCTGAGTGTGATCGTAAAGCCTCGATATCGAGGAGGCCCTGGCCCACTGGGGGCTGTTGCGCCATGGAAAAAATTTGAAATACTTATTTTTAACTTTGTCTAAATTTCTATCTAAATCTGTAACCAGACCTTGTGGTTTTTCTGTGGTGCAACAGCGCAAATCAGGCCATGACCGCCTTCATTTGACGTCTCTAACTAACTAACTAACTAACTAACTAACTCCATGGAGCAGATTCCTTCTTGAGAAGCAAACAGGTCGTCAGCTAGTCAAGAAATTCCCCGCGTTTTATGGAACCCGAAGGTTCATTACCGCACTCACAAGAGCCCGCCACCTGTCCCTATCTTTATTTGACGTCTCTAGATCACAAAAATTAGACACACCACACTCGGTAGGACTCCTCTAAACGAGTGATCGGCCCGTCGCAAAGGCCGTTACCTTCACAATAAACACAAGAGAGGAACATTTATTCCCCCGGTGAGATTCGAACCTGCAATCCCAACAATTAAGCGGCAGGAGACCAAAGTCTTTGACCGCGCGGCCACCGGCATCGGCATTGATGTTTACTGGCGCATCTTAATACGTAAAACAATAATAACATTACGCCTTTATGGAGCTAAATTAAACCTCACACACAGCACGTAATATGGACTGACAAAATTAATATTTAATGTAAATTACTTCAGAAGTTTTGAAGAAAAATAATGTGGACGAACAAACGAGTTCCTCGTAACTTATTCTATTTAAACAAAGCAGGCACAAAACCAGCACTTAAGTGTCCAATTAAGTTCATATCTTCAAGTCGAAACCAAATTTCTGGGGTGTCTGTAATTGGTGGTTAGCTTGAGAAAAACCAAGCGTTATGCATTGGAGTTCGGCGTCGGTTCCACAATGCGTCGGTGTCACACTGACGTAGCTAAGTTAAATATTACGTCTACTTCAGTTTACTGTAGCGCAAAACGTAGAATTGCGTTCAATATTTGCACTGACATACGTACTGTTTGTTCGGAGGGAGACATCCGGTGGGACAGTTGGAAGATATATCACTTCCGGATACCGTCATAACCAGAGACCTCGAAACTGGGTCGTTTTCTCTTCGTTACCGCAAACAAAGTTAGTTTTGAAAGAACAAACTTTTCCTTATAATGTATCCTTAAAATACAGCTACGACTAAGAATGCTGATTTCGAAACAGATTTAAATAAAATTCACATCGATTTTTATACGGTGCATCTTTATTATTGAGTTATTGTCTGAAAAGTGTCCAACAATAATGCATCGTTTAATGATTTTAAAAAAGGCGTTAGAAAGTTATTTAAATGTTATTATATATACGGAGAATACACAAAAGAATGGTGCGGTTTTAATAGTGAACACTATTAAAACCGCACCATTCTTTTGTGTATGCCCTGTATATCAATAATGATGAGGGTTAGGATTACGGACTTCTGGAATGCGACGTCGTGTAATTTGATAGATAGGTACCAACATTTCGTACAGACTCCCTCTAAACCCTAAAGACAGATGAGTCACATGGCCCCAAAAGTTAATGACTACCAAAACGTCGCGACTTCACGGTCTAGGATATCGTAATGTAAAATTAGATTACGGACTAAGGGAAAATAAAGATCGCTATGAGTTCTTAGTTGGATATCATATAATGAAGTATATTAAATGTAACATATATGGTACGAATGTATAATTCTAGAATACAGAGGAAAGTGCTGAACGGAAAATTTCATGGAAGAAAACCTGTGTGAAGAACAAGAATGAGATGGGAAGACATCATCAGAAGGGAATCCTTTTTGCTGCTAAATATGAGAGGATGGAGGAGATAAGAATGGAAGAGGAATATTTGGAGGCAAACTATTACAGAGGCTGGGGCCCGATATCGCGTCTATGAAGAAGAAGAAGAAGAAGAAGAACAGTACTTCTGATTGTTTCCCATATCGCGGTAGCTCCCGTGTACAAAATATCACACACGAAGCCCCACATTTGCTGGGAATTTAGACGTTGCTTACTCTTGTGTCTCAACTTAGAGAATTTCAAATATGATCCCTGAAGTACGCAGCTGCTACTACTAAAATGACCTCGTATTTTCTGAAAATAATTCTCGATGTAGGAAAAATTTCCTATAATTGAACATTAAAAAATTTTTATCCGAAATTTGTGTTTAAATTATTACAGAGGAAATGGATTAATATACAAACATTCTTTTTTTATAAAAATTGCTTAAATAATTGCTATAATTAATTTAAAGTAACGATTGAAATTTGCTTCTTCCAAAAATACGGGCTCTATACCTTGATTCGCATACTCTGCATAACAGACTACTTCTTTAATGTGATAAACTAACATCACGAAGCGAGCGGATTTCATCATGAAATTAACATATATTAATTTAGCTGTTAGCCTCCATACCTAACGTGAATCACGCCTGAAACTAGGAAAAAAATTTCATATTTTACTTTCGCACAGAACTGAAAATGTCGTACGAAATTTTTACACAGCGCAGTACAATGTTCTCTTACACGGCACTGTTGGGATAAGATGCTTTTTGAGATCTGCTCTTTTCTGGGATGTTACGTGGCGTCGAGTGGTAATCATTTACCGACGTTTCTGGACAACGTATCGTTCCCAACTTCAAGGGTTAAGAATTCCAAGTATTGGACTTTTTATCCCTTGAATTTGGACCGATACATTATCCCGAAACGTCGGTAAAAGATTACCCCTGGATATCGCAGAAAAGCTCAGATCTCATCAACATCGCGGCGGATGCCTGAAATCACGAGATTTTTTCAGAAAACTATTGGCGACTTTATTTCCATGAGGCAAAGTTTCATAAATATTGCAAATGGATATTCTTTGGTCAACTAAATATATTTCACAAGCTTGATGGGGCCATCTGGTGTCCATCTGCAATAAGATATGTCTATCAATGTCCCGTACCAGACGCACAGTTTTTAGGTAGAGTAACAATATCCATACCGGCAAAAACGCCCACGCTAAACAGTATCTTATTGTCCCACGTTTTAAGACAACGTAAGGTTGTAGTTCGCCGTCGGGTACCTCCCAGTCAGATTGGGAAAAACAACGAAAAGCCTCTAATGGTACGGTGGTAACTTATTTCGCGGATAA
The DNA here is from genome assembly GCA_021186555.1 of Reticulitermes speratus. NCBI lineage: Eukaryota > Metazoa > Arthropoda > Insecta > Blattodea > Rhinotermitidae > Reticulitermes > Reticulitermes speratus. The sequence goes on along the minus strand of JAJKFL010000006.1, from coordinate 43,253,781 downwards.
AACTGAAGTAGGACTTCAGCGGTATGTTCACCTACCCCGTGACGGACATTTCTAAAGCAGCTGGTCACTCTGGTAAAATTACGGGAATTTAAACAGAGTTTTATAAAACTGTGCTCAGTAACGAAACATTCGCGGAAAGGAAACATGGCGGCGCTGAAAATAAAGAAATTTTCCGACTTTGTTTAACGTTCTACACAAATTCTTATGGAGACAGAAACAAAAATATTTCAATCATAACACAATGAAAGAAAATTATTCAGTTTTATATAGTCCATCAGAACAAAGGTCGCCTAGCGAATGAATTAGAAAAGAATCAGCCGAAGCGTGAAGCTCTATCTATAACTTTGTTACGAAGGCCTCCAGTGTTATGTCGACATCAGCGTAAGTTTTTATGTTCTAATGTTTTAATTCATCTTTAAACATTTCTAAAACTGGAGAATCGGAGGCGATAAAAGGCATCTTAATTAAAAGGTTTTGAGTTTGCATGGTGGTGATTTTCGGAACCCGGATATTACAGTGCCATTTTGACTAGGGTACGGGCTGGAAGTTTCGCTTTTCGATCCCGAGCATAGAGAAACATTTTTTTTTTTTTCCAAATATTCCCGACCAGCCCTGGGGCCAACCCAGCCTCCAGCTTAATGGGTACCTGGGCCCTTGCCTGGGGGTAAAGCAGCTTGGGCTTAATATTGACCCCTCACCTGCATCTAGCTCCGAGGTAAAGAATGAGTCCAGAAGTACCTCTACTCCTCCCTACGCCAAAAGGCTCGGGCAGGAAAAACAAAAAAGAATTTAAATACTATCAAACACAACTAACGTGTGTTATACACTTTATTGTGGCAACATGTTTCGACCTAATTCGGTTATCACCAGACAGTTAATAAAAACATTTTAGACAAGTATATTAGATGGTATTAATAACGGAGGTCTCAATTTTACAATTAAAACAGTCCATGCTTCGAAGTCAAATTCTGTCTTATAATAGTTAAAACATGGATTAACACATTTAAAATGTTAGAATATTGAACAATCACTTATTATCAACGGAGGATTCCTATTTTGTACATCTATATACAGTGTCACAGAAATTAGGCAGTAAAGTGTTTGTGGAAACATGTACGTAGTATCTTCCATAGACTTACCTTGATATCAAGCTTCCGCCGCGATGTTGATAAAATATGCGGTCTTCTGGGGTATTACGCTGCGTCGCGTGGTAATTGTTTACCGACGTTTCGGCAAAACGTATCGGTCCCATCTTCACGGGTCAAGAGTCCGAGGCTGGCTTTCTTTCCCACTCGGACTCTTGACCCGTGAAGATGGGACCGATACGTTGTCCCGAAACGTCGGTAAACAATTACCACACGACGTCGCGTAATACCCCAGAAGACCGCAAATTCCATAGACTTGTTAATATTTTGTACAAGCTATATTCTTTACAGGAATTAAAACGAAATACAGACAAAATAGCTACGCATATAATATCAACAAAATAGCTACGCATATAATATCAACAAAGTAGCTACACATATAATATCAACAAAACAGCTACTCTTATAATATCAACAAAATAGCTACGCATATAATATCAACAAAATAGCTACTCATATAATATCAACAAAATAGCTACGCATATAATATCAACAAAGTAGCTACGTATATAATATCAACAAAATAGCTACGCATATAATATCAACAAAATAGCTACGCATATAATATCAACAAAATATCCAGACCCGTTCTGTGGCCCACGCAGCCTCTTATTCAATGGGTACCGAGTTCTTTCCCTGGCAGCAAAGCGGCCGGGGTTGGTGTTGGCCACGCATATCCATCTAGCGTCGAGTTTAAGAATAAGTGGAGCTATACATCTACTTACCCTATACGCCATCATGGCGTGGACAGCGAAAATTTTACCTTATTGTTACCTTGGAAGTGGATAATGTATTGGGACGAGCTACAGGCTGGACGGTCCGGAGATCGAATCCCAGTGCAGGCGAAATATTTCTTAAATCCAGACTGACCCTGAGGACCACTAAACATCCTCTACAATTTGTAACGGCTCTTTTTTAGGGGACAAAGCGGCCGGGGTGTGGCGCTGAACACTCACCTCCTTCTAATGCTTAGTTGCGAATGGGTCGGAGCTAAACTTTCGCCTGCCTTCTGCGCTCGTATAGGCATGTCATGTGGTGACCTTTACCTTTACTTTAGTGGTTAATGTGGGCAGAAAGTTATTAAATTTAGGAAAAAGAAATTCTTTTCCACTAACTATATATCGGCGCCTAATAGGTGTATAAATTTGGTACACAGAAATACCAGACAGAGCAACTTTATTTCCTCTGATGTTTAATTCCCATATTCTGTACATTCCTTCCCCCTTAACTTCCTTTTGTCTGACTTTAATATCTTCAATTAAGTTAGTTAGTGTCTTGGGATGCTGAATTACACAAAGAAGCTATACGGCTTTTAATTTAATAAAACAGAAACATAAAGGAAGTCTTGCCTCTACTCGTAAAAACGCTTACAGTTCTGTTTATTAAAATGTTCTCCACTCTAGACTTAGAGAGCACTAAAAGCATTTTATGGGCCCAAAAAGTAATATTTAAGTGGCATGTTTACAATTCAAAGTATTAACAAATAAGACTAAACGTCCTTAGTCATGGATATTTTTGCTTTATTCCTTCTACAATGTTCATAGGGCATTATGTCAATATCCTCTGGTATTCATTACGTATGCTATAAATGTTGATCGGTAATGAAGATTTGTGGAAAATTGTTTTTTTTTTCCCAATGGCTCGACAGCCCCTTGGGGGCCTAGGCCGCCTCATTTTTTGAGGCTTTATGATCACACTGCTTTTAGACACACCACAGTCGGTAGGACTCCTCTGGACGAGTGACCAGCTCGTCGCAGATACCTCTACCTGACAACACACAACACTCACAAGAGACAGACATCCATGCCCCAAGTGGGATTCGAACCCACAATCCTAGTAAGCGAGCGGCCGCAGACCCACGCCTTAGCCCGCACGGCCACTGGGATCGGCTGGAAAATTATTTACCAGAAATAAATATCGACCTCCTGACCGGTTTAACAAAATAAAAACTGAAAATTGAATAAGCTGTTTTAGAAAAAAATCTGCCTACATAAACGTATGCATACGTGTTTAAGTTGTTAATAATAATAATAATAATAATAATAATAATAACAATAAGAAGAAGAAGAATAAGAAGGTTTCAATATAAAACCGGTGCATGTCTTGAACCAGCTCAAAAGGATTACACCCATCGTCACAATCAAGTACCCAAAATCGTCCATCAAGTATTGGCTATCAAATATAGACTGTCAAACGGACCATCAGTGCCATATTATAAATATGAGCTGCAACATGTGTCAGAGGATTCATATTATAAAACTATACAGGGCATACACAAAAGAATGGTTCGGGTTTAATAGTCAACACTATTAAAACCGCACCATTCTTTTGTGTATACCCTGTACTATGACAGGTCCACAATAACTGAGTGGGCCGCGATAGCTCAGTCGGTACAGCGACTCGCTACGAGCTGGACGGTCCGGGGTTCAAATCCCGGTAGGGGTGAGATTTTCCTCAGCCGTCCAGACCGGCCCTGAGGCCTACACAACCCCCTGTACAATAAGTACTAAGCCATTCCAGGGGGTAAAGCGGCCGGGGCTTGGCGTTGACCACCCACCCCCATCTAGTACCGAGGTTAAAGAAAGAGTATAGCTATACCTCTACTCCCCCTCTGGGCCTTCATGGCCTGTTCTAGGGTAAACTTTACCTTTACCACAATAACTGATGGAACTCCGAATAACAATAGGCCGGACATAGTTATACTTGACAAAACCATCAAAGAAGCATACTTAACTGATATAGCAATTCCCAACAGTCACAACCTTCACAGCACCATCATCGAGAAACTCCATAATTATACAGACTTCAAAGAAGAGATTATAAGGACATGGCAACTGAATACGTCCTGTATAATACCTCTAGTACTGTCCACAATGGGTAATATAACAAACAAATTACACGAAAGTTTATAAAGCTGCTTAATCTCCGCCCTGCTCTGTATATTCTGATGCAGAAAGCAGTAATACTTGATACACGCCGTATAGTTAGAAAGTTTTTGGCAGAACAGTGAATATGAAGTGCTTGGTCAGTGAGACCGTACTGTTGTGAGAGGCAGCTGAACTTCTGTGGAGTGAGGAATGTGGATGACGATGATAATGATGATAATCTCTAAACAAAGTAGCACAAAAAGTGCTTCGTGATTTGTACTGTAGTTGGCAAAGTGCTAGTTAAATCTGGGATAGATCAATCTGAGATGAAACAAGGTATTATTGAAGTTTTATATCAGCTGGTTATGTCGCTCGGACATGTGTTATTTAGAAGCTGAGTTAGCCTGTAACTTCGAATTATTTATTTTCTAAATCTTTGGCCATATTACACAAAAAAAAAGCAGGAACTGAAAAGTCACATTTGTAAATGTCAAGGGAGAACTGAATTTCTGTGTCAGGCGAAAGTCAAGCAGCCACTCTGTGACAGCCTTAAGTGCCCAAAATTCCACTGAGGGATGCTAACCGAATCACACTACTGAAAATGCCATTTATAACGCCGAGGTTTCTAAATTTCAGAATGCAACTGGACGTTTCGACATGGGAAGGCAAATAATATTTTATTATCTAGGTCAGCAGATAAAGTGATCTTTTGAAATAAAGGGAATTCCTGTACAAACATTCAATATGTTTTTAAAGTTTGGTTCGTGTTTGCGAGGGAAAAGAATTCATCACGGGCGAGGCTGAAGCTCTCTGAGACGCCGTGCCCTGCATTTCGTCTCGACGGTATCAGCATGAACAAACAGGCTTACTTAACTTTTTCGTGGAAGTTGTTAGCCACAACAGGAGTTGTGTGAAGTGAACTAAAATTGTAAATTATTTAAAGATTAATTATTAAAAAATAACAGTTTAATTAAGTTATTAGATTGATTTCAGGCTTCCGCCGCGATGTTGATGAGATCTGGGCTCTTCTGGGATATTACGAGCCGTCGTGCGGTAATTGTTTTCCGACGTTTCGGGACAACGTATCTCCTTGATTTCAGGCTTCGGCTGCGATGATGAGATCTGCGCTCTTCTGAGATATTACGCGGCGTCGTGCGGCAATTGTTTACCGACGTTTCGGAACAACGTATCACTTGATTTTAGACTTCCGTCGCGATGTCGATGAGATCTGAGCTCTTCTGGGACCCTTGACCCGTGAAGAAGGGACCGATACGTTGCCCCGAAACGTCGGTAAACAATTAACACACGGCCACAAGAGCGCAGATCTCAAGTTATTAGATGATCTCCGTAGTGATGCAAATATTACGAAAGTAAATTATATTTTCGATATGCGACCAGTTCGCAAATTTTATTCCACAGACGTCAGGAAGTAATAAGAGCATAACTAACATAAGGGCTGGACTATTAAGAATATTGAATTTCATTCCCAGAAAAGGTAAGACTTTTTCTGTTCAACCTCAAAACCGGCTGGGGGGCCCACTAAGCCCAGTGTCGAAAGATTACCAGGAAATCTTCCCACGCCCGTAAATTCGTCGTTTCATAACGCTAATCACTTGACTCTGTTCCTTGTCAGCTTTGCGAATGACTGGAGTTGAACCTCCGCTAAACTACCACGGTCCGTTCTGTGTTAAAATGGCAGAAATAGACGTTTTTATTTTTCTTTCAAGAAAAACTCGGCATAAGTTGAGCCCTTATAAATGATAGCAGAAGTATGACACTGCACCTGTTGATCACGTGTTCCATGATGTGGAATGCACAGCCTACAATATTGTACAGATTGCTAAGGCGCTCCGAAATGTAGAAAGGACAGCCATTGTCACAGGATAGTGTAAGTGGGAATGTGACAGCCAGGTATCGACCGCTGTTCTTTGTAACTGGAACAGGCCAGCAGAGCTTGTAATGCTTGTATCCGGATATCAGCCGTGTAATTAGCGACACATCGCAGCGGTGCTGCGCCCTGGTGACGAAACACTAGTAGCGCAGTGTAGCAGTTTGTTAAGGGGCTTTGTATGTTTTTTTATGATTGGGTAAGCAGATTGGACTGCTAAAGGAAGAAACGAAAGCTGATGTCAGAGAACAGAGTAAGTTGTCTTCTGACTTGTGTTGAGAAGGTGCGTGGTTCGATCCTCAACCCTGCACATCCTAAGTAATATTTGGCGACTTAACTCACTCTATAGAAGGCAAATGTCGAGGTAGTATCTAAATAAGCCACTACCATTTCTAAGCACTTAACATTTTACTATTTATCTAACAATTAACCGACATATAATCGGGGCTACCGAGCGAGGTTAAATAAGTCAAAACCAAGTAAATAGCTGGTGGGTACTTTTGAGTGTATTTGGAAGAAAAAGTCCTCCGCAAAGACGAAACGTTAAAAAAGGCAACTGGTTTTCAGATGTTAACAGCTTCGATATCGTCCAGTAAGAGGACATTTAAGCAGTAGCCCATGTTTATTGTTACAAATATTTGAACTGGGAAGAAATCCGTTGTAATTTATGTAATAAATTGTGGAGAACACAATAACAAAATTTCCTAACATTAATAACATAAGAAATTCAGGAAAGATGGATACATTTTTACGCAGTAATATAAGAATTTACTATATAAATGTCTAACCACACTTTAGAGCAGAATATTTCTTATGAAATTTAAGAGTTTCTCACTTGGTTAAGAAATTCACTGCATTTTATGAAAATTGAAGTTTCATTACCGTGTTAAAAAATCCCACCACTTATCCATATCTTAAGGCAGATCAATGAAATCCACTGCCTCCCTATATATTTCTCCAAATATATTTTAATATTAGCTTAGGATTGATGACCAGGTCTTCCAAGTTGCCTCTTTCCTAAAGATTTCCCCACTCGAACCACAAATATATCTCTCTTCTCCTCCGCATACGTGCCACATGTCCCGCCCATCTCATTTCCCTTGAGTTGATCACTGTAATAATATTTGGTGAGAAATACAGTTCATGAAGCTCTTTATTAGGCAGTGTACTCTACTCCCCTCTTGCCTCGTCCCTCTTAGGCCCAAATACCTTTCCTATATCCCACTTCTCGAAAATCCTCAGCCTATGCACTTATCTCAATGCGAGACACCAATTTTCACACTCAAATAAAAGAACAGGCAAGATTATGTTTATGTATAATTTAATCTTTACAATTTTAAAATTTTTATTAGCTACTCTTATTTCATGCAAATTCCTCCGATTCTGTCCATAAAACATGAGCATATATTTAGTTTTCTTTGTATCTGCTTCTGTACCCAATGCGATTAACAAAGTTTGGGTTTTTTTATATAGAGGTTTTGTCCTATACTAAATAAGCGTCATCAGCATTGACCGAAAGATAATATATTCCACTTAATTTAGGTGCCTTCTTGTTTGCTTGTATTTCTGAATGGCTTAAATTGAAGTAAATTTGAAACTATAGAGCATAAAACACCATCATTTTATATCTTTCTGAGTAAGAAAAGTTTCAGAAAAATAATTGCCTATACGAAATTTAATACAAGTTTCATTTAAACACATTTTATTACCCTAACTATTTGCATAGGTGCAACACTAGACGTAATCAAGCCTATTAAACAAAGTCCTTCCTGAAAAGCTAACATTTCATCAGAAAATAAAAAAAAATCCCCAGAATTATATGGAACGCATAAATTTTAATAGGCCTGCCTTTTTAAAAAAAAACCCTATGAAAAATTTCATTTTCCGATATTGGTGAAGTCGTAGCTTCAACTTCAGTATTTCTCCCTGTATGCATGCTTTTCTTAGTCTTACTACAGGTCCATAGCCTCTTTCAAAGCACGTTCTCGACACAGTGCGATCTAGTACTTCTTCTTTCAATTTCCAGGATATTCTCTCTTCTTCCGGTCATCCAGTAGCTGCTTACGTCTTCTTCCTCGTCTTCCCGTCACGTCTATCCTTCCCTTTAACTTTCCTTAAAAATTGTGTTTTAGAAGGAAATTCCTACGCAAGATGTGACCAATCCAGTTAGCCTTTCTTATTTTTATTGTATGTACGATATTCCTCTCCTCCTTGACTCTGTGTAACACTTCTTCATTTCTCACACGATCGGTCCAACTGATCTTCTCCATCCTTCTCCAGCACCACATTTCAAAACTTTCCAGATACTTCTGATCTACTTTCCGAAGTGTCCACGTTTCAGCACCATACAAAGCTGTGCTCCAAATGTAGCACTTTACTAGTTTCTTCCTTAAATTTAAATCCAGTTTGCTGGTGAAAAGAATCTTCTCCTTTTTAAATTATTCCTGTAGTAATGTTGGAATCCTTTCAGGCATGAAACCAATAATATGTCAGTGTTTTCGGTGACAAAATTATAAAGAAACTGAATTGTCGTTACTTGATACCGTGAGCCCGCGAGCCGTTCTTATCCTGATCCAGCCAGTTTATGTCCAGACTTTCCGGTTATACGGTGCGATCGCAAAACAGCACTAACACGACGTTAAAAAAATGAACAGAAAAAACACACACGTCAACACAGCACAACGCCACTTGGCAGACTGGTTCACATAGGGTACAGCTCGCGATACCTTGAGGCCCACAACTGTACTACAAGCGGTTTTCGCGCGGCATTCAAATTTCGGGAACTTTTGGGTTGTACCACGTATTCGTTTAAGTTACATTTTAATATAATTTTCCAATCTACGTCCATTTATACCAAGTGATCTCTTGCATTCAGGTTTTATAAATCAACATTTGTACGCATCTCACACCTTCTCAACGCCTGCCACTTTTTCCAAACATTTCAGCCTCTTTGATTTTGTCATTTTTATATTACTTTCCCCGAATGTCGCTTTACATTTGCTTCTATTTTATAATTTATAAGCCTTCCATTTTACGCTCTACAAAGCTTTAAGTTTAAAAAGTGTTGTTAAATCAGCTAAGAAGAGGAAAAACAACAAATTTGTCTGTTTGTCTCTAGGTGAAAAATGTTTATGTTAAAAGGTTTTCTTTTCAAGTGAACTGAAATGGAACAGTGAAGATTACGGAAATGCACTTTAGAAAGAAAATATTTAACTTATCGTCAGGAATAGAAGTCAGCTGACGGAATATTTGGAAATGCTGACATTTCGTTCCCAAGCTGTCATTTTCTTTTGGTTCAGCAACATTCTTTGCCATAGAACATTAACAGATTTTATATATTTCCGGGTCAGTGGTATTTTGAGGTAAAAGCACTGCGCTTCGTCTGCTCAGGGCACTGCAGGTCTCAATCTTGCCCATTTTCCTTCCTCCAAGTTTATCCCCATACTTTCTCCTTCCCTTTTTATGTTTCAGAGGAATTTATACGAGATGTGACAGGAGTTATAAGTACAAACAGGCTATATTTAAACTGTGCTATATTTAATGTCGCTCAATAAGTTGAATACGTAAAGTGGGATTTTTTATATTTCAGCTCCAAGGCAGAGTAAAAAGAAACTGAAAGATAGTAAATAATGTAAAATACAAAGTTGCTGATAAATCATGGAAATATAATAGTGTTAATAATAAGACAATGACCAAAATACTGAAATCAACGTTTAATGAGAAGTGAAAGGCCATTAAATTTCGTTTAAATTACAGCGTGTTTCATAAGTCTGTCCGGGATTTAGAGGCTTGGCCGTGCAGTAGCAAATCCACATATAAGAGGTAAAAGCATGCCAACAGATAGAGGAAATGTAAACGTTTTTTTGTGACAGATGCGATGGCGTAGTTAACCGTTTCTTCGCTAGGAGGCAGTGGTGTGCATACATGGCGTTTTCAGGTGAACAGAAATCGTTTTGTGTTCTGCAATTTGCTATAACCCAGTCAATTGTAACAGTGCAACGTGGTTTTCGAACCAAGTATCGTACAGAACCACCAACGGATAAAACAGTAAGAGACTGGTATAGAAAATTCGAGGAAACTGGCTGTTTGTGTGTCGCAAAACGAACAGGTAGGCCGGGACGTTCATATGTTGGAACGTGTGTGGCAGGAGCTAGATTACAGGATTGACGTCTGTCGAGTCACCAAAGGGGGACATATTGAACATTTGTAAGGTAGGTTCAAACCTTGGATATGTACTCTTTTCACTAACATGCTCTCATTCCCTGTGTGTGATATGGCTCCTGAGCTACTGTCCTCCGAAATCCCGGAGGGATTTATGAAACACCCTGTATTAGTCTTGGCTTTTTTTAAAGCAAAAAACTCCGATTTTTATGGAAATTTTATGGACGTTACTAAATGCCACAACATCTGAAATCAGTAGTTCCTAGTTTCCTACAGTCATTAGTAGCAATATGGTGAATGCGCAAATGTTTCATGTGGGAGTGACGCTGCCGCCATGTTTTTTAGCGTCCGTAAGTGGCGGATACGTCATAAAAAATTATGTGACTTTTGCTATGTTACATATTTGTACACTATAAAGCAACACTACGGCAAATTTATAGTTTTGTCATAGTGTTACTATATAGTAACTAGAACTATAATTTTGCCTGTTGTTTTGTATGGGTGTGAAACTTGGTCTGTCACACTGAGGGTGTTCTAGAATAGGGTGCTGAGGAGGATATTTGGGCCTAAGAGGGACGGGGTAAGAGGGGAGTGGAGAAGACTACATAACGAGGAACTTAATGATCTGTACTCATCACCAAATATTATTCTGGTGATCAAATCAAGAAGAATGAGGTAGGTGGGGCTTGTACCACGTATGGGGGAGGGGAGAGGTGTATACAGGATTTTGGTGGGGAAACCTGAGAGAAGGAGACCACTTGGAAGACCCAGGCATAGATGGGATGATAATATTAAAATGGGTCTTCAAGAAGTGGAATGGGATTTCTTGGCCTGGATTGATACGGCTCAGGATAGGGACAGGAGGTGGGCTGTTGTGAGTGCGGTAATGAACCTTCGGGTTCCATAAAACGAGGGGAATTTCTTGACTAGCTCACGACCTGTTAGCTTCTCAAGAAGGACTCTGCTCCATGGAGTTAATTAGTTAAAGGAACATTATGGCGATTGTGCGAAACATTTCTTTGGCCGACCGGTTGGATAGTGATAACTATTAAAATGTTGCAGGTAATTAGGTAACACATGGTACAAAAGTAGGGCATGGTGTAACTGCACATTACGTATCGACGATTTTGTAAATCAAGGATTACATACACGAAAGTAGTGTTAATATTTCATTTTATACCTAATAATTTGAAGGTACAAAATATCTGTACTTAGGTCATAAGTTACTCACAAAATTAAACATAATTTTATAATATTTCAACAGATATTTGAGACTGTTAATACATGCAGCATGGAAATGGCAGTAAATTCTATTCGGAAGTCCTTCTTAGAAACTGCATGCTGAATTACTTCAGGATCTCAACTGCGCCCAGCTGTTTATAACCAACCGTCCGCTTGTCCGTGTATCTGCAGTAACTGTCAGAATATTCCTTATATTAATACGTGTCAAGTTAAGACGAGTGGAGCCGGGATACTTCAGTCGGTATAGGGACTGACCTACGGAATGCACAACACGGGGTTCGAATCACTGCAGGGCCAACAGACGTTTCTCTAGTACCCAAGTTCCAGACAGCCTTTGGAGCCCATTTAGCTTCCAACGTAATAAACACAGCGGATTTCCCAGGGTATAAGACAGCCGGGGCGTGACGTTGACCACTCAACTTTATCTAATGCCGAGGTAAAGAACATACGGAGCTATACATCTATATGCCGATCCCGGTGGCCCTGGGGTCTAAGGCTTCGTTCAGAAGCCGCTTCATTGCTGGGATCGCGGGTTCGAATCCTGTTGAGAGAATGAATATTTGTCTCTTGTGTGTGTTGTGTGTTGTGTAGGTAGCGGCTTCTGCGACGAGCTGATCACTTCTTCAGAGGAGTCCTACCGGTTGTGTGTGTATAATTGTGCGTGATTTAGAAACCTCAAAAATGAGGCCGCGTAGGCACGAATTGGGCTGTAACGTGACAGGAAAAGTAAAAGATCTATTTCTTCATATGCCTCCACGGCGTCGACAAGAAAGATTACCTTCTTACCTTTAAGGTTAGAGATTCATCTGTAAAGCTATAAAAATTTCATGTTTGAAAATTACTCTGCGTTGTGACATGAACCTGAGCAGCACTGTGTTTGACATTCCTTTTGAGAGAGCCATACGAGCGGATTCACAGACTTTATACCAGCTTCGGCCCTTTTGCATGTGACGTGACTTCGGATAATCTAAACCCCTTGACCTGGCATCTCTCCATGTCGCTCCAGTGCTTGAGGTATTCATTAGACTATGCCGACAGACCCTATAAATAGTCCCTTGATGGTCATTGTTCAGAAAGTGTCAAGTACAATGAATTAGTTCGGACACAAATTCGTAGCCATCAACTGATAAGATACAATATCAAGTATATTATATCTGGAAGGATAATATTAAAACTAATTACAAAAAAATCGTGTATCATTACGTAGACTGAATCTATCTAGTTCGTGATGTGTCGTAATGTCCAGTAAAGAACATCTGTGAAGACGGAAATGAACCTTCGTGTTCCGTAACAGGCGAAAGACTTCTTTAGTAAATTTTCAAAAACAAGTCCCTTGGATTGACTTAGTTATGTATCGTATAAAGTAAGTCCGGTCTTTTTTTACTCGACAAAACATCGACTTTTAAAACATAATTTTTTAAAGCGTACTATACAGCAGTGTTTCCAAAAATTGTTTGCTCGTGGGCCCCTTTTGATTTCGAAAAATAATCAAGGAATCTCAATATATAGAGTGTATGGGTGATAGGTATCCAAAATTAAAAAAATTATATCTCAGGACTGATTGTAGTTACGAATACATACCAGTAGCATACGTAACAATGCATTGACTGATTTGACCTTAAATAAACTGACTGACGCTCGCTTCGTGGGTAAAAGGGGTTTCTTAATTAGTTATTCTAACGGTCATACAAAATAAATATATGGCAAATTAAAGAAGTTCCGAGATTATTTAAAAAAACATCAAAATTCAAAGCAGCTATTACAGACATTTATCCACGGATCCCCTGGGAAATGGTCGCGGATCCCTTGGGATCCGCGGAGCACAATTTGGGAACCATTACATCAAGAGACAAATAAATCTGTTTTAATTGTAGTCACTCTTATAACGACATGGCGCGTCCTAAAGTTGCAGATAGAGCAAATGGCCTCCAGACATGAAGGGTAGCTGCAAATGTATTAAGCGAACAGTTAGGAACAGCCGAAAAGCAGTGGTCCTCCAAGTTGAAGTGGGAAATGAAAGAAGTTAATTATCTAGAAATTTGGTTACTTTATGTGTCTGCCAATACTAATAATTTGGTAAAGTCAGTAACGTAGTTATTGGCTGGACCTCAGGTCAAAATTATGAAACAAGAATTGCGTAAGAAACTTTGATTCGGAAAACCTTCTGGAATGCTGCAACTAGTAACGAATACTGACAGAATAATATTAAGAGCGGGTTCAAAAGAGGAATTTCTGTGTTTTCGGATTTGAAATCGTGTTCAATCACGGATGCTGACATAATTATAAGAAAAAAGAGAAAGCAAGTACTACAATTACCGCATTGTAAGTTAAACCTATAAAGCATGTTCGTTATTCTGTGCGTCGCGTGTTCTAACCTTTAAAACGGATCATATTTTCTTCAAGATAAGCTACGTTTCACTAAATAATATTAAGAAATTGACATTCGTAATGAACACGCTTTGTGTTTTGGGTGAAGGAGGAAATGAATTTGAATATATTACGTAGATGAAGATGAGTCTTCTAAGTGTTAGAATCAAATGGGTCGAAACCTAATTTTAATAAAGGCACACGTGTCCAGTAATTTAAACAAGACCTTTTCTGAAGTCAGATATACTAAGAATTTCTCTCCTAATTCCTTGTATTGAATTATTTTTCGTGCTTAGTTCAGTTTAAACGCATGAATAAATCTAAACTCTACAAAACAACAGGCAGAAGCGTTTGAACTCAAATCCCATTCGGATAAAGAGTCACAAATATCTACAAGTCATTTTGGCACGTACGAAGTCCCAACAGTAAAATTTTCAATTCCAAGACAGGAGATAATCCTCAAACTTAGGTGACAAAGAGCCATTACCACTCTATCCACCAAATCTTAATTGTCTGAAGAAAGAGACTTTCTAAATTGATGTTCAACTCGAGATACAGAAAACAAAGTTCTTTGTACGTTTGGTTCTGGCACAGAATAATGCTGCGAACGTAGTTTCTGGACCAGTGAGTTGATATGTATTTTCCTAACGTCTGATTTGTGACTTTCCATACTTCATTGTCACTGATGCTGATTTAATACAGACAACATATTTACATAACTACAATGCAAATATACTTGCGTGAAGCCAAAACACATTCTTTTCTTTGTACTTCATCAGATATTTACCTCACCGAAAGTCCTTTTATATTTGCACATGCACACACGTGTAGAGTGTAAGCTGTTTTTCAATGTGACCCACTCATATATTATACGCCGTACATAATACTTGACCTTTCCGTGTCACTGTGCATGTAAGCCATAAAACTGAAATTTATGCGAATTTAGTAGCGTCTATACTAACATACTAAACCGTACGTTGCATACCGTGCTGCTATCTATAGGCATTACGCCATACGCTAGTCGGACAAATGAATTTAATCCGTCACTGTGTGTTTAGCAGAACGTGACAGTGTGTTAGGTATGCTGAGCCGGCATTACAGTGTTCACCAGAAGAGTGTGTAACATACAAACTAGATCGCAGCACTATGCATTGCATGATTATTACATCAAGTTTTGCATGTATGCTTAAATGGGGCGGTCTTTCAAAAATTTGTATTTTTAGAGCTTGTGTATGTGGGGCAATATTTGTTTCTAATGCTTACTAAGGTATATTATGAATGACAGGAACGCAAGTAAACACAATAACTGCAGTGTGAAGAAGTCTAATGTCAAGAAAAGCAAACATATCCCGTTGAGATGTCAAAGGGATTTCCATTTTAGTGCTACAAATGAAATTTCTTACATTAGGTGCCATAATCTGCCATTTGAGAGATGTCATTGAGATTTTCACTCTTCTGGGATGTTAAGCAGCGTATATTGGCAGTTAGGTACCGACGTTTCGGGACAACCTATCGGTACCGATAGGTTGTCCCGAAACGTCTGTACCTAAATACAAAGTCACGCTGCGTAACATCCCAGAAGAGTGAAGATGTCATTTGCACAGCGGCAAAAGCCTGAAATCACGGACAGATATTATTGTTACATGTAGACCTATATAAGAACAGATATTATTGTTACATGTATACCTATATATGGACAGATATTATTGTTACATGTAGACTTATATATGGACAGATATTATTGTTACATGTAGACCTATATGTGGAAAGATATTATTGTTACATGTAGCCCTATATATGGACAGATATTATTGTTACATGTAGACCTATATATGGACAGATATTATTGTTACATGTAGACCTATATATGGACAGATATTATTGTTAAATGTAGACCTATATATGGACAGATATTATTGTTTCATGTAGACTTATATATGGACAGATATTATTGTTACATGTAGACCTATATATGGACAGATATTATTGTTAAATGTAGACCTATATATGGACAGATATTATTGTTACATGTAGACCTATATATGGACAGATATTATTGTTACATGTGGACCTATATATGGACATATATTATTGTTACATATAGACCTATATATGAACATATATTATTGTTACATGTAGACCTATATATGAACATATATTATTGTTACATATAGACCTATATATGGACATATATTATTGTTACATGTAGACCTATATATGGACATATATTATTGTTACGTGTAGACCTATATATGGACATATATTATTGTTACATATAGACCTATATATGGACATATATTATTGTTACATGTAGACCTATATATGGACATATATTATTGTTACATGTAGACCTATATATGGACATATATTATTGTTACATATAGACCTATATATGGACATATATTATTGTTACGTGTAGACCTATATATGGACATATATTATTGTTACATGTAGACCTATATATGGACATATATTATTGTTACATGTAGACCTATATATGGACATATATTATTGTTACATGTAGACCTATATATCCCAGATTATTGTTCATATAAAGTCGGAATATTATTCATACACTACAATAATACAAATGGAAACTAAATCCTTTTACCAAAGATTAACATTTTACCAAGAATAAAATTAAAAAAAAAACCGTTTATTAGTTTCAGAGATGAAAATGGCCTTCCTGTTTTTCCTTCACGTTATGAATTTACAAAAGAATCAGTGTATTTTTTTCCTAATTTTATTGAAGTTATTTCCATATAAAATTGACTGAAGGACCCCAATTCGCTTTCTTTTCTGGTGAGTGAAAGTCGCTTTATTTTTTCACTTATACATAAATAAATAAAGACATAAATAAGCAAATATATCCACACACGCATACACACATAAATACACACACATACATACACACATACATACGTACGTACATACATATACACATACATACATACATACATACATACATACATACATACATATATCCCCCCGATATGGCGCCACTCTCATTTAGCTTCCATTAAAGTCCGTAAAAAGGAATTCTCTGTTACAAAGTATTTCGGTTGACGCCCACCCTGGATGTGGCGCCACAAACAGCAGTGACAAAACAGTAGAGTTTTTTCGGAGTTTCACTGTACGTATGTATATATATATATATATAAGCATATATATATAGGCATATATATGTATATCCTATATGTGTAATTATGTATAATATTACATCCTGTTGCTTGTATTACTTTCAAATGAATGAGGAAAACAAATTTTACAGTAAATGCTATCTTATATGATATAGAGGGGCTGTGCGCTATTGTTATGGCTGTACACTGCGTGACGGTGTGGAGCAGTGTAGTAGCGTGGACAGGCGCTGGTGTTAATGAGAAGAATGGAATTTGTTTCGTAATTGTTAATACAATCCGATATTTGTTGTAGTTTTTGTAACATGCAAAGACACGTCTCTCATTCAGATCACTGCGCAACATAACAATGCATCTCACGAAATATTCTTTTGAATGAATTGTGTTCGTTCTTCAAATTTGTGTTGTAACTGCAAGAGGTGGTGTACCAGGACTGCAACATGCAATATTGAAAAGCTGTGATGTCATTTGTCCTGGCTGTGAGTACTTCATTTGTTATGCAACGTTTTGTCTATATGCCGACGTACATTTGTCACTGTGTCTCTACATGATAATGAGGAAACCACAGTGCTTGTACAGTGCACAACATATGTGCCACTGAAACTTTAATTTTATATACCCCAAAACATATTAACTACTATGGTTGGGAACTTTTTACGTTTATAAAATGCATTTTATAATCAGGAACTGCATTACTAATTACACTGGACAACAAATTTTGATAAAAGTCATGCCTCTGAGATTAAAGTAGCCATTTCTTAAAGATTTCAAGGTGCTGAACACGAATATGACAATGAAAACGCAAAATTGGCTACGATTTCTGAGAAATCCGCAATAGTTTCTTATACAGGGCATACACAAAAGAATGGTGCTTTGGACTTTGTCTGCTGGCTTGAAGCCGCACCATTCTTTTGTGTATTCCCTGCATAATAGAGTAACACGTACATATGACATGTACCAGTAAAGGTCCGCTTCTACTTCCGACGTTGCTTTGCCTGTCGCTTGTATAGCTGATCAGGATCATCTCTGGTGAGCGTCCAACAGTAGTCAGCCAACATGGAAGTGGACCAATTTCCCTGATATCTTTTCTCCATCGTTGCAATGTCCTGGTGAAAACGTTCACCGTGCTCATCACTAACCATGCCGCAGTTGTCGGGGAAGAAATTCAAGTGGGAATGAAGAAAGTGGATCTTTAAGGACATATTGCAGCCAAGTTTGTGATACAGAGACAACATGTCCTCAACCAGTTCCTTGTAGTTTTCTGCCCTGACATTCCCGAGGATGTTAGTTGACACCAGACGAAACGCGTTCCAAGCTTTTTCTTGTCACCCTGAAGCAGGTTGTCGAACATCTCGTCTCTGAAGAGCTGGCGGATCTGAGGACCCACAAAAATTCCCTCTTTAATTTTCGCTTCGCTGAGTCGAGGAAATTTGACAGCCAAGTACTTGAAAGCTGATCCAGTCTGGTCCATGGATTTTACGAAGTTTTTCATCACACCGAGTTTGATGTGTAGGGACGGTAGCAGGATTTTGTGCGTTTCTGCCAGTGCTGGGTGTTGCACATTCTTCTCTCCGACCTTCAGAGATTTCCTCTGAGGCCAGTCTCTCCTCACGTGGTGCAAAGTCTTTGCTCGACTGTCCCATTCACATAAAAAACAGCAGTACTTCGTATATCCCAGCTGCAGACCCATAAACAGAGCCACTACCTTCAAGTCACAACAGAGATGCCAGCCATACTTGCTGTATTGAAGACAGTTCAACAGCTGTTTTAGGTTGTCGTAGGTTTCTTTCATGTAGACAGCGTGTCCGACCGGAATGGATGGAAGTCGGTTTCCATTATGCAGCAACGCCGCTTTGAGACTCAATTTCGAGGAGTCTATGAATAGTCGCCATTCTTGCGGGTCATGTTTGATTCCGAGGGCATTCATCAGGCTATCTACATCGGAGCAGAACACAAGGTCATCTTCCTTTCTGAAATAAGGCTCCAACTGCTCATGACGAGTGCGAAACGAAGTCACTCGGACATTTTCCTTGAGAAGATTCCATTCTTTAAAAGTCTTGATCCAAGTAACTCCGCTTTGGCCTTGGACAGCTCCAGATCGCGAACAAGATCGTTCAGTTCTTCTTGGGTGAGAATGTGTGGCGCAGATGACGCACCGTGGTAGACGTATAGATCATCATTAGATGCCGAAGGCTGCGGAGAACCCGACGTCGGTTCGCTTCCCTCCTCATCGTCTGAATCAATGGAAAATTCTTTCGGAGGTTCGGGAACGGGAAGTCCTTCGCCGTGCGGAACTGGTCGGAAAGCAGATTGTATATTCGGGTACGCTATTGTCCACTTCTTTTTCCTTGTGATGCCTCCAGAAATAGGTGGAACCATGCAGAAGTAGCAGTCATTTGCGTGATTGCTTGGCTCTCTCCAAACCATAGGAACAGCAAACGGCATCGCCACTTTTTCGCCTTTTAGCCACTTCGGAAGATATATGACCATCTCTGTCTCTCCTAAACAAGAGCCAATCGACAAATTTTATTGTCATTTTCGTGTTCAGCACCTCGAAATCAGTAAAGATTTGCTATTTTAATTTCAAAGGCATTTTGTGTGTTGTCCAGTGTTATCACTTCAATAAAAAGCTACAGCTATCCCTATACAAGCATTGACAAACCCTTAGGACTCCAGGAGTTTGAGGCTTCCAGAATTTCTAGACAATCGACATATGACGGTGGCAAGACCTACGTTCCGGCAGCCTTTACTCCTTCCAGGGAGATATCCTTGGTACTCATTTCTGTTAGAGGCTGAGTCTACCCCAGGGTCATAGTGCGGCCGGAAGGATGAAGTGAATGAAAAATCACAATGAAACCATTGGATCGAACTCGCGACCTCTCGGCTTGTAGCGCAGTGCCTCAACCAACTGCGCCACCGCGTGCCCCCTTAATCACTTCAGTGCTCAATTCAAATAGAGTTGTATCCGTTACGTGTTATCGGTGTCTAGGGCACACCTGATAGTATAGAGCCTAGGTTACGAACTAGGCAACCGAAGACCAGGATTTTGATTTCCGGCTAGCATAGAGATTTCCCCGTTATAGTCTCTGCATTCTGCAAGCTTCATATCAAACTGCTACCGCGGATCCTGTCCGTGGGACTAAATTTTTCTAGGACTGAAATGACCACTCGTCTTATTCTAGTGCCAACGTTAAGAATGTATGGAGCTACAACTCAAATCCCCCATACGCCTTCATAATGTGTTGTTCAGTAAGCAAAGGGACTATATTACCTTTACTTTGCTGGTTTGCAGACAAAAGAAAATGAATACACGTAAGTCTAGAGACACAGACATTAACGGCAGTGCCATTAACCGTGTTAGGTGCGTGAGGGAACGTTCAAATGTTCGCAGTCTCTCTGCCAGGCTCATTACAATACCCTCATAAATTACGTTTTATCAAAATGTCGGCATTACTTTGATGTAAACGTCTAAGAATTTGCAACTTTATGTTTATATGTAGTTATTAATGTAGGCGCATGAAGAAATACAAAAGCCGCTAATAAACTACTGGAGAATATGCTGAAGTTCAAGTGTAATAACACTTTGATAGCTCACAAACTTATTATTGGACAGTCACAACTGAAATGTAGGGGCTACGTGGATAGTTTGGGATAAAACTATGTTCCCCAGTGTGGACAGTAGTAGAATTTAAATTTTATGAGACAGAAGATGGAGAGGAATTGTTAGATGGTGGGTACACAAGTGTTTAGTGGAGTCTATATAAGTGTTTAGTGGAGTCTATATAAGTGTTTAGTGGAGTCTGTATGAGTGTTTAGTGGAGTCTATATGAGTGTTTAGTGGAGTCTGTATAAGTGTTTAGGGGAGTCTGTATAAGTGTTTAGTGGAGTCTATATGAGTGTTTAGTGGAGTCTGTATAAGTGTTTAGTGGAGTCTATATGAGTGTTTAGTGGAGTCTGTATAAGTGTTTAGGGGAGTCTGTATAAGTGTTTAGTGGAGTCTATATGAGTGTTTAGTGGAGTCTGTATAAGTGTTTAGTGGAGTCTGTATAAGTGTTTAGTGGAGTCTATATGAGTGTTTAGTGGAGTCTGTATAAGTGTTTAGTGGAGTCTGTATAAGTGTTTAGTGGAGTCTGTATAAGTGTTTAGTGGAGTCTGTATAAGTGTTTAATGGAGTCTGTATAAGTGTTAGTGGAGTCTGTATAAGTGTTTAGTGGAGTCTGTATAAGTGTTTAGTGGAGTCTGTATAAGTGTTTAGTGGAGTCTAAATAAGTGTTTAGTGGAGTCTATATAAGTGTTTAGTGGAGTCTGTATAAGTGTTCAGTGGAGTCTAAATAAGTGTTTAGTGGAGTCTAAATAAGTGTTTAGTGGAGTCTGTATAAGTGTTTAGTGGAGTCTGTATAAGTGTTTAGTGGAGTCTGTGTAAGTGTTTAGTGGAGTCTATATAAATGTTTAGTGGAGTCTGTATAATTGTTTAGTGGAGTCTGTATAAGTGTTTAGTGGAGTCTGTATAAGTGTTCAGTGGAGTCTAAATAAGTGTTTAGTGGAGTCTGTATAAGTGTTCAGTGGAGTCTAAATAAGTGTTTAGTGGAGTCTGTATAAGTGTTTAGTGGAGTCTGTATAAGTGTTCAGTGGAGTCTAAATAAGTGTTTAGTGGAGTCTGTATAAGTGTTCAGTGGAGTCTAAATAAGTGTTTAGTGGAGTCTATATAAGCGTTTAGTGGAGTCTGTATAAGTGTTTAGTGGAGTCTAAATAAGCGTTTAGTGGAGTCTATGTAAGTGTTTAGTGGAGTTTATGTAAGTATTTAGTGGAGTCTATATAAGTGTTTAGTGGAGTCTCGGTAAGTATTTAGTGTGGTTGAATGTATGAGAAAAGGAGGGTACCATTACTATGTTACTTTATTACGTAATACACAGGATATAAAACGCAGAACACATTCAATTTTAAGTAGAGGTAATTGGGAAGTGTAAAATAATGTATTGAATTTTATAATGATGGAGATGCGCTGTTGAACGAACTGGACGAATATTAAATTTTATTAAGAAAGTTAACAGAACAGAGAAAGATAAAAACGAAAAAAGCTAAATATTAGAGTGGGGATGAGAAAAGAATTGATTATATCAAAACAAATTAAATCATATTTTATTTACTTTAAGGATTTAAGGAATGTTTTTATTACTGGTAAATACTAGTGGTAGACTGAGGTATGGAGTGTTCAAGAATTCTTTTTGTAGAACTAGGTATAAAGTCTGCGAACAGCAAACAAGCATGATGTTAAGCAGAAGCAGCTTTCTGTAAAATGTGACTCAACTAATAAATATTTGGTTTAATGTTGTCTATAAAGCTGTGACCTAAAATGAATTGCCTCAAGATATTAACCAAGTCTGATGTACGTGTGGGCACTGTTATGACATTCCTTGTTCCACACAGCAAGGAATTTCGTGACCAGCTGTAAAAATTCCTACCTCTGGTATTGAGTCGTCAACCGTAAGTTACTAAGGCATTCGCTGTAATAAAATAGAGCGTCGTCCAAAATTGAGCAGCAGTTTTTAAATTCCTATGATGAATCATAATAAATCAAGGTAAATTTTATTCACGTAAGTACATACTCAAAATATGATTTTCGTTTAGCCACTTAAATTCCAGAAAAAATAAATCCTGTAAAAATAGAGCCATATTTCCCATAATTATTCTTTACATAGCAGCTGTAATTTTTGCTTTGATTCCTTCAACTTGCCGCTTGCTATGGCTAGAAAAGTGAACTCATATATATGTTATCTGTTCTGCAACAAAATGTTAAATACTTTCAGTGCAACATAATGTTATTTTGTTCTTCGCATCAACCTATAATAAGCACAAAAATAGGTACATCAGACCACATACATTAAGACTCATAATTACACTACCGATACAAAGAAAAATTAATTCACAAGCTGTTAGTCATTTACTTTAGCATTCAGTGAGAAATGCTAATTTTTATGCTGTTACGAAATTTATCGACGTTAACCGGTCTTGTGTTCTTGTGTAATATTAATAAACGCTTGACGATTGTTTCATTTCTTACATTCTTCAACGAGATTTATTCACATTTTAAGATCTATAAGTCGAGGTGTGTCGTATATTTGATGGCCTCTAAGAATTGCTAGAAAAAGTATACTTCAAAGGAAATAAAACAAGGAAATATTTTTGTTTCTAACACTAATCATGTGAGAGTAAGCAAAAATATAACAATGAAAGAGTTTCAGATAATATTTGTGTATTTTCTTTGTTTGAAATATCGTTACCTGTCACAAAGTATAAAACACTTTGTGGGTTTAGAATTTTAAAACCTGACGAAATTATAATATTAACAATACTATGTGATAAAGAGAGATCGGTTAGCCTTAATTGTTATAATTGTGCATATTATTTTGTCTTAAAACAATTTTTACATTGAACACCCGAGACTGTTTTTTGGGGGTGTGTTTTGCTGCCATTGTTGAATTTTCTTTATGTTAATTGATGAAACATTAATTAATTTTGCCCTTCATGGATCTGAATTCGATATCTTATGAAATAATTCCAGTAATGAGAGCTGTATTTTAATATCCCACTTACTAGTATCTGTAGAATCTCATTGAGATCGCTCGCATACGTGCTGAAGTCAGTGAATGACTTTCTTGTAAATTTCCAGCCTTGTTTTGAGTTCTGGTTTTTAATAATGGGGACTTTTTGCCTGATTATTGTCACTTTCTACTGCAATAAATATTTTTTTTCTTAAAGGCCTGTTATTAATAAAGGGGGTGCTTTAAAATGGACGGCGTTTATAACCGAGAAATTATGGGAATAAAATTTCTTGAAAGATTTCGTTACAGAACAGATAAAACTGACGTGACAAATTTCCAGACATTTCTAAAAGTCAGGTCTCGAGAAAAATAATCAGCCCTTCATTAATTTCATCTTATCAGTCATGCACGCAATATAAATTCATCGCACGATATCATGAAACATCATTCCTTCACTGCATGATTCACTGCTTCTGCCACTGCGTTACAACATCTGCTTTGATCGCATCTGTTAATATGGCGCACTAAGTACCAACACCAGTGAAAAAGCAGATACAAAATGGTACTTAAACTAATTACCGGTTACTTTAATCTTCATTTCCACAGAGAGTGTGGGTTTGTTAATTATAAATTTAGAGGAGAAGCTTACACTGCTTTTCTAAATCAATATAATTGTCAAAGAGCGTCATGAGGCAGACGAGTCAGCTAGTATCTTGCAATGGATTAGATCAGATACAGAGTATTAAACATGCAACAGTCTCACATATTAGATATTATTTTGATTGGACGAGATTTAAATAAATTTATCACAGAATATCTCTAACAAAACACGGTGAGAAAATTATCACTTCAGTTAATCTTTCAGGGTCAAAAATGGGCGAAAAATGGCATTTCTCTGACATATCCATTAACAACTCTTAGCAACTATACATAGGCCTACTGTTCAGGAAGCCTTAACACGGGAAATATTAAAAGCTGAAGAAATTTTTATTTCTGCAGCCCCTTCATAATGACAGGTAAAAAATTCACGACTGCTTCCTTTTCATCATTCCCATTGCATGTTAAGAGTTTTTCTTATCAATATTACTTTTGCTATCACTCAACGGTAAGTATTTTATCTAATGGAATTCTGCCCACTTCTGAAAGAGGTAAAGTGATACTCGTAAAAAAAACTATGTTATACAGCGTGTATCTAAAATGCTTGGACACATTTGATGAGCGAGTTTCCCACACCAAAGCAAAGAAAAACTTCGTAACAATCTACGTCCGGAAACAATTTTAAGTCGGCATACAGCCCCAAAGTTCGCCTGAACTCATTTCTTTGTATTTTTATCCGTAGGTACACATGAAACACCTAGTGTATTCAGCTCCAGTTGGAAATGGAAGAGACGCTTCACCAACGCATTTTTGTGCGTGTAAAACCATTCGCAACCACCCCGAGACTTTTGAAACAGTGCGACAGTCCATGATCAGATGTGTCCATGCGTGCATTGGTTCGGATGGAGGACATTTTGGGCATTTGTTGTGAATTGTGTCTTGATAAACAGCAAGTACCCACATTCATTCCGTAGTCTGCCTTATGACAGGTACTGATGTATTCATTTACCTTCTCCTGCAGTGCAATATTTTGCCACATCCCAAATGCTCCACTGCTTGAAATAAATTGAAAAGTTGTGTAACTTACAATATAATGTTTTTTTTAAATGGACAGTAATGTACTGGATTTACTTGCGCCGTGCTTTTGCCTTACCAGTCTGCCTCTTTAACCTTACGACAATCGCAAGTAAGTAATCTGGTTCCTATTATATATTTATGTGAGTATATATATTTAAAATCCCTCTACATGAATATACACACGTATTAAAATATTAGTTACAGGGTTCATCATTTATTCATTCTGTAGTCTGTCTTACGAGAGGTTCGTAACCCCTTCCAAAGCAAGTTCTCCACAGGGTGCGATCTGTGTTTCCTTTTTCAATTTCCAGTAACTTCTTTTTCCCTTAAGATTATCCAGAAGCTGCTTACGCCTTCTTCCTCGTCTTTCCATCATTTTTGTCCTTCCATCTAAAGTACTCTACAGTTCTTAAATTTGGAACGTGTATTGTAAATGTATTAGGTCAGTTTTATGGACTTGCATAGTATACATGCCTCCCTCAATATGTTTTAAAGACCAATTGTGAAACTAAGGACGAACTGAGATGGGTCGAAATATGTAGTTGTGTATAACAAGTGGAATTTAGTTGTGTTCGGGCAGGTAATGATTTAATTTTTATATAATTAATAACACAAAGGGATAACTTTCGTTAGAACTGGTGACGAAGTTTTAAATCAGTCCTGAAACTCAGACCTCTTGACGGCCGTAACTGCAGTATTGTTTGTGAAATTATGAAGTGCATGTCATAGTATGCTGTGCAGTTGTGGAGTTAGGTTTGCCGTGGGAGACAGAAAATTTATAGCAGAAAAGTCAGTTTTCAGGGGCATTTGCAAAGTCGCGAAAAGCGGCTATTAACTTTGTCATGTACGCCAGTCCTTCCGTCCGCCTATCTGTCCGCATGGAACAACTCAGCTCCCACTCGACGGATTTTCATGAAATATTTTTATTTGGGTATTTTTCGAAAATCTGTCAACAAAGCTGGTTTAATTAAAATCTGACAACAATGACGGGTACTTTACATGATGTGCATTTAAGATAATATTTCGCTGAATTTTTCTTAATATGAAAAATGTTTCAGATAAAATTTGCAGAAAAAATCAAAACATAAATTTTATTTTCAATACTTTTTTTCATAAAATCGTGCCATTTATGAGATAATGTGGAAAAATATGTTAGAGCCATACAGGCTACAGATTACAATATAATACGGCGCATGCGCATTGCATAATGGATAACTAAGGCTACAGACACACACTCAGAATATGCAATACAAATTGCTTTGCCAAGGTAACAATGGTTACGCGAACGCGCCTTATTTTTACGTTATACCTACATTGCCTTTTTTGTTGATATACACTGGAAAGTGGGTACGTCATAACAAACGATGTGACACAAAGAATGTGTAGAGCAAATGTTAACAATTTTTAATTCCTTTTCTCATGACCGTGCCAGTTATGAGGATTTCTCTATGTATATAAAGTTATACACGTGGCAGGACAGAAGGCTACATTTTGATGCGCTGGTTTTTTTACTTTCAATAGAGGACTGAAATACTGCCCGCCCTTCTGGATAACACAGGTAACCAAGTTATTACCGGTAATTGTAGGAACTATCCCAAGTTTTGTGTGACTTGCAGAAATTGTCCTTCTGGTATATGCGTTTCAGCTGATAACTTGGTGTAAAAAGGCATGGACATTTCTTGAAATCTGTTACTTCTATACTTCAGATTTTGTCTTTATTTAATAGATTTCCATATTTATCAGTATTTTGGGGTTGTTGAGACAGCAGTCGATTTGTAATTTGTTCTTAAGTGTGTTTGAAATTTATTTTGTGTATTTGTGCTGCCTTTTATTTTTGCTGTCTGATGTTTGTGTATTTGTGTTGCGTTTTATTTTTGTGTATTGTGTTGTTCTTCTCTTATTTTTGTGTTTATTTGTTGTGCTGCTTCCGTTATTTGCCACTTAGATCTCGAAATAACACTTTAATAAATTATTATTTTTATCATCATTATTATTTTGATAATACCAGTGTTCCAGTTCTTCCTCTTAATTTCAGAAACTCCTCCCTGTTACTTGCAAATACTCTGTCTCTGTTAGATCTGTTTCAGTTGCTAACCGTAAGTGCAAAAAAGACGACACCTTTATTAAACACATTTTTTTCCAATGGCTCGACAGCCCCTTGGGAGCCTAGGCCCCCTCATTTTTCGAGGCTTCACGATCACACACTTTAGACACACCACACTTAGTAGGACTCCTCTGGACGAGGGACCAGCTCGTCGCAGAGACCTCTACCTTGACAACACACAACATTCACAAGAGACAGACATCCAAGAACCTGGCGGGATTCGAACACACAATCCCAGTAATCGAGCGGCCGTAGACCCACGCCTTAGACCGCGCGGCCACTGCGATCGGCTTATTAAACCCATTACTTTATTAAAACAGGTCATACGTTAAACTGTGCTATTTTTAAATCAACTTATCTATGCTTTTCAGAGTTTGGTGTTTTTATCCCAATATTTCGTTCATATTGTTTTATCCTACCGCTGTTATATTGTTTTTGTCTTGCCTGTTCAGTGTTAAGATTTTGTGTTTTTATTGTTTTTGTGTTGTATTTGTGTTTTTGTGCTGGATTTATAATTGGCACTTGCGCCGTTAAGTCTGAGCGTTAATAAATACATACTGAGTTGAAATTAATTGAACTGGATTATTATTTTCATAGTGACAACCAAATCGGGTAATCGTGTTAAAGTTTGAACTTTTCTACCCTTTAAATCGCACAACGGAGAAGTCTTCCTCTCTATTAAAAGTTAATTTTATGTGCTTCTTGAAAGTAATGAGTAGAAAGGAACACTTGACAGAATAGAGAGAGAACGAATGCAGCTACGAGGATAAGCAATTATTCCCTGACCTACGCAACGTCATCTTGACAGGGCCGGACTAGGGGAAAGGCTAGCTGGGCAGCTGCCCGGACCCCCAACCTACATAAGGCGCTGTGACATCACTGGAATAATCGGAAATATGGTGCTAGTAAACACAGGTTTCAACACACGAAAAAAGTTCCCCAAAAATTATCCGCAATTTGGCCCATGCCCTCGAAACGTTTCGCCAGACCTCTTCTAAGTCGAAAAAATTTAAAGAATATCGTTTTGCATGGTCGCAAAATATTATCCTGTCAGCGACGTTCACATATCTCGGGTCAGCCCTGCTTAGAGCCCAAATACATAAGATAAGACATTTTATCAACTCCAGCTGAATGCACGTACCCCGCAATGCCCTGCCCCCAAACGTATGATATGAGGACGTAAAGTGATCCAGCTTTCACAACATTGTTTTCTCTTTACAATATCAGAAGTGCGTAAAGGCATGAACCCAGTAATAAGAAAAGTTTAATGTTGATAAGACAGTATTCATCAATTGATAGAAAAGCTGTAAAAAAGGGGAGTGAGACACTTGGATGGGAAATATGTTCAGTGTGTCAGTGACATTCGGCGAGAAAGCAGGGAGAAAGGGAACGGAAGAACTTGAGAGGCGTGGGGAAAGAAAAGGAAATGAATGAGATTGGGAATCACTGTGGAACACAAAAGGGGAAGTTTCGATGAAGTTGAAATGAAAGGAAAGCTCAGAATAATCGAAGTACGAGTATTAGCGTAGAAGAGGAAAGAAAAACGAGTGAGATAAAGAACAGGGGTGGATAAAATGCGCAGGTCCGGACTTGACACACAGTAACGCTGTGGGTTCATGCTGCAGAGGATTCTTGAAACTTACCAGTTTGGCAAGAAATTTCCCCTTTTCAACAAAGCCAAAAGGTCCGTGACTGTATTCACAGCAGCCCACTCTACACTAAGAGAATGGATTCGAAAGTCTAACACCACATTTCCGCCATGTCGTATAAAACCGCCCTCCTCGCTTCGCAAGTTACGTCTTCCCTTCTGCTTGCCCTACCAATTATTGTATGCCTTTATATAACCTCCTCCATACAGACTTCATTCCCCCTCTTCCCGCCAAAGATATATATATAAATATTTATGGAAATATAGGGCAGAAAGTTCCTCTCTATATGCAATTTTCTCCATCCACCAATGTTGTAGTGAAGTTCCTCATTATATACAATGTTCTGCATGAAACATTATTTAGTAAAGTTCCTCTCTATAAGCGTTTTTCTGAATCAACCAACGTTATATTGAAGTTTCTCATTATACACTATATTCTGCATTAATCAACGTTATATTGAAGTTTCTTATTATACACTAAGTTCTGCATCAACCAAAGTTAAATTGAAGTTTCTCATTATACTCTATATTCTGCTACAACCAACGTTATATTGAATTTTCTCATTATACACTATATTCTGAATCAACCAACGTTATATTGAAGTTTCTCATTATACACTATATTCTGCATTAATCAACGTTATATTGAAGTTTCTTATTATACACTAAGTTCAGCATCAACCAAAGTTAAATTAAAGTTTCTCATTATACACTATATTCTGAATCAACCAACGTTATATTGAAGTGTCTCATTATACACTATACTCTATATTCTGCTACAACCAACGTTATATTGAAGTTTCTCATTATACACTATACTCTATATTCTGCTACAACCAACGTTATATTGAAGTTTCTCATTATACACTATATTCTGCATTAATCAACGTTATATTGAAGTTTCTTATTATACACTAAGTTCTGCATCAACCAAAGTTAAATTGAAGTTTCTCATTATACTCTATATTCTGCTACAACCAACGTTATATTGAATTTTCTTATTATACACTATATTCTGCATCAACCAACGTTATATGGAAGTTTCTTATTATACACTATATTCTGCATCAACCAAAGTTATTTTGAAGTTTCTTATTATACACTATATTCTGCATCAACCAACGTTATATTGAAGTTTCTTATTATACACTATATTCTGCATCAACCAACATTATATTGAAGTTTCTCATTATACATTATATTCTGCATCAACCAACGTTATATTGAAGTTTCTCATTATACACTATATTCTGCATCAACTAAAGTCATAGTGTAGCTTTCAGTTTGTTATAGCCTCTTCTTCCCTTGTAGCAGTCCTGTTCATTTATTGGCAAGACAAGGAAGAGTCCTGACACATTGTGTCAGAATATATTTTACAGACTATTTAATATTGTTCTTAAGCCTGAATATTTTAAACTGATTTAAAGTCTTACACATACACTTACATTTTACGTCACAAGACACGTATTTATTTCTGCCACTTCTCTCACAACGCTTTTACTTCGCCCACAGATAAAGTGAGATGAAGCATTTGAAATCTGTTTAATTCGTTTATTATAATCTGTTACTTTCATTATTTTGTCCTGTAAATTTTATAATTTAGATTTACTAAATCAAGATGCATCATTCATTGAGGACTTTGTAATCCCGAAAGCCTTGAACCATAATCACTTTCCGACCTCCCCCCCACCATTCCAATTTCTGTGAAATAATCAAGTTTCGACAACAAAACATAGTAATTAAACAGGTCTTACAATAGAGGACCTAGTTTCACACCCATATAAAACGTTCATAATGGCGATATATAATTATGACCGGCCTCGTTGCCAAGTTCTGTTCCTCCATATTGTGTTGTAATTGTCTGAGCAAGACCTAATACAGTCGACGTTTCGTTACATCTCTGATCCTGTACAAAGGTGCTTGATTGAATCTTGAGTTATTCAACACCATTTTAACTAGACACTACGTAACTAATTATTGAACTAAGTAACTCAAGGGAGCAGAGTCCTTCTTGAGAAACTGATAGTTTCTCAGCTAGCGATGAAATATCCTGCATTCTATGCAGCCATAAGGTTCACTACTGCTTTCACAAGAGCTTGCCACCTGTCCGTGTCCTGGGCCAGATGAATGCAGTCCATGAACTTCCAACCGATTTAAGATCTATTTTAGTAACCTCCCTTCTATACCCAAGCCTTCCGAGTGGTCTCTCTCATTTAGGTTTTCCCATCAAAACCCTTCTCTCAACCAGCTCAAAGGGCTTGTCATTCATTTATTCATTCTGTAGTCTGTCTTACGACAGGTCATTAGCCTCTTCCAAAGCGAGTTCTCCACAGGGTGCGATCTAGTGCTTCCTCTTTCAATTTCCAGCATCTTCTCTTTTCCTTAAAGTCATCCAGTAGCTTCTTACGCCTTTTTCCTCGTCTTCCCGTCATTTCTATCCTTCCCTCTATATTTCCTTCAATCACATGTTTCAGAAGACAGTTCCTACGCAAGATGTGACCAATCCAGTTAGCCTTTCTTCTTTTTATTGTATGTATGATATTCCTCTCCTCCTTCACTCTGTGTAATACTTCTTCATTTCTCACACGATCGGTCCAACTGATCTTCTCCATTCTTCTCCAGCACCACATTCCAAAACTTTCCAGATACTTCTGATCTACTTTCCGTAGTGTCCACGTTTCAGCACCATACAAAGCTATGCTCCAAATGTAGCACTTTACTAGTTTCTTCCTTACATTTAAGTCCAGTTTGCTGGTGAAAAGATTCTTCTTCTTGTTGAAGGGCTTGTAGTTAGCAAAATTTGTCACCAAAAATATTTCTGTGCAAAAATTGGCTAAAGGATTTGAGGGAAATTTCTGGACGTACCTTAGAGGAAG
Organism: Reticulitermes speratus; assembly: GCA_021186555.1. Classification (NCBI taxonomy): domain Eukaryota; kingdom Metazoa; phylum Arthropoda; class Insecta; order Blattodea; family Rhinotermitidae; genus Reticulitermes; species Reticulitermes speratus. Next base: position 43,222,130 of record JAJKFL010000006.1, on the reverse strand, counting down.
GCGTCAAGGAACACCTACAGTTGCGTGTGATGTGGGCGATATCTCATCAGCAGTGTATAGATTAAGGTGTCCGTGATTTTGGGTTTCTTTCGCGATATTGATGAAATCTACACTCTTCTGGGATATTACGCAGCCTCGAGTAGTAATATCCCAGACGAGCACAGATTTAAGTTAAGTGTAAGTTTTAAGGTTTTTTTTAAATTTTTAAGGATTGGTCTTCCAGAGAAACCAGCTCAGTGATATTGACTTTAGTCTTTTAGTGTTTTGAAGTAAGCATTTAATCCAACAAATGTTTAAATTTCAGTTGAAAGGTCGAAAAAAGAGCTGCATATGTTCATTAAATTGTAGCCATATATTGTTGTTTGGAAAGTAATGGTTAGTAAGTCGAAAAGTCATGAAAACCCAATAAATTACTGTCGGAAAAATTCAGAGTTTTGAACGTTAAAGCAGATAGAACATTTACAATCTTTTCGGCTATAAAGGATTAATGACAAGAATTTTGTGTGTGTCGAAACAAAAAAACTACATAGCCAAACTTGCAAGATGCGGACACTGGAATATTTATCGTTTTACTGTTCACATATTTGAAGATTGCTGTCTTTTTGTGTGTGGAGCCGTATAGTCTGTTAGAAAATGATGGGAGCTTTAGGTTATATAAAATAGCTCGGAGAGAGAGAGAGGGGAGAGGTAAAAGGTTTTTCTAAAATATATAAATTTGTGCCAGTATGCATGGCCTTGAGACCCAACACAGATTATACTGATCGGCGTAAGGACCACAAATATTTAAACCTAGGTTTCCACCTCAAAGAAAATACACTTTATTGCTCTTACAATTATTAGTGTTGTGGTTTTGCTACTTGTGTTGAGAATCAAATATAAGGCATTGATATATTTGGGCTACGGTAAAGTTCATCCTAGAACAGACCATGAAGGCCCAGAGGGGGATTAGAGGTATAGCTATACTCTTTCCTTAATCTCGGCTCTAGATGTTGGTGGGTTTGTTGCGGGATGGTGTTTCTGTTAGTAGTTTATTTTATGTTTGTATGGTTTTGGTCTTTTTGGTTAGGATGCCTATGTTTTTGGTTCATTTGTGGCTTCCTAGGGCGCATGTAGAGGCTCCTGTTTCTGGCTCAATGATTTTGGCTGGTGTTTTGTTGAAGCTTGGTGGTTATGGTCTTCTTCGGGTTTTTCCTGTTTTGTTCAAGTTTGGGTTTATTATTAGTTTTGTTTGGGTTGTTTTGAGCTTGGTCGGTGGTTTGTTAGTTAGTTTGTTTTGTATACGACAGACTGATTTGAGACCGCTTTATCCCCGGGATGCCCCGGTACCCATTGTACAGGAGGCTGGGTAGGCCCCAGGGCCGGTATGGACGGCTGCGGAAAATCTTGCCCCCACCGGGATTCGATTCCCGGACCGTCCAGCTCGTAGCGAGTCTCTATACCGACTACGCTATCCCGGCCCACATATTTGGGCTAAATGGCATATTAATGGACCTCAGAGGGACTACACAAATCACAGAGAAGTAATGTGCGTCAGGACATATTTGTCTCAGAATATCATCAAAGTATACGTTAAAAACTTCATTCTTGAACTCGTTAAAAATTTCATCAGGATCTTTTTTGCTTTGATCTGCAGATATTTCGACTCCCTCCTATTGTATTTAGATAAAGGCCCAAGTTCTGTGCCTTAATTATAAATTATCCTCTCTTTTTATGTATTTACTTTTCCTTATACTGAGTTTGTAAGCTTTTGGCATCTTTTTGCTTTACTTCGTCCTCATTAAAGTTTTGTGCATCCTGCGACTTACCAAAGAAATTTTTACGTACTTCAGTTTTCGTCTCTTTCTCCTCATGATCTTGACTATATATTTGTAGTAAAGACTGAAATTTCAGAACTCTATCAAATTGTAATTATATATCTGCTAATGTCTTTCACTGTTTCCAATCTACATTAGAACAAATGATTAAGTATAAATCAGTTGTAAATACTTTAGTGAAAGTTTCGTCTTAAAATTAGAGCATTCACGTAACAAGTGCAGAATTGAAGTGAAATTTCTCTTTTGGAGAAAGGAGAATCTCTGACAAATAGGAGAGTTCTAACAAGCGAGGAACTAAACTTCAAAAGCAAATACTTGAGTCGTGCCCGTAAGGGATTAAACCTGTATCAATATTTGCTCGTTCATTGACAAAAGAGCTGATATTTTTAATTACACTCTGCTACAAAAGTTACTCCACTTCGCTGATATATGTGAACATTCTGCTACCGAGGTCTTTAGGTACTGCAAGTTTCAAGCATTACATGAACACTGATAATTCAAAGGCTACAATTGAGACACTAAACGAAACACCAACTTCGAGTCGTACGTGCTGTGGCCTTCGAAGTAATGTAAATTTAAATGTTGCAGTTGTTCCAGTGTTTATTTGAACACAATAATAAAAACATACATGGCACAAAGGAGGTACAGCTCCACATATTATGAAGTTTACCACTGGATGCAGGTGAATGGTCAGATTTATGTCAGGATAACTTAATCCTGTGGAAGGAGCCACAGGTGCACTATGTGGAGGGTGCCGGGCCTCCAGAGAGGGTCTAGGCATAGCGGAGAGCAATATAATTTGTGACCCTGATTGGCATATAACCGTGAATGCACCGTCGTCCTTTAGTTTACTAGTCTGAATGAGATATCGTGGTTATGATTCTTGAAAAATTGCTATTGAAACGTAATAAGCTTTCGTGCCGTCTTCTGTACTAACTCTCTGAAAGCGTTCACGTATCTGCAGCTAAGGATAATCCACATTTTATTAACTTTATATTGAGAGAATCATGCGTAACTTTTAACGGATAAACTGTGTTAGTTTATAGGTTTATAGACACGGCTACAATTTTGGACTTTACCAATCTTTTCAAGAAAAAAATCACATCTTTGGGCGTTACTTGATTAAATTATGGCATATGACATGGTTTGGTAACTTCGAACTTATGGGGACAGGGGCGCATCCAAGGGGGGGGGGGCGCTGCCGGGTTGCAACACCTCCTAACCCCCCAAAACCAAAATTAAAAAAAACAGAGGTTTTGTAGATATTATATCAAACGTTGTACGTGATTTAACCTTCAGAAGAAATCAGCCACTGAACTCAACTTATCACTAGTACATTAGAATTTTGAAAATGAATTAATAAAATTAAAAAAAACAATAAATAGAACACTGTGATTGAGTCAGTAATTATATTCTTATTTATATAAATGCAGTTGCAAACAATGTTATATTTTACTTACAACATAGTTTTTATAAAATATTTTTGAAATCAAATATAAATTATATATAGCTTCAGGGTCAGTCCACCAATGAAACCTTCTAGGTGCGCACCTGCATGGGGAAAGTAAAAACTACATACACAAATACAGGGCATACACAAAAGAATGGTGCGGTTTCAATAGTATTCACTATTGAAAACGCACCATTATTTTGTGTATACCCTGTATTAAGTTTATAAGTTTTAAAAGCAATTTAATTATTTTTGGTTAATTTAACGGAGCCGTTAATACCTCATATTACAGAGCCTCACATTGTAAAACAACTTGTAAGATATTGATCGAAATGTATTTGGAATGAGGCTGTTGTCGCCTCACTGAAGTGCTATACCGGAAATCCCTTAGTGGAACCAAATAAATTACAAAAACCCGCAGGTCAGAGAGATTGTGTTTCAGTCAAGTTTGAATCCCCGTACGTTCTTAGTACAAATTGGAAGACAGTTTGCTCATTATGAAAGGTATCACTTGCTATAAATAAATAGGTCGGAGGATAATACTAAAAGTATCTTAATGGAACAGGATATGAATAAGACGATTGTAATTTAATGGGCTATTAGGAAGCGCCACATTGTGGCTCAAATACTTTTCTGTTAATGACTACAAATCTCTGAAACACAAATTGCTAACATCCGCACTTAAAAATATAGGATGATATCTGCTATGGTTTATGCGTCAAATACGCCAAATCAGGTAGAGAGTGTTGTCGTCTGGGATGTGACGCCATATATTACAAACTTTTTATGAACCTTCACTGATACCGTGAATTTCGACAAATAACTTTTTAACTTTTTGGGGAACTAAGAGATGCCTTTTTCGTATTACACGGAGATATCACGTTAGGAAATAACTTTCCTAACCTGAGGAACGAAACAAAATATCTCTCCGAAACATAGGCATTTCCCCATCAAATTACGAGATATAACATCCCAGAAGAAAAGAGCCTTCATTTCAAAAATATGTCTGTATTTGTTCAATTTATACTTTTCCATCATTCATTCATTCTGTAGTCTGTCTTACGACAGGTCTGTAGCCTCTTTCAAAGCGAGTTCTCCACAGGGTGCGATCTAGTGCTTCCTCTTTAAATTCCCAGTATCTTCTCTTTTCCTTAAGGTCACCCAGTAGCTGCTTACGTCTTCTCTTTGGTCTTTCCGTCATTTCTGTCCTTCCTTCTAACGTTCCTTCAATCACATGTTTCAGAAGGCAGTTTCTACGCAAGATGTGACCAATCCAGTTAGCCTTTCTTCTTTTTATTGTATGTACGATATTCCTCTCCTCCTTCACTCTATGTAATACTTCTTCATTTCTCACACGATCGGTCCAGCCGATCTTCTCCATTCTTCTCCAGCACCAAATTTCAAAACTTTCCAGGTACTTCTGATCTACTTTCAGAAGTGTCCACGTTTCGGCACCATACAAAGCTATGCTCCAAATGTAGCACTTTACTAGTTTCTTCCTTAAACTTAAGTTCAGTTTGCTGGTGAAAAGAGTCTTCTTGTTGAATGCTGCTTTTGCCATGGCAATATTTCTCCATCAGCCATGCCCACAATATTTAGTTCGTAGCCTGCATGAAATGATGCCACAATCCACTTCAACTACAACCGGTGTTTTTGTCAGCCACAGCGCACCTGATGGTGACTATCATTCACAGAGTAATGAATTGGTACAGGCAGGTGGTCTATTGGCTACCCCGCCGCGATCAGCAAATTACTTTTTCTGCTACATTCAGGGTACAGCTTCAGGCTTCACCTGAAAGAACAACTTAACTGACCCCGCATAGCAGAAGAATACTTAACAGCTGATAGTAGCTCAGCTGGTCAGTTTCTTTCTTGAAATTGAAACCGGGTTTTTTTAATACTTTCGAAAATACCAGCCATTGAGAGATATAAATTTTCAAACATAAAGGCAAAGAAACGTACACTGATTGTGAATATTTATGGAGGCAGAAACAAATCCAAATTATGTTCTTTTTGAAACAAATAACACATTAATTTCAGAAAATGCCCCCTGCAGATCATTTCAACTTATTTTACATTATTATTATTATTATTATTATTATAAACACCACAAAATCGCACTTATCAAATAGACGGTAGCTGTTTATTCACCTCTGCTACAAGTTTCGGAATTTACGTAATAATCATTTTGAAGGCTAAATTTTCCATATGGACTTAGTAAGGCTTAAGAAATTGTTAATATTTAACATCTTTCAAAACATATAACTTGAATTGTTTTAAGCAGGCCCCTGTGTTAAAATACTCATTTTGCTACTTTTTGTATTTATGAATTTTAAATTAGTTCAGGTGTTACCCATTAACGTTTCTTTAAAAATTTACAAAAAAAAAAAAACACGATTCCTTACCAATGAAAGAAAATACACAGCATTTGCGCCCATGTTATATTCTGTTACTTTAAACATTTACCGCAAACAAAGACGCATTCAATTTTCAAATGTAACTTGAGTCAAATTGAGTGACAAAATATATTCGAGCAGATGTGGCATAAGGCGTACATATGCAGTACGCGTAAGTGCCATGTTATAACGGCGTATAGGAGACATGACAGTAAGAGGCAGCATATGTTACATGTTACATTATGCCACTATAATCACTATCCTTCTGGTGTAGAGGTAATTAAATATACATTAGATTACATTACACTAATCATCTTCATCACAGGGTTGCATAATAAGCCTCAAGGTTGCGGTGCGTCCGTAGCATCTGCTGAGGGGCCCTTCACCACAAAGAAAATTACCTACATGCAGCAGAGTCCTTCCTGAGAAGCTAACAGGTCCTCAGCTAGTCAAGAATTTCTCTGCATTTTAATGAACCGGAAGGTTCATTACCGCATTCACAACAGCCCGCCACCCGTCCGTATCCTGAGCCAGATCAACCCAGTCCATGTCACCATCCCACTCTTTGTAAGAACCTACGCTTTCTTCTAGATGAAATGTTTAAAATTCCCCAATTCTCTACAAATTTTCTTTGTTTATAATCTATGTTTATTCACGAATGCAATTTGTACGTATTTTATATATTGAATTTTTCGTTTTTATACCTGTTAATTAACAGGTTTTTATTACAACAATTAATGCAACATGTTTTTGTAATTCTCTTGCTGCGAAACATTGTAATTACGAAAACAAATTTCGTTTCAAAATGAAGTTTTAATTGACTTCCGTTAAAATAGAATAGTTTAAGGTAAGCAACCTACAGCGATGGAATACTCCATCGAAAGGAACACGGGATTGCAATTAATCAGTGTATAATTGTAGAAGAGAGACAGCCTTCGTTGTCCATGTTTTTGTATCATAGAGTAAAGAAAATGCCTGCTTTAATCTGGGGTTTAGATAGCACTGATCAGCGTATTACAGGGGGACAAGGAAGGAGCCTCCACGCGTGCAACGATACTGTGGCTCACTTGGAAAGTTCCATTGACGGCGTCCCTGGAAACGTCTATTAATAGACGGCTAATCCTTCCAACACCGGAAAGTAAAAGATGATAAACGGACACGATAAAGAAAGAAAGAAGCGTATTCCAGTCCACTGCAGGCTGTAATCTGTAAAAGGGTTGTAAGATAGATCTGTAAAGAAAGAAGTTAGGAAGGGGAAGAAAGAGAAAAGCGAGGAAAAAGGACAAAACTGAGAAAAGAAGAAACACACAAAGAAAATAATAACGAAAAAGAATGAAAAAATGAAAGAAGCAAATATCTAAAATTGGACAGTAAGAAAGAAATGGAATAGCAAACATAAGGTACGACACATCAAGGAACAAAAATGATGAAAAAAGAGAAAAAAAATCAATAAATAAAGAAAAGGAAGATGAAAGTGGCATGCAACTAAACACAAAGAGGAAGAAAAACAAAAACAATAGCCGACAGTAAGGGAGCAGGACAGAAAGGAAAAAGTAAAGAAGACACGAGAGAAGCAAATATAAAAACTGAAAGAAGTGACAAATATTAAATTCCGCAGTGATATTCCGCAAGAAACAGATAAAGCAAGGAAGTGATAAGCGAATAAGAGAAGAGGACTAATGAAGAAAGTAGGAAAAGAGTGTAAAAATATTTCAAATCTTTCCCCAAATTTAATATTTTGGAAAAAGAATCCCCGCATGATAGTCACGTATATTAGACACTAGGCACATTATGATCTGATATCTCGTGCCAAGCATTAATCCTTAATTTCAGCTCAAATTCTAGACTACTGAATAAAAATAAAATCAAACCTTACCTGCGGTGGTTCTTGTGAAGGTCTGTTGATTTGTGCTGATGATAATCCTGTCGAGTCAGAATCTGAAACAACAAAACAATAACTCCACTTACTAAGTTATATTAGCATATTTTGTTATGCCTAATAAGCATAGCCATACTCAATTACGGCTGTATATCAATACATTACCAAATGTCTAATCTGCATAGCCCTACTTAGTTAGGGGTGTATATGAGCGTATTTTGGCATGTTTAATATGCATAGCCATACTCAATTACGGCTGTATATCAATACATTATCAAATGTCTAATCTGCATAGCCCTACTGAGTTAGGGCTGTATATGAGCTTATTTTGGCATGTCTAATAAGCATAACCATACTCAGTTACTGCTGTATATCAACACTTTAAGAAATGCCTAATATGCAAAGCCCTAATGAGTTACTGTTGTGTATGAGCATATTACATGTTTAATATGCATAGTCATACTTAGTTACTTCCGTATATCAGCATATTAAGAAATGTCTAAAATGCTTAGCCATACTAAGTTAGTATTTTATATGAGCTTATTACGGCATGCCTAATATGCAAAGCCATACTCAGTTACTTCTATATATCAGCACATTAAGAAATGTCTAATATACATAGATCTATTCGATTACTGCCATATATAAGCGTATTACCTCAATTATAATAAGCATATCCAGTTACTGCCATGTATTAGTAGGGTATGCAGTGTCTAAAATGCAGATATATTTACTTCTGTATAGCAACACAATGTGCAGCTTCTAATACGCAAATCTAATTACTGCTGTGTGCCATCAGATTAGACAATATCTAATATCAATACCTAGTTAGTTCCGTATATTAACACAGTACGCAGTAACTAATATGAATATCCAATTACTGCTGTATATCAGCACAGTACCCTATATCTAACATGTACAGGAGAACACGAGTTCAATTCATTGGGATTTTGCAACTACAGTAACTGTCGTTGTGTATGTTATAATGGAATACCGATTTCCATGGAATAACAATTTGCAGTAAATTGTGGTGTTACTTAGGATTACGCCATAAACTAATTTCCGAAAAGTGAACATTGCAATATCGGAGTATCTAACTGCCCTTTACAGCTGCCGTTATGGAGTGAAAAATTTGACTTTGGGTGCTTCCGTCGTTGCGGATCTAGAAGAAATTCTCCAGGGAATTTTACTCACCGAGTAAAATTTAAAAAACGTGAGAGATTTTGCCATGTCTTCGCCACAGATGTCGAATACGGAAAAAATTATTACCTACGCCTAGAACTCAATGCTCAGGAGATCTGTCTGGTGTTGAAGTCTTGCATTTATTGAACAACAAATGTGATATTTTGTTCTAATAAAACAAATATATTTATAATAAAACATATCACGTAATATGTCCCAAGTTTTTAAAATATAAAGTATATAGGTAACAAAAGAACTAGTTCTAAGCAAGGTATCCTTTTCGTAACAGATTATCAAGCATTTCTAATTTTAGACACCCAAAATGTGTTTTGTATTCTTCGTCCAGGTGAACATATTCCTTATGCTTTCAGCCACCGCACTGACCGCTTTAGACAGAGATAACTTTCGAAATCTGTTTCAATTAATTTCAGTTCAACATTCGAGATTTCGATTTAATTGTCACATTGTTAGCCCGTCCTGTGTCATTGATGGATGTAATTTATGCACTGTAAATATTTAATTGCAAACACTGGTTTATGTACAGAAATCATTCTGGTAGCGTGCAAACCTCATGAAGCTTTGTGTAACATAGAAGGCTCGCAAGTGTGCCAGTCACCATTCTCTGCCTAATCCAAAGCAATACACTTGTAATGCGAATAAAATGAGAAATTTTTCTTTGGCTATAATAAAATGACTACTACATAAACAACTTGCTTCAAACTTCCGCATACTTTTCAGTCTACTCATTTCTTATGATCCTAACACGTTGCAGTAATGTTTTCCATAAATAAAAGTACTGTTTAATCATTGTAGTGGAGAGAGCGTGTGTTTAGTGCAGGTACGTGTAGCAATTAACTGGAGACAGCGTGTGTTTAGTGCAGGTACGTGTAGCAATTAACTGGAGACAGCGTGTGTTTAGTGCATGGTACGTGTAGCAATTAACTGGAGACAGCGTGTGTTTAGTGCAGGTACGTGTAGCAATTAACTGGAGACAGCGTGTATTTAGTGCAGGTACGTGTAGCAATTAACTGGAGACAGCGTGTGTTTAGTGCATGGTACGTGTAGCAATTAACTGGAGACAGCGTGTTTTAGTGCAGGTACGTGTAGCAATTAACTGGAGACAGCGTGTGTTTAGTGCAGGTACGTGTAGCATTAACTGGAGACAGCGTGTGTGTTTAGTGCATGGTACGTGTAGCAATTAACTGGAGACAGCGTGTATTTAGTGCAGGTACGTGTAGCAATTAACTGGAGACAGCGTGTGTTTAGTGCATGGTACGTGTAGCAATTAACTGGAGACAGCGTGTATTTAGTGCAGGTACGTGTAGCAATTAACTGGAGACAGCGTGTGTTTAGTGCAGGTACGTGTAGCCATTAACTGGAGACAGCGTGTGTTTAGTGCAGGTACGTGTAGCAATTAACTGGAGACAGCGTGTGTTTAGTGCATGGTACGTGTAGCAATTAACTGGAGACAGCGTGTGTTTAGTGCATGGTACGTGTAGCAATTAACTGGAGACAGCGTGTGTTTAGTGCAGGTACGTGTAGCAATTAACTGGAGACAGCGTGTGTTTAGTGCATGGTACGTGTAGCAATTAACTGGAGACAGCGTGTGTTTAGTGCAGGTACGTGTAGCAATTAACTGGAGACAGCGTGTGTTTAGTGCATGGTACGTGTAGCAATTAACTGGAGACAGCGTGTGTTTAGTGCAGGTACGTGTAGCAATTAACTGGAGACAGCGTGTGTTTAGTGCATGGTACGTGTAGCAATTAACTGGAGACAGCGTGTGTTTAGTGCAGGTACGTGTAGCAATTAACTGGAGACAGCGTGTGTTTAGTGCATGGTACGTGTAGCAATTAACTGGAGACAGCGTGTGTTTAGTGCAGGTACGTGTAGCAATTAACTGGAGACAGCGTGTGTTTAGTGCATGGTACGTGTAGCAATTAACTGGAGACAGCGTGTGTTTAGTGCAGGTACGTGTAGCAATTAACTGGAGACAGCGTGTGTTTAGTGCATGGTACTGTAGCAATTACTGGAGACAGGTGTGTTTAGTGCATGGTACGTGTAGCAATTAACTGGAGACAGCGTGTGTTTAGTGCAGGTACGTGTAGCAATTAACTGGAGACAGCGTGTGTTTAGTGCAGTACGGTAGCATTAACTGGAGACAGCGTGTGTTTAGTGCAGGTACGTGTAGCAATTAACTGGAGACAGCGTGTGTTTAGTGCATGGTACGTGTAGCATTTGACTAGAGACAGTGTGTGTTTAGTGCATGGTAGCAATTTTCTAGAGATAGTGTCTGTTTAGTGCAAGGTAGCAATTTACTGAAGACAGTTTGTCTAGTGGCAAAGAACAATTTACTGAGACAGCGTGTGTTAATGCATGGTATCAATTTACTGGAGACTGTCTGTTTAGTGCAAGGTAGCAAATTACTGAAGACAGTGTGTCTTTGGTGGCAGAGAGTAATTTGCTGAAGACAGCGTGTGTTTAGTGTATGGTAGCAAATTACTGGAGACAATGTGTGTTTGGTGTCAGGCAGCAAATTACTGGAGACAGCGTGTGTTTGGTGTCAGGCAGCAATTTCCTGATGACAGCGTGTATTTAGTGTCGGGCTGCAAATTACTGGAGACAGTGTGTTTATTGTCAGGGGGCACTTGGTGGCGCTGTTGGTTGAGGCACTGCGTTACAAGCCGGAAGGTTACGGGTTCGATTACAGACAGGGTCATTGGAATTTTTTATGGAAACAATTCTGGTGTCGACTCAGCCTGTAACAGAATTGAGGTAAAGGCGGCCGGTGCATAGGCCGACTACATGTGTCGATTTTCTTGAAATCTGGGAGCCGGTACAGGGATTGCTTTACCTCTTGCTTATATCTGTACAGGTAGACAAAATTGCTAGTAAAAGTTGGAAGGACGCTGACTAAATAAAGAACAGGAAGGACCAAACCCCTTAGGCTTGGTTGCTCCCTGGGTTATATTTCTAATGAAAAAATTATCACCCACTATTCAGTAGAGTTTAGAACTATATTGGAAATGAAACTTGGGCTGCTGTTACACTAATCGAAAGAAGTGTGATATGGAAATACTTTAAAGGCAGGCCGTGTTCTGCAGTGTGAAACAGAAGCACACGAATTCTATAAAACAAATCCCTCTGTCTTTGTAAGATCTTAGTGAGTCAAACACACTGCTTTCAGCTCCTTTTGCAGGATTGCCAAAGCTACTATTAGCTTCGTCATGTCCGTCCGTCTGTCCATTCGTCCGCCCTACTCTCCGCATCGAACAACTCAATCCCCATCTGACGGATTTTCATAAAATTTGATATTTAAATATTTTTCGAAAATATGTCGAGAAAATTCAAGTTTAGTTAAAATCTGACAAGAATAACGGGTACTTTACATGAAGACCTGTGCACATTTTATGACAATTTCTTGCTGAATTCTTTTTAGAATGACAAATGTTTCAGACAGATTTGTAGAGAACATCAAAACACATATTTTATGCCCAGTAACCTTTTCCGGAAAATCGTGCCGTTTGTGAAATAATGTGGAAACTTTGTAAAGACAGCCAGGCCACAGATGAAAATATAGTATGGCGCACGCGCTTTGCATGCTGGTTAAGTATGGCTACAGACACACATTCAGAATATGTAATATTTATTGCTTTTCCACGGCAAAAATGTTTACGCGAAAGCACTTAGGTATTACTTTTATACTTATATTGCTTCTTTTTTTTTGTCCACAACTATGCAGCAAAGTGGAACCCCAAACTTTGTTCTAAGTTATGATCATTGAGCTGGTGACAGTGGACACATTACCTTACATCACACTAGCAGGGGTAAGGGTAACGTTGGCTTATATATCTGTGTGCCTGTGTTATTTGTGTTTGTACTTGATTCCTTCTGAATTGATGATATGCTGGAAATCGCTATCAAATCAAGTAGAAGATAAATGTCTAAATCGGTTGCAAGAGAATTGACAAGAAAGAGGATGGTGGAAATGCCTTGACTCAGAATTACATACATATATGAATATAAAACCTGTTTTTTTGAAGTGTGTCTCATGGAAGCGATATTAAAGAAGATTGCAATTATAGAACAGAGTGACCACAATCCATGTCATACAGCAAACAGCTCAGCGGTTTAATTTTACTACAGCACACGGAAAATTCTAATATTGCGTGCTTTTGGTGTGGATGCAGTAGGAAGTGTGCTTCAAATGTCGCATTAAAGTCCAGTTTCGTGATGTCCCCCAACGTTTAACGTTCAACAAACAGCTATATACGTATAACGTAATACTGAGACGTGTTGCGTAAACATTGTTGCAGTGGAAGAGCAATAAGTATTACATATTCCGAGTGTGTGTCTGTAGCCTTAGTTATCCAGCATGCAGTGCGCATGTGCCGTATTATATTGTCATCTGTGCCCTGTCTGGCTGTAGTATATTTTCCTCACATTATAGCATAAACAGCACGATTTTCGGAAGTAAAATTCTTGAACATAAAACGTGTTTTTTGATTTTATTTATCTTCAAACATTTGTCCGAAACATTTCTCATTGTGAGAAGAATTCAGCAACATATCATAAATTTACGTAGGTCTTCTTTTAAAGTCATATTCTTGTCATACTTTATTAAAAGTAGAAGTAACGTAACAGATTTTGGAAATATCTTCAAATATGAAATCTCATGAAATTCCGTCCAGTGGGAGAGGAGTTGTTCTATGCGGACAGACAGACACATAGAGAGACAGACAGACAGACGTAACAAAGCTAATAGTCGCTTTTCGCAAATTTTGCGAAAGCACCTAAAAATCGTGCGACTGCCCATTAAACCGCGGTGAGGCTAGAAAGGCAATTTCCATTTTTACCCCTCCAATCCCATTTTATCCGACCCACACTAGGTAATTCAACTTCCATGACAGAAATGTTTGTGCTCTTAAAGTTTGGTAACTCTTTAGACGTTAGCTGAAACACATATACATTTAGGCACAAAGCGACAAGTTTCTGTTTAAAATTGTTCTTATAATCATCTAGTAACAGCAAATTTATGGAGCAGTCTTCATGAAAGCCGCAGGCATTGGAACTGCGGTGAAAGTGTTCTAGAACCCTAGGATATTTCCTCTTGTACCTAATGTGCTTTTCGGTTCATGTAAAAGCCAGCAGAGGCTGATGAAGTACCTCAGTATGATAAACAATTTCCCCACAAAACATGAATGCAACATAATCACCAGGAATTCTGTCTCTCAGGAGCAAGCATCTGTTGCATTCTCTTACAGCACCAGGCCTGCAGCAGATGCTGCAACGTCAAAATTTATGTTAAAGAAGCGATTATAACTGTTCTCAAGGCCCAATAAATAAGGCAGCAGTACAACAAACAGAAGACGTCGAAAGGTAGCAATATTTACCAGACTGGTTTGTGAAATAGAAATGGTAGCTTATATGCCTTCGGAAAATTTTAAAAGGAAAATTATTGCACCCAATGAAAGTGAGAAGAAAACAATAGAAAAGTGGATATAGAAAGAATATTGAGAAGGAAAAAGCTAATGTAACAGATAAGAATCTTTTGGAAGTGTCTGAAGAAAACGGGAGTAATACGGCGTGCATTTTCTTCAAGGACCTCTTTTCGAATTTGAAATCAAAGGGAAGTTAGACAAAGTACGTAAATTTAATGGATGGATTGATGCGACACGTGCTGGGTTGGTAAACATGGTGATGTTTTGTCAGTTTTAAACTGAATGTTGAGGAAACGAATGTTATTTATTCTAAACTTCATACTGACATTTATTTGGAATGTATTCAGAAAAATATCTCTTTTGCTTATAATTACGTCTTTTCATTTCACTTTTCAGATATTCCCTTTCATGAACTCTTTTCATATAATATGTACTTCGCATGACTCATTAAACCCTTGTCCTTTTTGTGGTATTTGAAGTAAACAGCGTAGTAACTCCAAAATATGAAGGACAAAATTTCACCCAATTTCTAGTTGAAAAGAAAAAACTTTTACATTCAATATATCCTCGAGTTAGAAGTTTTCCATTAAGTACATTCACTGCGTTAGCTAACTTTTCCCTGTATAATACAAGAAGAAGATATCATGCACACTTTGATATAGAGTAAAGGAAGAGAATGGGGCAAAATATTATGGAATATATCCAAAGGCATTTCCACTTGTTGACATTAATCTTGCACTCGCTATGGCCGAGAGAACCAGTGGCTTTGTAGAGTCCTAGTCATGAATGGTAAGTAGCAAGCGGTCCAGGAGACAGCTGTCACACATTTCAAGGTAAAGTTGTAACATTCGTCACGAGAGAAGGAAGGACAACCAAAAATCTCACTCAAGGTATTCGGTAACACAGCCCAGATTCTAACCAGTAAAACTACGATAAATATAGCCGTTACATGCTCCTTCAAATAGTATAAATAACCTTCAGTATCACACTATGAGGTTCTGTAAACGACACAGATTTCGATAAGTTCAAAAAACTCATTCCATAGATTATGATGTGTGGCAATATATTGTATTTAATAATCACTTCCACATACAGCCTAAATTTAAGAATAAAGGAGTCATATCTCTATTTCCCCATACATTTTCTTAATATGGTGTTGAAATAAGACAGGGGACAAATTTATATTTGGCTTTTATTTCAAATTGTGATCAACGTAAAATTTCAAGAAACCCATTTCCAATATCAGTCTGAGCTTCTAAAGTTTTAGTTTTTTCTCATAAGTTTCTCATCTAGAATAGAGGGAAGGCGTCTCGATGCAGCCCGACAGGAAAGACGCACTTATTTCAGTTATGACGCCGTGTATCATTATATTTTCATATACTCTCTCAGTCTAGGGTTAGCTCAGTCGGTGTAGTCGTTGGGTTACGGAATGGAATTTGATTCCATGTAGGAGCAAAATGTTTTTCTCTTCTCTACAGTCTCCAGATTATAAGTTCCAACTAGCACCAAACTGAGGGCCTTTTATAGGGTAAAGCAGCAGGAGCGTAAAGACGAGCATTCAAATCCATACAGTGCTAAAGATACGTTTGCACTGAGATATATCGTAACTCCATATGCTTTTATGGCCTGTGCTTAACTGAGTACTGGAAGATTTTCACTTTTTAATTTACATCGTGGAATATTTTAGAAGAGTAAAACCAAAATAAAAACTTAGTTGTTTCCTTGTATATACTTTCGTTTTCACAGTACTGTGACGTAACTTCATAACCTGCATATTTACGAAAACCCAACTCGCCTCTCGCAACCCCAAAAGCTGCGCATGAACCAAAACCATACTAACCCTTCACACTCCCACAAGTAGCACTTTGACCACTTCAATAGTCATGTCACATAACCTCATTATTTTTATATTAACCTACCTTGAGTCATGTCATTTGTCCCTACAAGTAACACATTAATCATATCTAGATGCCTTTCACATAACACAAACTACATATTAACCGTATCAACTATCCTGTCACAAAACCCTACAAGATGCACATTAACTATATAGATATATGTATAAATATAAATAAATATATATATATAAACATGTCACCTAAGATCACAAGCAGAACATTAACCATTTTCAAATTCAAAATTACACTTTCCAGATTGAATAAAATATCTGTAGACGAATTTTCATAGACTCGAAACATCACATTCTGCTCCACAGTCCACTCCTGCCTCTTCTTTTTACGTTACATTCAGTCACTAAATGAACCGTAAACTCTCTAATGTTGTCGAGAGTACGTCACGTTAAAGGAGACGTCACTAGCACAGTGTTGCTGATAATAATGACCGCTTGTTCCAAGCAGGGTACAGTCTTCTGCCTCTCGAACACTGAGATCGTAGATTCGAAACCCTTTCAGGGAATGTAGAAGTACAGTTCCATTTTTAGAAGCTTTCGCAAAATTGCCAAAAACGAATATTAGCTTCGTCACGACTGCCTGTCCCTCTGTCCGCGTGGAACAAATTGGTTAACAATAGACGAAATTTTATGAAATTTTATATTTGAAGACTTTTCGAAAATATGTAAATAAATTTCAAATTTGATTAAAACCTGAAAAGAATAATTGGTACTTTACATGAAGGCTTATGTAAGTTTATGATAATATCTCGCTTAATTCTTCTCATAATGAGAAATGTTTCAGACAAATGTTGTAGTGAACATCAAAACACACATTTTATGTTCAATAACTGTTTTCCGAAAATCGTGCCGTTTATGAGATAATGTGGAAAAACTTTGTGGAGCTAGAGAGGCCACAGATAATAATATAATACGGTGCATGTGATTTTCATGCTGGATAACTAAGGCTACAGACACACTCAGAATATGTAATATTTATTCCTTTTCCACGGCAACAGTTGTTACGCGAACGCGTCTCAATATTAGGTCACACGTACATCGCCTGTCCTGTTTGTGCGCTTTTTTTTCTCATGTCTGTACCAGTACGTTTCTTCAGCCAAATCCCGTCCTGCAAGAAGTTCTACCAAACGTTTTCAATAAAGATTCAGGAACCATGAAGAGAGGAAGTTCTCTGCGGCACTGATGAGCAGTGTGTGTAGACAAATAACTGACATACCTCAGAAGTTTAGTGGTATATAAATTGGGCAGAGTAGCTAAATGAACCAAGAATTTGCTTTGAAAACCGAGGCACTATTTTCCCCCCCGAGACGTTTCTCCCTCTGTACCAGACAACACGGAATCACCTTATATAAGGCTGAAATCTTTAATCTAGAGACACAGTCTCCCCGATGCTGTCAACACATACTTCTATATCCCTTGGTACAGCTAGCAACCTTAGATGAGGATCTGTCTCTGGGGGAGAGGAGAGCCACTACTCCAGTGTACGTGGACCTTGTGTTGCGTCGACATGCACAGTATGTTAAAGGTAACCAGCGCTAGAGACAAGGAAGCTGTTAAAAACACATGCGTCCTGCTTTCGGTTGGTTGAAGCACTGCGCTACAAGCCGGTAGGTCGCGGGTTCTATTCCCGATATTGCCATTGTAATTTTTCATTGACGTAATCCTTTCGGTCGCGCTACTGCCTTGGGGTCGACTCAGCCTCTAACAGAAATGAGTATCAGGAATATTTCCTGGGGGGTAAAGGCGGCCGGTGTGTAGGGCTGACAACCTTACCACCTTCATGAGCCCATTGTCTAGAAGTCTGGGAGCCTCAACCTCCTGGAACCCTAAGGACCTGTCCAGGTCTGTAATGGGATTGCTTTTGTCTCCTAATTTCGCCACTGTGGAAATGCCACAGCATATTTAAGTCTGACAGCTCAGTTAAAGTCATGTCTGTAATATGTTCTGTTGAGATCTTCGCTTTTCTGGGATATCAGGCAGTATAGATTGGTGATTATTTACCGACGTTTCGGGACAAAACCAGCTGTCCCATCTTCAACGGTCATGCAGTCCGTTCTTCTTGGACTGCTTGAAACTTGAACATTGGACAAATAGGTTGTCCCGAAACGTCGACAACTAAACACCAATATACGCTGCGTAACACCCCAGAAGGCGAAAATCTCATTTTCCCTAATGCGAAAGCCTGCATTTACGCACAGGTTCTGTTGACTGGCATAGCTTGTAAGCATTCATATTTCACTAAACAGAAGAAGGGTAAAATGAAAATATTTCCCCTGTTCTTAACCAAGCGCGATGCCATAAATATGAATTTGGAGAAAAGGTTAGCTCCACGCATTCTAAGACTCGAAAACATCTCGACTTGAGTGATGAGCTTAAAAAACCCAGCCACGTCACCCCAGGTAAAGTGTCCCTACTCGACTAGAGAGAAAGCTTTGTTGTCTATAAATGAGTTTGTGTTGACACTAGAGACGAGGCTGCCTGGGTCCAAGACAAGAGGCTGTGCTTTGTAGGTCCCAGTGCCAGTGTCGCTGCCTTAAAGAAACATGGAATTCCTGTCCCTTCCTAGAATCAAACTTGCAATTCTTGAGTCGTCCAGGTCGTAATGTATTATGATACGATATTTATTAACTGCGATTGGGTTGTCACCCAGTGGCAGTGGTCCGTACAATTGTACACAAATAAATTATTATTATTATTATTATTTACTGCAATTGGGTTTTCACCCGGTGGCAGTAGTCCTTACACTAGTACACACAATACAAATATTTTCACCCGGTGGCAGTAGTCCTTACACTAGTACACACAATACAAATGTTTTCACCCGGTGGCAGTAGTCCTTACACTAGTACACACAATACAAATGTTTTCACCCGGTGGCAGTAGTCCTTACACTAGTACACACAATACAAATGTTTTCACCCGGTGGCAGTAGTCCTTACACTAGTACACACAATACAAATGTTTTCACCCGGTGGCAGTAGTCCTTACACTAGTACACACAATACAAATGTTTTCACCCGGTGGCAGTAGTCCTTACACTAGTACACACAATACAAATGTTTTCACCCGGTGGCAGTAGTCCTTACACTAGTACACACAATACAAATGTTTTCACCCGGTGGCAGTAGTCCTTACACTAGTACACACAATACAAATGTTTTCACCCGGTGGCAGTAGTACTTACACTAGTACACACAATACAAATGTTTTCACCCGGTGGCAGTAGTCCTTACACTAGTACACACAATACAAATGTTTTCACCCGGTGGCAGTAGTCCTTACACTAGTACACACAATACAAATGTTTTCACCCGGTGGCAGTAGTCCTTACACTAGTACACACAATACAAATGTTTTCACCCGGTGGCAGTAGTCCTTACACTAGTACACACAATACAAATGTTTTCACCCGGTGGCAGTAGTACTTACACTAGTACACACAATACAAATGTTTTCACCCGGTGGCAGTAGTCCTTACACTAGTACACATAATACAAATGTTTTCACCCGGTGGCAGTAGTCCTTACACTAGTACACACAATACAAATGTTTTCACCCGGTGGCAGTAGTCCTTACACTAGTACACACAATACAAATGTTTTCCCCCGGTGGCAGTAGTCCTTACACTAGTACACACAATACAAATGGACATATAATATACATAAACATAACAATACAAAAAAAACTATACACAATTACAAAACTAAATACATACAGTAAATACACGTTCACACATTAGAACACCGTACACATATTACAAAAACATCCACACCTTACAAAAACATCCACACCTTACAAAGGCATCCACACCTTACAAAAACATCCACACCTTACAAAGACACCCAAAAACAATACAAGGAAAAAAACACACGCACATTACAAAAATACCCACACATTAAATAATCTCAATGCGTTAGAATATCCTCAGTATCAGAAAAAAAACGGCTATTTACAACTGAGACAGATACACAAAACAATACAAGAACACAGAGCACACAAAATAGAAGGCAACACATACAAAACAAGAAAACAAACATAGACGAACAATAAAGCACAAACGTAAAAATATAAACATAAAACAGTCATTAAATAATTAATATATCCTGCAAGTTTGTTCCACGCTGTTCTTTGAAAATTAAATTCTTCTTTTAATTTTGAATAACTATATCAGGAACTTGAAAATTTGATCTAAACAAAGTATTGTGCAGCATCGTGAACGTTTCAAATCTGTGTCCAAATGTTCCCTGTTTTTTATACAATTTGTTTAGAGACGAAGTAAGGGGAAAAGAGAGATCGTTCCCCAATTTGAATTACTATCCCGGAATTAGGAACATATCTTCTATATCCAAATCAGTAGCGTTCATGGCTACAATAATTTTTGTCAATTGTTACGACAGAGAATTTTCATGATTTTATCCATTAACAACATCTTCAATATTTCCTTCCGTGTTCCTGGTTTAGCCACCATGAAATATTTTCTGTCCACCTTAATCGACGTGTCAATCTTTGAAGCTTCAATGCTGTTTTAAAATAACATACGCAATTTATAACCCTGACAAAACTGCTGACTGTTTCACCACTTTACCAGTTATACAAAGTGTTACAGTATTAAATTTCTGTGTGAAGGCTAATACCAAAACCTAAGCACATGGCCGTGCCATGGCTCAGGCAGTTAGTCGCCGATCTCTGCGGAGGCCCGTGTTCGATCCCGGGTCAGTCCATGTGGGGTTTGTGGTGGGCAAAGTGGCACTGGGACAGGTTTTTCTCCGAGTTGTCGGTTTTCCCCTGTCAATTTCATTCCACTGGTGCTCCATTACTTGGAAAACTTGGTAAAAAATTCTCATCTTCCTCTTTATCACAGGGTTGCACAAAAAGCCTTAAGGCTGTGGTGCGTCCGTAGCATCTGCTGCGGGGCCCTTCACCATGTAAAAAAAACCTAAGCATATCTGATTACTGAACTAAGAGAGCAGTGAGATTTTCAAATTATATTATATAAAGTGAGATACAACAGCCCGGGAATAGTGCTGGAGAAACTCTGGTGTCGTAATGGGATCTGTGGCCTTAACCCCAACGTTTTGCTAGCTCGCCGATTTCTAAGTTCAGCTAAACATTGCATTAAGGCCAGGTCTCATTGTAAAAGAGGAACTTCTTCTGCAACACTGAAGAATGAAACAATGGAGCGTAGAATAATCCTGACTGCCAGCTAGGCGCCTGCGCAATGGGATATGGTCCGTGGTGACTGCAGCAGTTTGAGCTGATAAGGTGTAAGAGTAATTGAAAGTTAATAAAGAAGCGTGATAAAATAAGGAAGATGCTATGGGTACGTATAGGAGAGAAGAACAAATGTGTAGAGAAGTTGGTGGAGAAATCTGAGGGAAAGAAGCCACTTGGAAGATGTAGGCATAGATGGAAACTGATGTTAAAATGAAATATAAAGAGAAATAAATGGTGTTCACTGGTTTAATCAAACTTGGGATAAAGACAAATGTTGGGATTTTGTGAAAACGTTCTAGAAGAGTCAGTTTCCATAAAACACGGGAAAAGTTTTGATCAGTTAAGGAAATATTAACTTCTGAAGAAGGACTCTTCTCTATGGAGTCTGTTATTAAGAAGATAAGTTATAAGACAGATTAAATGAAATGTAATATAGCAACCAAAATCCTAAATACTTACAGCTTAAGATCCTTTGAATTTAGTGGCATATTTTCTTGGTTCTTCCCTAAATTCTGGTCAGTACTAAGTACACTAGGCTCTTTCACTGTGCCAGTGCACCACTACTCGTACATTAAAGTTTGAATGTGTCTGTCCTTACAGTAATTTTGGTTCTTACACTTAATTTTGTTCTTTACAGAAATTTCCATCTTACATGCCAAAATTAATAACCACCGACCTATTAACCAGACGAATTAAAGGTTATCTCTAAACACTTTAGTACAGCGTCAACGCATTATTAGCGAAAAATTGGACTAAAGAGTCTCTAATGTCTGATAACTCATATTTGTTGCTTACGTGTCGCCCATGCTCACTTCCTCCAAAATGCCAGTGTATGTGTATGTGTGTGTGAATTTCCCACCGATAGCTAATGAAAAGTGCAACTTTTCCCAAAGGAAACTTGCTAATACGAACAACAGTTACAAACTCGGATTTTCCACGCTTCTACAAAGAAACACTATTCATATAGCAGACTCTGTGTTACGTAACTGTCGGTAATGTTATAGGAGCGCGTGTTCTTTAATATTGTTTGTTACAATTACGTAAAGCAAACGTACAATAACTTTCTTAATTATGCAGGACACGCGACTTGGATAAGATATTTTTACAAACATTATTAAGAAATTGAAGGAAAATAGCCAATTGGAAAACATAACAGTAAATGGGAAGATAATATTAAAGTAATTATAAAAAAGGACTAAATTTGTGAAATGAACTGAACTTTTAACGAACACTGTTGAATATATACCACAAGCTTTGACGTGGAAATCCCTGCATTTTGATCACAGTGCGAGTGCCGGGATCATCCCACAAAAGCTCTATACTTATTTTCAGCAATATATTCTTATTAGCAGAAGAAAAAAGCCGGAGAAGACTTTCTTTCAGTTCTTTCAGTTTGAAGCGATTTTCGCATAATTCGCGAAAAGCGCTTATTAGCTTTGTCATGTCGTTCCGTCCGTCCGTATGTATCAGCTCGGCTCCCAGTGGAATTGTTTTCGTGAAATTTGATACTGGAAGCCTTCATGAAAATCTGTCGAGAAAATCCAGATTTGCTTAAAAGAGGACAACAATTTCTGGTACATTACATGAAGACATAATAGTTTTGTATTTTTGACGGTGACACAAAATCGCCCAAAAATACAGAAAACATATTGTTAAATTTCCATTTCAACAATGTGTATACGAAAGCGCTACAATTTTAGGTTACACGCAATTTTCTCTTGTTCTGTAGTCCGCTAACATTTAAATTTGTTTCAGTGTAGTGTCCGGTGGTGTGATTTTGTGAACAGGATCATGAACATTCAGGCTCCGTGAAAGGCGGGGAATATTTATTTACTGAGTGACTATCACCTTGCCAAGGACTACTCTGACTCGAGTTATTTGACGTATACCACAACACCCGACACGACACACTTCACACGCTTCATCTGCACTAGATCACTTCGAATCATATAACATCCAGACAGATATAAGTTTTGAAACTTTCGAGGCGACATGATTCAATATAATTTTCTCGGGCGCACAGCGGGGCGTGGGAGCCCGACAGTCAACAGCCCGCCCACCAACTTAAATGTTTGGGCACTACAAACCGGTCTGATTCTCCCTGCCGCGCCAGGTAGAAAAACACGGGACAGACGAGTTGTATGTTAAATCAGTTTTGCCTGAGGATGGGGACGGAGCTAGTCCCCTAAACGTTGTATTCAAACGAATTGACGCGGCTGTGCGCCCGAGAAAACTATATTGAATCCAGACAGATGTTTGTATGCACACTGCACACAGAACATAAACAGCTACAAACTTATATCTGGAACGGCTCACTTTTAATAAATAACATTGTAATTTCTTGTTTACCAAATTTGTGTATTGCAGAATTTTAATATTTTAGTCATACCAATAAGGACGATACAATACCTAGATTAGCTTATTTGGCTTGTATTCCTTTATTCTAAATAACTCCCTGATGATGGCAACCCGATGCCGAAACATATGGGAGTATAATACCTGTCATTGTATTTTATTAAGTGCATATTGTGGTTGATATATTAAGTAATTATTAATTAAAATTTATCGAAATTGCAACAAAATAATTTTAAGACCGTTCGTCCCCGTTGTGTTTAAGATAACAAGAATCACAGTAGAGAGAGTCGAACACAAAAATTCATTTAGTCAGTATTATGTCAACATGTTTCGGCCCAACGAGCCATCATCAGGTTGGCAAGAATGAAAGAATTAAATGTACAGTTCTGAATGGAAATTGGGATCTTATTTTCTTTCATTTTTAAATAACATATTATATACAACGGAGTAGCTTTGAGTAATTATGTCTTAGAGTGTTAAGGGTTAAATTTATAAAAGTCAGTAAAGATGACGTTCTTGAAAGTTAAAAATTAAAATTAGAAGTTAAAAATCATTGCAGAATTAGGCACTACTTCAGAAGGCTTTTCGTGTTTAGTGGCCTCTCGAGTAGTTAAATCTTTCTGGAGAAGGAAACGTAAGTGAATATGAATGTTATAACATTTAAATAACATGAAAATGATATGTAATAAGTTACTAGGTAGTGTAAAATAATTAAGTAATGAGGAAAAAATTAAAGTTAGTAATAAATATATTAAAAACTTACGTGAAAAGAAAATGTTTATCTAAGGTTTTAGAAGAGTAGCTTTCTATTGAATTAGTAGTGTGATTGTGACGCTGTTAGCCCATTTGTTGTATATTATTGAACAATTGTGTATAATGTATAATCTTGTGGCACGTCCGGTCTAGATGGAATTTGAAGGTCCACTGTCGGTGTGTTGTCGTTGTTAGTGGGAGAGAAATGTAGGGGTGGACAGTAACGTTATATGGCCTTCACCTTGAAGAACGGCTTCAAATATTTTATTAGACTGTAATGTGTCTTTATATTTGATCGAGGGTCCTTTACCATTCCTTCATACCTGTAGAATATTTCAATTTTGTTCATATGAACTCTAAAAGGTTCTGACGATGGTATATAACATTGAGAAGCAATTGTCTTTTGGACTTTGTCCATCGTCCGGATAAAATATAAATTATAAAAATATAAATTTTTATATTTTTATATAATAATACAAAATAAAAATATAAAAATATAAAGTTTTATATTTTATATAATAATATAAAATAAAAATATAAATTTTTATATTTTTATATAATAATACAAAATAAAAATATACAAATATAAAGTTTTATATTTTATATAATAATATAAAATAACAATATAAAAATATAAAGTTTTATATTTTATATAGTAATATAAAATAAAAATATAAATTTTTATATTTTTATATAGTAATATAAATAAAAATATAAAAATATAAATTTTTGTATTTTTATATAATAATACAAAATAAAAATATAAAAATATAAAGTTTTATATTTTATATAATAATATAAAATAAAAATATAAAAATATAAATTTTTATATTTTTATATAATAATACAAAATAAAAATATAAAAATATAAAGTTTTATGTTTTATATAATAATATAAAGTAAAAATATAAAAATATAAAGTTTTATATTTTATATAGTAATATAAATAAAAATATAAATTTTTATATTTTTATAGATTATATTTTATCCAGGACAATGGACAAAGTCCAAAAAGACAATTGGTTTGTCCATATGTTTTCCCTCTTTATTAAAGTGTACGATCTGCAAGATGTTTTCTGTCTTACCGACAGTGGCCATATTCCACAAGGTTTTGTGCCTACTTCTCCACTAATTTTTAACGTCTAATTTTAATTTGTAACTTTTAACATTATTTTTACTGACTTTTCTACACAAATCTAGCCCCCAACATTGTAAAATATAATTATGCATATCTACTCCCTTATGTATAATATATAAAAAGATAAGAAATCGAGATTATACAATGTTTTAAATATTCAAAACGGTGTCTTTAATTACTTCCATTATTGCAGTGCATGTGATGGCTCGATGAGTCGAAAATTTTTTAAGTAAATTGAGTAGAAAAATTTTGATGTTCGATGAATCTACAATTATTCTTATAATAAAGAAATTTATCACAGTAGAAAATTCTGCAGGTGGTTGCTCTTTTAGAAAGTATTCGTTGATGTCACGAATGACATTAATGTGAAAAGTAGTTAAAGGCAGGCCTTTTGTCTAGATCAGTGTAACTAGACGTGGGGTTGTGTGGGAGCTGGTGTAATTAATAACGGTACTTAACACTTTACAGACTGTAAAAATGACCGTCTGTTAAAGCAATATATTTTATTATTATGGAACTACAGCTTTATAAAAAAGTTAACGGTGAAAGGAAGCATTGCAAAAGGTTAACAATCGACAATCTACACTGCAAGACTGGAGGAACTAAATTCCATACAGAGAAGGTCATTCCTTAAGTTTTATTCTTGGTTACCACGTAATATCATGTAATGTTTTTATTTAACGCTATTTGTTGAGACTTCGTCTGATGTGTTATTTCATTATGTACCAATCACAACATTTCGATAAGGGATTTATTTTAATCTTCTGGTGGAGTCTATATGAAGGAATTCTCATTATGTGGCCCACCTGCCTTCACATATTTGAAAAATTCTATGTAGGAACCCAAGAATTATTTTTACATGAAGATGCAAATGATGTCTCTTTCCGAAACTGTGGTGCTTTGTAACATAGATGAAATTAGGATGATGACAAAGTCCGAAGTTGTAGCCTTGAACATTGTGTCCAAACAACTTCATTCTACGAGAGGCTTTCTGGAATTATTTGGACTCATGCCATTTGCAGCAATTTTGTTATCTTTAGGCTGAATATTAAACAAAAGCTAGCTCAACATATTCTCCTCCTACGTTATTACTGACACCTCCTTGGGCGATTCCGGATAACTTCACGGAAACATTGGTTGTGGGTGTTGCGATGCCACTCAACGGACAGCCGTCTGTGCCGCTTACTTGCCACTGCTGAAGCTCCATGCCCAGCTGAACACAGTGCTGCCTGCAGGTGCTTTCTGTTCACAAACTGCAGATAACAGACGATGAACATCTGACGGTTTAACGTCTTCTTTCCACAGGGACCACGTGGTCCTTCTCTGCCCATGATAATCGCTTTCAATTTTGCGACTCTTTTCCATTCGCTTCGACTACTAGACTTTTAAACGACGAAGCAGTTTTTCACAGGCATGCACTACTAGCGTCATTTGGTGGTGGAATCATGAACTAAGACTACACTATCCGAAGATAACGCACGCGCACTTACAGCTTGTTATTTGCCGAAATAACAGCTCGAGTCCAAATATTTTCCGAACACCGTTCCTATCATAAAATTGATTTGACGTTCATTTCTTTAGAGTGTTCACATCAGTAGTGTTTGGAACATACTTTTTATATACTAAATATAATATCTTCCATCTAAGCTATTTTTTATATAATGGTTATATTAATTTCAGAAAAAATACTACAATTATCTATAAATTAATAAGCAAAACAACGTCCACATACATTGTAACATTAGCATCACACACACAGACACACACAGAGTGTCCTCTACAAATTCGTCATCTATTTACTCTAAGCGGCAGCCTAAAATTTGCAAAATAACGTAATGAGATAATTTACTCTATTGGTGGCCAAACATATTAAAACAATCAAATGCAGTTCGAAGCTGTCTGTGACGTAACAACAACCAGCAACGTATAAGATCACATTCGGAATGATACAGATATCTGAAGATTGTAGCAATATATAATTACGTGCACGATGTACAACAATATATATATATATATTTATATATAGAAGTGTTTAATTTAATATTATTCATTCCGTACATTTTTTGTTTATTATCCGACAAATGTACACATTTATTCAGTACTAATTTAGTAGTGAATAAAAGTGTACATTTTTCGGGCAATAAACTTATAAGTGTTTAATTCTTTTTCAATCTCACAACTAAGATAGAGATGGCGACTTGTGTTTTGAAATTTTCTATTTTTTGTACCTTCATATGTGAAATCTACAACAGAAGAAGCATAACAGTCTCAAATATAGAGTTTATAAGAGAAGTTAAAAGCTTATGCCTAACACCTCAGTATTACGTATATGTATATAAATGTATATGTTTGGTATATATTAGTAGCCAGCTAGTTTAAACTTACAGACGTAAGCCTTGGTACTTCAAAACTAAGTTATTAATCTCCCAGAAGATGACCTTATAGAAGGTTGAAATATTTGGAGGGGGAAATAAATGTTCATTAATTTTAAAAATTTTGTCAAACTTTATGTTATTTGTAACGTACATTTATGTTATTTGTACCGTACATTTATGTTATTTGTACCGTACGTTTATGTTATTTGTACCGTACATTTATGTTATTTGTACCGTACGTTTATGTTATTTGTACCGTACATTTATGTTATTTGTACCGTACATTTATGTTATTTGTACCGTACATTTATGTTATTTGTACCGTACATTTATGTTATATGTACCGTACAATTATGTTATTTGTACCGTACATTTATGTTATTTGTACCGTACATTTATGTTATTTGTACCGTACATTTATGTTATTTGTACCGTTCGTTTATATTATTTGTACCGTACATTTATGTTATTTGTACCGTACATTTAGGTTATTTGTACCGTACATTTATGTTATTTGTACCGTACATTTATGTTATTTGTACCGTACATTTATGTTATTTGTACCGTACATTTATGTTATTTGTACCGTACATTTATGTTATTTGTACCGTACATTTATGTTATTTGTACCGTACATTTATGTTATTTGCAACGTACATTTATGTTATTTGTACCGTACATTTATGTTATTTGTACCGTACATTTATGTTATTTGTACCGTACATTTATGTTATTTGTACCGTACATTTATGTTATTTGTACCGTACATTTATGTTATTTGTACCGTACATTTATGTTATTTGTACCGTACATTTATGTTATTTGTACCGTACATTTATGTTATTTGTACCGTACATTTATGTTATTTGTACCGTACATTTATGTTATTTGTACCGTACATTTATGTTATTTGTACCGTACATTTATGTTATTTGTACCATACATTTATGTTATCTGTACCGTACATTTATGTTATTTGTACCGTACATTTATGTTATTTGTACCGTACATTTATGTTATTTGTACCGTACATTTATGTTATTTGTACCGTACATTTATGTTATTTGTACCGTACATTTATGTTATTTGTACCGTACATTTATGTTATTTGTACCGTACATTTATGTTATTTGTACCGTACATTTATGTTATCTGTACCGTACATTTATGTTATTTGTACCGTACATTTATGTTATCTGTACCGTACATTTATGTTATTTGTACCGTACATTTATGTTATTTGTACCGTACATTTATGTTATTTGTACCGTACATTTTCTTGATTATACAAAATCGTGTTCCGACAATGTACACACTGTATTATCTATTATTTAATACAGTTTATATTAAAAATAGTCCAACATTTTTCGAAATATGTTAGTTCATCTTCAGAGACTCAATTGTTTATTACACCAGCTATAGACGTATGGTACTCAATTACAGCAGCTATAGACGTATGGTACTCATTAGTACCTCATTAGTACCATACGTATATAGCTGGTGTAATAAATAATTGAGACCCTGAAGATGAACTAACATAGTTCGAAACATGTTGCACTATTTTTAATATAAACTGTATTAAATAACAGACAATAAAGGGTGTAAATTTGTCGGATCACGATTTTGTATAATGGATATTTGTCTGTTCTCATTAGCGTCCACACCGGCTCTGCTATCCACACATTCATACACAATAGTTCTTTCATCAGGAGATGAAACGTCTGAGTTGAGAAGCTGAATACTCAACTCTCCCAGTACCAAAAGAATTAGTGGAGCTCTACCTCTCTTTTTGCATTACTTTTCACGATGTGGCATATAATTAGGAATGATGGTATTTGAACCTCCTTCTTGTTAATCAGCACATCTGTTTATGTCTTTCGTCCTTTTCTTGTTTTGTTTCTCTATCTCCTCCCGTCCTCTCTTCTTTGTATTTTTCTCCACCAGACGTCAAACTACAATCCAATCCCCGTGTCCATGCATAACATAACCTTTCATTTTCACCAGAGTGCCTCTATATGGCCCCAGTTAACTTGCAATTGGCTTGTTCACAGTAATTGTGAAAAGAGCGCAAGGGATATCCTGCGAACAGCGATAAAAATGGTTACATTAACAGAGTCTGTAGGGAGGTTTTACAAAAAAGATGTCATAGCGGAACGATATGGTCTGTTTTATAGAACAGACGTCGCAGTGCGACGCTGCCGTCACTGCGAAGGCTGAGGGCAGAAAGCAGATAAAATAAACTTTTCTTCTTTGCAAAATAAAATGTAGGTAAATATAAAGTTACGATTACCTCTGTCCACGCAATGAATGCATACATGAGTAGTAGACGTATAGCTCCACTAATTCTTAACATAGACACTAGATGGAGGTGAGTGGTTGCTTTTACACCCCATCCGTTTTACTCACGGGAAAGAATATCGCATATTCGTTGAATAGCAAGCTGGGTGGCTACAGAGGGTTTCTGGACGTTTTGGAGAATAGAAAAATATTTTAACCGTAACGAGATTAGAAGCCGGGACTGTCTCGGCCTTAGCCTAGTCACAAAACTGACTGAGCTATTCCGGCTTTTTAATCGTAACAGAGGGCCGTGACGAACCTTTTCAATTCGACAATGGCATCCAATATACAGCATACCTACTTGTTCGTCGGGCTCAATCAGTACAACGGATTGATAATAAAATCAGAATTCGCTTCCCGACAGAAGCAGAGATTTCTTTTTTCTCCACAGTGTTCAGACCGGCCCTTAAGCCAGTGCAAATCCTGCCAAATGGAAAGAGTTGTGTAAAGGCGTATAAGTGTAGCTTCTAAATTACCGGGAGTAGATGCCGTCTTTGGGGTTTCTGACCCAGGTTTTCGTGATTTTCCTGAGTTCCGTCATGTATTTTCCTCTTTGTGCCTCCCATTACGTCACACTTTAATCCCTCTTTATTCATCGCTTTAAATGTTTTCTAAATATCCTACTAGTTTATTCTATGTCGCCTGAGCTATTAACGAAATACTAAACTATAGAAAGCCCAGTGCTTTCTATATGTACCACCAGGTTTATCCTTCACAAACTCTACGTTCTGCCTACACAGTGTATTTGTTTGTTTTGTGTGGATCTCAAAACAAATAGGGATTATTTCCGTACAGAGAGTTAAAGGATTGCTTGTAGGCTCTCCTGACGAATTAAAAAAAGAATTACTCATCTGGAAAAAACATTCTTCCGTCTGCGACTTAGCATATCTTTGTCAGATTTTCACAAAATTCGGTATAGGATTTCTGTTCAAAAATTTTTTGATGAAAGGGTCATTTTCTTAAAAAATCGCCACGGTGAAAATCCTACTTTACTTAAGGGTGTGAATAAAATGTCTTTTTTTTTTTGCATTTTTCTTTCATCTTGAGTAAATTTCTGAACAAGAAATGTCCCCCAAAAACTTAATGAGTGATTGCGAATTTCGTGGAGAATACGCAGTAGGAGCCATAATTTCTTAGTTGTGCAAAGATATTGCTATCTGCATATTAGACATTTAATTTTTGGTTTGGGTTAAATTCGGTATAAGGGTTTAGAATTTGGTGCTATTCAGCATGTACGAGTTTTGTGAAACCGGAATAGGCAAGGCTGTACTTTTAGGATGCGCGCAATTGACATTACATTTACGTGCATGTTGTACAACTTCTTGATGTTTTAATAGTAAAAAACGCCGTGACAAACTCTGTGCACTATGGCACGAAGTGCCACTTTCACAATCTTGTTACAACAGAAATGGAATTTGTTTACTGCGCGGTACGAACTTAATAAAAAAAAAGGTAAATCAACACCTGTACAGGCCTGGAAAGACCGTGAGAGTTCCAGGAGGTTAAGGCTACCAGATTTCATGGTAATCGGCACATAAAGATGGTAAGGTTGTCAGCCATACGCACCAGCCGTCTTTACGTCCCTGTTAAAGGCTGAGTCGACCCCAGGGACATAGTGCTTCTGGAAGGATTATGTAAATTAAAAATTCCAATAACACTGTCGGAAATCGAATCCAAAACCTTCGGCTTTTGAGCGTATTGTGTCAACCAACAGCGTCATGGCATACTCGCTGTACGAACATAATACCTAAATAAAATTCAGTGTAACTGTATTCCTCGGAGCTAAATTTACTTCACGCAACAAAGTGAGAGAGACCAACCTCTCTCTCTTTTGTTGTAATTTGTATAGCGGCAGACACAACGACAAATATTTTATTGTCATTTGTATAGCGGCAGACACAACGACAAATATTTTATTGTCATTTGTATAGCGGCAGACACAACGACAAATATATTATTGTCATTTGTATAGCGGCAGACACAACGACAAATATTTTATTGTCATTTGTATAGCGGCAGACACAACGACAAATTATTTGTTGTCATTTTTATAGCGGCAGACACAACGACAAATTATTTGTTGTCATTTGTATAGCGGCAGTCACAACGACAAATATTTTGTTGTCATTTGTATAGCGGCAGACACAACGACAAATTATTTGTTGTCATTTGTATAGCGGCAGCCACAACGACAAATATTTTGTTGTCATTTTTATAGCGGCAGACACAACGACAAATTATTTGTTGTCATTTGTATAGCGGCAGACACAACGACAAATATTTTGTTGTCATTTGTATAGCGGCAGACACAACGACAAATATTTTGTTGTCATTTTTGTAGCGGCAGACACAACGACAAATATTTTGTTGTTATTTGTATAGCGGCAGTCACAACGACAAATATTTTGTTGTAATTTGTATAGCGGCAGACACAACAACAAATATTTTGTTGTCATTTTTATAGCGGCAGACACAACAACAAATATTTTATTGTCATTTGTATAGCGGCAGACACAACGACAAATACTTAGCACCAAGCCTGATACATATCACATTATAATGCACATCCTTTATGCATAAATAAATTACATAACATTTCAGAATTACATTCCACCAACATGTGAAACAACATGCAATTTTATGAGGCTGTTGAAAACATCTACTTCCGTATCCAATTCGCACGGCCCCCAATTTTTCGTGATTACATTTCAAAGCCAGGAATACAGAAATGTGTGGAATAGATGGCAAACACAGCAATGTAGCCCTATATACCCCGCCCAGCATCGCCACTTGGTAGTTTTGCTGCGTTGCATAGGTGAAATTGTTGGGATGCTTAATTAAACACCAGAACTTGAACGGCATTGGGGAGTTGAAGTAGACACGCACGAACTATTTTTCCTCTGATGCTTTAGCCCACAGCAGACAGCCCCAGAATGCATTATATAGGAGGTTGTGCGTAAAGACAAGACCGTCTAAACATCGTGGAAAAGAGAAATTTTTCTGTCCCTGTTGGAAATACGAGTTCTGACGTCTTCCAAATCGTATGTTATTGAACACACTGAACCTTTTCGTTTCTAACATCACAATATAACTTATCTTAGAGAATGAGATGTTGCCTGGATTCAGCAGGCTCTTTTTAGGGTAAAATAGTTGGCTGTTATAAACTGGGCTAAATATGAGATCTTCTCTCTTCTGGGATACTACGCAGCGTCGAGTGTAGAATTTTTACCGACGTTTCGGGACAACGTATTGGTCTCATCTTCAAGGGTAAAGAAGATGGGACTGACACGTTGTCCAGAAACGTCGGTAAAGGGTTAAAACTTGAAGCTGCGTAATATACCAGAAGTGTGCATATCTAATCAATATCGTGATGGAAGCCTGAAGTTAGGATTAAATATTCAATTTACTTTACACCAACTAATGCACAAGTAAAACCACTTTTTTTAGTTTTTATTGTAAAATGTACCCCTACACGTGTTTCGATCCTCGGATTATCGTCAGGTTTTTTTTTAAAAAAAGCCACTATCACTTCAAAATATGCAGTTGAAGTGATAATGGCTTTTTTAAAAAAACCCTGACGATGATCCGAGGATCGAAACACGTGTAGGGGTACATTTTACAATAAAAACTAAAAAAAGTGGTTTTACGTGTGCATTAGTTGGTGTAAAATAAACTGAATTAGTGAAAATGCACGGTGACAGTAATATAAAATTTAGGATTAAATATATTTGGGATATATGGAAGTAGGTGATTGCCTGATGATTTCGAAATTACGGAGTTTAAAATTAGCTGATATATCATATCATTAATAAGCATTGTAATTAAAATACTATGCATGAAAATAAGTTAAATTAAAACTGCAGATCCAAAGCCTACGCTGAATCGTCACTGAAAAAAATATCTCTTATAAAACAATTAAATGGGCTAAAAGTAAATATTAAATAACAAAAAAAAAATAAGAGGGAACAAAAAAAGGAAATGGCAGCGCCAATAATGGCTTAAAAATTGTCATTGATAATTTGTAAACAAGTCCTAGTAATCACACAAAACTGTCTCACAATTGTGCTTTCATATAAATACAAATTCTTCCTCTTTAAAAGGGAACGTTTAAAGCTTCTGCCATTGTAACATATTAACACACATATTTATGTGAGGCTAGAAGTCCTAATAACTAGCCGCCACTGATAAATGTCACGATAATAAAACGAAATTACCGCCTTCCAAGTTAAAGGGAAGTATTCTAAGGGTGAGACCTGAAATTCCTGTAATGAATCCGGAAGTTTTATATTGCGCAGTAACTGCTAACATGTGATGAAGAACTTAACCATCGCCTTCTGAATCGTATCGTAGGGCGGCCTGCCCACAAAGGTAATCTTCTTTGCACCGCGATACGAAACACGACGTAATGAAGATAGAAGGCTCTCTTGTTTCATTAAGGTTTTAATATTATAATAGCAGTAGATAATCAGAATGACGAAATGAAGAGAAACAATTACGAACACGTAACTTTCTAACACGCGAGTTCAATAAAAATTGCGTTTAAATGGATATTTTTGGTGCGTGGGTCATGTTGCAATACCTCATTTGTCTAGGCCTAAAATTTAATTTTGGTTTACCGAAATGTTTATAGAAATTTAGCTGTACTGAGGTCACTGAAATTAATCCCATGGATGGCAGCGGTGAAAGTAAAGGAAAAACTGCGTTCCTTAAAGAGGGCCAGAATGAAAGATGGGCATACAGGTAAAATTGAAGCGTAAAGTGACAATTTGACAAGAGTAAATAAATAAATAATGTATAAATATTAATAAAATATAAGACAATAAAGAAGAAACTTCAGAAAGAATGTTAAGAACAAAACAGAAAGAAATAACAAAATTCAAGTAACCTAGGGATAAAAATAAATAATATTAATAAAAGTAATATGATAATAAAACGAAATGAAAGAGCGTAAATAGAAAGAAGAAAAGAGCAGATGAATTAGAAGAATATGAAAGAGCAGGAAAATGGAAGGGGCCAGGAAAATTTGGCTAATGTTTACGTGCTTAGTTATCCACATGGAGCCCTAAAATGGGCCGGGGAATTGTACTTATTAGTTGTTACTGACTGTAAATTAACGAGAGCTTTCTGTAACCTGCTAAAGTAAAGTGGCTGAGATGGGCACAGTTGTAGAACGCAAAGGTGTATGAATTATATTTTGTTGTTCAGATGCAGAAATGGTGAGAAATTACTGTTTAGAAATTCGAAGCCTAACACGAAATCGTAATTATTCACACTAACAATTGTAGCACGCTGCGTTGTTCTTTTAATTGTCTGTAACCCAGCATGATTTCCAAGAAAAGTGATTGGATAAGAAAACTTGTGTTTTAAAAATAAAAATGTTTTGTCTAAACAAAACTGTTATTTCTCCAGAAAATAAGCCACAGGTTTCGACTAAAATATATAACCATCATCAGGCTAATTACGAAAAAAAGGAAACATTCGAAGCTGCATGAATTTCAGATCTGAAACTTATGCAGCTGTGTTACCGCTTCTGCATTACACGCTGATATTACGTACTGTTACAGACACTGTATGGACTGTCGTTATGTGCTGTTACCGCCACTGCAATTCGGGTTGTCCATATGTACTGTTACAGCCGATTTATGGGCTGTCTTTATGTACTATTACCGCACTTGTACGGGATGTCCTTATGTACTGTTACAGCCATTTTATGGGCTGTCTTTATGTACTATTACTGCACTTGTACGGGATGTCCTTATGTACTGTTACAGCCACTTTATGGGCTGTCTTTATGTACTATTACAGCCACTGCACTATGGGTTGTCCTTATGTACTGTTACAGCCACTTTATGGGCTGTCTTTATGTACTATTACCGCACTTGTACGGGATGTCCTTATGTACTGTTACAGCCACTGCACTATGGGTTGTCCTTATGTACTGTTACAGCCACTTTATTGGCTGTCTTTATGTACTGTTACCGCCATTCTATGGGCTGTCTTTATATGCTCTTACAGCCACTTTATGGACTCTCCTTATGTGCTGTTACGGCCACTGCATTATGGACTAACTTTATGGGTTACTTCAGTCTCAAATCGAATCAATCTTTTACAAAAGACCCTCACGAAGCAGGAAACTGTCTTGACCGGAAGTATCAACAGGTCGCATTGTGGTCGCTGGTGAGCCACGTTACAGCTTCCGGTTCAAAACTTAATCAGGTTTCACGGTTCACTCGTTTGGAACGTGCTTATGGAGCCTCAGCGCCAAATGCAGTCTGAAGTCAGCACTGACACACAAGCAGAGAGACTGTGTCGCTTTGGAAGCTCGAAACTGTACTCAGCCATTTACAATTGCATGACTCCTCAAAGCATAGTCTTTACTTTTAATTAGACCTAACACCTGCTTTATTTTTCCCCACAGCATATTTATCTTGCTAATGATTTTCATTTTAAACAGCAACTTATTTCCCTACACAACATTAATTCCTCTAAGTAGCTGTGATTTTCGTGAAAATCGGCGCAGGGTAGATCGTAATGTCCTGTTGCGACGTAAACAAAGCCACACTATCACGTGCACCTGCTAACCGTGTGACATTTCGGAAGAACAGAAGGACTTCGGAGATTCTGTGTATTGCGTCACAGAGTTTACAACCTTGCTCAGTGCTCGAAGTGATGTTTAGACTTTTATGTTGGTAGGCTTATCTTGATTTGAAATTCTAACAGTCCTCTGCAGTCTAGAAGATTGTTACAGTAGTACAGCGGAAGCAGTTTCACAAGAACTTATTTTCATCCAGTCTCTTTCCTTTATCGGTTACATGGAAAGATTAATTTCATTAGTCTGTAAATTACTCCAACCCAGGAGAATTGTATCCTAGCAACGTGAAGCCAACAGATTTCTGAGTTTGTAGCCTTATATGTGCGTTTATTGAACGTAGGCTTTTGGGATAGCGTAGTGTAGCGACTTGCTACGTTCTATAGACGGTCTGGGCTTTGAAATTTTGGAGGTGGTGGTGGGAGTTTTCGCACGCGTCCAGACCGGACCCGGAGCTCAGGAAGCCTCCTGGTAAGATGGGCACGGTGTCTGTTTCCAGGGGTAAAGCGGTCGGGGCGTGGCCCTGACCACCCACCAACTAATAGCGCCGAGATGAAAGAAAGGGAGCTTATATCATGTTATAGAGTGAAATTTATGCTTACATTTTCACATCTAACGTTTCTGAAGTACCAGATATTAATAATTTGAAAAGTTCAGTAAAATTTTACAAAACTGTAAAAAAAAAGCAAAATATTTAAAAGTGTATATGGTTTAGCCGTATAATCGTAAATCTACGATAAAATTTTATTGGCTTTTAGCTGCACAAACGTGACGTTAGGCACTCAGTAGGGAGTGCTTTTATTTATGCCTAGGCCCTGGTATGTTTCTGTTACAGTACTGTTGGTTACAGCTTTATAAGTGTTCTGGTTCAAATTTTATATAAATTCTAATTCTGCGGGCGGGTATTAATGGGAACTCGTACAATTCTACGCTGTATCTTCTTTTTCACATGCAGATGATTTTTTTTTTCAAAAGGAAATTGTTTAAAGTGAATTTAAATTGAAGCCAATACGAATCTCTCTGTTATTATAACGGCAAATTTTAAATTTCCCAACATCATTAATAAATTGGCAACACAGATTTTACTGAGAAAATAAAATTTGTGGATGTGCAAATTTTTTTCCGCATAAAACTAAATGTCCTTAAACGTGGTCTACACTGATTGCTTGAAGGTGTCAATACCCAGCGAAATTTGTATTAATTTTGTTTAAATTTCATATTTAGTGCCAGTAGCTCTCAGGCTTCGTAGTGGTGTATGACTGGATGAGAAATTGCAAACACGCAGTTCTGAAATAATTTAATATATTATTTTGCTTGAAGGAACTAGCAAAAGCTTTGTATAACCACAATCAGAATAGCTCACGCTCCGGCCGTGACTTTGAAAGGTCCGTAGCCACACTGGTCTAAATAAGCTTACAGCTTGTAGCAACTTTTCAATTTATTTTTACTAAGACATTAATCATAATTAATAAAATATCAATGTTTACTTGCAGTCTGCAACCTATATGTACACCATAAAATATTCAGCAAAGATAGACCCTGCAGTACCGACTGAAACGTAACTTTAGCTTATAATTTGCGATTTTACTCTTACTACTTTTTTCCTCTGGCCGTATTCGGGTTACGGCCTTCTCATTATCGAGGCTTCACGATCACACAATTTTTATACACACCACACTCTGTAGGACTCCTCTGGACGAGTGATCAGCCCGACGCAGAGACCTCTACCTGACAACACACAACGCTCACAAGAGACAGACATCCATTCCCCCCGGCGGGATTTGAACCCACAATTCCAACAGGCGAGGACTCTTTTACAGGCAATAATAAAGATTACACAAGGGTGTGCAAACAGTCTAACAAGAAAAATAGTGCCTGTCCTTGAATAACAAACGGAATTGTTTAAACAATATGTACAAAACGTTTAACAGAACACAACACTTTGGTACGCGTTCGTAGAACACAGGTATAAGTGAAGACTGTAACCGATCTTTGCTGGTTACTTTTTAATTTAATTTACACCAAATTACGAGACTGTTCTTTTCAAAGGTTTAACTTTATTTCTCCATTATAACAATACAAACGTTAGCACAATACCATTCGTCTACTCCTTTCCTTTACTGAACGCCAACTGGCGCGGGACACCTGGTCCTTTCTTCTTCCTACTATATATAGAAGAGTGGGGAGGGAGAGCCGAACTGCTCCCATAATGTTCGGTAACAAGACATAGCTCATACACATGTGGCTTCCGTCGCCGTGTCAATGCGCATGTTACAACAAACTGCCATAATTCTTGTAGATACATTTTTGTGACGTGTCTAAAATAAAATTTTAGAATACCGTCCGGTAGGGAGTGATGTTGTGTCAGTCACTACTTAACAAATTAAATGACATCATGTGCAAGAAAACAGTAACACTGAGCTAACCTCAATCACTGGAGTTTAGCTCCATCTAAGGGACCGAGCATAGTAGGTGTTCCCCTCCCCTTCACCTAAGGACGGAAGTAGATCCAGTTACCGAAACGTCTTGTTATCTAGTTATTTTATATTTCCGGACGATGGACAAAGCCCAGAAACCCATTAGTTCTCAGTGTTACGTACCGTCGTCAGAAACTTTTAGAAGCAAACAGTACCCTAATTATTCTAAGTTTA
This sequence comes from Reticulitermes speratus, assembly GCA_021186555.1. Classification (NCBI taxonomy): domain Eukaryota; kingdom Metazoa; phylum Arthropoda; class Insecta; order Blattodea; family Rhinotermitidae; genus Reticulitermes; species Reticulitermes speratus. Next base: position 43,182,650 of record JAJKFL010000006.1, on the reverse strand, counting down.
CAGGCATTAGAACTAATTAAATGGCATAGTTTTGATGTATATCAGCGCAAAGTACAGCAAAGTATACTTGCAATCAACGTATACCTTATTTGCGCTTTAAAAACTGCTGACTATAAAGAGTGTAGCCTTCATAAAAATATATGGTTTATTAATATGTAAATGTTTCGCTGTAACTTATATAATGAGCAATTTGACATTGTGTACACTCGTATATAATGCAATTAGAAGAAACATTAGTTTTTTAGCACTATGCTCATTAAACAAAAAATTAAGAAGCCTCAAAACTGATTTGAATATTTAGGAAATATAAAAACCTCTTGTCACTTTAGGTCTTCGCTCTTCGGGGATGTTACGTAGCTTTGCTTCGCACTTAGTTACCGATATTTCAGGACAGTCTATCGGTCCCGTCTTAAAGGGTCAAGCAGTCCAAGAAGAATGCTTGGACACCTTGACCTTTTAAGACGAGGCGGATAGGTAATATTCCAGAAGGGGAAAGACTTCATTTACACGCCAGTGAAAGCTTAAAATCACTCTTGTCCCTTCCACGATTCGAACTCCGCATCATCCAGCCAAAAACCGGGTAAATATCCCTACTGCAGTGTTGTGGAACTTATTATATCTAATTTAAGAAGATTTGTAATAGTGACTTCTGTATGCAGATTCAATGCTAACTCCACAGATCAGAGGTCTTTCTGAGAACCTAACAGTGCCTCATCTAGTCAAGAAATTCAACATATTTTATTGAACCCGACGGTTCATTACCGCATTCACAAGGACCCCCACCTGTCCCTATTCTAAACCAGAACAATCCAGAAACAACACAGAACAATCCAGTTCATGCCTCCGAATCCCACTCTTCGAAGACCCATTTCAGAAACATTTTCCCATCTACGTCTAGGTCTTCCAAGTGGTCACTTTCCTTCAGGTCTCACCACCAAAACACTGCATACACCTCTCCTGTCTCCCACACGTGCCAAGTACTCCGCGCACCTCATTCTTCTTGATTTAATCATCTGAAAAATGTCTGGTGAGGAGTAGAGGTCATAAAGCCCCTCGTTGTAGAGTATTTTGTCCTCCCCTCTTACCTCGTTCCTCTTAGGCCCAAACATCTTCCTCAGTATCTTATTCTGAGACATCCTAGCCTGTGTTCCTAGCTCAATGTGAGAGACCAAGTTTCGCACCCATACAAAACAACAGGCAAAATTATAGTTATGTGTATCTTAATATTTATATTCTTGGGTAGCAAGGTGTAATAAAAGTACAGGGTGTTTCATAAATCCCTCCGGGATTTCGGAGGTCTGTAGCTCAGGAGCCAAATCACACACGGGTGATGAGATCATGTCAGTGAAAAGAGTACATATCCAAAATTTGAACCTACCTTACAAATGTTCAATATGTCCCCCTTTGGTGACTCGACAGACGTCAATCCTGTAATCTAGCTCCTGCCACACACCTACCAACATATGAACGTCCCGGCCTACCTGTTCGTTTTGCGACACACAAACAGCCAGTTTCTTCGAATCTTCTATACCAGTCTCTTACTGGTTTGTCCGTTGGTGGTTCTGTACGATACTTGGTTCGAAAACCACGTTGCACTGTTACAATTGACTGGGTTTTAGCAAATTGCAGGACACAAAATGCTTTCTGTTCACCTGAAAACGCCATGTTTGCACACCACTGCCTCCTAGCGGAGAAACGGGTAACTAAGCCATCGCATCTGTCACGAAAACACTTTTACATTTCTTCTATCCGTTGGCATGCTTTTATCTCTTATATGTTGGTTTGCTACTGCACGGCCAAGCTTCTAAATCCCGGATGGACTTATGAAACACTCTGTATTCTGCACCGAATGATGGAAAGCATTTTCCAAAAAGTAATGTTTGGGTTTAATATAAATTAACAAATACGCAGCTTTGTGAAAGTTATTTATGGCTATCGGTCTGATGACCGTAAATAATAGAAGGTTTAAAATAGGCATGAGGAATTTTTTTTACGCAGATAGACGAAAACAACATTGCCAATTGCGTAAAATATTGATTGCATGTTAAAAGTTTCAAAACGGCAAAATTGCGAAATTCTAAAATTTGTGTCTGACAAATTAAGTGCATTTACGTAACAGCGTGTTCACAAGAGACAATAAATTAGATAAGTAAACAAATCAAATTACCATAATAACTCAATATCAATTTCTTTTTTGGTTTGATATTTATGCATCAGTATATTTGGATATAGAATTTTCTAGTGTAAAATCCTTTTTCTCAAAAAGTTCAGTTAATTCTTGACAGCTCTGTGGCCATCGTATACACGTTTACCACCAGCTTTCATATTACAATCTCTGTATTTTGTCCGCAGAGTAAAATGATATTAAGTGTTGTGTATGATTCTCAAAAAAGAAAAGCTTATGTAACATTATTTAATTACTTTTTTGTAACGGAATTGCACTGTTTTGGCATATATTGCAATTCTGTATTTAAAACTTCAGCTTTCCTTCAACTACACAAATGTCGTTTTAAGAAGCGTAAAGTTGATTGCATCAAGAAGTACCTCAGTTTTACCTGTAACTGCGACTATGCAGTAAGAATAAGTCACTGTTACGTGCGTTTGAGTTCGTAAGACTAACACTATGTTACTCATACCGTTCATATTCTCACAATCTATATATCAACCAACATACGCACTTAATAAAACACAATTCAAGACAAGCATAAGACTCCTACATGTTTCGGCAATAGGGTGGCATCATCGGGGATTTATTTAGAACACAGCAGTACAAGCCCAACACGCTAATCTAGTTATCGTGTCGCAAATTTATATTTTGTTAAACTTTATAGACGCTTTGGTCTTACAAACATTTCCCTTTGTGTTTTTTAGTTTAAAATACCTTTTGCTTGTTGAGCTTTTGGGGTACAGTTTCTAGGTTAGCGTGTTAGGCTTGTAATGCTTTGTTCTAAATAATTCCCTGGTTATTGCACCCCGGTGCCGAAACATATAGGGGTTTTATGTTATTCTTGAGTTATATTTTATTAAGTGCATATATTTTTTGATATATGATCATAAGACTATATTTGATACCAAGGATATTAGTAGTTATTAAGGGTGGGTTGTACGTACTAATAGGAGCAGAAGATGACAAAGTAAACGGTAATAAAGTCATGTCTGTTTCTGTATTACAGTGTCTATACTTGCCCAAAAAATTCCATCTCTTACTGCTAGATAGCAGCACCACTTATTGCAGGCAGTTAATACAGGGCATACACAAAAGAATGGTGCGGTTTTAATAGTGAACACTATTAAAACCGCAAATTCTTTTGTGTATGCCCTGTATAGGGCATTTTTTTTAACGTTACTTAAACGCTGCAAATTTCCTGCAGTTTTCAAGTTTTATCATGCACATTAAATAAAATCGTGTTTTCAAGATATCCATAAAGGTCCATAGTGTATTATAACAACTGAGAATAAAATAAATACAATGTGGCCAAGTAGGATTTTCATAACACAAGGATTTTTCACTTCAAATATCAAAAGTGCTTGGTACTGGTGATAAGTTTAAAGTTTGTCCTTTATATGAGACAGGAATTCAGGCTTTAAAATTGCTGCTATTCTCTCGACTAATGATGGCGGATTGTCGCTTCCCACAATGCAATCCCAACTTCCCCCTTGCGATGTGAACTGAACACAATTCTCTCTGCCTTCAAGTCTTAATACTCCAGACGCCATCTGCTACCGACAGTTGTGGTTGTAATTCAGCGACTGCGTCTCTCCAGCACGTCAGTTCCTTTGTCGTCTCAGCTTCTGCCGAAACTGCACCGGGCACATCGCGCAGTTATTTGCTCTGTAAGTCCAGGATCGAGAACCACTCTGTGAATTGCGTGATTTCAGGCTTAAACCGCCGTGTAAATGAGATCTTCGCTCTTCTGGGATGTTACACAGCGTATATTGATAGTTACCGACGTTTCGGGACCACTTATCTGTCCCATGTTCAAGGATCAAGCAGTCCAAGAAAAATCTTCTTGGACAGCTTGACCTTTGAGGATGGAACCAATAAGTTGTCCCGAAACGTCGGTAAATACTAATCTACGCTGCGTAACATTCCAGAGCGAAGTTCTCGTCTATTCTGAGAATTAATTCATCTTTCTCTTTAGAATAAGCATTCACCTGTCAAGAAGCGGTTGGTTACGCAAGATTACTGTCTTCTGGTATGTGATAACGTGCAGCTTGATTGATAAGCAACGTCGTTTCGGAGAAACCTGTTATCATCAAATTCAACGCAGTCTTACACCATGAAGGCGAAGAAAGCAGATTCCTCCAACATTTGATACATACACACTTACCAAAGAATAACCTCACATCTGATAAGAAAGCAGGAAGTTCAAATCACAAGAAACGATACTTGTTCTTGTAGCGACACTCTTTGAATCACATACGTCATGCCAATCGTAAACCAGCATATTATAATGAAGTTGCTGTCGACAATTGACTCAGGATATAAAGTGAAAGTAGGAGAAAAATAGTCGCTTAAAGATTTGGGTTGTAGCCCGGCGTCAATTTTTGGTGTATAACCAAAGTTTTGGGATCACTTGTTTGTCCCATCTTCAGGTTCTTAAGTAAAAAGAATGTCATGAAGTAAGGAACATGTGTTTATATAGGAGTGGGGTCCAAAGGGTAGTATTGGATGGACAAGCTAATCAGGAAGAAGGGGGAGGTGTGGTGTGTTGTGATAGGTTTTGACAGGGACTGGTAGGCTACAACCCAAAACCTTTTAAGCAACATTACGACCACGGCGGAAGCCTTCAATTACAGAAAAATAGTGGTTTCAAATTGGTATACAGGGCATACACAAAAGAATGGTGCAGTTTCAAAAGTGAATAAAAAATTTATGTCTCACATTACACGGGCACAACATACACCGTCAGCGGCGGCAACTGTCCAGGTTTCTCTTGCGCTACCAGCAGTTCGCTTCTCATGCTTACTGCGTAGCCGCGGGGCAAGTTTCAAAGATGACGTTGCAGCAGGAGAAGGCTTTCTGTGTGCTCCGATTGGAGGTGTCCAGATCTGTGATTACAGTGCAGAGTGAGTTTCGTGCACGGTTTAAAAAAGACGCACCACACAAGAATAACATAAGCAGGTGGTACCGACAGTTTGTAGAAACTGGATGCTTGTGTAAAGGCAAGAGTCCTGGTCGACCTCGTGTGTCTGATGAAAACATTGAAAGAGTGCGTGAGGCGTTTCAGCGAAGTCCCCGCAAGTCAGTGGCTACAGGAAGCAGGGAACTGGGCATGCCAAAAATGACGGTGTGGAAGGTGTTGCGTAAAATAAGGTGAGAAATACATTTTTTATTCACTTTCAATACCGTACCATTCTTTTGTGTATTTCCGTATAATAGTTTCTTGGACTGAAATTATAACCGGGCTTTAACAAGAAACTACTTCTCAAATATTTAGAGTCAGCTCAAGAATTCTGAACTTTATTTGTCGCCTCGAGTATAAAAAGAAACACAAATGGATCCGTTCTCATCTTTAGGTGAAAGAGTATGGGGACACTTTCAGAAAAGGTTTTCTCAGTTAGTGGATTTTTACTACTCTTTATCTCTGAACCAACTGTGTTAGCAACTCCCAAAACCTTCAGCTGTGTTCTCTTTGAAATACAGGACGAAAGAAACATTTCAGGAGCTCAATAATCCTGCGTGTATTATACTGTCTTCAGACATCTTTAGATTTGATTTATGGTCGGCTTTGTATCCAAGAGTGTGCTTTAAATTTAATTCGCTTTAGAGATTTTACTTAATGTGGCTGATAAACTTACCACAGAAATATATGCACTACTTTTTAAATGGTTAAGAATTTGATGGACAAATCCACATGTAGGTATGTATATCATAGCGAACAAATAACCTGCTAAGGAGCTCCCTAAAATTGCACATAGCCGCTGTCGGCACGGGATACCAGCTGCTTGGCTAACCTCCGAAATGTCAAGCAGAGTTGAACATTTTTTAAAAAAAAGTAAGCTCTTGGGAGAAGATTTGATGTACTGAAGTCATTTTAGCTTCTCTTGCAGTGCAATATTTTACCACATTTCAAATGCTCCACTGCTTGAAAGAAATTGAAAAGTTTTGTAACTTACAAGATAATATTTTTTAAATGGATAATAATGTATCGGATTTGCTTGCGCCGTGCTTTTCCTTTACCAGTCTGCCTCTTAAACCTTACGGCAATTGCAAGCAAGTAATCTGGTTCCTATAATATATTTATGTTTGTATATATATTTAAAATCCCTCTACATGAATATACACACATATTAAAATTCATCATTCATCACTTTATAGACTGTCTTATGACAGTTTCGTAGTCTCTTCCAAAGCGAGTTCTCCACAGGGCGCGATCTAGTGCTTCCTCTTTCAATTTCCAGTATCTTGTTTTTTCCTTAAGGTCATCCAGTAGCTGCTTACGTCTTCTTCCTCGTCTTCCCGTCATTTATATCCTTCCTTCTAACTTTCCTTCAATCACGTGTTTCAGAAGGCAGTTTCTACGCAAGATGTGACCAATCCAGTTAGCCTTTCTTCTTTTTATTGTATGTACGATATTCCTCTCCTCCTTGACTCTGTGTAATACTTCTTCATTTCTCACACGATCGGTCAAACTGATCTTCTCCATTCTTCTCCAGCACCACATTTCAAAACTTTCCAGATACTTCTGATCTACTTCCAAAGTGTCCACCTTTCAGCACCACACAAAGCTATGCTCCAAATGTAGCACTTTACTAGTTTCTTCCTTAAATTTAAGTCCAGTTTGTTGGTGAATGGAGTCTTCTTTTTGCTGAATGCTGCTTTTGCCATGGCAATTCTGTATTTAATTTCACGTGTACACCTTGCATCATTGGTTATTAGGTTTACAAAATTGTTAAAACAAATTTCATCCTACGAATTCTTTGTAAGTGGAAAATAACGGTATTACCTATTACTCAATATGTACACACTATTTAATGATTTCTGTTTGCGCGTTTGCCGACGGAAGAATTACAGGCGGCAGTTTATCGAGTGAAATCTAATTTCAAATATACATGTGGGGGTAGGTCAGGAGAAAGTGGAGCGGGTTTGCATACTTCAAACTGCTTGTCTATTAGCGGTGTGTGTGTGAGCGTTGTCCTTGTGTTCCTGTGCCTATTCTGCCCATATAAAACGTCGCATAGCTATTTCCGGCATTAAATCGCGCACTGCCACTCTTTATGTTTATGGCCATACCTTCATATCTTTCGGTTAATTTCGCTCCAATTTCATTTATGTTCAGTCGCCATATGCTGTGCCAATATCCGTCCAAATCACCATGGCGTCATACGTCCTCCTGGATAACCGGACTTCAGACACAACAACGTTGCTTATGGCGTATTCGTGTCGTAGCACACAAAAATTATCAATGTGTTATTTACTTTATGAATTTCATAGTTCTCACGGTAATCGTGTGAAGTTAATTTCACTTACTTCCTTAAATCATTTATAGCCTTCCCTGCAACGAGTTTCAAGAAATTCACAAAGGTTCAACAAAATTATTTTAGACTAGAAATTAAATACATAAAATTGTTTAAAAATTTATTTACATTTCTAAGTAAATTATAGCTTCCGCAGTGTCGATTTTCACAAAACTCACAATAAGAAAATCATTTTTTGGCGTAGAATTTTAAACAAAAGAGAAGTAAAATTTAGAAGATATAATGAAATTTAATTTAGCCTTTGAGTAACTTGTGCCTTTCCTTGATCTACTTTCAAAAGCCATAATTACTCAAGAGCAGTGTATATAAATATTCAATACTTAATTTTATCTAAATCGAATACAAAATTTTTACGTCTGTGTAAAATTTCATTTACGTCAGTGAGTAATTTGCGGCTTCCACTCTATGATTTTTACGAAAATTATAAGACTGAACGGCATCGTATAGAGATAACTTATACGGAACTGCACTTTCGAAAATATGGAAATTACGGTTAGAAAATCATTTACGACTTTCAGTAAAATATGACTTTCACTGCACAAATTTTCATGAAACTCCTACTGTCCGACAAATTTTGCAAAGGAATACATATTTAAAAAATATGAAAATCCAAAGAGCTGTTTAGTCGATAATACTAGATCACAGATGGATGAACAGACTGACAGACAAACATAGTTTCCACATAAGCCTTTACTTTTCCTTTGTAAAAAGGCCTACATTTTGGGACAACGTGTTGCATTGTCATAAAATATAATTTCGTACACCGGGCCGACAATCCTTTTGTGTCTGATCTTGTCATCTGGTCTCTAGGCAACCGTTCTATATTCTGCAGTGCAAGACAGAGCTATATTAACTGCTGCTTCATTGCTTGGCAACATTTCAATTCACAGAGCAAATCACCATTCAAAATCACGGCAATAGAAGATAAAAAAATAGATTAAGGAAATGCAGACTATTCACTATAAACTTTTGCTAGTTTGGTATAGACTATTTGATGTCAAATACGACAGAAGATATATTATTATTATTATCATTATATCTTATCACCTTTATACACGGTATTTACAATCACATGCCTGAAACAAGCCATATTTATAGTACGCATTATGTTGCAGCTGTATTGCCACAATATATGTTAAATGTAATGTTATTCCTCATGTTAAATATTTTGTACATTTACATTAGCACTTTCCGCAGTATGTGTGTAGCGCCCAGTATGGCTCTTTTCTGTACTTCCTTGGTTTCGTGCTTTCCCGGTACTTTGCTCAGGTATTTTCTGAATGATTTCCAGATTGTTCCATTGCGCCTATTATTACTGGCATCACTTTTTTCTTTTTACATTCCACATGTCCTGTATTTGTAGTGTAATATCCTTATACTTTAAAAACCTTTCGGTTTCTATTATTATTATTTATTATTATTATTATTATTATTATATTGATTTTTGCAATTTTTGTCATTAATGTTTTATTAGGTTCTAAATCCTATCCATCTACCTTGGACATTATTGGTCTACGAGTTCCCACTCGGAACCTCCCAGACTTTTCTTTGTTTCATGTTAGCTCATATTATAAAAATTGTCCCTCCGGCCGGTTTGTAACTGCGGCAAACTCTATTTGTAATCATATGGATGTTTTTAGAAGGGAATTTGTTACACTTAGTCAGATGTAATATTTTATTACATTATTTTAAGGTGTTCTTATTAATTATTTAAGTAATTTATTTGTTTGTTTGTTTATTTGTTTTGGTTGTGTTTGTTTTATTTTGTCTGTATATTGTCCGTTGTTATTTGTGTTTGTATGTTGTGCTGTTTCTGTAATTGGCCATCTGGCTGTTGATTCGGCACATTAATAAACTAGAATTGAATTAAATTGAATTGAATTATTATTATTATTAGTGCTGCTGTTGTTGGAAAGGAGTGTGGCCGAATGCCTTGGTACTGCAGTACCAGGCCCTCATGACGAATGAGTACAGAGTATCAGTGAAATACTAACTGGCAGAATAAAACCGAACTGCTAGGGAAGCAGCTGCTCCAGTACTACTATGGCCACTGCGGATTTCGTAAGAATTAGCCCGGGATTAAATTCGGGCTTCTATGGTGAGAAGCCTATAAATACCTGCAGCTGTTACAGGCAGTAGATAATTAAATCTACGGTACAGGGAGGATCTTTTGCACGACAGCCAGTTAAAATTTAGATACCCGAAAAAAAAAGTATATGAAGAAGGACATGCTGTGGTAGATGCTAAATACATAAACGTCGGCAACTTCATCCCGTTCTGTTATATAACTAGACTTACATTTTTATATTCAGAGAAACATTATTGATAAGAATGTAGTAAATTCTCTATATTTCTACATGTTTCGGCCTATTCTACTCGCTATCATCATGTAGTAGCATACGTAGATAACTATTATTTATCTCAAATTATTTCAAATTTTGGAATAATAATTTTAATATGACTACTGTACTTAACATTTGAAAAAGAGGGTCCTCGTTATGAAATAATTTTCTGCTTTACGTACGCTATGCTACTGTCTGATGATGGCCAGTCAAATAAGCCGAAACATATCGTAGAAATGTAAAGCATTTACTATATTCTTATCAGTTCTGTTTCTCTGGACATAAAAATTTAACCTTCTTCAATACGTAACATTGTTTTACATGCAGCAACAGAACTCTTAGCGCGCTTCCTTGCCACTTCTGCCTGACATTTAAAAGTCATAATAAACTTCCTTGTTCACCCTAAAGGTTGAAAGTTTGAAAGTGACCATCATTACAATTAATCATTGATTTATTTAACTGCGAACAATTTTAATGTACATTGTGTAAAGACCTTTAAAACTCAAAGGAAATATTTCGCTGTTCCTATTTATAGGTAAAATATTAGGGTGAAATTTTTATTGATGTGTTCGTATTATATTCTTATTATGGTCCTTGAGGGACACTTCGACGTCGCGACTTAACTGTGTATGGGCTACACGAAACTTCTGTCGGTAAAGGTGGAATTTAGAATACCAACCGAAATATATGTGTCGACCTCGGTGGACTAGTGGTTAGCGTGCTCGCCACTGGACCCAAGGTTCGCGGGTTCGATCCGGACCGAGGTCGAGGATTTTTAAGGATGATAAAAATCCGGAGCACCACTTCCTTCGGAGGGGAAGTAAAGCCGTCGGTCCCATGTCGTAGATTTACGGCATGTAAAAGAACCTTACGGGCATGAATAAAAATGTTGCGTAAGCCAAATTGCCTCCATTTCTCATCCAAGTCTCCTGACTGCCTGCCAGATGGCTCTGGCGTGCACATCAGGATCGATAGAACACTAAGCGCGGCTAGCTGGCCGGTCACCAGCTGCCATGAATGCGCATGACTTAGTAACCTCGACAAGGAGGAGGCCCAGGCCCATACAGGGCTGTTGAGCCAAGAATTATTATTATTATTAACCGAAATATATGTAGAAATATATATATATATCTCAATGCCATTAATTCATGCTATTTTGGTCATATATTAAATGATATTAATGGCTACATGCCTACTTACATAACAAAGACAGAATAACAGGAATTAAACTTTTCAGACATATATAAGGATATAAAATTGATATAGAGGATAGAAGGAAGATGTCAAGTTTAATATTTCTCATCCTCCGTGCAATTGATACACATAAATATATTTATTACCAACAAAGTTCACTTGTCCATGAATGCAGAACCACTCATACATGTCTCAGTTGTTATCTCCAGTCATCGTAAGGGAGCATCAGTATACACTACGAGACATATACAGGGTTAGCACACAGCTTTGTCAAATTGTAAATGGTAAAATAAAATGCAAATTTACTATTACATCACCAATGTATTGTTTTGAAAATATATGTTAAGATTATCTTAAAATTATATCAAAATTAAAGAGGAATATTGTTAAAGTCTTGTGCATTCAAACATCTGTGTGCTTAAGGCTGTATATGTCTTCTAATAAATATTGCTCCCTGAAGATGGCTGTAAATAATAGAGAAAATATGTAAGAGTGGTTCTCTATTCTTGGAAAAAAATGCAATGTTTTAATAGTAAACTTATTTATGTTAAGATATCAATGTTTGTTTTCAATATTCATATTAACACTTTGAATACAAATCGCTTTTCTTCACCACTACTAAATTCCGGTCTTTATCACTAATTTTGGATTTTTTGTAAACAATGTCTATGAAGTATGAGTAACGCGTACTGGAAAGATAATAAATTTAAATTTTTCGTCTTTAAAATTCGCAGTGAAGATACCAAAAAATGTGACAGCAGTGTCCCTTTAAATACAGGTGAGAAATTAAAGAAGAGTTTGAAATAAAACTTCACAGCTTTGGGTCTACAGACAGATCAACATATGCCGTGTAAAATGACTGCATCTGTAGGGAATTTTGGAACACCCTGTATAATACATGTAGTTCTCACAGGTTCCTTAAAGATATCAACAGGCAGACAATTCCGCTGAGGTCAGTCCAAGTTTAATTGCACGGAGAGAGACTTGTTTCTTTGTCAAGTAACTTAATTAAGCAGTCGCAGTATTGAGCGCCAACGACTTGACTTTTCGGCCGCCGTGAAATTAAATGCTTAACCAAGCATAAACCGGGGTGATGGAAGACACGAAACACCGGATGTCTGGAATAGGTCAAGCGTTCTACTTGCTACAGCCCAGGGTTTGGCAACCGCGCACAGGAAGTAAATGAGTTTATAGTAAATTATGTGAAAGAAAAACCAGCGCTGCTGTTGTGTTGAGGGAAACGAACCGGCTTATGGCTAAGCCTGAGAGGCCCAATATAACGAGACTTTTATCAAAAAGCAAGAAATTTATTGAGCGCTGAATAATACCTGCCCAGGGAAAGTCAGTTTAAAAAAAAAGTAGAAAATAAAGTGAATTTGTCGCTTTCCACGCCATGAAGGCGTAAGGGGAAGTAGAATAACAGATCCACTCATTCTTACCTTTGGCAATAAATGGAGGTGAGTGGTCAGCATCACACCTCGGCCGCTTTACCCCCGGGGAAGTAATTCGGTACAGATTTAATAGGAAGCAGAGTGGGTCCCAGAGCCAGTGTGGACATTGTGGAGGCGAGAAAAATCTTTGCCTATGCCGGGATTCGAAAACCGAACTGTAGAGCCCATATCGAATCACTATACTGACTAATTAATAGTAAAGCATTGAATATTGTTATGTCATTCTGAGAGAAGAAAAGAATTTGCTGGAGTTTAAGAAAAATATCTTGGAATATTATTAGATATTTAGAGAAAGGGAAGTAAGAGATCAACAGCGATAATATCAGAATAAGTTCTCTCTGTGTCAACAAACTACAACAACAAAACATATGGGAAAATGGAGATGTAGTTCCACGAATTCTTAAAATTCACTAGGTGGACGTGAATAATCAGCTTTACACTTCGTCCGCTTTACCACCCGAGATAATCCATTGGACAAGAGGTTGCGTGGGTCCAAGTGCTCTTACAGAATCCTTGATTGTCCAGCCGTAGTGTAGCTCGTATAACAGCACACGTTGCACAATGAACAGCCATATATATCTTGACTTCATGTAAGAGATTACTGTCAGGGTAGCAAAATAGGAAAGTAATATGCAATTACCTGATACTAATAATCCGCATGAGAATTTCCAAACATTTTTTTGTTTATAGATATTAAGTTACAAAGGTTTAGACTCGTTATTATTAAAATATTTTGATAAATACATTTTAAGTTGTAATTTAATTGTTGCCACTCCTTTGTGTTATATTACCAGTGTTGATAAATATATAGAATTTCCTTTAAACACAAATATTATTGTATTGCAATACAGCTACATTTTTCGGTACACTTATACGACCATCATTATACTCTGAAATAAAAACTTTTAGATAGCCAAATATGCGTAGCGGGTGTACACTTCTTTCTTTGTGACATCTCACACATTACAATAAACCTCAACGCAAGAAGAATCTTGAAAACAGTTTTGTATTAAAAATATCCAACTGCTAAATGTAAAAACCGCACATATTTTCTAAAATAGATATTTTTAAAATAATTATTTATAGCATAGATGATTTTATACATATAAAACAGCTACCAAATGACACAAACAATACGGCAACTAAACGTTTGAAGTATATAATATCTAACAAAGAAAGTAGTGTATACCTTGCAAATATATTTGACTTTTTTTTAAACTTCATTTTGTTATTTGAGAGTCTGATGATAGTCCTATAAGTGTATAGAAATATGAATCTCTATTAAAATAAATGAGATGTTGTGTTAGAGACAGCCTATATAGGCCTATTTATCAATACTGTAAGGCGTAATCTTATTTTAATCGGTCTAAATATGGTCAAATCTTGTAATTCTATTAACACTAGAATTTTACGTAAGCAGGTAATTTGTAAATCAGATAAGCAGCTGACATCTCTTAAACAAGAACTTTTACTATTAAGTTTATTTGTGAAATTCAGTACCAACCAATAAATGCAATTAAATTATCACAAATTCAAAATTTATTAAAAGACACACTATACACCTACATGTTTCGGATCTACAAACACTGACGTGCCTCCTTAACGATGGAACAACGAGGTACGAAACATGTAGCAGTGTAGTGTATTTTTTTGAATATGTTATTGTGAATTTGTGACAATTTAAGTACATTTGTTGGTTGATATTAAAAAAAACTGAATTATAACTGCATGGAATGGAAAATATAAAATTTATTTTTGATCTTTTTGTTGTGATGTTGTAAGTTGGTCTGAGACAATGTCATAGTGTCTGAAAGTGGCAGCAGACTTGAAACAGGCACTTTGTGTTTTGGTGATAGCAAATCAACAGCCAAAGCTGAAAATCCCGGAGCCTGCAAACAACTATAAAAATTTCCTCTACTTTCCACAGCCATTAGTTCCCTCCGCTTTGCTTATCGCTTCCAGGAAGCTACAAATAACGACCATCCGAAGACAGATATCTTTACGTAATGCTGCCGGTAAAGATACTGACTACAGACATCTTAAGGTGCTTTTTTTATTAGTGCAAGGGAATTACACTATTTCTTTCGTGGCGCAAGAGCCCAAGTGGGGCCTAGGCCGCCTCGGTTTTGCGGGCTTTCGCAAAATTGCGAAAAGCTACCATTAGCTTCTTCACGCCTGTCTGTCTGTCCGTATGAAACAACTCAGCGCCCACTGGACGGATTTTCATGAAATTTGATATCTGAGTATTTTTTGAAAATCTGTTGAGAAAATTTAAGTTTCATTAAATTCTGACAAGAATAAAGAGTACCCTACACGAAGATTTATCTACATTTATGTTAGTAAGTCGCCGATTTCGTTTTAGAGTAAGGAATGTTTCCGCAAGGAAATGTAAAGAAAATCAAACCATATTTTATTTTCAATAAAATTTTTTCCGAATTCTTACCGTTTATGAGATAATGTCGAAAAATGTAGTACAGCCAGACAGGCCACAGATGACAATATAATACGGCGCATGCGCTTTGCATGCTGTATAACTAAGGCTACAGACACACACTCACAATATGTAACACTTATTGCTTTTCCACGGCAACAATGGTTGCATGGATGCGCCCTAAACTTACGTGATTTTACATGACCTCTCTTGTTGATTACTTAATTACTTATATGCATTGAAAACAATATAAAATAGCCACTCTAACACAACTGTGTTTCTATTTAAAAGCCACACTTTTCGGTTTAGATATGAACTATCATAAGGCCAAAATATAAACGACCATTAAATGGCAGGTAAAAGCTGAAATATAAAAAACTTTATTATGTTTCATGCGAGATCCCACAGCTTTACAATATTTTTGTTTTACAATAAAAATGTAAAATTATGTGTGGTCGACGGTGGCTGAACAGTAATAGTGGGACTGTAATATTAATATTCCTTTTTGTTATCAGCTCCTAAAAACAAACCTGTGAAGGGGGTAACAAATTTTTATAGATATTAAAATATTGATTTTTTTTATTTCTCATATATGTAACGCCGAATTTGGGAAGTGTATAACAGAATTATTTGCAATGATAACAGATATCTTGCTTGTCGAGTATGTAAATGAATTACATGACGAGCAAATTTTGATTTTTAAAATTATGAAATAAACTTTTTTTAATTTACATATTTTTTGTTTTAATTGTCATTCTGTTTTGTTAGTTTTTTCGCGTTTTACCAGTATTAATTAAATTTAAAAGTATATTTTATAAACTGTTGAATTAGTAATCTGACGTATTTTTTTTATCTCGTCATATACATTTGTTTTCATTACACCTGAAAACCTAAGACTGAATTCATGATCAGGCTTACACATCGGGTTTCAGCTATTGATTCCCTTTGTCATGGTTGTTCATAATTAAAGTATCGAACGAGATTATTACGTTTCGTGGTACATTAAGTCGTTACCTTGATTATCTGATCGCGTGATAACATAAATATGGAACTTTTCTATTGTGTTCATTAACCCATCAATTTTTTACTACCTGAAGGACCTCCGTGATATTCTCAATAGGACGAATAAATGTCCGTAGTCTAACAAACGTTGGGAAAATTTTGATTTGCCATTTGCTTCTTTGAAATCTCGAAAATATTTTACATCTTATTGAAAAGGATCTACCTGTCAATCATACATATTTCGTGTTAAAATCGGAAAGATTCATTAATAGTTGCCACATTTGTTGCATTTATTGGTGTTCCTTCCCTAATTCAGATTTAGTGAACGTTAAATTGTATTTTCTGCCTTAAAGAATATTTTCAGATTGGTTTTCTTGAATAACATCGCAATATATTTCTTCTGCCTACCAACATTTTTAATCTGCTTATATTTTAGTTTATTATTGGTATGTCCTTGGATTTTATTATATAGGGTTTTAGTATCATACTTATTATTATGTGTGATTGTCTTATTTGTAGATTCGGCCTCAATATCAAATAGCGGTGAGGTGTAAAATTTACGCTCTGGCCCCTTTACCATAGGCCAAACCGTCTGCAATACTAATTGAGTAGAGACTGGTTGCGCCCCCAAGGTCTATTTGGGCGTTTCGGTAAAGAGAGAATTGCCTTCGTAGCGGGAATCGAAAGTCAATTCTCCGGACATCTGTTTCGTAATCTCATAGTGCACATTACTGTCTAATGTAATGTCCTTGACGAAAAATATTACAGGTAAGCAGGCAAATTTTGCTGACAATAAATGTTATATTATAAAAATACTAGAAACACGCTTTCTTTAAGATTAATATCGTAATATATTCCGTTTACTTATTATTGTTGGCCAAAGTTTCATAATCTTTCGCCGTTGTGCTGCATAGTGATTGATATCCCAAACGCAGTGAATTGAAGTTCTACAAACTTTAAGATTTAGCAGCAATTTTAATTGAAAACAAAACGCTTGAATGGACGGCGACATGAAGTATTTATGCACTTTAGACAAACCTGCATGGAAGTATAACGTCTGACGTCTTCGGCCGAAATTGGTAATGATTTTCAAGAATTACTCATAATTTTTAGGCTTTTCCTTCTCCAAAGTCGCACCAGAATTTTCAAAATTCTTTGCTCCTATTTTGGAGAACTGGTTTGTAGTATGACACGTTTTCAGACTTAATATATAGTTTCAGTAAATCTACACTTCATGCTCCACTTTTCGGAAAGAAAACTTAAGCGGGTAACAGCTGGAGTTATGACGAATATCTTGCATAAAATGTGCTGACATTTACTTTGCCTATGCACCGACAATTGTAGTGCAAACATTTGGGAAGCAAACTGTGTCACCTTCTTTATTTTTACAAATGTAAAGTCGCTCAGCGCCTCCCTCTAAAATAAACGGCGACATAGAGAAAGAGCAATGTAAAACACCAGAAAAGCACTTTCATATTGGTTTAAGTCCTCAAAGAGTTAAATTCGACGAATTGTAGAACTCACCGCTTAACTTCACCTAACGCATATATTAAGAATGCATGGAGCTATACTTCCGATCCACCATACGTCTTTTTGGTGTAGTGTTTAACTAATAACAGGTAACACTCTAAATTTTTTTTGGGACTTAGCAAAGTATAACAACATAACCCTATCAGAGCAAAATTTTTTTTAGTTTTCAGTAAATGTTTTCAGCTATTGTAGTACTACCGATCCCATCACACGCGCCCCCCCACTTCGCGCAGAGTAGTGACGGTGGTCAATGTTTTCAGCTATTTAGTACTACCGGTCCCATCACACGCGCCCCCCACTTCGCGCAGAGTAGTGACGGTGGTCAATGTTTTCAGCTATTTAGTACTACCGGTCCCATCACACGTGCCCCCACTTCGCGCACCAAAGCAGAGCCGGTGCCGATCTTTTCATAAGCAGCTTCAGACACAGAGGAAAGTTAATCTAAATTCACTCAAACAACCCGCGGCCACCCGACCGACAGGCAGGACATGGCTGTGGACATTACTTGTAGTAAAACAAGCAGCTGTCTGTAAGAAGCTCCAGCACACTGAATCTAACTTCATTCTCTTATATATGTAAAGCGCGGCTGATACTATGTGCGACGTTACTCTGAACTAACATATCAGCATCGGACTAAATCCAGGATAAGACTGATTGAACTTACACAATTATACGCTACCGTAAATCTCGCTGGATTTCAACGGGAATTTGTCGTAGTTATGGACTTTATTATTAGACGTGGGATATAAAATATACTGAAGAATTTTTCTGTGAACGTGTAACACGTCTGAATGTCAAAAATAGTGTTCTTAAAAAATACCAAACTTCACTAACTGAAACATATTGAAAAGACATTTAAAACAAATGAATTAGTAGAAACATCTCATACGTTATGCTCTGCTGCTATCTACAGGTATATTAGAAACTTCTTTCTCTAAAATCTACCTTTAAATAGCGACTCAAAAATACATTTCGCTTCCGTTTATTGTTGTCACTTTCTGCTAATATTTGTAGCTAGTACTAAGTGTAATTAGTGTAAAAATAGGCTTATATACGTACAAAGTACTAAGCATTTCACCAATATAACTTAGCACTAAGCAGCGTGTACTGCAGGCCGGATTGGCTGAGTTAAGCCTCCAGTGAAAATATTCGGATTTTTCTTTTCAAAAGTCTCATATCAAATTATCAACGGCGGTAAAGCTGACCGGATCGTGAAGAGTTCTGCTCAGCTGCCATTCAGTTTCAGTATGTTTACGTAGAGGACATGCTTTTTTGTATGGCTCGACAGCCCTATATGGGCCTGGGCCTGCTCGTTTCGTCGAGGTTTCATGATCACACATATTTGAGACACACGAAAGTCGGTAGGACTCCTCTGGACGAGGGACCAGCTCGTCGCAGAGACCTCTACCTGACATCACACAACACTCACAAGAGACAGACATCCATGCCCTCGGTGGGATTTTTTTTTTTCCTGTTATTTCCCTTTGATCCATTTTGTACTTTTAAACCCTCCCGTCCTTCTTCATGTCACTTATGATCCATACTAGTCCTTATACAACAAACACAACACAAACATCCATGCCCCCGACGGGAATGTTTTCTTTTGCCTGTCCGGGTTCTTCCCCTTTGATCCATTTTTGTACTGTTTAATCCTTTCGTCCTTCATGTCACTTTACGTTCCATGCTATCGTTCTTACATCAAACACAACACAAAAATCCATGCCCCCGGTGGGATTTTTTTTTTTGTATTAATTCCAGGGTTTTCCCCTTTGATCCATTTGTACTGTTGAAGTCCTTTTTGTCCTGAATGTCACCTTATGTTTCATGCTATCGTCTATACATCTAACACAACACAAACATCCATGCCCCCGGTGGGATTTTTTTTTTTTTTTTTTTTTTTTTTTTTTTTTTTTTTTTTTTTTTTTTTTTTTTTTGCCTGTCCGGGGTTTTTCCCCTTTGATCCATTTTTGTACTGTTTAAATCCTTTCGTCCTTCATGTCACTTTACGTTCCATGCTACCGTCCTTACAACAAACACAACACAAACATCCATGCCCCCGGTGGGATTCGAACCCACGATCCAAGTAAGCGAACGGCCGCAGACCCACGCCTTAGACCGCACGGCCACTGGGATCGGCAGAGGACATGCTTGGTACAGGAAAATATTAGGGTTTAACTGAAGTAATGAAAGTAAAGCTATAAAGACTAAATACACCGCTTGCTGTCACGTCCAATGTTCGTGCATTTTGCTCGCACAGCCTATGTTTGAACTTCCAAATATCCTTCAAATAAACAGCGGTATATCCCTGAACAAAATTAAGTCATAGAAAGTAACGTCCCTGTAGACAGGATGAAGGTGTATGGAGGTGTGTAAGTATAGCTCTACTCAATTTTCACCTCGTCCCTAGAAGGATGTAAACAGTTAGACCCCGTTCCTTGTCGATTTACCCGCGGTAAGAGAGGTCGCAATACCCACTGAGTAAGAGAGTGTATGGTCCACATAGCCTTTCTAAAGACGTAAAGAAGAAATAAAATTCTCTTGCTTCTGCCAGGGTTGGATTTTACAGGTGGCTAACCTACTTTAACAAAGGACCACAGCCGTGTCTGTGAGCTTGTTCGCGGGATGCACGTATAAAAATCTCAATATGTGGTATATTTAAAGGCCTGAATTATATGTGACGTATATGTATAATTTACAAATGTGACCATGAGCAGTATAATAAAAGCTGGCGGGCTGCATGGGAATCGTGGGTCGCGGGTTGCCTACCCGTGATTTAGGATACTTTATTTTCTTGTGAGGTAGCAACTACAATTGAAATGTTAGTTCTCTAACTCCAAGGCATGGGTTTGAGGTCGCTTACTTGTTGGGATTACGGGTTCGAAACCCGCCAGGGTTATGGTTGTCTTTGCGAGTGTATCTGAGACGGGCTGATCCCTCGTCCAGAGGAGTCCTACCGAGTGTGGTGTGTCTGAGTGTGATCAGGTGCAACAATAACCTTCTACACCTACAATGAGCATGTAGAAGGAATCAGACTAAGAAAGAAACAATTTAT
This sequence comes from Reticulitermes speratus, assembly GCA_021186555.1. Lineage (NCBI taxonomy): Eukaryota > Metazoa > Arthropoda > Insecta > Blattodea > Rhinotermitidae > Reticulitermes > Reticulitermes speratus. The sequence goes on along the minus strand of JAJKFL010000006.1, from coordinate 43,162,166 downwards.
CTAGCTCCATGTTTGAAAAAGTTAAAGGGTTAAACGGGACAGATACAAAGCGGATGGACTCATATTGAAGATTTATCCTGTTAGAATATCGGCCTAGACAAGGAACATGCCGAATGCGATCTGTCATAACATTCCTCAACCTCTCAGTTCCAGTGCATTCTTCGTAACATCAAATACTGCAGACCTCACGTTGGCATGGCCATATATACCGCAAATCGTGGTAGTACCATCATGTATATTATGCTCTTTCTTAGTACCTGTCATTCTGTTGTCTGTCTTACGACAGGTCCGTAGCCTCTTCCAAAGCGAGTTCTCAATTGAGTGCGATCTAGTGCTTCCTCTTTCAATTTCCAGTATCCTCTCTTTTCCTTAAGGACATCCAGTAGCTGCTTACGTCTTCTCCCTCTTCTTCCCGTCATTTCTATCCTTCCTTCCAACTTTCCTTCAATCACGTGTTTTAGAAGGCAGTTCCTACGCAAGATGTGACCAATCCAGTTAGCCTTTCTTCTGTTTATTGTATGTACGATATTCCTCTCCTCCTTCACTCTGTGTAATACTTCTTCATTTCTCACACGATCGGTCCAACTGATCTTCTCCATTCTTCTCCAGCACCACATTTCAAAACTTTCCAGATACTTTGATCTACTTTCCGAAGTGTCCACATTATACCACCCAGTACAGAAAGATAGTCATCCATCTCGCATTTCTCCATAATCCTTAACCACTCGCCCAATCTTCTGATTCAACATATTATCTAAGATGCTGGCCGGATGACTTAGACACCTAGTTTGGATTTCTGACACGGACATACAGATAACCTTTCCGCATACAGTGTATGAAAATATAAAAGCCACGTAGAGCGATACACCTCTGAACAAAAACTGGATTATTCTTAATTTTTTCAATGACTCGACAGCCCCTTGGGGGTCTACTCCTCCTCAATTTTCGAGGCTTCGCGATCACACTTTAGACACACCACACTCGGTATGACTCCTCTGGACGAGTGACCAGCCCGTCTCACAGACCTCTACCTGACAACACACAACACTCACAACAGACAGACATCCATGCCCCCGGTGGATTCGAACCCATAATCCTAGTAAGCGAGCGGCCGCAGACCCACGCCTTAGACCGCGCGTTCTCTGGGATCGACCTGGGTTATTCTTAATTTATGTTAAAGTCTACTGAGGATACGCGCAGTGAACAAGGCTATGATAAACCTTACACTGTAAAAATGGTCCTATATAATTTACACAGGAACACTGGGAAATCTCTAATAACCATCATAGACCTTGCAATCTAGGTCCAAGATTTTATTAAACACAGTGCGTTTCGTGAAAGAGATTACACAAAGTAGCTGAGTTCACATGTATATACCGCGGCAAATAAAGCTCTATATGTGTGCGGTGGTGAGACCCCCTGTAACACACCATACGAGCTGGCAAAGTTTGGTAGCCAGATCCTACGCTTAAAATATTAACACAATATGACTAGACTAGCTGAAATGAGAGAAGCCGTGAAACGACCAGAGAGAATGTTTCCCAGATCTACTGTCGTTTGTGATTTCGTTTGTCTCAGACTATAAGAGACGAATGAATGAAGAGGAGTGAATTATGAACTGAAAAACATTTGGAAGATTCTGATCGTGGTATAACTGATGGTAGTATTTGAATTTTGATGGAAGACTAAGTAAAACCACAAGAAAGCACAGCTAGAACACAAGCCTTGAAGCTATCACAATGAGAATCCAAAAAGCCCTTTTCAAAATAATTTAATCTATCACGATGAGAGTCCTTAAAGCCCCCTCCAAAGTAAATTCAGTTAGGACTTTTAAAGCTTAGGCCAACTGGTTGGTTTGTAATACACTGTATTGTTTTGAAGATAGTGTTATTGAGCAGCCAAATGATCGTGTGTTGTAGTAGTCTGTAGTGTTTTGGAGATAGTGCTATTGAGCAGCCAAATAATTGTGTTGTAATATTTTGTAGTGTTTTGGAGATAGTGTTATTGAGCAGCAAAATGATTGTTGTTGTATTAGTCTGTAATGTGTTGGAGATAGTGCTATTGAGCAGCCACAATTAATTGTGTGTTGTAATAGCCCTGTAGTGTTTTGGAGATAGTGCTATTGAGCAGCCACATTATTCTCGGTTGTAATAGTCTGTAGTGTTTTGGGAATAGTGATATTGAGCAGTCAACTCATGTAGTGTGGTCATCTTTAGTACTTCTGGGAAAATACTATTGAGCAAACGTCTCGATATATATTGTGATTTAGTGTCGTACGTAGGAATTATGTGTGGGTTGTAATCGCCTGTTGTGTTTCTGAGATATGACAACAGAGCATGTACAAGCATGGAGCACTAATGGAATACCAACTAGCAGGGGAGAACAGAACTTGCTTAGTCCAAATTTGTCTAATACAATTTCCAAATAGATGACCCGGGTATATAATTCGGAACTCTGATGTCAAAAACCGATAGCTATCCGCCTGAGGGCCATCACAATCACCCTACGAGAACTGAAAATAATGTCTACGTATCGCTTCGAAAGTGGCTAGAAATCGTGACAAGAGCTCTGGGCCGGAACTCACAAAGCAATAGCACAAAATTAGATTGATCCGTCTTTGTGCCTTGTTGTACGGCTCTGTCATTTCCCCAAACTACAGAAAGTCGATACGAGGATAAATGGTAAGGATCGAAAGGAAATAGTTTAGATGCAAGCCGTTGTGATTTAATGGAGATATTTTTCTGGTATTTGCTTGGAGACACTGAAGAAAACTGGGATAATTAGTATTAAAAATGGAAACCTGCAAAATAAAAATGTACAGGACTGCCAAACTGCCACATTTTTAGTGAGAATTACATGTTCTTAGCAAAGTAAGAGATCATGTTTAATGAAAATTGAATTCTATATTGTGTCCTGGAGCACTCGTTGCCTTCAAGAGACTTTACGGAAATAAACATAAAAAAGTTTCAGTTCGAATTAAATACCATGTGTCAGTTGGCGAAGTATGAAGGTAGTAGAAGCTTGTGACTTCTTAGAGCTTAGAACAAGTCTTTGAACTCTATAAAGAGCCAGCACAAAACCCCTTGAAATTCTAGATGGGAATTATGAAAAAAAAGGACTTCATAAAAATATCTCAAAGAAATGCAAAACATCTTCACTAGGATTTAGAACTTGAAAAAATAAGTACACTGAGTGGTGTTGCTATCTAGTTAAAGACTAGGAAGATTTTTCAGCAAACACAAATTCTGATATAATGAAATAATGAAACAAAAACATTTCTGATATTTCAGTATTAACTCCTAATTGTAATTACTTACATAGCTTCTTATTAGCGTTTCAGTATAATATATCAGTCCCATTTTCAAGGGATAAGCAGTCCAAGAAGAATGCTTCTTGGACTGCTTATCCCTTGAATATGGGACTGATAGGTCTTCCCGAAATATTAGTAAGAAAATATCAATCTACGCTACGTAACCTCCCAGAAGAGCGAAGATCTCAATTACACAGCGGCATACTTACTTACGTACCTGACGTATTGAAGGAGACAAAATCAAGAGATAACGTCTTATATATAACACACTTTGACAGATAATGCTACTGTTATTAATATACGGACAAGAAAAAAAGATAAAACACCCAAAATCGCAAAACGCCTTCACAGGACATCAAGATATCCTCAAAAGTAAGAAAATAACATCATTCCACCGCTGAGTTATGAAATCTTCAACTCGACGTGTTTGATTAATACGAAGACCCCACGCAGAGAAGCCTCCCCAGAGGAGCCACGCCCTGTTACAAATTATTGAACCACAGTAGAAGCAAAAACTCACATATATCGCCGTGGTTCACAAATCTTCCCACCTGTTCAGCATTTCTACGAACATCATTATACTCTCCTTGTATGTACAGACTGGACTGGAAGGAATTTATCACACTTAGAAACACTGTTGTGAGAAAAATAAATTTAATTTATGCCCACAATAAATGTGACATTTTTGACTAAATTAAAGCAGTAAAGATCCTCTGTTGTTATTTGTAAATTCTGTGAATATATCAACCAGCATCAAGACAACATGCGTGTTCAGGTGTACCAGGTGATTTACTGAGGTGTAATGAATTATTCCACAGTACTTAGACATGTTGTTTATGAATACACAGAGAATAATCATCCTTATACAGCACATTCAGATATACAGCTCGATAGATCATGTCCTGTAAAGCGTCTAGGTTCTATATAAGTTTTAAAACTTTCGCTGCGACATGATTCAATATAGTCTTCTCGGGCGCACAGCCGCGTCAATTCGTTTGAATACAACGTTTCGGGGAATAGCTCCGTCCCCATCCTCAGGCAAAACTGATTTCATACAACGTTTCGGGGACTAGCTCCGTCCCCATCCTCAGGCAAAACTGATTTTACAACGTTTCGGGGACTAGATCCGTCCCCATCCTCAGGCAAAACTGATTTTACAACGTTTCGGGAACTAGCTCCGTCCCCATCCTCAGGCAAAACTGAATCAGTTTTGCCTGAGGATGGGGACGGAGCTAGTCCCCGAAACGTTGTATTCAAACGAATTGACGCGGCTGTGCGCCGGAGAAGACTATATTGCGTCTAGGTTCTATTTGTTTAAAAGCGCTTGTTGCACGAGTCCTAACACCCGCGGTGTTACTAGAACAAAGTAAATAATTCTAGTCTCTATTAAATTAAGAACAAATTAAAAATGCTTTTAAACTAATTCTTTATTGCAAAATAATGTTTCAATCATATCCTAAGGCAGAAGTCACTGGCCTTATACATTTTATGCAATCCCTATACAGGCCTGGAGAGGTCCTTAGGATTCCAGGAGGTTGAGGCCCCTAGGAATTCTAGACAATTGGGTACATGAATATGGCAAAGTCGCATTTACCTCCCATGCATTATCCCTGGTACTCATTTCCGTTAGAGCTTGATTCGACCCCAGAGCCATAGCGCGGCAGAAAGGATTATGTCAATGAAAAATTTATATGATTCCATCGGGAATCGAACCCGCAATATTCCGGTTTGTAGCGTAGTGCCTCAATCAACTGTGCTACCGCATACACCAGTCCTATAAATTACATGAGCTTGTGAGTTACTTTCAGATTCTCACAATTTGACACTTGGTCACTGTATAGACTCGCAACTTCAATTCCATTACCCAGATACCTCTTGATAGGACCAAGGGTCACGATCCTGGCCCCCTTCCTTCCACTCCATCCTCACGAAATAATATTATATAAACCATCTCTTGTAACAGGACTCGAATGTGTATCACACCTAAGTGGTTATGGTCGTGGATGACTCCGAAACGTTTCTCCCACTCAGAACACACGTCCCCAAACATCATTTTAATAATATCCTCTCATCATACAATCGGTCTTGCAAGCGATCCTTTGCCATAAGATTTCCTCATCAGATATTTTACTGTCCTGTATAGCCTCACAGCAGAGAACGAAGCATTTGAGGAAAGTTAGCAGTCAATTTTCTTCCAACATAAATGCCAAAGGGTAAAGGTCCGTTCTACGCCATGAAGGCATATATGAGAAAGAGAATTAGAGCTCCAATTATTTTTTTACTTTGTTAGTCGGTATAGCTACTCGTTACGGGCCGGACGGTTCGGGGATCGAATCTCGGTGAGGGCGAGATTTTACGAATCCGTCCATATCGGCCCTGGGGCCCATCCAGCTTCCTACACAATGGAAACCGGGTATCGTTCCCGGGGGTAAAGCGGCCGGGGCGTGAAAATGACCACCCATTCTCATCTAGTGTCAGGGTTAAAGAAAGAGTAGAACTATACCTCTACTCCTCCTCTGGGCCTTCATGGCTCGTTCTAGGGAGACCTTTACCTTTACCTTTACTAGATTGAAGTTGACTTCACGTCTCCGCCCATTTATCCCAGGAAGGAAGTCCGGTGCCCATTGAATAGCAGGTTGTGTGAGCCCCGGCTGCGGTCTGGAAACTTTGGAGAAGAATAAGTCTCTTGTCCGTGACGGGATCTGAACACCGGACCATCCAACACGTACTTTTTCGCTATACCAACTACGCTATTTCGGCTTCACTTTCTTCTCACACAGCTTGTAGTGATTTATCAGATTTATCGTTACAACCTGAAGACAAGCACGTGTCAGCGTATTATTTTGCCAATATTCCGCGACAAGTGCCGCTAAGAATTTTTCGGTGGTTAAATATATCATGACAATTGTGTGCCAATATTGGCTGCACTGCTGTTTGATAGGCCCAACACAAATGACGTCAAGTGTTTTCGTGGTCAGAACAATGGCTTCAATGACAACAGATACATTCAGCTAGAGACATTAAGCTGTGTAGTGTTTTGTTTGGACAAAACTGAACAGCTTGTGGTAAACCAATAACAATAATTGTATCGGAGAGTGTTTAATGAATACCGGAGAATTATCAGATAACAGGAAGGCCTTTCAAAACACCACAGATACTTGCTTGTATGTTCAAATTGGACAGACTGATAAAAAATACACAATTTGAATGAGCTATTTATTTCCTAACATTATTTGAAGAAACGTTTTAAGCCTTTATAAACTAAAATTATTTTCATGTAGTTAGCAATACACAGATAAGATTTATTATAACTTATTTTACTGGTATATATCAATATAAAAATACAAAAGTTATTCCAAAATGTTTTGTCTGTTACACATGGCCCTCATCAGGAATTACACACAAACCTGATATTGAGGTAAGAATATATAACATCGTCCTGGGTAAAGGCAAAATTTCATTCCAAGTAAATTACAATACTTTTCTATGAAGAAGGCAAACATATGTATGGTATATACATAAAATACACAGAACTCAACAAATAAAAATACTTTTTCAAGTACTTTACTTTCCAAATTAGTAGACAACTATAAGTGTTATTAGTTTAATTCTGTTTATTTAATATTATGTATTTTATATATGATTTCCTAATGTATACGAAGATATTTTAATTTACTCTGGAATAAAAATTTTACCTTTCCTTTGAATAATGTTATATATTCTTAACGAAATATAACCTTTATCTATATCCCCTGATGATGGCTGTGTGTATCAGCTGAAACATGTTGAAATAAATTTTATATTTATATTTATGTATAACAGTGCAATAATTTGAAATAAATCTTATCTGTATATTTCAAACTTCCTTTCTCAGTCGTAAAGTTTTAATTTACTGCGAGGGTTAAGTTACAGTCAAACCAAAAAATGCACTATAATCACTAACAAAATATAGCTTGCAACCCTTTCATATGTTTCGGCAACCAAGTTGTCGTCTTCAGGAGGCAGATCAAAGAATCACAATTCTGCAAGGCATCCAAATTCGTGTTCATTCATTATCACAATAAAGCCACATACGCCACTCATTCATTCTGCAGTCCGTCTTACGACAGGTCCGTAGCCTCTTCCAAAGCGAGTTCTCCACAGTTTGCGATCTAGTGCTTCCGCTTTCAATTTCCAGTATTCCCTCTTTCCTTTAAGGTTATCCAGTAGCTGCTTACGCCTTCTTCCTTGTCCTTCCGTCATTTCTATCCTTCCTTCTAAATTTAATGATTTAATTTCATGACTGTAGGAGACTGTGGAGAATTTTGTGATAAAAAGATGAGGTGGCATGACAGCTTGTTTATTGACTCGAAGGTTATTTAGGAATTTCTTCTATGCTTGAGACTTTAAGATAAACGAAGGTAACAGCCGCTCGTGGCATGAATTCCGCGATACGACCATTGTGGCTCAGTACCAGGCGACCCTGTTTATAAAACCGTTACATTACGAATACCAGCCACACACAATCTGTTGGATAAAAACGGATTAAGCTTGTTTTCCTTTCCACTTTTATAGAACTCAGTTTTTTGGTACCATAAACTCTAAGCGTTTCTGTTATGCCTTCGTCAGTAAACAAGTCTGAAACGAATTCACACCTACAAGATTAGGACTTCAAAAAAGAAACGTGATATTTTACAAGACAGCTGCTTGATATTCGTAAGCGTGGGGCAGCTGATGACGTAATATATATCTAGGTGGAAGAACATGGAGCAGCTGCTGACGTAATATATATCTAGGTGGAAGAACATGGGGCAGCTACTGACGTAATATATATCTAGGTGGAAGAACATGGGGCAGCTGCTGACGTAATATATATCTAGGTGGAAGAACATGGGGCAGCTGCTGACGTAATATATATCTAGGTGGAAGAACATGGGGCAGCTGCTGACGTAATATATATCTAGGTGGAAGAACATGGGGCAGCTGCTGACGTAATATATATCTAGGTGGAAGAACAGCAACGTACTGCTTTAACAGCGAATTAGACTTTGAAAGTGTAAAATGCATTTGTTTTAATGTTGTAATGAACAATTTAAAAACTGTGCTCTTTGTTTCTAAAAAGGTTTTAATTGTTTCCTTAAATGTGGTTCCCCTAAAGGTGATGCACTAAGGCTTCGAAACATGTCGGGGTTTATATAAAGGTGATTGAGTGTTGTGATTTATCATTTGTTTACATTTGTCTTAGTTTTTGGCTTTGTGGCTGCATTGTTACTTACTTTTAAGCACGACAATCCGTACAATTGATATACGTAACATTATAAATAATCTTGTTTTCTTTCACTTTTAACCCCTTAAAACCCAATTGTTTCTTTATTTACTACCAGGTGTTCATATATTCATTCCGTAGTCTGTCTTACGACAGGTCTATAGCCTCTTCAAAAGCGAGTTCTCCACAGAGTGCGATCTAGTGCTTCCTCTTTCAGTGTCCAATTTCTCTCGTTTTCTTAACTTCAACCAGCAGCTGCTTACTCCTTACTTCTTCCTCGTCTTCCCGTCACTTCTATCCTGCCCTCTATCGTTCCTTCAATCACATGTTTTAGACGGCAGTTTCTACGCAAGATGTGCCCAATCCAGTTACCCTTCCTTTTCAATGTATGCAGGATATTCTATTCCTCCTTGATTCTTTGTAATACATTTTCATCTTTCACACATTCGGTCCAAATGATCTTCTACAGCATCACATTTCAAAACATTCCACGTATTTCTGACCCAGAATTTCTACGTTCTGTCCACACAGTGTATTTGTGTGTTTTATATGTATCTCAGACCAAACAGCGATTATTTACCTATTCGGTTAATTCTTTCATAACCGAAATAAAAAGTGCTTTTTGCTGCGCGGTACGAAGTGAGTTTTTAAATATATTCCAGGTTAGTATTCGAGTTAAAGCGGTTAGTGCTATTTTGATGAAGTTGTGAGTTTGGGTTAATTCGATTTTTCTTAATTCGAAATTTGTAATCGCGACATTAAAGGAAATAGGTAGATTCTATTGCAATAGTAACAAGTGAGACGCCAAGTAGAGTAAAAAGCAACATATAACTGGTACCTCAATATTTGCGTGATAGCAGAACTGAAGATAGTGAAGGCTTAACTCTTTGTCTTAATAATTGACATTGAACCCCTTTAGTGTTATTTAACAATAAAGGCTCCTTCTTAGGCTCGTTAGATGAAGACTTCAGTTGTTAATGTTACGTGACGTAGAATGAAGACATGATTAATGAATAATTAAATGGAAGGGTGTGATGAGAAGCGATCGTAATCTCATTTGACGCAAAGCCTAGGTATTTCCAGGAGGGTCTGTGATAACACGTAAAATGGCAGCCAAGTTATCAGACGTTCCGGTCAAAATTAAAACAGGTCACTGCTGGAATTCTACTCAGACGCTTTACTGCTGGATTTAATTGGTTTTTTATTATGCAAAAAATTATGTAATTAAATCATGCGATACTCCTGCTTCTTAATTGCAATTAATGTACATAGTATTTATGGAGATATCGTCTGCAGAAAAAAAAACCTTTATCTACTACAATTGTAGAACTTTATGGAATAAATTTTGCTACTTGTAAGGTCGTTAATACAATTTATGGTAGAGTTTAAAGAGTATCTTGAAAGTGTAGCATGTCCTTAGCATAAAGCACACACTGAATATTGTCACGTTTCTCACAAATTTTAATTACACAGATAAATTTTATTCATTCCACACAGTGTGAAATATAAATACAAATTACAAATTTTATTTCAATCATATATGTAATGATCGTTAAAGTTTCAATGCAAATTTTGACAGATATTACCCCTATCTACGATTTCTGCAGTCATACTTTCCACTAACCCCTTATTACACATTTACATTACAGCATTTGAGACACACTTAATTCACAATTTCCTTCAGCGTGGAAAATACGTAAGGTTTGAGAAAAGATCAAGACCCTAATACCGACTGATTTGTCTTACACTCAGTTCCATTGATTTATGTCATTCATTATCTCCTTTGTAAGTACTAAGGACTACTAAGTAACTACAAAATGACGAGAGATGTAAAGTCCGTATTTTCCCAAAGAGCGCTATTTCTACATAACGATTATTTAAGGAATAAAGTTAAAGGTTTTCCATTTATTATGCTCATTTTAATATCTAAGAGACGGTTACATATTTTTGCACCTCTATGTTTGTAAATTGATTAAAGAATATATTTATATAGAATTGGAAATGGGTTTAAATGGGTGGGAATAATTATAAAAACTCTTCCGAAAAATTTTTATTACAACTTTCCAGTCCTCTTTAATTTAGTTGCGTAGTATTTACTGTATATGTACATGGGAGTGTTTAGAGTTAGCCTGTAACTTGATTTTATGCTGGCATCAAAATTTTCAACACTTTACCAAGTAGTCTGACAATTCTTAAGAATTAAAAGGCAAAGTTTGAATTAGCCTTAGGGACATCCTTAAATACACACTGCTTTTACTCTGTAGATGAATTTTTTTTTTGTGTAAAAATGATCTATAATACTGTTTTGTAAAAGGTTTATATTATTGTGTATATTTATATATTTATGACATGTTCAACAATATATTTTCTTTGTAACACATTTGTGCATCCATGGAATATATGCATGTATGCATGTATGTATGTATGCATGTATGCATGTATGTATGTATGTACGTACTCGCATATATCCTTTTATACATTGCAATTTCCTAAGCACATTCTGTTAGAGTCTCCCTATGCTGGAGCGATAAAATATTAATAGATATAAACACAGCAGCTCTGTGTCGCCACGTCCAACAGAGTTTCGCTGCACGAAGAGAACTAACACTACTACAGAAGCTAATAAACCCGCCTTCAGGCTAGAGGCTTCGGATTCGTGTTTTAGGGAGCTGACAGCCATTGCTCACAAATGCGATTACACGTTGTTATGTCATGAGGCAGTCGTCTGTCGCCTCGTTTTGATTTATGGTCGCTACTTTCTGGCCACTCACTGTTGATTCGAGAGATGTAAGTCTGCAAGTTACACACAGCTAAACGAATCCAATGTTACTTGTGTGACACTTGTCAGTAGGCTATATTTGTGACATATCAGCTACAAAAAGTGCACAAAATTGTACTGGGCATAAAAAGAGACAGAAAAAAAAAGAAAATGGAAAACAAAGACTGATTGCTGAGAGAAAAGAATTTAGAAAAGAAATGGATATATATGTTAGAGTAGGGGTATGTATGAATATAAAATATATATTGATAGAGAGAAAAGAAAACAAACAGACACATACGTCAACTCATAAATATGTAGAGGGGTACAAAATATTTCAAAAATTTTGGAACCACCTCAAAATTCTAGGCATCAGAAAGGCGACATGATGAAATGTACGTCCTGAGAACCCACAAATATTAGGTTCCAACTTAAAAAATTTCGACTCAATGGAGAACAGAAGTCAGGGATTTGTACAGCTTTAAATACAGGCATAGAATAACATTCCGATAGAATATGGATATAAATACAGATATGTACTTAAATAAATAGATAGAGAAGTCGATAGGTAGATAGATTTGCATATAAATACAATATAAATACCCCGATCGATAAATAAGTGAGTAAATAAGTAGACAGACAGAGAGGCAGTCAGACAGAAAGATAGACAGACGTGTGTTTGTATTTATCAATAATATTACTCTGATAAACAAAGGTATAACTTAATTTTTTTAAATTTGGAATACGGAGGAGACGACAATTGTCTTTGTTCCGCGTAATTTCAGCACTTTTCCGGTTTATTCTCTTCATAAAAGTTTCTTTATAAGAAGAATGTTAATATAAATGCCTTGCTGCTTAAAATTAGTGCCACATTTTCATGCAATAATTTCCGTAAAGAAATGAGCAAATTTTATCTTTCAAAACACAAAACTTTCAGAAGTGAACGAAATAATTTGAGTTTCCCCCTTGCACTGTAAATTCACTGTTCCTGTTCTAAAAGTAAACAGTTTATTCAAATTAGCTTGGTATGAAAACAAACGTGTTTGGTTTAGGATGACTGCGAGTTTCAGGAAACGAAAAGGGATATTTTTAAGTCCTCAACTGGGATGGAAATCACGCTGATATATTGACTTTATAAATAAAAGGGTCACATTAATTTAAAAACTGAAAAGAATGGAAACATTTGCAGCGTAACAATTATGGAACATCCACAACATTTTTTTTCAATATTTCGAAAGAAGTAAAGACCCAATATAAATAAAATAACGCGTAGCGGCTTGTTCAGGTGCGTTCTAATTATATACAGCGTGTTTCATAAGTCCATCCGGGATTTAGAGGCTTGGCCGTGCAGTAGCAAATCTACATAAAAGATATAAAAGCATGCCAATGGATAGAGAAAATATAAAAGGTTTTTCGTGACAGATGAGATGGCGTAGTTACCCGTTTCTCCGCTAGTAGGCAGTGGTGTGCAAACATGGCGTTTTCAGGTGAACAGAAAGCTTTTTATTGTATTCCTCAACACTTATTCCCTGGCCTGCCAGGTCACCCGACCTTACTCCATGTGACTTTTTCCTGTGGGGTTACGTTAAAGATCGTGTTTACGTGCCTCCTTTATCAAGAGATTTACCGGAGCTTCTGCTAAGAATTATGGATGTAGTTGCTACCATCGACGTTCATATCTTGGAACGTGTGTGGCAGTGTCGACGTCTGTCGAGTCACTAAAGGGGCACATATTGAACATTTGTAAGGTAGGTTCATAACTTGGATATGTACTATTTTCACTGACATGCTCTAATCCCCCGTGTGTGATTTGGCTCCTGAGCTACAGACCTCCAAAATCCCGGAGGGATTTATGAAACACGCTGTACATTTATTTTTATAATTGTGTCATAATGTTAAGTATAAAAGTGCCCTTCATGAAAGACAAAATGTCGTAACCCACCGATACACAGATTTACAGCAGACAGAAAAAACTTGACCGATCCTCAACAAACCAACTATTAAGAATGTTAAGTTTCTGCGAAAATATAAGGAAAAGCAATTTCTTAGCGGACACAAAATTTTGACACAAGGTGTGTTTCTAAACCAACTTTCTAGTAATACGAGGATCTCAGTTTGACGAATTGTGTGGGTTCCTTTTATTGACGGTACCCGCAGCAGATGCTACGGACGCACCGCAGCTTGAAGGCTTATTGTGCAACCCTGTGATGAAAATGAAGTTTTTCTGCTTTTCCATTTTAATGGAGCACCGTTGAAATGAAATTGACAGTAGAAAAACAGAAGTATTCGGAGAAAAACCTGTCCCAGTGCCACTTTGTCCACCACAAATCTCACAAGAACCGACCCAGGATTGAACCCGGGCCTCCGCGGTGAGAGGCCGGCGACTAACCGCCTGAGTCATTCACGGCTAATGGTGTGGGTTACGACAGATTACTGTTTCAGGAGCGATTATTTCTTTCAATCATGTACCACAATAACAATTTGGACAGATAGTTTTGTAGGAGATATGGAAAAGCTCGAAATGGGGTCGAATATTATTGCTGGGTTTAAAGTAAATTTGATTTGCCTCGGTAAGAGCTAGTAAAACTCCCAACATGAAAATGTTTTCCGCGGTTTTCGAGTGTATACTTACAGAGCGGCGGTTTACCTCAGAGCTTTTAGCAGGCCTTTCGTAAGGATGAAGGCCGACGTATGCAGTACAACAAAAACTCACATGCGATAAGGTTTATTAAATTAGAACACGTTTTGTAACTTTTTAAACGTTACCTTGATTTAACCGCCATCAGATAAAATGAAAGTTTCATGTAATTCTATCCTTATCACTACGTACCAAAATTAATAATAAAAAAAAAGAAAGGTTCCGCCCTGCGTGCCAGCGTCCAACATGCACGCGTCGGCAGGCGTCTCCTTCGCCCCCGGTCACTTGAGCCGATAACCAAGGATATACGATCTAGATCTTGTTTCACGTCTTTTTATACTAACGCCCCTTCCTAATATGCACCACCTCCTAATTTAAGCTCTCTCATTTTCTGTTTAATGCCCTTTGCCTGGCTGCGCTCACTTCCCTTAAACATTTATTTTTTATGGAAATATCATTTTCGATTTAGGCTTTTTTGATTTACGCCCACTTTTTCAGGAACAAACTTAGAGCGTAAAACAAAGCTTTGGTGTACATATGACTGGAACGTTAAGCGGGTGGGCGTGTGAAATGGACGTTATATTTAGAAGCAGAGAACATGCTTATTTTTTCCGACACTTGGTGGTCGCTCGAATTGGAGGCGGCGATAAGAAGTTTTGGAAATGTGGGCGCCACGTTTGCAAGAACAGAAGCTCTGAATTACACATTTCTCAAATCAACAAAATGCACACTTCTTATTCATTATATAAAATAATTTATTTTTACAATAATATCGGTGCCACATGTTTCGGTTTGTATTATAGAACCATCATCAGGAACCTATATCTTGAATTACACAAATTACAAAACAGAAAGTAGTGGCACATATTAATGGTTAAAGATGTAAAATTTGTATTTTCTCAGATAGTTATTCGTAGGATCCACTTTATCTGATTTTAACTTAATTTTAACTTTAACTTTCAGTGGACCTACAAATAACATCTGAGAAAATCCACATTTTACAACTTTAACCTCTAATATGTGCCACTACTTTCTGTTTTGTAATTTTGTGTAACTCAAGATATAGGTTCCTGATGATGGTTCTGTAATAGAGAACCGAAATATGTCGGACTGATTTTATTGTAAAAAATAAATTATTTTATATAATGAACAAGAAGAGGGGCACGCGGTGGCGCAGTTGGTTGAGACACTGCGCTACAAACCAGAAGGTCGCGGGTCGATTCCCGATAGTTTCACTGGAATTTTTCATTGACATAATCGTTTCGGTCGCACTATGGCCCTGGGGTCGACTCAGCCTCTAACAGAAATGAGTACCAAAATCTTTCCTGGGGGTGGGGGTCGAAAAGGCTGACAACCTTACCACCTTCATGTGCGGTCTAAAAATTCTGGGAGCCTCAACCTCCTGGAACCCTAAGGGCCTGTCCAGGCTGTAAAGGGATTGCTTTACCTTACTAAAATGACAAGAAGCATGCATTTTGTTGGTTTGAGAAATGTGTGATGAAATGAAAATGCACGGTGTGAAAATAAAAAGGGTCTGAATTCTTTAGTTTTTGATACAGGCTTTTGGGCATAACTGCTTCACTTCTTTATACACCTAAATCACATTTTAACACGTTTTTCTCCAGGTGAAGGCGTCACTGTTCTACCTGGCCCAGTAGCTGCCACGAGGACCCCCAAACACGAATCTCTCTCACGAGCGCTAACGGTGGTCGCTTGCACGCAAGAAATAGCATTATATTTGGACGCTCCGACGCTGACTGTTGCCTGCATACTTAAACTCTACGTATCGCGGTGAGATCAGTTCTACACGAGTAAAGCAATAAATTCAGCAGGCAGAAGCAGTTGAATAGCCTACAAAGTTCGTAGTTCAGCCATCTCGGAATTCATTAAGAATTTCAATAACGATGTTGCAAGGGCACAAACAGAAAACTCACTGTTATCACCCTTTTTTCTTTTTATTTTGTCCATCGTCTAATTTTGGATCAAGCACGACGTTTCGGAAGCCGGTCTCTGCTTCCTTCTTCAGGCAGAGAAACACCTAATCTGATGGACTCCTTAGACAGAGCTATTCTCATTTACTGGACACTATCTCAGGCAGCGGTTCCCAAACATTGTTTGTGTGACCCTAAAGTAATAAATGGTAAGTGACCCACAACCCTACCATCTAAACGGCAATAGTCAGTGATATTTACAATAAATGAACTAATACTAATGCCTTTTGTTGAACACTATATAACATTGCCACTTATTAAAAAATTTAACTTTTAATGCAAAGGTAAATGTAAAGTACAGCAATCCCATTACAGGCCTAGACAGGCCCTTAGGTTCCAGGAGGTTGAGGCTCCCAGATTTGTAGACAATCGGCACATGAAAATGGTTAGGTTGTCAGCCCTACGCACCGGCCGCCTTTACCCCCTGGAAATATTCCTGGTACTCATTTCTGTTAGAGGCTAGTCGACCCCAGGGTCATAGTGCGACCGAAAACTCCAATGACACCATCGGGAATCGAACGCGCGACCTTCCGGCTTGTAGAGCAGTGCCCCACTCATACCGCGTGCCCCCAAACTTTTAATGTTACTTGTCACTCCAATATTTTTTGAGACAATATTAAATACACAAACATTCAAGAAAAACTCTTTATTTAAATAACTCGTACACGTGCTGGTTAGACAAATCATGGAATTCTCCATAAAACATCGCGACCCTACGTCAGATCTCCCGCTACCCTGATTTGGGTCGCGACCTGAGATTGGGAACCACTGATCTAAGGGATTCACCAGAGTACGTACTTTCCGTTATCTGAAGAAGAAGCAGAATCGGCTTCCGAAACATAATACTCCATTAAAAATTAGACAAAGTCCAAAGTGAGATATACACCATCGTCAGGGTTGAACATGAGACAGTGTATCCTCCAGGTAATGTCCTATTGCTCATTTAAACAGTATGTCATGAAGGTGTATGAGCGATTGGAGGTATAGATCTACGTATTCTTAACCTCTTCGCTAGATGGTATTAAGGGATCAGATTTGCACCCCTGCTGTTTAGGACAGTGAAAAAGCCCACTTTGTCTATTGCATAGGAGGCTGCGTGGGTGCCGTCGAAATAAAGGACACTACACTGAAAAGAAACCTACCGTCGCTGAGGGAACCTAACCTCAATTCTCCAATCGTCTAGAGCTTTCTGTACTCACTATAGTGACTGAGTTAAGGCACATGAGCTTATATCATCTGTTGTTGTATAAGGTGTAATATTATTTATGATTACGAAAATACAAAATATGAAATTGTTACATTAATATAATTTTGAACCTGAGTCATATTTTGCTGTAAGACTTTTATTGTAATGAAGCACGAGTCTGCTTTTGGTGTGGGTGAATAACACGTTCTGTTTTGCAGCACCATGCCATGTGGTGTGACCACTTCTTATATAGTCAGTTCACAGTCATGGTTTTAAATTTCTCTAGTAGCTATCTGCCTGCGTGACGAGAAGCAAAGTTGCGAGAAACAGATTTCAAGCAGTAGTGTGCAGATTTGCCCTGTAATATATATATTGAAGCAGTAGTGTGTAGATTTGCCCTGTAATATATATATTGAAGCAGTAGTGTGCAGATTTGCCCTGTAATATATATATTGAAGCAGTAGTGTGCAGATTTGCCCTGTAATATATATATTGAAGCAGTAGTGTGTAGATTTGCCTGTAATATATATATTGAAGCAGTAGTGTTCAGATTTGCCCTGTAATATATATATTGAAGCAGTAGTGTGCAGATTTGCCCTGTAATATATATATTGAAGCAGTAGTGTGCAGATTTGCCCTGTAATATATATATTGAAGCAGTAGTGTGCAGATTTGCCCTGTAATATATATATATTGAAGCAGTAGTGTGCAGATTTGCCCTGTAATATATATATTGAAGCAGTAGTGTGCAGATTTGCCCTGTAATATATATATTGAAGCAGTAGTGTGCAGATTTGCCCTGTAATATATATATTGAAGCAGTAGTGTGTAGATTTGCCCTGTAATATATATATTGAAGCAGTAGTGTGTAGATTTGCCCTGTAATATATATATATATATATATTGAAGCAGTACTGTGCAGATTTGCCATGTAATATGTATATTGAAGCAGTAGTGTGTAGATTTGCCCTGTAATATATATATTGAAGCAGTAGTGTGCAGATTTGCCCTGTAATATATATATTGAAGCAGTAGTGTGCAGATTTGCCCTGTAATAATATATATTGAAGCAGTAGTGTGCAGATTTGCCCTGTAATATATATATTGAAGCAGTAGTGTGCAGATTTGCCCTGTAATATATATACTGAAGCAGTAGTGTGTAGATTTGCCCTGTAATATATATATATATATATTGAAGCAGTACTGTGCAGATTTGCCATGTAATATGTATATTGAAGCAGTAGTGTGTAGATTTGCCATGTAATATATATATTGAAGCAGTAGTGTGTAGATTTGCCCTGTAATATATATATTGAAGCAGTACTATGTAGATTTGCCCTGTGATATATATGTATTGAAGCAGTAGTGTGCAGATTTGCCCTGTAATATATATATTGAAGCAGTAGTGTGTAGATTTGCCCTGTAATATATGTATTGAAGCAGTAGTATGTAGATTTGCCCTGTGATATATATGTATTGAAGCAGTAGTGTGTAGATTTGCCATGTAATATATATATTGAAGCAGTAGTGTGTAGATTTGCCCTGTAATATATGTATTGAAGCAGTAGTATGTAGATTTGCCCTGTGATATATATGTATTGAAGCAGTAGTGTGCAGATTTGCCCTGTAATATATATATTGAAGCAGTAGTGTGTAGATTTGTCATGTAATATATATATTGAAGCAGTAGTGTGTAGATTTGCCCTGTAATATATATATTGAAGCAGTAGTCTGTAGATTTGTCATGTAATATATATATTGAAGCAGTAGTGTGCAGATTTGCCCTGTAATATGAATATTTCTCCTACAATTCACGCAGTCATGTACTGCAAATTCGCGGGTTTAGTTCCCGATGGTGTCACTGGAATTTTTCACTGACCTAATCGTTTCGGTCGCAGTATGGCCCGGGGTCGACTCAGCCTCTAACAGAAATGAGTACCGGGAACCTTTCCTGGGGGTTAAAGGCGGCCGGTGCGTAGGGCTGACAACTTACCACCTTCATGTGCCGACTGTCTAAAAACCTGGGAGCCCTGACCTCCTGGAGCCCTAAGGGCATTCCTAGGCCTGTATGGGATTGCTTTACCTTTACCTTGTACTGCAAATACACCCCGCAAATCCAGAGTTACTTTAAGGTGTTAAATTGAACGTCACTGAGGAAGAAATATTAGGGAAAACGTCTGGGGGATTACATTGGATCTAGACATATTATGGAGAAGATTCGTCCTTAAATTCAATAGAAAGAAGGTCAAAGAATTACCCATTCATCCGTACTTCGAAGTATCATTAGCCTATACACATTCTTTGCCCTATTTTCCTCGAGATTAATCCAGTCCAGAAGCTTAAACGTAATCCATTCAAAATTAATTTTGCCCATGTTCTATATCTATAGCTGTAACTCCAGGCTAGAGGTCCTTCCCTAGATAACTAATCGCGTAGTAGTTGATCAGAACTAATTTCCTGCTGTGACTCGAAGGTTAATTAAAATGTTAAAAAAAGACGTCATTTGATCCGATCCTATTTCATTTTAAGGCAGTTGTAGCTTTCACACTTAATGATCAATGTTAACGTTATTAACATTTTAATGAAGTGCATGAACTTATGCGAATATTAATGCTTAATGAACTTATGTGAATATTAATGCTTAATGAACTTATGTGAATATTAATGCTTAATGAACTTATGTGAATATTAATGCTTAATGAACTTAAGTGAATATTAATGCTTAATGAAATTATGCGAATATTAATGCTTAATGAACTTATGTGAATATTAATGCTTAATGAACTTAAGTGAATATTAATGCTTAATGAAATTATGTGAATATTAATGCTTAATGAACTTATGTGAATATTAATGTTTAATGAACTTATGTGAATATTAATGCTTAATGAACTTATGTGAATATTAATGCTTAATGAACTTATGTGAATATTAATGCTTAATGAACTTATGTGAATATTAATGCTTAATGAACTTATGTGAATATTAATGCTTAATGAACTTATGTGAATATTAATGCTTAATTCCTCCAAAGTACACAGTAACTACTCGCTTGACGCATTTTTGAATATACATAGTTCAAAATAATTAAATAACCGGGGGGGGGGGAATTTTCCTCACACTGAAATTTGAAATACTATCTGATAAATGCGGGCGGTTACTGGCTCAACTACCGCGGAAGCTGGAAGCAGCAGCTACACACACAATATGTAAATATTTAATGTAGAGACATTTATGAATTTTAAGCAATGGCTGTGGCCGAGGTGTTCAAACGTTTTCACTCTCAAGTGACCAAACATATGTTACGCATAACAGTTTTGTTCTCAAAGCGATTTTACGCAACACGCTCTAATTACTTCTCCTAACCCAGCGTTGCACGAGGGATAACTGTAATGTGAAATGTAAAACGCCGTAACAACTAAAAAAGAAATAAAGAAGATACGAGATTAAAAAGGACACTTTATTTCCAGTAGAAATAAACAGATGGGAAATAATTTTAAAATTGTCCGTTCCGTGCATTTTTAGATCAATGCATTCAATTTATTGTAACAACCAAATGCATATTATTAGTTACATATGAGTGTTAAACACGTAGCTGCGACATGTTTCGGCACAAGCGTACTGTTCAGGGAGCGCGATATGCAAGGTTTAAAACCAACTGCCAGTAACAAGCCACTATTTACAAAGTTCCACAGTCTGCAGTAGGCTGCGCTGTTGATGTCATTTGTGTATAAAGTTACAACTTGTACTGTTTTCAAAAGCTTACAGTTAAAATATAATTAAGACATTTCTTACACAATAAATATGATTTATACAAATTAAAATTATTGTTTGCGGCTGGCAGTTGAAGCTTCTAGTTTGTGGCATTATGTGTTCTGGTCTCTAGTGCGTATCTCAATCCAAGGTGGATCGGGCCCCTGTGTTTATGCTGTGTCATGTGTCGGAGACAAATTGTAAATATGTCTACCTCAAATAGGAAAGAATTTTCCTTTCAAAACAGTTGTAATTTCTCTATATTTATTTATGTTATTATATTAATTTTAAAAAATAAAGTTTACGGTCAGGCGATAGGAACACCAACTGCGTTTATTTTCGAAGCAATGAAATTCTTGTGTCTTAAAGTTTCCTGACCGGTAAGAGCAGATGCAAATGTAGGATAAATTAAGTGAAGAGACAAATAATTTTAGGACTGAGGTGTCCGTTCGTGGGTCATGTGGCACTGTACAACAAGTTAACTACGACGCACTCTTCGTCTATTAACAATCAAATCACACTTTTGGAAAAAAGGGCTCCTAATATTTAGGTTAAGATACTAGCAGCGTCGGGGGCTGTAGCTGCTCACAGCTGTGGCCATGGAAATTGCTGTCTTCTGGGATACCACGACGTGTAGTTCGGCAGAATTTATCATAGTTTCGGAAGAGTCTTTTGCCTCCATCTTCAGGACAGAATGTTCGGGAGAAAATGTTTCCATCTTCAGGGCCTAGAAATATTCTTCTGCCCTCCAGACAGTGATAGCAGAACCCTCTAAAAATAAATTATTTTCAAAAAAAATTGCAAGGTCTCACATCCCAAAGAGAGAAAATTTCATTTTGAATGCAAATTAAGATTGAATTTACAGTAAGGACACTACTACTACTGCCAATACTTCTAGTACTGCTACTACTACTACTACAAACTACTAGTACTACCACTAATAAAGTTAATAATTTTTGTTCAGTAGCAATAATTTATTCTGTTCAGTTCTAAATAACATATGGGCTACGGTAGCTCAGTCAGTATAGCAATTGCTACCGGATGGACGGTCCGCAGCTCGAATCCCGGCGGAGGCGAGATATTCAGCATCCGTCCTGACCGGCCCTGGGGCCCACCCAGTCTCTTGTAAAATGCGTACCGCTTCTCTTTCTCGGGGTAAAGCAGTCGGGGCGTGGCGTTGAACAACTGCCTCCATCTAGCACCAAGGTTAAACAAAGAATAGAGCTATACATCTAGTCCTCCTCTGGGCCTCGATGGCCTCTTATTATTACCTGAATAACATTCATGGGACTGCTCACAGTTGGGCAACCTTTTTTCACGTTCACAGTCCTCTCTGCACTGTAGACTTTCACTTATACTTTCCTTTTACATTATTTTGCCTCTTACACCTTACCTTGATAATAACCCTTCCTCAACTTCTGACTTATGTTTATACAGTTTATCAATTTTATTCCTGCTAATTCGTTGTTCATATACAGGGTATACACAAAAGAATGGTGCGGTTTTAATAGTGTTCACTATTAAAACCGCACCATTCCTTTGTGTATGCCCTGTATATACATATTTTAAACAAATTTTGCTCTACATAGACTCTTACAAAATTAGCTCTGGTCGATAGTTAAAGCAGCTTATATATATTCTCATATTTGTTACCATGCACATCTGAAATTTCAATGAGTCTAATCCCTTGTCAAACTGGAACATCTGCTCACATACTGCTAGAACGCAATCGCACTCTTTACATAGACATGCTTGCGGGCGGCAGACATGACAATATTCTGTTCACACAAGTTTCGCGTCTTATCTTTCTCGCTACGTAAGAGCGTTTCAATTTCAGTATGGACGCCATTATTAACATGTCCCGAGGACGTCAAACTGCTGCGACACTACAGTCGAGTTGGCAAACCGGATGTACTGTTTTTGCGGCTCGGCGCGTGTTCTGTGACGGAAGGGAATCGATACTTCGAGCTTCCAAACGGATTATCTCGGTTTAGTAGTTATGGACACTAAAATCAAGATATAGGTTTTACTTCTGACAAATAAAAGATGAGAATGATTCAAAGAGTTATTGATATTGTTTATTTACTTATTTATTTATTTATTTATTTATATATTTATTTATTTATTCTTATGGAACAAAACTCTTATAATCTCGTAGGATCGTCATTAAGTAACAAATTAAAATTATAAGGAAAGATAGTGGCTGAAATTATCACTACGGGATGAGGAAAACCATGCAATTTTTTTATTTAAATTTGTTATTATGACGTCATCATTTGAGGACAATCACGGAAGCCTTCAAATTAGCCACCACAACGTCATAATTTTAATACAGGATGTCCTTAGTACGAACCAGCTCTTCATTCCATCCTTCGATTTACGCCTACGTAAAATTGGGGCGATAAAACGGAGAAGAGAAATTTACGTTCTTTTAAAAAACTCTGCTTTTTATAATTGTGAAGGGAAGAATATGAGCTCAGATTTCTAAAATTAACCACTTACAATCCTGTGGTGTCCACATGCACCATACGCTGTAACATTTACGAAACCACAATTTTACCCACATGCTGTACCTATGTGTTCCACATTATTTTCACAATAAACAGTGATTATTTTACCATACCAAATCAACCCTCTATCTCTAAAATGAGTAGTGGGAGAGTTTACTGTGATAGGAACTAAATTTTATATATAAATTAAAGGAGTTTAAGTCTCCGATATGTGGAAACAATTATGTACGTAATCAGAGAAGTGCGGCATAAATGACCTGGTCATATTCCTAGAATGAAAAACTGAAGTAAAGACAAAACAAACTTTGAAATGTTTTCTAAAAATAAGAAATTACGTAAGTAAAGTCCATTTTGCCTTGGGCACGTAATTGGGGCATAAATGGGAGAAGAGTTATAGCGCCACATAACGTAAAACTTTGGACCACGTGACGGTGATAATTCACAGCCACATTTCGGCCGCTTGAACCCAGGAAAGTACATCAGTTTACCCGTTGAAAAGGAGGTTGGGTGGGGCCTTGTAGTGGGTCTGGAAGATATGAAGAAGGGGTAAACAGTTCTCTTCCCAACAATTGAACCACAAGTCTTCAGTCGCCTAGACCGTAGCCTAGTCACTATCCTAAGAGAGCTAGCTTGCCAAACGTGAGAAGCAAAAGGTCAAAGGACATGATACGAAAAGTTAAAGAGTGAAAGGTCTTTAAAAGGTGTAAAGTTAAGAACAAAATTGCTTATTTTATATTATTTTCACCGTGCATTTTCATTCAATGTTTCGCAAACCAACTAAATGCACATTCAATGTCATTGTTTATTATAGTTAACAACTACCCCTACATATCAATAGTTCTATTTCACCAACACATGCACTGTACTTTAATCATGTTATACACCCCTACATATGTTTCGGCCAGTCATTAGCCATCATCAGGGGGTCAAAGTACTTTAACATAGACTATATATCTATTTTAACAGTTGGTACAATCCACTTAGAGTAAAACAAGATAAAACTATAGTTCACAATAGTTTCAACTATAAAATCATATGGTGTTACACAGGAGGTTAAAATACATATTTGT
Organism: Reticulitermes speratus; assembly: GCA_021186555.1. Taxonomy (NCBI): domain Eukaryota; kingdom Metazoa; phylum Arthropoda; class Insecta; order Blattodea; family Rhinotermitidae; genus Reticulitermes; species Reticulitermes speratus. The sequence goes on along the minus strand of JAJKFL010000006.1, from coordinate 43,137,705 downwards.
TGTTTTATAAAAAAACATATGTAGGGGTTGTTGTTAACTATAATAAATTGTGACATTGAATGCGCATTTATTTGGTTTGCGAAACAAAAATTGCTTATGTAAGTATCTCTTTATGCATACGTAAGAAAGAATGGAGGTAAAGCTCCAATAATTCGTACTTTGTCATTATGAGAGCGTTTCACGTCCTGGCCACTTTACTCCATACGCCTAATTCTTCTGCAAAGGTTTGCACATTGTAAACAGGAAGAAAACAGCTGCCTTTACCGTCAATAATACTTAGATTTCCTGCTTGCTCTATCCGTAACTAATCTGCTCACAATGCGAGTGAGCTATTGCGGCTCCTTGAAGTTGGTTGGAAGAAAATGTTTAGATCAAAAGAGAAGATAATCCAAATATCTCCTCTGAAGAATCCTATAGCGATACCAAGTCCCAATAATTCCTTTGCTTAACCCTCTCAAGACTGAGAATAACCTGAATTATATTTGAAGATTTAGTTGTAGGTAAAGAGGTATACAAATGGCATTTAGTGTTTATCTTTCTTTATCAACTGAATTGGTTAAAATAATTAAAATTTTTATTGTTATTTAACTGAGCTAAGGAATTTGTGGAAATTCTGCATCAGGACTCAGGGATAACTTAAGAGACATACTGATGAGCACGCAGGTAAAGCAGACGTGACAGGAAAGAAAAAAATATGGGGGAAAGCAACAGACATATAAATTATGAGAGAAATATACATGGAGAATTTTCCCAAGTAAGCCCAGGCGGTCTAATTTGCCTCTCTCTTTCAATTTTCTCCACCAAACCTCAGTATGCATTTTTCTTCTTCTCCATACTTGAAACAAGTTTCAACACATGATCCTCCCTGATGTAATCATGACCAATGCTATTTATTGAAGAGCACAGATAATGAAACTCTTCAATATGCAGCTTTTGCCAGCCACTTGTTATTTCCCCGTCTTAAGCCCCAATGTCTTCCTCAGCGCCCTCAGCCTGCAGTCCTCCTTGACAGTGCAACATCATATTTCACACATATGAAAAAGAGGCAAATTTATGACTTCCAGTCTTTTATTATTTGTTTTCAAATAACAGTCGGAAGGACAAAACTTTTGGACTGATTTGTACCAGAAATTTTCCGAATTTAATAAGTTATTAATTTCTACTTACATCAGTAAATCGATATACGATATGTACTGAACTGGAGTATAATTATATAGGCCAGATATCAAATGCGTTACTAGCTACTTTGCATAACCAAATTTCCCCGATACTTCAGTATTACAGATATATATGTATATATATATATATATATATAGATAGAGAGAGAGAAAGAGAAAGGGAGAGAGAATCTAATGGGAAATCTGCCCTTATTCTGAATAACGTTCCTGAAGTTAATTTACATCGATATAACCAAACAAACGTACCTATATCCAAAGTTGAACAGTTACGGAGATAATGACGAGAGGAGTTTTAGAGTGAGAACTTTTATACATTAATTAATTACCAAATGCATAACAAAACTAGAAAGAATTTGTAGTTACTGTGATGTTAAAAATTGTTCTTAATATTTAATTAAAATATGAGTAACATAAAGGAAAAACGAAGCTACAAAAACTCTAATTTAAAAAGACTCTTCCTTAGGCTTCTAAGTAATTTATATAACACATTCGCTGTGCGATGTGTGTGTTTAAAAGTGACACATATCTCTGCTCTGTGTATGATTAGGACATATGTGATCAATTTGTCATTATATAGAGTTGCTTATAGCTAATGCGTGGCGCAGTTAGTTGAGGCACTACACTACAAGCCGGCAGGTCGCGGGTTCAATTCCCGATGGTGTGATTGGACTTTTTTATTAACATAATCCTTCCGGCTGCACTATGGCCCTGAGGTTGACTCAGCCTCTAACACAAATTAGTACCAGGAATATTTCCTGGGGGGTAAAGGCGGCCGGTGTTTACGGTTGACAACCGTACCACTTTTATGTGCCGATTGACTAGAAATCCGGGAGCCTCTACCTCCTGGAACCTTAAGGGCCTGTCCGGGCTTGTAATGGTATTGCTTTACCTTTACCTTTATAGCTAAGGCTGTGTGTAAGAATGCGAGAGAAGTGATCGAATTTTTACTGTAAAAGACTTCTCATTGCTAATGTTCTCTTTATGATAGGGACAGATGTGATCAATTTATCATTATATAAGTGTGTCTTATAGCTAATGCTGTGTGTATGATTGAAGCAGATGTGCTAACTTTGTCAGTATAAAATTGTGTCTTATAGCTAATGCTGTGTGTATGATTGACACAGATGTGCTAACTTTGTCAGTATAAAATTGTGTCTTATAGCTAATGCTGTGTGTATGATTGACACAGATGTGCTAACTTTGTCAGTATAAAATTGTGTCTTATAGCTAATGCTGTGTGTATGATTGACACAGATGTGCTAAACTTCTCAGTATACAATTGTGTCTTATAACTAATGCTGTGTTTATGATTGACACAGATGTGCTAAACTTGTCAGTATACAATTGTGTCTTATAACTAATGCTGTGTGTATGATTGACACAGATGTGCTAAACTTGTCAGTATACAATTGTGTCTTATAACTAATGCTGTGTGTATGATTGACACAGATGTGCTAAACTTGTCAGTATACAATTTTGTCTTATAACTAATGCTCTGTGTATGATTGACACAGATGTGCTAAACTTGTCAGTATACAATTGTGTCTTATAGCTAATGCTGTGTGTATGATTGACACAGATGTGCTAAACTTGTCAGTATACAATTGTGTCTTATAGCTAATGCTCTGTGTATGATTGACACAGATGTGCTAAACTTGTCAGTATACAATTGTGTCTTATAAATAATGCTATGTGTATGATTGACACAGATGTGCTAAACTTGTCAGTATAACAATTTGTGTCTTATAGCTAATAGCTGTGTGTATGATTGACACAGATGTGCTAAACTTGTCAGTATACAATTGTGTCTTATAAACTAATGCTCTGTGTATGATTGACACAGATGTGCTAAACTTGTCAGTATACAATTGTGTCTTATAAATAATGCTGTGTGTATGATTGACACAGATGTGCTAAACTTGTCAGTATACAATTGTGTCTTATAAATAATGCTATGTGTATGATTGACACAGATGTGCTAAACTTGTCAGTATACAATTGTGTCTTATAACTAATGCTGTGTGTATGATTGACACAGATGTGCTAAACTTGTCAGTATACAATTTGTCTTATAAATAATGCTGTATGTATGATTGACACAGATGTGCTAAACTTGTCAGTATACAATTGTGTCTTATAACTAATGCTGTGTGTATGATTGACACAGATGTGCTAAACTTGTCAGTATACAATTGTGTCTTATAACTAATGCTGTGTGTATGATTGACACAGATGTGCTAAACTTGTCAGTATACAATTGTGTCTTATAGCTAATGCTGTGTGTATGATTGACACAGATGTGCTAAACTTGTCAGTATACAATTGTGTCTTATAGCTAATGCTCTGTGTATGATTGACACAGATGTGCTAAACTTGTCAGTATACAATTGTGTCTTATAAATAATGCTATGTGTATGATTGACACAGATGTGCTAAACTTGTCAGTATACAATTGTGTCTTATAGCTAATGCTCTGTGTATGATTGACACAGATGTGCTAAACTTGTCAGTAAACAATTGTGTCTTATAAATAATGCTATGTGTATGATTGACACAGATGTGCTAAACTTGTCAGTATACAATTGTGTCTTATAAATAATGCTGTGTGTATGATTGACACAGATGTGCTAAACTTGTCAGTATACAATTGTGTCTTATAAATAATGCTGTGTGTATGATTGACACAGATGTGCTAAACTTGTCAGTATACAATTGTGTCTTATAAATAATGCTGTGTGTATGATTGACACAGATGTGCTAAACTTGTCAGTATACAATTGTGTCTTATAAATAATGCTGTGTGTATGATTGACACAGATGTGCTAAACTTGTCAGTATACAATTGTGTCTTATAAATAATGCTGTGTGTATGATTGACACAGATGTGCTAAACTTGTCAGTATACAATTGTTTCTTATAAATAATGCTGTATGTATGATTGACACAGATGTGCTAAACTTGTCAGTATACAATTGTGTCTTATAGCTAATGCTGTGTGTATGATTGACACAGATGTGCTAAACTTTTCAGTATATACGTTTGTCTTATAGCTAAAGCACTAGCATGATTTCCGTTAAATTTATAGAGGTGATCTTATTGAATAGGCTAAACATTAAGGTCACAGTAGTACTTGCGGTTTATGGGCGAAATCAAAGATTTTTTTATCAGAATAAAGCAGGACTGGAAAAACAATTTACTTTTATGTTCATATTTATGAAAATGGTGCAGTATATAGAGTAGTTATGGATAGTGCAGATGAAAGGCAGCAATCGTTAAGGTGAAATGTGAGACATAAAGTATTATCACCCAATATCCTACCAGTAAAAATTCACGTGTTGTTTATAAATTTTGTCTGGAAGTGTTTTAATTCGAATGAATACTTTACGCTGTCCTGAACATTAAAACCTCTAATTAATATGAAATAAATGAAAAAGTTTGTTTGAAGTAAAGCGTCAGGGGTTGATTTTCAAATGCATTTTCTTTAAATCTCAACGGAATTACCAGAAATCCTGTATGACGTAATTGTTTTTTTCTCAGATTCAGCACCTTATCTTAAGACAGGATATTTAACTACAACATGACCGCCAAATTTTCTACTCTTACTTACTTACCTTTCCTATTATCTAACAGCATAATTAATCCTGTATTAATTTCATGTCAAGGACATATTTAGATAAAATATTTTTGACTATTGAAATATGGGGAAATAATTCCACTGAAACACACCTTCTGAATTTCCCCTCAACTCCCCGAAGGAATAAACAAGATATTTCACAGAAACTTGAAAACTTACGTGTGAAACTTTGGTTAACATGGTCGTAAGTTTCTAAGATCTTGAGACCGTTCATTTCGGCGGATAATTTGACAAGTTTCATAGGCAATTAGTACGTGAATCTTCACGGTAAAAACCTCTGTAAATAAGAATATATATGCAGGTTTTCTAAATTTTCATTCCTTCTTCAACTTAGTGACCCACAATGGGCAAAAATCATTGCTCTACATGGTAATAGTGAAGTGTGGGTTTATATATACCACTGCTATATCTTTCCTTTGTTCACTCCATAAGACGATGTAATGTTTCGGTCAGAGTGCGTGTCACACAAGAGCTAACATAGCTGCAAAGAGACACTGTTCATTTCCTTCCAAGTAAGATTGGTTATTCAATCCGTGGATCGACGTCATATGTGAACAAAATTAAGCTAGAATTCAATATTATGCTGCTGTTAACTATTTCAGCCCTGCGTGATTTCGGGAAGAACTGCAGAAAATTTAGCAACAAATTGAAAAGAGGCACAGAAAAAGCCAAGATTATTTTGAAAGAATATGCGACGAGATAATGGAATTTAAAAGAACAGGAAGTTATAATTTAATGTACACGAAGATGAAGAAACTATGTTGGATTCAAAACATTGTCATTGAAGACTCTAAAGGGCATATAATAGTAGATAAGAGACGTGTAATTAAAATTTGGGCGAATTATATTACTGAGCTCTAAGATAGACCTAGCTAGCCACAAAATCTAGAATTCGAACCAGAAGTGAAAGTAGATGTAGATGACAAAGGCCCTTATATTTTGCTAAGTGAACTGAGAAAGACTATCAAGCAGATGAGGAATAAGAAGGCTACAGGAGATGACAAAGTACCTGGGTGTGTACTTAGATTGTTGGGAGAAGATGGTCTCAGAATAATGACACAGCTGATCAACAATATTTTAGAAAACGGAGAGTGGCCCAAGGATTTCACTGAAGTTACAATGATTGCCTTAAAGAAGAAGCCAAATCTACAAAGTGCAGAGACCGTCGCACACACACCATCATCAAACATGCAGCATAGATAGTAGCAAGGATACTTAGAAGAAGGATGGAAAGGACCATTGAGGATGTACTTGGAGAAGATCATTTTGGTTTAGAAGAGGAAAAAGAAATAGGAATGCAGTTGGGATGCTTAGAATATTATCAGAAAGAAGTTTGGACATAGACAAACTTTTGTGCTTGCTTCATATCCTTGGAGAAGGCATTTGACCGTGTCAACTGGACCAAATTAATGCAGATCCTAAAGGGAATTGGGATAGACTGGCGCGAAGGAAGATTGATTAGCAAATTTTACATGGATCAGAGTGTTAAAATACGACTGGACCAAGGGGAGACGAGAAGTGTGAAGATTGGAAGAGGAGTTAGACAAGGTTACTGTTTGTCGCCGATTCTGTTCAACTTATACAGCGAGTACCTTACCAAGGAAGCTCTTGAAGGGCTTGGAGAATTCAAAATAGGAGGACAAGTAATTCGCTCTGTGAAATATGCAGATGACCTTGTGCTGCTGGCTAGGGAAGGAAAGGAACTACAGGACATGACAGAATAATTTAAATTGGAAAGTGCAATGGAATGGAAATGAATGTGGGAGAAACTAAGGTAAAGAGAATCTCAAGGCAATCATCCCCAATACATATTATAATAGATCAAAAACGGCCGTGGAATGTGAAATATTTTAACTATTTAGGTAGCATGATAACAAATGATGCAAGATGTACACGTGAAATTAAATGCAGGATTGTCATGGCAAAAGCAGCATTCAGTAAGAAGAAGAAGCTTTCACCAGAAAAATGAACCTAATTTAAGAAACTAGTAAAGTGCTATATTTGAACATAGTTCTTACATGCCAATGAAAAGTAGACACTTCGAAAAGTAGATCAGAAATAGCTGGAAAGTTTTGAAAAAGGTTCTGGAGAAGGATGGAGAAGATAATTTGGACCGATCATGTGAGGAAGAAGTATTACACAGAGTCAAGGAGGTGAGAAATATCCTACAACAAATAAAATGAACAAAAGCTAAATAGATTGGTCAAATGTTGCGTAGAAACTGCCTTCTAAAACACATTATTTTAGGAAAGATAGACGGAAGGATAGAAGAGACTGTAGGACAAGGAAGATGATGTAAGCGGCTACTGGATAAACTTAAGGAAAAGAGAGAATACTGTAAATTGAAAGAGGAAGCACTAGATCACACCCTGTGGAGAACTTGCTTTGGAAGATTCTATGGATCTGTCGTAAGACAGACAAAAAGAATGAATGAAGCAGATATATTGCAAATAAATAGTTAGGTTCAAACAGTAGGTTACTCTGAATTAGTGGGCGGGAAATGGTGGGCGAGCCTGAGTTGTAAAGGTAGACAAGAAGTCACAAGTTGAAAGGCCTGAATATGTAAGCAGGCATTTACAATGCTAATTGGCCGCAAAACGTTTTGGCCAGTAAATTCAAGGGAAATACCAGGAGTGAGTCTCTTGCACAATGGTAGTGTAATGGCTTGCTTCCAGCCTGAAAACTGGAAGTGACTTGTACCTCCTGTACTGGGAGGAGATCATTTTCATACACAATTTTGTAAGACAAAATTAATTATTTCATTATACCTAACACGTGCGTGTAACACCAATTATCTTATAATTCTTCTAATCCTGATATTCCATCCCCACTTAACACTAATCATCTTCTAATCTTTCTATTTATTATATTTCAACCTCAAACTTTTCAGATTCACCTTCTGTCCTGCTGCTAGAGTACTACATTGCATTATCTTCTATTATGTGAATTTTCAATTATCTCTTCTGTTACAAATTCCTTTTCAAAATGTCTTTTTTTTTATCTGTTGCATTACTTGACGTCTTGTTGCACTGTCTAGATCTTACTGCGTATTTCGTTCACTTACAAAGAATATCGCATGGATAATTTTCGCCCTATTTTTTCACTGATATTTCGGTGTGAATATTCATCTTATCAACCACAAAATATTAAAGATGCAAGATATCGGTCTGTTCTTAAATGTAAAAAAAATATAATAATATATTTGATCTATGTTTGAAGTCCATTACTAAGTTTTATTACATGTTCCGGTAACACCAAACAGAGCCCAACCTGATAACATTTTATCACTAAGATTTAAAGTTTTATTTTCAATTGGCAAAACAAATTTAATTCATTTTTCCTATGATAGGTTATGAAAGATATTGGCCTGTATATATCAGGCCCTTTGTAATAGATAAACGTGTTGTAAATCATTAATACAAGAAATATCCACCTTGGGCTGCATATTCTCTGTATTACTTTTTTTTTTTTTTAGTCGTCCTCTTCTACCTACTCCGGTTTTCCCGTTTCAGTGTCGAGGTTGTAATTCCTTTTGATCACACTGAAGAGACACACCACAGTCGGTAGGACTCCTCTGGACGAGGGATCGGCTCGTCGCAGAGGCCTCTACCTGACAACAACACACAACACTCACAAGACACAAACATCCATGCCCCCGGTGGGATTCGAACCCACGATCCTAGCAAGCGAGCGGCCGAAGACCCACGCCTTAGACCGCACGGCCACTGGGATCGGCCTCTGTATTACTATTTTTCTAAATACACTCATTAATTTTATTAATTTTTCGGTATTCTAAAGTAGTAGCATTAATATAATTCAAACAACAATTTTTTGGTGCACAATAGGCACCCGTATTCGAGATTGTTTCTACATTCTTCTGTAAGTGAAACTCAGCTGAAATCAGTGACAATGTCACGTTCCAAAGACAGTGCTGTGTGGAGCACTCCGGATTCCTAGCCGCGCTAGATTTAAAGGCCATTTTGTTGCGGTGTGAAGAGAGATTCCAAAAATTTAAGGATTTCAACACAAAACACTCAACCAACAAATGCAGTCTTATTATTATTACTTATATATTACACATTACAATCCCTGTAAACAAATCCAACCTGTTTCGATCCCTTCCTGGATCATCATCAGGGACACTTGTGAGAGTATAAATTGCATAAACTAAAACCAACAATATAAGTACATGTTAAGACTATAAAATGTATAAAATATGGAATTACAGACGATCACTTCAGGGTGGATCCCCGGTCCTACTGTGTAGAGAGAACTGGTTGTTTATATGCGAATGTATAGGACAGTACTGTCTTATAAGTTGTAACATGTACTTATATTGTTGGTTTTATTTTATGTAATTTATACTTTCACAATTGTCCCTGATAATGATCCCAGGAAGGGATCGAAACATGTTGGACTTGTCTGCAGGGATTGTAATATATAGTATCTAAATAATAATAATGATAAGAGTAAATTATTTGGTTGAGTAATTTGCGTTTGATTGATACAATGCGAGTATGAATATTATAAAATTTAAAGAGTTTAGCTTGATATACCATCTCAGAACTTTACAGACAAGTACAACTTTACAGTCTGCCTGCATGTACAGAAACACTAAACGATTGTTTTCTCCAGTTGCTTTGAGTGTATGCTCTCAAAGGAATTTAAGTTGCCTCTTTTGAACTTTATAGCGCTCTTTAAGCCTGTTCGCATAAATAGCGAAAAGGGCTATTAGCTTCGTCATATGTTTCTGTCTGTCCGTATATATATATCAGTGCGGCTTCCATTGTAAGAATTTTCATAAAATTGGTTGTAGGATATTTTAGGAAAATATATCAAGAAACTACCAAATTTTTTAAAAATAGGATAAAAGTATCGGGAATTTGTATGAAGACCTAAGTACTTTATTAAACTTAGTAAATTATTAACTTTTGAACTTATCTCCTAAAACCCGATTACATTTTCAGATCCTCCAGTTATCTACTGCTAATTAAAGGGAAAGTTATTACGTTGTCATAGGGTGCACTGATTGAAATATAAACTCTGCCTAAGATTAGAAAGAGATGTGTTAAATCCGAAAACAAATCTTGCGTTTAAGTTCAGCCGTGTGTATTTGCGGGTGCAATATTATTACCTGTCGTGTTTGAATTTGTTAGGTTTAACGATGGCCAACACCGGAAAAGATGTGTGAGAGCTGGCGCGGAGAAGATAGGGAATAGGAGCCTAAATCACGTGACCCTCCTGTGTACAAAAGAAGATGTGGAAAGCATTTAATTCTGGACATCTGTCGTGAGCGTGAGAAAACAGCAAACTAATCTCTGTGTCAGTGACAGCTGTAAGAGAGATCAGAGGAGACAACAAAGAGAGAAATAAATGAATCCCTTTGTACAGCTCAGGGTGAAAGAGGCCTTCAAAAGAGAAAGAAATGTGATCCTTGATAATTTGATTTTCGCAAGGCCAAAAATGAAGTCACTGACTTCTATCGTGAAAAATAACATTCCTAGAACTCACAAGGAACTCCTTCCAGTAAAAGGAGAAGAAATAAATTTCTTGGAGGAGGGAGTACTTTAAGAAGCATACTGAACAAAATTGGATTTAGATAGTACGAATATCGAAGTAAGAGAATCGCTCTTATAGAAGGATCACATATTGTTGAGTGGCGTTATAGTAACTTAACTACATTTAGCGAAATTCGATATGAAGGGAGGAAGATCGTTTTTATCAAGACGAGACGTCGACAAGCAGCAGTCTGATAGTGGGAAGGAAGAGAAATGGAAGTCTGCAGAATTATATTTGTTCAAAAATACATTACGCAGTAATAAAGACCCATCATTTAAAGTGGCTGGTCAAATTTTTCTCTTTAGGAATGGACAATACTACAACCAACCTACTATTTCGATTCCTTCTGCCACTTATCTCTTATCATCTGCAAGTGCGCAGTCCTTACCTACAATTTCAAGGTCAAATTTATTTTCTTTATAATCAGACAATACTAGTACCAACCTTGTATTTCGGTTCCTTCTTCCACTTACCTATTATCATCTGCAAGTGCGCAGTCCTTACCTACAATTTCAAGGTCAAATTTATTCTCTTTATAATCAGACAATACTAGTACCAACCTTGTATTTCGATTCCTTCTGCCACTTATCTCTTACCATTTGCAAGTGCGCAGTCCTTACCTACAATTTCAAGGTCAAATTTATTCTCTTTATAATCAGACAATACTAATACCAACCTTGTATTTCGATTCCTTCTTCCACTTATCTATTATCATCTGTAAGTGCGCAGTGCCTACCTACAATTTCGAGGTCAAATTTATTCTCTTTATAATCAGACAATACTAGTACCAACCTTGTATTTCGATTCCTTCTGCCACTTTTCTCTTATCATTTGCAAGTGCGCAGTCCTTACCTACAATTTCAAGGTCAAATTTATTCTCTTTATAATCAGACAATACTAGTACCAACCTTTTATTTCGGTTCCTTCTTCCACTTATCTATTATCATCTGCAAGTGCGCAGTCCTTACCTACAATTTCAAGGTCAAATTTATTCTCTTTATAATCTGACAATACTAGTACCAACCTTTTATTTCGATTCCTTCTTCCACTTATCTATTATAGTCTAATCGCCGGTTATTTAAAATAAATCTATGAATAACTGGCGCAAGATTGTAGGTCGCCAAATATTTAAAATAAGACAGACATTCGCATTTAATATTGCAAACAGTTCCACTATTAAAAATAATCGCTTATTATTGAAGAAATATGTACTGTCGTTGACACACTCAGTATTATAATTTATACAACACTCAAATAATAAACCAACGAATGCACTATATTGACCACTTTTATTATGGCCTATTTCCCCTCACCGTTCACGTGTTTCGGAACTTTAAAGTTCCATCTTCAGGGGTTGTCGTGTGTTACCAATTATTCACATATTAAAACAAATACACAATATGTACAATAGTCTGTTAAAGTATTAAAACCATAGGTAAAAGAAGTTCAAATCTCTTTTAAAATTGTACGATATGTACTGTAGTCTATTAGAATCTTAATCTACAGTACATAGCGTACAATTTTAAAAGAGATTTGAACTTCTTTTACCTATGGTTTTAATACTTTAACAGACTATTGTACATATTGTGTATTTGTTTTAATATGTGAATAATTGGTAACACACGACAACCCCTGAAGATGGAACTTTAAAGTTCCGAAACACGTGAACGGTGAGGGGAAATAGGCCATAATAAAAGTGGTCAATATAGTGCATTCGTTGGTTTTATTATTTGTTTAAATAATGCACGGTGGTAATACTGTGAAATTTATACAACACTGTCTCATTACTCTTTTGATGTCTGCTAACATTTCAGAAAACCCACTGTTTCCAGTGTATTATCTAATAACATTCAATTAATTTAGATTGTCCTACCCTTTCTGACGCTCCCTACATTTTCTTTACGTATAACAATGTTATCACAGTTTGTAACAAAATTCTAAATTATATATTCGCCTGTGAGTGATAGCTAATGAAATACAATCATCTATCCGTCCTAGTCTCTTGGCACTGAATTCAAGGGGATCAAATTTTAATTGGAATATCTTGGTGTCTTCCGTTCGTGGAAGAACATACCACAGGATCTTGTAAGGTAAGTAGATCCTTGTTTATGCATTAAATCTACCTCATCCCAGCCTTGAATTATTGAAGCGGAATATCAACTTTAGCAAGAGGAGAATCCGGAAGCAGTCTTTTCGAAATTCTGTCAAGAAAATTTACGTTTTATTAAAATATAACAAAATGACTGGTAATTAACCTAAATACCTAAGTACATTTATAATAATATCTCCCTCAATTCTTCTTAGGATTAGAAATGTTTCAGACAAAAGTTGTAGAGAAAGTAAAAATACATATTTTATCTTCATTAACATTTTTACGAAAATCCTGCCGTTTGTGAGATAATGTGGAAAAATACGGTAGAGCCAGACAGGCCACAGACGACAATATAATTCTGCGCATGCGCTTTGCATGCCGGATAATTAAGGCAAGAATACAGAAACACTCAGCATACGTAATACGTGCTGCTTTTCCACGGCAAAAATTGAGCGGCCGCCTCGACTAGCAAAATCCAAGAGACAGCAAAACCAACATTTATTAAAAAGTAGAGATTCGTCGCACAGAAAATGTTAAATTATTGAGTCAAATAAAAGTAAAATCAATTATTCTATTTTTAAATTCATAAGTTATCTTATGGTGACGATTGCAATTTTCCCCGCCCCCTTCGTGAAAAATACCTAGCCAAATCATTGGAGTGAAATTATAAGTGCTCTAATTTCAGAGAGTAGATCGATATCCCCCTGGACGGGATGTGGAAATTTAATAAAAACTACATATAGGTCTTAACATAGTATTTACCGTGCATTAAGAATAAACTATTGTGAAAAATTTATGTGCATTAGTTGGTGTTTATTGAAGATATATATAGGTCATTCGATGTCACGACAGGAATTGTAAGTGAACACATCCCAAGTCTGAATGGTTAAATTTATTTACTCTGTCGCATTTTGATTAGTTAGTCAATTTGAAAACTCAGACAGTCTTAATTTTTTACAAATCTCCAGTGAAATACCCTGTGTGTAACACTAATTCAGTACCTTAAGTCCAAGCAATGCAGACAGCCTTTAAAGGAAATTGTCAGCTGCAACACAGTAACACCTCGAGATTTGATGTCGACTGTTAATGACGTCACACGAAATACAAGCAAAATATTTATAAATATACTCCACAAAAAGTTATCTTACAACAAGGGCCACTTATGGCTTTATTTGTCTTTTTTCTTTTTTTTTTTTTTACAAGGTTGATTGAGCATACAGAGCACACGAGGTAACGTACCTACATGTTTATGTCGTTAAAATTTAATTAAAATTCTCGTCACATAAACAATTTTATAGCTACGAGTTTCGTACTGACGTCATACAGACCATGGCAGGTGGTGGCGTGTTTATAACACCAGGTTCAGTTTAAGGTATATCCTGAACCAATGCGAAAGTAACTTTGGACGCCGAGTATTCACGTACTCCGGAAATGGTAATGCAGTTAGAGCAACGTAATATGAGAAATGACATTGGCTCTTTTGCCTCGCTCTTAAAAGGGGAAGCCCCATGCAGCCCCATACTATTTCTGTACCTTTACATCACCCCACCCCCTATTACAGACCTGGACAGGCCCTTAGGGTTTCAGGAGGTTGAGGCTCCCAGATTTCTAGACAACCAGCACATTAAGGTGGTAAGGTTGTTAGCTCTACGCACCGGCCGCCTTTACCCCCAGGAAATACTCCTGGTACTCATTTCCCGTGGTTAAAGCGGCTGGGGCGTGGAATTGACCACACACCATCATCTACCGCCGAGGTAAAATACAGAGTATAGCTATACCTCTACTCCCCTCTGGGTCTTAATGGCCTGTTCTAGGGTCAACTTTACCTTTACCTTACCCCCTCCACCCCCGAGTATCATCCAGACGATATCGTGGTTCTGGTAACATAGTGATTTCTCGCAGGCTCGTGGTGGCGTGTTGATCTCACAGACGATCTCATGGATGTGGTAACATGCTTGCGCGAAAGAGATCAACTCATGGTTCGGTGTACAGTACTTACGTCACACACAGACCTAATGCCAGACATACATAACTACACAGATATATTTACGTTAAATGAAAGCTCCTTTTCTCCTCCAAACATTCTGCCTAACTAACTAACTCCATGGAGCAGAGTCCTTCTTGAGAAGCTAGCAGGTCGTCAGCTAGTCAAGAAATTCCAGCGTTTTGTGGAACCCGAAGGTTCATTACCGCACTCACAACAGCCCGCCACCTGTCCCTATCCTGAATCATATCAATCCAGTCCATGCCCCCCATCCCACTTCTTGAAGATCCATTTTAATATTATCCTCCCATCTACTCCTGGGTTTTCCAAGTGGTCTCCTTCCCTCAGGCCTGTCCATCAAAATCCTGTATGCACCTCGTCCCTCACCCATACGTGCTACATATCCCGCCCACCTCATTCTTCTAGATTTGATCACCCGAATAATATTTGGTGATGAGCACAGATCATTAAGTTCCTCGTTATGTAGTCTTCTCCAATCCCCTGTTACCTCGTCCCTCTTAGGCCCAAATATCCTCCTCAGCACCCTATTCTCGAACAAAGCAATCTGTCTGGAATACAAAATTTCCGAGACGCAGAACACCTTACAAAAGCGGATTAGGAAGTGCAATACAAAATGAAACTTCCTGCAGCACCAGCAGGATAATATTACAATTTTATCACTTTTTCAGGCCTCACCAACTAACCAACCAAATAACTAACGCTATGAAGTGTCCATCTTGAGAAGTTAATAGTTCCTCAGCTGGTCAATAACTTCGCCCTGTTTTATGGAACCCCAAATCTTAATACTGTGCTAAAAAATGCCTCTGACTTGCACTGCCCTGAGACTCAAGTCCATACATTCCTGCCTCATTTAATTTAGACCCATTTTAATATTATAACTTCATTTATGTCTAGTTTCTCAAAACACTCTTCCCTAAATTTTTCCCAAACATACCTTGCATGTGTGATGATTTATTTCTGTTTATATTTTTGGTTTTGGCCTGATGGTGGATACTAACAGTAGCTGAAATATGTAGCTGATTTTTATAAATAGACACTTGTATTTTGACTGATAAAACCTACATTTTTAGTTTGTTGTAAACACGACGGTTATGACTCATACTTTTAATGTGAAATGCTTATTCACGCCCTGCTGAATTGCGGATTGGATAGACGCCATGTTACGCTTAAGCTTTTGAAGCTTCAGGTTTATCTGAATATGTCTGCTATTTAGCCATTGAATTCTTACGGTAGAATAAACCCAATGCGTATCCGTTACAAAGAACAGTCTGTTGATGTTGTGTAGGTAAATAATCGCTGTTTGTTCCGAGGATCAGACGGAACTCACAAAGCACAGAGCTGACAAAACCTACAGTTTTTCATATTAAAGCTGATGGTACATTCAGCACATGCTTTAAAGGGACGATGGCATTTTTATGACAAGACCAAGTAAGATGTAAAATCACAGTGGATAACAAATGTTTACAATAAGTAAAGAATTTTAAATATCTCGGTTGTGAAATTTCCTATGAAAATGAAAAAAGACATTCAACAAAAACTAGCAAAATTTTCTCAAATACTGGGAATTCTAAAGAACACTTTTAAATCAACTGTGGTCCAAAAATCTTCAAGACTAAAAACATATAATGCACTGGCTGCCCCAATTCTTCTATATGGAAGTGAAATTTGGATCCTAAGAAAAGAGGATTAAAAAAACGATTGACATCAATCAAGATAAAATTTTTCAGAAGAACAGCGGGATACACACTTTTGACCACAAAAGTAATGAAGAAAATTTTGGAAGAGTTGAAAGTAGAACCTTTTGACGAGAAACTAAGAAGATACAAATCAAATTGACTGCAACATGTAGCAGTAATGGACAACAACAGGATGCCAAAAAGTAATGCTGAATTATAGACCAAATGGACGAAGATGACTTGATAGAACTTTGAAGAGACTATTAGACGAGGCCGAAACAGGTTTATTAAGGCCTAACACGTGATGATTGATGATGATGATGCTTTAAAGATTTCAACAGAACATTACACGTGATTCCTTCGTTACTTGCCTGTCACGTGTGAAATATAGTAAACCTGTTGCAGAATGTGTCACGTAATTTATTAACATGAGAGAAATATTTAGTTTCTTGTGTAGCAAGAAATTATCGATGGATTTATTTTGTTTTGGGAATTGCTTTGTGGAAGGCCAACTGCTTCATCAGTGTTTAACAAGTGAGTGCATCAAGATGGTTTAATTCTATAGGACTTTTCGACGATGTGTGATATCCAGAAACTTTTTTATCAGACTGTGTCCGGGTCTGATGCGAAACTGAAACCAAACGTTTCGGAAGCCTTCTCTGATTCCGTCTTCAGGTGACAGGGATCGGGGAAAGCAGCTATAGAATTGAAGTATGTATTTAGTGTGGGCGCGGAATGTACTTGTAGGTGCATTTTCTAATCCTTTTCACCTGAAGAAAGAATGAGGACTGGGTTACGAAAGTTTATGTTTCAGTTGGGCTTTAACGATAGACAAAGTCCAAATATAATAGTGTTTCCGAATGCTATGATGGTTGTTGCGGGACTATAATTTAAAGTTCTTTCGCGAGATACCTTTGTGAAATATCAATCTACTTACCGGCTATCTGGGCTGACGTCGTTACCGTCCTATTGACTATAGTGCTTTACCAAGACAAACATTTTTGTACCCGGAAGACTGTCTCGGCCCCTCGTATTGCTACTAAGACCAGGCTATTGTCCTTTAATAGGACGCAATACAGGGTAGTTATTTCTCACCCAATTCTCCTGACTGACTGCTAGATGGCTCTAGCAGTCACATCAGGATTGAGTAGAAATTGTGCAGTCAGTGGGCTGGTCACTCACTACATCTATGCACACGACCAAGTAACCTCCGAAAGGAGGCCCTATGCTCCGCAAGGAGCGAAAGGAGTAATAGAATAGAGGGTAGTTATTGGCCTTCTTACCGGACATAACACCTCAGAAGACACATTCACGTTATGGGACTGAGCGACAGTGCCTTGTGTAGGAAATGCGGAGCAGAGGAGGAGACCTCAGCTGATGTCTTGTGTGAGTGTGAAGCTTTGGCGACACACAGACACACTTATCTGGGTTCCTTCTTTTTGAACCCTGAGGATGTCAGAGAACTAAGTCTGGGGCGATCTGGAACTTTATTACAAAGACAGGGCTCTTAGGATGACTTGGACTTCAGTTAAGGGGCAAAAGGGCCTGTCAAAGTTCTACGTGCATCGGGACCGCAAGGGCTCGACCCATTATTTACTCATACTCATACCCTGAAGACTATCATAGAACAATTCTCCTAAACATCCGTATATACCTGTCTACATCACTGCACGGCGTCATATACCACAAGAATATATTTTTCACAATCAACACCTTCACAAATTCAAGTCTTTTTTACTTGTGCAATAGGTTTTCATAGTTTTACTAAGTATCTTCTGGTGAATGTTTGGTTTCCTACTTGTAACTTATGATCTCACAGCACAAGACATAATTATGGATAATTAGAATAAGTAATTAATAAAACTCTGGTGTTTAGAGAAACATATGTGGCCACTCTTAATTTTCTACAAATTCAATACACCGGTCAACAATTTTCCTGACCTTCACAACAAAAGCTGTCAGAATAATGTAAAGCCATCACTGAACTTCTCCTTAGCACGACTGTTGCACACTTAAGACACAATTTCAACAGCACCCACATTTCTGTTGTCCCGGATACTCTGATAGATATGCTCCTTAACCTCAAATCGTGCTTAAAACAGTGACCGCTCGTATTTGTGTGATCGAAGACTCTCCTCCACATTCCATTCAATCAATCCACCTAACCCTAAATCATGCTTTGACACAAACATTATGTCATTCCGCATATTTCACAAATCTCGTAACCAGAAAAGTCCATATTAGACATCGTTTTTATATTTTCGTGCAGCCTTGTGTGCACAGTAATCATTTAAGCCTCTTATAATATACAGGTTCTTCAAAACACGTTGACAACCCAAAATTTCCATATCACACGTGTTTTTACAGTGTTTTGCCCGTTGTGTGTTATTGTAAATAAGCACTCTCTGAGAAACAAAGTGACGCCATGATACATAACCTTGTTATTCATGAAACTTACACGGCTGTAACGGAACCAGAATTTCCATCGCCGTGTTTAAAAGAGTCCGCTGCCTGTCCTTAATCACAGCTAAATAAAGCATTCCCATCACAACTGACATCAATCACTATCCTCCCATTTATATCCAGTTATCCCAAGTTATTTTTTATTCAGGTCTTCCAATCAAAATCTCGTATATACTAATCCTCTCTTCAGCTTCTTTTCTAAACTTCAAATACCTAATTTATAAAACACGTCGATCCCAGTGACCGCGCGGTCTAAGGCGTGGGTCTACGGCCGCTTGCTTGCTGGGATTGAGGGTTCGCATCCCACCGGGGGCATGGATGTTTGTGTTGTGTTAGATGTATGGACGATAGCATGAAACATAAGGTGACATGCTGGACAAAAAAAAAAGGACTTCAACAGTACAAATGGATCAAAGGGGAAAACCCAGGAATTAATAAAAAAAAAAAATCCCGCCGGGGCATGGATGTCTGTCTCTTGTGATTGTTGTGTGTTGTCAGGTAGAGTTCTCTGCGTCGGGCTGATCACTCGTCCAGAGGAGTCCTACCGAATGTTATGTGCCTGAGTGTGATCGTGAAGCCTCAATAATAAGGAGGCCGTGGTATACTAGAGCTGTCGAGCCATTGGAAAAAAATTCTAAAACACAGAGTTGTTTATCCGTAGAGGATAGAGTGGTTGATCATACAGCGAAACACATTTTGATCAAGACAAGGATTAAAATTTATTCATATTTGAAATTAATTTTACATATATAATACAAATATATGTCTTTATGCAAAGAGAGCAAGCATGAAAATAATGAAATAATAGATGAACATATAGACTAAACTGCACAACATTTAACCTAATTTGAGCTATTATACGTAAAATATCAATAATCTCTCATTTCATTAATTGCTGAATTAATATTTATTTTAATATTTATGGCGTACATTTGACGATAGTGTGTACGTTGTACATCTACATCAGTGAATAATTTCCTCTGGGATTGAATTCTTCCTGATGATGGTTAATAAGACGAAACGTATATGAGAATTATGAAATAAAGAAATGTATACTTGCTAACTTATGAGCAATTATTTGGAATTAAATACAAAATGTGTGTGGTGCGTGGAATACGTATAATGTTCATTGAGATATAAAATTTAAAGACCTGAAATACTGAAACAGTAAATAAAGGTTGTCGTACAGAGTAAATGTTGCAACAATGATGATAAGTACTGTTACCAACTTTTTTTAAGCTCTTATTTATATTATTTTTATTTTTGCCAATGTAATATTTCATTTACACTACTTTCAATTTTTACTTATATAAAAGGAAATATCTGAGGTTTGGAGATGAAGCAGGTTTGTGGCGCGCTGTCAGAATTATGTATGCTGTCATTATAATTTCTAAGAAGAGTTGGGAGTGGATATAACAAAGTACATAAAGCAAGTCATGAAGATGCTTCGGTGATATTCATTAAGATTTCTTGTTTCACGACGGAAAAGCTGGCGTCAAATCTACTTTTTGACAAATATCTACATTGAAGTAAAATTTCACACATGCTGAAACTAACAGCTGGAGAGCTGTGTGACAGCACACGCCTCTATTGAGAATAACTTTGTGACTGGTTTGAAATTTCACGCTGAAATTTGAGACTGCAATGCGTATGAAAACTGTGCAACCTAGTAACCTTTTCCATGCCACACATTATATCAAAGTCTCTCGCCAATAACACTGGTAACCTGACTTTGATCTCTGATGTCTGTTAAATAAATCTGATCCAATATGTGGATATACTTAATTATTAATGACTTTTCTACAGCAAATTAACACAAAGCCTATAGAAAGATACTTTATTTAGTGATGACATCCTGTGGTGATATATGAACAGCAGAAAGAATTATAATCAGTTACAACTTAATTTTTTATCGGTTTTTATTGCTTGCTACAATTTTTTGGTTTTTTCGAAACGCCATCATTAGGCAATTAGAAATATACATGTAGAAATGTAATTTAAATAGAATCCATTAAAATAAGAGCCTTTGAACGTTGTAATCTGAGCTACTTGAAAAATTATAATTTTAATGTTTTGCATTTAAATTATCGTTCTTCATGCATATTTTTAAATGCCTAATGGTGAGTTTTCAACCAAAGCACCCGAATTATTGTAACGCTAAGACAATCTAAATAAAACCGTGAGAATTAATGAACTTGAAGATTAATTTGTAACTCACGGTGTTGCTTAAGAATATTAATTTTGTAACTCACGGTGTTGCTTCCTACTTTCTTTGCTGAAAGAGAATTTATTGAAAAGAATCTTCATAAATATTTATTCTGAATAATGTGGAACTATGATATCACAATTACATGTCCTACTAATTAAGGAGCAAACTAATTAAATGGAACGAAATTACTGATTTGATAAAAACTCTCCTTTCTAACCGTTGGTTTGAAAACAACACACCTTTATGACTTCGCAATGAAAATAAAAAAAAATTATGGAATTTATCTAATACCTGTTCTATCACCTCACAGAATTTATCTCTAGATTGCTTTTATCCTCAGTTGTGCCATGCACATTAAAAGCCATAATATCCCACCAATAATAACTTAGCCCCATACATAACATCCATAACTAACATACTAAAAATGTAAAGCAACCCCATTACAGGCCCTTAGGGCTCCAGGAGGTCGAGGCTCCCAGGTTTTGACAATCGGCACATGAAAGATGGTAAGGTTATCAGCCCTACGCACCGGCCGCCTTTACCCCCCAGGAAAGATTACTGGTACTCATTTCTGTTCGAGTCTGAGTCGACCCCAGGGCCATAATGCGACCGAAACGATTATGTCAATGAAAAATTCCAGTAACACCATCGTGAATCGAACCCGTGACGTTCCGGTTTGTAGCGCAGTGCCTCAACCAACTGCGCCACCGCGTACCCCCCCCCCCCAACTAACATACTACACCCTCTTAATTACTGACATGAGGCATATACGAAAGAACATCTTTCTAATTCATAATTGTCACTTCCTTTCCCATGAATAGCTGTACAGTCATGTGGCAGGTCAGTGCCACCTGACGACGTACTCTGACCTGCACTGTCCCCAATCTCATGCAACCTTTACAATGAGCCTGTTAACTGGATACGTGTCAGCGCGGCATGATCCATTATCAGTCTGCAGATGCTGGAGACGGCCGCAGACATGGACAGAACAAGCTGTCATTGACAGCCGAGAAGGGAAGTTCGCAAGCAAGGTAGCTACGTGGGAGGCTTACATATTGTAGCCACATAAACCACCATGTTACACTTTTCAACAAGAGAGGCAAGGTACTTGTAACGTAAATGTAAGGCACGTCCGCGTAACCATTGGTGCAATTAAAAAAAATAATTATTACATACTACGAGTTTTAGTCTGTAGTCTTAGTTATCCAGCACGCAAAGCGTATGCACTGTATTATATTGTCATCTGTGGCCTGTCTGTCTGTACAATATTTTTCTGCATTATCTCATAAACGGCACGATTTTCTGGAAAAAAAGTTATTGAACATAAACTGTGTGTTTTGATTTTCTCTACAACATTTTTCCGAAACATTTCCCATTCTAAGAAGAATTTGGCATAGATCTTCAAGCAAAGTGCCAAATTATTTGTGTCAGATTTTAATGAAACTTTAATTTTCTCGACAGATTTCCGAAAAATACTTAAATATCAAATTTCATAAATATCCCTTTATTTTGAACTGAGTTTTTCCATGTGGATGGACATAAAACGACAGAGACAGAGAGACAGACAGAGACCAACAGACAGACAGATAGACAGACATGACGAAGGCATTAAGAGGCTTTTCGAAACTTTGCGCGTGCGCCTATAAACACGAAAAGAAATTATTGTACGTAATTAATTCATAAATATCTAATTAAATAACTAGTACTTTCACCCGTAGTTTACCCCAATGAAAGTGTAAGAAGCTAAGAATTGTACGCGAAATATAAAACACTTGTCCTCTAGTTCTTTGTGTTTAGTTACTTCCAAAACAGCAAAAAGCGGCCATAGCTTGATGTAAGTTATTGTCCCACAAACATCACTTAGGAATCAGAGAGCAACAATAAAATTCCAAGTCAAAGTAGCCGAGAATTGAAGTAGAGGCTTTCTGTAGAAAAGCCGAAGTGCTAAATATTCAGTCCAGACATAAGGTAAAATTTCCGTAAAATATCTCTCACACTACTTTGCGTCGAATCTCTCGAGTAAAATTAAGTATGAAAAATTCAACCAAAGGGAATATTTGAATTGAATTAAATCCCTGAAATATATTCGAAAAAGAATAGTTTTTGTCAGTAAATCCAACTTTAAATGGAGGCAGTAAGTTTCTTGTAAATTTTGTAACTCTTTATCAAAGTTTTCGAAGTAACATCCATGCAACACTGTAATATGGGAATTCTCTGACATGTAAACTCAAATCTCATAAAGTTAGAAAATATATTAGGACCCTAGTGGCAGAAACCTCCTTCCGTGTCTGAAGATGTTACATAGCGAGAAATATTGCTCATTCGTTGTACACGTTTTACGGTCGTTGTCAGCACAAGTTTCATCCCTTATTTATCTACTCCCTGCCCTTTACTGCTCTTTAGACATAAAAGGAGGCAGGAAATAAATCAACAAAGGTTAAAATTGACTGTTCGCACATGATAGAACAAAGGTTGCGTGATATGTATAGAGTGTAATGCTGTGTGCCATAGGAACAGAGTTACCTTTTGTGGCTGTTTTTTTAGGACACAAAATACGAAATAAAGTTAACGAAATGTTTCGGGAATAAGAAAGTTATGTTTATTTTATTAAGCGAATTAATTTAATAAGAATTTAATATTTTTGTCAGCACAGAAAAGGCGAAGGTGTGTTCATTCAGAAAAATGCAATTTGAAGAAATATCTTTCCTCTGGTATTTCAATTTCAGATCAGTTCATAAAGACTGCTTATTATTTATTCAAATTTTACAAACACATTACTTTAAACCAGTCGTTATTAACCTGGGGTTTCAAGGGGCCCGTAAATTTGGATGGGAGAAAATATTTCGAAATTTATTTCCACTACGCTCTAACTGAAATTTAGCTTTTCTTTCGATAATGAATCTAGACGACAAGGTAACCATTGGCCTCTACACTCCAAAAATGTTTAACTTCCATAAATCTCACTGTCTCTATTTTATGCATTTAATACTTTTTTTTTGAGAAGGGGTCCGTAGGTTTCACGAGACTCTCAAGGTTTCCATAACAACTAAAATTCAAGAACTCCTGTTTTGATCAAAGAAAATATTTTAAGACATTGGGATACAAATAATTCAGTACCCTAAAATGTGCAATATCCCACCTCAGAAATTCGCTTGTCACTGACGTTGTAACTGACTGTAGGCAAGCAAATATTATTAGCGTTTGTATGACCTCCAGTGGCATATACTTCATGAAAAGTTTTTTTATGGTGAAGGGCCCCGCAGCAGATGCTACGGACGCACCGCAGGCTTGAGGCTTATTGTGCAACCACTTGTAATGGAGCAGCGGTGGAATGAAATTGACTGGGGAAAACCGAAGTACTCGGAGAAAAACCTGTCCCATTGCCACTTTTTCCACCAAAAATCTCACACGGACTGACCCGGGTTCAAGCCCGAACCTCCTTGATGATTCATGAAAAGTTTATGGAAATCTTTCAATTGTTCCAACAGGTAGACACTTAGGAATACACAATTACACACAGAGAGCATTATCATCTTTTAATGCTCATTTCTTTTTTAAGAAGAAATGTATTGCACACAGCAAACGAATATATTTAAATACAAAAACGGAGATTTCAAACGTTAGTATCCACCCCACCTAAATATAAAAAATAATTGATCTAATCTCATAAATAGAAACCTGCAATTGCAAATTGCAATTTTTTACTGTGATGAAGATTTATTCTGTTTTAATCAGTTCCACTAACACAAAATGTGCAGCCTGTCCGGTCATTTCCCTCACCACTGGGCACACAATAGCTGTTCACCTATCTCGGCAGTATTGGGTCCAGGTATCCAAACGCGCACAGAATTGATCTGCAGATTAGGTAAAGTGCACTATTGTTTAACAGACAGTAAAACTGATCACTGCCTACATTCGGTATGTCCTAGATTCAAGTCTATAACTGAAGGCATTTATATTTGTTATTTCTCTGGTTTTATTTAGATACTTTATAAAATGTTTGTGAAAGTATATTGAAACATTGCCGGAAGTATTTACCCTCATTCGTTCCAAGCCACATTTTGCATTCACTCTGCTGAAGTTCAGAACTAATAACACTGAAAATTGCATAATAACAAGTCTTAAAATATTAATTTAAACAAATCTTATTAGTGCTATCAAATCGAGAAAGAGGAGATTGGCAGGGCGCTTAGCATGAATGGAGATGTTAGGGAAGAAAAAAGCCTGTAATATTTGAGTCGGAAAATCCACAATAAGCGATAGCTTTGAACAAATAGACGTTGGTACATATTAAGAAACAGCTTATGAGAAGGTGAAGTGGGTTAAGCTGGCTGAAGATAGGATCTATTATTGAGTAACCAAAGAGTCTAGGAACATCTGAATCTGCTATCTTAGCAGGAACACTACCCTACATAAAAATGTACATTTAAAGACAAGGAGATTTATAAGATTAATTTCATACATTTATATATTTTTATTTATTCATTCAAGCACTCTTTTAACAGCAAACATTACGAAGCAGCAAAACTCTAAAAATGCGCTCAAGTGACCAGGGGCAAACTAAACACTTAAAACCTAGTGATTACTTTATGTACTATCAGGTTTAGCATTCAAAATTTATTTACTTTGCTTAAAGAGTGTATCTATGTGACAAATACACGATAAACGTAAAATCATTTTATAGCAAAATAGAGGTTCTTGTGTTACAGTAATTAATACGCGCAGTGACCATTAAGCTTTGGGATAATGAACAACAGAAAACCCTCATACAGCACTCCGGAAGTGAGAGTTGCAAAGCGGCGCGTTTTGTGAATCCGCGTTAAACGAACATAGCATTGTGTGGAAATTTTGGGGATAGGGGAAGGCTGCTGCGGAAAGGGAAAGTAAATGAACCACATGATTTTGTATTCACTGTAATGACATTTATTTATGCAAATGCAGTTTGGTAAATCGAAGAAGTGATGAAGGCCTCGAGAGGTTTAAATCGCTGAGAGACGAGGCGTTGAAATTTCGCACCGTTACAAATGATAAATAGATTATATAAGTTCGCTCTGCAGGAACACGGATAAAAAAGGTGAAACGTCTTTAGCATTTCAGAAGTAGTGTAATTTTTAGGCTCAATCGTATAGTTCCATCTATTTTTCTGTCCGTCTCTCCGTCCTTCCGAATGTATCAGTGCGGCTCTCACTGGACGGATTTCCGCGAAATTTGATACTGGGTGTTATATGAAAATTTATCTAGAAAATCCAAATTTGATTAAAATCGGACAAAAATAAATGAAATATCACATGAACTCTTTAAGTATGTTTCGTTGTTGCCAGCATCATATATTTGCTAACAGCATTGTTGTGTAGTACTCAATACCTTTTATTTTTGCCAGCGACATATATTTGTTAACAAAGCATTGTTGTTTAGTACTCAATAACTTTTATTGTTGCCAGCGACATATATTTGCTAACAAAGCATTATTGTATAGTACTCAATACCTTTTATTGTTGACAGTGACATATTGTTCAGAATACACAAATATACAATACACAAAGAACGCGTTGTTATGTTTACACTGCAACAATGGTTATGCAAACGCGCCATAATTTTACTTTATACTCATACCGCCTACTTAGTTATAAGCTACTAGTAAATGTATTGTGTACCGAATAAAATTGGGTTTTACTTCTTCAAGGTGGTATTTTTCACGTTCGTATTCAGGTGCATAATCTAATTCGCCTTGGATAAAACTGCTTTGCAGGTGGGCTTTCTGTATATTAGCTGTCAAATCGCATTTAAATTTTAAAATAAATTTTGATACTTACGTATTTTAACGCAAAACTTATGCCAGTAATCAAACTCTTTACTATAGAGATAAAAATATAATATGGCCGAATCATCACTAAATCATTTGTGATCTCAATTTATATTTCATTAAGTATTCACCACTTTCAAAGTAGGCCTACCAGTACGTGAGGAAAAGGCTGTGGGTTGTGTTACTCTTCATAGCCCTCAGCTTACAATATTTCGACGGATGAAACATTTCTGAGAAAATCAATGAAGTTTAATTTGGTTTTACGTGGAAAAATAAATTTTAATAAAAACAATCAGCTATGTAAGTCCATCAACAAATCCCAACATAGGCACAGTTGTCTCTGTGCTTGATTAAGCACCAAACCATGAAGAAATAGAGGCAATGGAGATATATCGCCATGTTTTTCTAACTTGGGCAGTGGCTGGAAATGAAGAGCTACCGTCACATCACATCCACTTTATCCACGTGAAAAAGGACCTATGAAAAACCTTAGATGGGTGGCTAGTGTGGACACTGTGGATAACAAAATTATCTCGGCCCCCCTGCAGAAATTCGGACCCAGATTTCCCGATCCTCTAGATAATCATGTAATCACCATGCTGAATTATTCCACTTCAATCCCATTGTAGAGCCCCCCAGCTCAAATTCCAAATTTAATCGATATTTGATTAGGATATGAGACTTACTGCACGCATATGCCTGTCTGTGCGAGATTTGTGGTTATAATTTCTATATCAAGATTACATTATTCTAGGAGATATGACTTCCAGCATTCTGGTAAAGAGAGAGCAACATTTCGGGGGGGGGGGGGGGGGGAGCTGGTACATCCATATTCTTGTTAAGCCCTTTATATTAAACTAGATGAATTGCGTAGTTGTATTTAATGAATGGGGGACAAATAAAAATATGTCCCTTTATACAAAGCAATGTCTAGAATTATCAGATGTGCAAAGATTATTATTTGATATCTGTGGAGAGTTAATTAGTTTTATGCTTCGATAACCCACAAATAGATAATATATTGTGGTGCAAAGTGGCGTAGATCACCCTCTGAAACATAACGCACCACTGTGATATGGAGAGTGTTTCTTCTGGTTTGGTTTTAATTCATGGAGTATTGTACAAGTCTGTCGGCTAGGGCGAAATTGAAACGAAAATCCATCATACGGAAACAATATACACACTCACTTAAGCATAAATAATGAATGTCCATACAAAATCCCCATATTCTTCAATTAATTGTAGATTACATCCACCTATTTCAATTAAATTTCGTAATTACATTCTCCAACAGTGACAATAATTTTCCAGTTTGGATTACCAACTCTCCCACACATACCCAGACACCCCCGAATTTACATGGTCGTTACTGTAAAACTCCTGCCTAACACAAAAAAAGTATAAACCGAATACTTTCTGCTGTATTGTCTGTACTATTAGTTCTGTCAGATCTTGTGGCTCCTCTTTCCTTTCAAATGCTCCAAACAATATCTTGACGTCAGAAGTAATTTTGGCTTTAACTTGGAAGCACAGGGTTTCTTTACTTTGCCACCACGTTTGGCCCACGCAGTTTTCTAGAATCCCTGGAGATCTTTCGATGGAAATACCTTGAAAAAACGTAAGTAGATTACTATTTTTCACCTACTGTGAGTCTAAACTTCAAGGAGCTTCACCTCCATTCCTCAATGAGCCTTAATGGTGTTCAGATGGAAATCTTCTTGGTTACTCTTCTAATGTCAGCACTACCAGTTGCTTTAATACGTTGACACCGAGATTTAAGCGGCTGGCGATTTACAAAATATTCCGAGACACAGACTGCCTCCGTCTGTGGAGTTGAATGACTGTCCTTGCCTTCTGAAATTACTCACTGGTCTCGCTTCAAGCAATTTCTTTTTGTCTTTCTGAAGGTGCAGGGACGCAGACTTCAAGCACTAATGTTTGTTGATTAGAAGGTGCAAAGGAACAGGCTTCGACCATTATAATTTTTTGTTTTGAAGAAGCATAGTCACAGAATTCAAGCAGTATTTTAAGTTGTTCATTCCGTATGTTGTTCTGATCAATGTAGTAAATCTATTTCACAAAATAAATGCAATATTGCTTGTTATTCGGAAGGTACAGAAAAACAGATTTCAAGCAATATTTTTCGTTGTCCTGAAGATGCAGATATTTCAAGCATTATTGCTTCTTTTTCGGCAGGTT
Source organism: Reticulitermes speratus (assembly GCA_021186555.1). NCBI lineage: Eukaryota > Metazoa > Arthropoda > Insecta > Blattodea > Rhinotermitidae > Reticulitermes > Reticulitermes speratus. The sequence goes on along the minus strand of JAJKFL010000006.1, from coordinate 43,108,887 downwards.
CAAAGACAGAGACTTCTTCAACAACGTGTTTTTTAGGTTTCTTGCTCCCTCCAGACGAGAACTGAAGCAACAATTTTAATTTAAATATTTCACTACCACTTCACTTAAATGGTTTCAATTTACGTGTACGAATATCCACTCTGCTTTGTTCAAGCCGAAGTCATACAAAACAAAATTAAGGGTACACAAACGTTTTACATGTGGCTCAAATTGCCAGCTGTAGAACGCGCAAGGAACACAAAATTTATCGACGTAAAAGTGAAAGATTTTAATTTGTCTCCATGGAGTGCGTAGAAGAGTAATTATATAGGATCAATTGCTACCAATTTAATAAAATAATTATAGTACTATAGTGTCCTCTTAACATTGTTTTAAGTTTAACAGTAAGTAAATTACATTTATAAAGTATATGTGCACAGGAAACACACACACATATTTATACTATTCCACGTTTCATAGCAATCTCAATATGTATTTACATAATACATAATATCTGTTCCTGCTCTAAGAAATAGAATGGTAAACAATAATGATTTTAAATTAAGCTACAGACCAACTGATGCACACTAACACCACTTTTTATGTAGCTTTATTATTAAAATTGTTAAAATTCTACCCCTACACGTGTTTCGATCCTAGGATCATCGTCAGGGGTTTTTTTGCTAAAAGCTACAGTCACTTCAAACACATGATTTTAAATATTCTATAGGCACTTTAAAACTTATATATTATGAGTTAAAATCTTGTAAAGTGCCGATAGAATATTTAAAATCATGTGTTTGAAGTGACTGTAGCTTTTAGCAAAAAAAAACCCCTGACGATGATCCTAGGATCGAAACACGTGTAGGGGTATAATTTTAACAATTTTAATAATAAAGGTACATAAAAAGTGGTTTTAGTATGCATCAGTTGGTCTGTAACTTAATTTAATATGACGAAGATGCACGGTGTCAACAGTGTGAAATAATGATTTTAACCCTCCAAAATTATAAGTTGCTTTATAATTTCACTTCTCCTCCATTCTCGTGGTTCGTGCTGCAACATGGGAAAGCAGGCAGGATTTCAACGCGGAATTTGACCTGTCGGTCGCTTTGTTAAGAGACATTGATGGTGCTGGGACGACTGCGAGCTTTTCATTACACGACGTGTGGAATGCAGTACTCCCTTTGCTACCTCAGAATTCATATTAATACGTTCTTCTGTCAATACAGCGATTTCCCAAACTGGACACAGAAATTCCTCTATATTCAGTATTGCACTGAAACAAACGTTAATATCGACTGGGTCAGAATTGCGTCCATGCAAATTATGAAAGTTTCGCCTTCTATTAATCTGTACCAACACTTATCTCTCTGTCTCTAGTTTATGTGACGTTTCAGTGCCTCATTCCTCTTTGTTTCGCATACGTGTAATCGTGCAGCAATATTTTTTTAAAATCGTATACATATAATTGTGTGAAATATTAAATGTGTGCAAAGGGGAAAAAAAATGAAAGCAAATTTCCACAAAATTATGTGTCATTACCATCGTCATCTTTGTCGTCGCCTCCTCATTTTATTTAGCAAATGCTTATGATATTTACACAGTCCGCTGGATCAACTAACAAATCTTTTACTTCAAACGTAAATATATCACAAAATCAAATTTAAATCAAAGTTGAGGCCCACAAAAATATTACACAAAATTTACTTGTAAGAACTTCAAAGAAACTAATTCAAATACTTCGTTAAATTACTTGTATATTATACAATTCTTGTACATTTTATTGTATGTTATTCAGGCAATTAATCACTCAAAATCACAAAGTATATAAATATGTGTTTCAAAATACCGATAACTTTAAACATGATTATATTTTGCTACTTTACTAGCCAAGAGTTTCTTTCTTCCCAGAAGCCCAGTTAATAAAACGAATCCTCCTATAAGAAAGACAATACTAGCAATAAAGTGCTTTTTCTTCTAAAAATAACATTTTAATACATATTAAACAATAAAGTATTTACAATGTATCTATTTCCTCTTAAGAATACGGCTGAGAATTAGTGATACTTAAATGTACTTTATCTTAATCATATTTCTTTACAATGCAGAAAATCTAAATGTTTATACAATAATGTAAATATTTCTTTAGGAAATTTATCTCTTTTTGTTGTCAGACAGTAGACGTCTAGATTCCGGTAATACACAATGCAGTGAAACAAAACTTATAAGATTACTCGCATAAAGTATTTGTAACCAATAATATTATATATTGATTTAGGCAAGAACCCAAGTTAAGTAAAACTTCAGAACAAAAACCAAACATTGTCCACATTTTTTACACAGACATCAATTAACCTCGAATTATACGATATCAATTCCCTAACATTATAACAATTTAACTGAAAGATCCCGAACAGGAAACTATTCACACATCGTCTTTTCCATCACACCATATAAAGAGGGGTAACGCATTAATTATCAAAAACTTAGGTGCGTTTTAACTATATCACACACAGTTACGACTGTGTTTCCTTCATAACTATATCCTTTTCAAGTGTATATATAATACACTTTATTTTAGATCACATTTTATTTTAATTTTGTACAATAATTCATTTTAAAATTTGAGAAATCTTCCTATTTATTTAGTTGTATGTCAGCACTTTTTATTCTATTTTCTACAGCCCAGTGATGGCTATTAAATATAATTGGTATTCTTTACAATACATGTTGTGTTGACGAATTATTTTTTGGTTTTATAAAATTATGTAACTGAGTGAGTATGAAATGGTTATTTTTGTAATAAGTATAATCGTGTGGTTTTGCCCCTAGCTAAGTACAATACGATATTAATATGCAAACGTTAAAAAAATCACCCTTTACCATAGTTTCAGTAATTCCCTTTTCAATAATATAACATTTAATTGGACATCCTCTATTTCGTCCCCACTCTAAGTACTTATTATTCTTTACTGGTTCTATTTCAAAATAATAAATGTAATTCACGACATCAGACTCAATTATAGACTAACTTTTACTACATTTCTCCAATCTTCACACAACTTAAGGAATTGGGCAAAAACCGCCGAGTTTGGAAACAAGTTCCTGTAAGGCTGAGAGATTCACTGCTTATAGACACTTCAATGTCTACTGTCACTTCAATTTCTATAGACACTTCAGTGCTTATAGACACTTCAATGTCTACTGTCACTTCAATTTCTATAGACACTTCAGTGCTTATAGACACTTCAATGTCTACTGTCACTTCAATTTCTATAGACACTTCAGTGCTTATAGACACTTCACAAAATCCTGTGGTAATGCAAGTAGAAAAGTTGTTGTTTCTCAGGCACTTGAAACAGACTTTGTCTATTGCCCACTAAAATGAAACCTCTAGAGAACACGAAAGTTTCGGAGACTAACTGCCTCACACTTCACATAAAATGGGAAGAAATTGACAAACTTAGTGCCCATCAGTAGTTAAAGAAGCGTTCAAAATTGAGGAATATCTTTAAGAAAAGATAACAACTCTAAGGTCTAGGTAATTGGTTTGGTAGATTATTAAAACCAATCAGTAGAATGGAGTGAATAAATTAATGTACAAGTCAGTTGTTTAATTAATTAATTATTTGCAGGAAATCAAGGTGATTTACGAAATTTAGAAATAAGCAATTGTTGATATCAGAAAACGAATAAAATATAAAAAGCAAAGTGCTTGTTTTTATTCATGCGCTCCATTTTATCGGTACTGTGGTAGCCTGCCTTCTCGGTGATGGATAACCACAAGGAGAGACAAAGATAACGAAGCATAAGAAGATGAAAAGAGAAAAGAAACCAAGAGACACTGAAAGACGTGGATGGATTTTGTAGCTACAGAGGCGCTCCGGAGGTCAAGAGTTCAACTTCTCTGCTTCCTACGTGTGTTAAGTTTCTGATGACACCATATCTAAACTCATTATCTTTATGGAATTGTTTCATCGCCTAATATATCGAAATTAATATAACTAATACATTATTCGTTGCATTATTTTCAATACATTAAGGCGATGGAAGAAATGCATAAATTTAATGACTTCAGATGTCTTCTTCCTTCCTGAAGTTCAGTAACCACATTTTTCGGAAGTTTATACTTGACTTCCTAATGGAAATTTCTGCCTTGAAACTGTGTGCCGCCTTTTATAGAAGTTACGGCATTAGAACGTGACAATTTTCAGACTGCCCTTTTGATGATTCGATCTGAATATAAGAAACAAATATTTGCGGAGTATCAGTAGTTAAATGACATTTAGTATAAGTTTTTTATTTTTAAAGGTCACATCTCCCAAGCGGTCTTCCTGTCATGCAGTACATTCCTGTAATTGTGATCAGAAATATCCATAATTTTGCAACAGAACTTTATAAGTGGCTTTTAATTTCGACCCTGACCTGCCCTTAACGTGACCATATGCAGAACTGAACTGTAACTAAGTACTGATACTTCGGGGGTAAATTGTGTGCCTTCGTGCAATTATGGTTAATTTCGATTACAGGAATGCACTGCATGCGAGGGAGACGACTTAAAAGATGTAATGTTTAAGAAGTGAAAAAATAATATTAAATGATGTTCTATTGCTGATAATCCGTAAATTTTTGTGTTGTTTATATTCAACCCAATTCATCAAAAGAGCGATCTGAAAATTGCTACATTCTATTGCCACATCCTGTATATATTGTATTCTATGTTTAGTTCAGTCTTGTTACGTCTTGATTGCTATTATAATGACTCCCCACATGCTGGAATGTATTAGACATCTCCGCCACTTACTGCCATACGTTAGTTACGATCCGTACTTCCCAGTTCTCGCGGTCCGTCTGTTTTATCCGCAGCGACTTCGATACTCCTAGAAGATAACATTAATATCTTGTAGAGATGATAAGTTTTTGTGGCTTAGTTTTGGAGATTAATTTTCGAAATGTGTAATGTTACTGGAAGGCAGGTGATACTACAGCTTTCTCCAATCGGTCATGTGACAACTGTATCAATAAAGCCTTTTCCAACATTGTGCTGTATTATACAGTACTGATTTTAGAAGAAGCTGAGATGATAAAGTGTAATATGGTGAGATGATGTCAGAGCCGGCTCGAGATATGTGGGGCTCAGGCCTGGCTAACAATTCGCCGCCCCGGGCAGGCAAAAAAATTTGGCGCCCATTCAAACCGATATTCTTTAAAGCTTTTCGGATTAGGACAAGACTGGCGAACTTTTTCAGGGCTATAATCAAATTGTGATACTATTCGGAGATATTATTTCGTGTACGGAAAACTGGGTTTACTAGTACCGTATTTTCGAATATTCCAGTGACGTTTATATCCACTCATAGTTTCGGCGTCTCGGGAAACTCCCCGACTGACACGCCCCTTATTCCCGCCCTCGACGTTATGATACAAGGTAAGATGATGGTGATGGTGTCGATTGTTCAGATGGTTGCATCTAGGGTGCACTCAGATCATTAAAGCTTAAGGCTTCTGACAAATCTTAGTGAAAATATAATACAGAGTCACATAGTATCCTGTTCTTATGTTTATGTTTATGTCCGACGAATGTACAATTTTATTCACTATTAATTTGTGAAGCACAGTGCTACATGTTTCGAACCTTATCCCGGTTCATCTTTAGGGACTTCAGTATTTTAAATTACACTGAATTTTTACATCAATGGTACAGTTTATACAGTGATTAAATTGGTAAAAACTGAATAATATATCAATTTGTTTGTATGAATTTTTAAAATCAAATTATACACTGTTAAAATCATAAAAATTGCTATATAGGAGTCGTTTGTTTCGATGGTACAAATCAGGTTATACTAAAGGTTTAAAATGTTAAAAGTTGAACAGTCTTTTGTTGTTATGATATCCTGAAAAATAACAAATATCTAAGATAAAATTGATAGTTTTATTCAGTTAATGTAATTTTTTAATTAGTAGGTAGTGAATAAAATTGTACATTCGTCGGAAATAAACATAGAAAAGAAAATGTACGAAATAAATGATATTAAGTTTTCCCTGTTCTTATAATGGGCAAGGTGATTACAGTCACAATGTGGGTAACTTCCAGTGTGTTGGTTTCCTGTAGACGGAAGTTTCTAATAAGGAAACAATTCCTTGACCAGAAAGTAGAGGGAAGTCATTTTGTTTTTACATTCACTTTCCGCCGTAAATATTATAGCTGGATTTAGGCTGTTCGTTAAAAGGAATACTGACAGTAAACCTAAACTATATCCCCATATTACAGATATGCCTTCAACAAAGGCTATAGACGCCACACCTTAATTTCTCTTTCCGCCGACGACAATATCTGCTTTTCTAAACGTAAGCCGTAAATATCACCTGCCTTATTCCACAGCCATGCCCTCATTGTCTGAAAGTGACATCTGTTTGGCAACATGACGCCGTTAAACGCGTCACTAAAAGCCCCATTATCGTGTGTGAATTTCGCTGGGTACGAGGTTATCAGTTGGTTGAGGCACTGCGCTACAAGCCGGAAGGTTCTTTTTCATTGACTTAATCCTTTCAGTCGCACTATGGCCCTGGGGTCGACACAGCCTCTAACAGAAATGAGTACCAAGTGGTGCGTAGGGCTGACAACCTTACCACCTTCATGTGCGATTGTCTAGAAATTTGGGAGCCTGAACCTCCTGGAACCTTAAGGGCCTGTCCAGGTCTGTAAAGGGATTGCTTTGCTTTACACTGAGACAGTCTGGTTTAAAAGTTTGATTAATTTGAACATTAAAGAGCTCAGTGAATTCGAAAGTCTGTAAACACACAGTATCGAAATTTACTGACACGTTAGTGCCATTGATAGTCGTATGATTCTGATATGGGATGAGATGTTGAGATTTTGACAGTGGATTTTTCCTGCTGACCACGGGTTATAGAATTATCAAAAGTACCTGGCTACCATGGAATGGTAAACCAATGGAACTTGGTGTGATCATGCCCACGGACTGTGGGTGGTATAATGTCACGTGACGTAACGTAACGTGATGTGTGTGATGTATCAGCTACTGTCCTCAGCAACTGAGTTCATTACCTTGTACATAAAATCCCGTAATTAAAATATATTCTAAGAAAAGAATTCCCTTTCGTATTGCCGTATCTCTTTTCCTGAAGAACCAGTTTAATATTATAATCCCATTTATTTCTACTTTACTTCAAGGTTTGACAGTAAAATTTTCTATGAAGTTATTCTCTTCTAGAATGTGACGCCGTGTAGGTTTTACATAACAATCAAGCAGGCGGAGGAACCAGATGAGTCATTCTTCAGATTATACGACTGCGCGAAAGAGATTTGTCATAAATGCTCTACCTACCATACTACACGGTATCATATCTCAGAACAACGTAGTATTTTTATTCACTGCATGTGCAAAGGTTTGGGACAGTTAAAGAGTCAGCAGTGAGTCGTTGTACTTCTACATATTTTGTGTGCATCGGTGTGTAAATCTACTGCAACTGCGTCTGTACAATTTTAAGTTAACCAGAGTGTAAATAATCGCCACTGTATTTCTACAATTTTATATGAACCAGTGTGTAAATAATCGCCACTGTATTTCTAAAATTTTATATGAACCAGTGTGTAAATAATCGCCACTGTATTTCTACAATTTTATATGAACCAGTGTGTAAATATTCGCCACTGTATTTCTACAATTTTATATGAACCAGTGTGTAAATAATCGCCACTGTATTTCTACAGTTTTATATGAACCAGTGTGTAAATAATCGCCACTGTATTTCTACAATTTTATATGAACCAGTGTGTAAATAATCGCCACTGTATTTCTTCAATTTTATATGAACCAGTGTGTAAATAATCGCCACTGTATTTCTACAGTTTTATATGAACCAGTGTGTAAATAATCGCCACTGTATTTCTACAATTTTATATGAAACAGTGTGTAAATAATCGCCACTGTATTTCTACAATTTTATATGAACCAGTGTGTAAATAATCGCCACTGTATTTCTACAATTTTATACGAACCAGTGTGTAAATAATCGCCACTGTATTTCTACAATTTTATATGAACCAGTGTGTAAATAATCGCCACTGTATTTCTACAGTTTTATATGAACCAGTGTGTAAATAATCGCCACTGTATTTCTACAATTTTATATGAACCAGTGTGTAAATAAACGCCACTGTATTTCTACAATTTTATATGAACCAGTGTGTAAATAAACGCCACTATATTTCTACAATTTTATATAAACCAGTGTGTAAATAATCGCCACTGTATTTCTACAGTTTTATATGAACCAGTGTTTAAATAATCGCCACTGTATTTCTACAGTTTTATATGAACCAGTGTGTAAATAATCGCCACTGTATTTCTACAATTTTATATGAAACAGTGTGTAAATAATCGCCACTGTATTTCTACAATTTTATATGAACCAGTGTGTAAATAATCGCCACTGTATTTCTACAATTTTATATGAACCAGTGTGTAAATAAACGCCACTGTATTTCTAAAATTTTATATGAAACAGTGTGTAAATAATCGCCACTGTATTTCTACAATTTTATATGAACCAGTGTGTAAATAATCGCCACTGTATTTCTACAATTTTATATGAACCAGTGTGTAAATAATCGCCACTGTATTTCTACAATTTCTTATGAACCAGTGTGTAAATAATCGCCACTGTATTTCTACAATTTTATATGAACCAGTGTGTAAATAATCGCCACTGTATTTCTACAATTTTATATGAACCAGTGTGTAAATAATCGCCACTGTATTTCTACAGTTTTATATGAACCAGTGTGTAAATAATCGCCACTTTATTTCTACAGTTTTATATGAACCAGTGTGTAAATAATCGCCACTGTATTTCTTCAATTTTATATGAACCAGTGTGTAAATAATCGCCACTGTATTTCTACAGTTTTATATGAACCAGTGTGTAAATAATCGCCACTGTATTTCTAAAATTTTATATGAACCAGTGTGTAAATAATCGCCACTGTATTTCTACAATTTTATATGAACCAGTGTGTAAATAATCGCCACTGTATTTCTACAATTTTATATGAACCAGTGTGTAAATAAACGCCACTGTATTTCTACAATTTTATATGAACCAGTGTGTAAATAATCGCCACTGTATTTCTACAGTTTTATATGAACCAGTGTGTAAATAATCGCCACTGTATTTCTACAATTTTATATGAACCAGTGTGTAAATAATCGCCACTGTATTTCTACAATTTTATATGAACCAGTGTGTAAATAATCGCCACTGAGCCTGTAAACGTTTATGTGAACCACTGTGTGATTATCTTGCCACTAGATTGAAACGATAACTTTTAGTCCTCAGGTGATGCCTCCAGCCACAAAGTATGGTGCTCCGAGTATGATGAAAACAAGTACTGATTGCATTATGGTTAGAGGAGCAGTACGTGCATTCGGGCTACCGTAATGCCCACCATTTGCACCAGGTCACTCTACAAACCAAGGATAAATATTAAATCGCGTTTAGGCAAAAGTAGATTCACTGGGGAAATTTGCTGTAATGATGATATTTGTGAGCACGAATTATGAAGAAAGTTATATTAGGTTTCAGCTGGCAATGTAGAGTTTAAAAAAAATTTATAGACTGACTACAGTTGGAGCCACAAAATTTAACGAAACAATGTTTTAAGCTTTAGCATATGAAAAAAAAATTTACGTTATAAGTTCATCAGGATCTGTTAAAGACCACAATGAAAATCATTTATTTTTTTTATCCCATTATTGCCTTTATCTCCTTCACTCTTTTCTCCCATCCTGCTTATCATTTCTCCGTGCTATCATCATTTACCTTTCCTATTCCTCCTCCTTCATGTAAAACATTTCAAGAACATCCATTCTTTCATCCGTTTCTTACTTTCCTTTATTCACGTTCCTCTTTCCTTCTGTATCTCTTTCGTATATCCTTAATTTTTCCAACCTATAACAATTCCTTCCCCGTATCCTATCTACAGCACAAGATTAATTTGTTTTTCACGTGTCCTAGCAATGTCGCTACAATCTAGTGTGAATATATTACAATTATTCCTCCCTTTCTTAGCAAGGGCTTTGACGTTTCGAGGTTTATCGTAAAAACGGTGCTACAATCGGGCTTTTGCTTTTGTTTTTTACGAAATAATATCACATCAAACTTATGGAGTTTGACTTTAAGTTTTCTCTTTGAAAACGTTAATTGAAAATCTTTAGATTTTACATGCTTTAAGCCTTCTGCAATGCTAAGTTACAGACACTCGCACTGTGTACAAACTCTGCATATAACATCGTTTGCGATGTTAATATTAGAAGCGGGTGACAGTGATTATTTCTGAGGTTATGTGTGACAGAAAGCAGATTGAAGCGTGTGCTGTTTTTCTAATTTTCTTATTTGTTGCAAATAAACCTAGTATCTCTAATTAACTTATAGGATAAGTAAGTAATTCGGAAGAGCCGTTAATTCAGTCGCCAGGACTCAATACGAAACGTGACGCAGCACGAACTCAGTGTAATCAATATTAGGCCTGTCTGAATAGACAAGTTCCTTACAGTAGCATAGCTCTTTATCGGGAGAGCTACCGTCACCCAAAAAGTTTTTTGTCCCATAAAGTTGTAATATTGCTCTCCTGAAGACAGGAAAATCCCTAGTGTATTTATAAATCTAATATTATTCATTTTAAGTGTACTTATTAATTCAATATTATTCATTCCGTGCACTGTACTTTCAATTATTTATATACACCAATATTACCACAAAATGTAATTATGTTATACATACACATAAAGCCTCCGACATGTTTCAGCGATAACTCGCCATCCTCAGGGAGAAGTTAATACAAAGGAATATGTAATATTATTACTAATTTTTCACACTATTATCACCGTGCATTTCTATGAATCAAATTAAATAAATAGAACAACTAATGCACTATTTGACCACTTTAATGTAGTGGCTTTCTTATACACCCTACACGTGTTTCGGACCTAGGTCCATCTTCGGGGGTCTCAGTATTGTTAGAACTACTAAAACAAGCACCTTTTTTATACACCCTACACGTGTTTCGGACCTAGGTCCAACTTCGGGGGTCTCAGTATTGTTAAAACTACTAAAACAAGCACCTTTCTTATACACCCTACACGTGTTTCGGACCTAGGTCCATCTTCGGGGGTCTCAGTATTGTTAAAACTACTAAAACAAGCACTTTCGTATACACCCTACACGTGTTTCGGACCTAGGTCCATCTTCGGGGGTCTCAGTATTGTTAAAACTACTAAAACAAGCACTTTCGTATACACCCTACACGTGTTTCGGACCTAGGTCCATCTTCGGGGGTCTCAGTATTGTTAAAACTAATAAAACAAGCACTTTCGTATACACCCTACACGTGTTTCGGACCTAGGTCCAACTTCGGGGGTCTCAGTATTTTAAAACTACTAAAACAAGCACCTTTCTTATACACCCTACACGTGTTTCGGACCTAGGTCCATCTTCGGGGGTCTCAGTATTGTTAAAACTACTAAAACAAGCACCTTTCTTATACACCCTACACGTGTTTCGGACCTAGGTCCATCTTCGGGGGTCTCAGTATTGTTATAAAACTACTAAAACAAGCACCTTTCTTATACACCCTACACGTGTTTCGGACCTAGGTCCATCTTCGGGGGTCTCAGTATTGTTAAAACTACTAAAACAAGCACTTTCGTATACACCCTACACGTGTTTCGGACCTAGGTCCATCTTCGGGGGTCTCAGTATTGTTAAAACTACTAAAACAAGCACTTTCGTATACACCCTACACGTGTTTCGGACCTAGGTCCATCTTCGGGGGTCTCAGTATTGTTAAAACTACTAAAACAAGCACTTTCGTATACACCCTACACGTGTTTCGGACCTAGGTCCATCTTCGGGGGTCTCAGTATTGTTAAAACTACTAAAACAAGCACTTTCGTATACACCCTACACGTGTTTCGGACCTAGGTCCATCTTCGGGGGTCTCAGTATTGTTAAAACTACTAAAACAAGCACTTTCGTATACACCCTACACGTGTTTCGGACCTAGGTCCATCTTCGGGGGTCTCAGTATTGTTAAAACTACTAAAACAAGCACTTTCGTATACACCCTACACGTGTTTCGGACCTAGGTCCATCTTCGGGGGTCTCAGTATTGTTAAAACTACTAAAACAAGCAATTTCGTATACACCCTACACGTGTTTCGGACCTAGGTCCATCTTCGGGGGTCTCAGTATTGTTAAAACTACTAAAACAAGCACTTTCGTATACACCCTACACGTGTTTCGGACCTAGGTCCATCTTCGGGGGTCTCAGTATTGTTAAAACTACTAAAACAAGCAATTTCGTATACACCCTACAAGTGTTTCGGACCTAGGTCCATCTTCGGGGGTCTCAGTATTGTTAAAACTACTAAAACAAGCACGTGTTTTAGTAGTTTTAACAGTACTGAGACCCCCTGAAGATGGACCTAGGTCCGAAACACGTGTAGGATGTATAAGAAAGACACTACATTAAAGTAGTCAAATAGTGCATTAGTTGGTCTATTTATTTAATTTGATTATTACTAATAAATAATATTAATATTATATATTCCTTTGCACTGACGTGCCCCTGAGGACGGCAAATTATCGCTGAAATATGTAGGAGGGTTCATATTTATGGAGAACTTAACAGTGTTATTGTGTGCATATATTGGTGTGTATAAATGATTGTACTTATGGATATTTCGGTGTGGAAATATTGTGTTACTTACAAACGTTTAAATGCGAACATTTGTAACAATGACATCATAAACATTAACATTTTAATGTAACTTCTTTCTTCTGTTGTTGGCTTTAAAGTACGTATTTTCTGTGCACAATTTTAAATACAGGTCTCCTAAAGATTTTCTATGTGATACTTAGCGATATGATTAAATAACGCCCTTAATTCCTCATAGAAGAACAACACACCAGCGATCCTTCGACACTATACATAACGATATACAAATCTACACGGTGAAATGTCGCAGAAGGATGTGGTTGTCACAATTAAATGTCATTTTCCCTTCTTGTATTAAGAAGTCTAAATATTATATTTCCTCATATACATGTACATCGGCTTTGGGGAAAGTGTGAAGTGACATCGATTGTTTTCACTGGCAATATTCTTTAGACAAAACACGTTACTTTCATAACTGAAAATTAATTTTGGATAGGATATCAAAGTATCGTAATATTCGCACCGAATATGAGGAGTTCTGCAGTCCACTGCACCTTACCCAGGTACAGGCACAGTGCGACATAACAATACCAAACCCAAATCTTGTTTGTAGCTGCTTAATTTTCAGATGTGCACTCAGATCATTGCAGGTATCTTGCGACGTTTACGGAACTTCAGGTTTCTGTACTCTTTATATAAAATCCCATGACTCTTCCATATACTGAGCCAGGTCAATAAAGTCTACGTGCAAATAATCAATCCCTTAAAAAATCGACTCTAAGAGTAATATTCAAAACAAATATGTTTCTCCCAAATGCTGTCTTGCATTCAGTTTTTTTAATTAAATTTCCGCAATTTTCATCTAACCTACGTGTGCATCATTCTCGGGTTCATAATTCTAACACTTAGTAGCATAGCTAGGTTTTTTGAAGCCTGAGGCGAGCAATAAAATTGGCTGCCCCTGAGAGGGCTTACGAACTTAAAAATAGATCACATTTATTGAATTTCCTTGTATATGTCTCTACAATTTAAAACTTTTTGAGAAAATAAAATCAATTTTTGTCATTCAAAATACTGTATAACATCGATTATCCGAAGTAAAGGGGGCGGACCAGATTTTGGATAAGCAAAATTTCGGATAAATCAGAAATTTGGCTTGACGTAATAAGGTGCAATAAAAATAACATTTATTCAGAAACACGTCTTATGTTAATAAAATTTATGGCACAAGAAAGTGTATTGATATTTACAGATACAATACAACACTACAAATTTCTACGAAAAAAAAAATCTTATATTTTAGTTTGAATTTTCTTCACAACGTTTTTGGCTGCAATGTCCCTCCACCGCTTTATCAATCAGAACGTCGGCCGGTGACGACTCCTCGCTTTCTTCAACATAACGTAAAGCAATCGGAAACAACAAACCCAAATTTGATGTTTTGATTACAGTAAGAAGCGACGATAGTCTCTTTTCAAATTTTCCAGAGCTCCTTGGTGCATTGGCTGCACTAAGCTCGTAACACTGGGCGGTCAGAACTCTACACGAATATCGCCGTTTTACAAGAACCCGGGATGCGAGGGTGGATTGTCTCTCAGTAATATAGCCTTCCTAGGTAAACCATTGGTGCCAAGTATTTCTCAACTCTAGGAACAAATTGTTCGTAAAACCCAAAATTGAAATAAATCGGCGGACATGCAAGCACAATTTAATTTAGATAACATAAACTCGCGTACAAAAAAAAGGCGTTTCGTTAACCCAAGATTCCGTTAAGCGAAGTTCGGATAACCGAGGTTCTACTGTGTTTCTTTTCCGTCCCTAGACTCTGTGTCCGGGCCGGCCGCATAAATCCTCCCCCCCCCCCCCCCCCCCCCCCGAGCTACGAACATGCTAACATTGGTCCATCTCGTGACGTGTACAAATTGTGGATCTCGACATGCACTTTCCACCACCCTGCAGTAAAGTTTTCCCATTAAGCACACGTAGCATTCTGCAGCTGCAGCTAAAAAAAGAAGTACTTTACAAAGTTTATCGGCGTGTGGCACCTCAGTATTCACTGCGCGATAAGACACTAATGGCAATAGCCTGCCTATAGCCCCATACATTGCTAATAACACTGCAAGCAACAGCGAGACTGTCTTATCAGCATAACGGCTTGGCTTTTTCTCTATTCTGCAGGCACTATGACGTTACTGGCAAAATCGCCAGGGCGATGAGTTTCTGCATACCCATAGCATAGAACATGGACTGTGACCAGACAATTAATTTCTTAATAAGTCTAAATAGTGAAATAGTCTGACACACGACGATCTCAACAGACAACCAACGTCATCCCCTACAGAAGTGCAGTATACACAAACAATTCCCAGTGCAAAAAACCTTCGACAAAATAGCCAAAAAGTGGACAGCGCACAGTGAAGTGTGTATATGTACATATATATATACAGATACCCCTGATGATGGTCATGTGGTGACCGAAACATATGTAGGGTAATTTTAAGTGATAACTTACTTTATAGTGTAGTTGTTGGTTGATAAGTGTTTTCATTACCATAGAGACTGCAATGGGATTCTCGACCTGCACTGAATGCATTAAAACAGAAGTGTACTTGGATTACGCTCTGGTTCGAATCCAGTCTAGCATCATTAAGGTCAGATTGTAGAAGTTACGTTGCTTCGTTACAAACTACAAACTCCATTGCCACATTTTAAAGAATGTCATCATGTTGTGTTGTTAATGGTATCAGTATCTCTCCAACACAACTGAATTCTATTTATTACACAGAACTACATGTTTCGACCTATCTAAGGTCATCCTGAGGTTAACCTGAGATAAGTCGAAACACGTAGTTCTATATAATGAAAGGAATTGTGTTGTGTTTGGCCATGACAAGTTGGCCCCTGTCACCACGGCATGGCGCGTCCTCGGGTTGCGGATGGAGGAACGGCCTGCAGATATGGAGGGTAGCTGCGAATACATTGAATAAGCAGTCGTGGACGGCCGACAAGGGGTGGCCCTCCTGCTTTGGGGTTGGGCGATGTGCTAACAACTCCTCACCGTAAAAAAATTACCATGTTATGAAACACTATAAAGAACCTCGGACCTGTTTCGGGCTCTTGTGAGTGCGGTAATGAACCTTCGAATTCCACAAAACGCGGGAAATTTCTTGACTAGCTGACGACCTGCTAGCTTCTCAAGAAGGACTGTGCTACATGGAGTTAGTTAGTTAGTTAGTTAGTTAGTTAGTTCTGTTTGGACAGATACTGATTTAATTTTCAACTTCCATGCTTTATACCATTTATGTATCAGATGCAATGACAAAATTTATGAATATTATCAAAAAAAGAACCAACTAGATGCACAATCACTATTAAAAACTTTAATAGTAGTATTACATTAAACCCGACATGTTTCGGTCAGGTACCTGACCATCTTCAGGGGTACACTACATTAAAATGCTATGTCCATATGTAAAACACACTTGAAGTGTGAGCATATAAGGTCTAGTTATGTGTAATGTTTTATAAAACACCGTTTTAAAGTCACTAAAAAACGTTATTTAAGAAAAACGTCACCACTTGATATTCCGCACTGGTTCCACTTTTATGGCCATAAAAGTGGAACCAGTGCGGAATATCAAGTGGTGACCTTTTTTAAATAACGTTTTTTAGTGACTTTAAAACGGTGTTTTATAAAACATTACACATAACTAGACCTTATATGCTCACACTTCAAGTGTGTTTTACATATGGACATAGCATTTTAATGTAGTGTACCCCTGAAGATGGTCAGGTACCTGACCGAAACATGTCGGGTTTAATTTAATACTACTATTAAAGTTTTAATAGTGATTGTGCATCTAGTTGGTTCTTTTTTTTGATATATGCGAGATGCACGGTGAAAACAATATTAAATTATGAATATTAAGTAAGATATTCCACTGTAGTGTGACAAGGCTAAGATGTTTTGTGTTAGAACATTAGATTTGTGTTACGTAACAATGTAGTAGACCTTAGGAATTTATTTCTTATTAAGTGTTTCGGGCATTACACTATCGCAATCATTGTTATACGATATAATACATGTCTATGATCTACATCATGCAGTCACACGTGACGTATGTGTCATGAAAATAATCACTGTTTTCAATTTAAATTTAACAGCTCGCAGAAGCGTGAAATGATGTTCTGTTTAGCAGACTGTGTGTACTTGCTGTAGGTATTAAATTCTGAAAGGCAGCTAAATTGTTCAATTTAATTAATACGTGCTTGATTTTAGGCTTCGGCCGTCATGTAGATGAGATCTCAGCTTTTCTGAGATATTACACAGCGTTGAGTGGTAGTTCTGTACTGATGTTTCGGGACAACCTATCAGTCCCATCTTCAAGGGTCATGAAGTCTTGACCTTTGAGGATGGAAGATATAGGTTGTCCCGAAACGTCGGTACGGAATTACCATTCTACGCTGCGCAAATTCCCAGAAGAACACAGATCTCATTAGTAAATGTTTTCTAAAATCTTGTCAGATGCTAAGTTTTACTGAAATTTGAATTTGAACTGACGACTAAGATAAGACTAAACAAATAATTATTCACTGGAAGTATATAATATAATAAATAGTACAGTCTGACGCATGTTTTATTGTAAGAACAATAACTTTATTTGCTATAAAATTGCTAGGCCTATATGTTTCGACCTGATCGGGTGTTCATCAGGCCTTTAAAATGTACAAAAGTAGGTTATCCAAACCGTTACATTTACCGTTCTGTAGATAGAAATGTCATACCCAAAACTATAATTATTACAAAATACGATAAATGACAAAAGTAACTACAGACACTTTTTTCCACATCAATCGTACACGATTTAGACATATAAGTACATAAATTTCATAATTCCCCACATGCTTGTATTTATCAATAATTTCAGTATTCGATGCTATTAAACCATTTACATTATCTTCTTTCGAGGAAGAAATGTGAAAGATTCTGGCACAAAACTTAGTGATTTAATTCCTATTTTTATTCTTGTATATAGCATACATGCCGATCGCAGTGGCCCGCCGGTCTAAGGCGCGTGTCTACGGATGCTCGCTTGCTGGGATTGTGGGTTCGAATCCCGCCTAGGACATGGATGTCTGTCTCTTGCGAGTGTTGTGTGTTGTCAGGTAGAGGTCTCTGCGACGAGCTGATAACTATCCAGAGGAGTCCTACCGAGTGTGGTGTGTTTAAAAAGTGTGTGTGATCGTGAAGCCTCGAAAAATGAGGCGACCTAGGTCCCCAAGGGGCTGTCGAGCCATTTGAAAAAAAGAACTTATATAGCTTACATTATAAATAAATTAACGGGTACCAAATCCTACGTAACGTATTACAAGGAAACATTACCAAATTTATATCACAACTCTACATGTGTACGCACTTTATCGAAGACTATGCATTGGTATTCCATTAAGGAGATTTGACACCAAAGAGCTGCGGTCCTTATAATTAGTGACCGTGGCTTAATTAATCAGAAATTACCGCCCGCTCTTTTACCTACATTTATTGCAATATTTGCTATTCATTTCTTGATAAATTTTGAAAAACCATCACAACGAAACTTACAGCTATCTTTTATTCTCTCTAGTACACACGGCACACTGAATTATATTGTACTTCATAAATAACCTCTTTTTCAAGTATTCTCTTAGCTCTATGTTTTGATACTTGACGCTCTTCTTAGCTTCCTTACGTCTTATTTTCTCTCCTCTGTTTTCTTCTGCAGCCTAGCAACACGCTTCTTTATCAAGTCCCTGAATATGTTTAAGGTATTACTGCAAATGTTGCATTTTAAGCTGCCTTTTATCTATAAATTTAAGACTACATACCCGACGTTCGCGCGGTGGCGCAGTTGGTTGAGGCACTGCGCTACAAACCGGAAATTCGCGGGATTCCCGATGGTGTCATTGGAATTTTTCCTTGACATAATCGTTTCGGTCGCATTATGGCCCTGGGGTCGACTCAGCCTCTAACAGAAATGAGTACCAGGAATATTTCCTGGGGGTAAAGGCGGCCGGTGCGTAGGGCTGACAACCTTACCACCTTCATGTGCCGATTGTCTAGAAACCTGGGAGCCTCGACCTCCTGGAACCCTAAGGGTCTGTCCAGGCCTGTAATGGGATTGCTTTACCTTTACCTTTTACCTTCATACATACCCGACGTTACACAATATATTTGTCCATATTTCAATGCGCCAAAAACTTTGCAGGAGAAAAATTCGCTGCTTACGTAATGTCCAATAGACAAATTGCTACCTTACTCTGCAAGTAGCACACTTTTCATGCTTCTTTCGTTGTTATGCTTTCCAAATCCCCATCATATTTATTTGTAGTCCATCATTTAAAGTAGGAACATTGGGTGTTTGAAATTAGTTCCTATTTTGCAAAGTGCCATTATTTCAGTCTAGGAATTCAGGTTATTTCCTAACTATCGGAAAATAAACATAGGTAAAGAGAAGTGTGAAGAAATCCTCATTTTTGCCACACAGAACTTCCTTTATTCTGCTAAAATTCTCTGGTTTCCCTTCCCCATTATTGGTAACAAATGTGACTATACTAAATAGCTTTCACCACGTTTTCAGAAGGTTCACGTGCAGAAGCTGGTGTTCCAGGAATTTACCGTAATCCATAGATTAAAATAGACAAAGAAGCTCTGAGACCTTTATTAAATCTTCCTGGTTTAGTCCTAATTTCCGTCGTATACGTTCGCGCAGCCGTCATATTCCTAAAATTCATAGTTGGAAAAAAAGAAATATATTTACTGGTATTTCCTTCTATAAAAATATAATTCGCCCTATAACAGGCAATGAAGGCCCAGAGGAAGTGTAGAGGTATAGCTCTGCTATTTCTTTGACCTCGAAAATAGATGGGGTGGGTGATCAACGCCGTGCCCCGACAGTTTTACCCCCGGGAAAGAGACTCGGTACCCATTAAACAGGAGGCTGGATGGGTCTCAGGTTTGGTCTAGATAGGTGCGGAAAACCTCACTACCACCGGGATTAGAACCCAGGATTGTCCCATCCCTACGTTTCATCCCGTAGCATAATGTTCATAGTTTCGTAAAAATTCGCCGAAAGTTTCATAATTGAAATTTACTAATACTCACACACACCCACACATATATATGTCATACATACATACATACATACATACATACATACACACATATATACCATACATACATACTTACATACATACATACGAGTACACACATACACACATACATACATACATACATTACATACATACGAGTACACACATACATACATACATACATACATACATACAAACAGACAGCATGCTGAACTTCACAGCCCTGTCTAGGAAGGATAGTTGGCTGATTAAGCAGGCAAAAATCCTGTCGTATTTCGGTTCAGTACTGGAGAAATTTGAACCGATGGGATTGTGGCATGTTCTTCCAATCTCTTGATAATAGAAGGGCATAACCTGCCTCAACAACACTCGTCTAGGCTTGGTAATATAAGCCCATAGCCTGCCCCATCGACTCTCGTCTAGTTTGATAATAGAAGCCTATAACATGCCCCAATAACACTCGTCTATGCTTCATTATTGAAGTCTACAACCTGCCCCAATAGCTCTCGTGTAAGCTTGATAATTGTAGCCTATAGTCCTGCCTCAACAACACTCGTCTAGGCTTGATAATAGAAGCCTATAACTTGTTCCAACAACTCTTCGTGTAGGCTTGAAATTGTGGCCTATATCTGCCTCAACAACACTCGTCTAGGCTTGATAACAGAGCCTATAACTTTCTCCAACAACTCTTCGTGTAGGCTTGATAATGAAGCCTATAACATGCCCAATAACACTCGTCTATGCTTCATAATTGAAGCCTATAACCTGCCCCAATAGCTCTCGTGTAAGCTTGATAATTGTGGCCTATAGTCTGCCTCAACAACACTCGTCTAGGCTTGATAATAGAAGCCTATAACATGCCCCAATAACACTCGTCTATGCTTCAATTGAAGTCTACAACCTGCCCCAATAAACTCTCGTGTAAGCTTGATAATTTGTGCCTATAGTCCTGCCTCAACAACACTCGTCTAGGCTTGATAATAGAAGCCTATAACATGCCCAATAACACTCGTCTATGCTTCATAATTGAAGCCTATAACCTGCCCCAATAGCTCTCGTGTAAGCTTGATAATTGTGGCCTATAGTCTGCCTCAACAACACTCGTCTAGGCTTGATAATAGAAGCCTATAACATGCCCCAAAACACTCGTCTAGCTTCATAATTGAAGTCTACAACCTGCCCCAATACTCTCGTGTAAGCTTGATAATTGTGGCCTATAGTCTGCCTCAACAACACTCGTCTAGGCTTGATAATAGAAGCCTATAACATGCCCCAATAACACTCGTCTATGCTTCATAATTGAAGTCTACAACCTGCCCCAATAGCTCTCGTGTAAGCTTGATAATTGTAGCCTATAGTCTGCCTCAACAACACTCGTCTAGGCTTGATAATAGAAGCCTATAACTTGTTCCAACAACTCTTCGTGTAGGCTTGATAATTGAAGCCTATAACCTGCCCTAATAGCTCTCGTGTAAGCTTGATAATTGTAGCCTATAGCCTGTCTCAACAACACTCGTCTAGGCTTGATAATAGAAGCCTATATCTTGTTCCAACAACTCTTCATGTAGGCTTGACAATTGAAGCCTATAACCTGCCCTAATAGCTCTCGTGTAAGCTTGATAATTGCCTATAGTCTGCCTCAACAACACTCGTCTAGACTTGTTAATAGAAGCCTATAACTTGTTCCAACAACTCTTCGTGTAGGCTTGATAATTGTGGCCTATATTCTGCCTCAACAACACTCGTCTAGGCTTGATAACAGAAGCCTATAACTTTCTCCAACAACTCTTCGTGTAGGCTTGATAATTGAAGCCTATAACCTGCCCAATAACTCTCGTGTAAGCTTGATAATTGTAGCCTATAGCCTGCCTCAACAACACTCGTCTAGGCTTGATAATAGAAGCCTATAACTTTCTCCAACAACTCTTCGTGTAGGCTTGACAATTGAAGCCTATAACCTGCCTGAATAACTCTCGTGTAGGCTTGATATTTGTAGCCTATAGCCTGTCTCAACAACACTCGTCTAGGCTTGATAATAGAAGCCTATATCTTGTTCCAACAACTCTTCGTGTAGGCTTGACAATTGAAGCCTATAACCTGCCCTAATAGCTCTCGTGTAAGCTTGATAATTGTAGCCTATAGCCTGTCTCAACAACACTCGTCTAGGCTTGATAATAGAAGCTTATATCTTGTTCCAACAACTCTTCGTGTAGGCTTCATAATTGAAGCCTATAACCTACCCCAATATCTCTCGTGTAAGCTTGATAATTGTGGCCTATAGTCTGCCTCAACAACACTCGTCTAGGCTTGATAATAGAAGCCTAAAACTTGTTCCAACAACTCTTCGTGTAGGCTTGATAATTGTAGCCTATAACCTGCCCCAATAAATCTCGTGTAGGCTTGATAATTGTAGCCTGTAACCTTCCCCAATAAATCTCGTGTAGGCTTGATAATTGTAGCCTATATTCTACCTCAACAACTCTTCTATCCCTTCTACAATACGAGACCCTACCATCCAACCAGTTCCCCTATTTCCGTAAACTTGATGTTTTCTAAGTAACAAAAGAAGCAATAATGCTGAATAAAGTTATAGATCTATGACTAACCTCGGTGTGGAAAAGTATGAGAGAACGGAGTCTGGTGGGACATTGTTAGTAGCTAGTCCCTTCACTGCTATAGACAAAAATACATCTAAACACTGTTTTACACCAACCAAATGCATTATTTATGTAAGAATAATAAAATATTCTATAAAATATCTGGTGTAAAACAGTATTTATATTTAAAAATGCAAGGTGAAATTAGAATAAAAAATACATCTAGTTACCAACATCTGGGATACAAGACACAGAAGACAACGGACAGTGTTCAAAACACTAGGCAGGATTAATGTGACTTTCCAAAGTCAGAATCCTTTAATGCTGACGGGGGTGTATTAGTGTCTGTTTTAATCTCAGAATACAGATTCATTATTTCTTCAAACAAAATACGCCAATTAGTTTTGTAGTGGAGGCATGGTGTGTGTTTTTTTTACCTTACGAATTGAATATTAAATATGATTTAAATGATTGCCAGGCCTTAATTATTCAATGCATAACAAAAATTTTCCATTTAAATCCCTGACAGTTCTTTCTTAGGGAGAACTTTCACTGTGTATAGATTTTGTTTTATAAAGGCATTGACTCTGTCGAGTACTGTCTTATGTGATATGACGTCAATATTCTTACAGAAGTTTGTGACAGGTCATATTTAATGACGTCACAAGATACTATTCTTTCATTTTCATTTAAATAAAGTCCTTTCATACTAGTGCTTTAATAGCATACGGAGATCGAATGCAATGGTACAGGTTTGGTCACTTCTCACCCGAAATGTCACTTCAGGAGGAACACAAAGCACCAGTTCATATGAGTGTCAACAGATAGCGCTACCGTGCATTATTCAGCGAATATGACTGTAAAATAGACAACTTCGAGATTTCCCGCGAGATTTGTCGTCACTCGTTTTGCAGCATATGAATATGGCTTTCTCACTCGATCTCCACCGCGGCTTGAACTCAGGAAATTGAGGAAATTCTGCAGCATATTTGACTGTCAAAAAATCGTCTAGACTTTCAGGGTCTCAATGTTATTACCTGGTACACCAATTTTGATCCTGAGATTCTGAGATGTTACGCTGCGTATATTGGTAATTAACCACCGACGTTTCGGCACAACCTGTTGGTAAAATTTCCAAGGTTCAAGAGGTCTTTTTGGAACGCTTGACCCTGGAAGATGGGACCCGATAGGTTATTCCGAAACATCGGTACGGAATTACCATTTTACGCTGCATAAAATCCCAAACGAGAGCAGATTTCTTTTACATGGCGGCGGAAGCCCGAAATCGCGGAAGCCTGATATCACGCGTAAAACACTGACCATTTTAAAATTACTGGATTGTCAAACATAAGAACTGTACAATTTATAATTAAGTTGTATGATTATATTCTGTGCATTTTGCTATGAACCCCCAAAATGTCGAGGCCAATAAATAGGGCGGGCCTATCAATAGGTCTCCACAGTAGGGCTAATAGCGTGGTCCAGCGCAAAACAAACTGTGGGCTAAGTTCAAATTTTACCGATCTCTTGTTCATGGGATGGGAAAAGACATGGATTCCAGCACCTAGGATTAAAGCTCACACTTCAATCCACACAAAATTTATTACGTCATGTACCGGATTAATAACTGGAGCGTTCTGGCTATATAAATCATTACATTCTAAAACTTTAAGGTGATTACCTCCCAGAATGATCTGAGCCTCCAACAGCGAATATCACCAAACACCAGCAGATTATAATAACAATCTGTAGGTCCTAACTTCAAAACATGTTGCCAGGAGAGCAAAGTCGAAAATACTGAAATCTATTATAAAGTTCTGAATTACTAAGATTGTTCAAATTTAAACGAGAAACGGTTTCTAAAAAATTTATTCACAATAAAATGGAAATGTCTTACACACTACTTTTCAATGTATTCCCTGTTGACTGCAATACACTTGTGTCAACGTTCTGGAAGCTTCTTGATTCCAGTTTCAAAGAAGGTTTGCGGATTGCTGTGTATCCAACTTTACACAGCTGCAATGACCTATCATTATTCCGGAATCTCTTGCCTCCTAAAACCCTCTTCATTGGTCCAAACAAATGATAATCAGATGGAGCTAAGTCTGGAATGTACGGTGGATGAGGCAGGACATCCCACTTCAGTTTCAGTAGAGTTGCCATCGTTAAGCCGCAGTGTGAGGACGAACGTTGTCCTGGAGGAAGCAAATTGAATCCTGCCCTTTTCTTAGCTTTAAGCGGATTGCCGACTTCACTTTTTCATTCAGGAGAGTTGAATAGTACTGCGCATGATGGTTTTTTGACCAGTGAGAAAGTCCAGGTGAATGATATCCTTTGAATCCCAGAACACAGCAGTCATGATCTTCCCCGCTGAAAAAATTGCTTTCCCTTTTTTTGGGGGTGGAGAATGGGTGTGTTTGCACTGCTTGCTTGCTCTTTTTGATTCAAGAGTGAAGTAGTGGACCCAGGTCTCATCACAGGTCACAGTTGAGTCCAAAATTTCGGCTCCTCCTCTCTCGTATCGTTGCAAAAGTTGAGTAACGGCCACTAAACGTCTTTCCCTGTGCTCCGGTGACAGAAGCCGTGGGACCAACCTTGCGCTCACTTACTACTTTCAACTCGTTGTGCAGAATTTCTTCAACACTCCCTACACTAATTCCTACATCTTGTGACAGTTCAAGAAAGTTATCGACGATTAGCCCGAATAAGTTCACCAATTTCAAAACGATTGTCTGGATTGACAGAAGTTCTTGATCGCCGAGCGTGACGTTCATTTTCAACACGGTCTCGTCCTTCTCGAAATGACTTCGCCCAACTGAACACCCTCGTCTGTGACAAACATTCATCCCCAAACTGTGCTTGAAGCCTGGTAAAGATTTCAGAAGGAATGACACCTTCCTTCGTGAGAAATTAGATAATTATATGCTGCGCAACACTGTTGGGTACTGCTTGCACTGCCCAAACTTGATTGCACCTGATGGTTGAGGGGAGAGGGACCCGACTAGTGTGAGTTGCAAGCTTAAACATGTCATAACTTGTCAGCGCAAGCACGTTCATACAAGTTGATTTGTGCTCGAGAGGGAACTAAATTCTCGTTTAAATTTGAACGACCCACGTATAAGTAAACTGAGAGAGAGCAAGTTCCAATTCCAAGTTCTGTGAAAATCAGAAGTCAGAACTTAGATATTAAACTGAAGGGAAACGCACAGAAAAATATATAAGATATAAGCGTGATGGATCCCAGTGGCCGGCGGTCTAAGGCGTGGGTCTGCGGCCGTTCGCTTGCTGGGATTGTGGGTTCGAATCCTGCTGGTTGTATGGATGTCTGTCTCTTATGATTGTTGCTTGTTGTCTGGTAGAGGTCTCTGCGTCGGGCTGATTACTCGTCCAGAGGAGTCCTACCGAGTGTGGTGTGTCTAAAAAGTGTGTGATGCGAAACCTCGAAAAATGAGGAGGTCTAGACCCCCTAGGGGCTCTCGAGCTATAGGAAGAAGAAGAAGAGGATAAGTTTGATGAAGAAATTGGAAGACTCAAGACTGAATATAATGTGCAAGTTATTCAATAGTACAAATCGTAGGATACCTTACTGTTACGGTTGGTGAAATAGTGTACAGGCCTATATTTTATTTATGTATGTTCTATTTAACGATTTTGTCGGTAGGTCAAACTACAATGTAGACTGAGATATTGAAGTAGGCTGCATTAGAGAGTCAAATGGTTGTACTGTTACTGATGGCCGTGCGGCGTGGCTTCAGGCGGTTAGTAACGGCCTCTCGCCGCGGAAGCTCGGATTCGATCCGGATCAGTCAATGTGGGATTTGTGGTGGACAAAGTGGCACTGGGACAGGTTTTGTCCCAGTACTTCGGTTTTCCCCTGTCAATTCCATTCCACCGGTGCTCCATTACATGGAAAACGGAAAAAACTAATCATCTTAATCATCTTTATCACATGGTTGAACAGTAAGCCTCAAGGAATGCTGGTGCGTCTGTAGCTTCTGCTGCGGGGCCCTTCGCGAAAAAAAAATTGTTACTGAATGACAGGAAAAATGGGCCGCCTACTTGAGGTAATATCTCTGAATTTCTCGGTAAACACTGAGGAAAAGCTACGAAAATTCTGAGTCACAACGTGAGGATAACACTCGTATTTGACGGCAGGCGTCCAGTCAGGTTGAGTAGAGACGCTACGTGGTTTTGTGCAGCGAGATGGGAAGACTTCGGAAGAGCCACTTGCAAGACGAAGAGGGAATGAGTGAAGAGCAGTACGGTAGATCTTAAGTAGTGAATATGTGAGTTTGAAGGATGAAGCTCAAGGTGTTTGTTACTGCGGTGTAGTGGTGAAACTAGTTCAATACCAGACCTACAGTCTGCGGCTTCGATTTGCTTATCGGAAATCGACAAACGTCAGTCCCCGGATTCACACAATAATATCACATCAGTGTCACTATTATACACTTGTCAATTGCGTAGGAAGCCGGCCAGGTGTCGCCCCAGACTCCCAGATCTCATGACAGGGATAATCCAGAAAAGAGCCTTTTTTCAGAAGAAAAAATCCAGTTTTTAAAAACGCTAGAACAAATTTTGCATTATATAAAATTTTGGGAACCCGTGACCAACTGTAATCAAATACAGAACTAAAAATAAAACTTGGATCATTCCATAAGTTAAAAATCATAAAAATAGCCACGAAATAAGAGTGAACAGATCACAGCCATAAGGCTAGGCGCACACTTGCGATTTATTGCCGCCGCGACTGAAAAGTCGCAATCGCCGTATAGTATTGTGGACCGCACACGGCGACCAAAAAAATCGCTAGTATATTTCAGTAATGGTATGGATTTCATCGAAAGTACTTGTGTGATTGCCTTATTACTCCGTATGAAATCCAAAAAAAGACGCAAACGAAAACATTGGGGCACCCACTTAGAAGTCAAATTTTTTGTCATACAGAGCAGGTCGTTTTTCCAACTCAAAAATCAATTTCTCCGTGTCCAAAATAATGTGTGATGGTGAATCATCAACAGCAGATTCGTATCAGACATAATTCAATATCAATAACAAATAATTCAAATACAATAATTTTCAATGATAGATTTCTCTCCAAGGATTGAACTGCGACTGAACAGCAGCAGAAGCAAGTGTGTGCAGGTTCATTCCTGTCTATGTAACCCATTTTAATTCGCGACAGTCGCGTCGCTAGTAAAATACGGCTGGTTGCATCTTTTTAATCGCTGCTTTTATTTAGTCGCATGTGCCGCATTCCTACTGAAAACAGTGTGTTCATTTGTGCGACTAAATAATCGCGCGACAGAAAATCGCAAGTGTGCGCCTAGCCTAATACAGATTAATTATTAATTTTTTAATAACCATTTTCCTGTTATACTGCGTGGATAAAATATATTTTCAGGTGCGTTTGCTTAAACGTTTATTGATGTGTCGGTGTCCAGCGACTGAGTATAGATGTACCTAAGGGTCCACCACAGTGTCTTCCTCGTCTGAAGAAGGAAGAACAGACGTTTCCGAAAATCGCGCTTCAACAAAAATTAGAAAATGGACAAAGTCCAAAAGAAGAGTATATCCGTGAGACATATACCATCATCAGTGCCCTATAGATTTGAATAAATGTATTTTCTGTATAAAATATTGAAACGTATTTTCTGAAACTGCCTATCATAATTGCACGGATCTTCACAGGCACATATCGCTATCCACGAGCTTCTGACATGTCTGATCTTTCATACCTTGAGGTTGGCAGAAACAATGTAGGCCGAAACATTTTTAAAGCTTTAAGTGGAAGAAAACTCGAAATTACACATTCGAAATATGCCATGAATATCTCAATGCAGGAAATACAACTGTAGATTTAGGAATAGGTATATGGGAGGATAATATTAAAGTTGATATAAAGGAGAATTCGTAAAGGAATAAAATAAATTCATATCACTTATTGTACGGTAAATTTGGACCTTTCTGTGCACAGTAATTAAGACATAAGTACTGGCTTTCTGGATTTTATCTATGCTCGGTATTGTGAAATAAACTCCAATTTTCCAGATACTGGATCTGGTAGCATTCTCAAGTGGAAAGCTGCAGAGGTACCTAGCGTCTAAGGACAGAAGCGGAACTTGGGTGTAATGCAACATGTCAGAAGTCTACAGACTTTCTCTGAAAGATTTTGCGTACATATTTCACTTTATTTTTTCTGGATGAAGGGCCCTCGCACCAAGCCTTAAGGCTTTTTGTGCAACCCCAAGATGAGTAGATGGATGAGCAGTTTTTATTACCAATTTTTACAATTAATGGAGCACCAGTGGAATGAAATCGACAGGGGGAAAACCGACAACTCGGAGAAAAACCTTCTCAGTGCCACTTTGTCCACCACAAATCTCACATGGACTTGACCTGGGACCGAACCCGGGCCTCCGTGGTGAGAGGCCGGCGACTAACCGCCTGAGCCTTGGCAACGGCCACGTATTTCACTTTGTCCCACCTCTAGAGAAACTGACAGCCGTGTGAGGGAATCTCCACTTGACAGCAGCACCTGCAGAAATAATTAGTCACACAACCTGACTTCCTCGCCCACTCATCTGATTAACGTGCTCTATCTGTGTGCCTTTTGGCTTTTGTTTTATAAGTGAAACTTATAACTTGTGCAGCCAGCATACTAGTTACGTATTCCAGAGCCGTGATATAATTGAAGGAGGAACAAAGCCTGAGGGTGTTCAAAACAGGGTGCTGACGAACATATCTGGACATAGGAGAGACGAGTTAACAGAAAACTAGAGAAGAATACATAAAGAGGAGCTTTATGATTTGTATTCCTCACCAAACATTATTTGGGTGATCAAATCAAGAAGAATGAGATGGACGGGGCATGAGGCACCTATGGGAGACAGGAGAGGTGAATAGAGTGTTTTGGTGGGGATATCTTACGGAAAAAGATCACTTGGAAGACCTAGGCTTAGATGGAAAGATAATATGGAAATGGATCTTAAAGAAGTGGGATGGTGTCATGGATTGGATTGGTCTGGTTCAGGATAGGGACAGGTGGTGGACTGTTGTTAATGCGGTAATGAACCTTCGGGTTCTATAAAATACGTGGAATTTCTTGACTAGCTGAGGACCTGTTAGCTTCACAGGAAGGACTCTGCTTCATGGAGTTAGTTAGTTAGTTAGTTTAGAGCCGCACTGTACCGGTAACACTTTTCGCATTTCAGGAAAATGGGAAAATACACTCGTTCGGTTTCCTTGCTGGCTATTGCCTGGCGTAGTACTGCTGCCGCTGGTTTACTATATAGTTCAGATAAGACCGTGTCTTGACCTATATTGAGCTATTTGAAACCATCTAAACAAAGTTCTTCTCCTTTTCGGTCCACTAAAATATTAGGTTTCCATCTCCGCGCGGTCGTCAGAGTGAGCTGCGTCTGTGGATTGCCTAAAGCTAAATTTCCTGTCCGGGTCAGTCAGCAGAAAGAGTGGGAAAGTTTCCTACGATTTCTGGCAGGTTTCTGTTCATTCTACTGCATCCTTAACGGATCCGATACCCAGCACTGTCCCACTCAATGGCTAAAGCCTTGTATTTACCCGGTAGAAAGTTTTATAGATGTCCTCTGATAATTCATCTCCAATTAGTGCTGAAGTTACACACGAAAATAGTTACAAATTTACCCCTCCTACATATCCACAGAATGGTGCTTAATTAAGCAAACTACAATACCAACTTCATATGTCCCAGCCATCATAATTTCTAGGGTTTAATCGCCGGTGTATTACAGGGCGTTTTCTTCCTACTTGGATGATAAGGACCGGTCCGACACGGTAGTGAGATTTGTTACACTTTCTGAAGGTTATTACGACTGCGATCTTTTGTCTAACTCACACAATCGACTGTTAAACGCCGCCGAGAAGCGACGTAAGACGCAAAGCTTGCAGAGTGTTGGGCGGAGTGCTGGGCCGGCACTTATCGATCAAGCAGGAAAAAAAAAACACCCTATATTTTCGTAATGTGTAAAGACTATAAAAACCATGTACTTCATATCGAAATGCATTCATAAATAACTTTGCGTTAATTTACTACAGAAAAGGATCTTAAATAATTCTGTCCTTTTGCCCATTCTGAAATGGTTTTCCCACCACATTAAGGAATATAAACTACCTTCAGGAAGTCCGTTTGTTGCGTTAAGCACCGTGCCATGAATGACCGTGGAAGAAGAGGAATATATCTTAAACCATACAGTTGTTGGCCGCCGTACAATGACCGGCCACTTCAGAAATTCGAGCACTTAGCTAAATCACAGTAACATTTATATCGTCCTCCTACTGCTGCGTGACATTGTTAAAATTTCAGCTGTTTGCAAGTTGCTGATATTACCACCAGATGTCACCATAAGCTGTAATGGAGACTTTACTGTAAGACATACCTATAGTTGTAATGGTATATTTTGCTTAATGTTGCAGCGGCCATGAAGGCAAATTGAATATACTTTTTTAAGTACGGCAAGGAAAATCGCTTTGTAGGTTAGCAGATGTTTCTGTTTTAGAATTAATCGTGAGTTATGTTGTATACTGTATGACACATTGCAAAAAATGTGGACAATATACGAAAGGAAATAACCCCAAATTCAATTACTTCCCTCCCTTCATGTAATTGCGTTTCATATATATATATATGTTTGTGTATTCTTCACTTTGAAATTTATCTCTAATGTTCCTGTTGCATATCTACGTGTTGTTTGGGCAATTCTATGTCGTCGCTGGTCAAATTGTCTGTAACTCTATCACACGGCCATTTATTGTAACGGCGTTTTTGTTGTAGGTGTGTATAATGTCCAAATTTTTAATTATAATGTTCCAGCGGCCACGAAAACTGAAATAAAGGAACTTAAAAGTGATGGGACGTCTGTTTGATTTGTTGCAAATAAAAGGCAATGTACCTGTACATATATACTCCTAAAATTGAGAGGCGTTAGCGTAACCATTGTTACCGTAAAAAAGCAATAAGTATTACATATTATGAGTGTGTGTCTGTAGCCTTAGTTATCCTGCATGCAAAGCGCATGCACCGTATTATATTGCCATCTGTGGCCTGTCTTGCTCTACCATATTTTTCCACATTATCTCATAAACGGCACTATTTTCGGGAAAAAATTATTGAACATAAAATGTATGTTTTGATTTTCGCTACATCTTTTGTCTGAAACATTTCTCATTCTACGCAAAATTAAGCGAGATATTATCATAAGTGTACATAGGTCGTCATGTAATGTGCCCTTTACATTTGTCAGATTTTAATGAAACTTGAATTTCCTCAACAGATTTTCGAAAAATAGTCGAGTATTAAATGTGATGAAAATCCATCCATTCGAAGCCGTGTTGTTCTATGCAGACAGACATGCATGAGGAAGCTAATAGTCGCTTTTCGTAATTTGGCGGAGGCGTCTAAAAAATAATTTCCACACTAAGATGTACAGTTTAAGCTACAGAATTCTGACTACAAGGATAGTTGTGGTCCGTCACCTCTGCCCTCAAGTGAATAATAATTTACTTTGACTAGGCGAGTGCACTTAAAATACACATATATACATTTATAAAAATATCCTAGTACTCAGTTTTATTTTGGATGGAATCATTTCATAATTAAGTGTTTTAATTGGACGGTGGATAAAGGAGATAGTAAGGAAAGTTTGCCCCAGGAATAGTGTCCTAATGCATGATTTGAAACTAGCCCATTAAAGTAGTTTCTTCTTATAGAAGGGTGTTTAAATCTATCGCTTTTAAAACTTTTTCACCTTTACATCAGTTTTGTAATCATACCTGTTTGCAACAATCATTGTAAGAATTCCTTCATTATGATGGCTGACACTTGCAACGGACTATCTTAAGGCGACATCCGCAGGTAGTGAAAACGAGCAATCAGTCGATTTCTTCCGCAAGTTCTTGCGTTTTGGATGTGGACATTGGACATTGGATTGATGAAGTGCAGAAGTACAAATGGGGAAGAATGTCTAAGAGGATAATTTGAAACATTCTGTTGATACTACAATTCAGATCCAGAAAAAAATTCTCGCTCCTATTAAAAAAATTTAGATTTTCCAAACATAAATAAAGACAGAGAAAATAAAATGTTTGGTGACCATGACGGGAATTTAGAAAGCAGAACTGCAAAGTAGGGAGATAGGAGGGTAATTTAAAAGCTGAATTATGTATTATTTGTGTGTCTCAGAAGTAATCTATGGTAGGTTGGACCTTGTCTGTTTTAAGAAGTGTGCGCATTGAATTTATGAACGAATTTCGTGTTTGGTGTGCTACCTCTAAAAGCAAAGGCAAAAGACAGACTAAAAGACATCCATTTGCAATAGATCTGAGAAATATAAAGAGATGTTTGAATAGAAAGGTCTGCCAAGTTTGCAGAAGAAAAGTAAAAGGCAGACTAGAAAGGAAACATGTAGCAGCAAAGTAAAGAACAAATTTCCAAAATATAGACTTTGGAGGAAACTTCGCAAAGAATTAAATGAGGAAGGTGAATGTAATGCAGTGTGCCGTATCTGTAGGAGGAGAATGAAATATGGCAGCGAGCTACGGTTTGATGACTGTCAAAATTCGTATCATGAATTATGCATACTAAAATATCACAAAGATAGTGTTACAGTTTCAGAAGCTGGTGACAATTTTCTGTCATATCTGCTACAGAGATGTACACACGGGGAATGGTATAACGAAATTGTACGTAGTGATGACTATATCCGTGACATATATGAGGTGTATGTGTTTAAAATACAAAAATTAACTTGCAAATTAGTACCAATTATCCGTGATATAGATGAAGTGTATAGGTTTGAAATACAGAAATGAACTTGTAAATTAGTACCCATATTCATTACGTTGACTTTCTTTCATTACAGTCGATATAATATAATATTTTATGCCTGGTAATAGTAATATATAATTTAAAGATGGTATATTGAGTGACCAGTAACGGTTTGAATTGTCCAATAACTAATATTTGTATAGAAATCGGTTTTAAGACATTTCATGAATTTTCTAATGTTTTTAGTGAAAAGAGAGAAAATGTGTTTTAATTTCAGTTTAGTACGAGTTGTGGATTACACCTCAAACGTTAAAATATCTGTAAGTTGTAAAAACTATATTGTTTCCCCTAGCTCCGAATACCCTTAAACAAGGAAACAGATAGGAAGTATAGCAGAATCACACCCACAAAATCCCCGTCATTTTGCATGACAACCTTCAGCGCGAGTCTCGCAAATCTTACGGCCCTCCTAACTCAGTCACTTGACTGCAGCTACTACGTATGTAGACCAATACTGGCACCTCCACCACTCTGACTGCAGAAACACACTGATCTACGCGCACACGACTTCGCGCACTCTCCTGACTTGTAACATCAGCCTAGCCTCGCTAACGATATCTGTACCTGAGGCAGGAGACATTATGGAATCAATTCTGCTATAAGTGGTTGATGTCACGTCGCGGCCGCTTTACTCTCGGAGAGTATGAAATCTGCATCTATTAATACAGAATTCTGTAGTCTCCCAAGCCAGTCTGAACGCTGTATAAATCAAAGGATTTCTTTCCACTGCCATTAATATTTGTTTCAAATATTGCTTGCGTAGTGATACTTAGGTGTGGCAACTGTGTATTTGGAACTGTGTCCTCTTACGGACAAATACGTCACTTGATCCACTTTTTCACCGAAGGCCAGGTCAATGTCGGGGAAGATGGGGAAGAAGTATTAAATGGATAACGGAAAGGAAGGACGAGATGACTGATGAAGATAGGAAAGGAAAGGTTGACGTTAAAACTCAACAGGCTTTTTGTGCTGGTGGTGTAGTGACTGTAGCTGATAAATCGAGAAGGACTTGAAGGAAAATGGAAGAGGACCTCCGGGATGTGTCCCTATTACCTCAGGATTTGCAACACTGTTTACAGACGGACACGACCGCTCGAATATGTTTCCAGTGTTTGCACTCTCTACATATTGAATCAGAATGATATTAAACACGCTAGTGGTCTCATTGTCTCCTAGTTCTGTAGAGCTAAACTGGGAACTAGTTCCCGACTGGCACGCTCACTGTGTCTAAACGAATTTACATCCTTGCCGCTTTTATCACAGCCCCAGTGTGACACACCGTCCATTTTTTCACATATTCAATGCAGTCGAATTTAATTTCCTCTCTTTAAATCTCTTTTTCCAAGGCCGCATGTCACGTGCGTTGCTACATCTCGGTAATTGTCGTCAAGAAAACTTACAAAATATCTAAAATGTGTTTTTTTTTCAGAACTGAATGAGGAATAAACGACAGTCTGTCAGGTGAGTGATACATTGATACACAGTTAAGGGGACCCGTAATTACAATCTTGCAAACACATTAAGGGGCCCGGTCGTTACCACATTTAAAAACAGCTATGGGGCCCAAAATTTACTACATTTCAAACACAGTTAAGTGGTAAAAAGGTAAAGGTAAAGTTCTCCCTATAACAGGCCATGAAGGCCCAGAGGGGGAGTAGAGGTATAGCTCTACTCTTTCTTTAACCTCGGCACTAGATGGGACTGGGTGGTCAACTCCACGCCCCGGCTGCTTTACCCCCGGGAAAGAGAACCGTTACCCATTATATAGGAGGCTGGGTGGGCCCCAGGGCCGGTCTGGACGGCTGCGAAAAATCTCGCCCCCACCGCCCCATCATTACCACATTTCAAACACAGTTAAAGGGCCCCAACTTTACGACACTTCAAACACAGTTACCACATTTCATACAAATTTAAGAGACTCCATTGTTACCACATTTCACACAGTTAAGTGGTCCCATCGTTACCAGATTTTAAACATGGTTAAGGGACCCCAGCGTTACCACATTTCAAACAAAATTAAGGGGTCCCTGTGTTACCAGATTTTAAACACAGTTAAGGGACCCCATCATTACCACATTTCAAACACATTCAAGGGGTCCCATCATTATAACATTCAAACACAGTTAAAGGGCCCCAACTTTACCAAGTATCAAACAGAGGTAAGGGGCCCCATCTTTACCACATCTCAAACAAAGTTAAGGGACCCCATCTTTACCACATTTCAAACACAGTTAAAAGGCCCCAACCTTACGACATTTCAAACACAGTTACCACATTTCATACAAAGTTAAGGGACCCCATTGTTACCACATTCCACACAGTTAAGTGGTCCCATCATTACCAGATTTTAAACACGGTTAAGGGACCCCATCGTTACCACATTTCAAACAAAATTAAGGGGTCTCTGTGTTGCCAGATTTTAAACAGAGTTAAGGGACCCCATCATTATCACATTTCAAACACATTCAAGGGTCCCATCATTAGAACATTTCAAACACAGTTAAAGGGCCCCAACTTTACCAAGTATTAAACGGAGGTAAGGGGCCCCATCTTTACCACATTTCAAACAAAGTTAAGGGACCCCCATCTTTACCACATTTCAAACAAAATTAAGGGGCCCCATCATTCCTAACTTTCAAGCACATTTAAGGGGCCCCACCGCTACCACCTTTCAAAAAAAATTGAGGTGCGTCAAAGAGACACACAATCCTGCCATGTTACGAAGATCAGTGGTTCTTTCGCTGCCTTCCATCAGTCTTCTTTCCGTTTGCGGTGATCATTGGAGAACGTCCTGGCGTGTGGACGGGTGGCGTCGTGATTGTTATCAATTGAAGAAACGTCTCACTCAGTTCTGGGAATGGGGACAGTTCGCAACTTAGCTACAAGTTTGCTCGGCCTGCAGTTAACGACACCCGGCACATGGCGCTTTCTTCCGTGTGATTTACGATGTCTGTCTTGCATTGTGCGCTGAATTCTCCGAAGCATTTGACGCAACTTACATTTCTTCAACACGAATAACAGAAAATAAAGTATCCAGTGGCGTAGATAACTGGTCGGAGCTTCCGGCAACTCGATAGTGCGGGCCCTACTAAAATTACTGGCGACGTTACTGCCAGATCTCAAAACAGGGATCCAGAATACCGTCTTCAGTCAGAAGAATGGAACCTAGTCCAAAGAAATCCACAAGAAATTTCGGTATTTTTTGTGTTTTGGTGCCCTCTGACCGATCACCCGCGTCACGAGTAAAAAGAAAGATAGGGCCATATATTTTGTGACGTTAAATGGTGCAAAACGCATTTACATACGGGGAATCCCCTTTGTCTTCGCTGACTTAATGACAAGTTTGAGAACGTCAGACATCAAGCTTGTGGCAGTTGTCTTCGTAGCGCCAACGAAATGTGGTCGTGTCACAAAAAACAAGACAGACAATGTACGTAAAACGTAATATTGATGCGCGTTCGCGTAACGATTGATGCCGTAGGAAAGTGATAAGTATTACTTTTTCTGAGTGTCTGTGTGTAGCCTTAGTTATCCAGCATGCAAAGCGCATGCGCCGTGTTACATTGTCATATGTGGCCTATGTGGCTCTACAATATTTTCTCACATTATATTACAAACGGTACGAATTTCAGGAACAAGTCATTGAACATAAAATGTGTGTTTTGATTTTCTCTACAACGTTTGTCTGAAAATTTTCTAATTCTAAGAAAAATTCAGCGAGATATTATCATCAGGGTATACAGGTCTTCATGTAATGTACCCTTTATTTTTGTCAGATTTTAACTGAAATTGAATTTTATTTATAGATTTTAGAAAAATACTCAAATACTAAATTTTATGAAAGTCCACCTAGTGGGAGGCCGAGTTTTTCCATGCTGAAGGGCGGACAGATATAACAAAGCTAATAGTCTCGTTTCGCAATTCTGCAAAATCATCTAACAAGCGTTACCAAAACGCCAGTTTCGTTCGATTTGTATTGAATATGGCAGCAGAATTGTGTTATGAATTTGTCGTTCAGTTTCAACACATGCATGAAGAGCAACTTGCACATTCCCTCAGAACACGCCACACTGTAATTTGAAGCAAATTAAACTCACGGATAACTCTGCAAGTCGACTTCCGTGAGCCGTGCTTAATGGCTTAACTCACACGTCACTAAGTGCTATCAGCGATGCCACCTACACTAAGTTCCTTTCAGTAAAAATTTGTTTTCAAACTGTCTACTTCCAATGTCAATTTCCAACTATTGTGGTGGACATTTTCTGTCGCTTTTACGAAATTCGAATTCACATTTGTCACGAAGTTTGTGACCGAAAAGTTCATTTACAGAAGCTACATGCTCCCTAGGCACATGAAACGGAATTACATTCAGCGGTGATTTATAAATAACTTTTAAGGGGTTTTCTGCAGATAGGGTCACAAGACCGTACCTTGACATGTAACTTGAGTACATCGCGTAACGATTTTCTAGAAATCCTGGGGGTCTCAAACTCCTGGAGCCCTCAGATCCTGTCCAGGCCTGTACAGGCGTACCTTTACCTTAAATTTACTTCACGTATATCTAACAGTGTTTATTTCCTTTGGAATTAATTTTTTAATTTGCAGTACGCGTCCTCTTCGAAGCATTCGCAAATCGACTTGTACTTCCTCTTCTCCCTCTGTCTGTTCTTTATTAAATTTGTGGGCATATTGCGAATTTGCTTTTAATTAGTACAAGATGAATCCAATTTTTAGAAAATTTGGCAAAATCAGATAATTACGTTACGCACTCGTAGATTTAAACTCATGTTAAAACGGTACTTTTGTTATAACTCACAACGCTTTATACAGTGCCTTTATTAAGATTCTGAGGTAAAGGACACACGTGGATGAAATTCGAAGCAAGAGAACCTGTACAGGAATATAAGGACTTAAGTACAATTCAGATGAAAGATTGTGTTAATAAAAAAGATAGGCAATATACTTATAAAGTAAGAGTTTGTTGCTTTTGCATAACCATTGTTGCAGTGGAAACACAACAATGAATTTGTGTTTATTATTCAGATTCATGTCACTCTCAAAAATAAAAAAAAAATGTATTGTCGCACAAAAATGCTTTTGTTGCGAATTTATGTCTCCTGCACCACTCAAACGTGCCTCTTCATGAGAAGTTTCCAATGATTTTGTCAGATTTAAAAAAAAAATTTGGAGATTATCAACGATTTTCATAGAAGACTGCATTATCAAATTTGATGGAAATCTGACCACTAGGAGCCGCGCTGATACAAGCGGACAGAAGGACATAAAGAAGCTAATAGGCGCTTTTCGCAAATGTGCGAAAGCGCTTAGAATGTGCCCTCCATATGTGCTCTTTCATGGGCCATCCAAGATATAAGAACATAAACACATATCAGTCAACAATCTTTAGAGTGAAGACGTGTCTTGTAATTAGTGTGACACATGACAAGGCCCATAATGCACTAATGGCTCATGTAGACAAAGGAGCTTTAACTAACAAACCTACTATTCTTTGAAGATCTGTTTTGATCACATAAAAATACAATTATTTATAACGTAACCGGTTACTTCATAGGACAAAATCAAACACAGTAATTCTCTCTTATATCTGATGGATTATTCTGTAACAGGAAAGGAAAATGTAACAAATAATTACTTTCGAACCGAGCAGGAAACAGTGGCAGGACTGTCCTCAACTTGTATTCTGGAGGTGTCTTTACGAATATTGTCAAGAACACCTGCTGCGCTGCTGAGATATTTAGTGGCTTTTGGCTTTTCTCACTTGTTTCAGGCAGATAAACGGACACACTTCTTTGACGTCTTGGTACATTTTCTTCCTTATCTTTCCCACTTCAGCCTTCGGCAATGACCCTGTCACTCTACATGACATAACTGAGACTCAAGCAGCATTGTCAAATAATCAACTAAAGGAGCCAACAGAATATTTTACAGAAACAACTGACAGGTGCTGCATTCATGTGGGAAAATGGCCAACTACAAAAGAAAGTACGTATCAAAAGTAATAGTAGGCATTATATCCTACCGAGATTTACCAGTAGCCCTTCCACTAATTTCAGACACTATACTGGCAAAAATGTAACATTTATTTTATACTCCTTATTAAAATTCCACTGGGAAATGTGTCCATGTTTCATTAGAATTTTGTAAAGTCCATATCACTTTTAATATCTTCGTCAATACTGGTCCGAAGTTTTTAATTTATAACATTATATCTGTGTCATAGCATTGCAAATTACTGACTCTGTCTCCACATATTTGTTTATGTACTGAGACCCTGCACGTAAATCATTGTGAAAGAATGTTATTACTTAAATATGCATAAACTAAACTATCTGTCATTAAAACACAGTTATCAACCCTTTACAGTCCAAATTTTTCCCGTGAATTCCAACAGCCTGATTCGAATCAATTTTACAGAAAATATCTTACCTTCAAGCTTTAAAAGTAGCCACTAGATGACAGAAAATCAGGGAAAACCAACATAAAACATTGTAAAATAATGTGTCAATTTGAGCTCGACTTAGGTCCTGGTAAAAAGGGAAGCGCTGTCGAGTTTAACTAGACATTAGACCAATAAGGGTTAAAGCTTACGTCTTCAGTTATATGTTTATAATTTCATTAGTTGCATTAATATTAGTAGAGAAAAGTACCAGTATGTCCGCAGCTACGTCCTCGGGGTAGAAGAACAGCGGTTTTAGTTCATAGACAAGTGTCATCCTTTTCAGTGTCCTCTTGTCCTAGGACAGGTACCTTAAATGCGAGATGTGAGGTGCTCACTGCAGGACTGCTGAATGTCAGATCTTGTGGGATTCTTGCGCTCCGCCAGATGTTAAATACAACCACCGATATAGCGCCCCCGTTTTAGCCCCACCTACACTTAGAGACAATGAAAATTTCTGAACAGGAATTCGCCATCTTTTAGTATTTCGATTTACAGCTACCCTGCAAGACAGGCCACAATTTGCGGAGAAAAAACAGTGGTGCTATATCGGGAATTTGACTATAAGTACAGATATATCTAAGTATCGTAGTGCATTTGCTCAACCCTGCAGATGAGGGCATTACTGATCTTCGAACCGTTGGTAACTATTTTTCAATCGACGCGGTAAAGCTTCCCAAAAGTCTTCAGTTTTATATACATATAATATGTATATATAAAGCAAAGACCTTTGTTCTTACTTCGAAGAAAACTTACCAGATTTCCATTACGGCTACATTTGGACTAAATTCTGAAACACAAAAAAGCAATTGCACTTGGGAATATTTCACTGACCATAAGAATTAGATTTTTTCGTTGATTCCCACAGAGACCCTTCTCTATTACGTCTGAAAAAGGAGAGTCAGCCTCCTGTTTATCCAGCCAAAGTTTTGTACCTAATGATAAAAGCGTACTCCCAACAGTAGAAAAGTGTCACAAAATATTTGAAGAAAAAATAATGATTCTAATGGGGGGTAAGAGCGAAGTGTATAGTCCCAGTAAGTAAAGATAGTACACGTAATGAAAACGTATCTGCAGACACCTAAATTCGTCACTGAATTCCAAGTAAATACTGTTTGAGAAAGAGAGACAATTGGATATCTTATAAAAACGAGAGCCTTTACCAAGAACTTTCCCATGTCTTTTGTGTTTTAGCTCACTCTGCAAGTTACTGCGAGGAACTTCAAAAGACAAGTTTCCAATCTTTCTTCACTTTCGACCGCATGTTCACTCGATTTTTCACGTGCCTTTTCTTAACCCCCTATCAAAACTTTCATGTAATCTTATTGCCAACTCTGGTCGTTTCGTAACGTAAAAACGTCACCAGCAATACTAAGAATCGCCATAAGACCACAACGATGTAACTCGTCTTTCTTTATCTTACGATTGTCGTTTGTGGTGACACCACAGAGCGGCGCTGAAGTTGTCGTGTCTATTATCTAGTAGTATTTTTTTTTTGTGCTTCACTGTCTCCAGTTTATCGGCGTTTTGTGTCTACTGACTCATACACTTTTTGTGCTTCACTGTCTCCAGTTTATCGGCGTTTTGTGTCTACTGACTCATACACTTTTTGTGCCACTTCTCGCATTGTCCTGGGTTTTTACGAATGTAGGAAGAACTCGTTTCTTTCCGTGTTGTATCCTCCGTAATAAAACGGTGAAAAACGGCAGTGTTCGTTGTTTATTTTTCTATTATATTACGATTACTTGGGTTTATATGCTGAAAATACCAGCGGTTCTAGTACAAGGTGGAAATCACCTGCACGTAATACAGTTTGACTCGGTTATAACGTCATGAAAATAAACTGAATATTATTTTCGTTATAAGCGAGCGTTTTCGTAACTGTGGAATTTCTTTTTAGGTTCACCGTGCATTTTCACAAATCAATGTCTCATCACCAAACAAATGCACTTTATTTTAAAAAAAGCCAATATAAGGTTTCCTTAAAATCGTTTAAAAAGCCCCTACATATGTTTCGGCTTCTAGAAAGCCATCATCAATGGGGTCATACAACTGCACCTTTTAAAAATCACGTCCATGCTTTCGTCTAACAGCACACGCCATGTAGTTACACCACCTTCACTCCTGCTATTTACACTTGTAACCGAACATTATTGGAGCAGTTCGGCTCTCCCTCCCCACTCCCCTATATATAGTCGGAATAAGAAGGGACCAGGTGTCCCGCGACAGTTGGCGTTCAGTAAAGGAAAGGAGTAGACGAATGGTATTGTGCTGACGTTTGTATTGTTATAATGGAGATATAAAGTTAAACCTTTGAGGAGAACAGTCTCGTAATTTGGTGTAAATCAAATTAAAAAGTAACCAGCAACGATCAGTTATACACTGTCACTTGGGAGCACACTATGTTAAAATAAGAATAAAATGGATATTAAAACTGTACAATATATATCATGCACTATCAGTGGACTGCTCTCATTGTGTTGTTTTGGTGGAGAGTTATTATAGCTTAATTTGTCGAAAGATATGTTGAAGGATCATGGTGCTGTATATACTGCTGATTCCTAAGTTGTATTGCTATGGTGTGTACTGTTCGGGTACACCAAACAGTGCACACCAATCCTGCGTAAATTCAGAAAATGGCTCTGTTTTTACATTCAGACCACGACGTCTGAAAACAGAAATTGTATTACACTTGATTTCACCATTTGAATCTTGAAGACCGGAAATAAAGATTACATTTTTTAATGCTTTATAATTGATGTTTTATCGTCGTAACTGTGATTATGTCTGAGGTCTTATCGTCGTAACTGTGATTATGTCTTTTTGGTTAGGACGTCTGGCAGCCTGGTAGATAGGTACAGAAATTTTCAGGAGAACATGCTATCTGTAATATTATCATCTACTCCAATAATGGGGGGCAGAAATTTCTTCTGAAAGGTTGGTAGTCCTACATATCTATTAGGGTATTTCAGGGAGAGACGCCACACTTTCTGCAACTTTCGTTGTAACTCAATCCGAAAATCGTCAAAAAGGCTGCAAATTCAGATATATTATATTTAAGGTTTCTACTTTACTATGTTGTGTGCAAAATATCTGCGGAAATTAAAGATTCTCAGATCCAGGGCGACGAATGAAAGTTGTTTCTGCGGCTTCTCTCCCTGACATGCTGGTAAGACGTCGCTTTTTTCGCAGGAATAGCTGCCGCTATGTAAGGAGAAATGACGATCTTTGAAAATATCCTGTGAATTCAAGCAGCAAGGTAAGTAAATCAAAACTGTTGAACTTATTCACAGTAAAGAAGCAATATCAACATTCAAATAGAAAATATATCACCAGTTCACAATATTTCAACCC
Organism: Reticulitermes speratus; assembly: GCA_021186555.1. Taxonomy (NCBI): domain Eukaryota; kingdom Metazoa; phylum Arthropoda; class Insecta; order Blattodea; family Rhinotermitidae; genus Reticulitermes; species Reticulitermes speratus. The sequence continues at coordinate 43,065,760 of JAJKFL010000006.1, read as the reverse complement.
AGTGAAATCAAGAGACTGAGTTATAGTGAACAGAATATTCTACACCCTCCTCTGCATCTTGCTGTCTTTCGCTGGCAGTAACTCTCTACCACAGTCGACGCATTTGTCTTTGTATGGAGAACAGAACTAGTTCAGCCAATTTCTGAAACTCACACATTCGATCCAAGTCATCTTCCTTAATTGTTTGCAAGTAGTTTTCCCAGCATGCACAGCATTTCATGTCAGAATTATTAGGTGTCCTTTGATTGTGAATATGTTTTATAATGAGTCCTTTTTCTACATTTTCTGACTTTGTAGACCTGAAGTATTGGGAATGTTTACACTTTTGATTTTCCTCTGCTCTTTGAGTTTATTTTCTGCTCGATTCTTTCGCTTTTCCTCGATATTATTAATTTCTTCAGTGGTAACAAAAGAGTTGTTTTTTCTGAAAATGAATAGTTCCTCGGTATTTTCGGTACTGGATTGATCTTAAAAAGTCTGGAAGGTGTAACTTCTTCAGGGTAAGTGTCAAAAGGCAGTGTAGTATTCAGAGAACTTAATGAAGTTCTTGCTGAGATAGGTAACACAATTTTGAGAGTTGGTTCCTGAATTATAGGGTGCACAAATCGGAGCCATACTCGGAGGTGCTTTTTCCATATAAGTTACATTTTCACTAATATCAGAAATGGAGGAGAAATATCCAGGCACTCTTTTGCGGTTCAAAGGATAAATACCCATTGACTCAACAGCACTTACATCAACACACATGGAAGGCGCCCCATGTTATATCGAGTGAATTTCCTTTGTGGAATCTGCTTCATCCAATCTGCTGTTGCGTTTTTGAAATGAGTCATTTTTAAAGGCCCTAAAAGCACTTATTCAAACGCTGTAAGGCAGGAATACAGTGACTCCGTAGACAAATGACAGTGACGATATTTTCAACAGCAGCCTGAAGCAGTAAACGGGAGCTGTAATGAGCTATGTGGCCATCTAAAAGCAGAAAAACCTTCCCTGAAGTTTTGTGTTTGAGGAAATGTGTGAACCACTTGATGAATAAGTCGGTGCTAATTTACGACTATTTCCGGTTCATGTACAACTCTGACCCTAGTTGTAAGATGATAGAGCAATAGAACAGATAGTTTTTATTACTCTATAATGTATATGTGCGACGTTTCCAAATTTATTTAAAATTGTTCATGTGCGGCATCTCTCCCTTAATTTTTACGGCACCTCTCCCAATTTTCAGGGAGAGAAGCCGCACCCCCCCCCCCCCCACACTTGCCGAACGGAATGAGAAACATGGCGGCTACATATTGTGAAGGCAGGGTCAACAACGTCGGAAACATCTAATGTATCGTGATTGCATTGGTACTTCGATTGGAATTAATTAAGACAGGTTTCGTGAACACCAGAAAAAAAGTTGGAGTATAAAATTAATAAACTCACCTTAAATAATCAGTCATAATCTCACAAAACTGCCCCGATATTCACTACGTTCAATCATAACACCTCTCTAGACTCACTGAATAAGCACATGCCCTGCGGTCTGCAGAGGATGGCCAGAACCCACCAAACTAAAAAAAATGCCGCTTCTTTCCCGCCACGGCATCTCTCCCGGAATTACTATACCAGATTACAGTGTCATATCCCCTCACATAGCTGTTTTAAAAATTATTCATAATTTAAAAGTTAATGAAAAAATTGTTTTACATATTAGTACACGCTTGAATTGTTAAAATCGAAATAAGATTCTTTACAAAATATATGCAAACAGTTTCCGTGATATCTTAAAATTTTCAGTGTAATCTTTTAGTTCTTTTACGGAAATTCAATTTGAATCCGATATGGCTTCCTAAACCAGGCCTGAAGCTGGCACTTTAAGTTTCATTGCCCATTAAATCATTTTACAAGCCAAGAAAAACTGAGGATAAGCGGTAGCTCAGTGGCACAGTGACAGGTCTACGGGCTGGACGACAGGAAGTTCGGGATTCGTTTTACGTCAGGTAGAGGCCCTTTTCTCTATGGACTTCTTACCGGCTCCTGGGACCACTCAGCCCACAACACGTGGGTTGAAATATCTGCTATTGAGGGGTTTCGCTGTTTTTCTTTGTCAAACCAAACAAATATGGAGGACGATTTTCGATTACGTCACGACCGCATGTTTGCAAACATTTTAACATATTGCCATTCGCCAACAATCCTGCAAATCGACTCCTTACAACGTAAGACACTGACAGCATCGCCACCTAAAGCACACAGTAAATGCAGCCACTCTCCTTGCCTGTACTTTAAGCTGTCTGCCCCGAACAGCAGTCTGCAATAACATTGCTGACAACTGTGGACAGGCAGAGGGTGTTGTGGCATGTCGAGCTATCCTATACGTGGTGGGGTGATGCGTCATGTGGTGTGTCGTACGTATAGAGGAGGGGCAGGCACGCCGAACATCCAAAGCTAAATCTATCGACCGCGAACAGGGGTTATCTGAAGCCAGGTTATCATATATAGTACACTCATAAGAACGTGGCATCAATTTAGTATACTTTTTTTTGAGGGTCCCGCAGCAGATGCAACGGACGCACCGCAGCCTTGAAGGCTTATTGTGCAACCCTGTGATGAAAATGAGGTTTTTCCTGCTTTTCCATTTTAATGGAGCACCGGTGGAATGAAATTGACAGGGAAAAACTCGGAGAAAAACCTGTCCCAATGCCACTTTTTCCACCACAAAATCCACATGGGCTGACTCGGGATCAAACCAGGGCCTCCGCGGTGAGAGACTGGCGGCTAACTACCTGAGCCATGGCACGGCTTGGCACACCCTTAATTCCATCTTCCTTCCTCCTTTATTTTCTCTTTTCTTTGCGTAGTTTTCTCTGTTAATGTCTTTCTATTTATTCATTTTTATTTCCCTCTGTTGTTATCCTAATTTACAGGAACTCAGTACTTTTCAGTTTGTCCCTCTAATGGAAAGAAAATTGTCTAAATTGTAACAGTGAATTTTGAGGGTAAAATATCTATAATGGAAAATAAATTTTTGTTTCTTGTTTTTTTTAGGAAGTCATGGGAAAGAAGTAAAGACGAAATGGACAGTCATTCATCTTAGTTGTTTGCTTCCGCCAAAATAATGCTTTACGTGAAGTATGGCAGCGTCAGCACGCCGCCAGCTACACTGATGGCACGTTAGACATCACTAGTGCAATAACATTCAGCAATACACCCATAATTCTACAAAAAAATTACACGTCAATTCATTTCCTCCACCTTTCGGTCTCAAAATACTATCTTCATAAAGGCAGAATATTACAACTGAAGGTTTTGTCATTAATAAAATACATCTATACACATTTGTTGGGGCACGCGGTGGCGCAGTTGTTTGAGGCACTGCGCTACAAACCGGAAGGTCACGGGTTCGATTCCCGATGGTGTCACTGGAATTTTTCACTGGCATAATCGTTTCGGTTGCACTAATGAGTACCAGGAATATTTCCTGGGGGTAAAGGCGGCCGGTGCCTAGGGTTGACAACCTTACCACCTTCTTGTGCCGATTGTCTGAAAACCTGGGAGCCTCGACATCCTGGAGCCCTAAGGGCCTGCCAGGGCCTGTAATGGGATTGCTTTACGTTTTTTACACATATTGTAACATGCGTGATTTCAAAATTCCACCGCATTGTATATAAGATCTTAGCTCTTCTGGGATAATACGCAGCGTAGATTAGCGGTTACATACGGACGTTTCGGGACAAATTATCTCTCCCATCTTCGAGGGTTAAGCAGTCCAATAAGAATGCGGGGAAAATGTGGGCGCGCACCTATATATGGAATGGTGTGGGCAGTGATTGGTTCTCATAGAACATGCCGCTAACCAATAGGGTTAGTGGAGGACTCGGAAAGAGGAAGGAGAGGAAGGAATTAGATTTTCCTTGTTGGTGCTCTGAAGGTAAGCGGCCCGTGAACATGAGGCCACCGCCAGGTGCACGAAGGTGAGAGGTAAAAAAATGAAAAAAAGAAAGATAAAGAAAAATAAAAATATAAGAGAGAGAAAGATAAGAATGAGAAACATTTTGTTAAACTGTCTGAATACAATGTATCTGTAGAATATAATTATACACTAAAAATTATTCTATACATATATGTATGTATGCTAGAAATTATTCTCTTTGCCAGTCTTAAAAGTCGTAGAAAATGTGTTACGAAATGTGTTACGAAATGAGTTATGAAATGTGCTATGAAATGTGCTACGAAATGTGTTACGAAATGTGTTACGAAATGTGTTACAAAATGTGTTATGAATTGTGTTACGAAATGTGTTACGAAATGTGTTATGAATGTGTTATGAATTGTGTTACGAAATGTGTTACGAAATGTGTTACGAAATGTGTTACAAATGTGTTATGAATTGTGTTACGAAATGTGTTACGAAATGTGTTACGAAATGTGTTATGAATTGTGTCACGAAATGTGTTACGAAATGTTTCCGTCATAATCAAAGCAATAACGTTTACACCCCGCAGGTAAAATACATCAAAACAGAAATCTATAGAATAACTCTGTCTATTAGGACACATCGTTATTTTCAACACTGTTGTGTTCATTACTTAATCTCAAAAGAGTGCTTAATTATGCTAGTTTTCATGGTTCCAGATACCATAACAGAAATTACGGCAAATGTGCTGGCATTCTAAAAGGATTTCTACATACTGCTCTCTTCAGAGCTCTGATATGATATTGTTTATGGCGATGTGAAGTCTAAATAAATTACAGTATTTCCTGCTGCACAAGAAGCACTTTTTCTCTGAAAAAGTTCCTAAATTCAACCTGCCTCTTAACAATGGGAGGTGTGGGACATTAAATTAACAAGAATACTTGATAATTATATGGTGCCTGTTGTCACTTGTAGCTTTTTATAAATCGGTAAATACGGTAGTTATCTTTGTATTCAGGAAAAACAGTGAAACTTAAGGAGTGAAGTTGCAGTAGAGTCGCCAGTTATGTCCTAGGTTCCTTACCACTAGCTTATTTAAACACAGTAGAAGAAAAAAGAAGAAGCATAAGCGTGTAAATGGTAAAAATTTAGTTATACAGGTCGAATGTTGTATTGTGTCCTGCCGATAGGTTGCACCCACTAGCAACCAGAGCGTGACACTGTGGTGACAAGGAATACGAAATTATTATTTTCTTTGGAACAAACCTAAGAAAATAAATTTCCATTTGTGAAGAAATTAAGAGCAGATTGAAGGATCTTCTGTCTTCCAGTTTGCTATCCAAAAATACAAAGATTAAGATATACAGAACTATAATTTTGCCTGTGTTTTGTATGGATATGAAACTTGGTCTCTCACATTGAGGGAGAAACATAGGCTGAGGTGTTTGAGAAAGGGTGCTGAGGGGATATTTGGGCCTAAGAGGGACGAGGTAACAGGTGAGTGGAGAAGAATACATAGCGAGGAACTTAATGATCTGTACTCATCACCAAATATTATTAGGGTGATCAAATCAAGAATAAAGAAATGTGCGGGCAATGTAGCACGTATGGGGAAAAAGAAATTTCACACACAGTTTTGGTGGGGAGACCTGAGAGAAAGATACCACTTGGAAGACATATGCTTAACTGGGATGATAATATTAAAATGGATCTTCAAGAAGTGGGATGGGGAGGCATGGACTGGATTGATGTGGCTCAGGATAGGGACAGGTGGCGGGCTCTTGTGAATGCGGTAATGAACTTTTGGGTTCCATAAAATGCGGTGAATTTTTTCACTAGCTGACGACCTGTTAGCTTCTCAAGAAGGTCTTTTCTATGGAGTTATTATTATTATTATTATTATTATTATTATTATTATTATTATTATTTCAGACATTCTGTAGGGGTGACAAATTGGCCCGTCGCAATGTCTCTAGCTTTACAGGCTAACAAATCCGAATTCTCATTTAGACTTGTACAGCTGACAGCCAAGAAGCAGATCCCCGCGGTTGGCTGGCGAGTCTGGTGCGGTGCGGGGCACAACTGTACCGATACTGGTGCGAGCGACAGACAGTTCTGCTGCCACACACAGACTGAAAGCATCAAGCATTTCAAATATCGTGCAGTGATCGAGTGCGCTGTGCGAATACTTTCAGTGTGGGTAGTAGCAAGTCGTCACTTGCCACGAAATCTGGCGCATGCGCATCTATTATTGCCTTTCTACCAAGGATAATCTTCCTGGCGGTGGACTATACATGGTATGTGTGAGCTTCGAAGCCATGACCGCAGTTCAAAGCCGGTAGGAACCCAAACCCTCACGTCCACAGTGATATTCCTATTATTATTATTCCTTATCGCCTTTATACAAGGTACTTACAATTATATACCTGAAACAAACCATATTTCTATGTTATCATGTTGCAGCTGTTCTGTAGTTACAATTTATGCTACATGTAATGTTATTTCCCATGTTCAACGTGTTGTACCTTTACATCAGTACTTTCCCACTTACGTGTGCAGTACCCAATATGGCTGTTTTGTGTAGTTCCTTGGTTTAGTGCTTTCCAGGCATGTTGCTCAGGTCTTTTATGAATGATTTTGAGATGGTTCCAGTTGCCCTTATTTTTACTGGTATCACTTTGGTTTTTAGATTCCACATACGATGTTTTTATAGAGAAAGATTATTTTATTGTAAAGTATTTTCGGCTTCTTTCTTGATCACATTTCAATGTCCTGAAATTTTCATGTCCATTTGCATACGTGTTTCTTCTTCTTCTTTATTATTATTATTATTATTATTATTATTATTATTATTTCATTCACATTCCTTAATTAACAGCAGTTTAGCTGGTTCTCAAACGACTACGGGTCTCACTGACCAAGCACTTCATATTCACAGTTCTGCCAAAAACTTTCTAACCATGCGACGTGTATCAAGTATTACTGCTTTCTGCATCAGAATATGCAAAGCAGGGCGGAGATTAAGCAGCTTTAAACTTTCGTGTAAATGTTACTGTTGTTTTTTTGTTGTTGTTGTTCCAGTATTTCTCTCATTACAAGTGTAAATTGAACTATCTCTGGACGTTCCCGACGACAGCTCAGGGCTGCAACGTAAGTGGGCGGTGACGTCACGTGTAAGGCGATCCGCCCGTCTGTTGGCGGATGCAAGCGACAAGAGGTTGGTGGGTGCAAATATTTGGGCTGCAGTCAGGTGATGTTGACGTAACAGATGAGGAAATACGAGCCCATGTTTGGAGGGTCAGTGCTCCCAGCGGCCACCATGACACGCCTGGCAGAATCACAATGTGTAGCAACTTAGGTAATATTAAGGTAATATTATCCCTGTTCACGCCATACGGGTATATAGTGGGAGTATAGGCATACCTCCACTCATTCCTAACCTTGGAAGTAGATAGGAATGAACTGAAACATTTCTTTCAACGATTCAATCTATAGATTGATAGAGTCTAGACCGTAACCGAGCCGTGACAGCTCAGTTATTTCACAACACTTAGTTCAACAAAATGCAAAGTACTGTTGTTTATTTATCTTACAATATCAACTGAACATTCCTACATGTTTCGATCCCCAAGGAATCATCATCAGGGAATCAAATCAAAACAACACCGCACAAAAACAAACTACCAAATTTGCATACAGAAGAAAGGAGTAAAAAAGTTGTCCAGGTCTGTAATGGGATACAGTTAGTTGAAGAAGTGCGCTACAAGGCGGAAGGTCGCGGGTTCGATTCCCCATGGCATCATTGGAATTTTTCATTGACATAATCCTTTCGACCGCACTATATCTCCGGAGTCGACTCAGCCTCAAACAGAAATGATTACCAGGAATATTTCTAGGGGGTAAAGGCGGCCACCTTCATGTGCTGAGTGTCTTGAAATCTGGAAGCCTCAACCACCTAGAACCCTCAGGACCTCTACAGGGATTGCTTGACCTTTATGTAAGAATGTGCTGAGGGAGTGTATTATGTACAGGGTGGGGCAGCGCCTACTGACACTTTTAACAAACGAAAATATTTTATACAAGAGAGGGGTGAAATGAAATGCACCAGGTCTTGAAGGCGGTCTCCTTCACTTGCAAGGCATTTTCGTAAATTATTCACAAAAATGTCAAAAACTCGGCACGGCACAAAAGCTATTGGTTTATGAACGCAATTTTATCCCGAATATCACTTCAGCTCCTGTATTGTGTGTGGGCGATTCCTGTATACTCATTCTTTCAAGTATTCCCACAGGAACAAATTCGGGACCGTGAGGTCCGGCGACCGTAAAGGCCATAGGATATCGGATAGGCCTATATGAAAATACTCTTCGTCGCTCATTAACACGCTACATACTCCCCGGCCCATTGTCACTGAACAGGTTAAGAAACGGCATGACATGGTCTCTCTCTCTCTCTCTCTCTCTTGGTGTGCAGAATCTGCATCCCTACCCCATCGTAGAGGAAAAGTGCGTTCTGAAATGTGTCAGTCGAATCTGCGTCACCCTGTACTAGCACCGGGTTCGTGTTTTGTAACAAAAAGCAAGGAAAGTTTTAGTAAATATTGGTGGTTGACAGAACAAAATATACGTGCCCATTTCTGTCCAAATCTGAGTTATTTTGTGCTTCGCGCTGCTAAATACGTCACATTTGATGTGGATAAATAGTGTAACTTCAGTAACAGCCATGGTGAAGGAAGAAAGGATTAATAAAAAGGTTGTGTGTCATACATGAACACTAAATTAGTGCACCTTCATTGTGAAATTTTTGAAAACTCTGTATACTGAACATGTAGTATTTGCGCCTTAAACAATAAATTTCAATTAGGAATATGCAGAATATGGAGGAGATGTTAACTACTGTATTTGGAAGTTTTATAAATAAATAAAGAAAATTTCATACTTGTCTGATATTTGTGGATGTGAAGGCTGTGAAAGTTCAAATTATTTAATTATGGAATATGACGCCGTATAGTCTGGTAAGAAGCTACAAACATTCGGAGAAACCTTCTGACTTTATATCCTAACCTAAATGTGCATGTGTCAAGTATAAGTAGCCTAACTTTACGTGTAAAATTTTGGTTCGGAATCAGGCAGTTTACTGTTGGAAGAATAGACAAAAATGCCCAATGATCTCTGTTTGTACTACCAGGTTTAATATCCAAAATTATACGTTCTGCCAACACAGTGCGTTTATGTGTTTTGTACGTATCTCAGAACAAACAGCGATTATTTCACAGTACAGCATTAACTGACTGGTTTGTATAACTGAGACGGAGTGTGTTTACTGCGCGGTACGGACTGTATTTATGTGTTTTGTGTGGATCTCAGAACAAACAGCGATTATTTCACTGTACAGCATTAACTGACTGGTTTGTATAACTGAGACGGAGTGTGTTTACTGCGCGGTACGGACTGTATTTATGTGTTTTGTGTGGATCTCAGAACAAACAGCGATTATTTCACTGTACAACATTGACTGACTGGTTTGTATAACTGAGACGGAGTGTGTTTACTGCGCGGTACGGACTGTATTTATGTGTTTTGTGTGGATCTCAGAACAAACAGCGATTATTTCACTGTACAGCATTAACTGACTGGTTTGTATAACTGAGACGGAGTGTGTTTACTGCGCGGTACGGACTGTATTTGTGTGTTTTGTGTGGATCTCAGAACAAACAGCGATTATTTCACTGTACAACATTAACTGACTGGTTTGTATAACTGAGACGGAGTGTGTTTACTGCGCGGTACGGACTGTATTTATGTGTTTTGTGTGGATCTCAGAACAAACAGCGATTATTTCACTGTACAGCATTAACTGACTGGTTTGTATAACTGAGACGGAGTGTGTTTACTGCGCGGTACGGACTGTATTTTTGTGTTTTGTGTGGATCTCAGAACAAACAGCGATTATTTCACTGTACAACATTAACTGACTGGTTTACATAAGTCATAATTTTTAAGAGTGACCTGTAAAGTTTATTATAATTTCTGTCCTTGGTAATTATTTTATATTTTGTATAGTTGTATCAATTTTGATTTAATGGACTTAATAAATATTTGTGTGTTAGTTTTCAAGAATCGATTTTGATGACGTATGTGTTTGAATGTGGCTAGTTTGGTTGTAGTTAGTTTGTTAATTCACCTGAAAGAAGAGTTTCCGAAATGTTGTGTGGTGTTGCTTTGTAAATATGGAAAAATTCCGAATAAATATAAGTGATAGAATAGATCTAGTGTATTTTCTGCTTGGTACGAACTGAATATATATATAAGTAGTTCAGGTTAATTTTATTCTCGAAGTTGTTCAGAAAAATTGTAGTTCGGTTGAGTTTCGAATTTGCTTGGAGGTTGTGAAACCGCATGGGAGGACATTCTCAAAGGACGATGGGGAGGGGGATCAGCTCGAAATGTACGTGTTTGACCACAGCGTGTGTGGGTGTGACATAAAAACGTGCACAGACGGTCAACGACCGATAAAGCTTCCCAAACTTTGGAAACTGACTCTGACAATTTAAAGCAAACTAAATTTTAAAGGGGTTCATTCGGATCTCCACCCAGTCTGAGAGTCAGCGCCACTGGGAGGGAAAACGGCATGACAACCTCGAACCCCCAGAGGTCATTCGCCCTCTTCCTTAACAAAAATACGTCAAAACTAATTTGAAATCTGCGGTTTTCTGAGTTATTAAGCTGCGTCGTGGGGTAATTAGTTATCGACTTTTTAAGACAACGTATCGGTCCCATCTTCACGGGTCAAAAGTCCGAGTACTCTGGATCCGTGAAGATGGGGCCGACACATTTTCGGTAAACAATTACCACACGACGCCGCGTAATACCCCAGAAAACAGCAGATTTCATCAACATCGCTGCGGAAGCCTGAAATCAAGGTTAAAACTTGATTCGGTAGCAAGGGGGAAAGAAGTTAAAATTAGTCAGATTTTTGCGAAAATATGAGTGATTTAGGTTCACGAGAATTTGAAACATCTTGCACATAATTTAACTAAAATCATAGTGGCTGCAGATAGTGGGGGTGTGCTAAGTTTTTGTATTTAAATTAACCGAAGAAACAGTAGGCAAAAGAATTAGCTAAGTGTTCATTGTGAACATTACCTATACAGGGTGATTCGGGAGGAAAGGTCAATGTTTTTGGAAGATGATGGTATGGGTCATTGTGAGAAAAATTTGTTGTATGAACATGAGTCTACTTCTGAATGGCTACTGAAATAGAGCAGTTTGAATCTCCAGACTTAATTCCTTTATATTTTTGTTTGTGGGTTTGAATGACGAGCAAAGCTTACAAAAGGCAAATTGCTCTCTCGCATTTTGGACGCTGCTGCCTGAATAAAGGAACGTGAAGATCAACTCAGACGAACAACACGCGATCCTCGCATACGAGTTGCAAAGTGCACTGAGGTTGACGTTGGGATTTTCGAACATTTATTGTGAACTGTAACGATTTTGTCATTTCTGTGTAAAAAAATATTCATTTACACATTAAATTAAAACTAAAATAAAACTAACAGTAAGTAATTTCTATTTATTTATTACCATTCACAAAGCTTTTGTATTTGTAGATCCAAACCGCTCTATCTCGGTAACAATTCAGAATTAGAAATATTAGTTTATATGAACTTTTCCTCACAATGATCGATAGTATCACCTCCCAAAATATCGACCTTACCTCCTGAATCACCCTGTACATATATAACATAAACTACATGTGAGGTACAATTGTTTATTGACGTCTATTTATAAGGACAGAAATTGTCATGGACCAATAAATAATAATAAGTGATCAGAATTAAGTATCTGTTAATATCGTGTCGCAGGTAGCTAGACAGGAACGTAAGGTGTCATTTTATACCCTGGTCAAATAAAAGTTATCAACAGTGAAGCTTGTATAACCTGTCCGTGTGTATGTGTGTATAAGCATGTGTGTTTATGTACTTAACTAAATTGAACCGCGTGTTCCGAAAAGCCACATCTACCAGAAACATTTCAACTTAGGCGATAATCTGAGAAGATAATAAACTTTCAGTACGTTAACCCTTAACACTGGTACATTTCTACCAGTGTACACGATGTCATATTCGAGAATACCACAGTAGTCTTAAACACATCAGCAGTATAAGCCCTGTATTACAGTCAGACAAGTTGACGTAAGCTTGTTCATTTCGTAGATCAGACTACTTCGCGTAAGGCATGCCCTGCTTACAGTGTATTACTGAGCCCCGAGGGTAATGTCTTTGATCATAAGGATAGCAATTTTGGTTCTTAAAGGACACCAAAGTAGACGAGCAATGATCCCGCACCCCACGGGACACAGAAGCTTTGAATATCAATATACTCCTTCTGCAAGGTGAATTCGTTGGTCTGTGGCAACATCAGAGGTGACGTATACACTCAGTGGACCGCCCTCATTTTCTTTGGCTGTTGAGCTCGATGTGGGTCATCAAGACTTCCTGACTGATGTATGAAGACAGTGAAAGGTGGATGAAGTGGTCAAAGATGCGAATGGAAAGTGGAGTATGACTGCATGTGGTATGGTGGCTGGGTGGATCCAAGGATGGTCTGTACGGGTGCAGAAAATTTCGCCCTCACCGGGATTCGATACCCGGAGCGTCCAGCCCGTAGTGAGTCGTTATACCGACTGAGCTATCCCGACCTACCCTTCAAATTTAAAAAGAATAATAATCAGTCGGGGGTCGCGGTGGGGCAGTTGGTTGAGGCACTGCGCTAAAAACCGAAACGTCGCGGGTTCGATTCCCGATGGTGTCACTGGAATTTTTCACTGACATAATCGTTTCGGTCGTACTATGGCCTCTGGGGTCCACTCAGCCTCTTAACAGAAATAAGTAACAGGAATCTTTCCTGGGGGGTAAAGGCGGCCGGTGCTTAGGGCCGACAACCTTACCACCTTCATGTGCCGATTGTCTATAAACCTGGGAGCCTCGACCTCCTGGAGCCCTGTAATGGGGTTGCTTTATACCTTTGTAATAATCAGTCACAAGGACCTCAGTTCGTTTCTCCGTACCTAATTCACCTACATCATTCTAAATTATGGTTATGGTTGAATATTTAAAAAACCAAACAAATGCACTTCACTATCACTTCAATATGTATTAATTAACCCCTACACATGTTTCGGTTTACACAAAACCATCCTCAGGGGATTCAAAACTACGTTTTATCACATCCGAAGTTAATACAGGTTTTGATATTGTGCAATATCTTGCTTGTTATTTACAATCACTATAAAATCAGAATTTAAAACATATGAAATATTGTATAAAATCCTTAAAGTTCGTGGAATTTTGTGTCGAAATAATGAAATGTGTCAGTCTGTATCACTTTGTTATCGCGTACCATTCTTGGTTCTGTATACTGAAGTGGACATTTGGTAAGTTTGTCCTGCGGTGTTCTGTCGTGTTTGTTTGGTGCTGCGTTGTGAAGTGCATCGTGTTGGTCTTTTTAAACACTGAATCGAGAAAATGCACGGTGAGACTAATATAAAATTTATGTGTATGGTGTTCAGGGATGTGAGAACGTGTACTGTGATACAAAAGTGACAAGGTTTTGAAAGAACGCGCTTCCTCTCTCTGTAGGATCCTGTGCAACGCTGATAGCCATCCACAAAGCTTCACGGCGTCACATTCCGCAAGATCCTAACGATTATAGTCACAAACACAGAAGCCTCACACCGCTCCTAAAATTGATTTTCTTATAAATAATGAAAAAGGAATGTCTGTGTACTTTTTTTCGATTTAGACTCCAATACCACAAGTGTCAGAGGTCAGATATCGACTGAAAGCTGTACAATTTGCAGATGAATTCAAGAACGTCAAAATAGCATCTGCTCACCCGGTGGGGGTGGGGGTGGGGGCGTGTTGGCGGAGGTAACCGCAACGGCCATGTACATTCTGACTTCAATTGTCGCTCGACTGGAGGGAAGCTGTGGTTTTACTGACAAATTTATTACGTATTATTTCGAATAAGCTGGATTTGCGGTTTTGAGTGGTACAAGTGCTGGTTCCTTGTCACCTAAATCACTGCACCGTAGACACACCACGTAATATTATAAATGCAGCGTCTGTCCGGCCTGGACACTTGTCAAAACCACTGAGAGGGTTTCTAAAGCCACAGAGCTCTATTCGTGACGTAATAACGTAATAGGTTGAAACGTAGGCTGTTCTGATGCAAGATTTAATTAATCTCTGCCTGCTTCTCGAGTCAAAAACCGGTGTAAAGCCTTCAAATGGGCCCCAAATTCCTCTTTCAAAACGCCTATATAAGGCTACTAACCCTCAAATCAACTCAACATCAGCCACGAGATTTGAACAATTTTCGGAGAAGAATTCCAGAGCGCAAACAACGTCTTTTGTAGGTGTGCTGAGTGCATTCGGTCAGGAGGGCAACATTTCAGCATCTGCTGTAGCAGTGGTAATTTTTATTACACTTTCTAAAGGTTATTATTACAGTGAATTTTTTTCTCTCTTCCTTCGCCGACTGTTAAACCTCCCGAGACACGGCGCATGACGTAATACTAGCGGCGTGTCTGGCGGGCTAGCGTATATCGGTCAAGAAGGAAAAAAACACCCTGTAGATATAATTATATCAGTATATATTAATACGCCTACACAGATACGATTTCTTATCCTATCACATTACACACCTGTGTTACTATAACCTTATAAGAGCATGACATTTTTTCCCCTATAATTGTGTTATGCGCCAATGGAAATATATTACTATATATCTTATTATATGCCTATGTTGATATAATCCTATATGTATATCGTACTATTTGCCTATACAGGTATAATTTTATTTTCTTTCATTACATAATCCAGACTAGAGTTTCCCAACACCCTGTAGGTACCAATTCAGAAATTTAATTTTGGAATAAATAATGCTTCAAGAGCTCTCTCCATCTTTTCAGGCTCCCGCTTTCATTCCCGTATTTAACAACTTTTGGCATCTTACAATAGTATCTAAAAATTAGTCCCTCATTAGGTTTTCATCACTACAAGAATTTCACTTGAATCTCCTTGCTAGCTGCAGATAATTACAGAATAATGCCATAGCATAGCATAATATAGCATACTAAGTATAGAAAATAATGTTTATCACTTGGCATAACATAGCATTGGATAACTTTTCGTAACATAGGCACTTAGGCCGTGCCATGGCTCAGGGGTTAGTCGCCGGCCTCTCACCACGGAGGCCCGGGGTTCGGTCCCGAGTCAAGTTCATGTGAGATTTGTGGTGGACAAAGTGGCACTGGGACAGGTTTTTCTCCGAGTTGTTGGTTTTCCCCTGTCGCTTTCATTCCACTGGTGCTCCATTAATTGTAAAAACTTGGTAAAAAAAACTGCTCATTCATCTATCATCATCATTGGGTTTGCACAAGAAGCCTTAAGGCTGTGGTGCATGGCCCTTCATCCAGCAAAAAAAAAAAAAGCCCTTTCTTACCCTAATAAAGTACAACATAGGGGGTTCATAATTTAACATAGCGTAACCGTATTCGTAAAGCGTTTGACAACGGTATTTACGCAATATTATAACAGACCTTGCTCTTTGCGTGAGGTATCAGGTACAAGAGTGTCTTCAGTCCCACGAGCATTATTAAATTGCCACAAGTATTTTGTTATCCGTAATTACAAATTTTTTAATTCTAAACTCTTCGATCACCGAAGACTAGTAGAGCTATACACAGGGTGTTAAAAAAGGAGTCACGGTCTTTAATGGCTTGTAGTGCTTACTAAAATGAGCAAAAGTGTGACGTTCGTGTTATCTCTACAGCACATGATCTATGTGGTTCCCATGCATGTAAAACAGCTTCCAGCTCTTCGTCTCACAGAAGTGCGTGCTATTTATTTAAAAACTTCCTAGTTTCACTCGAATCTCCTGACAAGCACTGAAATACCTCCAAGACAATGATCGGATCTGAACACATCAAGGTCTTAACTGTTTTCACAGCCAAAAGTTTAGAGTATCAATTCAGGTTTGGTGCAGGCCAGTTGCCTGGGTCTTCATCTGCTATCAACTGTCCACAGAAAGTCTGGTTCAGACGATGTTTATCAATGAGAAGAAAATGAGATGTTGGCCCCTCACATATGAACCACAGATGTTGTCTTTGAAGAAGAGACATATTTTTCAAGACTACTGGTACTTAATTACTCAAAAGCTGAAGGTAACACTGCACCTGGCAGTCTCAGAGGTTTAAGATAACTGTTCTTAATTGCTGACCTCATAAGTTGCCCAAACAGATGCTGATGGAAAATCGATGCTGATGGATAGAAGCGACGATCATGTGGGAGCTTCATCCACAAGTTACGTCGTTAGTACCCTTCCTTGAGAAGCCCGCCGCATCAAATAGTAGGTCTACAAAACATTTTGCAAGAAGCCATCGATAGAACACAGTCCTTGCATGATGGCCACGAAGACTGAGGGTTTTGCACCTGGCAGTCTCAGAGGTTTAAGATAACTGTTCTTAATTGTTGACCTCATAAGTTGCCCAAACAGATGCTGATGGAAAATCGATGCTGATGGATAGAAGCGACGATCATGTGGGAGCTTCATCCACAAGTTACGTCGTTAGTACCCTTCCTTGAGAAGCCCGCCGCATCAAATATTAGGTCTACAAAACATTTTGCAAGAAGACATCGATAGAACACAGTCCTTGCATGATGGTCACGAAGACTGAGGGTTTTGCTCTTCTTCGATGTGGTATAGGTAAATGGACTGTTCATGGAGAACTCTCCAGATAAAGGACACCGACAATAGCAACTGCAACTTGACGGACAGTGGTCCTGTGATCTTGCAAGGTATTGGTGTTAGGACGTATGTTGGCCGGAGCTTTTTTTGTTCGAGTACTAACTAACTAACTAACTAACTAATAACTAACTCCATGGAGCAGAGTCCTTCTTCAGAAGTTAGCAGGTCGTCAGCTAGTCAAGAAATTCCCCGCGTTTTATGGAACCCGAAGGTTTATTACAGCACTCACAAGAGCCCGCCACCTGTCCCTATCCAAAGAATCAGTCCAGGTCCGAGGCTCTGTATAGTGTTTCGTAACATGGTAATTTTTCACGGTGAGGAGTTAGCACCTCTCCCAACACCCAAGCTGGAGAACCACCCCTTGTCGGCTGTCCGCGACTGCATATTCGCAGCTACCCTCCATACTACACTTCCTTAATGCCTGTAACAACTTTTTGTTTTAAACAACGTGTATATTGCTGCATTTCTGTGACATTTTGCTATGTTGTAATGCTGCGCTTCTGACGTTTCTGTCATTAATCAATCATAATAATTAAAACCATATATGTAGCTCTATACAGCCTTCATTCAGTGACGGCAAGCTGCATCATCAGCAGCAATTTTTTCCACAGTATCTTTTCATAATAACCATTAAACCCTATTGTATTCAGATAACACAACATTATTTTTTAAACATGCATTTTACTCTTGTAAATCCATTTTCATATCAATATATATTACTGTTATGGTATCATATGTAAACCTTTTTAAATTCCACTTTTGTTACGTTTAACAGATTTAAAATATCCCGGATTGGCCAAAACATTTTGAAGATATACGAAACATTTTTGGGCAGATCAAATAACAGTGTATATTATTGGTTTTAATTTTTATCTTTGATTAATTTTGCTGATACAGAGATAAATGAGGGCAGTCAATCACAAATACACTTTGCAAATTATAGTTCTAATTGACCGCCCTCATTTATCTCTTTATCTGTGTATCACAACGGGACGTCAAATATACAAATTTTACCTGCCAGTCAGACTTCATGCATCAATCGATATAAAAGCAACACGGGAACGATTTTGAACTACAGAGCCAATATTTATTTTTAATCAGAAATATATACGGAAAAAACACACCATAATGTAAGGCTGGGAACTTAATCACTTGAATTTTATCGTGTTTTATGCAAGTGATCTTAATATAAGAATATTTATGACGCCTCATAATATCTTTTATTTAAACACGGAACAGGTTGCATCATGTAAATTAAATCACTGAAAATTACGGTTGTGACTAATTGCCCCTCGTTTCTACCTTTGTCTGTATATCGTAACGGTATATCACACATAAAGGTGATAAGAATTTACTAATTCTGCCATAAAATAAAGAAATAATATTTGAAATTTAAGTTCATTTCTAAACGTTAAACATTATTTTTCAGTGATGTGTGGTGTTACGAAACTAGACTTACCCTCAGTTCCTCGCTGTTTAGCTACTGCCCTAGTCAGATCTTCTCATCCATGAATGCTGATGTGGCAGATAACAGCACTGGAACATAGGAATAACAATGTAAGTAACAAATTACATGAAAATGACCCCATTTGCTACGAAGTAGTGTGAACCCCCGCCACATAAAATTCTAGTTTGGAGGAATATCGTGATGACACTCATATCTTCTTGTCTTTACCGCCATCTCTCTTTCAGGCGATTCTTAAATCCATGAGCTGGTAGGAGTGGAGGTAGGAGAGAGTTGGGTGTGTTGTTGCGTTTAACTAGTGTCATGTTTCTGAGTATATGTGTTTGAATTCCATCTCTACACTCAGAGCAGAGTATGTTCCACTATTGCCCTAACGACACTCTTCATGTGTATGGAGTACCTAAAGTCGTCAATCTCGATGTTCGTGATTTCGACCTTTCGTGACGGGTTTCTTGAAATGCGCTAATCTCTTGCTATTTTCAAGAACACTTGCAGATCACTGAATCACTGTTTTATTAAAAGAGTTTGATTGCTTTCCTGATTTATAGAACTGAAAAAATTCTTCAATCATTTCATGTACTTTATGTTTCCAAAATGTGTTTGTAATTTATTAAAAATAAAATTTTTATGCTTTTTATACATTTTAGAGAAGTTCGTTGTTTTATTAATGTAAGTTTAAAAGTTCTTAAAACCAAATATCTGTTTTACATTCAGAAAATATTCCGATATTGATGATGATTTTATGGGTAAAAAGTTAATCATGAAAATCGAGAATGTTATCCTTGGGATTATGATTTTATATGTGGATTATTGTGGAGAGGTGCTTCTATATGAAACTGTAGTTAGATTTTTAATTTATGGGAAGGGTAGCTGATGGCAAAGGGGAGCCTGCGGTAGGGATGGTTTACCCAGTGAGATGGATGGTTTAGTGGAGGGAGGGGTGTTGTACTTCTTTGTTTAGCGAAGGATATTTTTAGTGCAGCTAAATTTGTCACTCTACCGAGTTTAATAATTTTGGTTCTTGGAACTACACATTGTGTTATTATAATAAAAAAACTCTGGTTTGTTCTTTGTAACACTAATTATGTAACAACACTTTTCTCTTGTATCTGTCACACTTATCCATCTGATGGCCTGACAGTTAGCGCGCTGACAATAAGACTAACAACAGCTTATTCTTTCATTAATTAAATTGACGCTTGTTTCTTTACAACAATTCTTTCACATGTCGAAATGCAGGCACAAAAATAAGCAATAAAATATTATGGTCACGGAATCTTACTTTATTATTGGAAATATGTTTAAAGGAAGAAGCCATCAGATATATTAAGCCTACAACTAAATGTGTTTCAGGCGTGACACCTGCACAAATCATGGTCGTTAGGAAAACGTATCTACATTGCATAAAATTAAGAGTGCCATAACAAAGCTTAAATCTCTTTCCTTAAGCTGAGGTTAATTTAGGGTTGTCACGGAAGTGTGGTTACTGTATTGCAGGCTGCAAAACATTTTTCTCATTTCGGATAGAAAAGTTAAAAAATTATACTTTTATTTGGTCCTATATTGACAATTTCTTTCTTAAGATTCAATATAGTCTTCTCGGGCGCACAGCCGCGTCAACTCGTTTAAAAACGAGTTGACGCGGCTGTGCGCCCGAGAAGACTATATTGAATCATGTCGCCGCGAAAGTTTTAAAAATTATTCTTTCTTATGATTTATATATTTATTTATTTATACTTATTGTTTATTTATCTGATGATGCCTTTAATCATAATTAACGCAGCGAGTTCAAGAACCTAAATTCACTTAACCTTGCCTGATATTATCTTATAGACACGATAATTTGCGCATTCTGATGTATGATATCCAGAATGTACTTAGAGGCAATTTCACTTAAATGCAAGTGTGACTGTGGCAGAATTGCTAAAAGGTGTGAAAGCGGAACTGACCTTCCCTCATTTCCATTAAGGTGATTTGCATTATCTTCAGAAGAGTGGCATGCACGTGACACGCTTGGCATATGTGTTCCGTCCAGCAAACAAACAAGAACAGTAAAGTCAGGCTAACCGATTTGTGTGGCCAGAGAGTGTGAAAACTGGTGAATATTACGGAAGAAGTGCATTTCACTTTAGCCATAATTATGTGGCGACTGGGGAAATTTCACGAGTGAGGAGAAACCGTTATATTCATTAGAGGGTGGAAAAGTGGTGAGGCTTCTGAAGGCCATTAATAGTAAGAGGTGTTGAGGTTACAAACTATCCATAAACCTCTCGTCGACAACAGAAGAACAAACACAAATGACGAATTTACACCGTTGTTTAATGGTAATTGCCTGTTGGGTTAAATAACAACGCATAACACACTGCAGAAATTATGGAGCCTCGAGTGTGATGAATTAAGGCTGACTTACAATTAAAGCAGCATGCGTAACCTGTTTTTGGTCGGGATAGCGACTAGCTACGGGCTGGACAGTCCGGGGATCCACTTCCGAAAGAGGCGAGATTTTCCGTTCCCGTCCAGACTGACCCTGAGGCCTACTTAGCCTCCTATACAATGGGAACGGGTCTCTTTCCCGGGGATAAAACAGCGGGAGTGTGGAGTTAACCACCCCCCCCTTTAGCGAGGTTGTTAAAGGAAGAAACTTTACATTTTACGCATAACCAATTTGAGAGTTTTTTCAATGGAGCAACAGACCCTAACGGGCCAGGACCTACTCATTGTGAAGGCTTCACGACCACACTCAGAACCACCACACTCGGTAGGTCTCATCTGGATGAGTGATCACTTCGTCGCAGAGACTCTACCTGACAACACACTAACACTCCAAGAGACAGACATCCATGCACCCGGCGGGATTCGAACCCGCAATTCAGCAAGCGAATGGCCGTAGACTCAATCCTTAGACAGCGCAAGCAGTGGAATCGGCAACCTATTTGAGAGTACTCTCCTAAAATTTTCCTGGAGAAAATGAAGAACTCTGCGAAGATCCTCAATTAGCATGACTGGTAATCCTGACGAAATTCAAAGAGAGCGTCTCTCGAATTCAGTACTGAATGTACCGCTACACCACTGACCTCGACATTTGTGCTGGAATTTTTGTATGATAGATTTAAACGCGAGCCATTTCCGGGGGCTGAGCGGTCTAAGACGTAAGTCTACTTCCGCTCGATTGCTGGGATTGCGGATTCAAATTCTTCTGGGGGAATGGACGTCTGTCTCGTGTGTATGTTTTTGTTGTGAGGTATAGGTCTCTGCGACGTGCCGATCCCTCGTCCAGAGAAGCCCTGCCGATTTTGTGTGTTATTGAGTGTTATCAGGTGCAACAATAACCCTCTACACCTATAATGAGTAGGCGGAAGAGATCAGACTAAAAAGAAAGAAAGGTTTAAAAGCATCACTGTGCTGAAACAAGAAGTACTGCCATCTTTTTGATGCGCACACTCGTAACTTCGCCATGGGATCCAGGTAAGTGGTCAAATCTACATGCAAGGAAAGATCCTCCGGAACGTTCTGGATACGAAGGTGGACACTACAACCAGTCTGTAAGGCGTCGATAAAACAAAAATTTCTGCCCCGATTTCACGGTCGTCCATCTTGTAATTTACTCAAAATATGAAAAATATTTTAAGTATCAAAGTGGCATTAATTCTGTTCAGGAATTTTCTATACTGTCTTTTATGTAATGAAATTTCAGGAAAGAAGGCCGAAAGGAAGGGTTTGGCACCTCAAGGCTGGATTCCTTCCAAACTAGAGGTTCTCTCTACTGATTTCTTGCAGGCTCGACATAGTACAACCGCGTGACACACACGAATGGAACTAACCGCAACTGCCACTTGACAGGGTACAATTGCGTGACACACAACACTAATTGTGCACAACTGCCACTTGACAGAGTACGATTGCGTGACACACAACACTAATTGTGCAAAACTGTCACTTGACAGAGTACGATTGCGTGACACACAACACTAATTGTGCACAACTGCCACTTGACAGAGTACGATTGCGTGACACACAACACTAATTGTGCACAACTGTCACTTGACAGGGTACAATTGCGTGACACACAACACTAATTGTGCACAACTGCCACTTGACAGGGTACGATTGCGTGACACACAACACTAATTGTGCACAACTGTCACTTGACAGGGTACAATTGCTTGACACACAACACTAATTGTGCACAACTGCCACTTGACAGGGTACGATTGCGTGACACACAACACTAATTGTGCACAAATGTCACTTAACAGGGTACAATTGCGTGACACACAACACTAATTGTGCACAACTGCCACTTGACAGGGTACGATTGCGTGACACACAACACTAATTGTACACAACTGTCACTTGACAGGGTACAATTGCGTGACACACAACACTAATTGTGCACAACTGCCACTTGACAGGGTACGATTGCGTGACACACAACACTAATTGTGCACAACTGTCACTTGACAGGGTACAAACGCGTGACACACAACATTAATTGTGCACAACTGTCACTTGACAGGGTACAACTGCTTGTCACACAACACTAATTGTGCACAACTGCCACTTGACAGGGTACAATTGCGTGACACACAACACTAATTGTGCACAACTGTCAACTTGATAGGGTACAAACGCGTAACACACAACACTAATTGTACACAACTGCCACTTGACAGAATACAAAAGCGTGACACACAACACTAATTGTACACAATTGCCACTTGACAGAGTACAAAAGCGTGACACACAGCACTAATTGTACACAATTGCCACTTAACAGAGTACAAAAGCGTGACACAAAACACTAATTGTGCACAACTGCCACTTCACAGAGTACAAAAGCGTGACACACAACATTTATTGTACACAACTGCCACTTGACAGAGTACAAAAGCGTGACACACAACATTAATTGTACACAACTGCCACTTGACAGAGTAAAAAAGCGTGACACACAACATTAATTGTACACAACTGCCACTTGACAGAGTATGATTGCGTGACACACAACATTAATTGTACACAACTGCCACTTGACAGAGTACAGAAGCGTGACACACAACATTAATTGTACACAACTGCCACTTGACAGAGTACAAAAGCGTGACACACAACATTAATTGTACAAAACTGCCACTTGACAGAGTACAAAAGCGTGACACACAACATTAATTGTACACAACTGCCACTTGACAGAGTACAAAAGCGGACACACAACATTAATTGTACACAACTGCCACTTGACAGAGTAAAAAAGCGTGACACAAAACACTAATTGTGCACAACTGCCACTTGACAGAGTACAAAAGCGTGACACAAAACACTAATTGTACACAACTGCCACTTGACAGAGTACAAAAGCGTGACACATAACACTAATTGTACACAACTGCCACTTGACAGAGTAAAAAAGCGTGACACACAACACTAATTGTGCACAACTGTCACTTGACAGAGTAAAAAGCGTGACACACAACACTAATTGTGCACGACTGCCACTTGACAGAGTACAGAAGCGTGACACCCAACATTAATTGTACACAACTGCCACTTGACAGAGTACAAAAGCGTGGACACATAACACTAATTGTGCACAACTGTCACTTGACAGAGTAAAAAGCGTGACACACAATATTAACTGTGCACGACTGCTACTTGACAGAGTACAGAAGCGTGACACAAAACAATTAATTGTACATAACTGCCACTTGACAGAGTACAGAAGCGTGACACACAACACTAATTGTGCACAACTGTCACTTGACAGAGTAAAAAGCGTGACACACAACACTAATTGTGCACGACTGCCACTTGACAGAGTACAGAAGCGTGACACCCAACATTAATTGTACACAACTGCCACTTGACAGAGTACAGAAGCGTGACACACAACATTAGTTGTACACAACTGCCACTTGACAGAGTACAAAAGCGTGACACATAACACTAATTGTACACAACTGCCACTTGACAGAGTACAAAAGCGTGACACAAAACACTAATTGTACACAACTGCCACTTGACAGAGTACAAAAGCGTGACACAAAACACTAATTGTACACAACTGCCACTTGACAGAGTACAAAAGCGTGACACATAACACTAATTGTACACAACTGCCACTTGACAGAGTAAAAAGCGTGACACACAACACTAATTGTGCACAACTGTCACTTGACAGAGTAAAAAGCGTGACACACAACACTAATTGTGCACGACTGCCACTTGACAGAGTACAGAAGCGTGACACCCAACATTAATTGTACACAACTGCCACTTGACAGAGTACAGAAGCGTGACACATAACACTAATTGTGCACAACTGTCACTTGACAGAGTAAAAATCGTGACACACAACATTAACTGTGCACGACTGCCACTTGACAGAGTACAGAAGCGTGACACAAAACATTAATTGTACATAACTGCCACTTGACAGAGTAAAAAGCGTGCACACAAAAACTAATTGTACACAACTGCCACTTGACAGAGTACAAAAGCGTGACACAAAACACTAATTGTGCACAACTGCCACTTGACAGAGTACAAAAGCGTGACACATAACACTAATTGTACACAACTGCCACTTGACAGAGTAAAAAAGCGTGACACACAACACTAATTGTACACAACTGTCACTTGACAGAGTAAAAAAGCGTGACACACAACACTAATTGTACACAACTGTCACTTGACAGAGTAAAAAAGCGTGACACACAATACTAATTGTGCACGACTGCAACTTGACACTTTGAGAATAAATTTTATTTATTTACTATTGCATTATTTCTCAGCAGGTGTAACGCGACCCTTTGGTGGGAATTGAGGGCGAAGTGGGAGGGAAATCAGGTCTCGAAAATAAGAAACTCTCTCTACACTAACAGATAAACATGCACAAATACATTTATTTCATAATAACGTCTTTGTTTTGACTGTCTATTGTGATGCAATAAGCAACAAGTTCGGAAATGTTAGTTTTTTTACGTAGGAGGTACTGTGCAAGGTACAGAGAGGAAACCATAAGGAAGTAAAAAGAGTATTTTTTAGTATTTAATTCCAAATAAATGGACATATGGTATCAAATACACATTGTATCATTTCATAATATATTCTCCTACATTTTGTTACTTTATTTAGCCATCTTCAGGGAGAATTTAATCACAAAGGAAGTTATGTATTTATGCGTCTTGAATTTTATTGAAACTACATCAGCATATACTTTCCTTTGTGATTGAATTCTCTCTGAAGACGACTGAATAAAGCCCAAACATGTAGAAGGACATAATATGAAATGAACAATGTGTATATTTACCGTATTTGCAATTATTTGAAATTAAATTCAAAACATGTATACTGCACGCAATATTTACAGTAAAAAGGACATATGTTTTGTATACAAATTAGAATCAAGTTTGTCTGTTTCTGAAGCTAACACTTATATCGCTTCCTTGCTGACAGCGTTGGATAAAATTAATAAAAAATATTTCCTGGCATCTTATTCTGAATTGCAGAGACTACTGACAAAGGAAAAAATGTGATGCAAATTCAGAATAAAGTAAATAATAAAATTTGTACTCTGCATTATTTCCCAGATTTTAATAAATTGAGTCTTGGTTATAGAGGCCTTCTGGGAATTTGAACTCTCTTTTTGGGTTTATAAAACCTGACGTTTCCTGTGACTGAATTTCTTTCTACTTCAGGGTAAAGCAATATAAGATGATCCTTCCAAACCAGGAAAAATATTTAATCAAAGACGCAAAGAAAAATCTCCGAGATTTGTAATTCATCAAGAACGTTGCGAGAAAGCGAATCTCGTAAAATAAGATTTACTTCTTTTGTAACCTACGAATTTTTATAAACTGGATCACCTGTATTTTCCCTCTTATGAGAGACAACATACAATTTTAGAATTGTTTATCCCTTAGTGATTGCGGCCTGTTTATTTTATGTTTTGTTCCCAGGGACCCGTGTCTCGGCGCCGTGGTCCCCATTCGTTGCTTTCCTGTTTCAGTCTGCAAGAGAACACTTTTAATAATAATATTATTATTATTATTATTTGGATGTCTTCAGAAGGGAATTTGTTACACTTAATTATATGTGATACTTTAGTACATTATTTTAAGGTGTTCTTATTAATTATTTAAGTAATTTATTGTTTGTTTGTTTATATGTTTTGGTTGTGTTTGTTTTAATTTTGTTTTGTTTACTGTCCATTGTTATTTGTGTTTGTATGTTGTGCTGTTTCTGTAATTGGCCATCTGGCTGTTGATTCGGCACATTAATAAACTAGAATTGAATTGAATTGAATTGAATCATCTTTTTCCTGCGAGCTTAGCCATTAAAAACTGAGATGTTTTTTAGGTTAAATTTTAAGAAACAATACCCAACGATCTGCAATGTCGCCATGTTGGTAAAGAATGACAGAGATGAAATATTCATATGTAATTTGCAGGTTTATTTCCACATATACTTTACAGATTTAAATAAAATTTTTCTTGTATCTCCATTTATAATTGTAGAGATTCATGCATAATTTGTAGGTACATCCCTACCTGATATACGGGTAGTGATTCATATACAATATGTAGGTTCATCTTAGTATACCTGTAGAGACTGATAAAAAAATTTGTAGGTCTATCTTCACATACACCTTTACAGATTTATATAAAATTTGTAGGTCTATCTTCACATATACATGTAGAGATTGATATAAAATATATAAAATATAATTATATAAAATATAATTGTATAAAATTATATAAAATACATAAAAAATGTATAAAATTGATAAAAATTAAATAAGAGACCGAAAGTTTTGTACATACTAACTACACACTAATTTTCATTCCCTGAAATAAATTGGATTTTTTATATTTCATATTATTCCCTCAAAAATGTAGATTAATTCCTATACATAAATAACAGACTCTTCTTCATAGCCAAGACGAATATTGTTTACTGCACGATATTGACCTACGTATTTAAATAAAATACATCTTAAATCATTCTTCAATACCTTATATCTTATTCTTCTCCATAGAATATAATTTTAAATCCTTACTAGACTTTTCTCTTAAAAATAATTTGGAACCAGAAAGAAGGGTTTTATAATTATTTGTCTACCCTTAATCTACTAATTACATTTCATAAATATGAGTTACATTTTTCTAAAAGAAAATTAGGTTTACAAAAAAGGGATATGCAGTGCATTTTTATTGGTTACATTAAAAACTCTGAAAATAAATTAGAGAAGAAAGTTTCTGAATAAGCAAGACAAATGGGAGGATGAAGAGTTGTGAGAATACTGCATAAGAGTTGCGGGGAGGGGAGGGGAGAATGCTGAAAACTGTGTAGAAAGAAAAATAACAAAACGTCTGTCTAAAGCTTCTGTACTTGTCAGAATTAATTGGAACTGTTTCTTATTTCAAAATGGAGAGATAAACTTTAGGTTACCTTCCTAAGTACATTAATTACATGAGTTAATATTAAAGAGATATTTTCGCCTTATAAGAATGCCTAAATTTGAAGACATTCTCTTGGCTTAATTAAGGATAAGCCTATACCATAAGATGGGTTGTTAAATCATACTTTCAGTTTGTATGTTAATATGGAGTTTAGATAAATATTTGTAAGTTGACGAACATGACTTTTTACAGTTTTCCTTTGCAGACGATACCATAGATTCTGGCCAAAATTTGAACCGGTTTTACTTACTGCCATTAAGCATACAGCTACGTTAGCTAGCTGCCTATGTCTATTAATTATATAAATTTGTTCTAAAATTAACATGCCTAACTTAGAGGAGCATAAGTTATGCCAGAAGTGTCTGCATAACATGTGACCAGTTACATGCCTTACACTATCAAGATCTTACTTAAAAATGTTTTTTCCTATCCGGTCACATGATACTTTTGTATTGTACAGCAGTATAAAGTAGTAACTACATAAAACCCAAATTTTATTAACGAATGAATGCAAAAATATTTGTTCTGGTATCGTAAATTTACAATTTCTTACATTACGTTCATAGACAAGCTACAACAAGACAATTACCTAACTTTCACCAAACTTCCATTGTCCACTAAGCAATTTTTCAAGCGTTGTTTAAAATACAACAGTCTTTATCAGAAACATAACCTCACATTTTTCGTTAAATTCATTGTCCTGCTTCTATAGTTCACATCATAATTGTTCTAAGTATTTGTTAACTACTGTATTTCACACTCGACTGATTGTACATCACTGAAGCAGAAGAAACTTTCTGGTACGATAGAGACTAACAACCTAACATTTCCAATTATAGACGCTTGCAAGCTTGATGTAAGTAATTTGCCAGCTGAAGGATCGGTAGAACTACTCAACTAATTCCCTGTGAACTCCCGAGGGATTTAGCTTTTTTTACACGTGTCTCTAGTGTTTACTGAGTTAAAGTAACCTGTTAACGCCTAACACGGTTAATTGTAACGTGTAATGCGTGTAATAGAACAGAAAAAATTCCCATTAATCTCTTATTCAAAAACAGAATACTTGGATATTAATGTGTCAGCACAAAGCATGCCACAACGTAAATTGTTGTTGTTACAAGTATCGGTACTGAATTTATTTAGTACATATTGCAGAAACAAGTCTGAGTACGTGCCTGCAACACATTGTGATTGCAAACAAAACTTGATCAAAGTAATTTAAATAATAAATGGAAAAATTCTGTAAATCAGGCACACAGACAGATAGACAGACAGATAGACAGACAGATAGATAAATAGATAGACAGACAGATAGATAGATAAATAGATAGATGACTGGCTGGATGAATGTGAGGATGGGTGGTTTATTTGGTAGGCAGACAGACTTTTAAATAGGAAATTACACTGAAAGCTGTCGTCAAATAAAAAGTGAACTATTCAGAAGATTTACTGCTTCCAATTTCTGCTCCTATTCGTTACTACCGCAGTTGTCTGCTAGCGTACATAGCAACCGAAAACATGCCTTAATATTTAATCTCTTACATGGAAGGTTAGGCTTGTCCATCTAACTTTCAAAGGTATAAAACTTGAAACAACGGAGTGATATGAATCAGCCGAAGCTCTGAGCTACACCTTAACATTAAACCACAGTGATGAGATTATATTAGTCTCAGAAAATTATTTAATGTAACTTGCATGAGATGTAAAAATATCAGCAGACTAAGTATATTTCATAATGAGGCACAGCCGTAACGTTGGACATGGAAAAGAATAACAGAAAATTTACAATGTTCTAATGTGGCATAATTTGGAATGTGCCATTGCTTTTTGGAAGATATATGTGTTAATAAATTACGTTTTGATTAAATGTTTAAGAAACCATAACGTGATTTTGAGCAATTCCAAGATTCTGAAGATTTAAATAAACTGACATATGTCTAGTATACAGTCACACTTACGTCAAACGTTTAGTTACCTCCGACATTCAAATAAAAATCAAACATGTATTTGAGAACAATAAAGGTAAAGTAAACCAACTCACTTATATATTCCTTAAGTTAGACTTTCCAAAGGAATTGTATAAGGATGTATTCCTTCAAGTATGATAGTTACATATCACGCTCATAATATCCTTCATTTAAGGGCATAAGGCCATTTTATACAGAAATTAAACTGATCTATTAGAAGGCGTGTTTTTCTTCTTTGACATGAGCACTGCAGCTGTCATGGGATTGCCCAGGCGAAGCAGGCTTTCTGTGTTATAAGGCTCGGTGCAGGAAAGAATGAAACTCCCTTACAAAACTTAACTGAGATGCGTAACGTCATTACAATGAATGAAACTCCCTTACAAAACTTAACTGACATGCGTAACCTCATTACAATGAATGAAACTCCCTTACAAAACTTAACTGACATGCGTAACCTCATTACAATGAATGAAACTCCCTTACAAAACTTAACTGACATGCGTAACCTCATTACAATGAATGAAACTCCCTTACAAAACTTAACTGACATGCGTAACCTCATTACAATGAATGAAACTCCCTTACAAAACTTAACTGAGATGCGTAACGTCATTACAATGAATGAAACTCCCTTACAAATCTTAACCGAGATGCGTAACGTCATTACAATGAATGAAACTCTCTTACAAAACTTAACTGAGATGCGTAACGTCATTACAATGAATGAAACTCCCTTACAAAACTTAACTGAGATGCGTAACGTCATTACAATGAATAAAACTCCTTTACAAAACTTAACTGAGATGCGTAACGTCATTACAATGAATGAAACTCCCTTACAAAACTTAACTGAGATGCGTAACGTCATTACAATGAATGAAACTTCCTTACAAAACTTAACTGAAATGCGTAACGTCATTACAATGAATGAAACTTCCTTACAAAACTTAACGAAATGCGTAACGTCATTAAAACTTCAGTGTTCTTGCAAATTGAAGCCAGTTTAGAGCCTATAATCATGTTCAATATTTTACAATGCACCAAACATCGTTTCTATCAGTTCATGAAGCTCGCTGTAGCAGCTTATGGCCATTGTCACCAAGGTTAACCCTGGCTCTGAACACTCCTCAAACTCTTAATAAATATCTAACTAGGTAAGACGGCAGCAGCGTCAATTTTCATCGATTCCAATCAGTAAAGAGATTAAGACTCGTTAAATCCCTACCGCCAATGCGCAGTTCTTATTCAAGTTGTAAGCAAGAACTTGTATATCAGAGGATAATATTAAACTGGATCTGACAGAAATGGAATATGAGGAGGTAGAATAAATTTGCTTTCGACAGGATGGAGAGAACTGGAGTTGTGCATGTTAATATTGCCCTTCCATAATAGATATTTTGTAAATGAATTGAGTGACTGCAAATTTTTCAAGTAAAGAATGTTTCCTGAATTGTGAAGAATATTGGTAAGAAAGAACAAGATAATTTGCAAAGCAATGAGTTAATTTTGACAAGAATTGGGCTTGACTGACGGCTATAAAATAATCACGAAATTTAGTCCAAATCTCTCTAACTACAGTACATAGGATATATTATACGTTGAATGTTGAGGAGACGAACAATTGGATGCAGTGAAGAGTCTTTCAGTCTATAAATAAGGGATGGTTCATATCCGAACAAACTGGGGGCAGTTTCGGTTGAGCTGAGTGTACCAGGCAGGGTGTGGTGACGTTACGTGATGTAATACGTGCGGCCCAGCTGCGGGTGTAATATCCGTAATGATAATGATCTGACGCACACTGCTAGTTGCTTTGTGTGGAAACGTGACTGGAGCGTGCAGTGTGTCACGCTTCGCCACGTGTTGGCCTGCAACACTCCGACAGACAGAAATAGGGTAGATCCCACAAAAGTCTCTCATCTGGTGGTAATAAATGTTACAATAATAGAGAAATGTTCGTTGAAATTTCAAGATAAAAATTTGATAGCTCTCATTTGTAGCTACGGTTTCCTCAGATAGTCTATTTATTCGTTCACTATTAACACTTTATACTAGCAGTAAACTGAATTGTCTTTAAAGAATCAGTTCCTACCGCTCAGTGAACACACTCCATCTCGGTCATAATAGACAGGCAATGTACGTATAACGCAATTTTGAGGTACGTTCCCATAAGGATTGTTGTAATGGGAAATAAATATTAAATTTATAGTGTATTTGTCTCTATTCTGGCCTTAGTTATCCAGCATACAAATCGCATCTTTTCTGCGCCATTTTATATCGTCATCTGTGGCCTGTCTGGCTCTAATATATTTTTCCACGTTGTCTCATAAACGGCATGATTTTCGGAAGACAATTTATTGAAAATAAAACGTGTGTTTTGGTTTCCTCTAAAACTTTTGCCTGAAACGTTTTTCATTCTGAAAATAATTCAGCGAGATATCATAAACGTACCAACTAAAGGCAAACGCGACGTAGGTCGACCAAAAAACAAGATGGAGAGATCAACAGCGTCTTCAAAATTCAGTTTTCGCAGTGCAGGGCCCAAGTGTCCTACATATGTTTACTTTCATGATGATTATTATTATTATTACTATTATTTTTATTCATCATCATCATCATCATAAATTTACGTAAGTCTTCATGTAAAATGACTATCATTCTTGTCATATTTTAAACACACTAGAATTTTCTCTGCAGATATTTTAGAAGAATCTTCAAATGTTAAATTTCATGAAATTCCCCCCAGTGACAGCCGAGATGTTTTATTTGGACGGACAGACGGACAGACAGACATGACAAAGCTAACAGTCGCTTTTTGAAATTGTGCAAATAGACCCAAATGAATAATAATTTAATAATCGCCTATTATACCGATAAACGCCAAACATAAATGCACTCTGTAGGCAGAACACATAATTTTTTATGTTAAACCTGGTGGTATATAAAGTAACCACTGAGCCTTACAGGTTTAAGCATTACTACTATCGAGGGACATTAAAATTGCTTTTGAAAACACACCCACTGTAAGGTAAAGATTCCAATACCGACTGAAGCGTAGGTACGATCCCCGCTGCTTATTACTGCCACTTTTGTGACTCTTCTTAACTAACATAAGTGTTCCATGTTGTTTCATCACACACAGACAGTTATAAGCCATAACTTACTGATGAGGATTTAGAATTGAAGTTCCGATTTGTAGAAACATTCTCATTTAAGCGACACGCAACACACATATACAGAATTTTGATTGTTTCTTGAAAATGTTTCGAGTATGAAACAGGAATATTTGAAATTACAAGCAATAGCTGAGATCCGTCAACCAGAGAATATGTGGACTTAATTTAGGCGAAGCTATTGCTTATGACGTCAATTTCTTCAGCTCCTAGTAACAGGAAATGAGTCACTTGTAAACAGCCTGATAATCAGTCCGACTGGTCACTGCTGCTTTGTTTGCTATCTGAAGACGGAGTAATGACACGTCACCGAAATGCAGCAGACTTTGCCTAAAATCCTGGCAGGGACTATATCAATGGAATTTCCGTATGTTTGAAATCAGGACTACGATTATAAACGAAATATTTCCTATAAGAAAATTTAAAAAGATGATATATAATTACGTTCCCATTTAGTCCGATCCTAACTGCAGTGCTGTTAACATCAGACTTAACACACTTGGTAATTTGTCCAAAGCGGCATTGCCTGTGTTCAGGAAGTGCACATGTCGAATTTGGGATTGTTTCGTTCTTATTAGCGAGTGAAATCCGGTTTTGTACCTCAAATTTGGTCTGTTCAACTCGTTTCACGCCATTTTCTGTAGAATATTCAATCAATAACCATCCTGTCATGCTGTGCTGTACAATCAGAGATATCGATAGGGTCATGATGTGAGAAACAAGATAGAAAATATACATAAAACCTAATATTGTTTCGCCTTCGCGTAAGCATTATTCCCATCGACACACAACAGTGAGTTCCCTTTGTTTTGATGAATTACATATGTCACTGTCAACAATTTAAACCGCTTAAGTGTTTAAATGGAAAAGCAACAATGTATACCGTTTGAGTGTTTAAATGGAAAAAAACAATATATACCATTTGAGTGTTTAAGTGGAAAAACAACAATATATACCGTTTGAGTGTTTAAATAGAAAAACAACAATGTATACCGTTTGAGTATTTAAATGGAAAAACAACCAATGTATGCCGCTTGAGTGTTTACATGGAAAAACAACAATGTATACCGCTTGAGTGTTTACATGGAAAAGCAACAATGTGTACCGTTTGAGTGTTTAATGAAAAAACAATGTATATCCTTTGAGTGTTTAAATGGAAAAACAACAATATACCGTTTGAGTGTTTCAATGGAAATACAACAATTTATATTCAATATAGTCTTCTCGGGCGCACAGCCGCGTCAACTCGTCAGGCAAAACTGATAAATCAGTTTTGCCTGAGGATGGGAACAGAGCTAGTCCCCGAAACGTTGTATTCAAACGAATTGACGCGGCTGTGCGCCCGAGAAGACTATATTGAATCATGTCGCCGCGAAAGTTTTAAAACTTATAACAATTTATATGCTTTGAATTTTTGCTTGACCTACAATATATCTCGTACTGCTGTCAATAATATAAGCGTGCTTATATTTCAATGTAAAGTGTCTGAAATGTTTGTCTGATCTTAAATGAATTTGGATTTTTTCATCAGTATTTTATGAAAGTCTCCAGTATAAAATTTGAAGCAGTGGAAGCGAGTTGTTACACGCGCAAAAAGACACGGACGGACGGACAGAACGAGGACACATAATACGCCTTTTTGCGAATGTGCCTTATAAGTAATTTAAGAAAATACTTTTAGGATTTTAAAAAGGAAAGCCAAAGTCGCTGGCACAACCACGGAATTCTAGCGGGTTCATGGGAGTGCAACCTCCATTACGAAGGACGCCGCTTGCTTGGCTCTGCACAGAACACATTTCTGAAAACAGTACGCAGTTTACATGGTCCAGTTTTGGAAGTAGATTTACCTGTCACGTGTTCAAGGGCTGATACTATGGACCGCGCGCACAGTATTTTTAAGGAATTACTTTAGGTACGTGACGACATATTTATTATACATTTAGTGTATTTCTCTTAGTCATTAAGTGAACTACTGGAGGTTATGGTACCACTTGTTCCTTAGAGAGGATTGGAGCGGAAGCTGACAAGTTCTTTCTAACAATCAGTCTTAATTTTCCTACGTATATATCCTAAATATCCTACTGAGTGTTGTGTAAATAGGTAAAAGGTAAAGTTTACCCTAGAACAGACCATGAAGGTCCCAGAGGGGGATCAGAAGTATAGCTCTACTCTTTCTTTAACCTCGGTGCTAGATGGGGGTGGGTTGTCTAACGCCACTCCCCGTCGCTTTATCCCCGGGAATGACCCGTTACCCACTGTACACGAGGCTGGTTAGGCCCCAGGGCAGGTCCGGACGAGTACTGAAAATCTCCTCCCCCGGGATTCGATCCCCGGACCTCCAGCTCGTAGCAAGTCGCTATACCGACTAAGCTATCCCGGCCCACATACATACACATATTTATTTAAGAGCGTCACTGTTGTTTGTGATACAAATAATTTTTTTATACTTACAAGAAATTAAACCGATGGTAAGATGGGAGAAAGATAATTTATTTGGAATATCCCAGTACAAAAGGGGGAAATGAGTTTTTTTTGGTAAGAAAGAGCGTCAATGAAAGCAAATGTCCGGACTGGCTGATCTATATCGAATGTAGAACGCAAGATAATACTTGTATTAGCTTGTGGGTTTTGGCAGAGAAGTCCACATCGAGAGCTATAAAAAGTATAGAACGTCCCTCATTGTCGTCAACCTTCTTTCAAAGCTTCCCCCCTTCCAACAAATTTTCGAGACCATTATTTCCCAAAAGACCCTGAGATTAATCCAATCTGCCCTGGTAAACACACTAAGCATGCAGTTGCTCTGCCTTGTGGACACCCAGATTATTACAATTGCCTGTAACGTAACGTAACGTACAGTGAATAATGACTTGGAAACTGGGTTCACAGATTCTGCCTTCACAGTGCGCACTCTTTTTTTTACCTAAATTCCTTGTCTAAAAGGAAAAAGAATGCCGGCATATTGTGTAACCATTCTGTATCGTTGGAAGAAAGGTTTTATAGTTCAAAATTTATGCCAATGATTAGAATGTTTAGGAAGCTTGATATCAATATCGTGCAAATGGAAGCCATCAGAATGAAGTACTCTGTCATTTACTAAAATCAGTAACAAGAACATGGCGAACCTGCGAGTGTGTAGGTCGGAACGATTCTAACGTCAGTTACTTTAAGGTCCCGAAATTATGTACTGTAAAACTTGGACATATATGTAAAGTTTGTGTGTGTAATATGGTTTTGAATGTAAAAGAGAAATTTTTTAATTAGGTCTCCGTCATATGCAGATAAAGAATATTTATCTAAGCGACTCTTCATTTTCTATGGCATCACAACATTCAAAATAAAGCTACTGGGTTTATATTTCAAAGTTCGAAACTAAAATTACAAGTCAAATAATAAAACCAACGAATGCACTATATTGACCACTTTTATTATGGTCTATTTCCCCTCACCCTACACGTGTTTCGGAACTTTAAAGTTCCATCTTCAGGGGTTGTCTTGTGTTACCAATTATTCACATATTAAAACAAATACACAATATGTACAATAGTATTTGTGTATTTGTACACAATATGTACAATAGTATTTGTGTATTTGTTTTAATATGTGAATAATTGGTAACACAAGACAACCCCTGAAGATGGAACTTTAAAGTTCCGAAACACGTGTAGGGTGAGGGGAAATAGACCATAATAAAAGTGGTCAATATAGTGCATTCGTTGGTTTTATTATTTGATTAAAAAATGCACGGTGGTAATACTGTAAAATTTAAAATCACAAGGTTCTTAAAACACGAAAAAAAAAAATACTGAGCAGAAGAGCAACATTATACACGTACCGACATAAACAGGACAGTATGAAGATGGAAACAGATGCAGAGCTGGTCATAGTTTTGTTACGCACTGGAAAACTGTATAAACGTGGAAAATCTATTTCGAAGTACAGGAAAATTGCTCATAACAATGCCATTATAAAAATTGTAATTTTTTACATATACGTATATATTATATTTTTACATTTCAAAATAAGAATAGAATTAAAATTACACAAGAGGAATGATGAGGAGACAGAAGAATTTAAAAAAAAGGAAAAAGAAAATACAATTTTATGGATCGAATTTCCAGTTTAAGAGATTATAGGTAATTCATTTAAAACAACGTGCTATAAACAACATAAAATTAACAAAATTACTAAGTTATTATAATAAAGAACACATTAAGAAGTTAAAATAAGATTTTTATAGATTTTTATGTTATACCTTAGTGTATAAAATCTTAAAATTCCATATCAGGAGCCTTAGTGTCAAAGCAATAAGTGAATACCCGAAAACACGTCTGGCATGTAAAGGTGTTTTGTTGTGCCTGAAAGTGCAGTTGTTAAACTTGAAACGACATGAAAGTGTTTTGTTGTGCCTGAGAGTGCAGTTGTTAAACTTAAAACGACATGAAAGTGTTTTGTTGTACCTGAGATTGCAGTTGTTAAACTTAAAACGACATGAAAGTGTTTTGTTGTACCTGAGAGTGCAGTTGTTAAACTTAAAACGACATGGAAGTGTTTTGTTGTACCTGAGAGTGCAGTTGTTAAACTTAAAACGACATGAAAGTGTTTTGTTGTGCCTGAGAGTGCAGTTGTTAAACTTAAAACGACATGAAAGTGTTTTGTTGTGCCTGAGAGTGCAGTTGTTAAACTTAAAACGACATGAAAGTGTTTTGTTGTGCCTGAGAGTGCAGTTGTTAAACTTAAAACGACATGAAAGTGTTTTGTTGTGCCTGAGAGTGCAGTTGTTAAACTTAAAACGACATGAAAGTGTTTTGTTGTGCCTGAGAGTGCAGTTGTTAAACTTAAAACGACATGAAAGTGTTTTGTTGTACCTGAGAGTGCAGTTGTTAAACTTAAAACGACATGAAAGTGTTTTGTTGTACCTGAGAGTGCAGTTGTTAAACTTAAAACGACATGAAAGTGTTTTGTTGTGCCTGAGAGTGCAGTTGTTAAACTTAAAACGACATGAAAGTGTTTTGTTGTGCCTGAGAGTGCAGTTGTTAAACTTAAAACGACATGAAAGTGTTTTGTTGTGCCTGAGAGTGCAGTTGTTAAACTTAAAACGACATGAAAGTGTTTTGTTGTGCCTGAGAGTGCAGTTGTTAAACTTAAAACGACATGAAAGTGTTTTGTTGTACCTGAGAGTGCAGTTGTTAAACTTAAAACGACATGAAAGTGTTTTGTTGTACCTGAGAGTGCAGTTGTTAAACTTAAAACGACATGAAAGTGTTTTGTTGTGCCTGAGAGTGCAGTTGTTAAACTTAAAACGACATGAAAGTGTTTTGTTGTACCTGAGAGTGCAGTTGTTAAACTTAAAACGACATGAAAGTGTTTTGTTGTGCCTGAGAGTGCAGTTGTTAAACTTAAAACGACATGAAAGTGTTTTGTTGTACCTGAGAGTGCAGTTGTTAAACTTAAAACGACATGAAAGTGTTTTGTTGTACCTGAGAGTGCAGTTGTTAAACTTAAAACGACATGAAAGTGTTTTGTTGTGCCTGAGAGTGCAGTTGTTAAACTTAAAACGACATGAAAGTGTTTTGTTGTACCTGAGAGTGCAGTTGTTAAACTTAAAACGACATGAAAGTGTTTTGTTGTGCCTGAGAGTGCAGTTGTTAAACTTAAAACGACATGAAAGTGTTTTGTTGTACCTGAGAGTGCAGTTGTTAAACTTAAAACGACATGAAAGTGTTTTGTTGAGCCTGAGAGTGCAGTCGTTAAACTTAAAATGACATGAAAATCAATGTTAAAAATTTGCAAGGCAACACGAACGAGTGGAAAATTTTCTTTCTCTTTCAATTTTGTGGCCTTAAATACCAAAGTACCAGAGATGATAAGGTAGAATTCGGTAAGCATCTGGACCTTAAGCTTACTGATACATTACTTATGATAAACAGATGGCGAATCAAAGATTCTGGATATGTCAACAATGCAAATTTCGAAAATTTAATGAACACAATGCTCTATTAAAGTAATTTGCCACCTAATACTAAGATATAAAAGCATATTCATACTAAGGAACCTACATGAATAAAATAAATTCAAAAAGAAAAATTTTACATAATTTCTGCTTGGAAATACGTTTCTTTCTTGCCTCGTAAAAGGACAGTTCTTGCCACAGCAAATTCCATCATACACGCCTAAATTATTCTTATTGAGAAGCTTATAGTAACGTAGCTGGTCAATGACTTCTCCTCTTGCTATGGAACTCAGAGCTTCAATGCGGTAATGACGTCATCTACCTATTGTTACTGGCCTTTATTCTGGTCAGGGAAAGCGTAAATGCATTCTTCCGCAATGAAACTCCTCTCCGAGTGCCTTCTCCCACACTCACAATTTGTCACTTGCCTTCTGGCTACAGTTTTACCTCTCTTGTTGCGGTCTCCGGTTGTTATCGGTACTGGCGGACAGAAGGTGTGAAGCGTGGGTAGGATGAATAAGCAAGAGCCTAGCCTGGAGCCGCAGAAGGGGTGTTAATTTTTTTTTTCTCAGGCGAGTGTAGCAACTTTCTGCTAGCAAAGGGTTTTATGTGCATAGAATGCCAAGTTTAACAAATGCATACACATGCTCACAAATTTATTTTGTCCTTATGTCTTTAAGTAAAAGTGGCAAATGCGTGTAATATATCACTAGAAAGAACACGATAATATTTTGCTTCTTCCGACACGTTTTTACATATCTCCTATGATTGCCATAAAAAGGCCATTATTTTATTGCAAACCATCAAACTTTTAGCTTTTCTAAGGGATAAACCCTGTTTCACTGAGCCAAGAAACAAAATCTTACATATTTCGTAACTAAATATTTGCACATACCGCAAAGGTCCGGGTTCGATCTCGGACCAGACTATGTGAAATTTGTGGTAAAACAAGTGACAATGGAACATTGGAGAGATAAAAACTTTCACGTTTTTGCACTTCCGCACGTCAAAGATTCGGTAAGCAGTGAAAACTAAGAGATATAAGTATTAGGGCAATTCGAAAATATCAGTGATGACTATCAGCCTTCTCAATTCGTCGAAATTCTATGAGAAATATGAAATATGTGGAAGTAATATGTACGTATTTAATTCTGATGTATTTAACTGAATTATTTTCATTAATGGGACTAGTAACAGAATAACAAACCGAAGTATTTATCTATCAGACGAAGGCCTATATACCTATACAGTGTTCTTGAAAGGGTTTTAGTCCCCACAACACTCACAGCTGTTTCAAGAACTGAATAAGTATTTGTTTCAGGGCGCCAGACTTCTAAAGTCATCTCAGAATCAGATCGATCAGTTTTGTGCACTTCAGAATTCCTTACTTTGCCTGTAACTTACATTTACCATGAAGACGAATGGGAACTTTCTCGTAAATTTCATACTCGTAATATTTCTGTTTCTCTGTAGAAAATAAGTTTACCTTACAGAAGTCATGTTTCTCTTTCCTTAATATCTTGCTTGGAATTGTTAATTATTTTGTATACAAAAAATGAAGTAACTTAAATTCACAAATAAATCTAGATCTTGCATATTAATATACTATGTGTACTTGTACTTATTGTATGTATTTTTTTTGTAGGTGTATGGGTGTTTTTGTAAGGTGTGGATGTTTTTGTAAGTTGTGGATGTTTTTGTAAGGTGTGGATGCTTTTGTAAGGTGTGGATGTTTTTGTAATGTGTGTACGGTGTTCTAATGTGTGTACTTTTATTTACTCTATGTATTTTGTTTTGTAATTGTGTATAGTTTGTTTTGTATTGTTATTTTTATGTATATTTACATGTACATTTGTATTGTGTGTACTAGTGTAAGGACTACTGCCACCGGGTGAAAACATTTGTATTGTGTGTACTAGTGTAAGGACTACTGCCACCGGGTGAAAACATTTGTATTGTGTGTACTAGTGTAAGGACTACTGCCACCGGGTGAAAACATTTGTATTGTATGTACTAGTGTAAGGACTACTGCCACCGGGTGAAAACATTTGTATTGTGTGTACTAGTGTAAGGACTACTGCCACCGGGTGAAAACATTTGTATTGTGTGTGTACTAGTGTAAGGACTACTGCCACCGGGTGAAACACCAATTTGCAGTAAATAATAATAATAATAATAATAATAACTGGCATATAAAGAGTTGCATCCTGTCTTTCTATAGCCATGGTTTTGAACGGGGTGCACATATACATCTTGACTTTATGTGGATCCTCGTAAGATGGTTAAGGCAACGTAGGGTATTTTATACAATCTTTAGAAATTCTGAAATTTTCTTACGTTCTTGAATGAATACTGTGGGATAAGAATGAAATTTTTCTTTACGCTTCAGATTATATAACATGAAATAACATAGTACAGCTTGAAAATTAAATTATGTTGTTACTGATGTGTCGGTGAATTAACACTCTGAAAATAAAATTCTCTCTAAAGCCAAGAGCACGTAAAGCTGCCCTGTAAGATTAAGTGTACATGAAGATTCTAAGATCAAGGTACGTGATTATTCCCTATAGGACCATGGAGAAGTTAAGATTTACTCTAAGACAAAGGGTACTACCTGAATATTTTATGGTCAGGCTAAGTGAATATTCTCTCCAAGATCAACGGCACGTGAAGTTTCATTCTTAGACGAAGGGTACATGTAAATCCTAAGACCAAGTTAATGAACATTCACTCTAAGACAAAATGTACGTAAAGATTATTTCTAAGAATATATTACGTGAATATTCCCTCTAAGAAAAATGATAGGTGAAGATTTACTTTAAGGCTCTGGGTACAAAAATATTCTAAGACCAATTTAAGTGAACATGCCCTCTAAAACCTCGCTCTAAGAACAAGTG
Source organism: Reticulitermes speratus (assembly GCA_021186555.1). NCBI lineage: Eukaryota > Metazoa > Arthropoda > Insecta > Blattodea > Rhinotermitidae > Reticulitermes > Reticulitermes speratus. The sequence goes on along the minus strand of JAJKFL010000006.1, from coordinate 43,024,140 downwards.
TAGGTGAAGATTCACTATAAGGCCAAGGGTACGTTAAGATTAATTCTAAGGTCAAAGGTAATTAAAATCTCTTAAGACCAAAATACTTGAACAATCCCTCTAAGACCAAAGGTACCTGAAGATTCATTCCCCCAAAATGAGAAGTCAAAAATAACCATTAAATACCGCTTTTCTAAAGGAATTAATACATCCATGTAAGTGATAAGAAGTAGGTTCCTTCGAAACGTTGATGAATTTGTATAAGATAAAATGACGTCACATTTACAGAAGCAAATACTCCAGAAGAAAAATCAAGATACAAACATATTGATGTACCTAAAGTCAGGATAATGCTTGTAGTACATATATGATGTTTCAACAAAATATATTAATACGAATAGAGGTACACATAAAAAATCTTTTAGATATTAACATGAAGTGGCAGTAAAATTAATTGTACTAACAATTAACTAAAATTAGAAGGTGACATTTAAATTCGTGACGGCAGTATTTAGAATAAGGTCTTCTATAATGTGACACCATGTAGTTTGGTAGATGAGTAGGAGTGTTTCGGATGATTCTGCTTCCTTAATATTGAGGGTACAGAAGTGAAAGAATGATGGGAGACTTTTCCCACGAAGAAAGAAGGAGAATATCTATCCGAAAATTTTGTATCTACCAATATATATGGCGTCACATATCGGAAGATAACCGTCCAAAACAAAGCTTTTCGTCACAATTCATTGTATCGTAAGCATACAACTCAAAGTCTCGTCCATAATTGTAGTTTCTGCGGGATTTCTAACTTGAAGACTGGATGAACCAACTTTCCGCTTTAAAAATCACATTTTCATGCTTATACAAAGTAGGACGTTGTACCTGTGTATAGGTTTAATTGTCTCAATTATCTCTAAAAGCACCATATTTACAAATCTGTGGAAACAAAACCAAGTTTTTGTGCTAATATTCGTGTTGCAGTTTACAGTTCGCTACCAGCATTGCAAGGTTTCTCCTCATTACAGCGCTGTGAAAGGGGACTTCATCTATATTGTGTGTGTTACATAATCTGCACGGAATTCATAAAGCGAGTTAAGCCACGCAGTGGAAATTTACTCACAGAATAATGCTACTTCGTCGAGAAAAGTGTAAAGATAGGAGTGATACAGAACCTAAATCTTCGTGAGTGCTACCGCAGACTAAAGAAAACATGATGTCATGCTTGGCTGATAGACGTTCCAAGATGATTCCAACATTTTTAACTTCTTGACTCTTCAAACACAAAGGTATAAATGCCATTATTCTAAGATTAAACTTTGTCTGTAGAGCTAAGAGTTGTCAAAATGCAAAACACAAAGAAAGTCAGGGCCAAGGAATGAGCTGTTAGGTTGATTTATATCTGTCGTAACTTGTAAAGCGTTAAAACAATGAGATAACTGTTTTTATCAACTCTTACCTTGACCTGTCTTCGTGTTCTCAGAGAAATATAAATCAGAGAGACGAAAAAAGTTATGTAACTTTGACGAAGGCAACTGTTTTACGGGGTGTGACGTTACCGGACCTGGGAAATATTTACCGACGTTGGAGGGGAGCCTGAAAATGGAGGCAGAATATTTCTCCGAAATATCAGTAAATGTCTACCACAGTACGTGTTACAACATCTCAGAAGACAGTGTCATACCGCTGTGAGAAAATTTAACTTACATATTTAAGCAAACAACATTAAACACGGTTATACATACTCGTAGATTCCCATTAAACGTGTCCCTGTGTATCGCTGTTATAGCGGAAATACCGAAGTATCCTTCCGCTGAGAATCTGGCCTTTGTTCTACCTTGCATTTAAACTTGCTCTATTTCATAGACGAGTAACAAAATGTCGACCACCAAATTCTAAGCAGACTTCTGAAAACTTTTCTGTACACACAAAGGATTTTTTGTTTTATAATATTGGCAAATACTCTTCTAATATAACGTTATATTTACCAGCATTTTTGTACAATTGATTAACTCACACCATCAAATTCACCAAAACAAGTTTGTCACTGATTTCTTTATTGACCACAAGCCACGCAGACACGAAAGAAGGAGGTTCTACCTTACAGCAATACACACAGATAACCGGCACAAAACAGCACACCGGACCACGCTGCCAATAATTTATGAATTGTATCACAGCATGTTGTTTAATATAATATACCACACTGTTTTACTATTAATTTTAGCAATTTAACAGCGCTACTATTGTACATAAACTTTATACAAATTTTATTACAATTTTATACAAAGTGGTAATAACGAATATTGACGCAACTGTTCTGATGTAACTCAAGAACATTGGTCTATGTACAAACCTTAACGATCCCCCTGATGATGGCAATATAGAAATGCCGAAATGCGTATTGGGGTAATCTTTTAATAAATAAGTCAGTGACAAACTTGTTTCGGTGCTTTTGTTGGTGTGAGTTGATCAATATTCTAATATATTTCGTAATTTCTTGCAATAAGTGGTGGATAGTTTTGCCTGAAATCCAAATTTCCGAATCTCTCACAAGTAATAATCGAAATTATTCAAATCTGAACTTCTGTGACGCTGTAATCCGCGAATTACTTATTGTTCCTTAGGAAAATATGGACCATAGGCCTACATGTTTTCGCGCACATACTGCACATCAGACTTCGAATATAAACTTAGATAAAAGAAATTCGTAAAAAATGTGGAAACTTTCCTTATTCCTTATATATATATATTATATATATATTATATTCATTACTTTGGCTGCCTACATGCCTATTAAATGTAAACTTCCCTTAACCGAGAAAAACACTTGATCTGGATCAAGAAATCACTGGTCATCAATTCTTCAAACCACATGAAATTCGGGAATTTTTCTTGCCGGTTTAAAGTAAGTAGTTGTTATACTGTTCCAGTTTTAAAGTTTTGTTAGACAAAACGTAAAGCATTAGCAGTTTGTTTTTGTCCAGCCTTAAACCTGACTATTTTGCTTACTGTTCTTCGGCAAGACATTTTGAAAGTGGTTGTTTTTAGAAATCACTAGGCGCCATTTTACACATGCTGCATCCTTTGCAAATGTACTGAAAATAAACACTCTTTGTTCAAGAGAAACAATTTTTCACACAAACTGAACACATGTTTCCTAACAGACACTCATTTTGCTGTGCAACTCTCTTCAGTTCCACGCTCAGAAAAATATATAAGACTCGGCAGAGTATTCTTGCTCTGTGAACTTGTAATGCCTTACTTTCGTGGGCACCCTTACCTGGATGTTAGGCACAGGAATTTAAAACGTTAAAAAATAATTCTTGCAAGAAATCCGTTATCGAAATACGGCCCAAAAAAATTGAGGAATAACATACAGAGACCACATTTTGTCACATACTTGAATCACCGTATCATGTGATAAGAAAAAACTTCACTAATCTATTACATAAATTTTTCTGTCATTTTTTGTGTGTTGGTCAGAATCAAACTTAGTATTTTAATTAAATGGGACCTCAGGACGGGTGAAATAAATGACCTCCTTGAATGTAAAGGCTTTAACACCTGGAAATCAATGTTTCGGAGAATTTTTGTGGTAACTTATAATGTTTTGAGTACGAAAGGGAGATGATTTTTTAATCCATTGTCATGTTTGAATCGCAAATCTACGTGAGGAAATCACCATATGCTAGGTTTCTACTGTACCTCCATACAAAGAAATAGGTGCAAAAATTTTAATATAAAATAATGAAGGCCGAATATATTTTATTTATTTATTTATTTATTTATTTAACACATCTCCATCATTCGATGTGATGACAACTGTAGCTCGCTAACACCCCCCCTCCCACCACTCCAACAATGTGACTGCATAGAAATAGGGCTTGTGACGTCACACACAAAGCCTTACAGTAAACATAAAAACCCGATAATCATGACCATGGTGTACGAAACAATAACGTATGCATTCACAGATAAATAGGTATTTTAGTAGTTAATTCTTTTAATATATGATGCTGTATGTCAGATTATACAGGATGTTAGATGACTTTAAGTCACAACTTCAGGCCTAGATTCCTGACATTACACCGAGTCAAAATTTCACATCAACATCAACTTTTACAAAGGTACTGTACTTTGAAATGTGAACTTAGCAGAAGGCATGGCTGATGCATGCAAATGGTCGACAGGTGACATGCACACGAATGTTCTGGAAAATGAACCGACAGCACTCATAGAACATATTTCTCTCAACACACGTCGTCAGATGTATTACCAGCATAATGGGGCATATGCCCATTTAGGCAGGTGCTCTAAAATGGGCCAGACTCTCTGTATCCAGGCTGAAGGCATCAATTTCGAACACTTATAAACACACTGTATCATCGTAAAATTTTCTGAAACAAACAGAACCACGTCTTTCATTGCACAATGTGGGTTTTCGTGTCCAATTCTCCTTATGCATTCACACTTCAAAGTCCTGTAGTTGTGTAAAGTTTGCGAATCGGACAACTGATGATGTCTTTTAACACGGCTTGAGGTAAGGAATCTTTCCGAAGTAATGCATGATATTATCGGATATCCTGTATAAAGAAGAATGCTGGGATAATTGGTTTAAATCATTAAGTTAAAAGGGTTTGGATGGACGCGGTCATAACATAATTGAGTTAAAGTTCGGGAATTTACCTGTTAACAACGGAATCCCGCTAAAAGCCTCAGTCAGGGTAGCTGGCTTCATCGTCCAGATTCCAAATGGTTATCTCCCGAAAAGTCACGAGTTGAGGCTCTTTGCTTTGGGCATACACAAAAGAATGGTGGGTTTCAAAAGTGGACATGTTGGAAAGCTGGTTGTTACCCCAACTGAATACCAATTATGACGATTACATTCTACAACTGGACGGAGCTCCCCCCCATTTTCACAGGAATGTACGAGTGCTTCTTAATCGTGTTCTTCAACATCGCTGGATCGGACGTGCTGCTGAAATGGAGACAAGAACCTTCTCCCTTGGCCACCCCGTTCGCCAGATCTTACACCTTGCGATTTCTTTTTTTGAGGGTTCTTTAAAGGCAGCGTTTATGTACCACCATTGCCCACGTCCATCCATGAAGTTCGTGATCGGATAACGCATGCACTGCAGGCCATTACAGCGGACATGCTACACCGGGTCTGGGATGAGTTTGATTACCGTGTGGATGTGTGTCGTGTGACCCAGGGTTCACACATTGAAGGATTGTAATTACCAAATGAGAAACTTGGACAATACCGCCGCTGACGGTGTATGTTGTGCCCGTGTAAGCTGAGAAATACATTTTTTATTCACTTTTGATACCGCACCATTTCCTTTGTGTATGCCCTGTATGTACCACCAGATGTAACACTCAAAAATTCTACGTTCTGCCCACACAGTGTATTTATGTGTTTTGTGTGAATCTCAGAACAAACAGCGATTATTTCACTATACAGCATTAACTGACTGGTTTGTATAACTGAGACGGAGTGTGTTTATTGCGCGGTACGAGCTGGATCACTCTAAAGCCCAGTGGTTACTTTATGTACCACCATGTTTAACATTCAACAATTCTACGTTCTGCACACACAGTGTATTTGTGTGTCTTTTATGGATCTCAGAGCAAACAGCATTTATTTCCCTATACAGGTTTAACTTTTTAGTTTTTATAACCGAGAGAGTTTACTGCGCGGTACGAGCTGCATTTTTAAGTACAATTGAGTTTGATTTCAGACGTCAAAAAGCTAATTCAAAACTTACGGTTTTGCAGTTACGCAATGTAAATATATTAAGTTTGTTTAACACGCTTCTTCCGATTAAAGCACGACGGGGTAGAAAGTTTAATCTAACTCTTTTCTACGTTTCGTGGATATTTCTAAGTTTGTTCAGGAGTTATTAAGGGCATATTAACACAAACACATTTCCTCGCCAAATTCGGTTGTTTGAGTTTAGGAAAGCAATCTAAAATACTTCGCAGATGTGGTGAGTGAGGTAAGATGATCTAGGCAAACCGATGGGAACTTTGCTAATATTTGTTAAACCAGAAGCACTTCCTTCCAGGATCTATATCCACACTGTGGCACAGAGCCAAGACAAATAAAGGAGGTAAGGGAAATATCTATTTATCGCAGACCAGCGATATTTTCTTCCCCTTCATAACCAGTTAACTGAAATTTTATAAACTGCTAGTTTTAAAGATTATTGTTGACACCGTATTGAGCCTGTAACACATCAATTTTAATTTTGCGCAAATAAAATCCTAATTCAACATCTTTTTAAGTAAATTAAATCCGAAATAAATAGGCCTGGACAGGCCTTTAGGGATCCATGAGATTAAAGTTACCAAAATTTCTAAAAAATCGGCATATTAAGGTGGTAAGCGTGGCAGGTGCATAGGGCTGATAAGGTGGTAAGCGTGGCAGGTGCATAGGGCTGATAAGGTGGTAAGCGTGGCAGGTGCATAGGGCTGATAAGGTGGTAAGCGTGGCAGGTGCATAGGGCTGATAAGGTGGTAAGCGTGGCAGATGCATAGGGCTGATAAGGTGTAAACGTGGCAGTGCATAGGCTGATAAGGTGGTAAGCGTGGCATCATAGGGCTGATAAGGTGGTAAGCGTGGCAGGTGCATAGGGCTGATAAGGTGGTAAGCGTGGCAGGTGCATAGGGCTGATAAGGTGGTAAGCTGGCAGGTGCATAGGGCTGATAAGGTGGTAAGCGTGGCAGGTGCATAGGGCTGATAAGGTGGTAAGCGTGGCAGGTGCATAGGGCTGATAAGGTGGTAAGCGTGGCAGATGCATAGGGCTGATAAGGTGGTAAGCGTGGCAGGTGCATAGGGCTGATAAGGTGGTAAGCGTGGCAGGTGCATAGGGCTGATAAGGTGGTAAGCGTGGCAGGTGCATAGGGCTGATAAGGTGGTAAGCTTGGCAGGTGCATAGGGCTGATAAGGTGGTAAGCGTGGCAGGTGCATAGGGCTGATAAGGTGGTAAGCGTGGCAGATGCATAGGGCTGATAAGGTGGTAAGCGTGGCAGTGCATAGGGCTGATAAGGTGGTAAGCGTGGCAGGTGCATAGGGCTGATAAGGTGGTAAGGTGCAGTGCATGGGCTGATAAGGGTAAGCTGGCAGTGCATAGGGCTGATAAGGTGGTAAGTGTGGCAGGTGCATAGGGCTGATAAGGTGGTAAGCGTGGCAGGTGCATAGGGCTGATAAGGTGGTAAGCGTGGCAGGTGCATAAGGCTGATACCCCCGGTACTCATTTATGTTACAGGCTGAGTCGACCGCAGGTCCATAGGACGGCTGGAAGGAATATGTCAATGAAAAATTTTAATAACACTATTGAGATTCGAAACGGCGACCTTCCGGCTTTCAGCACAGTATCTTAACTAACTGCGCCACAGCGTACAATGGCGATGGAATAATTGTTATATAAGATTTTAAATGTATGCAATAGGAAAGTAGGAAAAAATGTTTTGGATTCTTATGTAGCTAGTTTGTTATTCTGAATACTCTCTTATGTGGTTTCCATAGTGGCATGTAATATTTATTTCTGTGAAGACATAAAAAAAAGTTTCATTTCATTTCTCCTCCCAAATAACCAACAAATGCACTTAAAACGACCTGTGTTTTAAGCCACATCTCTTTCGTGACGTAGAAAAGAGGAAATACGGCTGCTTACGTACTAGTGTGTGGTAAATCAAAATGGTTTGTTAACTTCCAGGACGTTCTTTAGACACGGATAAGTGGAATCAATTTATCACAGCAAGAGAAGCTTAGAGAGAAGAGAAATCGCTTAGTGACACCGCTGGGATGTAAATGCGTGTAATTGGCACGTGCAATCCGGCAGAGGTTCTGCGCAGCTGCCTAATATCAGCTCGATAATTCATCCGAAGTCTCTTCTGCTAATTCTGTATAATAACAACAATTAATTAAGTCAAAGCGTTGTGCTACTCTGAGCAGCAATGCGACGATCAGCTGGAATGTGACGACTTGTTTTGCTGTGAAATGACTGGAGCAGCCATCTTCCGAAATGCTAGTATTCACCTAAAAAAACTCAATGACTTCACAGCCCAGAATATATTTATCTTGAGACAATTCAAGTGTATTAGTATTTCGTGCTTATAATATATGTGCTTTATCATGTGTATCAAGAAATCCTACCACTGAAATTTACCCACGTCTAAGTACCAAAGTTCATATCTAAAAATGCTCAAATGCAAATATACCTCTAATTCATAATAAATTAGTTTAATTGTTTCCTTATACAGTAGCCTTCTTATCATCCGGACTATAAGAAGGGATTACCTGGCAATCCGGACCAACAAAAGCAAAATCAGTGGAAATGTAAGATAAAAGCATCATCACCCACTGCTAAAATAAAACTCATTAAAGCAGAAATATTGTACATAACAATGTATAACAATAATAAAAATAATGTACTGTAGTAATAATTTTAATGGAAAATACTGGGCTATGTTTAGCATTAAGTTTTCCGAACCACACGGGGATCCAGTTTAGCGGGATCCGGATTAGCGGGATCCGGATTACGGGGATCCGGATTAGCGGAATCCGGATTAACGAGAGACCACCGTATTAAGTTTTCGGAACTAATTTTCGATATACAACTTCCATATGTGTTAAAAAATATGTGAAGAGAACGGCGACTAAAATGGACTGTAAAATTTCCTATTTCCTAAGACAGCTACCTCTATTCACACACATAATTAATCTCTACTGCACGTACGCCTTGTACCTTGCACCCTGTCTACAGACACCTTCAATTTTTCTCATTGTTGAAAGTGAGAGGAAAACTTAAGAACTGGCATAAAAATACTGGCCTGTTAAACTGAAGGGATTAAAGTGGCTGTGGCAAGCAACTACAGAGATTAATATATCTTACATGAAGCTTCAGGTTTATATGGCAATGAAGATGTTGGTGTTAGCTTCTGGTTATAAAGTGGTGTGGCCTGGCAGGGGTTACCAGTCTATCTACAGTAACCTGTATGTGGTTACCGGCCTATCTACAGTAACCTGTATGTGGTTACCAGACTATCTACATTAATCTGTAAGCGGTTACCCGACTATCTACAGTAACCTGTATGTGTTTACCAGCCTATAAACTGTGTTACCTGTATGTGGTTACTAGACTACCTACAGTAACCTGTATATGGTTACCGCCTATCTAGATTAACCTGTATGTGGTTACCAGTCTATATACGGTGTAACATGCACGTGGTTACCAGCCTATCTATAGTATCCTGTATGTGGTTACCAGCCTATCTACAGTAATATGTAAGCGGTCATCAGACTATCTACAGTAACCTATATGTGGTTACCAGACTATCTACCGTGTAACCTGTATGTAGTTACAGCCTATCTACCATAACCGGTAAGTGGTTACCAGCCTATATACGGTGTAATCTGTAACGTGTTTACCAGCCTATCTACAGTAACCTGTATGTTGTTCCCAGACTATCTACAGTAGCCTGTGTGTCGTTACCAGACTATCTACGGTAACCCGTATGTGGTTAATCTACAGTAGCCTGTATGTCGTTACCAGACAATCTACGGTAACCCGTATGTGGTTACCAGACTATCTTCAGTTACCTGTATGTTTTTACCAGACTATCTACAGTGGCCTGTGTGTCGTTACCAGACTATCTACGGTAACCCGTATGTGGTTACCAGACTATCTGCAGTTACCTGTATGTTTTTACCAGACTATCTACAGTAGCCTGTGTGTCGTTACCAGACTATCTACGGTAACCCGTATGTGGTTACCAAACTATTTGCAGTAACCTGCTGCATCTATCTTCTCGAGTTGGCTTGTGCCGAACTACACAGTCTACAGTCTCACCACTCAGACGACACCAATTCACACACACACACACACACACACACACGATCTGTCTTATTTAAGGAAATAAACTCCAATTTTATTATCTTTGGAAATTAGTTTAAATTGATATTTTAAATAATTTATCAAAGTCAATACAAAGTCTGTTAAAAATTCACACGGAAATTTGATATTTCCTGCTCTATGCACACTTTCCCCAAGTAACCTTTAAAATAATGGGAAAATATACACCATAATCCTTAAAGGATAGTTTGACGTCACACGTTTACCGAATGTCAGCCTTGTTGACTTGGCAACTTCTGCAAAGGGAGCATGGTACCTAGCAATAAGCTTATAGACGGAATTCTCTTCCTCATTTTCTTCTAACCGGTCTATTGCTTCTGATTTATTTGTTTGATTCTCTAACGCAAACTAGGTTTTTACGACAGTAAACACAGCCTCGTTTATGTAGCATAAAGACAAATTGCTATAATAAGCAGTTATGTTTATTGATGTGGAGAAAATTGTTTTTGCAACAGTCAACAGTGTAATATCAAATAAAGCACGCATTCATATGTCGATAAATATTGTCATAATGTGGAAAGTTTGATTTTTATTTTAATTTCCATTGAAAAGAGACCCTGGCAAATATCCCTGAAACTGACTAACTCCATGGAGCAGAGTCCTTCTTGAGAAGCTAACAGGTCCTCAGCTAGTCAAGAAATTCCCCGCATTTTATGGAACCCGAAGGTTCATTACCGCACTGACAAGAGCCCGCCACCTGTCCCTATCCTGAGTAATATCCCTGAAAGCACTAAACAATTTTAGGTAAGCTTTTCAACTTTGCTGAAAGCACAAGTTTTGTAGCCGTTTTAGGAAAAGTCGACACTTTAGAATCGATTGAATCACATGTACTTTTCAACACCCTTTTCTGCTGTCATCTTCTGATCGTGCTCCTAACTAATACACATCACACACATTCTTGCAAATGAATAAGCATCTGGAGTCAGCCTCTTTAAATGCGGAGTTACTGAAATGCACTGTATCAGATTCAAGAACTCAATACAGAACTTCGATATAAACTTGGGCCTGTAAAGCTTGATTTATAATTTTGTGCATATTCTTATAATTAGTGCATGAATGAACTTCCGCACTTAATAAAATACATGGAAAATTAAGTATAAAACTGCTACATGTTTCGGCACCGAGGTGCCACCATCAGGGAGTTATTTAAACAAAAGAATGTAAGACCAACACGCTTATGTAGATATTGTGTCGCCTTAATTAAAATGATTAAAATAATTGAAATCCCAAAATGCACTGGGTTAAAAATAACAAAATTATGATATTGTAAATTTAAAACTATTTAAATTGAGATGTTCTAGGCATAGGTTTTCAGGATGGATTTATATTCCACCTTATTTTAAAAAACGAAGGGCAAAATAAGGTTCAAACTACAGGAAGGTGTCTACGTATAAATCGGTGAATCCACCCTTAAAGCTTACTCTTTTGATAACAAAAAATTAAAAAATTTTTAAAAGTATTTTCTCCCTGCTTCCATTCATTGCTCTAAGCTTCTTACTGAGGAAGATCATATGCGAACAAAAAAGGCTTTGCGTCTTAATAAATTCATTCCCATACGCCTTTTACCCTCTTCTACAGTTACAATAAATCATTAACTGCCGTAACACTCAAAATCCGTTAATACGGCCCTTTTAAGTAGTTGTACTAATCAAGAGGGTTGATTTTCCTCTCCATGCGATTTATCTGCTTACACATCATTCAGCAGCATACTAACACTGGTGTTAGAATGTAATGGAGGACAATTGTGTGTGAACTACATGAAGACTCTTCTCTGTAGTGTGACATCATCCAGTAGAGGTGCAGAAAGCAATGATAGATTGCTACTGTCAGGTTACGATGCAAAACACGAGCATCACCTACTATATCTTCTATACTGTCCGCCCTTATATTTGGGACGTGAAATAATAAAGTTCCGAGACACGGTCTGTCAGAACAGATACAAATATAATGAGAGGAAAATTTGTTTTATTGTCCTTCAGAGTGATCTCCATTGCCTGCCACACACTCTTTCAATCCGTATAAAACTTCTACAGAAGTCTTTAAAGGAGTGTAAATGAACTGCTTTCAATTCGACTCTTATGTTCATCCTAAATTCTGAGACTTCATGAAATTTTTTTTCTTTGTGCGGTGTTTGCCTTTAGAGAACAGGCAAGAGGACTCTATTGAAAAATGAGGAGAATACGTAGAGTGGCTTTTATACATAACGCCACGATACATCAAGAAGATATGCAGTGACTTGGCACAGTGTCCTGAGGAGTTGTGCAAATGACCACAAAGTGTTAGGTACGTCCTCTATAAAGGAACATGAGTGGGCACATTATGCTGCATTTGGGCGCGTACGTGCTCTACAAAGGAGCACTAATGGACATGCAATGCCATATTTGGGCATATACGTCCTGTACAAAGAAACACGAGAGGGCATATAGTACCGTATTTGGGCAGGTACGTGCTGTACAAAGGAACACGAGAGGGTATATAATGCCTTATTTGGGCATGTACGTGCTCTAAAAGGAACACGAGTGGGCATGTAGTGCCTTATTTGGGCATGTACGTGCTCTACAAAGGAACAGGGGTCGGAACATAATGTCATATTTGGGCATGTACGTGCTCTACAAAGAACAGGTGTCGGAACATAATGCCTTATTTGGGCATGTACGTCCTCTACAAAGGAACACGAGTGGGCATTTATTGCCTTATTTGGGCATGTACGTGATCTGCAAAGGAACACGAGTGGGCATTTATTGCCTTATTTGGGCATGTACGTGCTCTACAAAGGAACAGGTGTCGGAACATAATGCCTTATTTGGGCATGTACGTCCTCTACAAAGGAACACGAGTGGGCCTTTATTGCCTTATTTGGGCATGTACGTGCTCTACAAAGGAACATGAGTGGGCAGAAGATGCTGTATTTGAACATGTACGTGCTTCACAGTAGGTCGTATGTGGTACTTCATGAAGTCTACCTTATAACCCCTTTGAGAAACTTCGTATGAAGGAACTCCACAGAATATTTCCATCTCATTACAGTTGTCAGATATTGTGATCCATTACGAAACTAGCTTTACGTACGAACACAAAAGGACTTGTCTGTGCATTCACTTAACATTAATAATATTGGTATTCAAAAAGTTTCGTTTTTTACATTTTTGCACCGTCATTTACCTGGTACATTTCACCACTGGTGTACAGAAATCGTGTTTTATTGATTATAATTGTTAGTCTGTACGCGGTGAATAATGAACAAATTCCAGAATCATGTATTTTGTTAAAAATCAACATGGAAGAAACTCCCCGAACGATCTCAAACAAGCCCTAGTTTCAGCCACATTTAGACGACCTTAAAGTTACAACGAAGGCAATTTTGTATGAGACCATAAGCCATTATGATAAAAAAAAGGCGAAATATTATATTAAGATATTATGAAACATTGGATGAGATATTTTGATTTTCGGCCATGCTCGCTGAATACCAAGCCTAACTTACATAAGCAACCTATCGATGTATTCAATAACCAGTCTGACGTAGCGTGATATTAGGCTTCCGCCATGGTGTAAATGAGATACTCGCTCTTACGCAGTGTATATATGTAGTTACTGACGTTTGGGGACAACCCATAGGTCCCATTTTCAAGGATCAATCAGTCCAGAAAAGAATGTTTGACCCTTGAAGATGGGACCGATAAGTTGTCCCTAAACGTCGGTAAGAATATACCATTCTACATTGCGTAACATCCCAGAAGAGAGAAGATTCCGGTTTCAGAGACTTTGCAAAACGATCCACTTTGCATCATCTTGTTGAAACCTGCATTTTTCTAGCGTTTCGTAGAATATTTGTTTCTTGAATGACGTTTCGGTATAATCAGAGCGGATGCAAGTTTCATAAAGCACTAATAACGTGGTTGGTAAGACTGTGTTACATATTTCAGTGTGCTCATTGCAGCCTTATCGCTTTCACAGCATCTTGCATCCTACCGTCTATGTGAGCTAAGGCAAAGCCTTTTTCCTAGGGTTCACCATGTAATAGTGCCTTGTAAAATAAGCTTGAAACTAAATTAATCCCTACATAAGTATCCTGATTAAGATGTGTGCTGAAATGACTGACCTAAATGAAGCAGTCCGTAATCCAGAAATGCCACCTAGACAGGGCCTCTAATCTACGTGTTTACGTGTTGTCGTACCGATCACATGTGCTGACATCTTGTGGTCAGACTAATAACTAAGACGTAAGAAGAGAGAACAGCAAGCACTTCCACACTTTGGTCCTCTTCGTAAATACTTACTGACATATTTTTATGCGCTTTCTCAAAATTGGAGAAGCGGCTATTAGCTTTGTCATGTTTGTCTCTCCGTCTGTCCGTCCGCATGGAAAAACTCGGCCCCCACTGGACGGAATTTCATTGAATTTGATATTTTTTTTTATTTTTTGAAAATATGTCTAGAAAATTCAAGTTTCATTAAAATCTGACAGGAGTAACGGGTACTTTATATGAATACCTATGTACATTTATGGTGATATCTGCCTGATTTATTCTTAGAATGAGAAATATTTCGGACAAAAGTTGTAGAGAAAATCAAAATATACGTGTACATTTCATTTTCCGAAAATCGTGCCGTTTATGAGATGATGTGGAAGAACATGATAGAGCCGGACAGGCCACAGATGACAGTATAGTACGGCGCATGCGCTTTCCTTGCTGGATAACTAGGCTACGGACAAACACTCAGCATATATAATACATATTGCTTTTCTACGGTAACAATGGTTACGCGAACGCGCCTCAATGTTAAGATACGTACATTGCCTCTCTTATATGTACAAGATTTCCTATATCATCTTACATGAAACAAAGTCCATCATTGTCCCTAAGGCCTGTGACGTAATACCGTCAATCAAAATACGTTACAAATCAAATTAAAAGTTTGGTCAGTGTATTCCTCAGACTGTGTGCTGTTCCCAGTACGGCCGTATACTGGTCCCACAGTATGTCAGGACTGTAGTCTTAATGGCTTTCATTGACTTGCATGAGTTTTTGTGGTCATAAGCACTGGTAGGCTTATCGCATTTACTGTCTCATTCTACGTGATTTTTAATTTAGTTCCCAAATATTAACATTTTAAAAAATTTTGGATTTTTTCTTCAGTACATTTTTATCACATGTTGCAATCATCAAGCAAAATAATTAAACACGGAGAGCAGAAAATATCTTCAGAAGCTAGTGGTTGCCCTGTCACTCCAAATATTCTCTGCGTTACAATTATTCCTGTATTCACAAGTTCTCGCCACCGTTACACATAAGAGCCAGTTGAATTCAGTCCATTTGAATATTATCCTATCTGTGTGTTTGGCATAAAGTTAGATCTTTCAAGTGATCTCTTCCTTCATTGTCTCCGAACAAGACGTGTAGATCTCCGCCCACTTAATTTCTGTTGAATTTAGAGGCCTGTCCTTATTTGACGAGGATAAAAAATGTATGGAACCTCTTATTACGGAATTTTGTTCAGCTTTCTATTGCTTTATTGCTTCTAATCCCATAACAGAAATTAAGTCTGTAATTTTGGAAACAAAACATACAGAAAGAACAAAAAGCGAAGGGTACGATCTGTGTGATCACAACGTGAGATTTCTAAAAAGAATGCAAAAAAGGAAGGGCGGAGCTTGGAGCTTAATGATGCACATGATGAGGGTGGGGTTGCCCCCTTTTTACGGTCCAGTGCCGGCAGCTGGCGGGAAGAGGCAGACACTCTGCACTGAGTCTCATCTGCAAACAACGCCATTCAGTGCAGTCACTGACACAAATACACTTTCAGGGCAAAAAAAAACTTACACCAAACTTTGTCTGGTCCGTTCGTATCCCTACGGAGCGCCTCTAAATTTTACGGAGCGCCTCTAAATTTTACGGAGCGCCTCTAAATATTACGGAGCGCCTCTAAATTTTACGGAGCGCCTCTATATTTTACGGAGCGCCTCTAAATATTACGGAGCGCCTCTAAATATTACGGAGCGCCTCTAAATTTTACGGAGCGCCTCTAAATTTTACGGAGCGCCTCTAAATTTTACGGAGCGCCTCTAAATATTACGGAGCGCCTCTAAATTTTACGGAGCGCCTCTATATTTTACGGAGCGCCTCTAAATATTACGGAGCGCCTCTAAATATTACGGAGCGCCTCTAAATTTTACGGAGCGCCTCTAAATTTTACGGAGCGCCTCTAAATTTTACGGAGCGCCTCTAAATTTTACGGAGCGCCTCGAAATATTACGGAGCGCCTTTAAATTTTACGGAGCGCCTCTAAATTTTACGGAGCGCCTCTATATTTTACGGAGCACCTCTAAATATTACGGAGCGCCTCTAAATTTTACGGAGCGCCTCTATATTTTACGGAGCACCTCTAAATATTACGGAGCACCTCTAAATATTACGGAGCGCCTCTAAATTTTACGGAGCGCCTCTAAATTTTACGGAGCGCCTCTAAATTTTACGGAGCGCCTCTAAATTTTACGGAGCGCCTCTAAATTTTACGGAGCGCCTCTAAATTTTACGGAGCGCCTCTAAATTTTACGGAGCGCCTCTAAATATTACGGAGCGCCTCTAAATATTACGGAGCGCCTCTAAATTTTACGGAGCGCCTCGAAATATTACGGAGCGCCTTTAAATTTTACGGAGCGCCTCTATATTTTACGGAGCGCCTCTAAATATTACGGAGCGCCTCTAAATATTACGGAGCGCCTCTAAATTTTACGGAGCGCCTACAAATTTTCTTTGCCTTTCCGTCTGTCTGTTCGCTTGAAAAAAAAAACTAATAATTTCACAAATCGATTTTGATTAAAATTTAAACTGTTTATTTAGACTGTGTTTATATTTAATTATGACTTAATTATGTGTGATATTTAATAAATTTAAAAAATGTCAGAGCAATATCAATTTTTATTTAAATTGGCCATTTTAATGGCCACTTTACTTTACAGTATAGACGCTTTTTAATTTACCTTTAAACCGGTTTACCTCTCCGTCTTACTTAACCATCAATAATGCATAATCATCAAATTAGACAGTCAGTATATAAACGTAACTGCTTGTATTCTCCTACAACAACGTTAGTCATAACAGTCGGTGTCCCGGCCACTATTCAAACCCAGGACATTCTTTATATCACTCGGAAGCGTCACGACTCGAATCTACTTGCTCTTTATCACAGGGTTTCAACATATTCCCAAAAATCTATGCGACAAACATAGTTAGTAGACTCCAGGACGTAACAGCAAATTTTATACCTTTAAAGCCCCTTTTAATATTATCGTCCCTTTAGGCTATAGTAATCTCTGCATACACATAAACGATAAAAATTTCGTGTGATATTTTCACCTGCTCATATAAGATATATGTCTCTTGCTTATGTACTAACTTTATTTAAGGATGTATTTATTATTTTTAGTTCTGAAATCAGATCCAACACTCTGTTTTTAAAATACATTTTTTTGGCTGCTAGTTTCGGCTCATAAGATCCATTATCAGGCCATAACAGAAGCTACAAGCTGAAAAACACCATATGTTTTGTGATTAGGATTTATCCCACTTTTGCAATGGTAAATACATTACAAATGTATGTCTCTTATGAGCCGAAAATAGTAGCCAAAGTACTTATTTTAAAAATGAAGTATTGTATTTGACTGTAGAAATGATAAGAATAAATACACTCTTGTAATTTGTATGGAGCAAGAGTGTCTTTTATTAAAAAATCTTTGTTTACCCCTTCGAAACATGTGTATGTAATTTATACCAAAAAAAATACTTTTTCACTTCATAGCAAAGACACTGCCTCTCCATTACAAGGACCAAACGGGTAAGGTTTTATAGGTTAAATATTGCGTCTAATGACAAAATAAATGGAAGACATAATTACAAATTCTGGGCATTATGAAAGGTTTTTACATTTTAGAGCAGGCGGTATATACAGTAATAACATTTTCGTTCAAAACGCTCACATTTTAGATATAACTCTATTTGCTTCAGTCCTGCCTATTTCTTGCTGAAATCTTGTATAAGAAATGGGTCTTCGTGCTTTGGAAGATCTCTCTATTGATTTTAGCGCTCTATCCGCCTGCTGGAACTCCTTTCGTGTATATCGTCTCCTCTGTGACGTTTGTCTAGTTAGCGGCTAAATCCCTAGAACGTGAAAAGTAGTTACTGGAAGCGTGAAATTTATCTGAATGATTCAGTTCCGTCTTCAAAACAAACACACTGAATTTCTGTTAGTAAGGCCTATCAGTTTAATATTGTTTAAGGAAAGAATCCTCTGTAATATGAGGATAATACGGAAACAATATATGCTTCTATATTTTCTAGGAAAACTCAGAAATTCTTTATATGAATAGATGTGGTGAAGTATATTGATAATTTGACTTTAACGGAAATGAAGCAGAAATCTTAAAGTCCATTTAAATATTTCATAAATTTGTACCTTTAAACGTCTATCAGTTTACTATATTCTTTTACAAATTATAAATTTTATCAATTATTTGTAGCATGAATACTATTTTATTTAAGCAATTTATTAGACGAAGCTTCAGAGATTTGTTGTTTCTCAACTAATTAATGTTCATAATTAAAAAAAAATAAGGCTCTATAAACGTGTTTGCAAATTTGTCCGTACCAAAAACACGCCTATCTGCAATGTTTTACTTGTTACTGCCGTAATAAGGAAAACTAAAGAAACTCTTCACAAGCAGCAATCTTATTATGTAACATTATAGAAAAACATTTTCTTAAAAAAGTTGCGTATTTTCCGTTGTATAATAAAATAAAGAATTTTATGGCATACAAATAACTTTTGCTAATAATCTTCCTGCCTCAACAAGTCGCTTTTTTGCCATGTTTTTATAAATTATCATAGGAATCTAAAACTATAGCTTTTGAATGTCCTATAGTGACATATTTTGATAGATAAAAAACAATTGGAGAATGTGGAATATTTCAATTATTTGGGTAGCATGATAACAAGTGATGCAAGATGTACACGTGAAATTAAATCCAGAATTGCCATGGCAAAAGCAGCATTCAACAAGAAGAAAAATCTTTTCACCAGCAAACTGGAATTAAATTTAAGGAAGAAACTAGTAAAGTGCTACATTTGGAGCGTAGCTTTGTGTGGTGCTGAAACATGGACACTTGGGAAAGTGGATCAGAAGTATCTGGAAAGTTTTGAAATGTGGTGCTGGAGAAGAATGGAGAAGATCAGTTGGACCGATCGTGTGAGAAATGAAGAAGTATTACACAGAGTCAAGGAGGAGAGGAATATCGTACATACAATAAAAAGAAGAAAGGCTAACTGGATTGGTCACATCTTGTGTAGAAACTGCCTTCTGAAACACGTGATTGAAGGAAAGTTAGAAGGAAGGATAGAAATGACGGGACGACGAGGTAGAAGACGTAAGCAGCTAATGGATGACCTTAAGGAAAAGAAAAGTTACTGGAAATTGAAAGAGGAAGCACTAGATCGCACCCTGTGGAGAACTCGCTTTGGAAGAGGCTACGGACCTGTCGTAAGACAGACTACAGAATGAATGCATAGTGACATAGACTTCGTACCAAATTTGATAAAAATTATTTTTAAGAAAAGTTGATATTTTGCGAAGCACACACGTTCAGAAAGTCAGACACAGGAAGCATGGCGAGTTTGTAAGGTTTATCCTTTTATTTTGTGAAACAGATTGTTTAGCATTATTGGAGTTTTGAAGTCAAAAAATCGCCTGTTATTGTGCAACTGGGTTCCAGATAATTAAATTTTTTAGACTTTTTTACCAGTTACCACAAAATCCATTTTTGGCTGCAGTTAAGAGGAATGTGATGATGGACGCATGACATTTGAGGTAGAAGAGATGACACTGCAAATTAAGAATTGCCAGCATTTGCAATCCTAGAACACCATATGGCAGAAGATTAACTAGTGGGCCGGGGGACTTTTGAGGGAATATATTTGTAGAACATAAAATAAATGTAGTTTAAATATTTTTCTTTCAACTTCGGTTCGGATGTGAATAAGTAACAAAATGTAAGAGTTAGGCCTGTGGAATATAAATCGCAATTGCAAACATGGAGGCCGAGCGAATTTTTGAGTTTATAGTTCATGAATTTAATGTACCTTTGGCCTATTCACATTTTGGACTTAAGAAATTTTCACATAATTCGACTTAAATAAAATAATAATTATAATATCAGAGTATACTAAAGTGCATACGAAATTGAAGTTGGATTTATGATTTCTACTAAGAAATCTTTATTCTATACTTCTTGAAGGCGAGAATGTTATTTATTAGACGAAGCATTGTTAATAGAGCTGCGCCGTTTCAGCCACTACTTGCATTGCCTACTACACTTTGTTCAGCTGTTCGCGAGAAACACTACACAAACCAAAAATAATTCTAATATTGGCTATCTAATGCTTAACGTACAATAACAGGAGACAAATAACAACTCGTAATGAAACACAGACTATAGACAATTACAACTGCGAAAGCTCGCCAGTAAGAGAGACATCACCATGAACACGAAAAGTGATCTTCGATCTTCAAAGGGGAACCACTGAAAGGAAGAACGCAATGGAGTGTTTGCAGTGACACCAAAGTGTTAACTGAATGTCAATACCACAGGCATGAGACATCAACTTGCTTGTGATTTCGTACTGAAATAAAAGTGATACTTGAAAATATGGAGGAATATTTCCTGCGGGAGTAAAGGCGGCTGTTGCTTAGGGCTGACAACCTTACCACCTTCATGTGCCGATTTTCTAGAAATCTGGGAGCCTCAACCTCCAGAAACCCTAAAGGCCTGTCCAGGCCTGTAATGGGGTTGCTTTAACGTTATCTTTTACTTAAAAATATAGAAATCTTTAATTGTAAATAATTGCAATAAATTTAATATAAACATAATATAACCCCACAATGACAAGGCACTAACTACGCTTGCACGGCTGTAGATGGTAGGCCTACTGCCTTACCGAAAAGCCTAGCGTTACGATTACGTACAAGTGTGTTTGTATATACATCTATTTATATATTTATATATGGTTTGACTTTAGAATGTGACATAGCGACAAAGAGGAGAGGAATGTCTTACAATCAATAGAAATAAGGAAGGCTAACTGGATTGGTCACATCTTGCATAGGAATACCTTCTAAATCACGTTATTGAAGGAAAGATGGAGGGAAGGGTAGGAGTGATGGCAAGACGAGGAAGAAGACGTAAGCAGCTACTGTGTTATCTTAATGATAAGGGAGGATACTGGAAATTACGAGGCCTATGCTATTATTTGGAAGTTAATATAAGACTGTGAATAAAGTGAATGCCTTGGTGACGTCCCATTCAAGATCTAAACGAAACGCCACAGTTTTACCTGATAATCTACTGTAGAAATACGTAATGGAACATTTTTATGTGGTGCTTATGTTACTTATATTTGAGAGGTTGAAATTTATTACACTCACTCACGTGTTATTTAATATTTACGGAAATTTTCCCTCTGAATAGTATTAAGCTATAAATTTAAATATACAAAATTTATGAGGAATGATCGATGTACGTATATGTTCAACAATTTATAGTGTGCAGTATACATTTTGCATAACCCTATTTTTTCCAACTTAACTTTCTAATGCTGTCTCTAAGTGTTTATGCCCCTGACCTCAGTGCGCCTTAAGGTCTCGGGTGTATTTATGTGTACTTTGAATTTAAAACATCCTCCATTCTGGGCATCAGTTGAAATTTAAACCTCAGCAAGGTCTGAGAATTTACGTGGGCGGCTTGATATTCTGGACATATAACAAAGTCATAGTCCGTGGCGGAGGGTATTGAATAACGCAGAGTGAGAGCATAAAGCATTTCTCGCCAAATTAAACTCCAGAGAATTAGATAAACTTTATCTAAATCTTCCACGCCGAGCGGAGTGAATCCGGCACAGGTTATTATGGGAGTTGTATATATGTCTACCGATCCATCTCCTTTATATATCGCTGGAATAAGGGAGATATTTTCTTTAATGTCCATAAAGGAAATCAGTTCCCTTTACTCTTAGCTCAGGAATTCTTATCAAAAATGACGAAAAGAAATATTTGAGAAGAAAATGTGGCATTAATTTGAATCCTGACACTGCTTAATTTCACGTCGCAAGGTGTTAGATGAGAAACTGATAATTTCTCAGTTGCGTAGAAAATGTTCCACACTTTAGGAATCTTGCTGTTTTATTAAAATTTCCGTAGGAGCCAACCACTGGAAAACAATGTGATTTTTTACTATTACCAATTTCCTTTGAAGTGTTTTAGTGACTTCTATCTTGTGTGCTCTGTCCTGCAATTATAAGCCAAAATGTACCTAGAAAACAAATTCATACTGAAAGAATTATAAAAAATATCTTGACTCTTTAAAATTTACTGTTTTGATTTAAATATATAATTTTTAATTCCTTATGACACTCGAAATTACCACACGCACAAATACTAATTAAGCAAATAATCCCACTACATTTATCATGTACAGTAATTTTGATAATAATCTGCTTACAAACTTAATTACTTTAGAGATTACTTTTGTTCACTATTTCGCTATCATTGGTACTACAAACGTAATATGATTTGTTCTTTTAATTATCTTTAAATATTAATTACTTATTTAGCTAATACGTTAATAAGTTGACTTCAAATATACAGCCAACTCCTAATTATTCATATGTAATTTTTATATTTCCTTAGCTAATTAGTAAAGCTATTAAAATTATTAATTACCCATGAACCACTATGTTATTTACATAATCAAACTGTTTAAGAGCCGATCCCAGTGGCCGTGCGGTCTAAGGCGTGGGCCTTCGGCCGCTCGCTTACTAGGATTGTGGGTTCGAATCCCACCGGGGGCATGGATGTTTGTGTTGTGTTTGTTGTATAAGGACAGTAGTATGGAACATAAGTGGCATGAAGGACAAAAGGATTTAAAAAAAAAAAAATCCCACCGGGGTCATGGATGTCTGTCTCTTGTGAGTGTTGTGTTTTGTCAGGTAGAGGTCTCTGCGACGAGCTGATCACTCATCCAGAGGAGTCCTACCGACTGTGGTGTGTCTAATGTGTGTGATCGTGAAGCCTCGACGAAACGAGGAGGACCAGGCCCATACAGGGCTGTCGAGCCATAAAAAAAGACTGTTTAATGTATACGTATTTACACTTTCATTACACTTTTGACTTCATCAGCTCTTAAAAATTATGCCTTTCAGTGTGCTCCAATTTTAAATTCGTTGGCATCTATTAACGTCTCCTTGACAATATAACACGGCACATGAGCTTTACATGCTGGATAACTATGGCTACATACACCGCTCAGAATATGTAATACTTATTGCTTTTCTACAGCAACAATGGTTACGCGAACGCGCTTCAATTTTACGTTATCCGTACATTGCCTGTCCTTTCATATATATATCCTGTTCTGTCTCAAGCAAGATTCGAAAATTTGATTAAAGAATTGAAAGTTCCCAAGACCGTAACGTCTGTAAACTGATACTTATTGCGGCAAATATTTTGTTATTTACTGAATCAGACAACAAGACAACTAGTTAGGTAGTTGTAAACATACTTAATTCCGTAGCATAATTTAAATAGTACAGTGACTGGAGAGCCGGACAGCCCTATCTATCCAGTCCATGCTTCCTCATCCCACTTCATGAAGATCCATTTTAATATTATTCTCCCATCTACGCCTGGGTCTTCCAAGTGGTCTCGTTTCCTCAGGTCTCCTCACCAAAACCCTGTATGCAGGTCGTGTTCCTCCGATACGTGCTACATGCACCGCTCACCTTATTCTTCTTTATTTGATCACCCAAATAATATTTGGTGATGAGTTCAAATCATTCAACTTGATTTTTTGTTCACCGTGTATTTTGTTAAGGCCCCCAGTACTGAACTCCATGGATAATCACACATCGCATAACAACAATGGATACCACTTAACCTACCTACGCAATATTGGAAGAAGACGGCGTCAACTTCCTCAGCAAGACAGTAAGATACTCAACAATGCCCACTACAACAGTGTAGTGCAACAAAACCCATAACAACGTTTATACAGTGAACTGTGTCCAACAAACTACGGACAACAACCTACAATTGCGCGGAGAATGCCACGTGAGTACTTACATAACCAAGTGGAAGCATCATACCTCAAAACATTCAAAATATACGACATCTACCCACGATCATACTACACTACTTCAATCATACCAACATAGTGAACAGTGCAAAAAATAACCACCCTACATTACTCAAAAACAATGGACAGTGAAGTGAAGTGCACTTACGTGCATACTGAGCCCCTGATGATGGTCAATTTGTGACCGAAACGTACGTAGGGCTATTGTATAGTGTAAATATACTTAATTAGTGCATTTGTCGTTATACATTCCATTTATATATTCAAATCATTCAGTTTTTCATTATGTAGTCTTCTCCACTCACCTGTTACATCTTCCCTCTTAGGCACAAAATGTAGAGTAATCTTAGTCTAATACATAATTGCGCAAACTAAATAATATCCTTTCTCCCTTTCTAATTATTGCCTTTTCTTGATGCCCTGTTTCCATTATTTTCTTCAAGACTCACTGTCAGCTGCAGAGGTAGACACAATGTAACGCTGGCTGTGATAAGGAATGGGAAAGTTTATACAGGAAAAGACCGTGGCCTGTTTTAAAAACATCGTATTGTGTGAAATTGTAGGGTCTGCAGGGACGATACAACGTGAAGTTTGGTAGAAGAGAAATAATGTTTCGCATAAGTCTGCTGCTTCCATTTTCAGGCCTGATGTAGAAGCACTCTTGATAATGAAAGTAACGTTCTTGAAGTATTGAGAAAATTATGAAAAGTTGTTTGAAAAGCCAAGCTGTAGCCGAAACCGAAATTGGGCATAGGTTAAGGACAGACGTTATGGACTATGTACCCTGCTTACGATGAAATATCTAAATAATATTTAAGAATTCTCTTCCCACTTCAAGCTTTACATAAACAAGAACTTTATGATTTATACTCCACACCAAAATATATTCGGATGATGTAAGAAACAACAGCAATTATACTACAATAATTACATTTATTCTAAGCTAGATATGCTACAAAATTTGCCTAATAATTTTAAAACACAATTTTTATTCCTGGTAATTTACAAGCACAAGTTTCTGCTAGCAGCCATTATCAAGGAACGTGTACCATTATATAAAAAATTACATGTTTTCCTTAGTGATGGTGGCTAGTCGAAACACGTAGCATCGCAAACGTAGAATAAATCTACTCTTTATAGCGTACGTTGTTGACATTTTTATATCATTTACGTATATATACGGCTATGATATTTCATAAAATGTTTTATGGTGACCAAATGAAGAAGGATAAGATGGGTGGAATATGTGGCTTATATGGGGAAAAGGACAAGTGCTTACAGAGATTTGGTAAGGAAATCTGAGGGAAAGAGACCATATGGAAAAATTAGGCATAGATTGGAGGATAATATTAACACTAATATTAAAGGAATCTTTTGAGAGGCCGTGGACTGGATTGATCTGGCTCAGGATAGGGGCAGGTGGCGAGCCGTTCTGAACGCCGCTGTAAGGCTTAGTGTTGCATAAATGGGAAAATCTTGACTAGCTGAGGAGCTATCAGCTTTTGAAGAAGATTTGGTTACTTCCTGCTTCAGAGAAAAAACACTTTTCCTCTCCACTACTTGTCTAAGGTGGATACTGATTTTCAGAAAGAATTGGGGTTTATTTGGATAATCGTGCAATCACATAAATACACTGTGTGAGCAAAATGCACATTTCCTCAGTGCTAAAGCATGTGGTACATTTTGTTACCATTGTGTTTTAAAGAGCTCAGAGAAACGACGTCTCTGTATCTTCCTGCAGTGACGTCATATTTACGCTGTTATGTTTGGAGACACGCTGACCGCTTTGATGAATCCCATCTGAAAGTTGCAAGCGTCCAATCATAGACCGTAATTTAATTGCGTCGCTACAGTTTATGGAAGAAGGAAGCAATTTTGAAGGCGAGCCTTATAACAGGTCGAGTCGTGTGAAACTGATGCTAATAGCTAAGTGCTTCGAACGGTAATGAATGAGTGGCACCAGACACACACGTCATCACGTATTAACGTGACATAACCTAAACGTCTTGTGTTTCTTTTTCGAGTGCTCCAAAATTATTTGCGCATAATTTCTGAAAATTGAAGGACTGTCATTCCGTCCGTATGACTGCACGTAAAAGCCCGAGAGTTTCTGGTCATTTAAAAAAAAATTTGAAAATATATTGGTTGTGATGTGCTATCGTGGATATTTTTATTTCACTAAAATCAGGACATTTTAACGCCATGCGGGTGCAAGAATATTTCTACCACATCTTGATAATTGTTGAGTATGTCTTCAGATTTAATAAGTAATGCAATAACTTACTAAGTAAAATCAATCATTACATAGCCTGTTATTTTGAGTCTGCCAGCAACGTTGATGTGGCCTTGACAGGGTGTTCGGTACGCGGTTTGAATCTGCGAACAACGTTGATGTGGCCTTGACAGGGTGTTCGGTACGCGCTTCAAGTCTCTCAACAACGTTGATGTGGCCTTGACAGGGTGTTCGGTACGCGCTTCGAGTCTGCCAGCAACGTTGATGTGGCCTTGACAGGGTGTTCGGTACGCGCTTTGTTACCTTCCAAATGCGAGGAGTTTAACTTCCCACAAGAAGAGCCGCAGAAAGGACATACCAACACATAAATTAACAGATAATTTAACAACAATTCAAAATAATTCGCCAGCATCCTGTCATCTTAGTTTTCATTTCGTTAAAACGATACTTCAATGAAAGTTTCTTACTCTACTGTTTAGAGATTGTCACTACACAAAATTTCACACCGTAAGTTAAAAAAATAACTGTCAAATCCACCTCATTAATTCGCATCACTATCTTGTGGGCCTTGTTACTTGCTTGACGTGATGTCCTTGAACGGTGTCACATTATCTACGGACCCATGATCCCACATAAGAATATTAATGGATTCTATCAGTTTTATTAATATTATTATGAACATAGCCAGAGTTTGGGCCTGAATATGTTATTTTAAAGAATAACTTATCCTTGGCCTTTCGTTATATGTGTAGGTCATCCCATATCTGGTCATCCCCGAGCCTAGTACTGCAAGTCTCACTTCGAAAGTTTCTTTCCGCACATTAGAGGTGAATGTTCCATTTCTGATTCCATCCTATATCATCTATGTACTATCCATCAGTCACTACCTTTAATCTTACTCATTTTTGTAGCTTGGTATGGAAGAAATAAGCAAAGAACACTAGTTCAATAAGATGAGTGCTACCGAAATACGTTCCTGAATAATCCTAGGAGTTTCATTAAACTTTACCTGGGACGATATGAAAGTCCGTATAAAACAGCTGAATACATGGAATATTAGAAAAAAAAAAGAAAAAAAAAAGCCGAGAGGTTTCAAATCCTCTTTACCATATACGACATTTCTCACGAGATCTTAAATTCATAAGTCAGATTACCAGAAAAAAGAACTCATGTCTGAAGATAGCTCAGCGGTATTATCTTTGGTACATTACCTATGGCAGATTTTACACTTGTTTGTAAAGTAAGTTTTTTTTCTTTTTTGAAAGATTTACTATTCAGCTCTTTCAGAAAAAGGAATCTTGGTCAAGTATAATGGATATTAATTTCATAAGCATGAATCCCGTTAAAACTTTAACGGTAAAATTTTAGAGTGTATTGTGGTGGTGTACCCAAGTATAATAAGACAAAAGGACCAACATATTACACTATTTAAAATACAGGGTATACACAAAAAAATGGTGCGGATTCGACAGTTTTCACTATTGAAACCGCACCATTCTTTTGTGTATACTCTGTATATCTATTTATTTATTTAAGGTTTAAAAGGTTTCGGATGATTGCCATCAACATGGATCATAAAGACACTGAAGGAATATCTCCAAACGACACATATTAAAATAATTCTTTATAAATTTTATTGTGTATTTCTTCTATTAACTTTTACTTAATTTTAAGGTTATGATCTGGACACCTTCCTTTAATATAATAAGATTTCAAAGAATGGCGACAATCTGAAAATGCCTGATCTTATATAAATAATAATAATAATAATAATGTCCCTTACTCGAAGATACAAGTTTCAGCACAAAATTTATGGACAGACAATTTTGTTCATATGAAGAAAACTTTATCAAAAGCAACCATTCAACAAGCAGTCTGTAGACAATTCTAAAACGAAAATTAAAAGTTTTGTTGTCTAAATAGTTACCGAGGTATTGAACTTTTGTTGTACAAAAAACTAAAACATACCTGCCGGGTTCTATATTGCTCCTATCTTCTGTTCCTGTTTGTAACTGCTAAACCAGTATTTCCTGCAACCTTTGCATAACTAACATACACAGCAACTGTGGAGGTAACGCTCTAGGATTCCATTCGAAATATGCTTGTTTCGAATCCAGGATGGATCATCAGCTGTCCTCACATATCTTCGTTGTTCTTCTCATTCCTTGTGACAAATTTTGTGATTGTGTCTCTATCAGACCACAACAGCCTTATCTTACACCATTTTCAATTGGTCATTTATCATTCTATCAACGAAGGCCATTTATCCTGAAAAACTGATAGCGCCCTAAAATAAACCCAATAAAGAGGAGAGATAGACGAACGTGCCATAAGGGCTTTCTGCGTCTGCGCGCCTGTTTGTTGGGTTCTATGACCTATTGCGTTTTATAAATATGTTATATCAACTTACTATTAATCAGCTGTCCTCAGTGTTATACAAACAAGACCACATACTCGTATTTCATTCATCTACCACTACCGTTATTTAATATCTCAACTGACAGACATGTTCCTGCCTGGCTCTGTGTTACATAAGGAGATAAAAATAATTTATACATTACAATAACAGAAATATCTCTTCCTGTCGCCGTGCTATTGATTCACATGTCCTTCCATGCATTTAAATATTAATAAAGACTTATATGTACACATATGGTATAACGTATGTAGTTCCTATAACATCCTTTGTAAAGCAAGGTGATGTTAAGTCGTTTTATAAGGAAGGTGAGATAACACATTACATTTTATTACAAAACTGAAATCTATAAACAAGAAAAATGTTGTAAGACAAACAAGACTTATACCAAATTATTGTGATGGTATATATAAGTAAATGCCGATCCCAGTGGCCGTGCGCTCTAAGGCGTGGGTCTGCGGCCGCTCGCTTACTAGGATCGTGGGTTCGAATCCCGCCGGGGGGCATGGATGTCTGTCTCTTGTGAGTGTTGTGTGTTGTCAGGTAGAGGTCTCTGCAACGAGCTGGTCACTTGTACAGAGGAGTCCTACCGAGTGTGGTGTGTCTAAAAAGTGTGTGATCGTGAAGCCTCGAAATGAGGAGGCCTAGGCACCCGAAAAGGGGCTGTTGAGCCATAGGCAAAAAATAAAAAAAATAAAAAAATATATAAGTAAAAACAATAAAATGTTTCCAATATATTTTGGCTAATACACTTAGCCACCGTCAGGGAGTATACACAAAGATCAAATTTACTTAGGACAACGATATATGTATATATGTATACATATATACATATATCGTTGTCCAAAGTAAAGGCAAAGTGTGCATTCTAGAGTAGAGCATAACATCTTTCTATGCAGTAGGCAATCATGTATAAGATGCAAACTATAAAACATTCAGAACTCAATTAATAAATCTTGTTAATAATCTTTAATAATTAATAATTTTTTTAATTGTGCTCCGTATATTTTACAAATTTTATACTAAACTGCCTACTGCATACGAATAAATTGTGGTTTACTCTAGAATGTATATTTTGGCTTTACCTTGGACAGTGTTACATAATCTTAGCTAAATATGACTTTGTTTATAATCCTTGACGATGGCAGCGTGTAGCAGGCGAAATATGTTGTAGTAATTTTATAGTTTTTGTATATATATATACCAGCGAAATAAATTGGAAGGAGTCCTGTTTCTATAGTGCCAATTGCACGGAATGCCTATAGAAATAAATTGGAAGGAGTCCTGTTTCTATAGTGCCAATTGCACGGAATGCCTATAGAAATAAATTGGAAGGAGTCCTGTTTCTATAGTGCCAATTGCACGGAATGCCTATAGAAATAAATTGGAAGGAGTCCTGTTTGTATAGTGCCAATTGCACGGAATGCCTATAGAAATAAATTGGAAGGAGTCCTGTTTCTATAGTGCCAATTGCACGGAATGCCTATAGAAATAAATTGGAAGGAGTCCTGTTTGTATAGTGCCAATTGCGCGGAATGCCTATAATATTAATTGTGTTAGTTACGGTTACTAATTTTAAGGAATGTAATTTCTTTATGTTGTTAATAGCAAACAATTAAACCAATATCTGTCCAAACAGAACTAAATTATATTTATTATATAGATCTGCATGTTTCGACCTATCTCAGGTCATCCTCAGGTAGACAATTGTTCTTTAGAACACATTGAGGAAGTAATTATACATGTACATTTTTCCTCAACATGATTCAAAGAACAATTGTGAACGTAAGAATGACCTGAGATAAGTCGAAACATGTAGCTGTATACTATTTATATACACCAACTGGATGCAACTTCATTTAAAAAAAACTGTATAGTTTTTTAAAACATATTTAAAAACTTTTTAAACCCGACATATGTTTCGGCTCTTATACGAGTAGAGCCATCTTCAGTGGTTTATTGTCGTTAAACCTGCATATATTAAAACGTCTTTTTCATTGGTTCACTTTTAGGCAAGGTTTTTCACTTTTTCACTGCTTTGTATGCACAGACACTATTTGTTATTCGTACTAAAATAATATGTTAATGTTGATGCATGGTACTGGTTTATCTTTTTCATTAGGTGGTATTTTTCATGGTGTAGGCTGTACACAAACAGTGCAGCCTATACAGTTTTTTTAAATAAAGTGCATCCAGTTGGTGTATGTAAATAGTGACTGTGAAAAGATGCACGGTGATTACAGAATAAAGTATGTAGCTGTATAAAATAAATATAATGTAGTTTTGTTTGTACAGAGATTGATTTAATTTTCTACATAGGATTACTAATTTATTCTTCAGAGCACAGTGTATAGCAATGTAGGCGACTGTAAATCCTGTTGAGTTGGTAGGCAAATGGGGTAAATTTCTAGGGATTAAGATAACATGATTTCAACTACTTTGGATTTGATGGGCTCCGTCCGTATTTCAGTAACGGGGCAATAAATCCGACAGACATATTTATCTGATATAGTTCCTTAGAAAGGAATAAGTTCGTTTGGAGCCAAAACACATAAAATATCTTCTGCTCGTATTTTTTATTATTCAATGATCTCGGGCCTGTTTTTGTCCAGCAGTAAAAAAAGAGGACTGTAAAAGGAATGTTCGACCTTCTGACTGAACACAATTCGGTCTACATACATCATGCTTGTTCTCCTACTCTTCGTTTTAGAATTTTGATTTAGTAGTATGATAAGAATGCATAAAAATAAACATATTTTATGACACAGTTCTCTTTTGAGATTTTTTCTTATTCCGATAATATCCAGCACCCTCTTAAGTCGAGACAAGAAACTTACTTATTTGTAAATTATTAAGGAGCAAGTTTGTTTTATTATAAATTTAAAAGTTTTTATGGTAGAACTGAGAAAACCAACGTATTTTATTTCACTGTTTTCAGAAGCACCATCCTTTTTACACTACAAAGATTAGACGCAAAGATTGGCACCTTAGTCTTGCCGTACTTAGCTATACTTCCGTCCGCATATATAAGCTCCAGAATTAGCGAATGATTTATGATGTTACTTTGGAGGTTCTCCACTCTCTGTCGATATATTTGGAAATGTGGTTTTGGAAAAGGATGGAGAAGATCAGTTGGACCGATCTTGTGAGAAATGAAGAAATATTACAAAAAGTGAAGGAGGAGAGGAATATGCTACAAAATATAACAAGAAGGACGGCTAAATGGATTGGTTACATCGTGCGTAGAAACTGCCTTTTGAAACATGTTATTGAAGAAAAGATAGAGGGAATGACAAAAATGAGGAGAAGATGAGGACGAAGATGTAAGCAGTTACTGATTGACCTTATGGAAAACAGAGGGTACTGGAAAATGACAGGGAAATCTCTAGATCGCACTGTGTGGAGAACTCTCTTTGGGAGAGGTTCTGGACCTGTCGTAAGACAGACTACAGGATGAATGGATACAATTCTTGTGTCCAGGGCAGCAGGAGTGGCTGGACCATCTATTGTGACCCGTAAAAAGTTAGAGTTAGGAAGTTGTTGTTACGAAGAAGTCTGACAGTTTAGAAAGAAACAATTTGTTAGGTCTCTGTTTTACAAGAAATACATATAATATCCTTTATGTAGTCGTAGAATAAATAAGTTGGAAGAGACGAAATAGGTCTTTGAGGCTTTTCAGTCTTGCGTTGCAAAAAAAAATCCCTGAACGGATTCTTTTTGGTTTACTTGACTTGTGTCACAGTACGGACAAAACCAGTACAAATTTGTGGTCTTGTTACAAGTGGCAATCAAGATGCATGAGTTGATCAGCCCCGTTTCTGAATCATTTGGATATACAGATTGCCAGATTACAGATGAACGTTGGGCACTTGGATGGCATGCATTGCTTCATAGATGGCACTTCTATCTTGGTCAAAATAAAATCAGCCATTATATAATTGTCAGACTGTGTATAATGTTATATTTTATTGATATTCTTCTTCTTCTTCCAATGACTCGACAGCCCCTTGGGGGCAGAGGCCACCTTATTTTTTTCGAGGCTTCACGATCACACTTTAGACACACCACACTCGGTAGGACTCCTCTGGACGAGTGACCAGCCCGTCGCAGAGACCTCTACCTGACAACACACAACACTCACAAGAGACAGATATCCATGCCCTCTGTGGGATTCGAACCCACAATCCTAGTAAGCGAGCGGCAGCAGACCCACGCCTTAGACCGTGCGGCCACTGGAATCGGCTTTATCGATATTACTTAATATAATTGTATACTTTATAATTTGTATGGGCTGATTTGGAGCAGCTACAATATTATGGATATAAGTAGAATCTTCTGTATAAAGAGATGATCTCTTTTAATCGTTTCCCCGAATATGACAGCTTTATTGTATAGAAAGCCTGCATCTTCCTAGTCTTGTGATCAGGGAAATGATAAAGAGATGAAGCCTGTGTGTTTGCCTGACCGCTGAGTTAGTTGATGTCACTTGCTTTGACACACCATTTTCGGAACAAATTAGACGCTCTATACAAATATTTATCCTATGTGTCTATTCTCAGAAAGAGATTTTTATTATTATTATTTACTGCAATTGGGTTTTTCACCCGGTGGCAGTAGTCCTTACACTAGTACACACAATACAAATGTTTTCACCCGGTGGCAGTAGTCCTTACACTAGTACACACAATACAAATGTTTTCACCCGGTGGCAGTAGTCCTTACACTAGTACACACAATACAAATGTTTTCACCCCGGTGGCAGTAGTCCTTACACTAGTACACACAATACAAATGTTTTCACCCGGTGGCAGTAGTCCTTACACTAGTACACACAATACAAATGTTTTCACCCGGTGGCAGTAGTCCTTACACTAGTACACACAATACAAATGTTTTCACCCGGTGGCAGTAGTCCTACACCAGTACACACAATACAAACGGACATATAAATATACATAAAATTAACAATACAAAACAAACTATACACAATTACAAAACAAAATACATACAGTAAATACAAGTACACACATTAGAACACCGTACACACATTACAAAAACATCCACACCTTGCAAAAGCATCCACTCCTTACAAAAGCATCCACACCTTACAAAAACATCCATACCTTACAAATACATCCACACCTTACAAAAACACCCATACACATACAAAACAAAATACATACAGTAAATACAAGTACACATATTAGAAGAACCCCGTTCACACCTTACAAAAACACCCATGGGAACAAGGCTTCATTTTTGGCATCAATGGATTTCAAATATTGACAGGGAGTGATTATTGTTCACGATAAATGCTTCAAACAAGTACAACAGGCAGTTACTCTGATGGTTAACCTTAGTTAATTAAGCTAAAGAGATACCTATGATTTATCTTGGAAGAATGACTAATAAGTTTCTTCCTTTGAGTTTCAGAAGAGTATAAGATGTCACCTTGATAGGTTACCGTCCTTTCGCACGGTAAGTCTAGTGACGAGGCTGTCACATTTTAGGACATTTGTTAGGAATTACTAAGTTAGACAGGGGAAGAATTCAAACAGCCAGGGAGAAAATTGGAGTGCAGAAAATTGTTTTGGAATTAAAACAATACCAACGAGAATGGCTACAACACGCAGAGAGAATGGACACAGACAGGATACCCAAACAGGCACTGAAATATAGGCCAAAGGGAAAGAGAAACATAGGAAGAGCGACGAAAAGATGAAAGGACCAGCTTCACCTTTAGGAATAAAAAACAGGCACTACGCCTAACACTTCACAGCTCATGATGATGATGATGATGATGATGATGACGATGATGATGATGATGATGATGATAATGATGATGATGAATAATCCAAAAGTTACAAAATATTCAAAATAATTTGTAATTAATTTAAAATCAAAGGCTGTTACAAAGGCAAGTGGACTCTTTCTTATATATAAAATTTTGATTTAGAATATTTGACTTATAAATTCAATAAACGCAGTATAATTCATTTCATTACACCCTGCAAGTAAGTAGTTCAAAAATCAGATTTAAAGCTACGCCGTCTGTTTTCATTCGGAATTAAAAAGAAAAAAACATTTCTTAAATGTAGACCACGCAATATGAAAATATTCAAGATTCAAAATTCTTGAACCATTTCATTGTGTTTTTAATCAGGTTATATGATGCTAGAGATTGATTGCTAAAGTATTAGTTATGATTTGAGAGAAGAAGATGACAAAGGTGGCAGTAATTAATATTAGGAAAGGAAGATGGAGCCGATGAACAGCACTGGAATTTATGCTTCAGTCAGTGTTAAAATCAGTTTAGAATTTCTCAATATACTTGGGTCACGACATGTGTTTTTCTTTACAATCAGTGGCACATTTTTATTTGTCTTTCTTTGACTTTCAATTGTTACTAACTACGTTTATAGAGAGCATAAATTGTTGCTACAGCACAGAAGTTTGTTTTGTAGGTTTCATGCTGAGTAGTAACAGTTAATATTATAATGGTCTTTATAATAATAATAATATAATAATAATAACCATGGCTCGACAGCCGTATATGGGCTTGGGCCTCCTCTTTCCGAGGTTACTTGGTCTTGTGTATTTGTGGCAGTGGGTGACCAACTCACTGGCCGCGCTTTTCGACTCAATCCTGATGTGACTGCCAGAGCCATCTGGTAGTCAGTCAGGAGACTTGGGTGAGAAATGGCCGCTGAATTTTGCTTACGATCATTACTATTTCTATTCATGCCCGTAAGGTTCTTTTACATGCCGTAAATCTGCGACATGGGACCGACGGCTTTACTTCCCCTCCGAAGGAAGTGGCGCTCCGGATTTTTATCGACCTCGGTCGGGATCGAACCCGCGAACCTTGGGTCCAGTGGCGAGCACGCTAACCACTAGTCCACCGAGGTCGACAATGGTCTTTATAGCAGTTATAAATATATTACAAAAATGATACAAAACTAAATATACATCTCCTAACTAGTACGAAAAAGTACTAGTGTTCTCTAAACATTATACGTAGAGTCACATACATCTCAACATCAGTACATTGCGTTCTTTCTCTCTATGCTATTCAAAACACGAAAGAAGAGAAGCCGTAGGGCCTCTGTTATTATTCTAGACACAATATAGAAAGGAAGACAAAGAGAAATATTGCGACATAGGGCGCCTTCCTTGGTCTTAAGAGTGTATTGAAACACTAAACATGGGAACTATCTCCATGCAGCAGAATCCATCTCGAGAAACTAACAATTTCTCACTTAGTCAAGTGATTCCGCTTTCTATGAGATGCAAAACATTCGATTACCATATTCACAACAATAATATCCTTTTTTCATACATTTTTAATGTGGTCGAATTTGTGTGATAAATTCATTAGAAAGATTTAAATTAACGTCGAGTATATTTCGAAGGAGTCGACCTCGTGGACTAGTGGTTCGCGGTTCGATCCCGACCGAGGTCGATGGATTTTTAAGGATGATAAAAATCCGGAGCACCACTTCCTTCGGAGGGGAAGTAAAGCCGTCGGTCCCATGTCGTAGATTTACCGCATGTAAAAGAACCTTACGGGCATGAATAAAAATGTTGCGTAAGCCAAATTGCCTCCATTTCTCATCCAAGTCTCCTGACTGCCTGCCAGATGGCTCTGGCGTGCACATCAGGATCGATAGAACACTAAGCGCGGCTAGCTGGCCGGTCACCAACTGCCATGAATGCGCATGACTTAGTAACCTCGACAAGAGGAGGCAAGAGGAGGCCCAGGCCCATACAGGGCTGTTGAGCCAAGAATTATTATTATTATTATTATATTTAGAAGGAATTGGGTCAACTCATATGTTGGCCAATTGGTATTATTTACAACTGCACGTGTACGAATGCTGTCTTGTGAGTCTTGAGTTGTTCTTTTAATTTAGGGGCCGAAGGCTTAATTTGTAAAACATATGTGATCTTGTGTTTATGAAATAGAACCTTACACTGATGGAGGACTTGTAATGGTACAGGAATGTGGCCTTTCTAAACCTTGAGTTGTTCTTTTAATTTAGGGGCCGAAGGAGTAAGTTGTTGGTGATCTTTGATCTTGTGTGTATCAAAAAGAAATTAGCATTGATGGAAAACTTGTTGCAATTACAAGTTCTCCACCCGTCCACTTGTCCGATTCCAGACTCAGTCAGTCCAGACCACGTCAACATCCCAGTTCTTAAACATCCTCTTTAATATTATACTTTCATCTACTCATAAACCTTTCATGTGGCCTCCTTTTCTCAGGTTTCTCCACCAACACCCTGTATGTCCCTCTCCTCTGCACTATATGTATCACATGCCCCGCTAGAACACAGAACTGCGGTATGAATGCCAGTAAGGACAACCATTAAATTTTCAGTTTTTTTGTCTTGTAATGTTTATAGAGAAAGGAGCCCAGTTATATTAAATTTCTTTTTTGTTTAACTGAGCAACAATTCTGAACTATATGAGACACATTTATTTGTTTGACTTTTATGGTTCTATGAGATATGAAGCCGGATGACTGGTTAATGATGTCACATGTTGCAAGGCCGTGATATTAGTATTTACTTCCGCTAGAACCTCAAATTTCATATTCCTCTTTTTTGACATCTAATTTTATTGTCAAAAAAAGAGACTTCAGCATTGTTTTTTTTTCAAAGATATCAACTTCAATTTTAAGGTCTGGGAGTACTGAGCCTTATAATGTGAAAAGTTTCTGTAGGTAACACTTAAATTATGGCTTTTTGTATGCTGGTCCGTTTAATTTGGCTTAGAAAAGGAAAAAAGTGGCAAAATCTTTTTGAATACGGCACTGAAAGTTATGGTTCCATTAAAGGCGGGGAGTTTCATATGTGTTTAAGCAACAAGAAGCTTGTGAGATTTCAGACTTCCGCCAAACAATTACCAACATACGTTGCGTAATACCACTGAAGAGCGAAAAACTTAACTAATCCAGAAGGACACTACCACACGGTGTTAGCTTTTAATTAGACGCCATCTCCCTGTCTTCATTTATATTCAAATCACGTCCTCGTGTATAGTTAAGCATATGCCTACAACCCCCAGCACTTAAACTTTGCAATATAGATGATGCAAATTCGAAAGTTTAGTAGATCAGCAGTTACTTTGACTATGTATCATGTGTTTACTCAGTACAACCAGAAAAAGTCCTGGGTATGACCTTGGAGAAAGTAAAAGCTACTTCTTTTCAAAGCCTCATTTTTCTATATTAGTGATTAATTTTGCAGGCCAGCTGTCGGCATTCCCCTCTCGGCTTTTCCTATTTTACCACGGGCTCTCTCCTTTAGGTTAAAGTGGCGGTGTCCTGAGGCTTAACACTCACCCCCATCTACAGCCGATTTTAATACTGAGTGAAGCTTCACCACTACCCTCCCACTTAAACCTGCAAGGAGTGTACAAATATATCTTCAGGCATTCGAAGCATTATAAAGTTTAGAGTCGACAGAAGATTATTTAAAAAAAAAAACGTAGTCTGTTCCCTGTGCTAAATTACGCATCATACCATAAAGAGATTTTGGGAAGTGGCGTCATGGCTCCATTAATTCTTAGCCTTAGCACTAAACGCAATCAAAAAACCGCTGAATGATGAAACCACAATGTTATTCAACCACATGTTTTAGGCGTTCTAAGCTATTTAGAACAGTGAGTTTTAGAGGCAATCGGTAGGAACTCCTAGCTGGGGGAATTGCACTTTGCAAGTCCCACAACAGTCATTACATCATAAAACAACACAACAAATTACTTATAACACTTAGGCGCGTTCTCGTAACCATTATTTTAGTGCAAAAGCAATAACTGTTATATATTATGAGTGTGCGTCTGTATTCTTGCCTTATTTACCCAGCATGCAAAACGCATGCGCCGTATTATATTGTCATCTGTAGCCTGTCTGTCTCTACCATATCTTTCCACATTATCTCATAAACAGCACGATTTTCATAAAAAGTTTTTGAAAAAAATTTTGTTTTAATTTTGTCTGAAACATTTTTTAAGATCAAGAAGTTTTCAATGAGATATTATAATAAATGTTCATAAAACTTCATGTGAAATACCTGTTGTTCTTGTCAGATTTTAATCAACCTGTGTTTTCTCAACAGGTTTTCGAGGAATCTACTAATACCAAATTTAATGATAATCTGTCCAGCGGTAGCAGAGTTGTTCCATGCGAAGAGACAGACGGACAGACAGACATGATGAAGCTAATAGTCGCTTTTCACAGTCTTGAGAACGCCCCTAAAAAGCGAACTAACGTGTCCTGACGTAGAAATCGAATGGATGGTTGGCTGACACCACGAGAACCCACGGCGCACAAATCGTTGATATTCAGCCTAGCAGCGATCGGGTTTCAAACCAGAGTACCGGCAACTCGAGACATCCAATACTACGTTAGAACCGGAAGCCAAGGTCACGGTGCACGGTTTTCGGATACTGTAAACCTGAAGACATTTTCTTTAGCCTTTACGTAGCAAAAACAACATTACAACTTCTGTGACTACGTTTGGAGTCACATTTTAAGGAATTGAGTCACAAAAAGAAGCATCATTGCGCGGTTTGTAGGCTTTCGCGGCGGTGTCGGTGAAGTCTCTGTTCTTCTTGTAGGTGACCCTGCTTCACTGCGAAATTGGTTCCCGGAGTTTCGATACGACGTGATGTTCTCATCTTCAAGGTTCGAAATAAAATTTTCGACACTTTAAGATTAGCGAATTATGTTGTGACGAAACGTCGAAAACCAAATTTTCCCTGTGATGCAGCTTCACATTTCTGAAGGTTGAAGACCTGACGTAGCTTTATCAAATTTAGGCTATTCATTCATGAGGCAAAGTACATTCTTCTGAATTCGTCTTAATGTGTGTGTGTTTTAATCACCTTCAAATTCTGAACTACAAGACCAAATTAGGAAATTGTATATGACTACTGTACTCTTGTAAAACACACCAACACTATGCAATTTTAATATTTTAAAATACGTATCAAAATACCAAAAGCGGCATTATTAAGAATTCGGACGATATTTAGCTCCACTTACTCTAATTAACTAAGAAACTAACTAATTAACTAACTAACTAACTCCATGTAGCACAGTCCTTCTTGAGAAGCTAACAGTTCGTCAGTTACTCAAAAAATTCCCCGTATTTTATGGAACCCGAAGGTTCATTACCGCACTCACAACAGCCCGCCACCTGTCCCTATCCTGAGCCATATCAATCCAGTCCATGCCCCCATTCCACTTCTTAAAGATCCATTTTAATATTGTCTTCCCATCTACGCCTGGGTCTTCTAAGTGGTCTCCTTCCCTCAGGTCTGCTCATCAAAATCCTTTATGCACCTCTCCCCTTACCCATACGTGCTACATGCCCGCTCATCTCATTCTTCTTTATTTGATCACCCGAATATAATTTGGTGATGTGTACAGATCCCATCTACGCCTGGGTCTTCCAAGTGGTATCCTTCCCTCAGGTCTGCCCATCAAAATCCTGTATGCACCTCGTCCCTCACCCATACGTGCTACATGCCCCGCTCACCCCATTCTTCTTGATTTGATCACCCGAATATAATTTGGTGATGAGTAGGCCTACAGATCATTAAGCTCCTCGTTATGTAGTCGTCTCCACTCCCCTGTTACCTCGTCCCCCTTAGGCCCAAATACCCGGCTCAGCACCCTATTCTCGAACACCCTCAGCCTATGTTCCTCCCTTAGTGTGAGAGACCAAGTTTCACATCCATACAAAACAACAGGCAAAATTATAATTCTGTACCACTTACTCTATAGTAGTCAAATGACGTGTAGTGTCAAATTGTGCAAACACATGTACCTTTGTAGGGCGAAGTATTTATGGAATGTAAATTAACATGGCTGCCAGGTGGGTGGTTTGTGAAGCTTGCTGTTTTATGGCGATGAATTTTGCAGAGCTCGAAATTGCATACTAAATGTGATAATTGTGCAAGTTGCTAAACGAATATATGTTTCTCATAATACATGTGTTTATATTGTTGGTTACTCAAAAATTACATACAAGGCGACGATGGTGGAAAGAAAGTAATATAAACCCTCACGTTACTTGTAAGT
This sequence comes from Reticulitermes speratus, assembly GCA_021186555.1. Taxonomy (NCBI): domain Eukaryota; kingdom Metazoa; phylum Arthropoda; class Insecta; order Blattodea; family Rhinotermitidae; genus Reticulitermes; species Reticulitermes speratus. The sequence continues at coordinate 42,983,321 of JAJKFL010000006.1, read as the reverse complement.
TCTAACAGAATAACATAAGTTTAATATAAACAGATCGTGAGAATTATGTACCTACATAATACATAAAAGTAGGCTTTCAATTTTATGCTCGCGAATTACTTTATAAATTTTCACCAATTTTACCCTTGCGAAAATTTCGCACGTACAAAACAGTAAAATATTTCATCAAAAAATTAGAATATCTTAATTTTAATAAGCATTTAAAGTTTTACCTAATAATGCCTGATCCTGGAAAAATTTATTTTGGGTATCAATGGTTTATATGCAAAGTGTAAACAAAAAACACTGGTTTCTTAGCTCGTGTTATTAAGAAACGAAAGTTAAAATTAACAGTGCTGCCTCAAGCGGAGGCTAAGCGAAGTGCGTGAAATACGTTAGCTTCCCTTGGCCTCAGTTTGAAATAGTAATGTTAATTTTTGAAATTAGATATTCCATTAAAACATTTTTAGAAAGGATTAATAAAAACACAGGAGAGAGAGAGCCATTAATGTCGAATCAAAATCCTTCTAATAATGCCTATCTTGGAATCATCCCTTTAGCAGTTCATTAGATTATGACGTGGCAAACAAACCTTATCTTATTAACGTGCTTGATGGTTATTTCAAATAATAAATCTTCGTTGTCTAAAAGGAATTCTAAATGTTATGTGACTACTGCTAACTAAAGCACTGCTACAAAGGCTCCGGAATTTCCTTCGCTTCGCTTTGCTTTGAAGCTCGGAAAACAGAGAGGCGAGGAATAATCTGCTTTTGAAACAAAAAATGAACATGTCAATATGTGTGTACTTGGAGATGGTATTTAGATGTTTCCCAAGACGGCATTTGCAAATACCTTCAAAGTCGCCGTAACGAACTGCGCATGCGTAAAGGAATACAATAAAATTTGTGATTTCGAAAACTGGGCTAGAGGAATTTGTGGTAAGCTTCTGTGCACAAAAAGCTTCTAAAAAAAGGAAACATTTAATTTTATCACGAAATTGAGACCCAGATAAAGTTGGGTGGCAAAGTTGTGTTAGTGCTCTCTACACCTGATCTCCTACAGGAAGTTTAAATAAGGCGACGAAAGACTGAACTACAGTTACCTGTCAATACCCACTGGCACTGATGGATTGAGTGTCGTGTTAAATGCAACTTGCAGGATGTTGTATTGGAATAGCTTTTGCAGGCTCTTGTTTTAGTTAAGCTATGGCTCTTTTCAAGAGTGTTTTCGTCTCTATGGTACGGCTATTAAATTCCCTTCATCCGTCACTGTGTTTATCTGAACATCTGAAGCAACGAAATAACGAAAAATTTTATGACAAAATTTTCAGCCATTTATTTTTCCACTTATATCGGACAACAATTACGGGCGAGCCGGGATGGCGTAGTCGGTATAGTGACAAGGCTAGGACTGGAATGTTCCGGTCTTCAGTCCGGTATGGAAATAAATTTTTCTCTTCTCCAAAACGTCCAGACCGACTCTTGGGTCCCAATCTGCCTCCTAGTAAATGGATACAATCTTTCCCTTTCGGGGGTAAATCGGCCGGTACGTGATACTGACCACTCATATTAATGTAATGCCGAAGTTAAGAATGTGTAAAGGTATAATGCTACTCCCCCTATATGCTTTTATGGCGTGTACGAGGACAAATTTACATTTTCCAAAAAACCACCGATATTTTAAGTTATTTTCCTGTTTCCCCATTATTACTCGCTAAAATTTTATTTCCGTAGGGAAAATATTTCAAAATAAATCTCATGAAATTTGAACAATTAAATACAGATTTTTTACAGATATGACGTAATGTTGCTTGATAATTTGTTACCAGCACTTCGGAAAGAAAATTTGATGCCTCATTTTTCATTGTAATCCAAGAAGAATGATATATATGTTTATGCCCAGTGCGTTTTTCTTCAGAGTTCTAAGAAGGTTTAATATTAATTAAGAAAATTTATTGAACTTGCCACGCATGTGTTAGTACTAAACTTCTTGTACTTACAAACGGATGGGTAGATTGCCAAGTACTTATTGTATTTGTAATTATTTCTCGTCTTGTGTTTGCCGGGTAAATATAAAGGGACATTTCAAAAAATTTATAATATCTTTGAGTGAAATCACCATTTTCTCGATATCTATGTGGCGAAATTTGAAAGTTAGCAAAGAAAAATTGCAAACATAAAGCAGTGGATTTTAATCCGTGGCTGGAAACACCCCCTCGGTGTTCCAAGACTTGTAAAGTGTTTTAAAATTTTATTGTTCAAATGAAATAAATATTTATTTCTATATATTTCAAGATAAAGTTTTGATATATTACAAGTTTATAAACGCGCTTGAGTGAACGTGTGTTTAGTGTGAACGTGTGTTTAGTGCCCTCGGTGATTTTTTGAAAGTTGAAAAATAAAGAAGATGGAACAGCAACGTGTTTGCTTGAAATTCTGTTTCAAATTGGGAAAAAATTTTATGGATACTCTTATTTCTTTGCAACTTCCACTCACCACTTGCCATAAACCCGGTAGGTTACGTTTGTGATTGAATAACGCTCTACAGATTTTCTTGGTTTTATGCATTTTGCTTTAGAGTTTTGTCATTTATGTGTCTTTATTTATGAAGCGGCAATAACTGGTTGGAGCATTACGTAACCTATACAAAAATATTTTGCAGAGAGCATTTTGAATTCCGAGAATTTCAACTCTGTTGCTAAATACGAATCAAGTGTCACGAATCCCCGAACTTAGACCAAGCTCTCAAAGCATTACAAATGTTCTGTGCAGCTTAACGTTTTCACGTGTCCAGTACAGAACTTTCTTCACACACCAAATATGTTTCAAGAAATTTGGAGAAATGCTTTTGGCTAAAAATTTTCCTGTTTTTATCCTCTTATTCTTTTGATATGACGCGATATTTATTTGCTGTATAGGTGTGAATTTGAATGATATTTTCTCTCTTCTGGAATGTTACTCAGCGTGGTAGTTATTTACCGAGGTTTCGAGACAACCAATCGGTACAATCTTCAAGTGTCAAGCATTCCAAGACCTCCTTGACACTTGAAGCTGGGACCGATAGGTTGTTTCGAAACGTCGGAAAGTAACTACCAATCTACTCTGCGTAACATCCTAGAAGAGCAAAGATTTCATTTACACCACAGCGGAAGCCTGAAATCACGTATGAATTTTCAAGTTTGATAATAGGACACAGTACTTATGGAGAGTTGAAACACGTAGGACTGACTTCTGTGAACAGTCACTGGTAGATATACAAAACCCGAATACGTAAAGTAAAGAGTATAATCGTGCAAGATACTGAGCCATTTATGAACAACTCCCACAAGGATAAAGTGTCTCGTTATACGCCAAGCAGGCACTGAAGGGAGGTAGGTTTATAGTTCTATCAATACTCGACCTGGGCGTTAGAAAGGGATGGGTGCTTAACACTATGCCCCTTTAACCCCCCAGAAAAAACCCAGTACTCATTGCACAGGGGGGCACGCAGTGGCGCAGTTGGTTGAGGCACTGCGCTACAAGCCGGAAGGTCGCGGTTTCGATTCCCGATGGTGTCATTGGAAATTTTCAATGACATAATCCTTCCGGCCGTACTATGGCCCTGGGGTCGACTCAGCCTCTAACAGAAATGAGTACCAGGAATATTTCCTGGGGGTAAAGGCGGCCGGTGCGTAGGGCTGACAACCTTACCACCTTCATGTGCCGATTGTCTATAAATCTGGGAGCCTCAACCTGCTGGAACTCTCAGGGCCTGTTCAGGCCTGTAATGGGATTGCTTTACCTTTTTTTACCTTTACTCATTGCACAGGGAGACTGTTTTTGTCTCGGGGTCGGTTTGTACAGGTGCCGAAAGTCTCGCCTCTACAGAATTTCGAAACCCGGACCGTCTAGCCCGTAGTGAGTCGCTATTGCGTCTACGATATTCCGGTCATCTTCACGCGGTTTATTATATCTTACTTTTATTGCAAAGGTTTATGTGACTTTGGGTTAAAATCTGAAGATTTATTTAGTTATTTTCTGTCCTACCCAAGCAAACCCAACAGTTTTGTGACAGCAGACTTTCTCAAGCTGCGTGCAGCCACCCACTGTTTAGCGGCTAGATCGCGTTCGGTCACTTAAACAGATTGTTTGTGAGCAATAGCAATCGTGTTACGAACGATGGTGAATAGGCGGTTCACACGTGAAGATTACGTGGCCATTCTTTTCGTTTATACATAGACGAAACATAGCTTTGTGTGGTGCTGAAACGTGGACACTTCAGAAAGTAGATCAGAAGTATCTGGAAAGTTTTGAAATGTGGTGCTGGAGAAGAATGGAGAAGATCAGTTGGACCGATCGTGTGAGAAATGAAGAAGTATTACACAGAGTCAAGGAGGAGAGGAATATCTTACATACAGTAAAAAGAAGAAAGGCTAACTGGATTGGTCACATCTTGCGTGGAAACTGCCTTCTGAAACATGTGACTGAATGAAAGTTATAAGGAAGGATAGAAACGACGGGAAGACGAGGGAGAAGACGTAAGCAGCTACTGGATGACCTTAAAGAATGAAGAAGTATTACACAGAGTGAAGGAGGAAAGGAATATCCTACATGCAATAAAAAGAAGAAAGGCTAACTGGATTGGTCACATTTTGCGTGGAAACTGCATTCTGAAACATGTGATTGAAGGAAAGTTATAAGGAAGGATAGAAACGACGGGAAGACGAGGGAGAAGACGTAAGCAGCTACTGGATGACCTTAAAGAATGAAGAAGTATTACACAGAGTGAAGGAGGAGAGGAATATCCTACATGCAATAAAAAGAAAAGGGTTACTGGATTGGTCACATCTTACGTAGAAAATGCCTTCTAAGACACGTGATTGAAGGAAAGTTAGAAGGAAGGATAGAAATGACGAGAAGACGAGGAATAAGGCGTAAGCAGCTACTGGATGACGTTAAGGAAAATAGAAGATAGTGAAAATTGAAAGAGGAAGCAATAGATCGCACCCTGTGGAGAAGTCGCTTTGGAAGAGGCTACGGACCTTTCGTAAGACAGACTGCAGATTGAATGAATTAATACAGAGCGGCTTAAGGATATGGGCGTCGGGTGCCAAACCATCCCAGGAAAGTATAATAATAATAAACGAGGTATGTCAGTAGTTGCGATACACGTGACAACGCACTCCAAGTACTAGTGGGGATAGAGGACGGGAACGTCTGCATGACCACGATGAAGAACTGCGAATTGTCAGTTGTTGGTAACCACCGCGTGTCAACCAACTACTAAACACCGTGCTGTTTGGGTGGTGGCTCTTTAGAACACGTCGCGCAGAACTTGCTGTGCCTTCAGAGCCACACACAGTAAGAACTGTCTCAATTTGCAGCAGTTGACATTTCGTTAATCGAATTAGACGGCTACGAAGCAAAAGAATGTTTGTCACCGCTGGCCTTTTCCCTTATTCTCAAAAGTGCTTATTAACGTAATTATATCCGACGATCCGTCGGTCTGTCCGTCAGCTTGTATCAACGTGGCTCCTACCAGACCAATTTCCGTGAACTCTGATATTGGGACGTTTTATAAAAATCTGTCGGGATGCACCAAATTTTGTTGAAAAGAGGCAAAATTATCGGTAACTTTACAGGACGGTATGAGTAAAATTTGTTGCTGTGAACCGTATTAAGTCGTCAAAAAGTTGCCTCTTCGAGTGAAATGGTATCTGGTACGTGTATGGTATGGGTAGCCGATGAAGTATAAACATAATGCGAACGCGCCACAATGTTACGTTATAAATTGCCTTTCTTTTTGATAAGTGAGTTTAGAAGGAAATCTTGCACCAATCAGTCAGAACCTCGCCACATCTGACATAGACTCGCCACATTTCACATAGACTCACACCTGCACACTTGCGATGAAGGTATTGCTAGTACTTAGAATACGTCCGGCATCGAACATGCAGCCTCGAAGCACTAAGACAACTACATCTGTGGCAGGCCCTCTGCTTTCATTTTATAGCAGTTCTCATGACGGCAGTTTCTCATATGGTTCTGTCAAATGCAGGAAAATGATACGAAAAGTATCGTTCCTTAAAGTGCTTCTTCTCGTTTCGAAACCCCTTGACGTAAGAGAGAGATCTCCTTAAATTTGGAATAGAGACGGGCGGCAGAAAAAAAAGGAGCATCATACTGCAGGAGGAGCAGAATAAAAGGCAAGGAAAAACACATTTCCTTTGAGCGCAAAGTTGTATAAGAGCCAGCTGCAACCAAAAAAAAATAGAAACAGTACAATTTTACAGAATGTTTTATAGACACAAATTGCGTAGGCGGAAGACTCAGCCTTGGCAGGGAGGATTCATGTTTCGGTTTTTGTGGATCTATGCTTGTAGCAGAGACAGAAATGTACTAATGATTGAATAAATGACTGAATTCATTACTGGGAGCGCGCCAGCCAGCTTGTGTCTATGTATGTATGTATGTATGTATGTATGTATGTATGTATGTATGTATGTATGTATGTATGTATGTATGTATGTATGTATGTATGTATGTATGTATGTATGTATGTATGTATGTATGTATGTATGTATGTATGTATGTATGTATGTATGTATGTAGGTATGTATGTATGTATATAGGTATGCTTGTATGTATGTATGTATGTATGTATGCTTGTATGTATGTATGTACGTATGTACTTATGTATGTATGTAGGTATGCTTGTATGTATGTAGGTATGCTTGTATGTATGTGTGTATGTATGTATGTATATATGTATGTATGTATATATGTGTGTGTGCAGACACAGACATATATATGTGTATATGTATGTGTATGTGGATATTTGTGTATTTCCATACGGGTTTCTCTTAATTTAAAAGTAGACCCAAGTAGTACCTGAACTTTTAAGGGAAGAAAGAACACTCAATTTAACAACGAATACAGTATCGTTGGATGTGACTCCGTGTTGGTTACGGCGTCATGTTGCCGTAGAGAATGATGTCGATAAAGAAATTTTGCTCATGTAATTGAACTTTGGGATGAGCATTCGAATTGTGTCTGAAAACCATACAGCAAAATATGCCTATCGCTTTAACAGTATATATTGGTAAAGCAGGAAAGTCGTTACAGGACCTTACGGTGTTCGCCATGAGGTCCGTGGTAGGGTAGTGGTAAAAGAAATGTACTGAAAATTTTAATTTTAGAATAGCCTACACATTATTTTGACAGTAATTATTCTGTGCAACTTGACTAAATCATTCATTCATAACACCAACGAATGCACATTTGACACATGAAAATATATCGCTGCTACATGTTTCGGCGTCATTTACGCCATCTTCAAGGCGCTTTATACCAAAATTTAAAACTTACTATATTTTGATAAAATACCAAAGTAACACACAACTCATCTTAAAGAGGCAAGATCCATAAGGAATCGAAAAAAAAAATTAAGATGTTTGTATGCAAACGAAAAAAAAACTACAACATATTAACATACAACTTTACAAACATAATGAGAACACCATAAAAGTATTTTTGCTTTATTGTTTTAGTGTATTATAATCTTTAAAAATATCTATACCCTAGTAAAAAAATCCAGAAACATATATGTTGACACTAGGTGCAAGAATACTTTAATACGATACTGAATACTTTAGTAATCAGTATTATATCATAACAAGTTTTAAATTTTGGTGTAAAATTCCTGTAAATTCCTGTAAAATTTTTATGTGTCAAATGTGCATTCGTTGGTGTTATGAATGATTTAGCCTATATAGCATTAGATATTCCTAGTTGTGCAACTTAAAATGATCTTTCGGACAACGCTAAGAACTGTCCTCGACTTTTATAAGAAATTTCTGTGAAGGCATAATTTGAGTCTGGGAGCAGAACAAAACTGCCTGGCTTTCGATAACACGGAAGGGCAAGATGATTGATTAGTAGGCGCTGTTGTCTGTTACGTCTGATGATTCAGAGATAATGAGGTACTGAAGTTGCGAGAGCCTATTGGCTGTCGCTGGTGCTTATAATAGAGGATATGCATGATAAATTACAAGACGTAGACGACGGAAGCATCCTTTGTCAGACGTGACCTAGACCAGGCATACAGAACCACACACTGGAGTATAGCCTCTCATTCGCAAGGCAAGTTCTGCTTCGCTGTTAACTGCAGTGTCTAGCTGACTAATAGTAGCACAAGACTGGCAATGCAAATAATATTGAGGAGCCTTCACGTAACCATTGCTGCCATGAAAAAGCAAAAAGCATTAAATATAATAAGTGTGTCACAAATTACACACAAACGAAATGCACTATATTTTTTCCACTTTTTTATTCTTTAACCCCTATATATGTTTCAACCCTTACAGGGTCATCTTCAGGGGCTCGTATGATATAAAATTACAACTGTTTTATACCAACCAAATGCACTTATTTATTTAAAGAACACTAAAATATTATTTAAAATATTAGATAAAAAACCCCTACATATCCATAATTATCGATAAGCCGAAACATATGTAGGGGTTTTTTATCTAATATTTTAAAGAATATTTTAGTGTCCTTTAAATAAATAAGTGCATTTGGTTGGTGTAAAACAGTATTAATGTTCAAAAATTCACGTTGATATTAAAATAAAAATAAAATTATAAGTGTGTATCTCTGTTCTTGCCTTACGTTATCCGGCATGCAAAACATATTTCCTACGCCCTGTTATATTTTCATCTGTGGCCTGTCTGCCTCTACCATATTTTTTAAATTATTTCATAAAAGGCGCGATATTCTGAAAACAGTTACTGAGCGCAAAATGTGTGTTTTGATTTTCTCTACAAGTTTCGTCTAAAATATTTCTCATTCTAAGAAGAATTAGACGAGATATTATCATAAATATACAAACGTTTTCATGTAAAGTACCAGTTATTCTTGCCAGATTTTAGTGAAACTTGAATTTTAAAGTACCCGTTATTCTTGCCAGATTTTAGTGAAACTTGAATTTTCTCGACAGATTTTCGAAAAATACTAAAATGGTAAATTTCATGAAAATACGTCCAGTGGGAGGCGAGTTGTTCCTTGCAGACGGAGAGACAGAGGGAGACAGACTGATATGAAGCTAATAGTCGATTTACGTTAATCTTGCGAAAGCACCTAATAAGATACCTAGTGATAATGTTCAAAACTTTTCTTTAAAATTAAACACTTGTCGCTAGAATTTTTAACGGCCAAGGCCAAATGTAGGTTGTCCGAAAATTTGCGGCTACGTAAATAATGAAACACGAGAAGCTCTCCTTGCAATACTGACCGTTATATGGCGATACCATTTACGTTCCCAATAATCTCTTCTACCACCCAAATTATGCATTGTTTCAAATTCAATTAAGGGATATTTGGTCTTAATGTCCACCAAGAGAATTTGCTGTGGAGATAGTGACCATCTGTTTGTGGGCGTTGTGTGTACACGCTACTTAATGAAGCACAGACCTAAGTTCTAAAGGCTGTTTTATTTCGGTTAACACTGAGAAATATACTCAGATTGGTACAAGAAACAAGACGCAGTGGAATTCCTGACAAGTTGCGTAACATAGTAAATAAATTACCCTCATCTTGTAGAACCAAAATATGTCTGCTTACAACACCCCGCCACTGGCCCCTAAACGGAGCCAGATCCTTCCAATTAATAATCTTATTCTATATGTTTAAGATCCACTTTAATATTATCCTCAAATTCACAGTTATGCCTACAAAGAGGCCTGCTCCTTGCAAGATCTCCAACCTAAACTCAGTATAGAATAGCCTTTTCCTCCTACGTGCTACTTTTTCAGCCCATCTCATTCGCCTTGATTTTATCACCCTAGTAATATCTTTTGAGGAGCACACATCATGAAGTCCCTCTTTACCGATCTTTCCTCAGCCTTCTGTTTCTACATCATAGTTAGACCCAAATATTTTCTTTAACACTTTTTCCCTGAGACTTTTACCCTATATTCTTCCCTTAATATTAGAGACTAAGCTTCACAAGCAATATTACGGTTCTGTAATTTTGAAATTTAGCGTTTTACGTAACAAATGGGACGACAAAATAGTCTGGTCCGAATTGTAGCAAGCTTTCTCCAAATTTAACATCTCCTTAATATTCCGTAAACGAAATTCTCGTTGTAATTAATACATTGACGAACTTATACACTTAATAAATTACATTCAAAAGTAAGTATAAAACTCCTACATGTTTCGGCACCGAGATGACATCATCAGGGGTTATCTGCACAAACGAATACAAGGTCAGCACTCTTGTTTAGGTATTATATCGCCTTCTTTAAAATTATTGAAATAATTCAAATATTAAAATTCTAAAATGCACAGAGTTTAACAATAATAAAATCGCAACGTTTTAAATTTAAATTTTTTTAAAGTAAGATGTTCCAAGCAGAAGTTTTCTGTTGTTTCCCCCCTTTATGAAGCATGCTTACAAACATCTGTCTCTGTCTATTATGATCTGAAGAGCTCGCATCCTGCTAGATGATATGTATCGTGTCAGGAGGTGTGGTATACCACACCTCCTGACACGATACAAATTTTGATTTGTTAGTGTCTTTTAAAAATAGGTAAATTTTCCAATATACAAATTATTTATTAACTATTTTCATTATACGAATTTTCCCTTCATTCTTTTACATCACATGAACATATAGTCCTTCTTGATTTTCTTAGCTTTCTCATCTATACAAACATTTCTACTGGCGAGTAATTCGGTTTTGCCTTACTTTTCCTTACAGCACACAAGCCTCAACACATTAGCTCTGCATCATCAGCGTAGAGCAGAAACTGATGTGTCTCATTCAGTTTAACTGCTTCCTCGTTTTTCTGAACCTTCGTTACGACTATTCTCAAGCAAACCTTAAAAGCAATGGAGGCGTCAAAACATCTCATTGTTTTTGTCCATTGTGATTGGAAGGCAAATAAATAATACAAATGTATGTGCCAAAATTGCAAATGCCTGCAATCTGTCAGTTTAACCACCGGCACACATTTTGTATAAACACAGGAAATAGTTTGATAGATAAAGCATGCGTGCATAGAAACGAATATGAAAAGCTATGTCTATTTATGATATTCATAAGCAGGGCCTATTAAAAGTGCTGTATATATAAATAGCCCAGTACTTGAAAAGTAATTTTTAAAAAATGCTTCATAATTTCGATGTCATAATACAATAACAAATAAAGGAGTTCAGGTTCCTGTCATTCAGAGCCTTTCAATCAACAAATTGAAACACAAAAAAGAAGGAGATTGAAAGAAGTTGAAAGGTATACAAGAAATTAAGAGAAGAAAAGTAATGAAAAGCTAAATATGAAGCCTTTTATTTGTGTACTGAATTCTGTGAATGGAAGTGCAATTAGGTTTCCTTAAAAGCAGAATTACGAAGGCCGAAATAAATAAGGTATATTATTTCTATCATATCTGTCTCATACAAACAAATAAGGTATATTATTTCTATCATATCTGTCTCATACAAACAAATAAGGTATATTATTTCTATCATATCTGTCTCATACAAACAAATAAGGTATATTATTTCTTTCATATCTGTCTCATACAAACAAATAAGGTATATTATTTCTATCATATCTGTCTCATACAAACAAATAAGGTATATTATTTCTATCATATCTGTCTCATACAAACAAATAAGGTATATTATTTCTATCATATCTGTCTCATACAAACAAATAAGGTATATTATTTCTATCATATCTGTCTCATACAAACAAATAAGGTATATTATTTCTATCATATCTGTCTCATACAAACAAATAAGGTATATTATTTCTTTCATATCTGTCTCATACAAACAAATAAGGTATATTATTTCTATCATATCTGTCTCATACAAACAAATAAGGTATATTATTTCTATCATATCTGTCTCATACAAACAAATAAGGTATATTATTTCTATCATATCTGTCTCATACAAACAAATAAGGTATATTATTTCTATCATATCTGTCTCATACAAACAAATAAGGTATATTATTTCTATCATATCTGTCTCATACAAATAAATAAGGTATATTATTTCTATCATATCTGTCTCATACAAACAAATAAGGTATATTATTTCTATCATATCTGTCTCATACAAAATCCTTCTCTATCGTCTAACATGAGTTACGTGTTTCGGCTTAATATCTTCTATAAACCACCCTAAAAACTTGGTAAATTGTCAAGAGGAAAACAAGAATTATAAATAATTTTTGTGTAACGTCAAGTTGTTAATAATACAGGCCAGCCACAACTAAAGTGTTTTTGTATAATATACGGCTTTAATGCAACATGTTTCAACTCAACAAGAAGTCGTCATCAGGAAAACAAGATACAAAATAAATAATTTTGTAAGTTATATAATAATATATATCATCAATGTATATGGTTGTGATGTCGACCTCGGTGGACTAGTGGTTAGCGTGCTCGCCACTGGACCCAAGGTTCGCGGGTTCGATCCCGACCGAGGTCGATGGATTTTTAAGGATGATAAAAATCCACTTCCTTCGGAGGGGAAGTAAAGGAAAGGAAGAAGAGGAAAGCCGTCGGTCCCATGTCGTAGATGAATAAAAATGTTGCGTAAGCCAAATTGCCTCCATTTCTCATCCAAGTCTCCTGACTGCCTGCCAGATGGCTCTGGCGTGCACATCAAGGATCGATAGAACACTAAGCGCGGCTAGCTGGCCGGTCACCAGCTGCCATGAATGCGCATGACTTAGTAACCTCGACAAGAGGAGGCAAGAGGAGGCCCAGGCCCATACAGGGCTGTTGAGCCAAGAATTATTATTATTATTATTATTATTATTATATGGTTGTGATACCAACTTCACAAAAATATCATAAATGTGTATAATAAGCCGAAATCAATAGTCTAAGATATTGTCTTGCTTTCAATACAAGTGGTACAATACGAAGTTAGATAACATTAAAATAATTAGGATTAATAGCAGTATGCTATTCATTTCAATCATTCCTTAGTATATCTTACGACAGGTCCATAGCACCTTCCAAAGCGAGTTCTCCACACAGTGCGATCTAGTGTTTCCTTTGAAATTTACAGTATCCTCTCTTTTCCTTAACGTGGTCCAGTAGTTGCTGACGTCTTCTTCTTCATCTTACAGTCACTGCTATCTTTCCCTCTATCGTTTTTTCAATAATATGTTTTAGAAAGCAGTTCCTGAAAGAGGTGTCACTAAGCCAGCTACCTTCCTTCTTTTTATTGTTTGTAGGATATTTCTCTCCACCTTGACCTTTCTTAATACTCCATTTCTCACACGATCGTTCCAACTGATCTTCTACATCCTTCTCCAGCACCACATTTTAAAACTTTCCAGGTACACTATTTCTGATCTACCTTACGAAGTGTCTAACTTTCAGCCCCATACAAATTTATGTTTCAAATGTAGAATTTTATCGGTTTCAGGATATTAAATTTACACAAAAACGTTGTTTCATCTGGAAGAACTAACAGACTAGTTCTAATCCTAACCATTTTAATGATATATTTTTAACTTCCTATTTTACCACATTTATTGGAAATAACATAATATTATAGATTATCCCTTTTCTGCTTCTCGTACACGTTTGTGATAATTCTTAAGTTTAAATCTCAACAATATAAGCCGATGATGTAAAATTATATTATATAACTTAAATAATAATTCCTTTAGTATCTTATTAGCCTTATGAAGGCTTCATGTTGAGCTGAAATATGTTGCATTAAACCCATATATTATACAAAAAGCCCTTACTTGTCATTCTCAATTCTTTTTCACCTTCAATAATTATGAATTTGTAAAATTACGTATGTCAAAAGACTTTAGTTTCAATCTTAACAGTTATACTTTAAATTTTTTCACGCTTGTAAACTTAATAAGTTAGAATTGATATATTCAGTTAACATAGCAATTTTTTAGATTTTTTGCGTAGCAACTATTGTGTGAAACTGTATGTACTTTTCAATATAGTCTTCTCGGGAGCACAGCCGCGTCAATTCGTTTGAATACAACGTTTCGGGGACTAGCTCCGTCCCCATCCTCAGGCAAAACTGATTTAACATACAACTCGTCTGTCCCGTGTTTTTCTACCTGCCGCGGCTGGGAGAATCAGACCGGATTTGTACTTTAACGTAATTTTTTATGAATGTAATTAAATTCTTTAGTTTAAACGAGATGATAAGTAGAAAGGCTTCTCTGTTTAATGGAGGCAGGAACAAGTTAAAATCTCACGACTTGTCATGTACATATTTACAGTTGGTTTTTGTGTCCTAAAAGACGCAGAAACATTAGTGTCCGCATGATTTTCCGCGCTACTATGGCCCTTAAGACAGGCCGCTATGTACTCTAGTATCCTCTCACAGCTTTCAATTTTCCCCAAGTTCCTTAACAAAGATTTTCGAGTTCATAAGCTGAAAATTATACATATGTATTCATTCTATTTCTTGATTTACGTCTTAGCGTAGTAATTTTATAAAGGCCGTAGCTTCTTCATCTATTTTATTATCTCGTATTAATTTCTGATTTATGGGAGCTGGGATAGATGAGTCAGTATGGTGTACAGACTGGCAGATGGACACCGTGGATCAATTTCCTGCAGGAAGAGACGTTTGTTAATGTAAGGCACAACGCTCTGTCTTGTAACTTGATACTACAATAAAAATGAAGTCGAATACAAACACTTTGTTATAACTTTCACTGTATTAGTACCGTGCATTTTTATTTAAATCAAACAATAAGACCGACAAATGCACTATATTGACCAATTTTATTCTGGCCTATTTCCCTACACGTGTTTCGGAACTTTAAAATTCCATCTTCAGGGGTTTTCTTGTCTTATGCTACCAGATATTCACATATTAAAAACAAATTCACAATATATACAATAGTCTGTTGAACAGTCTTAAAACCTCATGTAAATAAATATTCAGAGCACTTTAGAAGTTGTACGATGTGTACCTTTATCAGTTAGAAATGTAAGATCTTACTTAAAAGAATATATAAAAACAGTTTTATAAAACGTTGTAATCTGTTCGTGGTATTGGCTGTTTGCTATTATTTTACGCAACTACTGGCATAGTTTTTATGTCTCCGTAGTCATTTCTTATGTGTTGTGAAACGTGTGTCCTGTACTTTTAAGGTCTGGTGTGTAAGGCTACTGCTGTCGTAAGTAAGATCTTACATTTCTAACTGATAAAGGTACACATCGTACAACTTTTAAAAGTGCTCCGAATATCTATTTACATGAGGTTTTAAGACTGTTCAACAGACTATTGTATATATTGTGAATTTGTTTTTAATATGTGAATATCTGGTAGCATAAGACAAAGAAACCCCTGAAGATGGAACTTTAAAGTTCCGAAACACGTGTAGGGAAATAGGCCAGAATAAAATTGGTCAATATAGTGCATTCGTTGGTCTTATTGTTTGACTTTGTTATAACGTTATTACACTGCAATATTTCCTGTATTATTAAGAACATCGTCTCTCGTTTATTTTGCCCAGAGCAGTCATATTTCCTCCTAATAGGTGTGTAATTAGAAATAGATTCGAACCCGGTTATAACGTCATGAAAGGGACTGAATAATCTGTGTCGTTATAAACGAGTGTTGTTATAACCGAGGTGTATAATGTTATGGTTAACAGTGAGGAATTAATTGGTACCACAGAATATCTGACGCTATAGGTGAGGTGTCGTTTAAGCCTGGAATGACTAAGGATAAATGTGAAAACTGCAGGCAAGTAACTCACGGTCAGATGAGATTCGAAGCCGTCATCTCCTAAAGACAAGGGTCAAAATTGTTCGGGCTCTACATTAAAGATGGAGGCACCACCATAACCTATAAGGTGGTGTATATGGGGTCGCTGGTTACATGTTGCCCCCTACCCACAGCATGTAAGTAAAGGTAAAGCAATCCCATTACAGGCCTTGAGAGGCCCTTAGGGCTCCAGGAGGTTGAGGCTCCTAGGTTTTTAGACAATCGGCACATGAAGGTGGTAAGGTTGTCAGCCCTACGCACCGGCCGCCTTTACCTCCCAGGAAAGGTTCCTGGTACTCATTTCTGTTAGAGGCTGAGTCGACCCCAGGGCCATAGTGCGACCGAAACGATTATGTCAATGAAAAATTCCAGTGACACCATCGGGAATCGACCCCGCGACGTTCCGGTTTGTAGCGCAGTGCCTCAACCAACTACAGCATGTAAGTACTAAATGTAAAAGTTCAGAAACCAATCTTAACGTAATACCCAGTTTGCTTCTCTTACGTGTAAGATGACATTTGTTGTTTCCTGTAATCAGATATCAAGTTACGATAACTAATTTTAATACACAGCATAGACACAACATTACTGGTACTGTATAAAGTTATATTAATTCTAAGTACTTTGTCACCTCAATACTTTAGAGATTAAATTACGAATACAAAAGTGACTTCTGATCTCACGCATTCCAAACAGGAAATGCTTTCAGATTAAATCACGAACTTCGTTTACAAGTGCTACAAATTACGCACAGATTTGTGCAGCAGAGACGAAATTTTAACTTCTGATTTATATTTGTTCACTAGGGCCATTACAGATCGCTCCGTCAAATTTCATAAAACAAATACTTATTTCTTTTATACTGCGTACCTGTCAGATTTACAAAATCAGCGTCTAGTAACGTAATTTATTTACACTTTCATCAATTCTATGTTACGTATCTTGTGTCCATAAATAGGATAATCTGTTACACCGTTATGCTTTAATCTTCTAACAGAATATTAACGAGAAAGTATTTTTGTTAGGGTGCAAGTGAAGTGAGAAGCGAAAAGTAAGTGATTTAAAATCAATGCTTTAGATTTTTAAATAATCCTGCATTTTTGTATGGCGTTATTTTCCTTTCAAACACTCGCTGTATGCAAGGAATTCGTAAATCATAACATGTTCTCCCCTTCACCATTTTAGGGCTAACGTCGTGGCTTATATAGAAGAGTTTAAGCTTTATTTACCCACAATTATATCTGACACCACAAACACCCTAATGGGCCTTAATCCTCGTCCTACCCTACTTATCTTGAAACCCCAGATGTCCTATTTTTACATCATAGGTTTTAATATTTTTTTCTCATCGATGCCAAAAGTGGCTATCAACTTGCGAGCTATAGAATTATCTGTCTCATCTAGGTTGTATAATAATAGATATATATACCGAGTCGTTTATACTCATTTCTGAGTGTCGTGACCCTACTGGCACGAAGCCATAGGTTGTCATGGGAGAATTTACCAGCGGTGGTTTCCCGTTGCCTTCCGCCGTGTACGATTCTATTCATCCTGATAGGACTGCTAGAGCCCTCTAGCAGCCGATCAGGAGACGTGGGTGAGAAATGGCCGCTAAATTTTGCTTACGAAACATCTCTATGCCCGTAAGGTTCTTTTACATGCCGTAAATCTACGACATGGGACCGACGGCTTTACTTCCCCTCCGAAGGAAGTGGTTCTCCGGATCCCCCTTAAAAATCCATCTACCTCGGCCGGGATTGAACCCGCAACCTTGGGTCCAGTGGCGAGCACGCTAACCACTAGTCCACCGAGGCAGATATAATAATAAATATCGTTTCACAAATAAAAATTTAAGAAAGAATTTTTGTTTCATATTTATTTACTTATCACATTAATCCCGGACGGTCTGAACAAAGGAAATTAGATCCAAAATCTTACAGTAAAGCCGTGTTCTTATCGACTGTGAACACGCTCAAAACTATTGCGCGACCGTAATAATCACCTTCAGGTCGCAATTGCGGCATATAAACTTGTAGTTGATATTACGGAATACGTAGCTCAGTTTCGTATTCCCAAGCTTTTGTTCTTCGACAAAACTGTCAGCCTCTTTAATCCAGGCCACAAGCTCAGAATATATCTATACTTGTGTCTTCTCTTAGATGTAATGTAATATTTTTATTTCTTGGACCAATCCTTCTCCAAACTTTTCTCTCTCCCTTTGGATATCGGTTAAAATTATGTAGAATTTTAGATCGTCCCAAGCCTACTACATGTCCAGTCCATCTATTTTTCTTCCTTTCGTGGCCCTTATAATATATAACGAGAAACTGGAATTATAAAACTTCCAACAATTTAAATTTCTCTGAGAGTTTCTTGTTTTTCCTCTCTTAAGGAAGAAGAAAGTAGATTCTCCAAAATGCTGCTACCATTTTACCAAACTGCACGGTGTTTATCACAAAATCAGCTTCTTTTCCTTATATCTTATTAAGTTTCTTTGCCGTCAATATTAGAATTTTTCCCAGTGTAAAATTTAATTAAAAAGTAGGATGACTTTTAAAGGAAAGGGTAAGTTACGTTACCACTACGTGATATATGTGACACGTTGCACGAATAAAGAAGTGTTAGAGGCTTCCTACAAGTTGAGGTTGTATAGGAAATAGCAGGAGAAAATTAATGTATTAAAATGTCTAACTTTGTTAAGCTTCTCAAACTTTTATATTGGATTCGTGAGTAGTTTGAAACTTGCGTCGTACCATCATTCATGAGGATGACATCCCTTCCTCACCACCATTACGTAAGGCGAAAGACGTGTATGTGTCTGTTCTTGTTTCCTACATGGAAGGTCCCCGTTTTTGTGTTCTAGCCTTCCGCGTGTTATTGCTAAACAGAGACTCAGAGCAAGCCTGCACATTGCATCAACTGAAACTGTGCTAAATTACATCAAAATTCTTTGACAGTAACGGAGCTAATATGCGGCCAGGAAATGCGTGATCTGAGTCACGGATCTCCTGAATGGTTTACATCATCCAATTCCTCGAGATATACGCCGGTGTTCTCCAGGCTCCATTTATTACAATACATTTAATTAGTCATTCACTGGCACACAGTAACTTCAGGCCGTGTCGTCTAACGCTAGTTGCTGATAGTATTATCATCGTATAATAGAGTAGGTAAGGTTTGTTTGCGACACCGAACGGGTTTTTGAAGGCTTGTGATTTAGCATTGATAGCAATCACGTTTGTTTTATTAATTCCTTCTCAAAACATTAAAAAAACTAAAGTTATGATTTGACAGTGCTGCCTCAAGCGGAGACCAAGGCAAGCTAACATATTTCAAATACTTCCCTTAGTATCTGCTTAAGGAACTAATGTCAATTTCAAAGTTATTTTATTATTGACAAGTGTAATGAAGATTTTTTCCCTTAATTACACATTGCATGTGTTCCGTTAATTTTAGAAAGATGTTACCCAGTATCAAGCATTAGTACGTAAAATTTGTAAACTTCATTACGTTTAAAATGCTGTATTTTTATTAAATAATATATTTTGTTAGTACAAATTATTAGCACGAGTAATAGAAATAAAATAAACTGAATCAATACGAGGTCTGACACAAAAAAAACGAGACTATCCCTATACCTCTGGAACCAAGAGTGGGGGGATGAAACAAATATACGGCTATGGAACATGATCTGTCCTGTCACAGTGTTACAAGTTTCAGCTCGATCGCTTCACTCAGTACAAGTTGACGCATCTTCAAATATAGGCGTGTTTTTACCCTCGGACGGAAAATGTCGGACTGCAAAAGTGAACAACGAGTTAACATAAAGTTTCTTGTTAAACTGAAGAAATCCGCGACGGAAACTTTTCAATTACTGACTAAGGCTTATGGTGAAGATTGCATACTCGTATATCTCAGTAGATATCCTACAAAAAATATATAACATTTTTAAGTGTGTCGTGTCTGGCGTTGTGATATACCACACCGCCCGACACGACGAACTTCACACGCTTCATCTGCACGAGATCTCTTCGAATCACATAACATCGAGACAGATGTTTGTATGCACACTGCACACAGAACATAAACAGCTACGAACTTATATCTGGAACGGCTCACTTTTAAAGTCACAACATTGTAATTTTATGCTTATCAAATTTGTGTTTTGCATAATTTCAATATTTTAATAATACCAATAATGGCGACGCAATACCTATTAGCCTTTTTGGCTTGTATTCCTTTGTTCTAAAAAAACTCCCTGAGGAAGTCATTCCGGTGCCGAAACATGTAGGAGTATAATACTTCTCATGAATTTTATTATATTAAATGCACACATTGGTTCATGTATTTATTGTAAGAATATGCACGGAATAAATAACACAAGAAGAAATATATTAAGCTGTTTGAATCTACAGTTAAAAACCATTGTGATTGGTAATAAATGAAGAGAAATTTACTCTTAATTTAATTTTAATTTTCATTTAACTTTTACAAGACAAATTTTTACACATAAATTACAAATTCATTACAGTTCAAAATAAATGTCCCAAATTCCCACCGTCAACCTGAGTTCACTTTGCAACTCGTGTGCGAAGATCAGTTTCAAACATCAGATTCTAACAGCTCTATCTCAGCAACCATTTAGAATTGGACATATGTTCATACGAACTTCTTCTCACAGTGATCGACATTATCACATCCTAAAATGATCGACTTCTCCTCGTGAATCACCCTGTATATCATGCTCTGATAATGCAAATGAGTCAATTTTATTTTAGCTGAAAAAAAAGCCAAAAATGAATTCGCTTAGGCCCATTTTACTCCTTTCCGTTATGTCTTTTTACTGCTACGCTTGAAGCCTACTCTTTTGACACGTTTTCTTCCTTCAGAGAATAGAAGCAATAACTATTTCTGCTTCAGAGTACAGAGTTTGAATGTTTTAATTTCCGGTTCTTAAGATGCTAGAAGCATTTTTTACAGACACAATTCCACAAGACGTAGAATAAAGGAAATAAAGTGAGCCTTGGTTTTGTCAAGGCGATAACGATGGGGTCTGCTCTGTTTTGAAACGTGACATCATGTACGTATTTTGACAGTTTATGGAGCGTATCGTGCACAGCATGCAGGACATTTATGATTCTGATGTCCTATGGAAGTTATAACTGACATCCTCGTACTTCTAGGATGTTACGCAGCCTAGATTAGTAGTCGGTGACCTATGTTTCGGGAACATATGTTGCTCCCATCTTCAAAATTCAAGCAATCAAATAAAAATTTAGGATGTTATGCGGCGCATATTGATAGTTAATTACCGACGTTTCGGGACGAAAACCTATCGGTGAATAACTACAAATCTACGCTGCGTAACGATCTCAGAAGAACAAAGATCTAAATTATACCGCGGCGTAAGCTTGAAATCACGCGCTATAACTGATTAACCCCAAAGATTAGAGCCCAGTTTAATCTGATATTAACTTCTTGTTAGACAAAAAATTTCCCAGGTTTTTAACGGAGCTGATTGATTTGTACCTCGTCAAGAAAGTTTATTCCTGGCTTGCGTTCTGTTAAAAATAATTCCATTTCACACCCTCAAAACGCATTTATAAACACTAATTCTACACAATATCGCATCTGTTTCTACGTCTACAAAGTCGTTTTATTCCTCCAGATGTCTATCCCATATGTATGAACATATAGTTACATTACTGAAACTGATATTTAAAATGTAATTACTTGGCAAATTTCAAATTTGTATCAATTGTACACATATTATATACCATCAAAGGATTTGGTGAAATAGTGAACATGCGTGGTGCACAAGCAGGAATTTTAAAACAGTTTGTTGGACTTTGATTTCAGACTTCTGCCGCGATGTTGAAGAGAATTGCGCTGTTCTGGGATATTACGCGTAAGGTCGCAGAAGAACGCAGATGTCAGTCTGTTGGAAACACAACAAGTTTCTGTACAGACATTCAACTGTACAGAATTACGAAGACAATATATCTCCAATTTAAAGTAGCAGGTAAAGTTTACACGATGTTTCCGAAGACTAATTAGAGACTTTTTTTGTGGCGAAGAGCCCCGCAGCAGATGCTACGGACGCACCGCAGCCTTGAGGCTTATTGTGCAACCCCTGTGATGAAGATGGTTAGTTTTTTCCCTTTTTCCTTGTAATGGAGCACCGGTGGAATGAAATTGACGGGGGAAAACCCAAGTACTGGGAGAAAAAACCCTTCCCAGTGCCACTTTGTCCACCACAAATCCCACATGGACTGGCCCGGGATCTAACCCGGGCCTCCGTGGTGAAATGCCGGCGACTAACCGCCTGAGCCATGGCACGGCCCTTAATTAGAGACTTGCCTCTACACAGAAGTGTTTACAGTGCAGCAGAAAAGAATTACCTTCATTACAGTTATGAGGGTGCGTAACGAAACACAGTGTAGAATGTTATTATCCAGTAAAGGAGAGTAAGTAAGAATTTATAGAAAAATGACTTCACTAATGAAAAAAAGATCAAATAAAATAACCGTAGAAGAAATATCTTTTCCTTCCTCCTCCTCCTCCTCCTCATCCTCCATTTGTTCCTCCAATTTATAGTAAAGTAGATTGCCTTATCCGACGTTCCTGTATCGGACATAGCCAATCGACGTGCTGTTTACAACTTTGTGTTGCGCGCGTATGCATATTTGCGTATTTAAACTTTTCCAAATTTATTGTTCAGTTTTTTTCGGTGGTCAAATATTCCAACTCGGACCTAGGCTGCGTCATTTTTGAGGTTTCAAGATCACACACAATTACACACACACAGACACACCCTGTAGGACTCCTATGAAAGAGTTATCAACTCGTCTATACCTATACAACACACAACAAACAAACAGACCAACATTCACGAATTCACTGGGATTCGAACCCGCGATCCCATCAAAGGAGCGGCTGCGGACCCACGCCTCATACCGCACGGCCATCGGGATCTAGGTCGTTCAGTTTACTTGTTTCGAATTTACCTCTTCAGATGATAGTTATGTACTCTCTTATATTACTTTACTATAGAATAAATATTAACAAAATTTTTTACTTATTCTGAAAATCCAATTTAACTTGCAAATTTTTTTTCGCATTTTCCGACATTTTCAGCAATCCGGTCATATATCGGTCCCATTTAGGGCAGACAATAGGGACTGTACCATATAATCTAGTAACAAAAAACGAATTTATGTACTTCTAACCTAGAGGGAAAAAAAACATATCTGAAATAGTCCATTCTCGTATATTGAGGTTATGTTTTTCGAGAGTGAAAGTATTTCGAGGTACTGCATCTGTAAAACCGTACATACCTCTACGTGGCCTCAGGAAATCAGCGATGTTAACTGTTTGAACAGGTAATGATTTGCCCCCCTATCTGCGCAACTTGCTGGTGATGATTGTCTAATTCAATCAATTCACTTTATATTCACCGCGCATCATTTATAATTGATTTATCTGTACCAACAAATGCACTAAGACAGTTCTTTCACTGCATCGTAATAATGAAGTAAAACAGTGAAAAAACTGTCTTAGTGCAATTGTTGGTACAAATAAATCAATCAATTCAGTTGCAGAACAAAATGCACGTGAAAGTTTCAATTGATTTAGTCCTTCGCTGTCTTACACTAGACAAAACTGGTAACAACGGAATTGACAGATGTGCTGATAATGACGGTATTGATGACAATGGGAGACGTACTGGCGATGACGGTATCGATGACAATGTGAAGGTTAATGATAATGACGGTATTGATGACAATGAGAAGATTAATGATAATGACGGTATTGATGACAATGGGAGATATGCTGTTGATGACGGTATGGGTAACAATGTTACCTGAAGATTTTGTCAACAGAGTCATACATTCATTGAGAGAAGTTACAATTCACTTACCCGTTATTCCTTGGAGGCTAAAGGTCAATTAACTAACCTTTAAATTTCAGTGCACAAATCACACAGAACATAGAATGTCTTCAATACAACGCAAAATCAACTATGAACTGAAGATGATAATGATGACACTAAGGTAGTTCAGTGAACTCTGAACTGAAGATGATAATGATGACATTGAGGTAGTTCAGTGAACTCTAAACTGCAAGTGATAATAATGACACTGAGGTAGTTCAGTGAACTCTGAACTGAAGATGATATTGATGACACTGAGGTAGTTCAGTGAACTCTGAACTGAAGATGATAATAATGACAGTGAGGTAGTTCAGTGAACTCTGAACTGAAGATGATAATAATGACAGTGAGGTAGTTTCAGTGAACTCTGAACTGAAGATGATATTGATGACAGTGAGGTAGTTCAGTGAACTCTGAACTGAAGATGATAATAATGACACTGAGGTAGTTCAGTGAACTCTGAACTGAAGATGATATTGATGACACTGAGGTAGTTCAGTGAACTCTGAACTGAAGATGATAATAATGACACTGAGGTAGTTCAGTGAACTCTGAACTGAAGATGATATTGATGACACTGAGGTAGTTCAGTGAACTCTGAACTGAAGATGATAATAATGACAGTGAGGTAGTTCAGTGAACTCTGAACTGAAATGATAGAATGACATGAGTAGTTCAGTGAACTCTGAACTGAAGATGATATTATGACACTGAGGTAGTTCAGTGAACTCTGAACTGAAGATGATAATAATGACACTGAGGTAGTTCAGTGAACTCTGAACTGAAGATGATAATAATGACACTAGGTACTTTAGTGAACTCTGAGCCGAAAATTATAATAATAACAGTGAGACAGTTCAGTCTACACAGTAAGAGAAGAAAGTAGTAATTACGTTTGTGAATCAGGTTCAATATTTTCAAAAAGTGCGCATGTCTATGTCTACATGTTCTAAAAACATCGATTGGGACAAGAGTGAATAAAAGCGAAGGGTGGGTCTCAGCTCAAATGTCACCCTCAATAGAGCTCTGATCAATGAAGCTTTCAGTTTTGAGTCTGTTATTTATGTCAAAGTGCAAGCTTTATAAGCCGTTAGAAGGCACGGCATAATAGTGACTGCTTTAAATTCATCCAATTAGCACGCTATTTAAAGCTCGTTTAGCTATTGTCCCAATAAAATAAAGTGGCTTCTTTTGGTATGAATCTTATTAATAATAAGGAGAGGTTCTAAAAATTTACTCTTTTGAAGTTCTGTATTTCTTACTACGTTTCCATCGGTGCAATTGCCAGAGAAATAAATCTCGTACCCTTCAATAAATATAATCTTTGTCTCTCGCCTGATCGACTGCACATGTCGATATTTGTGACTGAGTGATGCACAAAATAAGAAAACTCTTTGCCTTTATTCACTTCAAATTATTTGAATAAATTCGCTGGACATTTATATATTTTACATATCTCAGTATCATTAGTTAGATACACAGTTCTTATTTCCAAATATTACTTAGCGAAATATTTCTCTCTATTTCACTGCCTTCTTTTATCACCTCGACGACTCTGAGACTTACTGACAAAATATACTGCACATAAAACTCCTTACAGTTTCTATTCAGATATTTCTGTAAAATTTTTACGATTCTATATGTATTTATAAGGTTATGACAGGCATACGCTGAGGAATTTACTTAGCCTCGTGCTTATATCGTCCGTTATTTACAAACTATTTAAATGAATACTGGAATCTACCATGTTAAAACTTGGTATAGGACTCGGTAAGGGTTGGACGTTCCGGGAATCGAATCCAGATGGGGAGAAATATTTTCCGCACCCGTCCAGACCAGCCCTGGGGCCCACCCAGCCTCCTGTAATATGGGTAGCGGTTATGCTACCCGGGGGTAAAACGGTCGGGGCGTGATATTGGTCACCCACCCCATCTAGCGTCGAATTTAAAGAAAGAGTAAAAGCTACACTTCTACTCCCCCTCTGGAATTCAGACCTGTTCTAGGGTGACCTTTACCTTTATCTTCTTACTATGTTAATCCTACTGAATAATCGCTTTTCGATTCCCGGATTTTCACTTCTTCAAAGCGTCCTTACCGGCTTTGGTACACTCAGCGTCCTATTTAATGGGTACCAGGAGATATTCCATGGGATAAACTCACGGATTGTGAAACCGTCTATAAGAATGAGTGGAGATACACATCCACTCCCCCATGAAAATTCGTGAAGTGTACAGGGCAATGTTACACTAAGGTTGCAGGTTCTCATGTTGTTAACACATAAAGTCGCCCGACTCTAAAAAACTGACTTCACAAGGAGCTCCGCAGGGGTAAGAACCCACTAAAAGACTGGCTCGGTCAGTAGAATGACAGGTCCTAAATGAGAGGCTTTCAAGTTATATTAACGCATCCACCTTCAAGACAGTTTTCTCACGTCACGTGTATTCTATCACCAACAGTTGCAGGACAAATGTAAAATTTGGCCGTGCCATGGCGCAGGCGGTTAGTCGCCGGCCTGCCACAGCGAAGTTCCGGGTTCGATTCCATGGGGGGGAATTGGTGGCCTAGTGGATAAGGAAGCGAACCAGTATTCACATGGTCAGTAGTTCGAATCCACTGGGGTCCATGATTTGAAAAATAATTTTGCCGATCCCAGTGGCCGTGCGATCTAAGGCGTGGGTCTGCGGCCGCTCGCTTACTGGGATCGTGGGTTCGAATCCCACCGGGGGCATGAATTTTTGTGTTGTGTTTTTTGTATAAGGACTAGTATGGAACATAAGTGACATGAAGAAGGACAAAAGGATTTAAAAGTAAAAAAAAATGGATCAAAGGGGAAAAACCCCGGACAGAAAAAAAAAATCACGGGTCAGTCCATGTGAGATTTGTGGTGGACAAAGTGGCACTGGGACAGGTTTTTTTTTCAGAGTACTTCTGTTTTCCCCTGTCAATTTCATTCCACTGGTGCTCCATTAATTGTAAAACTAAGTATAAAACTGCTGATCTTTATCACAGGGTTGCACAAGAAGTCTTAAGGCTGCGGTGCGTCCGTAGCTTCTGCTGCGGGGCCCTTTATCACGCAAAAAAAAATAAAATTTTATAATTCTTGGAGGGGGGGAAATAATAATGTAAAAACATTAATATCATCCCTACACAGGAATATGAAATACATCATTGGTTTCATTAAACATTTCTGTAATTATTGCATTATTGTAAAACTGCAAACTCTCAAACTTAAAATATCAATTATCGAAAAAAAGACCAAAGAAAATGGAATAAAACTTTCCTGGTCACTACTTCAAAATTTTTGATTGAAATTTTATATTATTAAGGGGGAATTTACATTACTATTATGGTATTTTAAGAATTAAAGTATAATTTAATCAAAGCTTCAAACATCATGTGTATTAAATTTATAGTTAACTCCCTGAAAAATTAAATAGCTAACCAAGGTTTCAATTCATTTTGTGGCATAAAAATATTTTATATATTCCACACACAGGTCTTGGTATGAATCAGTGCACTGTCAGATGTAAAGCTGACATTGCACTTCGATACGTCACTGAACTCCTGTCTTCTACAGAAATTGCTTTACTTTTACAGAAAATGAGCATCTTTCTTAACATTTAAACAAACGGAAAGAAACTGAACTTAGCTCTTTACAGACTCTTGTAAAAATTAAAGTCAAATTCAAAGTCACGTTAAGACTGGCAGTCAATCACTTTTTCCTTCTCATGAGTGACGGAACGACGAAGAAGAAGACGATAGAAACTACTAGATGACCTTAAGGATAATAGAAGTTACTGGCAATTGAAAGAGGAAGCAGTAGATCGCTCTCTGTGGAAAACTAGCATTTGAGGAAGCTATGGACATGTCGTGAGAGAGACTATGGAATAAATAAAAAAACATTACTTCCTGTCAGTTTTGAGGCCCCTTCTCCAATGAAAGTGCGCGTCTCTTAGTTTTAGTGCGTCACTGTCTTTCGTTGATTTAATATATTTATATGCATAAAGATTATTTGTTATTTTACAGATACCCCCGTATATATTTTTCTCTTCTAAAAAAGAGAGATTCATCTAAATTGCATTTAAAACGCAGTCAAATCAACAGTACTTCCTTCTAATTGTGTTTAATAAACTGTGTCATCGCAAAATCAATAATTTTGATGATATTATTAAAGTAGGTTCTGTGTGAAGGTAATATGTATGCCAGTAGCTACATCTCACAGCACAATGGAATGGATCCCTTTAAAAATAATATTCTTCTACTGTAAATATGGAGATACCGGTTTCTTCCGAAACGTCGACACTTGTTTAGTAGAATACAAATTATGATATGCCATAAGATACCAATCTTTTACCACGAAACCCCCTTTGTGTAATTAATAGCACTTTTAATTAGATAATTGACCAATCACTTGAGGCCTACCTTCAGAACTTGTAGCTGAGGAACAAAATCCGCCACTGACACATTTTACGTAAGTCTGTCTCTCTGTACTCACCTGAAATAGAAACAATATACGTCACAGGTGGCACGTAAACTGCGAGATTTACACACAGGTAGGGCCCTGCCACCAACTGTATCAACGCTTGAGTCTATTCCTATAATAAATGCAAAAGTGTACCATTTTCTATACAAGTGGGTACTATTGTGTATACAGTAATAGGTAGGAAGTGTGATGCATTTAAGTGTAACGATTGTAGGTCGAAACGTTTTAAAGTAATCCTTAAAGTTCTTTACTGTGGAGAGTTCAAAAAAGCGATCCAATCGAGGGCACTTTTACTGCCTAGATCTATGGAGTTTATGATCTAGAGCATGTGTGGTTAATTCTAGAGTTTCTCTCACCAAAATGATAAATCAAATTCAGACCTGTAACCAGACCATGAACACAGTGTCCGCAGTGACTTCCAGGGCGGATTCATATATGTAAATATTTTGAAAAATGTACATAATGCTCTATTTTACATATTCTCTGTCTATATATTATGTATGAATAACCGTAAAAAAAGCGCATTGGTAAAGAACACAAAATAAACACTCTAATTACATAATGCACTCTATATAACACTGCACAAAACATCTTGTATATATATATATATATAATAATAATAATTCTTGGCTCAACAGCCCTGTATGGGCCTGGGCCTCCTCTTGCCTCCTCTTGTCGAGGTTACTAAGTCATGCGCATTCATGGCAGCTGGTGACCGGCCAGCTAGCCGCGCTTAGTGTTCTATCGATCCTGATGTGCACGCCAGAGCCATCTGGTAGGCAGTCAGGAGACTTGGATGAGAAATGGAGGCAATTTGGCTTACGCAACATTTTTATTCATGCCCGTAAGGTTCTTTTACATGCCGTAAATCTACGACATGGGACCGACGGCTTTACTTCCCCTCCGAAGGAAGTGGTGCTCCGGATTTTTATCATCCTTAAAAATCCATCGACCTCGGTCGGGATCGAACCCGCGAACCTTGGGTCCAGTGGCGAGCACGCTAACCACTAGTCCACCGAGGTCGACATATATATATATATATATATATATTTTTAATGAGTTGTTTCCAACCTCGGCGGTTCAACAGAGGTAACATGTGGATGAAGTAGTGTGTCGCAAGTTCCGCAGCGGTCTGATTACATGTTTGTTTGTGATATTTTGCAAATTCCTAGTGGGTATATCCAGATTTGTAGCTGGTGTATTGCACCCACTTGCAACCCCCTGGCTAAGGACTAGCTCAAACTGTAACAATGACTGATGAAGAGATTCACTTTTAGAAACAAATGTTACTGAAAGAGGTTAACAGTGGAAGAAGGTAATGAGTGTAAAGCTTCGTAATTGTGGTGTTAAAGGTTTGACACTACAGTACTTGGGTCAGCAGAGGTAACAGAACACCCAAACATAATCTTAAGACAAGATCGGAAAAGTGACTTACGTGATGTGAAATCATCACAGCTTTGTTTAGTAAGATCAAAATTCTCTGAAATATGACGCCCTCCTAATTGGTAGTTATCAATATTTCGGAGAATATTTCTGGCTCCATCTTCAGGGAAGGTTTCTTGGACTATCCTTTAAGATGGAGGCAAGAATGTCTTCCCAAAAGCCGAAATATAATTATAAATCTGCACTGGACCGTATCCAAAATACTTCAAATTTTAAAAATACCTTGATATTCTTTTGACATTTGCTATAAAGTTGTTGCATTGGCAAAGCTTGGAATTTCACGAGCCATCTAATTTGCAACGAGGTTAGTACTGAAGGCTGCTAGACTCGTAAATATTGTGCCTGAATATACGATTGGAAATATTCGCGTTACCAGTTAACCGGTCCCCGCAAAATATAAATAAAGCTTTCCACTCAAAACTGTTACAAATTTTCAACAATCAAATCGGGTACACTCAGAACCTTCATTCTTACGACAAACAATATGTAAAGACATAAACGTATTTCAAGTAAAGTGGGGAAAAACGAAAAAATTACTAAAGACATGAGGATATGACGTCGAGAAGAACTGTGACCCTACTACGTAATTGAATAATAATAATAATAATAATAATAATTATTATTATTATTATTAATTTATATATATAATAATTTATATATTTATAATATATTTAATTCTTATTCATTATTGTGTTAAAACTTTTCTGACTATGCAGCATGTATGAAGTATTACTGCTTTCTGCTTTGGAATATACAGGGCATAAACAAAAGAATGGTGCAGTTTTAATAGTGAACACTATTAAAACCGCACCATTCTTTTGTGTATACTCTGTATACTCGTAGAGCAGAGAGAAGATGGAGCAGTTTCAAACTGTCATATAATTTATTTTGAATAATACCCGTTGTGGATAGTGCTAATGTTACTATATTATTGTTATTATTATTGTTATTATTTGTGTTGTATGTTGTGCTGTTTCTGTAATTGGCCATCTGGCTGTTGATTCAGCACATTAATAAACCAGAATTGAATTGAATTGAATTGAATTATTATTATATCTCCACGGATAAGAGTTTTTATTGAGGAGCAAATAGTATCTCAGTGAGTCAAAACATTTTTCGTATTATATGTAACCCGAATTCACCGATGTTTACAAGAATCCAAAACTTGTCTCTATCCTGAGGCTATCACTTCATTTCACGCCCTCTCATCCTTTCTTGAAAGCTCCAAATTTCAAATCTCATGTCCATTACATGTTTCGTAATTCTTTCCGAAATTTCTCTCCAATTCCGAGACCTTTTCAAACATTTCGTGATTTGTTAAGCCTTTACGGTAAGGAATTGTTTCCCCTCGCCCAACACAAACTGGAGAACCACCCATTGTCTCCCATCCTTTTTCTGATTATTCAATATATTTGCAGTTGCTCTCCATATCAGGAGGCCATGTACTTCATCCGCTACCTGAGGACCCGCCATATTCTGTTGACAGGGACCCACATAATGATGATTTTGATAATGATGATGATTATGATGATGATTATGATAATGATGATGATTATGACGATGATTATTATGATTATAATGTTGATTAGCATCTTAACTCATAAAATTACTACTTCAACCCTTCGCTTGTGTGAAATGTGACATAATATTTCTTGAGTAACATTTATAATTTGCCGATCCCAGAGGCCGCGCGGTCCAAGGCGTGGGTCTGCGGCCGCTTGCTTGTTGGGATTGCGGGTTCGAATCCCGCCGGGGGCATGGAAGTCTTTCTCTTGTCAGTAGTGTGTGTTGTCAGGTAGAGGTCTCTGCATAGGGCTGATCACTCGTCCAGAGGATTCCTACTGAGTGTGGTGTGTCTGAATGTGATCGTGAAGCCTCGAAAATGAGGAGGCCGTGGCCCACAAGGGACATTTGCGCGATTGGAAATATGTATTAGTTATTCAGACACATTTGCTAACAATGCACAGTATTTTAATGTATGGTAGAGTACTCTTATAGTCAAATACATTCCAAGTTTCTTATGTTTAACTAGTAACCATTTGAAAGATAGGACTGCTATTACAAGACGTTTGTCTAGGGGGTTTAAAAAATTGAATACATATATATACATATATATACTTTCACTTTGTACAAAGTCTGATAGTGGCTTAAAATATTAATCCGAAACATGTATATTCTATAATTTTATTGTGCTTAATATCAGGACATATCAACTGAAATACTACACAAATACTTTGACAGAAGTCATTCGACTTTATCCACAGAATATATTTGTGTATTTTTTCTGTCATCCTCACTACAAGCAGCGATTATTTCTCTACACTTCCTGCACTGGTTTGTCCTCGTAATGGAGTTTCAGTTTTGTTTATACGACGTAGGGAATTAATTTTATTTAGATTAATTTCAGGCTTCACTGATTTTAATTAATTGGCAGGCACAATGAACACTCACTTTCCAGATATGATCCATGAACACTTAGTTCCTACATAATCTCCACTATTACCGAGTCCTTACGTACTTGCATGCTCCATGAACATTCAGTCACTATGCATATTCCAAAAAGGCATTTTCACAAACCTCTTGCACTAATTATACAGGGCATACACAAAAGAATGGTGCGGTTTCAAAAGTGAATAAACAATTTATGTCTCACATTACACGGCCACAACATACACCGTCAGCGGCGGCAACTGTCCAAGTTTCTCATGCGCTACCAGCAGTTCGCTTCTCATGCTTACTGCGTGGCCGCGGGGCCAGTTTCAAAGAGTGCTTCTCAATCGTTTTCTTCCACAGCGCTGGATCGGACTTGCTGCTGCAAATGGAGACAAGAACCTTCCCCCTTGGCCACCCCTTTCGCCAGATCTTACACCGTGCGATTTCTTTCTTTGGGGGTTCGTTAAAGACAGTGTTTATGTACCACCATTGCCCACGTCCATCCATGAAATTCGTGATCGGATAACGCATGCACTGCAGGCCATTACAGCGGACATGCTACACCGGGTCTGGGATGAGTTGGATTACCGTGTGGATGTGTGTCGTGTGACCTAGGGTGCACACATTGAAGGATTGTAATTACCAAATGAGAAACTTGGACAGTTGCCGCCGCTGACGGTGTATGTTGTGCCCGTGTAAGCTGAGAAATACATTTTTTATTCACTTTTGATACCGCACCATTCCTTTGTGTATGCCCTGTATGTACCACCAGATGTAACACTCAAAAATTCTACGTTCTGCCCACACAGTGTATTTATGTGTTTTGTGTGAATCTCAGAACAAACAGCGATTATTTCACTATACAGCATTAACTGACTGGTTTGTATAACTGAGACGGAGTGTGTTTACTGCGCGGTACGGACTGTATTTATGTGTTTTGTGTGGATCTCAGAACAAACAGCGATTATTTCACTATACAGCATTAACTGACTGGTTTGTATAACTGAGACGGAGTGTGTTTACTGCGCGGTACGGACTGTATTTATGTGTTTTTGTGGATCTCAGAACAAACAGCGATTATTTCACTATACAGCATTAACTGACTGGTTTGTATAACTGAGACGGAGTGTGTTTACTGCGCGGTACGGACTGTATTTATGTGTTTTGTGTGGATCTCAGAACAAACAGCGATTATTTCACTGTACAGCATTAACTGACTGGTTTGTATAACTGAGACGGAGTGTGTTTACTGCGCGGTACGGACTGTATTTATGTGTTTTGTGTGGATCTCAGAACAAACAGCGATTATTTCACTATACAGCATTAACTGACTGGTTTGTATAACTGAGACGGAGTGTGTTTATTGCGCGGTACGAGCTGGATCACTCTAAAGCCCAGTGGTTACTTTATGTACCACCATGTTTAAAAAATGAGAAACTTGGACAGTTGCCGCCGCTGACGGTGTATGTTGTGCCCGTGTAAGGTGAGAAATAAATTTTTATTCACTTTTGAAACCGCGCCATTCTTTTGTGTATGCCCTGTATAATTCACAGCGCTCATCGTATTATCGTAGTTTTGGATTAGATTGACAAATCAGTAAGCACATATTTATTTACAATATATATATATAAAGGAAATATATCATCAATACTTACAATTGATATGATTAACTTGACATAAATGCATATCTACACCAACATACTAAACAAGGATACCAACCACATAAATCACCAGTAAATTGGCAGTACTGCGGGGACACAAAATGAAAGCAAGATCAGACCACAGCACTGCAAAATAGTTCAACAATCTTCTGCTTTACATTCCGAAACATAATTCGGAAAACCAAAACAACGAGATTGAATTTCGTTGTTCAACTCGCGCAGTCCTGTCACTGGGTGTCAATGAAACTCAGAGACCCAAACAGGCTAACTCATGGAACATACAAAGAAGGAAAGCGGGGAAGGAAGGGAAAAGAAAGAATAGATAAGGTCAAGGACGGTAGATAACGTAACACCGAAATTTTCGTGACAAGGTGACGTAACACGGTATAGGCTTAATTCCTAGATATGTTCATTAACATTAATTTCCCACATACGTTAAACATACACACCTTCCGTAGATGTGTTCCATTAATATCAAGTTCTGAATGTTTAAAACAATATTCAATCCCTAAAAGGTTTCATTTATAATGAAGTTTTTACATACATTCCACGAATATGCAACCATAGATATGTTCCATAAACTTTTAAAACCTCCATATATTTGAATAACTCTTATAGTCTCGAGATGTGTTTCGTGAATATGCAGTCATTACATACGTTCCAAGGACACTCAGTTCTTGGACGTGTTCCACAAACACCCTCTTCCTAGGCAACTTAGCTTCCGTACTAGAAAATGTCGTTTTCTCTCTTCAGGCATCAAGGATTTCAAGGCGGCAAATAAGTATAGGGATAAGCAACAATGTGCAGAATGCTCTGTCGTATAAGATAGGAGATAAAAATTAAGAAGGGAAGAAATCTTCTTGTAAAGTATCATTGGGGAGCTTTGCCTGAATTATGCGCCACATGAAATGAAAATCTAAAGCAAAGTTTCACCCGAAAGAATGCAATAATTATTAATTTTTTTGATTACCTGACATGCACAGTACATCCTCATTGCGCCACGTTGTCCTCGACAACAGATAGCCTGTCTGCTTGTGCTGTATTTTTCAAAACTATCCAGTGAAGAGCAAGATATTGAAAAAAATACCTGTCACAAAATGTTAAATTTTATTTTCTCTACAAATTTCTGTCTGAAACTTCTCTCCATCTAGAATTAATTCTGCGAGGAATTTCCATAACTGTGTACAGGTTTTCATGTACAGTGTCCGATATTTTGGTTCCATTTGAACTAAATTGCAAACTTCTTTACGGATTTTAATAAAAGCTTCTAATATTAAATTTTGCAAAAATTCGTAAATGTGGAGCAGAGTTGATACATGCGGAGAGACAGACAGGCCAACAAACGTAACGAAGCTAATAGTATCTTTTCGTAACATTGCAAACGCACGTAGAAAACTTTGTGGCTGCGGAGAGGTAACATTATTGTAGTGTAGGCTCTATCGTATAATAATTTATTATAGTGTAGGCTGTATCGTATAATAAATTATTGTAGTGTAGGCTGTATCGTATAATAAATTATTGTAGTGTAGGCTGTATCGTATAATAACTTATTGTAGTGTAGGCTGTATCGTATAATAATTTATTATAGTATAGGCTGTATCGTATAATAAATTATTGTAGTGTAGGCTGTATCGTATAATAACTTATTGTAGTGTAGGCTGTATCGTATAATAACTTATTGTAGTGTAGGCTGTATCGTATAATAATTTATTATAGTGTAGGCTGTATCGTATAATAATTTATTATAGTGTAGGCTGTATCGTATAATAAGCTATTGTAGTGTAGGCTGTATCGTATAATAACTTATTGTAGTGTAGGCTCTATCGTATAATAATTTATTATAGTGTAGGCTGTATCGTATAATAATTTATTATAGTGTAGGCTGTATCGTATAATAATTTATTGTAGTGTAGGCTGTATCGTGTAATAACTTATTGTAGTGTAGGCTGTAACGTATAATAACTACAACTCTTCATATACGCACGTGTCAGCTGCAAATCGCCGTCTGGTAAAGTGACCAACAAAATAAATGTTTACGCATATATAATGCCGTATAGTTCTGTAAAAATATATTAAATTTTTCGCGGAACTTACTACCGTCATATTAAGGGTCGAATAATTTTTATTGCTGAAAATACAGACAGCAGGTTATTCCGAAACTTTTGTACCAGCATGAAGCATATTACTTTCAAGAATACCGTAATGTAAAGGTTACAAAAGTCTATAATATTTTACTTCTTTTAAAAATTATTATTTAAGTGTTATATTTTTTTCAGAAATATGTCCGTAATTTCCAGCACTTTCTCCAATGTAACTCTACTTATACAGTACCTTAGAACTATAAACCTATACATATAAAATTCGTGATATATATGTATATTATATTAATAAAACGTAAAGGTAAATTTCACCCTAGAACAGACCATGAAAACCGAAAGTTGGAGTAGAGGTATAACTCCACTCTTTCCTTTACCTCGTCGTTTGATTAGTGTAGGCGATCAACGCCAAGCTCCAGCCCCTTATCCCCAAGAAAGAGAACCGTTAGCCATTATACAGGAGGCTGTGTGGCGACCAGGACGGTTGCGGAAAAATTCGCCACCACCTTGAATTTTTTTTGTTGCCTGTCCGGGGTTTTTCCCCTTTGATCCATTTTTGTACTGTTTAAATCCTTTCGTCCTTCATGTCACTTTACGTTCCATGCTACCGTCCTTACAACAAACACAACACAAACATCCATGCCCCCGGTGGGATTCGAACCCACGATTCTAGTAAGCGAGCGGCCGAAGACCCACGCCCTAGACCGCACGGCATTCGATCCCCGGACCGTAGAGACCGTAGCTAGTAGCTATACCGACTGAAATATCCCGGCCCACATAAATACGGAGAGCCACAGGAAATATTTGTCGCGTGTCATGTCTATTCTGTACTTACTACTACAGGTTGTGCCCAAAGCAGGCAAACCAAAGAACTAAATATATATAAATAACGCAAAAAGCGTATAAGAATATGGCCACGTTACAATGGGCTCTGCCAACATTTTCTGAGTCCTTCAGCAATTGTTTACTCTCTTGCTTCCGTTTTGTTGGCTACCAGCTACGCGGTAATCCTGTGATCTACAACACGTTTGTTGGAAAAAGTTTTGTGTTCATTGTTGAATAAAATTTGCAGCCAAGATGTTTGCTGTCATTCGTAACATATTTCAACTGTGCATCCTAATAAAGAAGTTACAGATAAGACAACAATATTCAGAGGGGTGTAAGAATATAAGGAGCCGGAGTTTTTTTGCGATAGGAAAAATGTTAGATTTGTGACACTTTTAACAGACGATAAGTTACTCATTGTTAAAGAAATGCTAGGTCGATCGCCACACTAATATTTGGTACAAAGGTAAAGTTCACCCTAGAACAAGGAGTGTAGTCCTAGAGGAGGAGTAGAGGTATAGCTTTACTCTTTCTTAACCTCGGCCCTAGATTTTGGGAGGGTGGTCAACGCCATACCCCGGCCGATTTACTCCCGGAAAGAAACGCGGTACACATTGTACAGGAGGATGGGTGGGTTCCAGGGCCGGTCTAGACGGTTCCTAAGAACATCGCCGGCACCGGGATTCGATATCGGGACCGTCCAGCCCGTAACAAGTCGCTATACAGACTACATTATCCCACACTAATATTTGAAAAAAAAATGTTAAATGGAAACTGATCTAACTAAGGCAATTTTTTTATCTAGCAAAACAATTATGTCTATTCAAGGGTTCAGAAAGTTAATCCTTACACGGAATTTCCCGCATAGTGGTAAATATTTGCTGGTTTTGCTTATGCTATGTTCTTCATCCTTCAGGTGTTTGAAACCTCCAGTTTTATACTGAAAAAACTGCTCGGAAAATTTTATATTTCATCAAAAAGTTGTTACACATTATCATATATATCACGTCTTAAATTTTCAGTTATTTGCATAATTTGATCCCCTTCCCAAAAATTGGAAGTTGTTCTTTGTAGAAAAAGGCTTTTTTTTAGAAGAAATATATGCAAAGATTCTTTTATAAAACCACAAAAGTCCGTAGAATTAAATAGCGAGTGCTTAATTTGGGTTATTGTAATTGTCTTCCAAAGCGATAGTACTACGTATATGAAGGATCAAATAAGCAATTTTATACATGCTAGACGTAATTAGATATTTATATATCTGTGCTTTAGGATCTGAGGATTGAGCACCTGCTGTTGGAATAAACACTACCCTTCTGACGTACCAAGAACACTGTAATCAGACCTAACCTCAAAACGTTATTCTGTTGCCGTGTCCAAACAGTTGTGGTATAATTTGGTGGTAATCGCACGTGAAATTAATCTGCTATTTCAGTGAAATTTATCGTAAATATAAATTCGTGTGGCAAACACGTCGCGTTTATGTAAACAGACCGTAACAAATTTGCCCTTTATTAAATATCGATAGTACTCTTTCCAACGGCTATTTTAATGCTATTGTTTCAGGGAATTGAAAGTTATTAAAACAAATTTGTTTATATTTGTGTAACATTTATGACTATTAGACACAAATTCAGTGTTTTCTCTGACAGGTTTCTGTGCCTTGAATAGAAAGCACACACGGTCATTAACACAGCATTAAGAAATCAATTTACAAATAATCTGTATATAAAAATTCGCTTTAAAGATCTTCGATTCTATTATCGTTGTTTCACACAGAAAGACATATATTGTCATTTCGCCATATGCAGCGGGAATAAAATTGCTTCATTTAACATGTAAACACTTCCTATGTTTTGATGTGACTGTTTAAAATTTAACGAATAATTTAAAATATAACTGTTACGACATATCTACTGTAGAGTAAAAAAAAGCGATTATAATGACGATTGTGATTTTATTTGTTGCGATGATTGGTGATAATAATGATTATGGCGTTTTGTATGTTTATTTTATTCCGTGGTAAATAACATACTGATATTCCTTACAAAATATCTCTTTACCTTATAAATAGTAGGTAAAGAATTTCAAAAGGCTTTGTAGTGTGTAGTTATAATATTCACATTCTAAGAACCAGTCCCTATTTTACTAATGTTAAGATTTCAAAAAAGAAGGAAGGCTAACTGGATAGGTCACATCTTGCGTAGAAACTGCCTTCTGAAACACGTAATTGAAGGAATGTTAGAGGGAAGGATAGAAATGACGGGACGACGAGGGAGAAGACGTAAGCAGCTACTGGATGACCTTAAGGAAAAGAAAAGATACT
Source organism: Reticulitermes speratus (assembly GCA_021186555.1). Taxonomy (NCBI): domain Eukaryota; kingdom Metazoa; phylum Arthropoda; class Insecta; order Blattodea; family Rhinotermitidae; genus Reticulitermes; species Reticulitermes speratus. Next base: position 42,944,374 of record JAJKFL010000006.1, on the reverse strand, counting down.
GGAAATTGAAAGAGGAAGCACTAGATCGCACCATGTGGAGAACTCGCTTTGGAAGATGCTACGGACCTGTCGTAAGACAGACTACAGAATGAAAAGGCTACGGACCTGTCGTAAGACAGACTGCAGAATGAAGAGGCTACGGACCTGTCGTAAGACAGACTGCAGAATGAAGAGGCTACGGACCTGTCGTAAGACAGACTGCAGAATGAAGAGGCTACGGACCTGTCGTAAGACAGACTGCAGAATGAAGAGGCTACGGACCTGTCGTAAGACAGACTGCAGAATGAATAAATGAAGATCTAATATGCTCTGTTCCGATGTTCGAAATGAATGTTACTGATCCACTCCATTAACCCTGCTCATATTGTGTTTCATGTTGGTATCATTTTCCGATCTAATGTTTCCATAAATGTTGCCAACAAAAACTAGGCTGTTCACAATAATTTCCATACGTATTAAATATCTCTGTGTGTGACACAGGTAATTATTAATTTCCATATTTTCAATTCAATATATTTCACTTTCTATTTATATCCACCTTGTTGATGACAGAGTAAGCTGTTCACAAAAACTACACTACGGTGAGGCAAAATTTCCATTCTTCTTCTTATTTACTTAATTATAATATACGTTATTACGGGTGGTAACCGCATAGCATCTATAGAAAAAGTACATAGAAATATCAAAACACTACTTGGGTATTTCGTATTTCAACCAAGACAGCAAGGAATGCCAATTTCTATGTAAGGAAAAGATTTCATCCTGCCTATAGCTTTTGTAACTTTTTGTCTGCATATCGAATCACTCGTAGCCTGTGTCTAGGAATGAGTTATAACTTTTTAATCTGCTTGATGGGCGTACTTCGTTATTAGCTGCATTTTGTAATTACTACTGTTTTGCTTATTGTTTTTTTATTAAATTAATCACTTAAAACTTAGAGCAAAAAAGCATAAGGCTCGCCTTTTAAATTTTAATTGCTTTGGAATAACTTTATGAATAAATAATTATCACGGCCGCGATAGCTCAGTCGGTATAGCGACTCGCCACAGGCTGGACGGTCCGAGGATGGAATCCCGGTGGGGGCGAGATATTCCGCACCTGTCCGGACCGGCCCTGGGGCCCACACGGCCTCCTGTAAAATGGGTACCGTGTCTCTTTCCCGGGGGTAAAGCGGTCGGGGCGTGGAGTTGACCACCCAACCTCATCTAGTTTCGGGGTTAAAGAAAGAGTAGAGATATACCTCTACTCCCTTTCTGGGCCTTCATGGCCTGTTCTAGGGAGAACTTTACCTTTACTTTGTAAATAATTATTGTAGGAACTAATTAGGTTGTCTCGAAACGTCGGTAATAACATTCTACGCCGCGTATCATCCCAGAAAAGTGAAGATCTCATTTACACCGCTTCGGAAAACTGAAATCACTCATAGAAGGTAAGTAGTTTAACTGATTCAATTTATGTGTTTGTCACACCTTAACTGAAATGGTCAGATTAATTACGAAAATATTTATCACCCTGTGAAGCAAGGGATTCATATTATATTTGACAACTATGATTTGTAAATTACCGCATTATTAATTTGGTATTACTAATATCATTTGGCGAAAACAGAAATTTGAAATTAACCTATCCCGGTGGCCGCGCGATCTAAGGCGCAGGTCTGCGGCCCACTCGCTTGTTGGGATTGCGGGTTCGAATCCCGCCGGATGCATGGCTTACTGTCTCTTGTGAGTGTTGTGTGTTGTCAGGTAGAGGTCTCTGCGATGAGCTGATCCCTCGCTCAGAGGAGTCCTACCGAGTGTGGTGTGTCATTGTGTGTGATCGAAAGCAACAATAAAGCTTTACACCTGCAATGAGTCAGTAGAAGAAGCTTCATACAGACTGTGATATTTGGACGGCAATTCAAACTTTATATCAGTTTGTGAGGTTATTGTGTTGATTTGACGCTTCTTCTGTCTAGCTCTGCGTGATATTCACTTAGAGCTTTGTTCAGCTCTAATCGGTCTGGTATTTAACATCTCAGAATTAGGTGTTTTGTTTTATTGCTAATTCTAATACTGTCGAAAAACGCCTATTAGCTTCGTTATGTCTGTTCCTCTATCTGTTTATCCGTCCGTATTTTTATCCGCACGTATGAGTGAAGATTGTATTCGACGGATTGCAGTGAAATTTGATATTGGGAATTTTCATGAAATTCTCTCAATAATCAGCAAATTTGGTGCAAATAGGAAAAAAAATGTCGGGCACTTCAAACGAATTTGATATTGGAAATTTTCATTAAATTCTCTCAAGAATCAGCAAATTTGGTTCAAATAGGAAAAAATGTCGGACATTTCGAACGAATTTGATATTGGGAATTTTCATGAAATTCTCTCAAGAATCAGCAAATTTGGTTCAAATAGGAAAAAATGTCGGGCATTTCAAACGAATTTGATATTGGGAATTTTCATTAAATTCTCTCAATAATCAGCAAATTTGGTTCAAATAGGAAAAAATGTCGGGCATTTCAAACGAATTTGATATTGGGAATTTCATGAAATTCTCTCAAGAATCAGCAAATTTGGTTCAAATAGGAAAAAATGTCGGGCATTTCAAACTAATTTGATATAGGGAATTTTCATGAAATTCTCTCAATAATCAGCAAATTTGGTGCAAATAGGAAAAAAAAATTTCGGGCACTTCAAACGAATTTGTTATTGGGAATTTTCATGAAATTCTCTCAATAATCAGCAAATTTGGTGCAAATAGGAAAAAAATTTCGGGCACTTAAAACGAATTTGATATTGGGAATTTTCATTAAATTCTCTCAATAATCAGCAAATGTGGTTCAAATAGGAAAAAATGTCGGGCATTTCAAACGAATTTGATATTGGGAATTTTCATTAAATTCTCTCAATAATCAGCAAATTTGGTTCAAATAGGAAAAAATGTCGGGCATTTCAAACGAATTTGATATTGGGAATTTTCATTAAATTCTCTCAAGAATCAGCAAATGTGGTTCAAATAGGAAAAAATGTCGGGCATTTCAAACGAAGACGTAAATAAGAATAAGAATTTAAAAACCAAACGTTTGTAAAAATCGTGTATTTCAATTTAGGTTACAAAAATTGAATCGGGCTAATTTCAATAGCGATATAACCATGATAAACCTGGAAAACAGTCTTCAAACCTTCCTTAATTAATTCTCGTAAAAAAGTTTTGTAGTAAGGCTTTTTTTAACATTTCCAAATGCATATACACGATATTCCAGGAGGAACCCAAACATACTGTAATGAATTAAAAACTGGAGTGATGTTTTTTGATAGATTATTAGATATGTTTCATTTTTAAAATCTTACTCAAGGCCAGGATCCAGCCACGGGTCAGTTTTTAAGAATTTGCATTTCTTTTGTTAATTGGAAATTTAGTAACGTTAATGATGGGTTGAACAGGTAGAAGTTTGTTGATATTGTTTAGGTAGATGAAGGAGCTGAATTTTAAACTTGAGTAGGAAGCGGATTGGTACATATACTAGAGAAGGATGCGGATATGATAGGTGGTAGAATTATAGTTAGCAGGTTGGGAACGCAGGACTTGTATTAAAGCAGGCTCTGATTGGTATATGAGAAGGATCGATTAGTTTATTGTTTTAGGATTAGGTAGATAGAACCATTTAGAATTTGGAACTTTGGTAATTAAAGTGAGTGAATGAGATTGAAGTGAATTTATGTATGTATGAGAGTTGATGTAATTTTGGTTGTAGGAATGTGGTTAGCATGTATGAATTTGGGTAACATTTTATATTTGGAATACAGTTAGAATACTGAGTTGAAAAGTTTATATGTTTAGAAGTATAGAGTTTATGTTAACTTGTAACAGTTAGCCCACACACACTTGGCTTTGTGAGAATGGTAACCTCAGCATTTTGCGCTTGCATGCTGGAGGATATGGGAACCACAGCATCAGCATATTCCTTATTAGGAAATGTAGATTCCCATTGGCTATTTACGATAGGGACTAGACGTGAATGCATTAATTTAATTGGATGAGACGGTAGGAGATGTAGTGAGGTAGCCATGTTGGTAATGAAACAGGGTGTTGTTTGGAAGTTATTAAATATAGGTGAGAACAATGTTTCGAGGTCTTTTGATCATCTTTTGGCACGACGGTTTGGTTGGTGTTTGAAGCAGTTTGGCGGCGTGATTTTAAATTAAACTTGGTGAAATTATGTAGAAATTATGAAGTGTTTTAAACTCCAACACAGTGTTTGGTAAAAGTGTTGGTAGTAAATATGTAAAGTTTAACTACAGAAAGTGAGCAATATAAAGTGAAATGGCAGAGCAGCATCTTATCTTGTGGTTACGTAATAAGATGGCAGTGAAAATGCTATGCTTATGCACCCGTAGCATACATGCAAATATTTGGAAATATGAACGGGTAATATATGTTGATGATTCCAGAGGGAACATGGATCAACTTGTAACACAAGGTAGGTTGGCAAAAGAATAAGTTTTTGGATGGGTTATATGTTGTAATTTGCGAGTTGTTACTCGGAATGAAATTTTGAAATTGATGAATTTTATTATGAAGTATTAACAAACACAATTATTTAGTTAGGGAAATTGTGTAAAGTTGTTGCAAGTGTGAGTGGGCCAAACTGAACGGGTAATATATTTATTAGTAATAAGAAATTGTGTAGGGAAACGTTTAATTGAGTTAAATTGTACAGAAATATTTAATTTTGCAAATTGTACGAAGGAAAATTTTTGATTGTTGATTTACAGAGAAATATTAAAGGGATTTAAAATTTATTGTGATGGATGTTAATTAGGATTTAGTTGGGTTAATAAATTTTATTATTTACTTTGGTTATAAATTGAGAGTGGTTTATGGTTTTAATTATGGTAATGAAGAAGTACATTCCAAGTATAATCACATCCCAAGTGTATGTAATTCCTTAAGAGCTAGGAAAGATCCCAAGTGATAACCGGTAGCAGTATCAGTTACGGTCAGAGGATTAGTTGACCGTTGGTATGGTTATACCAAGTAGTTAGGTGATGCTAGCTGGGCTAGGCACGCCTGCGGGGGTTACTCAGCCGGGCATCGACTGAGCTAGACGCCCCGCAATATGAAGGTTGAAGCAGTTGGAAGTAACCTGCTTTAAAATATACAAAACTTCCTGGTGGCAGCGATATAGAGTATTAGAGAGTGGGTGAAGCCAGACGCAGCGGTGGACTGTGGGGCTCACCACGTGTAGACGTTCTGGGAGTATGGACTGCCCGGGCGCTACATCCGGGTTGGTGTCTGTGAACACTAACCAGTTGTTACGCTACCGAAGGGTGACAGTTGGTCACCACATCCCTGAAGTTTCAAGCACGCTCAGGTCACGATACCAGTAGAAGGGGTTTCTTCGAGAACACACTACTGTGCTCTCCCTCATTTGTAAGAAGCCCCGTTCTTACAATACCTACATCCGAAGCTAACCGTTACGAAGAAAATGACGTGAGAATAAATGTGATATTTTGTAGATCCACTTCCTGTAAAAATTTAATGTGATTTGTTCTCTACACTGCTCATATCCAACCTTGACCCGGTAGCCAAGCCAAGCCATACAGAGGCAAGTTCATGAAATGTAAAACAAAATTCATCCTAGTTTAAATGTGGATTCAGTAATCAATAAAGTTATAAAAACTCTCACTCTTTACAATTCCTCTCGTCATTATCTCCGTGACAGTTCAAATTTAGATATAGGTAGGTTTGTTTGTGTATATCGATGTAATTTAACCTAAGGAACTTTCTCCATAAGCATGACAGACTCGTTCTGGTACACCCTGTATGTAAACTAGGGCAATTTTGGAGACGTTTATTACAAATAGAGTGTTGTTCTGCTTTGAATGTAACCAATATACGTGAACCTGCAGCTGTGAAAAATATTGAAACCCCATAAGATCTATGGTCTGCGAGAAATGTATTTCATAGGCAGTCCAGAGTCTGGAAGACAGGGAAGAAAATTTCGTTATGTAAGTTTTCTGAGAGTAAAACAAGAAATCGTATAAAATTAATTGTGTCACGTTTGATAACAGATGTTTCGTAAAAAAAATCAACCCCACGCTGAATACAGTTGGTGAATTTCCACTCTGAAAACAGTATGTACTGAAGTTCTAACCCGACACGCAGTAAGAGACCTTCCACTCTGAAAACAATGAGTGCTGAAGTTCCAAACTGACCCACAGTACGTGACCTTCCTCTGAAACCCATGAGTGCTGAAGTTCCAACCTGACCCACAGTATGTGACCTTCCACTCTGAAAACAATGAGTGCTGAAGTTCCAAACTGACCCACAGTACGTGACCTTCCTCTTTAAAACCCATGAGTGCTGAAGTTCCAAACTGACCCACAGTACGTGACCTTCCACTCTGAAACCAATGAGTGCTGAAGTTCCAAACTGACCCACAGTATGTGACCATCCACTCTGAAAAAATTGAGTGCTGAAGTTTCAAACTGACCCACAGTACGTGACCTTCCACTCTGAAAACAATGAGTGCTGAAGTTTCAAACTGACCCACGGTACGTGACCTTCCACTCTGAAAACAATGAGTGCTGAAGTTCCAAACTGACCCACAGTACATGACCTTCCACTCTGAAAACAATGAGTGCTGAAGTTCCAACCTGACCCACAGTACGTGACCTTCCTCTTTGAAATCCTTGAGTGCTTAAGTTCCAACCTGATCCACAGTACGTGAACTTCCACTCTGAAAACAATGAGTGCTGAAGTTCCAAACTGACACGGAATACGTGACTTACCACTCTGAGATTAAATATTACGTGAAGTTCCACCCTGACGCCAGTTTGTGTCGAATGAGAAATGTTCAGAAAATCTGGTTTAAACCGTGGAGGAAAGTAATGGCCAGATCTGTTTACACCAAATCCTAAACATAGAATTTGATATAATTTTCATTATCTCTTTGCTTCTTTTACCTCGACTCTGGCTTGGAATTTCCGACAGAACCCATTTGAAGACGTTCTGGTACTGCTTTGTGCCTTTGTTAAAATGAAACATAAGAAGCTTGTGTACTCGCAAATGTCACGCTGACAGTCTGTCACACGTTAAACATTTGCTGCTCCTTCCAAACAAATTATAATCTAAGCACCATTATAACTTATCAACATACATCAATAGACCAATTAATAGTAATAAAAAATTTAAAATGGATTTTGGGAAGAAATCCAAACCTATTACTTAAATTCATGAGATTTTAGTAACAAAATGATACCTAACTTAATACAAATACTTAAAAGTTAATTTATAACCTCTCAGAAAACACTTTGCATCTACATCATAGTTGTCATATTGTTACTATTGCAGAAAACATGAATGTTCATTGTTAATATTAAAGAAGGTTGTATATAGAGAAAATACTACCTTTTGAAAGGTTAAATATCATTATAAATTAAAATATAAATTAATATATTTAAAAGAAATTATTCATATTCCATCTAGAACCAGTTACAATTGTAGATATATATTTATGTATTCACACAATACACAAATACACACGTACACCGTAAAATATTAAATACATGCTTATCCAACAATTATATAAATTTTTATGAGAAAAGTATAGTATTTAAATCTATAACTGCATTCTAAAACACGTTATTGAGGGAAAAAAGGAAAGATAGAAGTGACCGGAAGAGGAGGAAGAAAACGTAAGCAGCTACTGGATGATTTACGGTAATGGCAGTATCCTGGAAATTGAAATAGGAAGCACTAGATCGCACTGTGTGGAGAACTCGCTTTGGAAGAGGCTACGGACCTGTCGTAAGACAGACTACAGAATGACTGAAATGAATGTATAATACAAGGGAGATACACCAAGAAGAGGGGCATAGAATGATGTAGATTTGTAAGAATATCTAATGTGTGTACTTTTATTTACTCTATGTATTTTGTTTTGTAATTGTGTATAGTTTGTTTTGTATTGTTATTTTTATGTATATTATATGTCCATTTGTATTGTGTGTACTGGTGTAAGGACTACTGCCACTGGGTGAAAACATTTGTATTGTGTGTACTAGTGTAAGGACTACTGCCACCGGGTGAAAACATTTGTATTGTGTATACTAGTGTAAGGACTACTGCCACCGGGTGAAAACATTTGTATTGTGTGTACTAGTGTAAGGACTATTACCACCGGGTGAAAACATTTGTATTGTGTGTACTAGTGTAAGGACTACTGCCACCGGGTGAAAACATTTGTATTGTATGTACTAGTGTAAGGACTACTGCCATGGGGTGCAAACATTTGTATTGTGTGTACTAGTGTAAGGACTACTGCCATCGGGTGAAAACATTTGTATTGTGTGTACTGTGTAAGGACTACTGCCACCGGGTGAAAACATTTGTATTGTGTGTACTAGTGTAAGGACTACTGCCACCGGGTGAAAACATTTGTATTGTGTGTACTAGTGTAAGGACTACTGCCACCGGGTGAAAACATTTGTATTGTGTGTACTAGTGTAAGGACTACTGCCACCGGGTGAAAACATTTGTATTGTGTGTACTAGTGTAAGGACTACTGCCACCGGGTGAAAACATTTGTATTGTGTGTACTAGTGTAAGGACTACTGCCACCGGGTGAAAACATTTGTATTGTGTGTACTAGTGTAAGGACTACTGCCACCGGGTGAAAACATTTGTATTGTGTGTACTAGTGTAAGGACTACTGCCACCGGGTGAAAACATTTGTATTGTGTGTACTAGTGTAAGGACTACTGCCACCGGGTGAAAACATTTGTATTGTGTGTACTAGTGTAAGGACTACTGCCACCGGGTGAAAACATTTGTATTGTGTGTACTAGTGTAAGGACTACTGCCACCGGGTGAAAACATTTGTATTGTGTGTACTAGTGTAAGGACTACTGCCACCGGGTGAAAACATTTGTATTGTGAGTACTGTGTAAGGACTACTGCCACCGGGTGAAAACATTTGTATTGTGAGTACTGTGTAAGGACTACTGCCACCGGGTGAAAACATTTGTATTGTGAGTACTGTGTAAGGACTACTGCCACTGGGTGAAAACCCAATTGCAGTAAATAATAATAATAATAATAATAATAATAATAATAATAATAAATAAAAATAATAATAATAAGTACACATATACTGATTGAGTTCAAATTTAAATTCAAAATTATGATTGAGCATATAAATAATATAACAAATATAAAAATTGGATTCTTAAAATACATAGAATTGAAATATAATATAATAAAATTGAGTACAATTTATCAGAAGCAACCATATTTTGCCTCACATCATGAGTCTATAACCACAAAGAGAGAATATCATGATTTCCTTATCATACTGTCAGCAAGAGCTTACGCCATGTAACAGTACACTATTAACATAGCAGCTAAAGGCACTAACTCCATCAGCCACACTCCCTTCTAACCCTAGATGGCGTATTCGGTACTGCGACTAGCTAGGTTTTGGACGGTCCAGGACTCGATTATCAGTGGGGGGAAGGGATTTTCTTTCCGCTCAAATTGGCCCTGGGGCCTAACAAGCTTCCCCAATGTGTACCGAGGTTATTCACAGGGGCAAAGGGGCAGGTGCGTGGCGCAAACCACGCTCCCATTTCTAGCACCAAGGTTAGGATATAGTAAATCTATGTCTGCCGAAAATCTATCGAGAAAATTTTAAGTTCGATAAAATCTGAAAATAATAATGGGTAAGTTACATGAAGGTCTACGCACATTTATGATAATATTTCGCTGAATTCTACTTAGAATGAGAAATATTTCAGACAAACTTGTCGAAAAAATCAAAACACACGTTTTATGTTCAGTAACTCTCTTCCAAAAATCGTGCCGTTTGTGAGATAATGTGAAAAAATATGGTAGAGCCAGACAGACCACAGATGACAATATAATAAGGCGCATGCGCTTTGCATGCTGGATAACTAAGGCTACAGACACACACTCAGAATATATAATACTTATTGCTTTACCAGGCCAACTATGGTCACACGAACGCCCTTCAATATTACGTCATACGCGCCTTGCATATTTTGTTAATTCGCGTAGACTCCATTTTGTCAATTGTGGTAGTGGAAAACTAGAAATTACTTTAGAGCGCGAAACGACAGCTGAAATATTCTAAAAATCCCTCAAATATTTAAATAATTGAAGGTGGCAGCTAGCGCTCACAGAGAGCACGAAGAGCTCATAATTTTTTTTTTTTTTCGGAAAATTGGGTGGACTAGAAATAAAGTTCATGTCCCTAAACTGGGTGTAGTGAATCTGTTGAGATTGGGGCTGAGTACTGGAGATTTGGGAATGCCAATTTTCGTCTTTCTTTTATAAACCACTTTATTAATTTGAAAAGTGATTTGATTTGGCGGGAAAAATGAAAATTACTTGCAATTATTCTTGCAAAAATTCACCGACTCTTGGAGAAAAGTTTTGCCTCAGTTTTCAGAACAGGTCCTCAAAATAGTGAAAATGTTAAAGAAAGGTCGCAAAATTTCTATGAGTTTACATGTTGTCATTCTTTTGTTTTCTGACTGTCAGCTTATCTTGAGCCTCCTGATACGTCTGTAGCCACAGATGTAACTGGCATCTAACTTAAAGTGGAGAGAACATTGGTTTAAAAATTAAAATTTAAAAAATGTGGCTTTACACAACTCTACAGAATTAACAGCACCAATTCTAATGCACAACACTGCTTATATATTAGATCTGGAGTGATATTTCAACTGGGCTAGACATTGAAATTGAAAGAAAATAGTAACATTTCAATCTACATAAACATTTATTAAGCTCTAGGGGTTATTTTTGCTTTCTGAACTTCTGAATGATACCTCTGCAAAATATTTCGTCTGCTGCACAAAGCGATTTCTCTCTTTTTGCAGCACGTCAGATAGGTTTGTTTATTTACATTGTTTAACAATATTTTCTCGTGTGCTTAACTAAACACCATTCTATGCCCACGTGATAGTACGGATATAATGAGACACGCACTTTAATTTCCTGGAGTGGGTGGAGAAGTGTTGCTAGTTTCAAGCTCCAAAAGCTTTATTCCCGAGAGACTAGCCCTTAGTATTTATTGTGTAGAATACCGGGTGGGTCCCATATTTGGTCTAGGTCGTATGCAGAAGATAAAAGCTCCGGAATTCGAATTTGGAACCCTTGTCGCTCAGGCGGTCACTATATTGACGGAGCTACCTCTGTTCTCTTTTATTTCTTATCAAATTTGCGCCGTCCACGTGTCGGAAGCATCTTGTAATTTCGTTCTTCTCCCTTTTCGGTTTATCACTAAATATTTACTGCCTCCCTTCCCACAGAAATATTTTCGCCCAGTCTCCATTTTCGATAATAAAATGTATCTCTTCCAGTTACCTGCAAATTTCTCTTTGCTGCTTCTTTCTGACGGTGGAAAGGTTTTAAGTATATCTAGTCTATATTATTATTACATTTATCATTTTTCTTACTACTGATAAAAGAACATTATTTCGAAATCGGCCTTCTGTGTTTTACTCTTAAAATTTTCAATCAGTCGCCACAATTTACCTCCGTATAACATTTGTGCTACGAATTTTCTTTCAGCTTATATTTTAGTGTAGAAATGTGTCATTTCTGTTGTCCATAACTGCCTTAGGTACTCTGATATTTGTGTCCATTATTAACAACTATATGTAAAGTACGTCACATGACGCCTGAATTCCCATTATCTCCGATTTCCGACGAAACATACATTAACATTTACAGGTTCATCGTCGAGTTACAGTCGACAGTGCTCTGCGCTGCACCAGGGCCAGTGTCGAGCTCAAATCGACACATTATTTTGCAAAATATTATGTAATTTTCCTTAAGCTCCTGCCATCCAGTGATTGCTCTTCGAAATATGAAAATTAGATATTTTGTGGAAAATTCATTTGGAAAATCTACTGAAATCCATCAAAGCAATTTGGACTACAAAGGATTAATTTCCATGCTGTGCCCTCTGTGTGGCTTATCTATTAATTTATGTGGGTAAGAAATCCAAGCTGTGATTTTCTTCAGCAAAACAAGTACTGTGGTAAAGAAAGTTGGATTCTATACCAACATAAATATCTATAGTAATGTCTAAGAATTACATTGTCTATGATTTAATAACACACACACATGTACGTCGTAATTTGTATCAGCCGTCTTACTGTAAAACTCATTCATAATCAAAATTGCAATAAAAAGGAGAAAGACGAATACCATTAGTAAATTTCACATTGTTACGAGTATTTATACCGCGTATTATTATTATTATTATTAATTTATTGTATAAACTTTTCCAACAATATGCAAAATACATTTAATTATATAAAAGTTATTGTCAAATCACTCTACATTCCGACATGTCTCGATGGCAGCCACCATCATTATCAGAAATAGTTACAGGACGAACTGTTACAAGATGAAATTTCCGTGACGATGGTGGTGGCTGCCACCGAAACATGTTGGAATACAGTGATTTTAAATAACTTTTAGAATCATTAAACATATGGTGCAAATTGTTGGAAACTTTTAGACAATGACTTAGTCATACGTAAAATTACTGCCTTGTGGAATGTGACGCCGTGTAATTACATAGTTTCATATAAAAGGCACGACAGAACATATTGCCTTAACTTTCAGCTATTCTGAAACAAAACCAGAAACTCTGCTTAGGGTTATGTCTACCACAACACGTCTTCACACCCAAGAGGCCCCTAAACTTAACACGAACACTCATTTCTCTCACAGTCTCAAATGTCTTGTAGTGAATATGCAGAATGTAAGACAATGCTTGTGCCTAATCAAACCACTATAAAGCCGTAATAGCCTACATGCTTATATCCACGGGTTCCTAATTTCGACAGTAGAGAGATTTGAGCCTTCGCATCTGGCCCACTTATTCTCCAAAGAGAAGGAGGTTCATGCATCTATTTTATAGGAGATCCGTTGGTCTTCACAGAAGGTCTACATGCTGTGGCCAGCTTGAATATGTGGAAATGAAGCCTGATTTCTCTCCTTTCAGCCTGCATACGAAGTCACACTACATACTGAAATACGTCGGTACTTGAAACATATAAGCAGACAGAATATTTGTTTTTGATTGGTCAAATGCAGGCTAATATTGTCATGTAGGAAAGGCAATAGAATAAAAGGTAAGCAATTTACATTTAACGTAAAATTTTTGCGCTTTCAGTTTTTAATTTTATTGACTAACCTACAGCTCTCAACACTATAAAGCCACAGCGTTTTGTCCGGTAATTGAAAAAATGGGTTCCCTTTGCACTGTTGTTGAGACACGCAATATTTCATTTTTTTTGTCAAGAATATAAACGCACTTAAATCTTCATATAAAATGATTTTAACTAAATTTGGAGTTTCACAACACAATTTCATGAAGGTTACCGGTAGTAAATTTCACGAGAATCGGTTCGGTGGAAATTTTCGTAAAGGTCTCCTGTATCAAGTTTCACGAAAATCCTTCCAGGGGAGCCGGACTGTTACATGCGGACAGGCAGCGGACAGAAGAACGGACATGATGAATCTAATAGACGCTTTCCGCTATTTAGCCGAACGCAAATAGAAATGTTTACTGATTAGTAAAAACTTATTTTCGGAACACAAATGTAATGCAATCATAAAAATGATATTCCCCGAAATATCGAATGAAATAGTACGGCATTTGACAAGTCACAATTTTAATGCACGCCGGAGAGGCAGCTTTGATATCCGTAGCTGGCTGTGACTATGTGGATAATACGAGGTTTCACACGTCTTATCACAGAAACACATTCTGAAAATGACGATACAGTCACCGTAAATCTAAAGTAGATCCCTAATTTTAGGAATAATACAGTATGTTTCCTAGTAGCAAAACATATAAATGTATAATGTTTTTGTTTTTATCCTGATGCAAGCACTATAAAGTAATGACTCCAGTATTCATCAGAAAGGTAATGTAAAGGTATAATATCCTGTGTGTCTGCGTTGCTGGTTGACGTAGAGATGAGCAGTCGAGAGAACAAATGATGTAGCCTACAGGAAAACAAGCTACAATTTATTATGTTGTGATGTTTCCCTTTGTTTCCTTTTCTCTTCGCCTTTATTTCTGCCAAGTTAACCATACATCCACCTACTAATCTGTTCCATAAAGCCTTGTCGCCTGATTTTTCATGCTGTCTTCTTCTTTCTTACTTTTTGAGGATGATTTTACAATGAAATTGAGTTTACTAATGGAAATGTAATTCAGTACCTGAAGAGACCAACATAAGTGAAACGTCTTGACACAGTATAATAACAATCAGTCCTGGAGCTCCCTAAGGCAGGTAGAGGGCCTGCGAGAAGAAGGCTGGAGAATATTCTGTAGTGAGGATGTTCAGTAATTATTGCGAGAATGGGATAGTCGGTTTAAATAATCTAGCGCGTATGGATTACACACAGTTTGGTAGAGAAATTGAAGGAAAAAGAGAATTTGGAAGACCTAGGCACAGATGGGGAGATTATATTAGAGTTTATCTAAAATAAATAGCTTGGGTGTAGAATGTGTTTATATAGTTCAGAACACGGACCGCTACTGGGCTTCGGTGGACACGCCGCTAAAGTATGTGGCCCCATAAAGTGAAAAGAATTTTTTGAATAGTCAGAAACTTGCAAGCGCAGCGTTGGCTTTTCCCTAAAGAATAAATAATATGACATTTAAAATAATGGTATAAAACAGGAAACGAGATGCAGAATAACAGCGTTACAGCTTCCGCATTCTAGTAACAAATTACCACTCTAATAATCCGAAACAATAATTGTTCATTTTTAGAAACAGAGACATTCTGTTGAAGCAATCCATTACATGGTTACTGTCCTGGAATTATCTATTGAATTCGAATGTTCTGTGTTCATTTTGTTAATAATCAGTTTTGTATTTGGGATTTATTCACTTATTTGCCATGCAGATTAGCCTAAAATTCAATTAAATCTGACTCATTAACTTAACTTTTAAGTTATGATTAGAAGTATATTCCATCTGTCCTGTAACAGATACATTAAAATAATTTATTTCTGTTACGTAAACCTTTCATCCATTCAGCCAAGATAGAGTATAGACAGAAAGGAAGCTTTATAACACCGGACTGGATGCAGCCCTTTGTAGTGACAGCAAATGATTCGATTTTACGTTCAATATCCCCGGTTTACGTCACATTGTAATTGTATTCGTACGTTTCATTATATTCCCGGAATACAGACCGTTGTTTATGTGAATGCATTTAACAAAGCCATACGTGTAAAGAAATGCAAATTATATGGTGGTACTGCCCCACATATTCCGCACTGGCATGTCGGGAAAGGAAGTGGTCAGTTTTATTCTGCGTCCGCCTTTATTCGTAAACCTTTCCGTGGTACAGCCATGCAGATGCTTATTTATTGCTTGTATAAGTGGCATAGGAACTTAAAATTATAAATAATTGGCAGATTTTCACCACAATTTCGTTATGTATTACAAGTTACGTAACATAAAACATGGAGATATGTAAAAGAAAATCGTAGCCATGTAGTTAGTAGTTATACTTCGTATTTGAGAGATTTCGAATTTAAATTTAAGCTCTAAACCCTTAACGAAGTGTGAAGTTCCTGTAATTTTTTTAATTTCTTCCAAACAAATGTCAGAATAACAGTGAATCTTATGCCGTGGCCGCCCCTAAGCCTTGCCAAGGACCTGGCCACTTACGGTTAAGTGATTGCCACTGAAGAATTACTGGAAATTTACCTCCATTTAACATTACCTCTTCATCAATTTTATGTTAGCCATTACGATGTGTACATACAATCACATAAAAAATCGTATTTTCTTCAGACGCAAACCTTTATTTTTCTTTTAAATATTTCGAAAAGAAGCTGATCATCCTCATGTGTTTCAATACGGAAGTCTTAAAACAAGGTAAAATGTAAATAACTTTGCGAGACCTCACAATTTATGTAAAGAATATATTACAATCAACTTTTAATTCTCGATGCTTTGTCGAGTAGATAAAACAGTGCGATTTTTAGGGCCTAAATTAAAACAATTGTAACTTGTGGAAATTTTAAACTTAATTAATTAGCTGAATTTATCAAATTTGTCCACGTCTCTGAAAACTGTATGAAACTGCAACATATTTCCCGTCTCGTTAAATATGATTTGTCAAAATGGCATGCCTGCTTGAAAGCATTAGTAATGCATTTACCAACAATTTAATTAAATTTTAATTTACTTGGATATATTCCATATTAAACTTTTTACTTAAGCGAATGTTAACGTATTCGGCAAAGACTGGATGAAGGTGTTCGTTATACATAGCGTTGCCTGACAAAATGTACATTGTACATTAAGAGTCCAATAAGAAAAGAATTTCCAAAGCCTTTTAAAAATATATGTGTGTATAAATAAGCATATATATCCAGCAGCCTTATATTTGAAATTCTGTCATTGTTATATCCCTGTATTACGGGTCGTACATGAAGTTTCGTAACGTATAATAGTGATTCAGTGGAGAAACAAGACTTATTAGGTCAAAATCTTAGTTAGATAACGTAAATATTTTTTCTGAAGGTTTGATATAATTTGAAGGTGAGAGGAATGTACGAGTATATAAAGAGAGCTGCACATTACGTTTTGTCCTGTATATTGAAGTTTTTAAATCACAATATTGCGCAAGAGAAGATTACAAAATTTCTATCGATAATAAGTTAATAATGTAGAAATACGAGTAATTGCTATTGTCGAAATTTATAAATGGTCTACCAGTAAGTGCTTTGTTTGGGTTCAAATTTTCACCACCTTTTGCTACATCCAGTAAAATTACGACAAAATGCATCTGTATTGCTTGTCGCATATTGAAGTATTAGCTCGTTGTTGTAAGAATTGCTTTACAAAAATTTAACATTGTGACCTTTAACCGCATGAAGAGGATTAACTGTTTATCCTTCTAATAGAGGCAGTTGTAACGTGCGAGAATAATCAATTTTAAATCCTATATGCCCAGGGAATGTTAGTGGAGGTGTTGTGGCAACACGCCCACTGACTATGTTTTGAAATTAATCCATAATTTGCGACAAAACATGCGAAGAGAGATCTCACCAACAAGTTGGGTTTATTCATATCAAAACAAAGGTGGGTAAGTGCAGTGTGAATAAACAGTGTGTGGGTGGATTACAGATATCACAGTAGCAATGTGGTATTTTGCACGTATATAGGTCACTCTCTGTATATATACATTGCCAGACGGTTTGATCGCTTGTCCAAAGTTCGGGGGGAACAGACTTCATCAAATGTACCGAATAAACTTTCACGCGAAGTTACAAG
The DNA here is from genome assembly GCA_021186555.1 of Reticulitermes speratus. Classification (NCBI taxonomy): domain Eukaryota; kingdom Metazoa; phylum Arthropoda; class Insecta; order Blattodea; family Rhinotermitidae; genus Reticulitermes; species Reticulitermes speratus. The sequence goes on along the minus strand of JAJKFL010000006.1, from coordinate 42,927,033 downwards.
TGTAATAAATTTAATATCATGGCGAATTTGTTTCCGATAAATTACATTCGGCAGGATGTAAGACTTTTCACAAAGTAAAACTTGTAATGATTTCAGATTACCGCTAGCCCTAAACGCCCTTCTTGATTCAGTAGAACTTGAGCATGTGAATACAGCGCCCAGATTTGGTTACAAAAAGAACCGTTAAGGATTTTGAAATTAGTATATAGCACATTGTTTTGTGTCCTGACATTGATGACTTTTCTCGATATCTAAAAGCTCTCAGCCTCATTTTATAATGTTTCACAGTATAGTTATTCCAGAATATCTTTTTTAGGCGCTTTCGCAAAATTGCGAAAATCAACTATTTGCTTCATGTCCGTCAGTCCCTCTGTGTGTATGTCTGTCCGTCCGCATGGAAATATTTAACTTCGATTGAACGTATTTTCATGAAATTTTGTATTTGAAGGTTTTCCGAAACTTTGTCGAGAAAATTCAAATGTAATTAAAATCTGACAAAAATAACAGGTACTTTACATTAAGACATATGTACATTTATGGTAATATGTTGCTGAGTTCGTCTAAGATTGAGAAATTTTTCATATGAAGATTTTCCGAAACTTTGTCGAGAAAATTCAAATGTGATTAAAATCTGACAAAAATAACAGGTACTTTACATAAAGACATATGTACATTTATGGTAATATGTTGCTGAGTTCGTCTAAGATTGAGAAATTTTTCATATAAATTTTGTAGAGAAATTCGAAAGATAAATTTTATATTCAATGAGTTTTTATCCGAAAATCGTGACGTTATTGAGGTAATGTGGAAAAATAATGTAAAGCCAGGAAGGCCACACATGACAATATAATACGGCGCAGAAAAAACTCGATTTGTATGCAGTATAACTAAGGAAAGAATACAGACATACACGCATAATACGTAATATTTGCTGCTTAATATTTGATTAACTCCGTCTGATCTCTAAAATGTTTCAGGCAACACGTACAGAAACTCCGCAGTTGTGCAACGTCTTATCATTTTGATCTGTTTTGCCAAATTGTACGTCTAAAGCATACCATTAGCAACCGAACACTCTATTGTTTCAATGCAGCATCGGGAACTTAACATGAAGATCTAAGTATATATTACTGTTGATGGAGATATATATTTTCCATCAACGCCTTCTTCTGCCACAGTCTGTATTCGTGCATAGTTGACAGTAACGTGTAGCTCAACAACACACACAGAAAGCATTGATATATTTTCACTGCCAACGACGGTTACGTGAACACGCCACATGTTACGTCACACGTACATTGCTTGTCTTGTTAAAACCTCTAAGTGTATATCATAATTTGCACACTATCTACTGTAGCTTAATTTTAAATCAATGTTGTATTTAATATATAATACATTGTATATTGTATTTAGTATTTAATATATGTATTTTAATACTACATACATACATAATAAGATCATGCTTTCCTGCGATGTCACACCCTATGTATAAAGCAGCAGCTGCTAAAGTCTGAGAGAAACATAATATCCCAATTTCGTGAAAGACATTTGTATGTAAATGCACTGCATTGCATCGCAAAAGACTTTACCCAATTGTTCAACGACGTGAGAATATCAACTCATAATATATTAAGAATTGTATCCTCCCACCTCCTACAAGAAGCCATCAGAGACATAGTTATAAAAGGAGAATATCTTCAGTCTAGAGTGGACTGCTTTTACTTCAGAAATGTGACTATTCTCTAAGTGTTTGATTAAGCACCAAACAATAAAAACTATGGGAAAATGGATGTACAACTCCACTCACTCTTAATATCGGCACTAGAGAGAGTTGGCGGGTCAGCGGCAAGATCCGAGTGCTTTGCTCTCTGCGAAATAATTGCCTGATGGCCATGGGGCAGCAGGCTGTGTGGGCCCCGAGTTTGGTGTGGGTGTTGTGGAAAGAGACAATCTCTTCGTCTTTCTAGGAAGAGAATTCCAGTTTCTCGGACGTTAAAATCACAGTCTGATCACTGGGCCATCCGGAAGAAGAGTAGCTACAACAGCTTCTATAGATTATAATAGAATACATTAACTAGAATAAAATAGAATAGAATAGAAGAAAATAAAATAATAAATAAATAAAATAAATAAAACAAATAAAATAAATAAAACAAATAAAATAAATAAATAAATAAAATGAATAAAATAAATAAAATAAATAAACAATAAAACAAAAAAATAAATAAAATAAATAAAATAAATAAAACAAATAAAATAAATAAAACAAATAAAACATAAAATAAATAAATAAAATAAATAAAATAAATAAAATAAATAAAACAAATAAAACAAATAAAATAAATAAAATAAATAAAATAAATAAAATAAATAAAATAAAATAAATAAAATAAATAAAATAAAATAAATAAAATAAATAAAATAAATAAAACAAATAAAACAAATAAAATAAATAAATAAAATGAATAAAACAAAAAATAAAATAAAATTCTTTTCTATTCTTTCTGTTCTATTCTATTCCATTCTACTAAATTTTGCAATGCGCCGTGGTATTTCGGCAACTTCTCAGGCACGTTAGTGCAGCAGGTAGCCTAAACATAGGTGTGCAGGCGGACCAGTGGCGGGAATGTAAACTGAACAAAGTAGCAATGTGAATACTTATGCAACGTCTATCAGCAACACGTACGTTGCTAAATACGAAAAACTCTTAAAATTCTTTAGTACAACTTGGCAATACTGAAATACTTCTGTAGTTTTAATCCGAATTTACGCATGAAAACATCTTTCATTTTCATTAGAAAAAACACATAAATTTTGTTTATTATTTACAATTTCAATTTTTTAGTAATCCGTACACATTGCCGATCCCAAGTGGCCGCACAGTCTAAGTCGTGGGTCTGTGACTGCTCGTTTGCTGGGATTGCGGGTTCGAATCCCGCAGGTGGCATAGATATCTCTCTCTTTTGAGTGTTATATTTTGTCAGGTAGAGGTCTTGCGTCGGGCTGATCACTCGTGTAGAGGACAGAATGTTGTGAGTCTGAGTGTGATCGTAAAGCCTCGATAATGAGGAGACCCTGGCCCATTATGGGCTGTTGCGCCATGGAAAAAAATCCGGATGCATTTTTCAGCATAAATATTAATCACTGGGCCAAAGAGCAGAGGAAATTGTTTCAATTCCTAGCAAAGAAAAATTATTTTTTCTTCTCTAAAGAGGTCATATTACTTTCTGTTTCCCACCCAGCGTCTTGTACAATAATAAAATTAGGACTCTTTCCTCGGGCTGGGGAACCCTTTGTTTATTTTCCCTTTCTAATGTCGAGGTTCAGAACAAGGGACGGTATGTTCCCACTCAACCGTTTTTCAAAGCGTGGTTTCTTATTTAATAAAAGGTATAATCTCATACCTGAAGACACTTGAAAATTTCTAACATATTAAGAAAACATAGATCATAACTGAGTGGTCATTACAGCTGTTTCATACAAGCAGCCAACATGGTCATCTGAAAACAAGAAAGAAACCCGAGAAGCTATTAGCAGGACAAATATCATGTAACGAGTCTCTCGGGACAGATGGGCACGATTCGACATATTCGAACAAAATTTACTCAGAGATCAAACGTTACTAAACTTCAAAAGCGCATAACTTTTATATATGGATGTATAAATTAAACTTTGAACAGTGAATATAGGCTTTAATTTTTGTCCATAAAGGAAAATCACTGAAGTTTGCTTCAATTTCTCTTTAATTTACTAATCATTGATCTGAGTTTATCTACAGCTAGGGGTTTTGTTGAAGATAAAATATTTCTGGTTCTAATCTTGTGGTTTGCGGAGCCGTGTAGCTTACAGGTGGACACCAACCTTCCGGTTGAAAGTGATGCATTTATATTCAATGTTCAAGAATGTGCTTATTTATAAATGAGGATTGAAGGCATGTCTAAGGCTGGTGACAAGAACGTAGAAGCCTGTTCGGATACGAATTTCAAGGGAATATTATAATTGCTCTCCATGAAGGTAACGTTAAAACCACTAAATATTAAACACTATAACTCTCTTTTTTATTCAAACGATTAAATTCCTTCGAACTATTTAAGAGTTCATTGCACAAATTAAGAAGTTTGGTATGCCTATTTGAAGAGGTATGCTTACAAATATAAGCGTTACTCGTGTCCACACGATCATGTTTCTAACATACATTTCATGTTCACCAACTATAACTGTATTTTCTAAACGTAACATCTGTCTACACCATCATGTTCTTAACATACATTTCATATACACCGATTATACCTTTATTTTCTAATCTTCACTCCTGTCTAAACCATCATGTTCTTAACACATTTTATGTTCACCGATTTCACCTTTATTTTCTAATCTTCACTCCTGTCTAAACCATCATGTTCTTAACATACATTTCATGTTCACCAATTATCCCTTTATTTTCTAATCTTCACTCCTGTCTAAACCATCATGTTCTTAACATACATTTCATGTTCACCAATTATACCTTTATTTTCTAATCTTTACTCCTGTCTACACCATGACGTTCGCAACATTTATTTCATGTCCACTAATTATCCCTTTATTTCTTTTTCTTTTCCCTGGCTCATACTATTTTCAACTCTCCCTACGTGCGCAGTACAGACATAAACTAGTGTTCAGTAAAAATGTGACAATTTTACAATATTTCCCTTAAGTGGGATTATAATTCATAAGTAAGAAAAGAAAAGCGGCTTCTTCTGTTTCTGACGCGTCGAGTTCATGTAAAGGTTATTTCGGCACGTATTTCGTGACTCACAAGTAACAAACTACTTTCGTGTTGTGCGCTGTAGGACATTATTCGCTGTTCGCCCTGACATTCATACGAAATACATAAATACACTCTGTTAATAAAGAGTAAATATTTTAAAAGGTAAGGCAGGTCGTGTACATTTCCGAAATTTGAAGTTTTCAGAGCGGCGTTGCTGAAGAGTCGAGCCTTCTGGGATGTTACGGCTGTTATTGTGCGTGTTGTTCCCTGCGTTTTGTTACTGCTGTTATTGTGCGTGTTGTTCCCTGCGTTTTGTTACAGCTGTTATTGTGCGTGTTGTTCCCTGCGTTTTGTTACGGCTGTTATTGTGCGTGTCGTTCCCTGCGTTTTGTTACTGCTGTTATTGTGCGTGTTGTTCCCTGCGTTTTGAAGGCGTTCAACATTTCTTCTTGGACTGCTCGACCCCGAACATAAAGGCAATACGATCTTTCAAAGCTTGGGAAGTAACTGCTTAACGACACGACGTCGTCCCGCAAAACTTGGAACGTCAATAGTTATAGTTACTGCTCGGTTTTGAAAGGTTAATAGCTTTATACAGAATGCTGTGCGTGACGTTCATTGTACTAACTACTTAGTGCTGACATCTGGTAGCATTCCGTTCATTATACTGACTACTTTGTATCGACTCTTCCGCATCCGTCCAGACCGGCCCTGTAACCTACCCAGCCTCTTTTAAAATGGGTACCGGGTTTCTTTCACGGGGGTAAAGCAAATGGGGCCCATCGTTAATCATCAACCTCCATCTAGTGTCGAGGTTTGAAGAAAGAATAGAGCTATAACTCTACTCCCCCTCTGGGGTTTCATGTCCTATTCTAAGCTTGAAAATTACTTTTAATCTACATTGACACCTTATATCATTCAATTTATTTTATTAACTACTATATATTGTTATCCTGTAACTTTCCATTAACAACTTGAAATTGACACCTTGTATCTTTCCATTTATTGCATTAACTACTATATGTTGACACTTGTATCTTTCCATTTATTGCATTAACTACTATATGTTGACACCTTGTATCTTTCAATTTATTATAATTACTTGATGTTGACACCTTGTATCTTTCATTTATTGCATTAACTACTATATGTTGACACCTTGTATCTTTCAATTTATTATAACTTCTTGATGTTGACACCTTGTATCTTTCAATTTATTATAACTACTTGATGTTGACACCTTGTATCTTTCCATTTATTATAACTACTTGATGTTGACACCTTGTATCTTTCCATTTATTATAACTACTTGATGTTGACACCTTGTATGTTTCCATTTATTATAACTACTTGATATTGACACCTTGTATCTTTCCATTTATTATAACTATTGATGTTGACACCTTGTAACTTTCCATTTATTACAGTAACTACTACATGTTGTCATCTTGTAGCTTTCCATTTATTATACTAACTGCAATATGCCAACATCTTGTAGCTGTCCATCAATAAACAGCAAAAAAGGAACTAACCAAACACGCAGTCGTATAAAAGTGCTAAGCAAGGATATAGCAAGCGGAATTACTTCACTTTTTGTGTTGCTTCCACAACCAGTGAACTGAGCAGTAAATGAAACTTGACAGTTCTTACTCTTGAATTGATTTCCCGTCTTCATGCTGAGCGTGTCTTTAACAGCACTCAACTTTGTGGTTAGGGCACAGTGCTAAAGGGGAAAAACTGTTATAGCTGGTGTCGCAGAAAATATGTCAGTGACAGGCTCACAACTTTGCTAATATTCTAATAACTTTAATGCAGAAATTCTGAACCGGAATTACTTCTCCTGAAATTAAATCTATAAAATAAATAGCATAGCAAATTTATATGTAAAATGAAATAAGTGACAGTAATATACCCCAATGTATGAAGAGACTAAACACCGACTTTCTCAGCACGAAGTCCTTTATGTAACATTAAAGTATACTCTTTCTATACATGCATGTATTTGGTCACCCCTGCTCTCATAAAGTGATTTAACCCACTCCTGCAGCAAGATTGATGGTTTCCGGTGCAATAGCTGATCTGTTTGCTCACATTACAGCGCTGTGCTGATGTAAATGGGACCGTTATTTGTTACGAAGTCTTCACTTTGGGTCACGGTTTGGCTGTCAGGCGGTGACAGTAATATTGCTTGGTTTTATAAAGGTATGGTGTGTTATATGGCTGTCATGGGAATGTCTTATGCTCACTTATATAGTGGCTTAGTAGTCAAGACATTCGTTCAACTGATTTGTCGTTTACGTCCATATTTCCTCAATCGGTTACAATTTCACCGTCACTTACGTATACCTATATTGTAGATCACTTCTTCACTTACACACTACATTAAAATCTTAATCATTTAACATTTTAACTCATTCAATAAATCATTCCTCCATTAACTGTCTTACTATCTCACAGTTTATTCATTCAGTAAATCATCAAATTAACGCAATGTGAACATACAAATTCACTTACTGCTAACTTATATATAAATAAATTTCGTCCTATATCCTACCTACTTCTTAAAATAGATCAGAAATACCTGGGAAGTTTTGAAATGTGATGTTGGATAACAATGGAAAAAAAATACCAGTTCGACCGATCGTGTGAGAGAATGTTCTACGTATAACATTGAGAACAAGGCTAACTGGATTCGTCATATCTTCCGTAGTAACTGCCTTCTGAAAGACGTTATTGAATAAGTGACGGGAAGAGGAGAAAGGAGACGTAAGCAGCTACCGGATGACCTAAAGGAAAAGAGAGGATACTGTAAATTGAAAGAGGAAGCACTAGATCGCACTCTATGGCGAACTCGCTTTGGAAGAGACTACGGACCTGTCGTAAGACAGACTACAGAGTGAAGAGGCTACCGACCTGTCGTAAGACAGACTACAGAGTTAAGAGGCTACGGACCTGTCGTAAGACAGACTACAGAGTGAATGAACGAATTAATGAATAAATAAAAAAACGTACCACGAAGGCACAGAGGCGGAGTAGCTTATAACTCAACTCTTTCGTTAATCTCGGCGCTAGATGTTGGTCGTTGGTGAACGGCACGCCCCGACAGTTTTGACCCTGAGAAAGACCCCGTACTCATTTTCTAGGAGACTGGATGGGCCCCGTTTCCGTTCTGGTGGCTGTGTAATCTAGCTTGCATATAGAATAGGTAATTCTTTAATTGTCCTTTAACACTCTAACCCATTTACAAGTTTCATAAACAAATTTCCCATGAATTAATTTCTTTGTAAATTACAAGAAACAAAATGCTTGCATAATCTTTTATTTTGTGATATTTCATTTTCTCCCTGCGGTGTTAGCGAAGAGACAAATAGTCTTCGATATTAAGCTACAATGAATAGTAAACATTTATCGACGTTTCGAAAAAATACGAGTATTTGCCCGTGTATACTTGGACCCTTGTTTTATTGACTCTAAAAATAAGGGGCAGTAGGTTTCCTCAAATTATCTCCAACAATTTCACTCAACACGGCGCAAAATCCCAGAAGACTTGAGCCAATAACATCTAATGTGTTACACACATTGACGTAGAGTTTCCTAAATATCCATTCCAAACATGACACAAATATAGAAACACAAGGCATGGTGCAATGTTCACACGTAACTTTATTACACGTTTTACAAATATTTTGTTTCGAAATGTACATTTTATTACTTTAGATGTGTTTACGCATCCTTTTATTGCTGTATTCCCTTATAAATTGTCTGTTGGATTTCAAGAGGGCCCCACTGTTTCTCTGTCTTCTAATTGAAGCAGAAAGCAGGTCACTGCAGTAAAACTGTTAACACAAATATTGTGTGCACTGGACAGAAGTCTGGCACTGATACAGAGTCTTTAGGTTTTATATCGGAATTTTAAGTCAGTCTGCAGGCATTTTCCGCACTCCACACCCACGTCAAACACCCCGATGACTGCGCCATGTCATGACCTATTCGAAAAAGAGACGAGTTTTAAGTTACGTTTGTAGAATGAATACAACTCCGCTGTTTTCCGTGTTGTTCTCCATAATTTCTAGTTTCAATAGACCGTTTGTCCACTCAACGTGTCCTACACAATACCAAGTACATTAAAGTCAATACAAACCTCTGCACTCTTTTTTCTGTCTCCAATTTCGAAAAACAATAGATAGAGACTTAGAGAGAAGTGACTTTTAATGCCATGGAATTTTCTTTTTCGGTTCGAAAATAATTGCTAGAAACTGTCTCCCTCCCCTTTCACCTGAGGATGGAAGCAGATTCAGTTTCCGAAACGTCGTGTTATCTAGTTATTTTATATTTCCGGACGATGGACAAAGTCCAGAGACCCATTAGTTCTCAATTCTTTCTATTAGTGTGAAATACTTCTCAAATTTTTTTTTAATTTTCTTTCTTTCAAGTCACTTTACGAATTACAATGTCCAGAGCTATAGCTTGCGTTCTGTCCTAGTCCGTCATTGTCAAAACACTGACCCATTTTCTCAAACCACATTTTAGCCTGTTTAACAGTAATTGTTTCCGCAAACTTCTCCTTTTATCTCTGCCTTTTCTCTGTGTTTCACTAATGTGATCTAAGGCGACGTTCTTCGAAGCTGTATATAAAGCCTGTAAAGCCTACTTGCTGCCCGATTTATTCTGCCCTTTCCATAAAACTTAATCTAATGCTGTAAAATTTTTATCATTATCTGCCCCAGGGGCGTGGTTGGGGGGGGGGGGAGAGCGAGTGGTACTGTCACTCCAGACAGCAGAGTCCAAGGGGCCCCTGAATAGGAGAAAAAAATAAATATTTTAAAAGAAAGCAATTGATTTTATGCTCTTAAGATATTTTAAATTACTGAATCAAACTGAAAGAAAAAACATGTAATTGAAGGCTTCAGCCGTGGTCGTAATTTTGCTTAAAATCTGCCCAGAAGATTTTAAGCAAAGAAAAAAAAATAATTGTGAATATTTTAAATTTTATAATTTATGTTGGGGCGGCCATTTTTATTAATCGCCCCGGCCACAAAAAAAACTAGCTATGTCATTTATCTGCTCTACCCAAATTGCTAACGCATTCCCCAGGTTTTCAAGTGGGCACATTTCACTCTTTTTATGTTAGCGCTTCATACGTTTTCCCCTCTTACATTTGTCACTGGGTAAATCACAAGTACAGCGTCGATTGATGGATTGATCGCATAGTGAGGAGTAGCAGTTGGCTGCATTCTGTTGAGAAGCTACAATAAATTGGTCTATACAAGCAAAAATTTCTTCCTCTTCACCAAAACTAAATATAATGTAATAGCTTTTATTGTAACCAACACATGCACTACACCTTTGTCGTCATATATACCCCTACATATGTTTCGACTACTTATTAGTCATCATCAGGGGGATCAAAGTATATAAAGTATATATAGCATTTTTGCTTCGTGTTCTGTAGGCTTCGCCTGATGGCTGCGCAGCCATCAGGCGAAGCCTACAGAACACGGCACAACAACACGCCACAGATAAATTCACCAGCTATTTGAGAAAGAAACAAGACCAGCTGCCAATAATTTTAAATAAATTTTAAACGTTTTAATCCAAAAAGGAAAACAAACGCACTTATATATTTTAACCACTGAAGCAAAAATGCTACATGTTTTTATAGTGAACATAGTTCATCTTATTTTAACATTGAATGTGAACCAACTATTATAGTGGATGTGTAGTCTGTGTTTATATACTTTGATCCCCCTGATGGTGACTAATAAGTAGTCGAAACATATGTAGGGGTATATATGACGACAAGGTGTAGTGCATGTGTTGGTTACAATAAAAGCTATTATATAAGACAGAATGCACCGTGAATATAATGTGAATAATAAATATAACGTTTTTCCCCAAACTTCACTAGACAAATAAAGAGTTAGGCCAATTAAAAACATTTCGTAATATTACACTCTAGTGGTGACGTAACTGCCGCGTTGTTGCCTGCATATACTTGGTGCTTCTTAAATTCTACACACCGGCTGTAAAACAAATAAAGGCAATGAATTTTCAGTACTCTCGAAAAAAACTGAGTCCGTGTATATACACTAACCTGAGTTCAGACGATAGATAAAGATAAAAATATTGTATTCTCTTTACATGATCCATAATCTGTACATTAATTGAATATATGACAAATAATACCAAAAAAATGCACACTAGTGAGTATACGTTATATAAAATAAAATTCCACATTTTAGCCGCTAAAGCAGCCACCATCAGGGAGGCCATACAAAGGATAAAAAAATTAAAAGAACAGGTTATTGAAATGAGAAAAAAAAATCCAAGATACAAATTGACAATAATAAAATCATAGTTAATATACAAAATGTATTGTTATAAGTGTGCTATTATTGAACAGATGTTAAAGAAAGATATTGCATGCAATAATGCACCATCCGAGGGAAAGTGCTGAGATGTTAACAACACAGTGAACCACTCCATAACCATCAAGACAGCTGAAGGCAATTCCATATCAATTACAAGGTCACGTAATTATCAACTTAGAGGCTTTTCGAAGGTATATTGGAATTCAAATTTCAATATTCAAATTTTTCTTGACAGAAGTGTACATTCGCTAAATTCTGCACTCTTGTGTGGAACTTGAAATTATATCGTGTGTGTCTTTGATCCCTATTGTGTTTATATACACTGTCTTTATTTATATCTTAGTAAATTTTCTTGCATTGTACATTAATGCACGAAACGTTTGTGTACACCACGCATTCAATACTGGCACACTCATAGCAATGCCTTATGTATTTTAAACTGAGACTGTGTCATTGTAATTTTATATCTTGTATTGTTTCTGTCACTTCAATAATTTTATCATCTTTCAATTATTTATCCACTGTATTGTATCTCTGAAGACAGCTGCGTGAGAGGTCGAAATATGCATTGTGTTATTGTATACAAAAAATATTTCACTGGTGTTCATTTTATTGGTATTAATATATATATATATATATATATATATATATATATATATATAGTAACCTGGGTAGATTTATTTTCCTTGCGTTTCCTAAACTTAGTGTCAGTCCTCAACCGATACCTTAGCCTGCGGATACAGCGAGAACGCAGTCTGACATGTTTCAAGTAGGAAAAACTTGCGCAATTCCAATCAAATGAATGATGCGATTACGTTACAGGCGACATCCCTGTCAGCCTTTGTACAGCCCTGAATGGGGATGGATGATGTTTTTATTTCAAAACATCTGCTTGCATTTGTTTATCACGCAATCAGGTAGAGAATACAGGGCAAAACAAAGTTATAAAACGAGAGATTTTAAGGGAAATTAGTAATGTGTAAAAATTGTTACTCAACTGTCACATTCAGACCCGGTCCTAATTCAGTCCAAAACTTTTTGGAACATCTTTATTGTGGTATAATTTAATACGCAAATCCCACAATAACCTTCTTCCCTACGCGCACTTTACCAGCTTATCTACATCCACCGCAAAATAGGAATGAACGATGTCACAAAACGCGACTGAAAACCAAACAAATTTGATTTCGTTAGACTAGACTAGCAGTTGTTATAGAAGCTGCATGGGCAGGTCGTTATCTACTGTCAGCACACATGCAAGTGTTAATACGTTTCTTTTGTAATGGGATTACGTCCGATTTCCAATGAGGTCGTCCGATAGTAACGTCGTCGGAATACGAATCCAGTGCAACCGTAACCTAACTGCTCGGAGACCTACTGCGGGATCAGTGCAACCGTAACCTAACTGCTCGGAGACCTACTGAGGGATCAGTGCAACCGTAAACTAACTGCTAGGAGACCTACTGCGGGATAAGTGCAACCGTAAACTAACTGCTCGGAGACCTACTGCGGGATCAGTGCAACCGTAACCTAACTGCTCGGAGACCTACTGCGGGATCAGTGCAACCGTAAACTAACTGCTCGGAGACCTACTGCGGGATCAGTGCAACCGTAACCTAACTGCTCGGAGACCTACTGCGGGATCAGTGCAACCGTAACCTAACTGCTCGGAGACCTACTGCGGGATCAGTGCAACCGTAAACTAACTGCTCGGAGACCTACTGCGGGATCAGTGCAACCGTAAACTAACTGCTCGGAGACCTACTGCGGGATCAGTGCAACCGTAAACTAACTGCTCGGAGACCTACTGCGGGATCAGTGCAACCGTAACCTAACTGCTCGGAGACCTACTGCGGGATCAGTGCAACCGTAAATTAACTGCTCGGAGACCTACTGCGGGATCAGTGCAACCGTAAACTAACTGCTCGGAGACCTACTGCGGGATCAGTGCAACCGTAAACTAACTGCTCGGAGACCTACTGCGGGATCAGTGCAACCGTTAACTAACTGCTCGGAGACCTACTGCGGGATCAGTGCAACCGTAACCTAACTGCTCGGAGACCTACTGCGGGATCAGTGCAAACCGTAACCTAATGCTCGAGACCTACTGCGGGATCAGTGCAACCGTAAACTAACTGCTCGAGACCTACGCGGGATCAGTGCAGCCGTAACCTAACTGCTCGGAGACCTACTGCGGATCATGCAACCGTAACCTAACTGCTCGAGACCTATGCGGGATCAGTGCAACCGTAACCTAACTGCTCGAGACCTACTGCGGATCAGTGCAACCGTAACCTAACTGCTCGGAGACCTACTGCGGGATCAGTGCAACCGTAACCTAATGCTCGGAACCTACTGCGGGATCAGTGCAACCGTAACCTAACTGCTCGAGACCTACTGCGGGATCAGTGCAACCGTAAACTAACTGCTCGGAGACCTACTGCGGGTCAGTGCAACCGTAAACTAACTGCTCGAGACCTACTGCGGGATCATGCAACCGTAAACTAACTGCTCGGAGACCTACTGCGGGATCAGTGCAACCGTAACCTAACTGCTCGGAGACCTACTGCGGATCAGTGCAACCGTAACCTAACTGCTCGAGACCTACTGCGGGATCAGTGCAACCGTAAACTAACTGCTCGGAGACCTACTGCGGGATCAGTGCAACCGTAAACTAACTGCTCGGAGACCTACTGCGGGATCAGTGCAACCGTAAACTAACTGCTCGGAGACCTACTGCGGATCATGCAACCGTAACCTAACTGCTCGGAGACCTACTGCGGATCAGTGCAACCGTAAACTAACTGCTCGGAGACCTACTGCGGGATCAGTGTAACCGTAAACTAACTGCTCGGAGACCTACTGCGGGATCAGTGCAACCGTAAACTAACTGCTCGGAGACCTACTGCGGGATCAGTGCAACCGTAAACTAACTGCTCGGAGACCTACTGCGGGATCAGTGCAACCGTAACCTAACTGCTCGGAGACCTACTGCGGATCAGTGCAACCGTAACCTAACTGCTCGGAGACCTACTGCGGGATCAGTGCAACCGTAAACTAACTGCTCGGAGACCTACTGCGGGATCAGTGCAACCGTAAACTAACTGCTCGGAGACCTACTGCGGGATCAGTGCAACCGTAAACTAACTGCTCGGAGACCTACTGCGGGATCAGTGCAACCGTAACCTAACTGCTCGGAGACCTACTGCGGGATCAGTGCAACCGTAACCTAACTGCTCGGAGACCTACTGCGGGATCAGTGCAACCGTAAAACTAACTGCTCGGAGACCTACTGCGGGATCAGTGCAACCGTAACCTAACAGCTCGGAGACCTACTGCGGATCAGTGCAACCGTAAACTAACTGCTCGGAGACCTACTGCGGGATCAGTGCAACCGTAACCTAACTGCTCGGAGACCTACTGCGGGATCAGTGCAACCGTAACCTAACTGCTCGGAGACCTACTGCGGGATCAGTGCAACCGTAAACTAACTGCTCGGAGACCTACTGCGGGATCAGTGCAACCGTAACCTAACAGCTCGGAGACCTACTGCGGATCAGTGCAACCGTAAACTAACTGCTCGGAGACCTACTGCGGGATCAGTGCAACCGTAAACTAATTGCTCGGAGACCTACTGCGGGATCAGTGCAACCGTAACCTAACTGCTCGGAGACCTACTGCGGGATCAGTGCAACCGTAAACTAACTGCTCGGAGACCTACTGCGGGATCTGAAATGAAAGCCTCTTACAGACATTCTTGGAAGCAGTTTCAGCAGTGTCAAACTCTTTAATAATGATATGATCGGTGGAGCGAAAGAACTTCAGTACAAGCCACAAAGTTTACTTTTAACAACACACAATCCGGTTCCGAAAGTACGGCTTTGCAGATTTACATTATCACGTAATGTGTGTTGCATGTTACGTACTGCCCATTAAATGTTTATGTTTAAGAACATGACAATACTTCGGATATTACGTAATTTTCATTGGCATATTTTGTGTTATCAAATTATTAGGCGAATGGAGGCTGTAAGGGTGGCGTTATACCGACGGTCCCCAATATTAATACGGTATTATAAGTAACATAGGGGTTGATTACAGATACTTCTCTTACTACTGTTAGTAGTAGTATTAATACTGTTGCTACTACTATTACTACTACTTCTAACTACTACTGCAGTGTGGATTCCATATTGGAGAGTGTTTCTAGGCTAGAGTGTTAACATTCTAGGAATCATAGTTGGATTCCTTGTAGAATTTCTCCGAAATTTCCAAACCGGTTCTGGATCCCACCGAACATCATTTTCAAAGGGTATCAGGTTTAGTTCCTAGGAAGTAAAGCCGACTAAGCGAGGAGGTTAAGAATGAGTTGAGATATACGAGGGTTATCCAGAAAGTAAAGATACAAAAGCAATAATAAAATTAGTTAAACATATTTATTAACAAAATCGAGTGGAAAAATTCTTAACACATACCTTTAGCTATTTTTCAACATAATCACCACATTTGTCAAGCATTTGTTTAGCCTGGGTACGAGGTTTTGTATTCCGATGTCATAGAGCTCCGCCGCCTGTGCACACAACCATGTAGTGACTTCGTTTTTCACCTCTTCGTCTTCGTGAAACTTCTGGCCGGCCAGATGTTTCTTTAAATGCAGAAACAAATGGAAATCGCTGGGAGCGAGGTCTGGGCTGTGAGCGGGATGGCCGGCCAGAAGTTTCACGAAGACGAAGAGGTGAAAAACGAAGTCACTACGTCTTTGTGTGCACAGGCGGTGGATTTCTATGACATCGGAATACAAAACCTCGTACCCAGGCTAAACAAATGCCTTGACAAAGGTGGTGATTATGTTGAAAAACAGCTAAAGGTATGTGTTAAGAGTTTTTTCACTCAATTTTGTTAATAACTATTTTTCAAAATTTTTATTGCGTTTGCATCTTTACTTTCTGGACGTCCTACGTACCTTCCTCAAATGACTTCATGGCTTGTATAGCGAAGCGTTTATGTTTATATTTTACTGCTACTAATACACATGGTACTATTGTTAATAGGAAAACTGCTACACATTTTCTAACGTTTGCCTGTTCCTTTATTTTGTCCCATAAATCAAATTTCAGATAAGTAAGATGGCTCATTACTTGCAAATACGTGTTAATTTTCGTCCATAAATTTCTTCGTATTTCTTGGAATGTAAAGCTGCTGACATGGAAGTGACAAACTTAGTACTTGATAGACCGTCATCTCACGCAATATCGTGCGGCAGCCCCTGGGCTGAGGGTGTGCTTTGTGTTTTATGTATGGTAACAAGTGGCTATTTTATGTAGTAGCACTAGATAGCAGCACTGCCAGTTATACTCGACACGGTATTACAGTTTTTAAGTTACTCATAATTTACCGTATACAAACCTACAATGATAACAAATAAAACCCTAACCCTCTAAAATAAAAAATTGTGTTAAAATTATTTGTTTAGTTTATAAATCTATGTCACGTATGTTTCGGCCATAGTCATAGTTATCGTTCATATGAAATATTAGAAATTACTGCAGCATTTACATTTGTATCATGTATGTGTTATAGAGTTTGATAGTATATCAATCCTTATAATTAATAATTATAATTCTTCCAGTAAATAAATAAAGTATTAGAATTATATTTGTATAAAATTTATAATATTTGATAAATTCAAGTCCGGCTGGCTCCGCGAATTACATGGAGTTTAGGAGCGTTCGCAAGAATTCCGAAAAGCGACTATTTGTTTCGTTATTTCTTTCTGTCCTTCCGTATTTTCGCAAGGAGGAACACTGTTCCCACTGAACGCACTTTCGGGAAATTTGATATTTGAAGATTTTTCGAAAATCTGTCAATAAAATTCAAGATTCATTAAAATCTAACAAGAATAACGCGTACTTTACATAAATACGTACGTATATTTATGATAGTATCTCGCTAAATTCTTCTCAGAATAAGAAATATTTCGGACACTGTTATAGGGAAAATCAAAACACACATTTTATGTTTAGTGACTTTTTCCCGAAAATCGTGCTGTTTATGAGATAATGTACAAAAAAAACAGGTAGCGTCGGACAGGTCACAGATGAATTTAAACGCATGCGCTTTGCATGCTGGATATCTAAGGCTACAAACACATACTCAGAATATGTACTATCTATTGCTTTTCCTCGGCAAGAATTGTTTCGCTAAAAGACCTCGATATTAAATCTTAAACCTATATCGACTGTCTTTTTCTCTATAATCTGCGGTCTGCATTTATATTTCAATACAAGCAATAGCATATTTTCATTGTAGCAAATATAATTATTTACGAAATATACTATTAGGTTTATGCTCAAATTCAAAATTAGAAAAATTTCGAATCTTCCTAGTTTTCAAATCATTGCGATATATTTCACGCTGTCACTGTATCAGACGTATTGGTGTTCATTCCAGTTGACAGCACGCTTGTATGTTACGTGTGGTGGCATATTGAGGACGCATATTAAGGTTCCATTATGCTAATAAATATTCCATTATTGGTTCTTTGATCTGCAAGTCGATAAGTACTATCATTAGCCATTATATTTCTATTTTTTAATTGGAAGTTAATAATTGAGGAGCAACAGATTTCGAAATGTGTACTGTGTGACGTATTTAGAGACTTTACTGCTGCGTTTTGCTTTCTGATTTCATAAGCTTTCTGGATACACGAGGAAATGCAATGTGATTTGATTTATGTCCGTAAGAAATATCGATCTCCTTGCTTTGTTTTCTAGAAACTAAAAAATTTACTAGAGATTTATGCACAGATCTCTTGTACAAAGCTTCCCCAAATTGGGCCACAAACGTAGAAAATAACGATCCCAATTATTTACGCTCATAAAGTACGGGCTTTGACAAAACGTAACCTAATTCGACGTCATCAGATGGAGATATTCTGTAAACTATTTTATCGAAATAGGATGAAAATGTAACAAATGTGGCAAAATTTCTCTTAGGCCAATTCACTGTACCGATTTTCACTAAACGCATAAATAATACAGTAATACAGAAATTGTATGTAGTGAGAGTGGTCTAAATTGCTCAATAAATATGAATTATTCGGATAGAAATTTATTTACGCCTTCAGTAAAATATATGAGTGTGACTGGACAGATTTTCACGAAAGTCACACCTTATCGACAACTATTTAAAAGCAAGTCAAATAATGAATTTCGTAAAATCCAACAAATGTTTAAAACTTCCATTATTGACAAAATTGTGGAAGGATTTGGACTCCATATAATGCGTGTTTTTTACACATTTCTTCACGAAGGCCTAATTTAGAAAGCGTGTGTGAATAATAGAGTAAGATTTCCAATAAATGTCTATAAGATTCCTACATTCTAACTGTTATGTTTTCAAGAAATTCTGTATTTTTATGTGTTCAGTTTAACAGGTAAATGGGAAAGTTATGCACCAATATAGTAACCAACATTTTAACTTAATTTGCGGAAACTGACTAGTTAAAAAGTATGAAGTGTGGGATATGAAAATTTTGTCTTCTAAACACGATTACAACGTAATATCAGATAATTAAGGTAAGATATACTGGTAAATATGATGCTAATTGTTTTGCGAACTTCAATCAGAAGAAAAAAATTGTAACATAAAAGGCAGTAGATTACACTGCTCAACTGTCTTTAGGATTGTTCACAAAATTGTGAAAAGCTACTATTGGCATTTTCATGTCTGTCTGTCTGTCCGTCTGTCCGTCTCGGCTCCTAGTAGCTGAATTTTCATTAATATTAATATTCGAATATTTTTCGGAAATCTGTAGAGAAATTTCAATATTCATTAAAATCTGACCAAAAAGATAGTTATTTTGCATGAAGAACTTTGGACATTTATTATAATATCGCGCTGAATTTTTCCTACAATGATAAATACTTCAGGTAGGTGTTATATAAAAAACCAACAGGCACATTTTATGTTCAATAACTTTTTCCCGAAAGTCGTGACGTTTATGAGATAATGTAGAAAAATATGGTAGAGCCAGACAGGCCACAGATGACAATATAATATGGCGCATGCGCTTTGCATGCTGGATAACTAATACAAGATGGAGACACACAATCCTAATGTTTAATATTTTCTTTTTGTCCATGCAACAACTATTATGCGAAGGCTCCTCAATGTTACGTTATACGTACATTGCCTCTTTAGTTAGCTATTTCTGACATACAGGAAAAAAAAACGAAATTGATATAGCCCTATAAAAGTTGCAAGACACTTTTAGAAGTCAGCAATTGTCATGCATTAAGTAGTGTAGCCGATACACTGATCAAAATATTTCAAAATTAATTCCGAATTGCATTGTCTTATGGATACAACTGATATGTTTGGAGGGGAGTGAACTTATGATCCAACTACACTGAGCAGCTCAAATTCGTATCGCAGTTCATAATTGCCACATAATGTTTTTATTCTTATTTCCTTGTGTGTAGAATTCATGAAAATATAATATTTCTGTTACATTTCTTGCTTTATTATTATTATTATTATTATTATTATTATTTGTGTATGCTTGTGCTGATCGCTTACTGATAGCTAAACTGTTCACTGGGCAAATTTATCGAAAAGAATACAACAGAACTAATTTATTATCACTGTGGTTAGTATGGTTCTTATGTTTATGCTAGGCTTAGTTTACACTGGCACAGAATTTCAGCAGCTACGCGCTGTACCTACCACGTCACAATATCTTCCGCCCACCATGATGTAATTAATAGTAGGACATCTTTCATTAATTGTTTAGTCCATAGCGTATGACAAAGCAAGTTCTCCACAGGATGCGATCTCGTGTTTTCTGTTTCAAATTCCGGTATCTTTTTTTTATTAAGGTCATCAAGTAGCTACTTACGCCTGCTTCCTCGTCTTCTCATCCGTTCCATCTAATCTTCTATCTTTCCATCAATTACATGTTTTAGAATGCAGTTCCTACACATAATGTGACCTATTCATTTAACCTTCCCTTGTTACATTTTATATAGGAGTTTTCTTTCTTCACTCATTTTAACACTCCTTAATTTTTCACCTGATTATTCCAAATTATTTACTCCATATTTCTCCAAAAACAAACTTCTAAACTTTCAAGATATATAGATCGATTTTGTGTGATATATTAGGGAATTGTGTTGTACGAATTTCGGTGGCTTCAATAAAATATAATTCGTATTTCTTTTATCAGTTCTGTAGTCTAAATTATGTCATAAATGCAAAGTTGAACAGACATAAATATCGCTACATATTTTTTTATTTTTTCTCAATTAGAGAACTGAATAAATAATTAGAACATTGACCATATTAGACCAGTATACTCACGAAAATTACAATCTTGTTTACCGTGAAATAGATAACAATACAAATTATACAAATTTATTTCAAACTGTTTCTTTGTTTAAACATTACTTATCCGGCTTTCGCAGAGCTTAATAATTGGAACAGATAAAGATTTCTTAAATCATAAGACATTAATCATTGTACACATTACAATAAAGGAGACTTCCTAACCAGCACTGCTATTTCCACTCCCCTTCGCCGTTGTTATAACAAACATTATCAGTCGTCACAATTCATTGTTGCTATTTCCACCCGCTTACTGAAGGAACAGACAATGCCTCCAGATACCAGGACTCAGCTACTGCAGCTTCTGACCTACATAAGTTTGTAAACTGTAGTTCGGACGTTTCAACAAAAATTAACTAGCAAGTCACTGTCGTACACTGTAAGAAAGAAGCTTTTGAACGTAGCGTGTCGCAAACTTTCTACACCGTTTGACAAAATTCCTTTTTGTCAGTAATACTAATAATTTTTATCTAGTATGGAAAAGTTTACTGTGTGTTCACTCTACATTTATAGGGTAATTTAAGAGATTTTTGATGCGTGTAGTTATGAGTGCGTGGTGGGAGAGATTGTTAGAGACACCTCATCATCCAAAATTAAATTTTCCTCTCAAAATCCATACAGGTCTCATTTTCTATATGTATATACACATAATCGAATACGTAATAAAGTTAATACACAAATGTCAGATGTCAGACTCTAAAACAAAATGTAATTATAATTAATATATTATTTTAATATTATTTTAATATTATAAGTATTTTAAATTATAATTACTTTAAAAGCGATGACAAATACTTTGCTTTAAATTATTATGGAAATTTTTTAGGCTGTTCATTCCGTGCATTGTTCTGGTAAATTATAGTCAATTTATTAAATTAACTAAATGCACACAAAGTTTCACGTATAAATATTACATACATCGCTCCGACATGTTTCGGCTTTCAAAACAACATCTTCAGGGAGCACGTGATTTAAAGTTTAAAACCAATCGTCATTAAACAAGACACTGTGGAACCATAAAAAGTGGCTTGTTTAATGACGATTGGTATTAAATTTGGCATCACGTGCTCCAGAAGATGGTGTTTTGAAAGCCGAAACATGTCAGAGCGATATATGTAATATTTATACGAGAAAATTTGTGTGTATTTAGTTGGTTTAACAAATTGATTATAATTTATTACGGACATGAAGTATGGTCCTAAAATGCATTAATATGATGAAACAACAGATAATTATGGAATATGGTCAGTAACAGGTCGTAAACATTTTTATGGTTTGTTTCATCTTCATTGTTGCTGATATTTCTATCGTCTCTCTACTCGACCTACTTATCTTCTGCCATTCTGAATATATTCATACACCAAATTGGGAATGCATATATCGTTAATTCATAACGAATATTTATGCACATACCTTGACAATACAAAATAATTGCTTTTAATTTGTGCACATTTCACTATTTTTTACTTGATTCGTTTTATGATTTCTTAATATAAATTCTGTAAGTATCTTCAAACTTTTTCTTCTCCTGTCATTTTACGTGGCTTAAGATTAACTTGTTACTGTTTTACATCGAAGTTTTACACATAAGTATTGAGATTTATTTAGCTTTTTACTCTAATTTTAAGATCTTAAATTCTGTTGTTTTTCAATTACTTTGTTGTCAATAATTGTTTTTGCTCTTGTATTTCCACTCCTTTTAAAGAAGATGCCGTGAAAAATTTAGGCGGCCGTAGGCTATGGGAAATTAATTACGTACACAGAGAGTAAGACAAACTCATAAAAAAGAAATATGCTTCACTGTGTGACTATAGCCTTTAATTGTGGACAAATCTTTAACAAAAAATAATAAAAAACTAATTTTTTTGAGATTGCCTGCAGCGAACTTAATGGATAGCACATTGGAAAGCGAAACAAAGGAAATGCGTCAGCCAAGAAGATTTGTTTTAAAAAGCTAACCTTCAGCATCACGTAAAACAAATTTGGATGTCAGCTTGAAGAAGATAAAAGGGATTCACAGGAATAGGAAACCGAACAAAGAACAAGGGAATGAAAAATTAAATGAAGTGATTCAGAAGGACGACAAACCGAATTTAGATGTAATTTGGTGAGGCGACGAAAAGAACTCGGAATTAAATATAACAAGAAACTTAGTTGGTGCGTTTTGACGAAGGAAAAGCCGCAAAGTCCATGAAGTCTCAAAGCTGATTTGCTACAACTTTTTAAAGATGTCTTCATATTTCATTCCTTGTCGGAATTTGTATTAGACTGTCTTAAATTATGTTTATTTATTGCTATCTAGGAGCTTCATTCTTATATTATTGAGTAGCAGTATTAGTAGCAGCAATAGTAGTAGTAATAGTATTAGTAGTAGAATTAGCAGTAACAATCATATTAACAGTAAGACTATCATATTATTATTTTTATTATTATTAATCGTAGCAATAATCATAATATCAACAATAAAAATACTGTTGTTCAGTTATACTTAAACATACTCACAAAGAAATAGTGGTACAATTTGATAAGGAATACTGGTAAGTGCATGTATCAGAATCAGCACAAAGACGTTATGAATTTAAGGTAACAGTACATAGCGTCGACAAGGGCAAACCGAGGGATGAATCCTTAACAATAAACCTGACATCATAATGCGTGACCATGAAAGAGGAATATGTTTGTTAGTAGATGTTGCAGTTTTAGAAGATAAAAATGTGATCAAGAAAGCAGCCGAAAATACTTTACAATAAAATAATCTTTCTCTATAAAAACATCGTATGTGGAATCTAAAAACCAAAGTGATACCAGTAAAAACAATGGCAACTGGAACCATCTCAAAATCATTCATAAAAGACCTGAGCAACACACCGGGAAAGCACTAAACCAAGGAACTACAGAAAACAGCCATATTGGTTACTGCACACGTAGGTGGGAATGTACTGATGTAAAGGTACAACACGTTGAACATGGGAAATAACATTACATGTAGCATAAATTGTAACTACAGAACAGCTGCAACACTGTGTACCCTAGAAACGTGGTTTGTGCAACACTGTGTACCCTAGAAACGTGGTTTGTGCAACACTATGTACCCTAGAAACGTGGTTTGTGCAACACTATGTACCCTAGAAACGTGGTTTGTGCAACATTATACACCCTTGAAACGTGATTTGTGCAACACTATGTACCCTAGAAACGTGGTTTTTGCAACACTATGTACCCTAGAAACGTGGTTTGTGCAACACTATGTACCCTAGAAACGTGGTTTTTTACAGTTACATAACAGTAAAACCCTGCAAAATTGTAATACAATAATAATAATATGCTCTTTTTGAGGACAATTTACGAAGTACAGACTTTATTTAATGTCTGATAAACATTAACCAGGTTCTTGTTTAACTTGTGACGTTGTCTTAACTAAAGACTTCGACTGAGATGGGAAGTTTATAATCAGTAACAACGAGGCCAAATTTGGAACTAAGCGGTCTATGTGTATTTTAAGCCACCACTTTCACCATCCACGTGCAAAGATTGAGGCAAGCCACAGGAATCTTCAAAGTACAGGGATCGCAGTACACAAATGGAGTATCACATCTCAATGACTTGCCAGTCTCTGTGAACAACGGACAGCCAAGTACGCAGCGAGAGATGACAGATATAACGGACACCAGATTCTTTCACCCTGAAAATGGCAACGGCAGCTTGTGTCGAAGTGTAGTATGTATTTCATATTATTATCACCGTGCTTTTCTATGAATCAAATTAAATAAATAGACCAACTAATGCACTATTTTACCACTTTAATGTGGTGTCTTTCTTATACAACCTACACGTATTAAATTAAGTTATAAACCAACCGATGCACACTAAAACCACTTTTTAAGTAGCTTTATTATAAAATTGTTAAAATTGTACCCCTACACGTGTTTCGATCCTAGGATCATCGTCAGGGGGGTTTATTGCTAAAAGCTACAGTCACTTCAACACATGATTTAAAATATTCTGTCTGCACTTTGAAACATAAGTTAAAATCTTGTAAAAAGATTCTCTAAAAGTTGTAAAATTATAAAAGCACTGTAGATGGTAGATTGTGGAACTGCTGGCGTGTGGTATTAAAAGCATATGAAATGTTTTTGCGTGGAGCGGAGTGTACTACGTGTTGTGCGGTGAGGAGTACTACGGTGGAATCTAACCCTACACGTGTTTCGGACCTAGGTCCATCTTCAGGGGGTCTCAGTATTGTTAATGTACTTGTTTTAGTAGTTTTAACAATACTGAGACCCCCGAAGATGGACCTAGGTCCGAAACACGTGTAAGGTGTATAAGAAAGGTGCTTGTTTTAGTAGTTTTAACAATACTGAGACCCCCGAAGATTGACCTAGGTCCGAAACACGTGTAGGGTGTATAAGAAAGACACTACATTAAAGTAGTTAAATAGTGCATTGGTTGGTCTATTTATTTAATGTAGTATGTATGTTTATACCTGTAATAATTGGAGCTACCAGAATAGTAAGAAAAATTTTAAAGAGAGATTTGAAAGCCATACCAGCAAAATATTCAATATATTCACTACAAAAACAGCTATACTTGGAATATCACACATGAAAGGAAAAGTACTGCATTCTGAAACTTGAAGCTTAAACTATGGGAATCAGCGTAATTTCAAGAAAATAAGTACTAAATAGAAAAGGCATGCGTCAAGAGACAACGAAATAATAATAATAATAATACGGCAACTGAAAACAGCTTATACAATGCCACTAGTACTGTCCACAATGGGCATTATTCCAAACAAATTACACGAAAATTTAAAGCTGTTCACGCTTCCCCCAGCTCTATACATTCTAATTCAGGAAGCAGTAATACTTAATACACGCCCTATAGTCAGAAAGTTTTTGGCAGAACAGTGAATATGAAGTGCTTGGTCAGTGAGATCCGTACTGTTGTGAGAGGCAGCTGAACTGCTGTGAAATATAGAATATAGATAATAAAAGTAATGCTATAATATACCTCCATCTCTTATCATTACCATAGATGACGTCTTTAGGCTGGAGGCTTAAGAGACGACCTTTAGTTATGGACGGAAGCCGGAAACCTATTTGAGAAGTAAGTGCGGAGGGCTGATAAGTAGTGGCCCTCCATCTTGGGTGTCCAACAGCGAGTAAATCCTTCTTAGCATATATTAATTAGCACGTTACTTGTTAGAAAGGGCCTTGTTGTTGGTTGCTGTTATTAATATGTTAACAAAACTTCGGATTTTATCAAATATATGTGGAATGTGTCGACTGAATTAACAAATACACTATTTGATTTCCAAAAAAAGGAACAATCGACTTGATGGACCGGTAGCAACATCTGCAACACCTACGGACGAGGAATACCCAGTGCCGCCTTATAAGTATATGACGTTCGGTCGCAAATGTCTGAAAAGCATCTAAGGATGTCAGATTTCTGAAACCCCAAAAGAATTTAAAGTCAGTCGCTCTGACTAGCTGAGAATGTTGGGTCATAGCCGAAAGGCAAACTGTCATCCTTTAGCCTCCTTATTCTGCTCCAAGAAGTTTTGTTATGGCATCTAAAGAAAAATAATTTTAAGAAATAACCACGTGTACATTTTTTGCCCAGTTTCTTCCACTACTCTTATTAAGTGTTCTTATTGGTGTTCTTCTTCTTTCAAGAAAACTGGGAGCTGGAAGAATCGCTTTCAAATGCGGCCGTGTCTACAGTCATTATGCTTATATGTTGGTTAAAGCTTTTGACCCTTATACCCAGTATCTGTCTATGTTAAACATATGGCCTTCAACTACAACATTCTGCCCAAAGTTAGTATAGAATGCATTCCGCAACTCAGTATGAATCATCAGTCACTTAGTGCTCTACAGAATGCCTTTACTTTCTGTCCAAATAAAACCCCTGTTTACAGTTCATATGCATAAACATTACAGTCCAAATTATTCTTTTTAATTCCAAAAACCTGATCCAAAAATTTCTAGAAAATTTCTGATGTTAATAGTACAAAATTGGGTATATATGTAAAGGGGTATAGCGGCAACCGACATAATACTATGCAAAATGACCCGTCGATTTTAGCTCGACATTGGACCGTTACAACGGAAAGCGTTGTCGAGTTTAACTCCGTACTGGACCACTAAGGGTTAAGAGCTTTAAATTTATTCCCCGATCTCTGTATCAAGAGTGAACTTGTACGTACATTATGTAAACCCCACATTCTGAGAATTTGTAACTTCCGTCTTAAGAGTCAGACGTTTTTGGATCCTCACTTGTGACGTTTCATTGCTACATGAGACAGTCGTTATCAGGAAGGTCTCGAGACGGACATAGACATTGTTTCTTCCTCTGCATCCCGATCGACTGTAGGACGATTGTGAGAGCTTTGTGGCCCAACAACAAAGTCCAAACTATGTATGATCCCGTACATCGATAGAGGCATTGGGCACACCACTGGAGCATTCGGTGGAAATTCAGAAAGAAATATCACTTTCTTTGCAAATAAATCTTCTTCAAAGAAATTATGACGAACGTTTGGCAAGGCCTATGATTTTACTTTACTGACGATGTGTTTCAACGTATTTCCCGCAAAAGCCAGAAATTTTCAGCTCTATGCCCTATAGGAGAGTGAATAAATTTCCCCCACGTCCCCATATCCGCCTGCCAAATTTTATGCCCAATCAATTCTCGACTTGTCGTAACATACGTCAGACCTGCATCTTCAAACCTCTGGTTTCTCTTCAGAATATTCGACGATATTTATGTATTTGGTTAATACATATTTCTGAAGTAAATAATTTAACGTAAGTCATGCAGCGAAATCACACATGAAAATTACAGGAAAATTATGAAAGAATACCATTATTACGACAGCTGTAAGCTACGTCACTTAAGGTCTTGGGTTTAGAATCTTAAACCCTTGAATTTTGTTGCACCAAGTTTGCACTTGTTAAAGTGGTAATGTCTTATGCCACCTTAAACCATAACTTTTTTATAACTGATAATTTTCTTGTTTGGTACTTAGCAGTTCATGCTAGATCGTTTTATATACCGACATTTTACCAATTTTAATGCCCAATTTTTCTTAATATCTATAAAATTTGAGTTAAAATTTACTCTCCGAGCCTTTTATTCTCTAGCATCATGATATATAAAATTTATCTCTTCTTTTGTTGTATGATTTTCAGTTGCGTATACGTTCATTACAGTTACGAATTACTGCAGAAGCTGACACAACTATAAACATGCACACGTAAAGAAACAGACACATTAATCCAAAACAATGAGTACTTCAATCCTATTCAGTACAGTTTTTACTTAGTCATGATGGCTGACCCCAGATCAAAAGTCGATTCTTGTGTTCTTTTACTGAAGTAACTCAATTAACATTCTTTTAAACTAGGAAGTCAAGGCTTGTTTTCAAAACAGTTACCTTTTAATCACGATTCAATATTCGTCAATAGATAGTAACGTTGTAATAAAGACAAATTTTTACAGCCTGAATGTTAAATGAAATTGCTAAATATATTTTAGCTCTTTGAAACATTTCGTTGAGAATTTTGGTTTGTGATCCGGGGAATGGGTCAAAGTGGCATGGAAAAAGGGAAAATGATTTATTGGTCAAGTTATAATAAAATAAGGCAACAATAAAGTACTAAATTTAAATGTAATATGACACGTAATTTCTGTAACTGAATTCTAGATACCAAATCGAACGAGCAGTTATTTAAGAGAATATCATTGCTTTATGAAATGGGTTGAGTATCGATATAATATTGTTGAATTTCACAGTCTAAAAGGCATTTATAAATTTTTACGACATTACTGTTAATTATTGGGTTTGGTCTTTTCAGGATCAAATTATCAAATTGCAATGGAGCCTGACGATTACAAAGCCCTATTTTAAGCCACTAATTCTCTAATTCAACATTCAAACACAATATAATGTTTAACATGTCAATTTTAAAGAGATAAAATAGCGTTTTGTGGGACGTATTCTATATTACAACAGGTTCAAGGGGCACAAAGGCCATTTGACACTTTCAACACTGAGTGATGTTAAATTTCACTATTCTGTTAAGCGGAACACATTACTGTGTTTTGTGACACACGTAATAGTATAACGAGTAAAACCGACATCAGAGTGAGTTTTGTTGTCAATATATGTATACAGCAACGAATTTAGTTTCAATAAGCCGCACAGTCGTACCTACATTTTCATCCTTAAAAAGTAGTCTATATAATTTCATGTAGACAACACAGTGAGAATGAATAACATATGTGAGGTTTACGTTTCTCACTGCGGTGTCACATGACTTTGTGTGGTATGGTAAATACGTACTGGTGCTGATGATGGAGAGAGCAGCTACTTATAAAGTTTGCTACTTACTTACCAGATCATGGCGTTCACATTTTTAGAACACGTATATCATCCCACTAACATAAAGAAACAACTAAAATCAAACCCGTTTATAACGACATCGGTTAATGCGACACCTTGTCTATAACGTCAGATATCCTGCGGTACCATTTAATTCCTCACTGTTATCTGTAATAAACTTCGGTTAGAGCAAAAATTTTTATAACGATACAAAATATTCAGCCCCTTTCATGATCTTATATACGACTTCAAATGAAAATGCGCGGAAGGATTCCACTTCCACGACCATTGCTATTCACTTGCTTCCAAGTACAGCACAGAGAGGTCTTCAAATATTCGAATCTAAATCAATATTTTAACAGCCATTCGTGACTTTTTCACAGAGGTGTGCTTGAGAACTCCGTGTTTTCTTACATGACGTCTCTGTGTAATCCATTCCTGACATTTAAAAAGAAGGTTTGTGTCTTTATTTTCAAAGATCTAGATAGCCTGTCAAGAATAAAACGACGCTTCTAGGATCTACAGACCCTTGAAAATAAACTCACAACTTTCCTTCTAAGCATCAGGAAATATTCACCCAGCTTCGCTGCGTCATTTTTCAGAAGAAGGGTGTCTTTAGAAAGGCGCTTTATAAAGTACACTTAAATAGCATTAAGAAAGGTAAAATGTCTGTAACAGTACCAATGTCTACGAAATTGAATTACTAAAAAATATTTTTTATTTATTATAATACTATATATTGCAATGCAATTCTAAATACGTTTCAGAAAATCTTTGAACTCATCACCTAACCTGATGCAGTAATCAAGTGTTTCTGAAACGTCGATGCACTGCTACTATACTACGTAGATCGACGTTTCAAAAGGCAGGTTGAAAACTTCAAATTTTGAGACAAAAATTTTAATGACATATATTTTGATAGACGAAGAGCCGATAACAACTTTATGGAAATGTGATGTTGCTAGTTAACTACCATTTCGCTAATGAGGTCAAATTAGCTCCGAGCGGATAACCCGAGAAATGGCAAGCTACTGTGCAGCCACGTTCGCCCTCGTGTAAGAGATGGACCAACATATTTCATGAAAATAGGAGAGCAGTAGATGGAGAGTGAGTAGAGAAAAAGTGAAAGATTTCTGAGTAGTCGCTGAAATTTGATAACTTACTTATGCCTTCTGCTTAAAAAGCAACTTACAAAAAATTCATCTTTACAAAAGAATTCGAAAGAACACAAACAGAAGAAATGTGAATTATTTGTACCAAAAATGCATTAAGACAGTTTTTTCACTGTTTTCTTTATTATAAGGATGCCCCAAAAATGCCAAAATGCCAAAAAAAAGAAAGAAATGTGCTTAAGTAAGATTAAAAATAAAATAAATTTAAAACATCAAGAGTTTATAAAATTTAGTTACAAAATAACAAATGTCCTCCAGAGAAAGAATCATAGAACAAACTTTAAAAACAGGAGCGTAAATTGTGGCAGTTCTTAAATATTAATAAGTTTATACAATAGGTAAAAATTTATAAACCAAATTTTTTACAGTTTTTCATTTTGTATAAAGTTAATTAAATTTTGCAAGTACAAGTATTTGTAATTAAAACAGTTTATTTCGTTATTGTCAGCTGATTCAGACAGCCTTAAGCATGTGAGCCTTGTAGTAATTTGACCCACGGTTGATGACGTGTTATAGAAAAATTAAGTCCAGTCCGTTAACACTGCCTAATGAAATATTCGCTGTTGATCCCCAGAAACCAATGAAGTATAATATTGCCAAAATTGCAAGGTTTGCGTATTTTGAAACTAGTTTTACATATAGTAACCACGCAACTTATTAGGTTAGTAGACAAGGATAATAAAACTACAATTTTAGTTTTACATGGGGTAAGATTTTTGCTGTCCATTATGGAAGTAATTTAGATAGAATTATAACTGATTGTGTGCAACTGAAAGGAAGGAGGAATTCAAAAGTTTGAAGAAAATCACAAATTTCTATAAAAAATTGAAATGTTTTAAATTCTCATGGAGGTTTTAAAGAAATAAAAGAGAATGAAAAGAGGTGTTTTAAAACGATGGTCTCTGTAGTAAAATATGATGTATGACGCAAAAAGGAATAAAAATATTTATTACACGGCTGCAGTGATAATATGTTTTTTGGTTGTGAAGCAGTTTCCCGGAGAATATCTTAACACATGTTCAATGAAAAGAGTAAAGTGTTATGATATTTGGATGCCCAATTTGGGGCCTGTACAATTGCCCTGAGAACAATTACAAGTTTTTCATGGAATAAGTGAAGATCCTGATATTTGGCTGCTAATTTGGTGCCTGTACGAATGCAGTTATCCAATGAGGTGATTCATTTTTTTAATTTGTTAGTAAGTTGCGATATTTTTCGTTAGGTACTTTGTTTTGTAATACTCTATTTAATAGTCATTTATCTAATTATTGTCAAGCCAGCTATCTGAGTAACAGTTTATATTAAGAGTTAATTGTTTTGTTTTCTGTTAGGCAATTACCTGTTTTTTTGTTTTTGTTAGGCAATTAGCTGTTGTTTTGTTTGCTGTTCTTGTAGATAAGTAGTTACTTCTCACTTGACCTTATGAAGCCGGAGGCTAATCTAAACAATATTTAATGATTTACTGTCTACTTCACTGAAAATTACTGTCTGTGCATTAGAAAGAACAACCTTAATTATGTTTGGAAATAATATCTGTCTGTGGGAGAGAAGTGGAAAACATATAAACATATTTTGTGGGCAAATTGTAGAGATTTACAGCGCTGCTTCATCAGCTAGTGTCTCTATTAACTACTAGGTTTTAATTTTGGGTATGCTGTTACCTATTAGAAGCTTGGAAAAATACATTTTGAGTGTAAACTTGCGTAATGGCTGCATGTTTCGTAATGTAAGTTTCGCAGCTCTGAGGATGACAGACTCAGACAGAGATGAGACGGTTATGAGGGCCATCCTGAGTGACAAGGCCGACAGCATTAAAATGTCAATAACAGTTAAAGGGTAAGGAGTGTGACGTCACGTACCGTCGCAAAACCTGTGCTAGTTCATTATTGCTAGTTTCTGTGTAGTGCAGAATTTCGTAATGCAACTTATGTGTCGTTATTTAATGACGCTGTGAGTATGTAGTATCGAATGGTAGGATTAAAGAATAATTAATTGGAAATAAATTGGTAGGAATGACTTGTGGCTGGTTTGGAGGTAATGTACTGAACTTATTTGCAGGATCTGAAGTACATTACTATGCAATAATTTGGAATAAAATGTCTGAGGGCCAATATTTGAAAACGGAGCTTCTGAATTTGAATCAAAATTCCGTTTATTCCTTAATACTTTATTTAAAATTAGTTAATGGGGTCAAATTTCAGTCTACATAGAAGTGGAGCTGTCCTCCAAAAAATCTTTTAAAGTACTATGATTAGTTTGTGTGTCTTAGATTATTTAGCGACACTTTCTCAAAATGCATGCTTATAAAACGTTAAATGTGTAAAAACGCCGAAACTGTTAGAGTGATCAAATAAATAGGTATAAATGTAAAGAAATGTAAAAAACTTGGGAAGTAAATTTGTAGAAGAAAATTCGAAAAAAACGTTAGAGGAATTATAAGTTTGAGGATATTTAAAACGGGTCTTAAAATTATAATTTGAAGACCTGCAGTGGATTAAAATACAAGTACATTTCTCGTATAATCATGGTAATTGAACATTGAGACAATGTTGTAAGGGGAAAAAGCAGCTGGTTCTGAGATCCACACAAAACACATAAACACATAAACACATTATTTTATAATACACACTACAATTATTTGAGTTACAAATAAAGTATTAAGAACCAAGTTCAACTACAAGAAGAATGTTATATTAAAAACCACAATCCTTTAAATAGACATATAATATTAACACCATATTTATCTACAGGATGTATAATATTAAACACCACGGACCGCTAAATTTCACGTATAATATTATATCACAATATACTGCCGCACACTTTTCCATAAATTAAATTTGGTATAGTAGTTGAATAAGCTTTATGACAGATGGCTGTTGAAAAATATTTAAACAGAATGTTAACATTCCTTCAATAAACATTTTACAGAACGCATCTTGCCTCGTAAGACATACAGAAGGATTTGAAGGTCTGGTCCTACGTTCGATCTAAAATTCCCTTATTAAATTAAATTTCTGCCAATCTTTCCCACTTCTGACAAATTCTGGATTATTACTGTCGGCTATATTTGCCCAGACGCGATTTCGTGCTACGTCACTTTCCTGCCTAAATGTCTCGACGTCTTTCCTAGCAAGAAAGACGAATATTTTACTGAACTCAAGAAGACCCAAACATGCCTTAAAAATTATAGTTTTTGCAGAGAGGGAATTACCGGTTTGAAGAGTCACACCGTAAATTATTTAATTGAAAGACACAGACAGAGAGGCAGACAGAGAGAAGTCCGTCCGTTTCGTTGGGTCACATTGCCACGCTCGTCCCCGTCTATTGAGTTTATTGTAAGAAATGGCGTCACGTCGTCAACCAACGGTAATGACGATAAAATATAGCAGAATTAGTAGCGCTGCTCTCAAAGAAATAAGCGTATCAAGCGTTTATAGTCAATGTTCATGCAACCGTATGACATAAATACTGGCCGCCATACTACAAGGCATTATACTGCAGAAATAAAAATGTTCGTTGACTGTCCAGAAGCCATTGTAATGACCTGCTTACGTCTGCCAGTCCTCTGATACACTTACTGACATCTACAGTAAAGAAACTGAAGTTCATTAATACATTAGTGTCACAGCAGTTACCAACGTTGTGTAACTGACAATAGACATGTTTCTTTTCTCATGGCTCGACAGCCCCTAGTGGGCTTCGACGTCTTCAGTGAGGTTCCTCTATCACACTTAGACACATCACAATCGGTAGGACTCCTCTGGATGAGCGATTGGTCCGTCGCAGAGACCTCTACCTGACAACACAGAACTCTCACAAGAGACAGACATCAACACCTCCGGCTTCCGACTGGATTCGAACCCGCAATCCCAGCAAGAGAGTTGCCGTAGACCCACGCCTTAGACCGCATGACCATTGGGATCGGCAGTAGGAGTGTTAGTTATCAAAACTAATAATTTAACTATTTATTTAATTATTTATAATTATTTAATTATATAAATTATTTGGGTGAACAAATTAAGGAAAACGAGACGGGCGGGGTATGTGGCACATATAGGAGACATAAGATGTGCTTGCAGGTTTTATGTGGGGAGATCTGAGGAAAAAAGGCCACTTGGAAGACCTAGGCGTCAATGGAAGTATAATATTAAAAAGTATCATCAAGAAGTTGGATGGAAGACATGGACCGGATTGATCTGGCTCAGGTAGGAACGGTTGGAGGGTTGTTGTGAATGAGGTAACAAACCTTCGGGTTTCATAAAATGCGGGGAATTTCTTGACTAGCTGAGGAACTCATAGCTTTTAATGAAGAATTGTGTACCATAGAGTTAGTTATAATTTAATTTAATCCTTTCGGTCCTATTTAAGCTTGTTAAATAGAACATCCTCTTCCAAATTAATTTCTCAGAAAATGTATAATATTCAAAGATCAAAAGCAATCACTACATAAGTTAAATCAGGGAAAGCCAAAATAAAACACTGTAAAACAACGTGTCGACTTGAGCTCGACATTTGATGTGGTACTTGGAAATGAGCTGTCGAATCTAACTCGACATTGGACCGATAAGTTACGAAACAAATCTTCACGTGGTGCGCAATTATCACTGGTTGCTTTCTAACAATAGATTTGTTAAGGCATAAATTCTCGTATTACCTTTGTTTCATATAAATTTCAATCAGCAGGAATTAAAAGATGTCAGTTATGGCTGTATGACGTGCACAGTGTAGATGTGATATTTCTGTTCAATTTATGTTGACCAGTCTAATATCCATGCTCTATTTACTAAAAGCAGATAACACAGACACACAATGGCGAAGCGTTGCTGGGTTGGTTTATTCGGTGCAGTGACTAGGCTACGAGATCAACTACCGAACATTCGGGGTTGGATAATTATCAGGGCAGGGGTTCTTGTTCATGCTTGCCGACCGAATGTATGAAGTACATGACTGCTGTCCAAAACAAACTCGCGTCTTTTCGCCTGGAGTAAAGCAGCTAGGGCATGGAGACAAAGACAATCCCCCGATTTAATGTAGTATTTAAGAATATATGGAGCTATTCCACCATTCTCTTATGTCCCCATGACGTAGGGCTAAGTGAGGACAGGAAAAAACTTTACCTTTGCCTAAGGCAATATATAAGCTAAAGCCTGTAGGAAGTTAAAGCATAATGACATCAGATTTCTTACAAATTTTTCGTCTTAATAAAATTATTGCATTTCTTCACTAAGATCTGATGATATATAAAACAAACTACAATTCGGCAAACGCAACTTATATTCCTCATAAATATAATAAACTACATGTTTCGGCTAATGAAATAGCCATCTGCAGGCTGTAATCCAAAGGAGATATAAAGTAATATCTAGAGCCTCAACTTTGTTAGGTTTAAAATTCAGTCTAAAGCAATATTTTTAACTCTAAAGGCAAAATAAAAGCTTAATAGCTTAAACATGTATATATTTATATATATATATTATTATATTTATATATATTTATTTTATGTATCTTTGTAACTTGGTGTGCTGCTTCCTTTAAACAATGGTTTATATAGGAAGTGTCTAAATATGCATGGAATTGCCATCTATATGTTTATCCGTGTACTCGTATGCAGATCGTATTTACTAAGATATCCTATATTTTGTCTTACGTATTGCATATGACTTTGGGTTACAGAGAATACAGTACACATCGATATAATCGATATTCCTCAGTAGTTCCCTGCTTCCATTCTTTATGTCTTCTCCTAACACGTCGGTTATATATTTTCAATATTAGAGTCTCAGGGAATGTATTTTCTTTTCTTAATTTTTTAAAAATTTTCTTCAAAATTTCAATGCCCCCCTCCACAGTATTAATAATTCCCGAACCCCTGCCGTACCTCATCGTAAACTGGCTCTTTACTCTTCTTTAACACGACTTATACCTTGATTAAACCCCTAGCTCTTTTTTTGTAAAATAATTGAAAGAATATATATGTTATGCAGACAAATGTACACTGTTTTATGTTATTTAACACAATTTTATTAAATGTTGCCCAACATGTTTCTAGCCTATATAAGGCTCATCTTCAGGGGCTCTTTTGTTGAAATTACAACAGCTATATTATTGGTATATAAAATTCTTAAAAAGCCGTTAGATGTATTTGGTTATTGGTATCTTACCGGTCATGCTGCTTTCACTATAGATTAGTTATTATTATTATTATTATATTATATTAGTATTATAGATTGTCAGTAGGCCTCCAACAATCTATAATGAAAGCAGCATGACGTACAGATACCAATAACCAAATACATCTAACGCTTTTTAAGATTTTATATACCAATAATATAGCTGTTATATTTCAACAAAGAGCCCTGAAGATGAGCCTTATATAGCTAGAACATGTTGGGCAACATTTAATAAAATTGTGTTAAATAACATAATACTGTGTACATTTGTCTGCATAACATATATATAATTAAAAATGTACGGTACAAGTAATGTAAAATTGAAAGAATGTTGTGTTCCATGTAAGTCGATTTACTGGCAGGGAGATGGATTAGAAAGGAGAGAGAATGAAGCGATGATCACATAACTTGAGACAAAATGTCGGACTGCGGAAAACTACGATAGTGTCCGGACCGATCTATGGACTTACGACCTTTTGAATAGAAAAAAGGAATCCTTCAGTGTGGAAAACTAAACAAATCTCTCACGGTTAGATGTTTTACGAAATCTAGCGACTAAACAGAGAGGGCGGTCTCTTTTGTTTGAAATGTCCGTCTGTATTTCAAGACAAGAAAGATGTATAGGGCCACTTCAAAGAGAATTACAACACTGTTTCGTGACCTCCTCATGTCTCCGAGTATTTGAACATCTCTTCTACAAAGCTGGGACACATGCTTCTAAATATGACATGCGTATGATAGAGAAAACGAACTACGCAAGGTGCAAGATTGTGCGAGTAATGTAACGTGGTTTCGATTACCTTTACGTGTCTTATTTTCTTCTTCACTACGTCCGGTCCGAAACAGGGTGGGGGAAGAAATACGAAATCATATTCTCTATAGTCCGATGTGCATAACACTGGTGCTAGTTAACCCTAGCGCGAAATTGTGTAAAAAAAATAACAATGAGTGTTTTTTTTAACATGGTGAAGGGCCCCGCAGCAGATGCTAAGGACGCACCACAGCCTTAAGGCTTTTTATGCAACCCTACGATAAAGATAAGCAGTTTTTGTACCAAGTTTTACAAGTAATGGAGCACCAGTGGAATGAAATTGACAGGGGAAAACCGACAACTCGGAGAAAAACCTGTCCCAGTGCCACTTTGTCCACCACAAACCCCACATGGACTGACCCGGGATCGAACCCGGGCCTCCGCAGTGGAAGGCCGGCGACTAACCGCCTGAGCCATGGCACGGCCCTGCACTGAGCGTTGAGTGTTAGCCTCTACTATTCCATATTCGTGTTAAAATCGAATCTATATATTTCCTTACTGTTTTTCATTCCTCTTTCAAATTTAGGTTTTGGTACGTGTTTTAATTTATTTCAAGGGGAAGAACTCTGTGTTTCTTCAGAGCAGCCGTTTTCTTTTTTTAGTGAATTTACACTACAAACTAATTTATATAAATATTTGTAATATTTACCTTTACTTTATCCTACAGTTTTAATTTACGTAACAGGGTGTGCCAACTTAAAGCTCCCACATACTGACGTCTTTGTATCTACTGACACACACACTGCTTTTTGCTGTTATTCTTGGCGAGTTTTTTAAATAATCACACACCATCTTTATACTTTCATAGATCTCATCGCGTTGAAAGTTGCTTCTAGAACGAGTATTCAGTAATCCACTACCACATAAACAACAACCAGACAAAACAGGTATATTCCCTGTGAACGAAAATGAAAAACTGATATGGATATTTATCGGCAATGGAAGATGAAATATTGTTTAGAATTGTAAAAAAAAGTATTAATTGATTTACATTTTAAACATTTTTGGTAATTATAATTATCAATATTGTATTTAAATCTAGACACGCACATATTTGACAGGATTTGCTGTACGTGTGTGCCTTTTATATACCTTTCTGATTAAGATCTTGTAGAGGTCGAAACATGTAGGAGATACGTAAGTGACAAATAGTTATTTATTACCGACCGTGCTATTTGTTGGATCAAATAATTCTAGAACATTTTTACCGTCGATTTTAACACGATTTTGCATTCATTCAATAACACGTGACCTATACAGAGCGTAGGATCTCTTATTAAAGGTGCCTCAAAACCTTATAATAAATGATATTCGCTTTTATGTAAAGAAAACAACGGATTCAGGCTAAGTAGACCGGAAGTAAATATTTTATGTTGAATTTATGCGTGTGAATAATTCATGCGTCACGGCGAAGTTAACACTTTTCCACGCTCGTCGCGCCGCCGTGCGGCGTATTCGTTAATTAAGTTATGCAGCTCTTGTTACATAGCAACGCCCCTGTTATTCTCTGATTCAGTGTGTTACTGCATTCTTCCAGTATCGTCACTTGTAACACTGCGTCATCTTCGTACATTGCGCTGTGGATCTTGTAGCAGACCCACTTATTAAGGACACTAACCCAATGACAAGTCGACCTCGGTGGACTAGTGGTTAGCGTGCTCGCCACTGGACCCAAGGTTCGCGGTTTCGATCCCGACCGAGGTCGATGGATTTTTAAGGGTGATCAAAATCCGGAGCACCACTTCCTTCGGAGGGGAAGTAAAGCCGTCGGTCCCATGTCGTAGATTTACGGCATGTAAACGAACCTTACGGGCATGAATAGAAATGTTTCGTAAGCTAAATTCAAAGCCTCCATTTCTCACCCAAGTCTCCTGACTGCCTTCCAGATGGCTCTGGCGGTCACATCAGGATCGATATAACAGCAGCTTGGCCAGTTGGCCAGTCACCAACTGCCACGAATGCGCACGACTTAGTAACGTCAAAAAGAGGAAGCCCGAGCACATATAGGGCTGTTAAGCCATGGTTATTATTATTATAACCCAATGACAACAGAATTTGTAAGTTCACTCCCGTTTATATTAAAGCCTATCTTACGACATAGTCTTTGTCCAAGTGAATGGGGCAGACTCCAAGTTGTTTCACATTAAAATATTTGGAGTGTTTACCCACGAATGCTCTACTGAATTTGTTCAGCAAAATTTTATATTAGTCTCACCGTGCATTTTACGATTCAATGTTTAAAAACACAACACAATGCACATCAATTTTACTCTAATATGTATTAATTAACCCGTACATATGTTTCGGTTTCACGCAAAACCATCCTCAGGGGGTTCAAAACTACTTTATATCACATCCAGTGTTAATACAGGTTTAAATACTGTGCAATATCTTGCATGTTATTACAATCACTATAAAATCAGAATTTAAAACATACATTGTATTATTTCGACATAAAATTCGATGAATTTTAAGGATTTTCTACAATATCTTATATGTTTTTAATTCTGATTTTATAGTAATTGTAAATAACATACAAGACATTGCACAGTATTTAAACCTGTATTAACATTGGATGTGATGTAAAGTAGTTTTGAAGCCCCTGAGGATGGCTTTGCCTAAAACCGAAATATATGTAGGGGTTAATTAATACATATTAGAGTGAAAGTGAAGTGCATTTGCTGGTTTTTTAAATATTGATTCTTCAGCTAGTTAAATTTTCTTTCAATGTGAAGGAATTTATCTTGGATTTCTTATTGAAAGCTGAACGACAGTGAGATGTTTCTTATACTCAGCAGTGAATTGCTGTGTTAGTGT
The DNA here is from genome assembly GCA_021186555.1 of Reticulitermes speratus. Taxonomy (NCBI): domain Eukaryota; kingdom Metazoa; phylum Arthropoda; class Insecta; order Blattodea; family Rhinotermitidae; genus Reticulitermes; species Reticulitermes speratus. The sequence continues at coordinate 42,887,166 of JAJKFL010000006.1, read as the reverse complement.
ATTGTTCACAGCAATTTCATCTACAACAAGATGGAATTACCTGTGTGTGGTTTTAAGTTAATTACGAATGATATCGCGCTCCATTCTGAAAGCGATAACGCCCTGAGTTTAATCAGCGTCTGTGTGTGATGCGTCACCATTTAGTGGGTTCCCTGGCCACTAATCTCACAGAAGAAAGAGATGACCCATCATTACTCTTTGTATCCTTCATATGTGCCACAGAATTTAATTCTGTACCCAGAACGTCACACAAATAATCTTGTGTCAAATAACTGTACCATACTTCATTTTGAAATTTAAAAATTACAATAAACGACGGGGTAAGGAGAGAATATAGCAGTCATCTTTTGTGTTCGGAAGTCCTAGGTTCATATCTCGGTCTGGATGTGGGCTATGCTGGTATTTCTCAGACCTTGCACATAAATGCAGATATAGTAAGCGGGCACTTCGGAAAGTAGATCAGAAGTATCTGGAAAGTTTTGAAATGTGGTGCTGGAGAAGAATGGAGAAGATCAGTTGGACCGATCGTGTGAGAAATGAAGAAGTATTACACAGAGTGAAGGAGGAGAGGAATATCGTACATACAATAAAAATACGAAAGGCTAACTGGATTGGTCACATCTTGCGTAGAAATTGCCTTCTGAAACGTGATTGAAGGAAAGTTAGAAGGAATGATAGAAATGACGGGAAGACTAGGAAGAAGGCGTAAGCAGCTACTGGATGACATTAAGGAAAAGAGAAGTTACTGGAAATTGAAAGAGGACGCATTAGATCGCACCGTGTGGAGAACTCGCTTTGAAAGAGGCTACGGACCTGTCGTATGACAGACTACAAGATGATTTATAAAGTAGTACCTTAAATCACGTTAGTAACGTTTCTTTTGGTACTATCTGTAGTTAATTATTAACTAAATATCCCAATAAATGAAGCTATATGGAGCTACAAGCAGAATGAACTGAAAATATAATAAATAAATAGGTTAAAGCGTAAAAATTACAGTCCTTAGCTATGTTATAGCATGTAGGCTGGTAGATGTGTATAGATGTTTCAGAGCAACCTGCTGCCTTAATTAATCACAATATGCAGTAAATTGTTTTACTGATTATAAAATGAAGGGAGTTTCACAGAAGCTCTCATAGGTTAATTCTGACTTCAACTTAAATTGCTACATCAAACACGGAGCTGCTAACGAAAAATCATTGCATTATAGACGTTGCCTGTTCTGAGGAAGACATTACCTTACCAAACTGCTATTTGTTTTGCTTACTTCTAGGCTTCTTTTTTTTCGTTTTCAAGATTTAGCAAATAATCTGCGCTCTTGAATTCAATTTGAAAGTTAAATCCATTTAATTGATGTAGAAAATTTCAATTCCTCTCTTAAAACAAACATATTTTTTCGCCGTTACAAGCACGAATAAGTTGATATGATGTGCTGAAACGTTCAACACACATTTAAATTATACTGCAATAAACAGGTCGTTGTTTGTTTAAAATAAGTTCATCATGTTGCTGAAAATTTGAAAAACTGCTTTCTAGCCAGGCTGATAATACATTCTGCTTCCGAATACAAATCAGGAATTCTTCTAATTAAACTTCCAATTTCAGATATTTGTTGCCTGTATCTGTCGTAAGATCTCTTGAAATATCAACCTTTACACATTGCAATGTTCAGAATAAAATATTTCTTCTGTCAAATGGGGCTATATTCTCGGAAGTGGAAGGTAATAAAATTATGGATAACCATTTATACTAGCAGAGACACATGGTTGCTTAAACATAAGACAACCTTCCATTTCTCTTCCCAGAAAAGGTGTATATAATAGTGGCAGGAATTTGTGTGGAAGCATGTTAGTTTCATTTTACGCCTGGAATCCTCGTAATTGAATTTAATCGTTAAATAAACATTTATAATATTGTTACATCCTCTTATGCAGTGTCAGTATTTATTACGATAATTAAGGAATGTGCTCACCAAAGAGCATTTATTTGCTAATGTAGTAAAGGTGCATATTACATCCACTGCCATTGCAACACTTTGAGTGAAATTCTACACTTAAGTTATTACTCAGTATTTATGTTATGTAACTCTTGTAGACGAAGACTTAATTTCGCATTACTAACCGAAACAAAACACCTATATTTGTCTTTTATTGTCAGTAACTTTAAACCGTGCTTTTATGTAAATGATCCATATCCTTTATACACACGGAAACAGTAAATTACTAAAGATAATATATTATACGTATTTTTTTTCCAATGGCTAGAAAGCCCCTTGGGGGCCTAGGCCGCCTCATTTTTCGAGACTTCATGATCACACACATTAGACACACCACACTCGGTAGGACTCCTCTGGACGAGGGATCAACCCGTCGCAGAGACCTCTACCATACAACAGACAACACTCACAAGAGACAGACATCCATGCCCCCTACGGGATTCGAACCCACAATCCCAGTAAGCGAGAGGCCGTAGACCCACGCCTTAGATCCCACTGCCACTGGGATCGGCTATTATATCTATAATGCTTAATAATATCGCCTGTCTCAAAATCTAAACAATTCGAAGAAAATATAAAATGTTATTCATACATAATAGAAAATAAAATAATGTTACTGACGATATTCGCTGTGTCATATTACTGAATTCCAGGAAATGTTGCTGCCGCACTAAGAACGCACATACCTTGTGTTAATCCGAATTTATATATTGTTTATAAAATATTAATCTCTTTTTCTATATTTTTACCACATTTTACCTTTAGCTTTTAACTCTCATTGGGTTATATTTTCTGGTTCTACAGTACATTTCTCACTGCTCTACAAGCCGGAAGGTCTCGGGTTCTATTTCCGAAGGCGTCATTGGAATGTTTGATTTATATAATACGGTATTTCCGTCCGCATTATGATCCTGGGTTCGACTCAGACTCTAACAGAAATTACTACCAGGAATATTTCCTGGGGGGTAAAGGCGGCCGGTGCATAGAGTTGACAACCTTACCACCTTCATGTGCTCAACCTCCTGGAAACCTCAGGGACTGTCCAGGCATATACAGGGATAGCTTTACCTTTTTCACAGTACGATATGTTTATGAAAATATAGTGCCTTTTCTTTACAAAACTGACAGAGTTAGAGTTCTTACCTTTCAATCTCAGTAGTCAATAAATGTATATCTTAGTCTCTGACACACAGCAGCTTCTAACGACTGTATGTGGGGTTTGAGTTTGGCCTGTGGTGAATATACAGTTATATTGTGTGACGTCACGACCTCTACTTCTATTCATAGATATGTAACGGCATTTCTAAAGAATCTGTCTAACAATCTATATGATTTAAAGTGCCAATATAACCTAATATTTATGAATGTAATGTTGAAATATTTTCCCCTACTGCATACCTTTAATTAAGTTACAATTTTTCTAATCACATATCGTGGAAAAGTGATTATGTATACACGCACGAAGTATTCAATCAGAAGTGGATAAAATTTAACGTCTGAAGCATAAAATTTTTAATGTTATTACAGCTTCAAATCCCACCTCACAATAAAACACTCTGTATTTATATCATAACAACGGAAGCAAGATACGTGCCAGATATTTGTGATTCGTTTTCAGAGCAACCATTGTTGCTGGAAAGAAGCAATACGTATTACATGTTCTGAGTGTATGTTATTTTGTGTTATTTATTGAACATAAAATATGTGTTTTGATTCCCTCTACAAATTTTGTTAGAAACATTTCTCATTCTAAGAAGAATTAAGCAATTATTATCATAAATATACATAGGTCTTCATATAAAGTACCGTTATTTTTGTCAGATTTTAATTAAACTTGGATGTTCTCGGCATATTTTCGAAAAAATAACCAAACATAGAATTTCTTGAAAATCCATCCAGTGGGGGCCGAGTTCCATGCGGATGGACGGACGAACGGATGGAAAGACATGACGAAGCTAATAAGTCACTTTCGAAATTTTGCGAAAACGCCTAAAAATAAATCGGCGAATAGTGTCGGTAAAAGAATAGCTAGTTATCGTGAAAATCAGAAGAAATATATAAGAACATTGACAATGTTTTTCACCAACTAAATGCACTTGTTATAAAAACACTAAATTATTCTAAAACTGTTTGATAAAAAACCCCGACATGTTTCGGCTCATTAATGAGCCATCCTCAGGGGATCACAAATGTCTGTTCTCAAAACACGTACATATGTTAATCCTCTGTAGATGTATATGGTCAACGTCTGATCTCACCAATCTTACTTTATCACTCCGTAGATCGATATGTTTTTTAAAAACATTCCTATAAAAACATATCGATCTACGGAGTGATAAAGTAAGATTGGTGAGATAAGACGTTGACCATATACCTCTACAGAGGATTAACATATGTACGTGTTTTGAGAACAGACATTTGTGATCCCCTGAGGATGGCTCGTTAGTGAGCCGAAACATGTCGGGGCTTTTTATCAAACAGTTTTAGAATAATTTAGTGTTTTTATAACAAGTGCATTTAGTTGGTGAAAAACATTGTCTATACTCGAAAAATGCACGGTGAAAATAGAATAAAATATAAGAAAATTGTTTCAGGAAAAGGCAGAGTTTCGACCTTAACTCTTGCAGTGGGGTGTAGAGACCACAGTGCTTTGAACTTTTGAGCGATAGTCAACTGAACGTATATAAATGAAAGAATACATTCAAAGATATATATATGTACTGCAGGTAGAAGCATTCTGTATGTGGGGCTTTCTGTTCTTAAAGTGTAACGACTTCCGTAAGAGTTACAAAGCTGCCCGTAACATGCCAAGCAGACACAGAGGGGAGGTAGAGGTACAACTCTACCCACACTCAACGCGGTACTAGAAGGAATGAGTGGTCTAGGCCACACCCCGTCCGAAGTACCCGCGCGGAAAGAATAGGTACCCATTTTACTGGGATCTGGGCCTTGTTAAGAATCTGGACGTGTCCGGAAAATTTTACTGCCACCGGGTTTCGAAACCCCAAAATCTCCAGCCCTGAACGAGTCGTTATAAGGACTACGATATTTCGACTCATTTTCTGTAAGAGAAATCGAAGTAATTTTCTAAACTGTAAGAGAAGTACAAGAGAGACTTCTAGAACAATGGGATACTTATGTGAGATTGGAATAGATTTGGCTGCTTGTATCGTAAAACGAAGAAGAGGAAAAGCGTAGAGGAAGAAGAAAAGGAAAATTCCTTTATGTTAGCTGTAACATATATGTGACGTGAAATATTTTATTTACGCTTTAGCTTCAGGTGCCTTAAATATATCCGTCCGTTAGAAATCTAGCAAACTGCAGGATGTCGTAAGGCAAAAGGCTGTAATAAGAATCCTCAAGGACAATAATACCTCTAATATAATAAGCATAATACTAATTTTAAAAGCAATACGGGTTTTAATGCTTCAACATTGCTTTGTGCCTCAAAGAAATCTATTTGTATGTTCATTATAAAGTGACCTGTTATTAAGCCATAAAACAATTTGTTCAAAGGATGCAATAAAAGAATACAACAGTCTGTTACGGAAACACCGGGTTTTTATACTCTGCAGCTAGGCTTATGAATGTAAACAAAGCAAGTACCTTAAACATTGGCAATTAACCATATCATGGCTGAAAGTCACAGAAACTTGTATCATGATATCTTTAAATGTTTTAAAAAACTGGGTTGATTCTGGAATTTGTATAGCCCTTTTTGTCGTAGATGAAGAAGGATGATTACAACAATATATATCGACACGAACTCGTACACAATGTTAAAACACAAAATGCAATAACATTACATAAACCCTGACATGTTTCGGCACACTAATAAGCCATCTGTACGGGAAGAAGCACATTTGACACTTAAAAACACAAAAGCAAAATTGTCAACATTTTAACAATTTTGTTTGTGTGTTTGTAAGTGTTAGATGTGTTTCTCCCCTGACGATGGGTGTACTAGTGCACCGAAACATATCAGGGTTTATGTAAAGTGATTGCATATTACGTTTTAACATTGTGTACGAGTTCGTGTCGATATATGTTACTGTAATATAAGCACGTACACTGTATGGACAGTGTTAAAGAAGGATAAGTTAGACAAAATATATAACACGCAACAAAATATATAAGAAACATATAAATATTGTCCGTCTAAAATCTTAAATAAATAGAGAAAATCGTCTAGAAACAAAATATTAAAACGCTGCTTAAGGAAACAAGGCGTGAGGAATGGATTTTACTGGCTAAAGATACATAGATGCGTTGGGATGTAGCAATGTAACTCCGGTTGCTATAGATGGCAGCGCATTAATTATCTGAACAACTACAAGCTTGATTATTTCCACCAACAAATGCACCTTATACAAAGATACACGGTGAATATAAAATGAACTACAAGCTTCTTAATAAGAACCTACTGCCTTCAGGTAGTTAATATTTGCATAAAAACATCAGTAATAACGATTGTAATCCGGCAATTTACTGAAGTAAGACACAGGTAATGCCTGATTTGTTTACATACTGTGCTACAGATATTAAGGCTGGCAAGTGATGCCATCTACACGGTGTTATATCCTAAAGGTACGCGGTTTATTTTGCGAGTCAAACATTTAAATCACATTTGTTCAGGCAACACTGCGAATTTGATTCCAATATTCTGTGCTAGATAAGATAATTTTAATTCACCTTATATATATATATATATATATATACGAAAGTTGCATATATCTTGTTTTAAATATTATATATTGGTTTATAATCTAACCTTTATCCTACCGGAGTGCGTATTTAAATTTTAGCTCGTGATTTATGTAAAGACGATTGTTGCGTGAATTCAGGCTTCCGCCGCAGTGTAAATATCTTCGCTCTTCTGAGATGTTATGCAACGTATCTTTGTAATTAGCTACCGAGGCTTCGGGACAACTTTTCGGTCCCATCTTGAAGGGTAAATTTTGCTGATAGGACCGAGAGGCTTTCCCGAAACGTCGGTAAATAACTGCCAATCTCCGCTGAATAACATCCCGGAAGAGCGAAATCTGAACGTGAAAATTATTTGAAAGATCAAGTTAGGAAATGAACGGTATTTTGTGGCAAATAAAAGAGATATTTTGCAGCGTGTCTTAAAAATGCAGTAAATTTCCTTTTTTGTCTTGATGTAAAAAATGAATTTCTATGGGCGTTTGTCTTCTTGCTTTCGCATATGTGAAGGCAGCTATTTACATTTTAAAAATTCCCTTTACTTGAAACAAAATAATATCTTTGTTACGAAATGGACAGATTATCACGAAAGCACGTAAAATAATTATGATAAGTAAGCCTATTGACTTGTTTGTGGTTCATGCATATCTACAGACAGGCACATCTCTGACGCCCGCAATCTGGATAAACGACGCTGCAATAATAGTCTCCAAACTGACACAACAAACAGGGATTAGAACAGAAGAACCAAATGTAATATAGCACTGAAATAGGGTTATCAGCACGACTTTAGTCTCATTACCAAATGAACTGCAGTTCTTACCTGGGTGACCGCGTGGTGGTTTCGTGATCTCGCCGGCAACTCGCACAGTCGGAAGTCCAAGTACTCCACACCGACGGCGAAGTCTGTTGCAAGGGAACGTCGCGGCGACTGACCAGACTTCGATGACGCACCGCCTAGTGTCTCTTCGAGCATGCGCAGAGAAGTACGACAGGTATTTTATCCACTGCCCGTGGCGCGCAGCTGGCCTGTATCAGTAAGCCTCCACCGATATCTTCACGTTTCCCGTAAGACATATTGTACTGTTTTAACAAATTTACAGCATCGTCAGAAATGTACAGAATAGTATCACATAAATATATCTGACGGCGTTAGCTTATATGGCCGCGTCCTCCAGTAAATATATGGGATTGCAAGAATAGGCCCTAGTTTCAGGAAAAAATCATAAATTTGTTATCACAGAAACATGTACCACTTGTCAGTTTGTCAGTTACTGACATTGCCTGGCCAGCCGTAGAACTGAAGGCAGGAATCGCAGCTGTTGTGGAAAGCCACTAAAACGTTGGCAGCAGCTATGAAGAATTTTTCCTCAAGGTGATGTTGGTTTGTTTAGGGTTCATATATCGACGGTGTTTTTAAGTGAATGAATTAACTTGTGATTTACTAGGAGTGGTACAGAACCAGTGCTGTGTGTGCAATGTATCAATAAATATAGACATATAACGGGTGTTCCTTTTGATAACGTCACCCGCCTCTTCTAGATCCGAGATATGGCATGAGTGGAGATCTGCCTCTCCGCCACCCTACATTACTTTATGGTATGAACAGAGACAGCGCCACCCTGTATTACTTCATCGTATGAAGTCCTTTTAATGGCCGTTGGCTTAATTAATATAAATAGCCTCACTTTCACCCATTGACATTTCGGTGTGTCATGACGCCATTCCCACGTCTTAGTACTTTAAGCAATTTTATCATTCATTCTGCAGTCTGTCTTACGACAGGTCCGTAGCCTCTTCCAAAGCGAGTTCTCCACAGGGTGCGATCTAGTGCTTCCTCTTTAAATTTCCAGTATCTTCCTTAAGGTCATCCAGTAGCTGCTGACGTCTTCTCCCTCTTCTCCAGTCATTTTTATCCTTCCCTCTAACTTTCATTCAATCACATGTTTCAGAAGGCAGTTTCTACGCAAGATGTGACCAATCCAGTTAGCCTTTCTTCTTTTTATTTTATGTAGGATATTCCTCTCCTTCTTGACTCTTTGTAGGATTTAAGCCAGTTAAACCTTTGGTACGTTTTAGGACGTTAGGCTCTGTAACGGTTAAAACGCAACCCAATTCCAGAGAGGTTTCAAAAATTTTGTTGATCTTTATACTTCATATCAAATATTAATTTTTTGTAGCGTGAGCTGAAAATTGTCTTAAAAATTTCACTGCAGAACCCTGTAGGTATTTCATAATTTCTCACTCATCCTTATACACAAAAACAAGAGGCAGTAGGACCGCTCTTTGCAGTACCCCTTGCCTGACGCTCTACCTCTGAACTGGCAACAGGTCGAACAGAACGTATTTATTGGACCACGCGGTATGTACTGATATTTGGGCCTCGTTCTGTGTGGCAGCAAGTAAAATGAAATAAACATCCTAAAATAATGAAAAAAGAAATAATCATCTTTCTCTTAACCTTCATCACAGGGTTTCACAAGAAGCCTTAATGCTGCGGTGCGTCCGTAGCATCTGCTGCAGGACCCTTCTCCAAAAAAAAAAAAATAAATCTTCCTTAAGTACTTAAATTGTACAGTATTGCCTAATCGTTCTGCTGCTTCAATTAAATATAGTCTCGGAAATGGCACAAATAAAGGAAGAAGGAACGGAAGAAGCTCAGTTTGTTAAGCCTACTAGAGTTTTTGAAGAATGCTTTGTCTTGATTTCAGACTGGGAAACAACAGAGTAGTTGCGATGGTAAGAAGCTCAAAGTGGCTTTCGCTTTTAAAAGCCCAACCATTTCAATTCGTCACATTAACGATCGTTAGAGGTGCATTCTGCTTGCTTAACGTACCTTGATATCTATTGGATATTTCCTTTATAATTCCCTCTGCAAGCTATTGTGAAGACGGACGCAGTATTTTCCTCTCTGACTTTGGTGATTTCTGTCCACAAGACATCACTTGCCAGATGTTGTTACTTTTCATTATTTAAAGCGAATTGCAAAAGCAATTATCGTAATAAAACTTCAATGATAACAATGGAATGGCAAATTAACTTATACGAGGAATTTCTTCACTTATACGTAAACAACGCTGTGTCATGAAAAGCACTGTGTAAAATAATAATTACATTAATTAATTTTTTTTCTTTCTCTGTTTTGCCTTGGGATTGAATTGGACAAAGAAGAAGACGAGATTGTTCTTCCCAGTCATGATAATAATTCTTTTATATCCTTCAGACCAATTCTGAGGCCGTACCAATCTCCTTTACAATGAGCAGGCTTACCTACAGCTCTTTTCAACGGTGTACAGCGGCTGGAGCGAGAACCTGATCACTCATCTTAAAATAATGCCGAACTTTAAAAGAATTTTGATTTCAGGTTTTCGCCGCGATGTTGATTAAATCTGTGGTCTTCTGGGTAATTACACGGCGTCGTGTGGTAATTATTTACACGTTGTCCCGAAACGTCGGTAAATAATTACCACACGACGCCGTGTAATTACCCAGAAGACCATAGATTTTTTAAAAGAACTTGAAAACATGCGTCCAAACAACCCACATATTCATGACATGTTTCTGAATTTACCCTTTGCAATTAATAGAAAATATAACATATAAATCAAACCCTACATTACAGAAAAAGTGTTTCGTTTTTATTACAAAAACAACCGTCTAATGTCGTCTAAAAAAAAGTTGCCTATTTTCATAGTCAGGAAAAACTGAAGTACATATGTATGTAGGTAAAGGTAAAGCAACCCCATTACAGACCTAGACAGGCCCTGAGGGGTCCAGGAGGTTGAGGTTCCCAGATTTGTAGACAATCGGCACATGAAGGTGGTAAGGTTGTCAGCCCTACGCACCGGCCGCCTTTACCTCCCAGGAAATATTCCTGGTACTCATTTCTGTTAGAGGTTGAGTCGACCCCAGGGCCATAGTGCGACCGAAACGAATATGTCAAGGAATTAATTACAATGACACCATCGGGAATCGAACCCGCGACGTTCCGGTTTGTAGCGTAGTGCCTCAACCAACTGCGCCACCGCGCGCCCCCATATGTATGTAGACTGCTGCAAGTTAAGTTATGTGGTAAACATAGGAACCAACCTGCTATAAATTCTTAGGCACAGGAAGGTCCGTAATAATCTTCTCTTACGTACAGAATATGTAACAATATTATGGCTATTACCCACATCGATCCTGAAATCTTCGTTGTACTGGGATCTTACGCAAAGTAGATTGGCAATTACCGACGTTTCGAGACACCTACGATTACATCTTCAAGGATCACGGGGTCCTTGAAGATGGGACTGATAATGTGTCCCGAAATTTGGTAAATACCGATCTACGTTTCGTAACATTTCCAGAAGAGCGAAGATATCATTTACAATGCGGGGAAATCATGAAATTAAATATAGATTCTGACATTAAACAGAATATTTCCTAAGGTTTGGTCAGCGTCGGCGGAACAGATTGTCAGGAGAGAACTGACCCGAGGAAAGACTTTCTTTTCCAATGACCGGCCTAGTGATGTGATTAGATATCACATCGTTAGGTTGCGTTGTCTGCTGGCACTGAGACAACTGGGGCATGACACAGCGCTCTAATGAACACACTCAGTTGTTCCTCACATTATTGTCTGCGAGATACACTCTCTTCGCTTTTGAAGATATTCTCTGTTGTTTCGTAACAGTTCAATACTGTGGAGCCTTAACTGTATTAAGAACAAAATCCGGATGGAAACTGTAAACAAGGAATGAATAAGTACGTAGTATTTTGTGGGCATATTTACTAACAAAATTTTGCAAAAATCTTAGTAGCGTCTAAACAATCGACGTAAGTTTATTTGCATGTCTCTCACTTATTACTATTCCATCTGATTCATTGATTCTTGAAAGTGTTGTTCTTCGTGTATTGACCTTCTGCATTCATATATCTGAAAAATCGAAAGTCACTTAAATGTCTTTTCTTTTTAGCCACAAATTCTTTTAATGTAAATGTAGCAAAATAAGACAAAAGAAGTGTTTCGTTTTTCAAGTAATAGTTACAAAATATTAAATTAAGTGCTCAGATAGTTAACAGTTTACATCGTCAATTTAACACCGCTAATACTCTGTTCTTCCTTACGCACTATTCTATCCAGATCTCCTCCCAAACATTAGTTCATTGTCACCCCCATATTACAATTGCTCTTTTCCAAGCAGCTTTCTAACAAATACTTCGTACGCATTTGCAGTTTCCGCTGTGCAATCAATACGTGTAACTCATCTATCATCTTAAAAATTATGGGTGACACTCATTAATCATAGGTCCCTTTTTTTTATAATATCATAAACTTCAATTGATTTTGATCCGCCTTTCTTTTTAAAACATTTTTCTGAGCACTTTATTTTCAAACACTGTTGATTGATGGATGTTCTTTTCTTATATATACTCCAAAATGTAAATTTTTCTCAAAATTATAGAATCGACACGTATACTTCAAAACATGGTAGAATTCCAGAGCGTATTCCTGCTTCTGGAATAATTTTCATCCGCAGGTCGTACTGAAATATAGCAATAACGCTCGTCACTGTGTCTGAGTATTCAAAATACCATACTTTAGAATTGGAGAGAGCTGGATTGGCGGGTGTTTATCTCTCGTGTACCCATACTGTTAAACATTGCGTGATTGGACCACTCCAGTTTATTCCATTCATATCTGCTTCTCCATCATTTGGCCCAGCACCAAGTGTAGTTACGAACACAGACTTGCTTCTTCGCAGCACCTGTCGGCACTTTCTGGCACGTAAGTTCCTAGTTTAAAGGAATAAGAACCGTCAACACAACTTCATTTTTAGTCTTTATTGCAACATGTTTCAATTTTAAACCTTTATCGCTAGTCAAGCTAATAGTATCTATAAATACTAGAACACTATCTGATGATGACCCTTTAAGGCCGCAACATGTTGCAATAAATACTAAAATAAAGTCGTGTAGACTGGTATAATTTTTTTTTTAGAAGTTTCCCGCAGCAGAAGCTACGGACGCACCGCAGCCTTAAGGCTTATTGTGCAACACTGTGATAAAGATGAAGAGAAAGATGATCAGCTTTTTTAATTTTTCCAAGTAATGGAGCACCGGTGGAATTAAATTAACAGAGCAAAACCGAAGTACTCGGGGAAAAACCTGTCCCAGTGCCACTTTGTCCACCACAAATCTCACATGGACTGACCCGGGATCGAACCCGTGCTTCCGCGGTGCGAGGCTGGCGACTAACCGCCTGAGGCATGGCACGGACTAGACTGTTATACAAAATTACGAGAAAAGACAACGGGATACTCAACTTTAAAATTCACTTCGTAAAGCCCAGCTCGATCATCATATACTGCACGATCGCGTCAATATCAATATCAATGCCTTGTCTCATAACACGCATTGAAAGTAATGGTTGAACACAAATCTCAGAATATTTACGGAAAATTTTCAACAAATATTTGTTCAATTCAGCAGTTACAGGATGACATAACATAACTAAAAACTTTCATGATAACATATATTCTAATATTACAAACACTATGTCTCACTTATTACAAAACTGGTAATTAGAGTTGAACAAGTGTCATATCGAATTTAAAATTGAAATATGAGTTATTTAATACATTTAAAACCATTATATAAAGGTAAAGGTAAAGCAACCCCATTACAGGCCTAGACAGGCCTTGAGGGGTCCAGGAGTTTGAGGCTCCCAGATTTGTAGACAATCGGCACATGCAGGTGGAAAGGTTGTCAGCCCTACGCACCGGCCGCCTTTACCCCCCAGGAAATATTCCTGGTACTCATTTCTGTTAGAGGCTGAGTCGACCCCAGGGCCATAGTGCGACCGAAACGATTATGTCAAGGAATTAATTCCAATGACACCATCGGGAATCGAACCGCGACGTTCCGGCTTGTAGCGTAGTGCCTCAACCAACTACGCCACCGCGCGCCCCAAAACCATTATATACCGCCGTCATTTACGATGATGAAGGCCTGAAAATAAACACGTTTCGCCGAAACATGTTGCTTAGTAATACAATGTGCTGAAAATACACAAAAAAATCTTGTGTTGTCACTATTATTTTCTTTTTTATTTCTATAAAAACACATCGAGATATTTAACACAAAATTAAAAAATAAACGATTTAGACTGATACCTCACAAAACTTGTGCACAAAATCTCCTGATGCGTTTTCAAAAAGTTACGTCCTTTATAGTGATATTTCTTTCCACCTTATTTCTCCCGATTTCTCACAAGCACTTTTAGAATGTACATAATATGAGGGCGTTTCCCCCTACACAAGCTAATCTTCCCCGGAACAGGAACACATTTATTCTTTCGACTCGCCATATTCCGGTCGCTAATGCATTAATCTTTCCACTTTACTACTACCTGTTATGCCACTCACATCGCCACACTGAAACAGCTTCCTGTCCAGCGCTGATAAAAATAATCCATTCATGAGAAAGCTATACGTAAGAAAGTAACATTGCATTTATTGGAAACAATATAACTTTATGAATGTTTTATCGTTGGAAGCGAGAGACTGGTAGTCAGTAGGCACTGGAGACTAATGTGTGAGCCTCTGGATATATAATAGTGAGCACTGGTGGAAAGAAGATTGGCAAGGCAAAAGAAAACTGTTCACAGAAAAATTTATTCCAGTGCTTTAAATTCCAAATGCACTGCCCTGTGATGGATCCCGTGTCTCCTTGTTGAAGGAAAGCCCTATCACATAAGAAATGGCCTGACTTCATTTTATGAATTGCTTTCCTTAAAATTCGTATGGCCGAATTTAAGGCTCTATTTTCAGCCAGTGCCTTTGTTTAGTTAATATTTAAGTACTTAATATGTCGGAGCATTGTTATAAACGACACAATTTTTATCTCTAGGTGTATTTTGATAGTTACTATTAAAATATTTCGTCGACCTCGGTGGACTAGTGGTTAGCGTGCTCGCCACTGGACCCAAGGTTCGCAGGTTCGATCCCGACCGAGGTCGATGGATTTTTAAGGATGATAAAAATCCGGAGCACCACTTCCTTCGGAGGGGAAGTAAAGCCGTCGGTCCCATGTCGTAGATTTACGGCATGAATAAAAATGTTGCGTAAGCCAAATTGCCTCCATTTCTCATCCAAGTCTCCTGACTGCCTGCCAGATGGCTCTGGCGTGCACATCAGGATCGATAGAACTGGCTAGCTGGCCGGTCACCAGCTGCCATGAATGCGCATGACTTAGTAACCTCGACAAGAGGAGGCAAGAGGAGGCCCAGGCCCATACAGGGCTGTTGAGCCAAGAATTATTATTATTATTATTAAAATATTTCACCCTAGAACATGCCATGAAATCCCATGGTGAGTGGGAGTAAGGGTATAGCTGTATTTTTCCTGTAACCTCGGCGCTAGATGGGGTGGATGTTCAAGCCGGCCGCTTTATCCCAGGGAAAGAGACCCGGTAAGCCTACAGGAAACTGGGTGGGCCCCAGGGCCTGTCTGGACGGGTGCGGAAAATTTCGCAACCACCGAGAACCGATCCTTGGACCGTTCAGCCCGTAGTGATAGTTAATGTTTAAAACATATTATCTGTGATGCGATGTGAATTATAAATTGGTTTAAGATTAAAATATTTTATTTTTAAAAAAGTTATTTCCCTTCTTGTAGGGCAGTATGAAAGTACCATATCCACTGCACTGAGTGATACAGCAAATTAACAGATAATTTTTGCGAAGGTTATTTCAGAGTATTTTATAGAGACATGTTAGTGTGTTCAAACATGACATATATTGTGAGAAAATTTAGTAGATAATGCTAAAATAAATTCCTTGTAACAAGTTATCCTAAGTAAATCCAAATGTTGCTTGCGTCATTATTAATAATATTAATGTTAATAATGTTAATATTAGTAAGGGGCACGCGGTGGTACAGTTGGTTGAGGCACTGCTCTACAAGCCGGAAGGTCGCTGGTTCGAATCCCTATAGTTTCATTGAAATGTTTCATTGACATAATCGTTCCTGCCGTACTATGGCCATGGGGTCGACTGAGCCTCTAACAGAAATGAATACCAGGAATATTTCCTGGGGGTAAAGGCAGCCGGTGCGTAGGGCTGACAATCTTACCACCTTCATGTGCCGATTGTCTAGAAATCTGGGAGCCTCAACCTCCTGGAACCCTAAGGGCTTGTCCAGGCCTGTAATGGGATTGCTTTACCTTCAATAATAGTAATAACATTAATATTGGTAATAAAAACAGGATTCATGCAAATCATTCTATTTACTAGTCTTGTGCCTTTCCTTTCCTACTGCATTCTGTTTTTGCTGGTGCAGCTTTACGTACAAGAATACTTTCACATTACCATTGGCTTCTGTAAGAAAGAATTCGTGATGAATAAAGCTGTTAAAGAAAATTTGCGGCGAATGTCAAGGAATGAATCGTTTTATATTTGAGAGGATCAAACTGGCTGATGTACAAAGAAGACAGGCTAGCAGGTACGAGTTACAGTGATCACGGACGAAGCAAGTGTACAAGTAGTTTGCCTCTTTTCCGCATCCTATGTTAGAGAAGAATGGCGAAAATATTTGGGACACGGTAACGCTAATAGACCCAATTCGCTAAGTGTGATTACAGGGTTGTTTTACTCAGGCACTGCCAAACCAGTATACTTATGTTAAATTAATCTGTCCCTGTGACAATCATTTCTTTTATTGATCATTTACCATGTTGAATGGAAGCTTTTCTCTGCATATTCTATTAATCTCGTCGAGATGGTTCGACGCAGCAAAAACTTCCACTTGCCTGATGGTTTTACTGAAAAATGAACTCGCAAACGAGTGAGAAAGCACAATTTTCCCTCCACCTTTTGCAGCGTTTGATTTATTTTCCTGAACATTGAAAGGTTTCTCATACATCAATTCATATTTACTTTCATTTCCTCCACCTTTTGTCAAGTTATATATATATATATATATATATCCATTTCTTCTCCGTCACGTCAGATCGCAATCTGCTGTGTTTTCTGACTTAAACTTCAATTCTTTTGATGCAGCCAATTTTAGCTTCTATTTTCTGTTAGCCATCACCAGAGCCATCTATCTGTAGTTGTGATTGGAAAAAACACTTCAATTTTTTGTTTTGTTATTTCTGTATACTCTTTCTTGTATTTCTGCACTGAAGGTTTCTGTCTTCATTATTACGTTTGTTCCTTTTGCGTGACGTCATAGCAGTTGACTAATGAGAATTCGTGCTGAAAGGTCGCACTCTGTTTATTGCGTTCATCATGATGCAGTCAGTATATTGGACCAATTAAATGTTGATTAATTATAGGACTCCTTCTTCAGAGAACTAGATCCTACCAATTAACATTCTTTATAGCAATCTTAATCCACCACCAATCCCCCCCCCCTGCTAGTTTCTAAACGACTTCACCTAAGTTAATATCAAGCAAAGATAAACAATTAGAAAATTGTTAATGTAATTTTAACCCTTCATGTAAAGACTTCCTCCTGACTAAACAGGTATAACGATGACAAAAAGTGTCCAAATGAAACCTATAGCAGAGTCTGGGTTGCCTATTTAGAGATTGGTCTAGAACTAAGTGCTGAGAAAACTAAATATATGGCCATATTTTGTCATGAGCAGGCAGAACAAATTCGCAACATAAAGATAGATAATAATAACCCTAACAAATCAAAATTCCATTCGTGAAGAAAATAAGATTAAATTGAAGTCAGGAAATGCTTGTTGTCATTCGTTGCAGAATTTTTGTCTTTCAGTTTGCTAACCAAAAATTTAAAGATTAAGATATACAGAAATATAATATTTTCTGTTGTTTTGTATGGGTGTTGAACTTGGTCTCTCACATTGAGGGAGGAACATAGGCGGAAGCTTTTCGAGAATAGTGTGCTGAGGAGGATATTTGGGCCTAAGAGGGACGAGGTAACAAGGGAGTGGAGAAGACTACATAACGAGGAGCTTTTTGATGTGTACTCATCACCTAATATTATTCGGGTGATCAAATGAAGAAGAATGCGGTGGGCGGGGCATGTAGCACGTATGGGGGAGAGGAGAGGTGCATACTGAATTTTAGTGGGGAAACCTGAGGGAAAAAGTCCACTTGGGATACTTAATGTAGATGGCATGATAATATTAAAATGGATCTTCAAGAAGTAGGACGGACGCATGGACTGAATTGATCTGGCTCAGGATTGAGATAGGTAGTGGACGTTTGTGAATGCGGTAATGAACCTTCGGGTTCCATAAAATACGGGGAATTTCTTGACTAGCTGAGGAACTTTTAGCTTCTCAGGAAGGACTCTGCTCCGTGTAGTTAGTTATAAGGAATTTCGTGTCAGATAATTTCAACTCCTCTCAGTGTACTACAGAAGGTAGACTCAGTCTATGTACCGTGGTACAGGTTGTACGGAGTAATAGAATTCTGGATGAAACCGTAAATTAAGTGACAACACAAAATTATGCATATATAACCTTTTATCTGTTTACTGAAACTAAAAATTTACTTCACTTTCAAAACAGCTAACTTTGAATCGTGAATTAGTTTATTGTGGTTTTTTCTTTTTTTTTTATAATAAATAACATAACGAATAACATTATAATAATACTGAAAATTACTTAATTCCTATCTCGGTTCGCGTTGTTCTGTTTATAGCGAGGACCATAAAATATATAAATATTTCAGAATGAAATAGTGCAGCATTCTCTAATATTAACTTAGGAGGCGCACATAGTATTTACTGAGCTTTTAAGAGTTAAATTCCTTCTGTAGTTCACTGCATCAGTAAAGGTAAAGTAATCCCATTAAAGGCCTAGACAGGCCCTGAGGGGTCCAGGAGTTTGAGGCTCCCAGATTTGTAGACAATCGGCACGTGAAGGTGGTAAAGTTGTCAGGCCTATGCACCGGCCGCCTTTACTCCCCAGGAAATATTCCTGGTACTCATTTCTGTTAGAGGCTGAGTCGACCCCAGGGCCATAGTGCGACCGAAAAGATTATGTCAAGGAATTAATTCCAATGACACCATCGGGAATCGAACCCGCAACGTTCCGGTTTGTAGCGTAGTGCCTCAACCAACTACGCCACCGCGCGCGGTGGACTAGTGGTTAGCGTGCTCGCCACTGGCCCCAAGGTTCGCGGGTTCGATCCCGGCCGAGGGCGATGGAAGGCGGAGGGGAAGTATGTAAAATAACCTTTGGGCATGAAGAAGAACCAGTAGTGTTGGCAGCAAAATTCAAAGCGGCAATTTCTCACCCAAGTCTCCTGACTGCCTGCCAGATGGCTCTGGCAGTCTCATCAGGATCGAGCAAAAATTTGTGCGGGCAGTGAGCCGGTCGCTCACTACAGAATGCACACTTACCGACCAGGAAACCTTCGGGATGAAATCCCAAAAAGAAGAAGGCTCTGGCCCACTCCGGGCTTTAACGCCATGGAAGAAGAAGAGAAGAAGAAGATTGTCTTAAGTCCTGATTTATAAATATGGGAGACTCCTTTATGATAAATTATAGCCATCGTCTAAACCTATTGTCATTTCCCCTTTAATAATAAGGTGAAATGCATTTAATGCAAATTTTCTTTTCAGAATATGTAAAGAGGTATAGATAGCTGCTTTGTTCCATTATTCCTCTTCACTAGGATAGGACTTCATCTGAAGAGTTTGAACTACGTTTGAAGCCTGACGTCTGTCCATCAATGATTATTTGGGCTCTTTCCATTTCCATCGGTTTTAATATGCGCCCCAAATATCCCATCCTTGCGCATTTGTATCTCCACATATACCGCTGAACGGAAAGTTCAAAAATTGTGTGTAACAAAAGTACGGTTTTATTTTTTTTTATTTAAGTTCTGTCAGACAAATATACACTTTTATTTTCTATTATTCAATATATGTATTTCATTGAAAACAAAAAAAAAATGGTACAAGAACAAAACACGGCAGAATACATACAACCCAATATTCCGACTCAATTCCGAGACACAGTGACGTCACTGCAACACGTGACATTGACCTACATATATCCTGTTCCATCACACCACAGTTAGAACTGTCCCAAACATCCACAAGCGAACACACAACCAGATATATATATATATATATATTTATGTACATAATTACTATTACAACTTCGTTCTACCTAAATGAATATTCTACAAATTTGTATATCTTATATACAGATATTAACTGTTTTTGACTTAAGTATTTTAACACTAATTTCAGTAACTACAAGACAACAAAGACAGCAGTTTAAAGTGTATATAACCTACCATGTACCTTTGAAGAAGATCTGGTGTAATTTAAAACAGATGTCCCTGAAGATGAACCTCATATAAGGTTCGAAACATGTTGGACCATCTTCAATGAAATATATGTACTGAAAAATAGAAAACAAAAATGTACATTTGTCGTATAGAACTTAAATAAACAAAAGATGTACGGTACGAGTAACATAAAGTGTGGTTTTATTTTATTTTCGTTTAAAATCGGTAAAACACACAAACATGTGGTCGTGGCGCATCTCAACATTAACTCGCAGCTGATCCTGCAAGTGACTAACGTAGTGAAAAATGTTTAGAACAAGCGTTTTAGATAAAGAAAATAACATAATTTTTATAATAATATCAGACATCCTTCCTTAATTCTTAAGCATTTTAAACAATTATAATAAAGAAAATGTTTGTTTATGTGTGCGATGGGGCTGATTGCCTTTGACACCTGGCCTGACGTCACCTGAAACAACAACCTTTAAGGACATACGTGTATGGAGCTTTGAAACGACTGTTCACAGGAGAAAAAACGAAGTGACAGAAAAATAAACTTCTGCCACTGCCAGTTTTTCGACCACAAAACACGCATAGTCTATAATGGGTTTAAACCATAACTATCAGTTTTGCTTTTGTGGAAAAATGTCAAGCAAGGCTTCGGACAAGACGCAAAACCAGCTGTCATAAGCACATCCCTGTTTCTACGACTCTGCTTTCTTTTTTCAGGCTGAGAAATTCCTACGCAGAAATAGTTACGTTAAAAGCAAACAGAACTTTCACTTCAAAATATTCCTTACCTTAAATTTCTTTAGAATTTCTGGACGCCATTCACTTCTATCCTGAGGATGGAGACAACGCACAAGTAGGAACTGTCGTTACCCAAACACTCAATTTTTCACCCATAAGAGCACACATCATTTTAGACACTCTTTCATCTGTTGGAAAGTCAAAGCCTATGAACGACCCCATTGTACTAGGATTGAAATGTTCGTCATACACGTGTATTTGATGTTTCAACTCGGAACGTTTGAGAGCTTGTAACTATTTTAGTTATTCTTCCCCCATTTTGGTGCTGCTTACTAGAAAATAAAAGTTTTAGACATGTCGATACTCAACCAGTCGGACACGCAGCGCTGCAGTAGAGCTGTCAGATGCAGTACTTTACTTGCAGCGCCTACTGCATACTAGGTAATGCTGTTATTACAGCCTTATGATGGTGATTATAAGCATTATTACATATAGGATGTGACACCGTGCAGTTTGGTGAATATGTGCAAAACGCTTCGGAGGAATCTGCGACCTGGTGAAGAAGTTCCAGGCAACATCGTGCGAATAAAAGACGTGTACGTTGATATAAACTGGAGGGCCGTCAATATGGGTAATTTTAGTACCACAGCAGTGAATGTCGGTGTTGTTAGTGCTAGAGCCACGATCAGTCAGTACCGTTAGTGCCATATCCACAATCGGTTAATGCTGTTAGTGCTAGAGCCACGATCAATGCAATTAGTCCCACACCCACAATAGGTTAGTGCTGTTAGTGCTAGAGCCAGAAATATTCAGTGTCATTAGTGTCAGAACCAAGATCAGTGTCGTTAGTACCACACCAAAAAACGGTCAGTGCTGTTAGTGCTAGAGCCACGATGATTGTCACCAGTGCCACAAGCACAATTGGTTAGTGCTGTTAGTGCTACATCCATCATCATTCAGTGTCTTTAGAGCTACTCCCACAAGTTTTCGGTACTGATAGTGTTACAGCCACGATCGTTCAGTGTCATTAGAGTCACTCTTACGAGTATCCAATTCTGTTAGTGCTAGAGCCACGATCAGTCAGTGCCGTTAGTGCCACACTCACAAGTAGTCAGTGCTCTTAGTGCTAGAGGCACGACCTTTTATTGTCATTAGTGCCACTCACACGAGTGTTCAGTTCTGTTAGTGCCAGAGCCACGATCAGTCAGTGCCGTTAGTGCCATAACCACGATCAACGTCTGGTAGTTCCACAGCAGTAATCGGTCAGCGTAGTCGGTGTCACGGCCACAGTCGGTCAGCACTCTCAGTGCTGCAGGCATAGTATCGGCCATACTTTTACCACTCACGACGACTTTCTTCCAGACCTAAATTTCTACACCGAAGAATGGGGCAAGATTTTTCTCAGACACTTTGGTACGTATCTCCCAAACAATGCGGCATCCTGTTATGTAAGGCAGTGACTTTTATTGAGGGTTTTTGTGGCTTTATAGCAAATGCTGTTAGACTCACTTCTAACATGTCAGCACACATTTCCTTCACTTCAGCATCCCATTTGAGACTAAAAACATTCTTCAGTTGACATATCATTTTTAAACATATTAAGAATTAAGGTGCCTTCGCTGTGCCTTTTTGTTTGAAGAAGTTCGAAAGTGCATGCAGATAGCAATACTTCTAGAGACTGGCACTTTTCCATCTGGTTGAATGGAAGGACGCCCGTATTAATATTTCATATGTTTTTAAATAGTGAAGAAAGAGAAAGTGCGAGAAATAAAGACAGAAGAATTCTTATTTAGGAAGCAAGAGTTCAGTTGTAAGAAAGGAACAAAGAAGACCAATAAATAATTACTACACGATGTTATGAAGTACGTCGATGAAGAAACGGAACCACAGCCTCTTTAGCCTGCAAAAGCAAGCTTCATTTGTCTTACGTGAGTGATAGATTTATCACGATCTCTAGGCTTCTCAGATAACGACAGATTCAAAGACTCCTAGAATACTAGGCGCAGCAGTTAATAGCATTCAGGTATTTAACCGTAATATAAAGGAATTTCACTTCTCCGAAACGTCTTTTAAAAGATAAGTATTTGCTAATCGACGAGGAGTGGATTACCAGAAGCCTGAACCATTCATTTTTAATTGTGTGCTTCTGTGTAATACTTATAAATACGTGACAGATGTATTTATTAAATAAATTATTAATATATATTATTTATATATTATATTATATTATATTATATTATATTATATATTAAAGAAATCCCCCATGGCTGGATAGACCCTAGAGGGTCAATGCCTCCTCATTATCGAGGCTTCAAGATCACACTCAGACACACCACTGTCTGTAGGACTCCCCTGGAAGAGTGATCAGACCGATGCGGAGAACTAACTGCAAAACACAACACTCACAAGAGACAGACATCCATGTCCCCGGCGGAATTCGAACCCACAATCCCAACAAGTGAGCGGCCACAGACCAACGCCTTAGACCGCGCGGCGCTGGGATTAACCAGAGTCCTCCTACTAAGTGACTTTAAAATTCTCGAGTCAGTTTAAACTGTAAGTTGCGGGACTTAGAACAAGATGTTATGGTGTTTGAATTATGGGGCTGACGGAGATTTCTCTCCACAGCTTAAGCACTGTCTGTGGGGCCAAATTACCCAACACTCAGTCTTCTACTGGGCTCCCTTTTTCGGTGCGAAACAGCAGCAATAATATTCAAGTGACCTCTCGCAGCCTTCCCGTGCCAAATTTAAGAATATAAGGTCATAGACCTTTGCTCTCTCCATATCTTTATACTTCCGCCCTTTATGAAGCAAAGGAAAATATCTAAAATTTTCTTTTATAGGTACATATCTATTCTGGAGTGTATTTTAATTTTCACTTCAAAGAATAAATTTAATTTTTATGTTTCTTTCACAACATGTTTTCTGTAGATTTCATTTCATTTTTAGTTGAAATGAAAAAAGTATTCTCAAAGGTTGCCTATCCCTCAGGCGGAAGGCAAACCAAGCGAATATGAAAAATTCTGTTTGTTTTAACAAGCCAGTTACTAGAAGTTGTTTTCTTACTAATCTTCTGAAAATTTCCTCATTGTCTCGCTGACACCCAGATTATGAATATACATAAAACAGGAGATGGAGCAGACAGACTTCATGTGGCTGATCTGTTTCTACCTTGCAGGCTAGCACATATAGATTGCTAGTTGCCTGATTAAAGAATCTCCTGAGAAGAGTATTCTCTGCTTCTGCTTGCTTATAATTAATTATATAATAGAGGCAATTGAACAAAAATTTCTTCCATATTGGTGTGCTAAGAAGAGAGTCATTTAAGAAAGCACAGACTTAAACACGGAAAATAAATTTAATGACAAAGTTTAAACAAAGTTTTAGCCACATTAATCCAGTTAAAAACAATTTCACAAAAGTCTAATTCTTTCAAACCCCTACTGTTTTTCTCGGGGCCTTCACTTCCTACGAATACTTTAAAATGAAATGCAACACGTCTCATAAATGTCAGTATTCATGCAGCTACTTGCCTGAAGAAAACGTGTAAGATTTTGTTGCAATTCATTGAATGAAATGTTAAAGTTTTCTCCCACTCCAATGACTCGACAGCCCCTTGAGGGCCTAGGCTGCCTCATTTTTCGAAGCTTCAAGATCACATACTTTTTTAGACACATCACACTCGGTAGGACTCCTCTGGACCAGTGACCATCTCGCCGCAGAGAACTCTACCTGACAACAAACAACACTCACAACAGACAGACATCCATGCCCCCGTTGGGATTCGAAACCACAATACCAGTAAGCGAGCGGCCGTAGACCCACGCCTTAGACCGCACGGCCACTGGGATCGGCTAAAACTTTAATGATACCTGGTGTAAATTCAATGAGGTGGAATAACTTCTGGCCAAGCTTGCACGATGAAGAAGATTTTCCATTAAACGCAACAAAATATATAAAGGCCTAAGGTAACTGTGACACTAGACTACTTCCGGCAGGGATTTCAAACTGGCTGCATACGTGTCGTGTCGCATGCGGCCGGTTGAATTTGTTTGACTTCTCAAGTAGCCTTTTTGAAAAAGTGCGAATACTGCTAAAGGATTTCAGTTTATAAATAGAGACTTTTATTAGATAAGATATTAAATCGATTATAAAATTTTTTTAGTAAATTGTCATATTTTCGTGTATATATATGACGATAATAGGAGATCAAAGGATTGTACAAAGCACGATGAATGTTTGAACACTCCATTGCCTCATCCGATGACTGCATTGCATTGAGAGGAGATATAAATCTACAGAAGAGCACGTCTTGCAGTTAATCGGGATTTTGACTTAAAGTATTGCGATATGTCTGTGATTAAGGGTATCGTGGATGGGTTAATACTTATGTATGTTTGCTGGAAATTACCTGTATATTGATTTGGCTGTAGTGTAGCTATAATAAAATTATAATTTAAATAATAAACCCTAGAATATTAAAGAGGAAATCATGTGCAAATACAGTATGCATGATCTACAGTACGCATGATCTACAGTACGCATGATCTACAGTACGCATGATATAATAGAGGGGTCTGCACACGTCGATAGAAATGTGCAATTTGTAATGTGTGTAAGGTGTTCTAATCTGTGTACTTGTATTTGCTGTATGTATTTTCTTTTGTAATTGTGTATAGTTTGTTTTGTATTGTTTTTTATGTATATTATTGTCCATTTGTATTGTGTGTACTAGTGTAAGGACTACTGCCACCGGTGAAAATTTGTATTGTGTGTACTAGTGTAAGGACTACTGCCACGGTGAAAACATTTGTATTGTGTGTACTAGTGTAAGGACTACTGCCATCGGTGAAAACATTTGTATTGTGTGTACTAGTGTAAGGACTACTGCCACCGGGTGAAAACATTTGTATTGTGTGTACTAGTGTAAGGACTACTGCCACCGGGTGAAAACATTTGTATTGTGTGTACTAGTGTAAGGACTACTGCCACCGGTGAAACATTTGTATTGTGTGTACTAGTGTAAGGACTACTGCCATCGGGTGAAACATTTGTATTGTGTGTACTAGTGTAAGGACTACTGCACCGGGTGAAAACATTTGTATTGTGTGTACTAGTGTAAGGACTACTGCCACCGGGTGAAAACATTTGTATTGTGTGTACTAGTGTAAGGACTACTGCCACCGGGTGAAAACATTTGTATTGTGTGTACTAGTTAAGGACTACTGCCACCGGGTGAAAACATTTGTATTGTGTGTACTAGTGTAAGGACTACTGCCACCGGGTGAAAACATTTGTATTGTGTGTACTAGTGTAAGGACTACTGCCACCGGGTGAAAACATTTGTATTGTGTGTACTACTGTAAGGACTACTGCCACCGGGTGAAAACATTTGTATTGTGTGTACTAGTGTAAGGACTACTGCCACCGGGTGAAAACATTTGTATTGTGTGTACTAGTGTAAGGACTACTGCCACCGGGTGAAAACATTTGTATTGTGTGTACTACTGTAAGGACTACTGCCACCGGGTGAAAACATTTGTATTGTGTGTACTAGTGTAAGGACTACTGCCACCGGGTGAAAACATTTGTATTGTGTGTACTAGTGTAAGGACTACTGCCACCGGGTGAAAACAATTTGTATTGTGTGTACTAGTGTAAGGACTACTGCCACCGTGTGAAAACATTTGTATTGTTTACTAGTGTAAGGACTACTGCCACGGGTGAAAACATTTGTATTGTGTGTACTAGTGTAAGGACTACTGCCACCGGGTGGAAAACATTTGTATTGTGTGTACTAGTGTAAGGACTACTGCCACCGGGTGAAAACATTTGTATTGTGTGTACTAGTGTAAGGACTACTGCCACCGGGTGAAAACATTTGTATTGTGTGTACTACTGTAAGGACTACTGCCACCGGGTGAAAACATTTGTATTGTGTGTACTAGTGTAAGGACTACTGCCACCGGGTGAAAACATTTGTATTGTGTGTACTAGTGTAAGGACTACTGCCACCGGGTGAAAACATTTGTATTGTGTGTACTAGTGTAAGGACTACTGCCACCGGGTGAAAACATTTGTATTGTGTGTACTAGTGTAAGGACTACTGCCACCGGGTGAAAACATTTGTATTGTGTGTACTAGTGTAAGGACTACTGCCACCGGGTGAAAACATTTGTATTGTGTGTACTAGTGTAAGGACTACTGCCATCGGGTGAAAACATTTGTATTGTGTGTACTAGTGTAAGGACTGCTGCCACCGGGTGAAAACATTTGTATTGTATATACTAGTGTAAGGACTACTGCCACCGGGTGAAAACCCAATTGCAGTAAATAATAATAATAATAATAATAATAATAATAATAAAATGGGAAGAGAAATACTTTTGTTTAAAAATTCAAATGAATATCATGTTTCTGATTTGTCGTACTATTATCGATATTAGCAAAGACTATAACAATAATTTGTGTTATGAAAGGAAATACAAAGGATATGGAATGTACAAAAATATCTGACAACTGATAATTTATAAAAATTATTTTACATCACCAAAATGGATTAGCGAAAAACTTAAAGAGTTTTAATTGAGTTGAAAATTCTTAGAAAATTTGCCTGGATACTTTCCACAGTCAGGCTAAGACTAGTTTTGTTGTTGTGAATGATAAAATGACAGGCCTTATGTGGCTCACGAACCGCGTGCTTGAGCCTCTTGATCTATATACAAATTACAGTGTAGTAATTAACTTGCAAATTAAAACCCTCAGTTGCTGGCACTATGTGGATAACTGGTACATTCACCAGAGTTGCGCAATTTGACTTCAGAATGAAGACTGCAATAAGAATAATAGCAACTTTAGCAAAAAGTCGTTGCTACTTTTAAAGCAAGTCAAATATCGTGAACTATATGTACAAATTTAGATGCATTTTTAAACGTAAATTAATTGAAATAAGTTTTAAGATAAAACATTCATTCATTCTGCAGTCCGTCTTACGAAAGGTCCGTAGCCTTTCCAAAGCGAGATCTCCACAGGGTGCGATCTAGTGCTTCTTCTTTAGGAAGGAAACTTTAGGAAACACTTAATCTTGCACTTCTCTTAGCGGTGCAAATTTTGCAATGTAAATAAATAACACGAGGTGCATATCTAAAGGGTTAAAATACGTGAAACTAGAGAACTGAGAAATGAAACCTTAGAAGAAGAAATTGTTACTCACGAAAATACTGATTTCAATGCAAATTGTAAAACGTAGCCTCACATTTCTCACAACAAAACTTGAATCACTGCCTAAATTAAACAATAATTTGTACGATGTTCAAGCTTACTCGGTTCGTGGCAAGGTTTACATGTTGTAACTTCATGAGAGGATATTTTGACATGATTGTGAAAATTATTATGATAATTATGATGATGATAATAAGTACGACGACGAAGATGAGGATGGTTTTCGACAGCAAACATGGATTTTTTTTAATGCCTCAACAGCCCCTTGGGGACCTAGGCCGCCTTATTTTTCGACGTTTCACGATCACACCTTTTAGACACACCACACTCGGTAGGACTCCTCTGTACGAGTGATCAGCCCGTCGCAGAGACCTCTACCTGACAACACACAACACTCACAAAAGACAGACATCCATGCCCCCCGTGGGATTCGAACCCACAATCCCAGTAAGCGAGCGACAGTAAACCCACGGCTTAGACCGCACGGCCACTGGGATCGGCCCAAGCATGGAATTGGTGGCCCAAAATGAGCCCCAGCAACATTTATTTCCACGCTTTCTCTCTTAATATTCCAAACTCCTGTTTCAATATTAAAGGAAATAATTTGCATATAATGTTACATAATTTGTGTGTCTGTAAGAGAGAGTTGCGTTATTTAACAGCGCTGTCAATAATTAAGTTTATATAGCGTCGGTTACAGACAAATGAATGCGTAAGGAGATTTTGTGGAATAATTTCTACAAGAGCTTCTGATGTTCTGAGGGAAAAGCCTGTCTCTGTGAAAAATTTTCCACTACAAATCTCGTATATATTTCCCTATGATCAAAATTTAACCTCCTGCATTACAGGCCAGCGACTTAACTTCTGACCCATTACACGGCTATTTTGTGTGTCTGGACTCTCGTCTTTTATTGTCTGGCATTTAAACTTCTGAAAATTTCACTAAATATAATGAAAATGGATGTGAAGTTTATAGGAACTGAGGCCTTTTTGACGCCATGCATTTCAAATTTCTAAACTCAGTAATAAAAAATTTGGTGCCCTCTCGAACATTTAAGATGCGAATGATAAGATGCATGGTAATATATCTTCGAAAAACACACAAATTATATTGAAGTAATTTTTGTATAATTTAAAATAATAACATAACACTCATATAAATATTTCCTATAGATTTAATCTTACGACAAATAGCAAAGACTTAAGTTCTTATTATTTCTTTCCATGACGCAGCAACCCCTAGTGGACCACGGCAGTCTCATTATCGAGGCTTCACGATCACACTCAGACACACCACACTCCGTAGGACTCCTCTGGACGAGTGATCAGCCCGACGCAGAGACCTCTCTACCAGACAACATATAACACTCACAACAGACAGACATCCATGCAACAAGAGGGATTCAAACCCGCAATCCCAGGAAACGAATGGCCACAGACCAACGCCTTAGACCGCACGGCCACTGGGATCAGAAAATACTTAATTTAGGATTAAGAAATTTGTTACGGAGGTAAGCCATAATCTCGCATTACGTTCTACATAAAATATTGTTTGTAACTTTACAATTACAAACATGGCACTAAGGTTTATCATGTTGTTCTGAAATTATGTGTGGTTTATGACATTCAGCAAACTGAAATTTCTTCACTTAGAGTCCACAGTTCTCTCTTGATAAGCAGTTTGAAGTACTTTGTCTCAAATCTTAGCCACGTGGAATGATTTTTTGCTCTATTATTTTGTGGAAGTGTTCATTTCTCTCCAGAATATATGGGTTTCTCTCTCAATTAAAATAAGACACAATGGTCTTGATCTACAACTCAAAAATGTGTCCATCCTCAGCCATATATCATTGGTAAGGCCCGGTTCTAAATACAGGCAATTAGACTCTCCGAATTTGGCCTAATCTTGAAGTATTTTTAATTACCAAATTTAATGTGCTATATTTACGCGAGTTATATAATTTTTATCTAATTAGTTTCTTCTGTTGAAAAGACGTAGAAAATTACGATGTTTTAATCTACACTGCAGGACTATAATTTCCTCATTTTATGCAATTCCAAGAGAAATTTCCAATCTTCGAGCAAACACAGAAAATTCATATAAGTAAAATCTGCAATTTGTATAATAATGTACCGTATTCCCCAACCCATAGGAAGCTACAAGTAATAATTCGCACCCTATAACTGTCAAGGTACTTTTGCGAACTTTATTGCCTACTTAGGTAATAATTCGTTTTACTGCCTTAAGATGAGATATAATTTTCGGGGACTTTTCACAAGGAAATGCACCGTATGACGCTGTAAATATGGCAATAAAAATTAGAAATATAATTTACTTATAATTGTAGATAATTCTTTCAGAATATTTCTATTTTGAAGTGTACCGCTTAGCGAGTAGGCAACACAGCAAAGCGAACGAAATTGAAACGACCGTCTGTCCCAGAACTCAGACATTAACTGTAACATTTTGTAATGTTTCTGGCGGGCGGAATTTAGCAAAAAGTGCAAAGTATACAAGATGGCGTGTCAGCTGCAGCAGTAGCAGTCACCTTGTATTGAAACCAGTAAATGGGAATTGTCACCAGCAGGGCGAAGTAACATTCAGTTATACTGAAACCTGTTTAAGGAACAGACACAATATGTCACATTTCTTACCGTTAGAAACTACAAGACTGCAAACAATGCACTACGTGAATCAGTGAATAGATATACAAGACTGCAAACAATGCACTACGTGAATCAGTGAATAGATATACAAGACTTCAAACAATGCACTACGTGAATCAGTGAATAGATATACAAGACTTAAAACAATGCACTACGTGAATCAGTGAATAGATATACAAGACTTCAAACAATGCACTACGTGAATCAGTGAAGAGATATACAAGACTTCAAACAATGCACTACGTGAATCAGTGAATAGATATACAAGACTGCAAACAATGCACTACGTGAATCAGTGAATAGATATACAAGACTTCAAACAATGCACTACGTGAATCAGTGAATAGATATACAAGACTGCAAACAATGCACTACGTGAATCAGTGAATAGATATACAAGACTTCAAACAATGCACTACGTGAATCAGTGAATAGATATTACCATGAATTTCTGTACGTTGAAAACCATGCAGTTTTACTGTACATATATAAATGCAAATTCATTTGTCTGGCAAAAAGTATGGCCTCTCCTTTGAAGATTTTCACGAAATTCAAACACACTCAACAGACTTAAGTGCAGATATCTGACATTGAACTTCACCCAACAGGGACAGGAATTTTCGAAAGTTTATAAATTTATTTCTGATCCTCATTAAAGTGTCGCTTTAATTAATAAATATCTATAAAACACATAATTACTGAATAAAATTTCGTATCTTCTTCCACGGCTAATTTTATATAAATCGGGCAAAGCATATAAATTTCCGAAATTATTTTATTTATATCCACTGAAGAAAAGGATCGCTTTCATGGCGCCAATTTTCATGAAAGTCACTAATTCTCAGTGGCGTGTTTCTAAGATCTTCTATATCGACTTTCACTCAGATCGGTCAAAGAGTATTGAAAGTATTGATAAATTTTTAAGTCTCGAAATAATGTGTAGCTCTCAAACGGTTTCCAGGACACTTACGCATCCTGTAAAGCTTATTTGTAAAGAATTACTTTCCTGAAATTCGTAAAATGTAACAAAATGTTCATTCGCTAACAATAAGGTCAACGATTAGCAGAAGGGCAAAGAGACAGACAAAGGAACATTGTCCTCACGGAGTTCACTTTTTACTTTGTAAAGACTTCCCAATAAAGCCATTGCTTAGAGTGAATGTAATGATTCTTATAGTGAAATAGCCATCAGCTTTAAGAGCCTTATATAAAGTATATTACATAACAAGCTCATAAGCAATCACAGCAGGCATTGACATTTCTTTTAATACCTAAAATCTTTGAACCCTTGAAATCCCAGTGGTTACTTTATACATGACCAACTTTAACATTTAATTTGTACTTTGTCCCCACAAAGTTTATTCATGTAAATAAATTAAATAAATATCCAACTCAACACAATTGCATCTTTATTAGACACTAGACTCTATCTGTCTAATTGAGCTACATATTTCGACCTAAATTATGTTATCTTCAGGCTCTTAACCAAATTTTAAAAAACACGAGAAAGACAATGTGTAAGTAATTACTTATATATTGTCTTCCTCATGTTACTCTACAACGTGGTTAAGGGCCTGAAGATGACCAAATTTATGTCGAAACCTCTTGTTCAATTAGGCAGACTGTACCGTCTAATAAAATTATGGATTTTTGGGACATATGTCCAATGGTTTTAATCATATTGCTAAAACACAATGGCATGTCACACGTAAAGGTTTTATTGATGTGTTTTTACGGATCTCACGAAGAACAGTGATTATTTCCTTGTACTGAATTACCTGATTTTTTTATAGCTGTTACGGAGTGTGTTTACCGCGCGGTACGAGCTGAATCTTTAAATAAATCCCTCCGGGAGTTCGGAGGTCTGTAGCTCAGGAGCCAAATCACACACGGGGGATGAGAGCATGTCAGTGAAAAGAGTACATATCCAAGATTTGAACCTACCTTACAAATGTACGCGACGTGTTGATTTTTGAGGACTCCTGGTAAACGATTCTCGTACGAGGTCCACAGCCTCAGGTAATGGTCCCGGCCTACCTGTTCGTTTTGCGACACACAAACAGCCAGTTTCCTCGAATTTTCTATACCAGTCTCTTACTTTTTGTCCGTTGGTGGTTCTGTAGGTTACTTGGTTCGAAAACCACGTTGCACTGTTACAATTGACTGGGTTTTAGCAAATTGCAGGACACAAAAAGCTTTCTGTTCACCTGAAAACGCCATGTTTGCACACCACTGTCTCCTAGCGGAGAAACAGGTAACTACGCCATCGCATCGGTCACGTAAAACTTTTACATTTCCTCTATCCGTTGGCATGCTTTTATCTCTTATATATGGATTTGCTACTGCACGGCCAAGCCTTTAAATCCCGGATGGACTTATGAAACACGCTGTATATTTCAAGTTGATTTTAGCCTTTAAAGAGAATGTAACAGTAACAAATCAGAAGGATAGAGAAGTGTCCTTACTCTCTCCGCAACGTAATGGTTTCAACGTCCCCTTACCTGTAACAATTTGTTTTTCGAGCAAATAACACTATAACAAAATTTCCATTTCTTATAGACTTTTTACTATTGGTCCTTAGAAAACTCCAAATAACTGTTATTTTCCCCAGATTCCAAAGCCTACATATTCCTACACTTTTTCTCTTCTCCTCCCATACCTCATCTTCTTCCTTCAACTTTATTATTCTTCTTAATATTTGGTAATAATTATAATTATAGGGGGTTGGGGCAGGGACGGCTTTGGTAGTGACGGGGGTGGTGGTGCTGGCGGAGGCGTTGATGGTGTTGGTAGTGATGAAATAATGTTCATTTTTGTTGTTTCCTTCTTTCACTTCTTGTTTATCGAATCATGTAATTTTCTTTGCTTCTCTCTGCCTTACCCTTCTCTGCCCTTTCCCTTCTTTTATGTTCTTCTCCTTTTACAGAAATTCTGTTTTCTAATAACCTACCGGCCGTTACTTTGTGGCAGCAGCATTTGATATGGCTTCTTTCTTTGCTGTCTTACTTTGTTATATATCAGACTTGGCCAAAATAAGTTTCAGTTCAGTGGATAAAAAATGCTTTTCCCTTTAGTCTGTACTTTATGTGATATTCCTGCGTCGCGTCGCCTCCATATGTTGCTATTTTCTGTCGCTGCAGGCCTAAGAATTGAAAATCCTTTGTGCTTTTGTTCACCAGTACTTCTTGGCAATTAACCTTATGGACTACATATTCCGTCGTAACATCGTCTTAGCGTAAACAATTCTATTCTCTGGTACAAGCAAGCTTTGGTTTAAATGCCTTTTTTTACAACACCTTGTACGTAATCTCTTCTAGGACGGAAATATTTTTTTTTCTATGGCTCGACAGCCCTATATGGTCCTGGGCCTCCTCGTTTCGTCGAGGCTTCACGATCACACACATTAGACACACCACAGTCGGTAGGACTTCTCTGGACGAGTGACCAGCCCGTCACACAGACCTCTACCTGACAACACACAACAGTCACAAGAGACAGACATACATGCCCCCGGTGGGATTTCTTTTTGTATTAATTCCTGGGTTTTCCCCTTTGATCCATTTGTACTGTTGAAGTCATTTTTGTCCTGCATATCACTTTACGTTTCATGCTATCGTCCATACATCTAACACAACACAAACATCCATGCCACCGGTGGGATTCGAACCCACGATCCTAGGAACCGAGCGGCCGAAGACCCACGCCTTAGACCGCACGGCCACTGGGATAGGGCGGAAATGTATCTACATTATAATTATCCCATTCTAAGAATTTCTTGCCTTCTTGAACTTCTCTAGTCTCTCTTGTTCTCCTTCTCCCAGACTCTCAAACTATTCTCCAGTTCCTTCGTGTGCTTTCTTCTACACATTTTCTTCAAAGAAGCTTAAATAAATTAATAGCACATACGTTTAATACGGACATCTAAAGCTAGATATCCCTGTGAAAGCTAGGATAGGCCCTTAGGGCTCCCATAATATGAAGCTCCTAGAATTTCTAGAAAATCAGCACATGAATGTGGCAAGGATTTCAGCCCAACTCACCGGCCGCCTTTATCCCCAGGAGACATTCCGCTTATTCATTTCTGTAGAGGCTGAGTTGACCTCAGGGCGGTAGCGCGGCAGGAAGTACAAGTCAATTAAAAAATTCCTAATGACCCCATTGGGATTTGACCTCACGACCTTCCGGATTGTAGCGCAGTGCCTCAAGAAACTGAAACACGGCGACGCACCTTACTCTTCTTCGACTACCCTAGATATTGGGGCAGAGAGATGTTCCGAAACGTCGGTAAGCAATTGCAGTTTGGCAATGCATCGTATTCCCAAAAGACTTTAGTCTTCAGTAGCACTGTGTCATAAAGCAGAAAGTTAGAGCACGAATTAACAGGGACGTCGGAACTAGAGCCATGAAAAGGGCAAGGCGTGTGTGATACTTGCTTGGGGCAAGCAGAGCTGAGGATTGCCGACAAAATATATGAAATATGTATCTATTAATGTTGGGGCACACGGTGGCGCAGTTGGTTGAGGCACTGCGCTACAAACCGGAACGTCGCGGGTTCAATTCCCGATGGTGTCATTGCAGTTTTTCATTGACATAATCCTTTCGGTCGCACTATGGCCCTGGGGTCGACTCAGCCTCTAACAGAAATGAGTACCAGGAGTATTTCCTGGGGGGTAAAGGCGGCCGGTGAGTAGGGCTGACAACTTTACCACCTTCATGTGCCGACTGTCTAGAAATCTGGGAGCCTGAACCTCCTGGAACCGTAAGGGTCTGTCCAGGCCTGTAATGGGATTGCTTTAGCTTTACCTTTATCTATTAATGTTGCTCATATTATTATTGTTTATCTGCTTTGTACAAGGTACTTACAAATATGTACCTGAAGTAAACCATTTTTTAATGATTTTGGGATGGTTGTCCCTATTGTTACTGGTTTATTATTATTATTATTATTAATATTGAGTATTTACATTTTCCTAAACAACTGCTATAGAAGCATAGAGTGGCGAAAATTTATAATCTTTCCTAGGGCAAAGTTATCAATCCCATTACAGGCCTGGACAGGCCCTGAGTTTGAGGCTCCCAGATATCTAGACAATCGGCACATGAAGGTGGTACGGTTGTCAGCCTTACGCACCGGCCTTCTTTAACACCAGGAAATATTCCTGGTACTCATTTCTGTTAGAGGCTGAGTCGACCTCAGGGTTATAGTGCGACCGAAACGATTATGTCAATGAAAAATTCGAATGATATCATCGGGAATCGAACCCGCGACCTTTCGGCTTGTAGCTTAGTGCCTCAACTTCTAGGGCAAGTGATTAACTATTTAGGCACTAGGTGCATGTCACATTCATAGCGTTACATATCGGAATGCCATTAGCGCAGACAGATTTCGCTCGTACCTGGTGCACTGCAGAGTGATGCTGCTGGACCTGTATTTGACACCCTTCGTCTTGCCTCACTTCCACCGCAGACTGAACATGTGGCATTTCGCCAAACCGCCACCTAAACAAGACAATCTGTATAATCCCTGCTGGGTATCCCGGAAAATCCTTATGCACATTCCGCCGAACTAATACTGCTTATAGGCGGAATTGTACTAGGTGTATTGAACAGGGCTCGAGGTGTTCTACTAGCACTGCCGTACCATGTTCCGTCCTTTTCTAAATCCAATCTTTGTTCTTAAGTTAGCTATCGTGAGATATAAATGATAATCTCTTTTGATACGTGACACAGTACATGATACTGTCTTTTGATACGAGAAGCAGTACATGATACTGTCTTTTGATAAGAGACACAGTACATGATACTATCTTTTGATACGTGACACAGTACATGATACTGTCTTTGATACGAGAAGCAGTACATGATACTGTCTTTTGATAAGAGACACAGTACATGATACTATCTTTTGATATGTGACATAGTACATGATACTGTCTTTTGATACGAGACGCAGTACATGATACTGTCTTTTGATACGTGACGCAGTACGTGATACTGTCTTTTGATACGTGACGCAGCACGTGATACCTCTCTTTGATACGTGAGCAGTACTGATACTGTCTTTTGATACGTGACGCAGTAATGATACTGTTTTTGATACGTGAGCGCAGTATGATACTGTCTTTTGATAAGAGACACAGTACATGATACTGTATTTTGATACGTGACACAGTACATGATACTATCTTTTGATACGTGACACAGTACATGATACTGTCTTTTGATACGAGAAGCAGTACATGATACTGTCTTTTGATAAGAGACACAGTACATGATACTATCTTTTGATACGTGCCAGTACATGATACTGTATTTGATACGTGACGATGTACTTTTGATAGGACACAGTACATGATACTATCTTTGATACGTGACACAGTACATGATACTGTCTTTTGATACGAGACACAGTACATGATACTATCTTTTGATACGAGACACAGTACATGATACTGTTTTTGATAAGAGACAGTACATGATACTGTCTTTTGATACGTGACACAGTACATGATACTGTCTTTTGATAAGAGACACAGTACATGATACTGTCTTTTGATACGTGACGCAGTACATGATACTGTCTTTTGATACGAGACGCAGTACATGATACTGTCTTTTGATACGTGACGCAGTACGTGATACTGTCTTTTGATACGTGAACGCAGTACGTGATACTTTTTTGATACGTGACCAGTACGTGATACTGTCTTTTGATACGAGACGCAGTACATGATACTGTCTTTTGATACGTGACACAGTAACGTGATACTGTCTTTTGATACGTGACGCAGTACATGATACTGTCTTTTGATACGTGACGCAGTACTGATACTGTCTTTTGATACGTGACGCAGTACATGATACTGTCTTTTGATACGTGACGCAGTACGATACTGTCTTTTGATAGTACCAGTACATATATTCTTTTGATACGTGACCAGTCTGATACTGTCTTTTGATACGAGACCAGTACATGATACTGTCTTTTGATACGTGACCAGTACGTGATACTGTCTTTTGATACGGACGCAGTACATGATACTGTCTTTTGATACGTGACGCAGTACGTGATACTGTTTTGATACGTGACGCAGTACGTGGGTACTGTCTTTTGATACGTGACGCAGTACTGATAATGTCTTTTGATACGTGACGCAGTACATTATTGTCTTTTGATACGTGACGCAGTATGTGATACTGTCTTTTGATACGTGACGCAGTACTTGATACTGTGTATTTTGATACGTGACGCAGTACGTGATACTGTCTTTTGATACGTGCGCAGTACGTGATACTGTCTTTTGATACGTGACGCAGTACGTGATACTGTCTTTGATACGTGACGCAGTACGTGTACTGTCTTTTGATACGTGACGCAGTACGATAATGTATTTTGATACGTGACGCAGTACATTATATTGTCTTTTGATACGTGACGCAGTACATTCTGACAGAATACACCAAAAGCTCGAAGAATCTTACTATTAGGCCCGTGCACACACTCGTTAACGTCAGTGACGTGTACTGTTGCCGTAATTAACGTGGGGATACACTGAGTCATTGGTAGTAATTGTCACGTTGTTGTCACTACGTGCAAGCGTATGTACATGAGTTGTACCGAGCGAATCGACAGCAGTCTACCGAGTTAGAACTACGATATGTACGCCTAATGATTTCAGAGACGGAGATATGATACTAAAAGCGATGCATGTAACTGACCTACTGATGACAAGGTACAGTGCTACCTTGGTAGTTACTGTTTACTACGAAGATGTAACTGACCTAGACAAGGAACAGTGCTACCTTGGTAGTTACTGTTTACTACGAAGTAATGTAACTGACCTAGACAAGGTACAGTGCTACCTTGGTAGTTACTGTTTACTACGAAGTATGTAACTGACCTAGACAAGGTACAGTGCTACCTTGGTAGTTACTGTTTACTACGAAGTATGTAACTGACCTAGACAAGGTACAGTGTACCTTGGTAGTTACTGTTTACTACGAAGTGAATGTAACTGACCATAGTACAAGGTACAGTGCTACCTTGGTAGTTACTGTTTACTACGAAGTGATGTAACTGACCTAGACAAGGTAACAGTGCTACCTTGGTAGTTACTGTTTACTACGAAGTGATGTAACTGACCTAGACAAGGAAAGTGCTACCTTGGTAGTTACTGTTTACTACGAAGTGATGTAACTGACCTAGACAAGGAACAGTGCTACCTTGGTAGTTACTGTTTACTACGAAGTAATGTAACTGACCTAGACAAGAAACAGTGCTACCTTGGTAGTTACTGTTTACTACGAAGTGATGTAACTGACCTAGACAAGGAACAGTGCTACCTTGGTAGTTACTGTTTACTACGAAGTGATGTAACTGACCTAGACAAGGAACAGTGCTACCTTGGTAGTTACTGTTTACTACGAAGTGATGTAACTGACCTAGACAAGGAACAGTGCTACCTTGGTAGTTACTGTTTACTACGAAGTGATGTAACTGACCTAGACAAGGTACAGTGCTACCTTGGTAGTTACTGTTTACTACGAAGTGATGTAACTGACCTAGACAAGGAACAGTGCTACCTTGGTAGTTACTGTTTACTACGAAGTAATGTAACTGACCTAGACAAGGAACAGTGCTACCTTGGTAGTTACTGTTTACTACGAAGTGATGTAACTGACCTAGACAAGAAACAGTGCTACCTTGGTAGTTACTGTTTACTACGAAGTAATGTAACTGACCTAGACAAGGAAAAGTGCTACCTTGGTAGTTACTGTTTACTACGAAGTGATGTAACTGACCTACTGAGTGACAAAGTACAGTGCTACCTTGGTAGTTACTGTTTACTACGAAGTGATGTAACTGACCTAGACAAGGAACAGTGCTACCTTGGTAGTTACTGTTTACTACGAAGTGATGTAACTGACCTACTGAGTGACAAGGTACAGTGCTACCTTGGTAGTTACTGTTTACTACGAAGTGATGTAACTGACCTGGACAAGGAAGATTGCTACCTTGGTAGTTACTGTTTACTACGAAGTGATGTAACTGACCTACTGAGTGACAAGGTACAGTGCTACCTTGGTAGTTACTGTTTACTACGAAGTGATGTAACTGACCTACTGAGTGACAAGGTACAGTGCTACCTTGGTAGTTACTGTTTACTACGAAGTGATGTAACTGACCTACTGAGTGACAAGGTAGTACAGTGCTACCTTGGTAGTTACTGTTTACTACGAAGTAATGTAACTGACCTAGACAAGGAACAGTGCTACCTTGGCAGTTACTGTTTACTACGAAGTGATGTAACTGACCTAGACAAGGTACAGTGCTACTTTGGTAGTTACTGTTTACTACGAAGTGATGTAACTGACCTAGGCAAGTATTTGTTAATTATAAAAAATGCACGATGTATGTAATATAAACATCTTATCCTATTGAAAGCAATGTAACCTGTTTAACACATTGCAACCTACTGAACACATTGCATCCTACTGAACACATTGCATCATATTCAACACATTACATCCTACTGAAAACATTGCATCCTACTGAACACATTACATCCTACTGAACACACTGCATCCTACTGAACACATGTTATCCTACTGAACACATTGCTTCCTACTTACCACATGGTATCCTACTGAACACATTGCATCCTACTGAACACATGGTATCATACTGAACACATTGCATCCTACTTAACACATGGTATACTACTGAACACATTGCATCCTACTGAACACATGGTATCCTACTGAACACATTGCATCCTACTTAACACATGGTATCCTACTGAACACATTGAATCCTACTGAACACATGGTATCCTACTGAACACATTGCATCCTACTGAACACATGGTATCCTACTGAACACGTGGTATCCTGCTGAACACATTGCATCCTACTGAACACATGTTATCCTACTGAACACATGATATTCTACTGAACACATTGCATCCTACTGAACACATGGTATCCTACTGAACACGTGGTATCCTGCTTAACACATTGCATCCTACTGAACACATGGTATCCTACTGAACACATTGCATCCTACTGAACACATGGTATCCTACTGAACACATGGTATCCTACTGAACACATGGTATCCTACTGAACACATGGTATCGTACTGAACACGTGGTATCCTGCTGAACACATGGTATCCTAGTGAACACATTGCATCCTACTGAACACACGGTATCCTTTCCTCACGTTTATTTATTGCATGCAGTGGAGTACACTTTCCTTGCTGGATTACGAACGCCGAAACGTATCGAATTAAATACAGCATATTTATGACGACATATTTTATTTTTGAAACGTTAGCTTTTTAAATGCAGGGAAATGGGATCTTAGAGAAAACATGTTATCCTACAGTACACATGTTATCCTACTAAACACATGTTACCCTACTGAACACATGTTATCCTTCTAAACACATGTTACCCTACTGAACACATGTTATCCTACAGAACACATGTTATCCTACAGAACACATATTATCCTACAGAACACATGTTATCCTACTGAACACATGTTATCCTACTGAACACATGTTATCCTACCGAACACACGTTATCCTACCGAACACATTTTATCCTATTGAACACATCGTGTCCTAGAGAAAATAGTTTATCCTATATTTCTCTTTAAGTTTTCGTCTTTAGCGAGTAAATAATCCAGAAATCCTAAACTAATTTATATTTCTTATATTATCTTTTTTATTTAATGACGCATTTCGAAGTACACAAGAAATGTTGTTGTCTCTTTTAAGTTTTTATTCTTGCGTTTGCTTGAAATACTGAAGCAAAATGATTCCTACTTACCACATGATTTAACCTCGAAAGAACCTAATTAATACAGGAGACAAATTTCCCTGTGTTGCCGAAAGGTATTTTTAAATAGGCTACTAATTAGATTTATTTTGGGTTCCAGCAAATTAAAAGGACTGGAACTCGTTGGCCTCACACTCAAATGGAAGCTGTGCTATTCAATACACGAAACAACAGAAGCGCGAAACACTCGGCACTGTGTTTGAAGCTGCAGGTAAATGTTATTCTCTTGCAGTATTTGTTAAATGTTTTAGAGTTGGCTGTTGTTCGCGCTTTGGGGCAAAACTGTTCCATACTGGACTAGATTAATCAAAACTTTCCAATTCCCTGATCGACTCTTGAGAACATATTTGCATTTAGATAGGAAGAACATTGCGTGACAAACAGCAGGTGGCAGTGCGTTACCACTGGTTCGGTTGTAATTAACGGCGAACAAGCGTTTTCCTGGAGGGCTGCATCCTTAAAGCACACAATTAATTGAAACTGTTCGGGAGGATATTGGGACAGACCCCAAAAAATACTGTATTTACCCCCTATATTACGAACAGTATGTTACATTTACATAATATGTGCCATTAGTTCGCTAGTCAAATTTAATCCCTTAAAATACAACCACATAAATACTACTACTAAAAACTAATTAGGAAATAGCATCCTACATTTTTTTTAATTTTTCAAAAACCACCACACTTTCGTGTTTCGTGACACACCACCAAGATTACAATTCGAGTGTAATTTATATTTTATATCATTTCTGAAATCTCACAAAATTTTAAGCTTTTACCTTGAGGATTAAATTATTTTATAAAAAAGAACTGACGGTTATCGGCTTGATCGAGACATAAAGTTTTTGAGAAAATAATAACAAATAAAGTTTGTGTCAGACGGAATACATGTTGTTACTTATGTAATTATATACACAAAACGGGGTAGCTAAAGTAAAAAATACAATCTCCGCCACGAGTATAGTATTATTTTTGTTAAAACACCATGTGCTTCAACAAGCATCGTCTAATGAAGTTACTGCGTCCACAATGAGGCGAAAAAAAGGTCTACCTCTCTGTGTCGAGGCAAAGTACCAGATACATATCGGAGAGGCGGCTTGGTGTTCGTCAAGACCAATCTGAACGCGGTGCACAAGATAATACTTCCTGCCGCTAGGGGAACCAAAATTTGCTCCTCGATCTTCCACTCTGTCTTGAAAAAAAAACAACCCTTTTATAAGGAATAGCTTTGTACTAAAAAATGAAAGTTTATTGCCCGGATCAATTATAACTAATGACATTTTCATTTTGGTAATGTTAATATCTCTTCTTTATTTGTAACTATGTACTACTGCGACGTGTTTCGGCTTTCATATTGCCATCCTCAGCAGTTTCTATCAACTGAAAACATAATACAAATTAATGGAACATTATTTCAAAATGTTTCCATAGAAAGTAATATATATTATATAAATAAATAATAATGTAATACAAAATTTAACAAACACGAGGGAATAATTTTCTTTCATAATGAATTCCTCATTTACCAAGAGTTGTCATAGCGAAATTTCACGCACCTTCTTTTTCTCGAACTAAAACTTTAAGAAACCATTTTTTTACTGTGAACATTTACGTGACCATCTTTATTAGTGTGAAACTTTACGTAATCATCGCCTTTGGCGACTCAGCTTTTCCATCACATTACGAGGTCTGACACAAAAAAAACGAGACTGTGTCTGTAAATATTTCTGTTTGACAAATTCAGCAAAGTAACTACGATCGCCTTCAAAGTAGTAACACTGTGACAGGACAGATCATGTTCCATAGCCGTATATTTGTTTCATCCACCCACTCTTGGTTCCAGATCTATAGGGTTAGTCTCGTTTTTTTGTGTCAGACCTCGTACATTTATCGTGCATTGTGAACACAATAAGGTAGAGGTGTGTTTCCATACTAAAAAGCTTTCTATTATTAGTAAATAGGAAAATTCAAAAGTAATTTGTCAAAACGAGTCTTAGGCTCTTCCAGCATTTGTCTCGTAATATATGAAATACGTAATATGAAGACCTTTACAAAGCCACACAATCTGCTGACATCAGCTGTCTCCCGTTTAACGTATCAATTTTCCGATGCATTACCACATTTGGTAAAGCGGTAATGTGCAACAGTAGCACTTCCTTGACTGTAGTACTTACGTAACTTTCGTCACATCCATCATGTAACACAAAAACTGTTTAGTAATCATTTGACGTCACCCAAAACCGTCTGTAAATCAAATAATTAAATCAACATCACAAATGTATACCCTGTGTGTAAACAATTAATTTACGAAAGGTCAAACAACGTATCAGTCAATTGATGATATGAAGATCATTTCTGATATTAGACCAGCTCTTGGTTTATCTACTGAATAATTGAACTGGAATATCCGTGAACACATTCATTTCAAATTCTCTCTACTTCATGAAGAAAATTATTGCT
Organism: Reticulitermes speratus; assembly: GCA_021186555.1. Classification (NCBI taxonomy): domain Eukaryota; kingdom Metazoa; phylum Arthropoda; class Insecta; order Blattodea; family Rhinotermitidae; genus Reticulitermes; species Reticulitermes speratus. The sequence goes on along the minus strand of JAJKFL010000006.1, from coordinate 42,843,253 downwards.
TGGGAACTGCCCTTTTAACCACTAAAGTCTAAAATATCCTTAAATATATTTAAAGATAGAGCTCGTACCGTTCAGTAAACACACTTCTTCTCGGTTATAACAAAACTGACAATGTACGTAGAACGTAATATTGAGGTGCTTTCGTGTAACCATTGTTGCTGTGGAAATGCAAAAAGCATTACATAATCTCAGTGTGGGTATGTATAATTGCCTTAATTACCCAGCATGCAAATCACACCTTTTCAGCGCCATATTGTATTGCCATCTGTGGGCTGTTTGGTTCTACCACATCTTCCCACATTATCTCAAAAAGGGCATGATTTTTTTAAATAAACGTTACTGAATACATAAAGCGCGTTTTGATTTTCTCTGAAAGTCTGTTTGAAATATTTTCATTCTAAGAAGAATATAGGGAGACATTATCACACTTGTAAAGTGCAAGCCATTTGTGTTCGAGTTTAGTGAGAGTTGAATTTTCTCAATAGAGTTTTGAAAAATCCTCAAATATCAAATTTCATGAAAAACCGTCCAGTGGGAACCGATATGTTCCGTGCGGACAATAGACGACGGACAGACAGACAGACAGACAGACATAATAAAGCTAATAGTCCCTTTTCGTAATTTTAGGAATGCGCCTAACAAAAACTCAATTAATTATGTATAGGGAAATAATTGCTCTTTGTTTCGAGATTATACAAAACCTGGAGTTAGAAATTAGGCACTTTTGATAGTTACAACTGTGTTTTAGTCCTTTAAATGACAATGGCCGCCCTTCCATATATTTTACATAAAGTACTCCGCAGTTTGACCACACAGTTTATTTGTATTTGGTAGTAATTTTCAATAACAACCTACTTATTTTCCCATACTACTTTAGCAGATTGATTTCTGAAAAAGAGAAGGCGTGTTTTGTCTAATGTAGGAACTAAATTTTATTACGCTTTGATAAACTTTAAGGTCACATATCTTTGAATACTCTCTCTTTATACAAATGGTCACTGAAAAGATGCCGGTGGTTTTTAGAGCGAAGAATATGACTACCGTAGTGACGGTCCTGCCTGATGTAATGACCAGTTTCATGTTTCGACTCCCTTGTTACCCGGTAGACAACCCCAGATTCCCATAGGGCAGATGTCGCTTTGAATGCTGCCACACGATACAGAGTGATTTATTATGTGCCAAATTTCGTACCGAAATTATGGAAGTGTTTTGAGTAAAAATGTTCCAATTTTATGGCTCCACTTAAGAAAGTACAAAAAGGTCTGACAATTTGATAGAAGGATGAAGATTTAACAGAGATAATAAAAACATTTTTTCGTAACAAATTATTTTTTCAAATTCTTTAGTGTCAGTCAGGATATTCAATGCAAATTTGAGTACGACTTATTTAGTGGTTGGCAGCACTGTGCTCAAAGAAGCGTTCAAGTGGCGACGCATTCAGAGCATGCGAAAGAATTGCAGTGCAACATCGAGTAGAATGGCAAGTTCTAACGACGGTTAGAATAGCAAGTTTCTAACGACGGTTAGAATACAAGTTGCTAAACGACGGTTTGTATAAAGTTTCTTTAATAATTTTAAGGATTGGTGGCAACTATTTGAAAAATATGTTGTACCATAAAATTAAATCCTTGTTTGGTGACACCTTCTCTTCCTGTGATTCCTATCATTGTTACATCAAACAGGAAAAATTTCTCCATACAGCAGTAATAGTGTTTTATGTATGTTACAGAAATAGTGTGTTTTTTTTGCGAGGTGCCCACTATTAATTTCTAATATTAATTACAAAAAGTATCACGTTTTAAACGTGTTCAAATGATGAATCCATGGGTCTTGTAACTTTTTTTTCTATGGCTCGACAGCCTTATATGGCCTGGGGCCTCCTCGTTTCGTCGAGGTTTCATGATCACACACATTGGAGACACACCACACTCGGTAGGACTCCTCTGGACGAGGGACCAGCTCGTCGCAGAAAACTCTACCTGACAACACACAACACTCACAAGAGACAGACATCCATGCCTAGGCGGAATTCGAACCCACAATCCTAGTAAGCGAGCGGCCGAAGACCCACGCCTTAGACCGCACGGCCACTGGGATCGGCTTTGTAACGTAATACTACAAAGAATTTAAAATTCTTACATGTTTATTTCCACGTTGTAGACGAAGACTTCTTCGATGATCGCAGAACACCTGCCTCTGGGATCAACTGATATCTTGGCGAGGTGAATGTCCTGCTAGTAGGTTCGAACTTCTTACTAAAGCAGCTCTGTGCCCAATGAAGGCCATGCAGCTCCCACCAATGTATATCAAGTTCTCAATCTGAATATATGTGGAACATTTTGACCACGTCCACACGTGGTAGTTGAGGTGAAGGCATGACGTGCATAAATGCGGGCACCCCCGTCTTATTGATAGTTGAATTACCTCGAGCGATCGCCCAATTTGACTCCGTTGCTTCCATTCTTCTTTCATTATATTAACAACGTACAGTCAATAATCAATTTTAACCACTCTGAAAGTCTAATTACTTTTTCTTATATAAATAATTTACTTAATTTGTGGTCGTCATTGAAACAACTAAATGAAAGTCTACTTGTTTATGGTTTGTTTAACAACGCTCTCCATACTACAGCCTGAACAGTCGAACTGTGGGCGTTCGCTGTTCAGGCACTGCGCTACAAGCCGGAAAGTCGCGGGTTCCATTCCTGATAAGGTCATTGAGACATTTTGTTGAAGTAACACTTCCGGCCGCACTATAGCCCCTGGGGTCGACTCAGCCCCTAACAGAAATGTACACCACGGATATCTCCTGGGGGGGTAAAGGCGGCCGGTGCTTAGGGATGACAACTTTGCCTCTTTCATGTGAGAATATTCTAGAAATTCTGGGAGCCTAACCTCATGAAACACTCAGGACCTGTCCAGGCCTGTAATGGGAAAGCTTTACCTTTACCGTCGATTTCTAAGGTAAGTGATCGTGGCCTAATTTTTGGTATTATACCGACATTTTCCTGTAAGGGCTCAGGAAAACCAGAAAAATCTCATCAAACTTCATGCCAGTCTCGATATTGGAAACATATTCTTTCCGAAAACGAACAAAAGTTTACACTCGTAGTAACTGTATCAGCGAATCTTGATAATAAGTTACCTTTAAGCGAAATAATACTGCGGGGTTCTGATACCAGAAAGGGGATACAAAACTGGCGGCAGCAGTGTGTCATGCTACTCGTCTATATTGTAGGCGGAATCACCATTGCTGTGAGGCGACCAGTGATCGTGCAGAGCCAGCGAGAGCGAGTACTGACTGAGTGGTACATACTGGACTGCCAGCTCCGCATGGTACTAGGTTGCGCATCTGCATGATGAGAATAGCTGAGGTAACTGACTGCCAGCTCCCGCAGTGCCATCTGCATGTGAGGAATATCAGACCCTGAGTGATACTGAGGACTGACTGCCACCTCCCGCAGTGCCATCTGCAGTGAGAATGATCTTATCGGGCCGAACTCAAGGACAAAGAGCACGTAAATAAATTATAACTAATTTACACTACTCATCGCTTATCCGTTCCGTCACGGAATGCCATCGTTCAGTAAATATTTTTCATGTGTAGTTAATCTTAGTCGTTCACATTAACAGGATGTAAGTGTCATGTCTCAGTTCCGTTTGTCTTCGTCGCTGTGAAGGCATGGCAGTTCTGACAGATTGGTGAAGGAAGGGAACAGAGTGTGAAACGGCCCTTATTTTTGACATTGTTACTTAAATGGAATTGCACAGTGCTCTGTGACATTACACAGTTGTGGCCGGTGCTCGTTGGATTACGTGTGCACAAAGTCGAGAGTATGCAGAAGTGGTTCAGGTGGTGCTGTGGAACAGACAGACGCAGCATGTCCTTCCGCAGACTTTTTTTTTGATGGAGAAGGACTCAGCAGCAGAAGCTACGGACGCACCGCAGTCTTAAGGCTTATTGTACAAACCTGTGATAAAGATGAAGAGAAAGATGATCAGTTTTTTTCATTTTTCCAAGTAATGGAGCACCGGTGGAATGAAGTTGACAGGGGAAAACCGAAGTACTGGGAGGAAAAACATGTCCCAGTGCCACTTTGTCTACCAAAAATCCCATATGGACTGACCTGGGTTGAATCCAGGCCTCCGCGGTGAGAGGCCGGCGCTAACCGCCTGAGTATAGCAGACCCTTCCGCAGAGGTAATGTAATGGCGTGAAACTTCAAACTGTATAATAACTAACTAACTGCCGATCGCGGTGGCCGTACGGTCTAAGGTGCAAGCCTAAGGCCGCTCACTTGCTAGGATTGCGGGTTCGAATCCCGTCGGGGACATTGACGTCTTTATTTTTCTAATTTTTTGTGTTGTCAGGTAGGGGTCTGTCCGTCGGGCTGATCACTCATCCAGAGGACTCCTACCGAGTGGAGTGTGTCTGAGTGTGATCGTGGAGCATTCATAGTGAGGAGGTGTTGACCCAACAGGGGCTGTCGCACCATGGAATATAAATCCGGAAGCATTTTTTAGCATACTTATTAATCTATGGGCTAAACGGCAAGGACTCTGGTTCAATTCCTAGCAAAAAAATATTTCTTTCTCTATAGAGGTCATATTACTTTCTGGTTCCCAACCAACGTCCTGTACAATACTATGATAAGGAACTAACTAAAGAAATAACTAATCAACAAACTATTTTTTTCCATGCGTCATTTCTTTTATACATTCCCTTGCGCATGCGCTTCCCTGACGTCATACCTACACTTAAACTCATCTCTAGGTCATGACTTTTCCTTCTGCTTGGAACCCAGGTAGTGCCCTTTCAGTTACAGGGTTTGAAACATGCAGTTTCTTGTTTGGCTGTATTTTTTTTAAGTTTCTTTGGTTCTATTATGGACAACAACCAGGCCTCACACCGTCCAACAGAGGTAGGTAGGATATTGTGTTCTGGTATGTAATTTTATTGTGTGCCCGCCTTCCTAAGGCCTGGTTTAATTGGGCTAATATAAGTTTAATTTTGCAACAGCTCCCTTTAGACTTCCATTTTGTGTATTGTGTCGTTCTATACTCTTTTCATATCATTGTCGTATTACTATTTTTCCTCTCATCTTCCCTTTTTTATTTGCGTTTGATTAAGAACGTATTTCTTATAGCTCTATTACTCTTGGAGTTACGCCTTTGGGTTGCGAGGTTGGCATCATTGCAAGTCTTGGGTGGCGTTAAATCAGATTGTTGCAAAAGACTAGTACTAATAACTAACTAACTAACAACTAAGTTTTCCAAAAAATTCTGATATCTAAGAATATTTGTTAGTACGCCGATCCCAGTAGCCGTGCGGTCTAAGGCGTGGGTCTGCTGCCGTTCGCTTACTAGGATCGTGGGTTCGAATCCCACCGGGGGCATGGATGCTGTCTCTTTTGAGTGTTGTGTGTTGTCAGGGAGAGGTTTCTGCGACGAGCTGGTCCTCGTCCAGAGGAGTCCTACAGAGTGTGGTGTGTCTGAGTGTGTGTGACCATGAAACCTCGACGAAGAAACGAGGAGGCCCAGGCCCATATAGGGCTGTAGAGCCATAGAAAAAAAAATTGTTAACACTAAGGTTACTAAACACACAGAACATACTAGTGTCTTATCAATAAATTATCTAAATTTGCCTATAAGATACAAGGAAAACTTGTTATGTACAACATAACATATGTGTATGATGCTGTAATTCGAAATCTGAACAGTATATAGGGACAATGTAAAATAATTAAGGTGGTATGTGTAACAACTTATCTTCGGTACCTTGCCAGCCTGATTATGGCTTTTTATACATGAGCCGAAACATGTTGCCGTAAAAGTTTACAACACATATAAATTGTTACGATTGACGGCTACTATCCTGTCTTCTGTGCATTTTCATCACAACGGGATGTCCCACTTGAAAATAGTAGCCTCTCCTGTACAGACCTAACGTGGTTCACCCACAATCCCATTAAATGAGTAACAGGGATTCTTTAAATGTGTGAGAATTGTCGTATAGTAAGTAGGTAAAGACTGCATAAAAACGTACCTTCGTTCAAACATAAATTTTCATAGCGTCCTGTTTAGACAAAAAAATAATTTAAATTGTACCTTCCAATTTAACCTAGACAAAAATTAGTGTTTTGGAAATAAGAGAAATTTACTTCACTAATTCTTAGATACTAAATAAAATTATTAGATACTAAATAAAATTCTTAGATACTAAATAAAATTCTTAGACTACTAAATAAAATTCTTAGATACTAAATAAAATTCTTAGATACTAAATAAAATTCTTAGACACTAAATAAAATTCTTAGATACTAAAAAAAATCTTAGATACAAAATAAAATTCTTAGATACTAATTAAAATTCTTAGATCCTAAATAAATTCGCATACCACATTGGAGCTCTACTAGGAGGGTAAAGTATTAAGCTGTGCGAACTGGTGTGATAGGAAGGCAATTGAGTACATGAGGAAGAAGAAAATATTTATATAACGCAGCGGAGGAGCTGGCAGGGTGCAGTGTTGAGAATGATCAGGCTGTTGAATGATAGGCGCTGTCGGCTTGAAAGGGAGTGTTTTCAACTAGAGAGGAGTAAATGGGGTGGAAAAATAAGTGTAACCTAAACTGAATCCTGTAGGGGTGGTGAAAGCACAGAAGGGTTAAAATAATTTGTTACTTCTTCAGACAAAAAGTAAAAAATATCATGGCGTATGTACAAATAACTTCTTTCCTATTGCATAAACATTTATATAAACGTAATACTATATTATTATTGTTAGGTAGGGCGCCGAAATGCAATTTTTCAGTTCTGCAATCGTTTGATTTCGAGACGCCGTGCCCCGCTCACATATGCAATCAAACGATCGGCCGACTGACGTATCCGCACACATGCGATAGATTCCGATTCAGTTCCAACATGGACTTCGTGGAAGTGGCTTGTATCTGTGCCCACGAAATTTCGAGGAGAAGAAAACTGAAGAATAAAAGACGATTTTGGGTGCATCCACTAACAACTGAACGCTTGTTAAAAGGACAGTTTCATAAAATGTATGAAAATTTAAGGGCACATCCTAATACATTTTTTAATTATTATCGTATGAGTGTGAACAGTTTTGACGAACCTCTGAAACTTGTGGGACCTTCAATAACATACCAGAACACCAAATGGAGACAGGCTATCTCTCCAGAAGAGAGGCTATCAGTTCTAAGAGCAAAGACATGTTGCTTGCTTCAGTTATAAGAAGAGACTGTTTTGTTTCATGTGAGCGGACGTCCATTGGATCCTGTTGTTTACAAAACGATTGCGCAATCAGACGATTCCTATTGGTTTGTGGAAAATTAGAAACTAAACAGTTGGCAGACTAAACGGTTGCAAGTCGGCGGAGTCCCATTTAACTCTTCGGTTGTTATTCATGCAATCAAACCATTGCGCAACTGAAAATTGCATGTCGGCGCCCTACCTTACTGTGTACTTACAAAACACTTATTACTTATTAGACATCATATTTCGCATACTTTCATTCTATTATAAAGCACGGTATAGTTTTTTGGTGTAATTTCTTTAACAGTAAGAAGATATTCACCTTATAAAAGAAAATAATCAGATTTATGGTCGGTGCACAACCAAGAACTCCATTCAGAAGTCTGTTTAAAAAATTAGAGATTTTACCTATTCCATGTCAATATATATTTTCATTAATAAAATTTACTTTAAACAATCAAGAACATTTTCAAACAAATTCATCTATACACAGTACAGACACAGCAATAAGCACCACCTGCATAGACCAAATGCCAACCTATCTTGTTTTCAAAAAAGTACATTCTATGCCGATATCAGAATTTTCAACAGACTCACTCTGAGTCTCGTAAGTCTTAAGAATGAAAAGACAAAATTTAAAGTAGCATTAAGAAAATACTTAAATACACACTGCTTTCACTCAGTACATGAATTTGTTATGTATAAAGCTGGTTCATAGTGAGGTGTGTAACACGTTTATAGTGTTTTAGTGTATAGTGTTCAAATGTAAAATTGTGTAGTCTGTATAGCTGTATATTTGTATATTATGACTTATTCCACATCCAGTTGTCACTTCGACAGAAGTACGGATCCATGGAATGTATGTATTTATGTATGTATGTATATATATATTTTCGAAATGAACTGGAAAATTTTCACAGTTAGCATAATGTAAATACTGAGTTACAAATGTTACACATATAATGCGTACTACACAAAAAACAGTGCGAGATGGATACCGTCAAATTGAAACCTAATGTGTAGGCAAACCAATGATTTATTTGCGTGTTATATATTAACACATCTAACTCCAATGACTGAAATCAAGCTTGTGCTTTAGTCTTTACCAATATATAAAATTTTAAAAATGGGAGAGCAATATTTCTTTTCCATGTAATATCTGCATTCAGTGATTTTTCGTTATATTAGAAAACATTTAGAAGTAGGAGATAAAAACTTTAGCAAAAATTTAGTCTGCATTTCAAGGATCAACACTGCCACTAATTATTTTCTGTGTGTAACAATGCATCTTAATACACGTACATATATGTATGACATCGTGTTCAGCATTTCAATGTTAACTGTCATGAATTTACATAAATTATTACATCGCTTACCTTTTGTAATTTTAAGAGTTCCCAGTCAACTTGCAAGTTCCTTTATCACGTTCTATACATTAAATTTTCAACTGCTTTACCACTACCCATGTTGCTGCAAGTTGCTTTACATTTATGTACTTTCCTTCAGAAACTTTTCGGTTGCCAGAACCTAAATGTATACCAACATGCTTGGAGACTTCCGCAACATTAGAGACGGAGCTAGTGTAACTTGTTCCAAATATATTCTGGAATAAGGTAGGGTAACTGAAGCAGACAATTTGTAGATCTTTGTGGGTGAGGAGAGGGGAGAAGAAAGAGAACATCTCTTCATGAAAACAACTGAGTGTATCTCCAAGTTTTTAAAGTGTCTCTTACACTAAGGAAAGGAAGAGACGTGACAGTTAAAAAGAAGATAATTTACAGGCGTCATAAAGTTATGGCTGTATAAAATTTCTTTCAGCAAGGTGACAGTTCTGAAAGAAATGTTTTGAGCATGATTCTTGGAGGTAAAACTGTAAAATAGCGAAAAAAGAGAAACAAAGCTGATAATTAAGGATGTTCATACGTAATCATATCTTGCCTAAAATTTTAAGTTGCAAGTTCCTGGAAGTTCTTTTTTCAAACTAAAGATGAATTTAGTTTTGTATTTCATACTATATTCCTTAATATGTTTTTACTCTATAAGAGCTGAGGATGATTTACTTATAGGTCGAAACATGTCGCAGAACTAAATATACAGATATTTGTTCTACGAATATGTCCTCTTATGACTGTTATTGCTTTTATCTTCCCAAATGTAATTTTACTTACGTTAGTTTATTCGAAAGTATTGCAGAATCCGTAGAAAGTGTCGTAGGATGCAGAGGTTTCTGATGAAGAAAGTGTCTTACATCTCTGTGCTCTTCCTATTGTAGTATTGTATTCCTAGTTATGTCTGTAGCCTTAGTTGTCCAGCATGCAAAGCGCATACGCCATATTGTATTGTCATCTATGGCCTATCTGGCTGTACAATATTTTTTCATATTATCGCATAGTCGGCACGATTTTCGGAAAAAAAAGTTTTCGAACATAAACTGTATGTTTTGATATTTTCAAAATGTTTCTGACACATTTCTCATTCTAAGAAGAATTCAGCGAGGTAGGGTCTTTATCGTAAATGCACATAGGTCTTCATGTAAAGTACCCGTTATTCTTGTCAGATTGTAATGAAACTTAAAAATGTCTCCACATAATTTCGAAGAATTTTCAAATATGAAATTTCATGAAAATTCGTCCAGTGGGACCGAGTTGTTCCGTGTGGACAGAGAGACAGACAGACTGACAGAAAACATGACGAAGCTGATAGTCTTTTTTTTCGCAATTTGCAAATTCGCCTATAATGGGAAGAAGTTTCAGATACGCAGCGGAAAAATTTAGATAAATTTATAGGAGCTTATGACAGACATCAGAGAATGGCTGCTAGCAGAGACGGAAAACTGGGTAGCATAACTCTAAAGGCGGTCAATGGCAGGGGAAGTTTGAAGTTGAAAAATCTAGTAACAAACTATCTCACAAAATCTAGGGACCTGTGTGAATTTGATTTATGGTCAGTGAAATTATGGCGCATAAAAGCAAAGGAAAATGAGAGATTGAAAAACCCATTTGCAAAAACAACTGCAAAGTATAAAAAAATGTATTTGAAAAGAAACATTTCGCTAAATCTGCAGAAGAAAAAGAAAGAATGAAAAAGACGTGAAGAAGGAAAAGAAGAGAATAAAATTACAATTCCAAAAAGTATATCACCATGAGAAATGTTCAAAAAATAGAGTTGAACGCAATTCATTGTGCCATATATTCAGGAGAGAATTCAACATGACAATGAGCTCTGTTGTCATCATTTTCAAAATTCCTGTCGTTGATTATGCACACTAAAATATACCAAAAATCGTGTTTCATTTCCTGAGTCACTCCTGCTACAGATACGAAAACACAAGTAATAACATAGGAGAAATACTGCAGTAGAATATTGGACAAAACCTTAATTGGCCTACTCATGCTTTTAAACAGAAATACTTGAAAATTATTAAAAATCGCCTAAATTTTCATTGTTTGAATTTGTTATTTTGTCATATTTATGTATGTTAAAAGGTAGTATGTAATTAAGAATCCACAGATTAATTTAAAATCTGTCTGAAATAGTTTAAAACTACACATAAGTTTATAATTTCCTTTTAAGCCATGTGAAATTTTATATAACACCGATTTTTATTTATATTTTTATATATTTATATTTATATATTTGTATTATATATTTTAATTTATATATATTAGCAAAATAAGTAAGATTAAAACATATTTATATTAGGATTTCTGTTGAATCTGTGCAATTCAGAAGGGTTTAATTTCCTTAAGTGGCCAATAATTCTGCTGTTCCCTCTACGTCAACGCACTGTGGACAAACGGTAGTTGCTTTAATGTTACAGCAGGAGGTATGGCCTACATGGCCTTCGTGATCACCGTACTTCAACCCTTGCCTTATACTGCCCAAAGCGAAATATGCACTGGCCTGTGATTCTCTAAAGGTCTTGATCACATGTGATGTCTTCCGAAACAAGGACATCATTATGTCTAGCACACTACGAGACGTCACATCACATAATAACATATACTTCAATATTTGTACAGGGTTATTCATGTCATGTCGCCCTCGGTGGACTAATGGTTAGCGTGCTCGCCACTGAACCCAGATACCGGCCGAGGCCGATGGATTTTTAAGGAGGGGAAGTAAAGCCGTCGGTCCCATGTCGTAGATTTACGACATGTAAAAGAACCTTACGGGCATGAATAGAACTAGTAATGCTCGTAAGCACAATTCAGCGGCCATTTCTTACCCAAAGTCTCCTGACTGACTGCTAGATGGCTCTAGCAGTCACATCAGGATTGAATAGAACTTGTGCAGTCAGTGGGCTGGTCACTCACTACATCTATGCACACGACCATGAAACCTCCGAAAGGAGGCCCCTATGCTCCGCAAGGAGCGACAGGGAATAGATAGATAAATAGATAGATAGATAATAGATAGATAGATAGATAGATAGATAATCGATAGATAGATAGATAGATAGATTCATGTCATTTCATGTCTTCACGAACTTAAATTAATTCTGTGATGCCTAAGTAAAGAAGCAGATGATAACGACATTTTGAATACTTCATCTCATCATGTCATCTTCGTCTTCTCAAAATCTTTCGCCCTCGCCGATCACTTACTCTTTAAAAGCCATTACCAACTTTTCATTCTTCTTTAGTAAATCTTCTCTTTATTTTTCTCCGTTTTTTGCAACACGAGCTGTTAGTATAAAATCTGCTTTCTCCCTTATTTTCACGACATTCCAAAAAAAGGTACTCTCAAGCCATCACAATGTAAGAGAATTACGTCCGTCATTAATCAATCACCCGCCATTTGTTTCTTTTCACAAAAAAGAAAAAATCCCACTTCGTAAATGTGCTGTTGCTTTTAGCTCACATCTGCTTGATTCACTAATGTAATTGATCATTAACAGAAGGTCCTTGTTTCTTCCATTCAGTAAAATTGCATTAGAAATAATAACATGTAAGTCACTCACTTTCTTGTTATTAGAAACAAAATTCATAACTTTTGACCTTAGAATATGCTTCGTCTTGGACTCACGTCCTTGTAGCCGATGTTTCGGGCAAATATATTGCCTCCTTTTTCTCCCTGAAGTTTTCGGGTGATCAAATAAAAAAGAATGAGGTGGGCGGGGCATGTAGCACGTATGGGTTAGGGGAGAGGTGCATACAGGATTTTGGCGGGGAGACCTGGGAGCAGGAGACCACTTGGAAGACCCAGGCGTAGATGGGAGGATAATATTAAAATGGTTCTTCAAGAAGTGTAATGGAGGGCGACTGGATTAATATGGCTCAGGATAGGGACAGATGACGTGCTCTTGTGAATGCGGTAATGAACCTTCGGGTTCCATAAAACGCGGGGAAATTCTTGACTAGCTGACGACCTGTTAGCTTCTGAAGAAGGACTCTGTTCCATGGAGTTAGTTAGTTTCTCCCTGAAGATGGAGGCAATCTGTAATACTATTCTGTCTAGTGCAAAGTAATTTCTAGTAGTGTGGTTTATGTTTTTAAAAGTTTCGTAGAATTACTCTGCTTTCGAAACGATTCTACCAATCTTTGAATTTACTCCGCGTTTTATCCAAGAGGACATTTTTCTCACACTTACTTCCTTCCTCTATGTCTACCTCAGGCTTCGAATCAACGAAACAGCAATCTAACAAAGTATCTAACCAGATGCATGAAAATGTTTTTTAGAAGGTAATTATGCTTTATTTAACATAAGAAATTTCATATCCCTTAACCCCGAAATTCACTCCCATGATTAGAGCAAGCTCCAAAATAAACAATAGACTGAATCAGAAAACTCATAGCACATCTTAAGGTTTGTTTATTTAAGACTGTTTACAATTTTAAACCCAATATTAGCTCCCCTCTTAAACATTTCCGATAGTATATCGTATACATACTTTCTTACTTCTTGCTTCTTATGCAACAAACAGCATAGCAACGAGTATATATGAAGTCATTTTTTTCTCTACTCGCAAAAACCTCCAACCGGAACCCGGGTTGAACTAAATTTAATGGCATCCTATCACTTTTTAGGAGGGTTCGCATAGTCGCGTAACGCAACTCTTACATTATCATGTTAGCCCGTCTGTTCGAGTGTCTGCATGCATCAGCGCGGCTTCCATTAAACGGAATTCTGTAAAATTTGGTATTTGAGACTTTTATAAAAATAAATCGAGGAAATTCTAATTTGTTCAAGAATCTGACAAAAATATGGGACACTTTACGTGAAATCATATGATAGTTTTGTCGTTGCCGGCGAAATAATTTAGCCATAGAAGCGATTTTGTGCATCATTCGATATTTTTATATTGTTGACAGTGACATGTAAACCAACAATACCGACAGAACGCATTGTTGCGTTTTCTTTGCAAAAATTGTTAGGCGAACGCGTCCCAATATTACGTTATACGTACGTTTCCTATCTGGCAGTATTTTCTCTCCAACTACACGCAGGCTTCACAAATGTGTTAACCCTTCGTGTTTTCGGAATATAATTTCAGCAGCACTTCTCATTTACCCCACGTGTCCTATCAGACGCGGCATTGTCAGGTAATTTCAGATCTGCCGGTCTAACGATTTATTACTCTTCACCACGAGGTAATAGTGCATGTTCAGGGAGACTCCAACCCGATGTTCTAACTCAAAAGTTTTCGAGGACCGAGCTAAATTCACTAGCCTTGGTGTTCAAGAAAGTTATGTGTTTCTTTTCTCTTGGCCAGTATGTTTGTGAACCTTTGTACAGAATAAAGCCTGTATTAATAGAAATAATAAATTGAGATGAAAAAAGGAACTTTTACGAGTATATTGGTAGGTTATGTAGCTTTGAAATATAATTTGGTGAATATAAATAAGGATGCAGCAAGAGAAGCATATTGCAGCAATGTGAAAATTGGAAAAAGTCTCAGCATATCCTTGAAGGTAGAGGAAATTCAAAACATTAAGCCAACGTGTGAGACTGGAAGGTTGCGGGTTCTATTCCTGTTTGGGTCATTGGGGTTTTTCATTTACATAATCATTCCGGCAACGCTGTGGATCTGGCGTCTACTAGGCCTCTAACAGAAATGAGTACCAGGGGTATATCCTGGGGGGTAAAGGCGGTCGGTGTTTAGGGCTAACAACCTTGTCACTTTCATGTACCAATTTTCTAGACATTCTAGGAGTCTCAACTTCTTGGAGATCTAAGGGCCTGTCCAGCCTGTAATGGGACAGCATTACCTTTAAGTTTGTATGCGACAGAACAGGCGATCGCGGAAACTTCTGAATGAAACCAAAAAGCTAGTAGCCTAAAAACACGGAAAAATTTAAAAACCACTAACCCTTTATAAGTGCTTGCTAATTATTTATTTTAAATACCTTACACACATTTAAAAGACAAAATGTTCGTGCATAACACTGAAACACTGCATCAAAATTAGATGGAGCAAAGACAGTAGAACATTTCAATATTAGGATTATATTTAATTTATGGGCATATGTAGTGTTCTGCAGTTAAACATCTAGCCAGACCCTTTCATAAAAAGTTTTAAAATTCTCTTCTTTTCTATCCATTAATTAGCCTTATGCTTCTTATGGCTTGACTCCTTCAGAATGCAGAAAGGAGTTATTTATGTGAGGTTCATATCAGCTTTATAAATTAAAAATTCCATATTACACTAGTTTACTGCATATTACGAGGTCTGTTCAAATAATGTCCGAACTTTTAAAATAGCGCGCGAATGCAAACACGCATCGCTTTCCGGCAAGTGGCGCAGTCTAGCTGTGATCTTCGGGAGTTATCTGCCGCAAGCCGCGTCATTCTATCTTGCTTAGTCATTGTGCTGGAGCGGTTTGTTTGACTACGTGCAAAGTGTCGTCTGCGAATTTTAACATGCCCGAATTTCACAAACTCATCTAGATTTCAAAGAAGTAATAGGTGTTGTATAAAAATTATATACTTTATAACAATTAAATTTTTAAGTACTGCTTAATTATATATGTAAACTAAATTAACTCCATGGAGCAGAGTCCTTCTTGAGAAAGCTAGCAGGTCGTCAGCTAGTCAGAAATTCCCCGCGTTTTGTAGAACCCGAAGGTTCATTAGCGCACTCACAAGAGCCCGTCACCTGTCCCTATATAAGTAAGTGATGTGAAATTCACTTACGTGTTATGGTTATTTCATATCAATATCGCAGTCAGTAGTGAGCCATTGTCGTGTCCTACAGGGTCCAAGACAAATAATACCTCCTTCACATCTTAAACTTCCACAGGTGGAAAGGCAAGAAATCAGATCCGCCATATGTCACTTTATTGGCAAGCACGAGGAGCCCTTCAGGGTCTTTAAGGAATTCCTTGGTGGCGACATTTCATTTCTGGTTGTTAACGTTGTAAGGGTACATAACTCATTACTTTAGAATTGCTATAATCCTGTATCGAATGTATCAACGGGAATACACATTAAAGAAAGCATGAAACCTGTCATCAAAATTCACTGCGGACCGCACTGTTTATCTCTTGCTTGAATTCTGTCAGACTAATTCGTAATGTGACTATTGTGATGTTTGAAAATTGTTTGTCTGACTGCCTATTACGACTATAATAA
The DNA here is from genome assembly GCA_021186555.1 of Reticulitermes speratus. Taxonomy (NCBI): domain Eukaryota; kingdom Metazoa; phylum Arthropoda; class Insecta; order Blattodea; family Rhinotermitidae; genus Reticulitermes; species Reticulitermes speratus. The sequence goes on along the minus strand of JAJKFL010000006.1, from coordinate 42,827,414 downwards.
CTCAGTTGTCTCCTATTCCACTAATTAATAATGTCTGTTGATTCTGTAGTCTATATCGACTTCTTGCTGATCCCAGTGGCCGCGCGGTCTAAGGCGTGCGTCTGCGGCAGCTTGCTTACTGGCATTGTGGGTTCGAATCCCCCCGGGGGCATGGATGTTTGTGTTGTGTTTGTTGTATAAAGACAGTAGTTTGGAACATAAGTGGCATGAAGGACAAAGGATTTTAAAAAGTACAAAAATGGATCAAAGGGAAAATACCCCGGACAGAAAAAAAAATCCCGCCGGTGAAATGGATGTCTGTCTCTTGTGAGTGTTGTGTTTTCAGGTAGAGGTCTCTGCGTCGGGCTGGTCACTCGTCTAGAGGAGTCCTACCGACTGTGGTGTGTCTCAAATGTGTGATCGTGAAGCCTAGAAAAAAATGAGGCGGCCTAGACCCCCAAGGGCTGTCGAGCCATTGAAAAAAAAATTTCAACTTCTTTCTCCTAATTGCTTTATTGATCTCCTAAGGTCCACTGTCTACTAGTACTTCAGACTCTCTTACTGATTACTGACCATCTGCGATTACTGCATCATTTGGTCACCTATACCTGCTTCAGAATGACACTTCTGAAAAATGTGACTTCGAATTCTGTTATTGGTCAGGCAACGAAGGGAGGTCTACTGTCTTTGGCTGACCAGTTCCTACAGTAAATTACGTAAATTTTATTGGTTAAATTTAATTAAGTTTTCTGTGAGGAAAGACGCCCATAGAGTAAGATAAAAAGTCACAATTGACTTCAGTCGAAGGTGGGCTTTTAAATTTGTGAAAGCGAAATTTTAATCTCTCACACCTGGAGAGAAAATAAGAGACGTCCTAGGCGGTTGGAAGGTTCTTAGTCATGTAGCATACCAACACAGCTGCACTGATGATCGGCTCTTTGTACTGCTTGATCCTTGAAGATGGAACCGATAGGTTGTCCCGAAACGTCGGTACTGAATTACCATTCTACGCTGCGTAAATCCCCAGAACAACGAAGATCTCATTTTTACGGCGACGGAAGCCTGAAATGACGCACAGCGTCTCATTGTATCTAAAAGATTTTAATTTGATAGATATTTTTAGTATTTTGGAAGATCCCGCAACTTCCATGTTCAGGGTAGGAAGGAACACACCGTATGGTCCCCAGAACCGTTCTGCTTTCCGTGAAAAAGAGAAAAATTCCTTGTCCCTGCTCGAAATAAGTGAATGTGTTACTGTCACTGCACTGTCAGATTTAAATCGTATTTCTGAAGTTCTGTTCTGTGCCAAGCTTTTGCCGAATTCTTCTTCTAAACTAAATCTCTGACTGTGATTGATGTGTGACTGAAGCTAACGTCAAATTTCCATCGCATGTTCTATCGTGATACGTATTTGGTAATTTGGTGCGTGCCGTCTCTTATAAGTTAGTTTATTCTATTTGATATTAAAATTAGATTTTCCGATCTAAGACTGTCAAATGTCAAATAAAACAACTGTGTCTGACGTCCAACGAAGACAGCAGATTACTGAGATGTTACTGGAGAAACAGGATATAGAGGCACATTTCACAACTTCGTTCCTTTGCTCGAAGATAGAAGACTGGAAATCGTATTTTCTTGCAAAATATATAGTTGTGTATATGTTTATGTATTTGTACATATATGAATGTACACGTAGATATATGCATATGCATATATGTAGTATATGTATATGTTCTAGCACAGCGGTCGCCAACCATTCGGACCTCACGGACCACTAAACTCACAATTTTGAATCCCGCGGACCACTAACATGAATTTTTTTTTAAAAAGGTACAAACATCTATAAAATAATGATCATAAAAGTTCCATTTTATTAATATAAAATTTGATTCAACATAATAAGGCGAAAATTGTCAGCGATCCTATGTATGTGACACGAAGACGAATCAGAATATAATGAAACAGTATAATAAACATAAAAATTGCAAATAATATCCAAATTTCTTCACGGACCACCAAAGTTTTCTCGCGGACCACCGGTTGGCGACCGCTGTTCTAGCAGACGAGGAAACATAGCGCGGTGACTAAACTACTGGCGTGAAAGAAGATTGATCAGGAAACTGTACATGGATCAGAGTGTTAAAATATAACAGGACCAAGGGGAAAAAAGAAGTGGAAGAGGAGTTAGATAGGGATACTGTTTGTCGCCGATTCAATTCAAATTACACAGCGAGTACCTGACCAAGGAAGCTCTTGAAGGGTTTGAAGACTTCAAATCGTCTGAGAACCTACACGTGTTTCCTGGTAATTAGTTACCAGGTGTACAGTAAACAATACGATTTACAAACTCAAAAATAGATAGAAGGTAAAGCTACCCATGTGCAGGTCTCGACAAGCCCTTAGGGCTCCAGGAGGTTCAGACTCCCAGCAGTTATAGACAATCGGCACATGAAGCTGGCAAAGTTGTCAGCCCTAAACATCGGCCGCCTTTACCCCCAGGAAATATTCCTGGTACTCATTTCTGTTAGAGCCGAGTCGACCCCCAGGGCCATAGTTCGGCTGAAAGGATTACGTAAACGGAAAAATCCAATAACTCCATCGGGAATTGAACCCACAAACTTCCGGCTTCTAGTGCAGTGGTTATTAAATAAGGCCAAGGGTAAAATTTTGATGGAATTAATCCCGTTGTGCTTTGATAAATCAATAGTAGTGCATGCTGTGACGTCAAAGACAACAATTTTATGGTGTTCTACAATGCATGCAACATGTTTCGGTCTATATGACCATGTTCAAGTATGAGTGTACAAAATTTGAAACCAAGTGAAATGCGTTAAAATATATTGCAACTTTCATTTGGTTTTAAATTATATACATTCATACCTGAAGATAATCTTTTAGACCGAAACTTGTAGCATGCATTTTTGAAAACAATGAAAGCTTTTTTTTTTTCACTGTATTAGCACCGTGCATTTTATTTAATTCGAACAATAAGACCAACAAATGCACTATATTGACCAATTTTATTCTGGCCTATTTCCCTACACGTGTTTCGGAACTTTAAAGTTCCATCTTCAGGGGTTTTTTTGTCTTATGCTACCAGATATTCACACATTAAAAACAGATTCACAATATATACAATAGTCTGTTGAACAGTCTTAAAACCTCATGTAAATAGATATTCGGAGCACTTTTAAAAGTTGTACGATGTGTACCTTTATCAGTTAGAAATGTAAGATCTCACTTAAAAGAATATATAAAAACTGTTTTATAAAACGTTGTAATCTGTTCGTGGTATTGGCTGTTTGTTATACGTTTTATACGTTGTTATACGTTTTATAAAACAGTTTTTATATATTCTTTTAAGTAAGATCTTACATTTCTAACTGATAAAGGTACACATCGTACAACTTCTAAAGTGCTCCGAATATCTATTTACATGAGGTTTTAAGACTGTTCAACAGACTATTGTACATATTGTGAATTTGTTTTTAATATGTGAATATCTGGTAGCATAAGACAAAAAAACCCCTGAAGATGGAACTTTAAAGTTCCGAAACACGTGTAGGGAAATAGGCCAGAATAAAATTGGTCAATATAGTGCATTTGTTGGTCTTATTGTTCGAATGAAAGCTTTGTCTTTGACGATAAAATATATAATAATATTGTTTTCTAGAACTTCTCGAATTTAGCTCGCCCGTAATCGGTCAAATTTTTTCAGACCAAAGAGCATTTCTAGCATTAGTTTTAGAGTAAAATTTTTAAAGTTCAGTCCAGTTTTACAGTAATTAATAAGATTTTCGTAACAGCAAAGCAAAAGCAAGTACCAGCCTCCGAATTGCTACGATATATCTATATTTCATGAAATGTTCCTTATAATAAGATCTGGAGTATCAGACATTATGAGACGTATTGTATTGTAAAGAACCCCTCCAGAGACGTCCTGAACCCTTCTAAATTCCGGAATTTATTTATGGCTAATTTTAACCCTCACTTCGACAGAGGGCGGAGAAACTGCTTTTAAACCACTTAACTCAAATTCTGTATCATCAGGACAGGAAATTAATACATCGAAGTGTTGAAAATTTTTAATTCTACTTACTTCTATGCATAAGAAATATTCACAAATTTTATGTGGCATTTTAAATCTTCATATTGTGGTAACATACAGAATTCAACATAAAGGAAATAAATAAATCCACACCACCCTTTAAATTTTTGTACAGCTTCGTTTATTTTAAAGCAGCAAATATCTTAGAAACAAAGACATTCCAGCTTACCTAATTTTAGTGTCTGTAGTTATCTCAGTACCGTGAGCATGTTAACATTTTCCATAAACTAAACTTTTTTCCATTTCCGGGATAAAATTACAAAGAACTTTAAATTCAGCAATATGTAAAACTTTATGTCTAGAATTTGGAACAAACTTGGAACAGCTTTTGAAAATTTGCGGATTTTTTTCTTCTTCTTTTATTTTGCAGAAGAACAGCGTGTCTGCGCATGACCACGTAAATGCATCGTATTAAATTAGCCTCAGAAAACAGAAGCAAGACGTTTGAGCTCATACAGAATGCCGTCTGGACACCTGAAAATGCAGTAAATGTAAGTACACGTGTTTTCATCAATGAGGAAATTTTTATTCAATTTTATTTTATTGTAAAAATATGACACCCTTAATCACAGAACACACAGTATTCTTTGTTAATACCTACAACCGGTATTTGAAATTGTAATAAGGCTACGGAGAACAGTAGGCCTATCATTGCAAGTGGAAAAACATGGCGAATAAGGTGTTCTCATTTATGCTATATTTCTTTCAAAATTATTTTAGACGAAGAACAATAACATAGGAGCGAAATATGGAGAAGAGAGACACACGCGTTTTTATTATTATCTAACAAAATAATTTCTTGTATAATAATAAGAAATCGAATTATATTGCTCGGTATGGAAAATATAAAATTAGTAGATGCATGGGACTGATTTCCGCGGATTCAATATTGCGTTTTACATTTTTACCAAACTTCAGGTTGTAACGTTCATAAATTACGAGTTTCTTTTTTGCTTTGCTCCAGTCTCTGTAAAGAAATGTTTGAGCTTTTACCACAAAAATATCGGCTGGATGATGGGATTTGGTTTTCCAGCAAAAGCAGGGATTTTCCATGAAAATGAACACTCACTTTTTTATCTGCTATAGAGGTTCAATCGTATAGAGGTACACGTTTGTCTCAATTCCCAATACGCTTAGGTCTTTATGGCGTCGTGAAATGCATTTATATTCATCCTTCTTTTTGCGGGCGAAAGTGAAATGCATAAAACCTGTCGACTTTAAAACGTCAACCGATTATCCCACTTGAGGGATCTGGGCCGTCGGAGTTTACTTACCTCTTATTAAAATGGTTAGGTTCTCAATTGCTACCGTCGACATTAATCTTGCGGTGAAAATGTCGTAATAAGTTACCTGTCAATTTTGGGAAAAATCACTTGAACATGGAAGTAGAGAAACCTTCTGAAAAGTCTTTGATAAATTATGTACTGCAGGCAATATATGAGACCTTATCTGTATTACAAACACTTCCTTTAATGAATTCCGACTAATGTAAGACCTATGCGCTCACAATCTGCCACGATTAACACCACACTAATAATATCTAATGAATGTTTTAAATTATGAATTTCTTCTTGTACAATTCTTTCTATTCTGCTACAAGTTTGTCTCTGTTATTCACATTTTTCTCAGATATCAGAAAGCCCTTAACATATTAGTATACAAGTTATATGAGATTATGTCATACGGTAGACATGAAAACCACATGTTTCGAAATTTCAGTGCCTGTTTACTGAGAATCTCAAAGCATACTACTGTCGAAATGACACTCGCTCCTACATAATCCAACATTCAACGAAAGATGGAGCATCTAAACAGTTTTCAGAGTTTCGAAATAATATGTTCTCAAACCCTATAAAAGTCAGGTGCAAGGTGGTGAAAAGCTACGCAATCCATACTTTGAAAACAGTAGGAAACATGGCGGCTATATACAAAATAATACAGTGTTTATCTTGAGACTTAATCTGCTCATAGAATTATAGTGACTTTCTCTGTTACGTAACATAATTCATCTTCATGTTAAAACTGGTGATGGAAACGACCTTCTCCAATCCACAGACATGCCTGGCATCTGGTGGGCACACTGAACATTTCTGAAGTTCTTGTATAGATATCCCCTGTCCTGCTTCCACTACAGTAATTGATTTTGTAACTTCTCTATTGAAAATAGCCATATGTTATCGGATTGAGTTAACGAGCAGAACACAAAGGACGATAATTAATCACTCAGTAACAAGGATGTTATATAATGCAGACATGGAAACTCCTGCTTTGTGGCCGGTTGCGTCTTCTTGCTGGAAAAATCCATAATCCTTCCCGTCAGTTATGTTTTAACAAGTAGATCGAATATTTGTTTATCGTGTTCTTCTGTAATTACTGCACCCAAATAAAAGATGGCTACTTTAAATCTTGTCGCAGAGACAGCACACCATATTCCAAATTTAACGTCCAGTAACGGCATCGCGTTTATTGCTCTCGAATTATCTGCTAACTAGAGACTACCTGGCTATTTTCAGTAAACAATTGACACTTAGGTAATCTCTTCTGTGAAGTAAGTTAGCAATGGATCGCCAGTACCACTACGCATGGCTTCACAAACCAGTTGGAAAACCGCAATGTCAAAACAAAGATATTCGTAGACATATTCTGAACGGAATTAAAACTCCTCAACAGCCATCTTCCAAATTTACGCTGACCCTTCTCTACGATTATTTCCTTATAGCATTTTCTACATTAAACCGCCTTTTTATGACGCTCGGTCTTACATTCAGTATGAAAAAGAATAAGTTACTTCACAAAGAAACTGTATTAAATTATTGTATTTTTGTATTATATTACGACGTTTTTGGGCCATTATTGGGAGTGCTGTATGTCACTTTGGTGTAATTGATACCTCTCTTTATTCTGTGAGAATGGAGTTTGCTGTTGATTACCCGTTGGCGGATTATCCGATTTGCGGATTATCCGTGCAGATCGTAAGTTGCTAATGACTAATGAAGAAGGTGGGAAATAACGCGATTTAGCTCGAAAAAAAGTCCCCAATACAAAAAAAATCATGAACTGGGTACATAAACAAGCGTAAGGTATGTATATATTACGTATATAATAAATAAATTAGTTTTTTCTATTTTTGTTCGTGGCTTAACGAAGTGTAGGTTTTGGATTTTCGGTGTTTCTCAATTATTCTTTCACTCTCCTCCCAGCATTACGCCGGATAATACAGAGTACATTGTACTACGTAAAACATGGCGTATGCCTAAATTCTGGAAGCTTGAAAACCCTACGCGTTTTACTTCTCTAAGTAAAGGTGGCGGTCATGTGTCAAATAGAGCATTATTCCTGCTATTGCATATGCAACATTGTTTCTTTCTAGCGCAAAATAAAAAGCACAAATATTCTTAACTCACTGAACGCTGTGACCTAAGTTCTAAGCACACAGTAAAAATGTAGCCTTATTTGATTTATTTAGTAGATCTGGTCCGGTCTCCAGGAAGTGTTTGAGAGCCTAAGTGGAGGAAGGCTCTGTTTACGTGTCGCGTCACGTTGTCCTATTGTCCTATTGTCGTAGGATCGATTTCGGCCGGTTTCTATCAAGCTGTATTTCTACCGCTGACCTAACAGAAAACACAAGAACGTATTATAAAGCTTTCTTTGTATTCTTGCCTTTATATTCGATAGGCATGCTTCTTAAAGACCCCTCTAATCATTGGCTCATTTTACGACGCTATCAGTGGGCTTTGATTCCAGTGGCCGCGCGGAATAAGGCGCGGATTTTCGGCCATTCGCTTCACGGAATTGTAATTTCCAATCCCGCCTAGGGCATGGATGTCTCTCTGTTGGGATTGTTGTGTGTTGTCAGGTAGAGGTCTCTCCGTCGGGCTGTTTCCTCGTCCAGAGGAGTCCTACCGAGTGTGGTGTGTCTAAGTGTGATCTTGAAGCTTCGATACTGGGGAGGCCCTGGCCCTCTAGGGGCTATCGCGCCATGAAAAAAAAATCAGTGGGCTTTTCTGAGGCCATATACATTCGAAGGTTAGGGTGGTTGGTAATAAAGGATGGGAAAGAATTTGGAGAAAAGAAGGTTTAGGCAAATTTGAGGTATTTTTCCAGCACTTCAATGGAGGAATTTAAAATATTTAAAAAAAGTTTTCAAGCAGGATAGACAGAGTCCCTCCTGTAAATCGAAGCCGGCTCCTCTCGAACAAAATCCACAACGTAAGCCCGGCTCGCAATTTGGATTATTGTTACGAAAATGTAACACTGCGGGACACCAAATGTAGCTTGTGGAAGTTCGACATACAATTCTCCTGCCGCAGTATCAAGACGTTTTGCTTTTGAACGGTTCTTACAAGCCTTCTATACCAACATCGGTTTTGGTATAATGGAATTTCTCAATGGGGTTGGCGACACAATTCAATAAATCCGCCGAGTGAAATAGAAGCCCACTGATGATCTTGCGGCCTTGCCGTCTTTACTTACTGCTGCAGAGATAAAAGAAGCAAACAAAGGAAGAAAAGTGTAAGACACAAGGTCAGAAACGCAGCTAGTTGGCTGGGCTATTAGAAAGTACTAAGCTCTAAGAAGAACACAATACTTGCTCTTCCCAAACAACCCAGGCTCAATAACATACAATGCTCTAGTGATTTTCCATACTGCAGGGCGACACGTTGATCAGCCTTAGTAATACAGGACATACACAAACTAATGGTGCGGTTTTAATAGTGTTCACTATTAAAACCGCACCATTCTTTTGTGTATATCCTGTATAATATATTATTCAAAATGATTTGATTTATGCATTGAAGATAATTTGAATTTTATATTATTCACGTATTTTTACGTCTTCTTCTAACTGTCTAATGTTTACTTTTCACGTATGCGATCAGTGTTGCCAGAGTCCTTAATTATATGTCGTGCAGAATTATGTATTAGATTTCCCTGCACGTAATGTGAGTAGATCTTTGTGAAGTACAGAAGAAATTAGAGACACTTACCTCAGCCTCATATTCAAGTTATAAATATTTTAACGAAAATCCTTACATATTACAATTCATTCTTCATGTTTAAAACTGCAAAACTTCTTAAACCTACCGCATTATAATAATAATAATAATATGAGGTTTTATAACTCACACTCACTTGTTTAATTCACCTGTAAAATTTCAAAAATTCTCCTGAGTTACACTGCACATTTATGTTTCTGATGCACTCACAATCATAAAGTACACGTGCATTTTTGTGTGTATATATATATACACACATATATACAGGACGGTCCTGGAATCGAATCCCGGTTGGGCGAAGTTTTCTGCACCCGTCCACACCGGCCATGGGGCCCAATTAAGCTCCTGTAAAACGGGAAACGGGTTCTTTTCCCGGGGGTAAAGCGGCCGGGGCGTGGCCTTGACGAACCATCTCCTTCTAGCGACGAGTTTAAAGAAAGAATAGAGATATACCTCTAATCGACCTGTGGACCTTCATTGCCTGTTCTAGGGAGAACTTTACTTTTGTGTGTATATAGGAAGAATGTCGAGTTTTATTGCATTATTGAAAGGAATTCTCCGTTTTTATCAAATTTGTAATTAATCTGATGATATAAATTTTTATCTATATTGTTTTAGCCTACTCATTTTCTTACATAAACTAACCTCACTGTAGTTAAAACTTGAACCTGACGTCTAACTAATTAAATTCCAACCATAAAGTATACATGCATCATAGTGAATCAAAAAGAGGAAGGAATCACAAAAAACAGGATGTTTTTATGACACATTGTAGAGATACAAAAATTTGACTGAATAGCAAAAGAGACTGCTTGATTCGATGGGACCCTGATCCCTGTAAGGGACGTGAACTAGAATGATCCGCGAAATGGCATGTTAGTCTGACTGACGCTGCCTGGTGTTATCAGAGAGGAAGTCCAAACTCTCCTGAGGTTTTCCATCTAAAAGCACAGAGACTCAAGACTGGTACATCAGGATTAATTCCAAAAAGTCTCCACCTTCAGGCGCAGGTCAAATAAGCGAGCCTATTTGATGTCGCAAGTCGTGAGAATGCGCGAAGCTTTTGCGCGTATATCAGCGAGTTTGTGCTTCAGAGCGGTGGAGGTGGCAGTATTCGTCTGCTTACGCAGCAGCTGCAGTTACTTGACTGAGGTAGGCGGGCCTTAAGGTTTGTGAGACTCGCGCTGAAGGTTGTCATGCAAAACGACGGGACTTTGTGAATTTAATCCTAATATACACAGAACCTTACCCTTATTAATCCCTGCAGTTTTGACAGCGGTATCTGTGAAGCCTGCGGTCTGCTGGATGTGACGCCGTGTGGTTTGGTAGAAGTTGATGGGTATCTGCCCTGAAAACTGAGGCAGAAAATTATCCGAAGCGTATAGCCCTTTTACCAGAATTTATGACGTCACATCCCACGAGATAGCGTTCTCCAAATACGACCTTCTTTACGAAGGGCTAACGCATGTAAATTTGTAGTCACGTATGTGGCCAAATACTTGCGAATGACAGTATAAGAATATAGCATTAAACTCCATTCTTACGTGTCGATATCATAAACAGCGTAAATTTGAAGCGCAAGGCTAAATGCGCATTTTTAATTCATGCCTAAGGAGTACCAAATTTTCATGTGACTGATTTTAGGTACTCTTGACGCAGTTTCTTCTTATAGACAAGAAATTTGCACCTGAAATAAAACTGCTCCGTAAGCAGATATGGTTCACGTTAAAAATTATATTGATAAATGCAAGCACTTCACTTACAAATATAAACGAACTTAGTAATTGAATGTAATTGAATTTTCTGTCCGTTCCTGCCTACATCTGTGAATATATTTGAATCGGCTGTTACGAAAAGGTGACATGCACTTCTACATGTAACATATATTTGTGGCCTTTTAGAAATAAACAGCATTTTCACATTTATATTTATGGACGAAAGAGATGTTACAATTTACCCTTTCTAACATGGTGAGTACAAGGAAGGCCGAGAGAGCACTCTGACGGAAGAAACGCAAAATTACACAAAGTGCCACACGTTTCCTTTTCGAAATAAACAATTCATTTATTTTATTGTATATAACTAAAATATATTATAATATTATTATTTATAGAATATATATATTACATAATATATATATATATTATATTATATTATATTATATTATAGAATATATTTCTAGTAATGACATTTGAATGTAACAGGGCTTGTAGAGGAGTGCATAATTAAGGGATATATTCATTACTTATGTTCTTCAACAAACATAATTAGGGCGATGAAACGCTTTCGGATGGAGATACGAAAAACGGGACTCTCGAATAAGGAGTCGAATTCAGAACTCTCGACCTGTATATTCACTTCCAAATTTTCTATTTAATTAGAAGGATCATCTTTTTCATTGCCTGGATATTAACCATGCGAGGTGTAATAATGTAAATGTGTCATATTTTTGATACACGTAGTTACACTGACGGACACATCTTTTGATTCACGTATTTACACAGACGGACACATCTTTTGATTCACGTATTTACACAGGCGGAAACATATTTTGATTCACGTATTTACACAGGCGGACACATTTTGATTCACGTATTTACAGGGAGGACACATCTTTTGATTCACGTATTTACACAGACGGACACATCTTTTGATTCACGTATTTACACAGCGGAAACATCTTTTGATTCACGTATTTACACAGACGGACACATCTTTTGATTCACGTATTTACACAGGCGGAAACATATTTTGATTCACGTATTTACACAGGCGGACACATTTTGATTCACGTATTTACAGGGGAGGACACATCTTTTGATTCACGTATTTACACAGACGGACACATCTTTTGATTCACGTATTTACACAGGCGGAAACATATTTTGATTCACGTATTTACACAGGCGGACACATTTTGATTCACGTATTTAAGGGAGACACATCTTTGATTCACGTATTTACACAGACGACACATCTTTTGATTCACGTATTTACACAGGCGGAAACATCTTTTGATTCACGTATTTACACAGACGGACACTCTTTTGATTCACGTATTTACACAGGCGGAACATATTTTGATTCACGTATTACACAGCGGACACATTTTGATTCACGTATTTACAGGGAGGACACATCTTTTGATTCACGTATTTACACAGACGGACACATCTTTTGATCACGTATTTACACAGGCGGACACATCTTTTGATTCACGTATTTACACAGGCGGACACATCTTTGATTCACGTATTTACACAGGCGGACACATCTTTGATTCACGTATTTACACAGACGGACTCATCTTATGATTCACGTATTTACACAGGCGGACAAATCTTTGATTCACGTATTTACACAGACGGACACATCTTTGATTCACGTATTTACACAGGCGGACACATCTTTTGATTCACGTATTTACACAGGCGGACACATCTTTTGATTCACGTATTTCACACGGGCGGACACATCTTTTGATTCACGTATTTACACAGGCGGACACATCTTTGATTCACGTATTTACACAGACGGACACATCTTTGATTCACGTATTTACACAGACGGACACATCTTTGATTCACGTATTTACACAGACGGACACATCTTTTGATTCACGTATTTACACAGACGGACACATCTTTTGATTCACGTATTTACACAGACGGACACATCTTTTGATTCACGTATTTACACAGACGGACACATCTTTTGATTCACGTATTTACACAGACGGACACATCTTTTGATTCACGTATTTACACAGACGGACACATCTTTTGATTCACGTATTTACACAGACGGACACATCTTTTGATTCACGTATTTACACAGCGGACACATCTTTTGATTCACGTATTTACACAGACGGACACATCTTTTGATTCACGTATTTACACAGACGGACACATCTTTTGATTCACGTATTTACACAGACGGACACATCTTTGATTCACGTATTTACACAGGCGGACACATCTTTTGATTCATGTATTTACACAACGGACACATCTTTTGATTCACGTATTTACACAGACGGACACATCTTTTGATTCACGTATTTACACAGGCGGACACATCTTTTGATTCAGTATTTACACAGACGGACACATCTTTTGATTCACGTATTTACACAGACGGACACATCTTTTGATTCACGTATTTACACAGACGGACACATCTTTTATTCATGTATTTACACAGACGGACACATCTTTTGATTCACGTATTTACACAGACGGACACATCTTTTGATTCACGTATTTACACAGGCGGACACATCTTTTGATTCATGTATTTACACAGACGGACACATCTTTTGATTCACGTATTTACACAGACGGACACATCTTTTGATTCACGTATTTACACAGGCGGACACATCTTTTGATTCACGTATTTACACAGACGGACACATCTTTTGATTCACGTATTTACACAGACGGACACATCTTTTGATTCACGTAGTTACACAGACGGACACATCTTTTGATTCACGTATTTACACAGCGGACACATCTTTTGATTCACGTATTTACACAGGCGGACACATCTCCTTACCTTCTTCTTATGATTTATATTATTTGTGAACTAATAGTGTGTGATACACCACAACACCCGACACGACACACTTCACACTCTTCATCTGCACGAGATCTCTTCGAATCACATAACATCCAGACAGATGTCTGTATGCACACTGCACACAGAACATAAACAGCTACAAACTTATATCTGGAACGGCTCACTTTTAATACATAACATTGTAATTTTGTGCTTATCAAATTGTGTATTGCAGAATTTTAATATTATAATATTTGATCTTTCTGGTAAGTGCGATGCAGCACCTATATTAGCGCGCTGAGCATTTATTTCTTTGTTCTAAAAACTCCCTAAAGATGGTACACCGGTGCCGAAACATGTAAGGAGTTTAATACTAGTCATGAATTGTATTTTATTGAGGGCCTATGTTGGTTGATGTATTGTTCTTTACCGTGTTTATATGACCGTAGTGATATTGAGGCGCTTTAAGTAAATATATAGCATTTCAGAAACTTTAAATTTTATGTTATCCTCCTAACATTACCGGCTCAACTCCTAAAACTAATCCATTTTCCTAGCGCAACTTCAAGAAAAAAACTGTGGGCTTTTATTTGTCACTTATTCTGCCTCTCATCCATAATTTGCTTCTTTATTTTATAAACCTAGTTGTGTCAGGGGGAATTAAAATTTGATGACATTAGACTTAATTATTTGAACTTCAGTGATGTTTATTCACATAAAATTAATACACTAAAAATGTGACTTCATTAACATTGTTTTAAATACTACCAACATTCTGACAAACCAGTCTCTACGGCAGACTAGCAGAATTCAGCCCTACCATCTTAAAATGTAAGTCTGACCAAATACCTTCTGATTTTCTTTTTAATAAAGCCAGTTCAGTAGCCCTTGGTCATAACCAGAAAAAAATTGGTGCAATATTTACTTTTCATCCTTTGAACCCCCCCCCCCCCCCCCCCCCCCCCCCCATTAAATTTCCTTCAAAGCGTCGGTCTAGGTTGCCCAACTGTCCTATTCAGATGGTCCTGCACTCTGGTGACACCTCCTAGAGGCGTCCGGCATTCCCGCCCAATGCTGCCATCTGTTGATCATGACAAGATTCCTCAGAGCAGATCTTGAAACTTGCAAAATACGTGATAAATTTTACGAAGTACCGAGAGAAATGCAGGAAAGTACTTTATTAGAAACGACAGCTTTACATAGGAAAGGGCTAGAAACATTTCTTAATATATACAGGAAAAAAAAAGACACTTCTCTTGCAGTGTGTAAGATCAGAATATGGAGAGGTGTAATAGATTAAATTTTAAATAAAAAGAGCTACGAAACGACCCAAACAAGATGGTTTATCCAGGTACTGAAAAACAAAGTGAGAAGAAAGAAATGGCAAGGAACAGGAATTAAAAGTTAAATATTTACAGAACAGAAACGATACTATTTCCAAAAAGTAAAAAAAAAAAAAAGAATGTGCTTTCGACAGTTTAAAGCTCTTCGTGTTTTTAACGGTGGGATTTGGAAAATCGGTATTGACTCTAGAAATTAATATTTAGGCATTAATAAAAAAAAAACAAAGTCAAACATTTTGTGAACACGAAAGTGCACGTTTCTTCGACTGCTTGATCCTGAAGATTGAGGCAATACTCTCCTCCGAAAAGTTGCCTTTTCCCAGTTGAAACAGCGTCACACCTCAAAAGCTTGAATCTACATTAGGAACTTCAAAACATCCCTTTATCTCCTTTTACACCCACTTCAACTACCCTCTCCGACTGACACATGCTCACTGTTGTATCCAGTATTGACTTATTTATACGTTTCGTAGCCTGTTGCCACGGAACGTCTACTATTCAAATAGTCATGGATAGTGAAAAAGAGATGGCGCACGAACCTGATATCGACATAGTGCCTAACATCGCTACAAGATGTCACTAGAGTCGCTCCAAAAACCTGTTATCGGCATAGTGCCTAACATCGCTACAAGATGTCACTAGAGTCGCTCCAAAAACCTGTTATCGACATAGTGCCTAACATCCCTACAAGATGTCACTAGAGTCGCTCCAAAAACCTGTTATCGACATAGTGCCTAACATCGCTACAAGATGTCACTAGAGTCGCCCCCAGAACCTGATATCGACATAGTGCCTAACATCGCTTTAAGATGTCACTAGAATGCAGAGCGCCCTGAGCAAAACAATCTGCTAATGTGTCACAGTCATGACCTCCAAAACATTAATTGATAAGAAACTGAATTCATGCAATTTCTTTAGTGCTAAGTTCACAGTTCCTCTAACAGCTGCAACAGTTCCTGAACTGGTGGCCAAGGAGCGTCCAATGATCTGAATTTACGGAGCGTCAAATGCGTATTAACCGGGACGTGATTTGTCAAATTTTCACAAAGATTTGAGAAAGAAGAAGAACTACCAGAAATTTGTTTCACGGATGAGATGACAAAGAAGAGCAGTCCGGCAAGTGGCTGAATAGTGGAGCCTAACCTCCATCCTTTCTCTGATCGCGCGCCAGCCTGCTTTTTTCTGCTCCCCGTAACTAAAACCACTTTCAGACAAAGAATATTTAAGAACACAAAAAAAAATACTCCTATCGTAACGCACGTGTTAATTGCACCTCCTTTGGTAGACTACACTGAGTGTTGCATGCTTATTTTATCTAGAAAAATATATAAATTGTGTTACAGTCAAGGAAATTTACTTTAAAAAGGGGAAAAACCTTCTTCGTGTTCCATGTGCTTAAGTTCCTATAGTACCAATACCGGAAGTTTCGACTATATAGTTCAGGACTCATGATTGCGAAATTTTAAGGAATTCAACACTTAAATATTCACATGATAACATGCCTATCAGGTACGTTCAGTACGTCACCAGCAGCTAATATTATTGGTAATTACTGTTAATATAGATGGCTTTATAAAAACTAAGAAGGAAATATTAAATAAAATATATAACCCCATCTAGCGGTGTGTGATACAACTACACTACAACTTATCCTGTCCCATAATAAATATCTTAATATTTCAGACTTCCGCCGCCATGTAGATTAGATCTACGATCTTGTGAGATATTACGCAGCGTTGAGTGATAGTTCTGTACCGACGTTTCGAAACAATATATCTGTCCCATTTCTAGGGTCAAGAAGTCCAAGCAGAAGATGAGACTTTTAGGTTTTCCCGAGATGTCGGTACAGAACTACTACTCAACGCTGCGTAATATCCCAGAAGAGCGTAGATGTCAAATTTATTAGGAATTTTCGGTCATTAATTATCTCCCACTTTCAAAAACGCAAACCTGACTCAAATACTACATAACAAGGTAAAGATATACCTGTCCACGCGATGAGAAAATATGAGGGGAGTAGAGGTATAGCGTCGCCCTCGGTGAACCCAAGGTTCGCGGGTTGAATCCCGACCGATGTCGATGGATTTTTAAGGGTGATAAAAATCCGTAGCACAACTTCCTTCGGAGGGGAAGTAAAGCCGTCGGTCCCATGTCGTAGATTTAAGGCATGTAAAAGAACCTTACGGGCATGAATAAAAATGTTTCGTAAGCTAAATTCAGCGGCCATTTCTCACCCAATTCTTCTGATTGACTGTTAGATGGCTCTAGCAGTCACATCAGGATGAGTATAACTTGTGCGGTCAGTGAACTGGTCACTCACTACAGAATGTACACCTGCAGACCAAGAAACCTCTGAAAGGAGAACCTATGCTCCGCAAGGAGCGACAGGAGGTAAACAAAAACAACAACAAACAGAGGTATAACTCCACTCATTCTTAACCTCGGCTATGAATCGAAGTAAGTGGCTAATTTCAAGCCCCGGCCGCTTAACCCCCGGGAGAGAACACAGTTACCCATATAATAGCCGGCTGAGTGAGCCCATAGTTGGTCTAGAAGTTTCGGAGAGGAAAGATATTTAGTGTCCGTGCCAGGACTCAAACCCCGGACCGGCCGGCCTGTAGCGTAGTCGCTATTTCGACTACGCTACCCCAAACACAATATTACATGCACGGACGAATAAAATTTATACATCGCTTCAAGACTTATAAGCTTATCATAAATTAGTTAAGGGGTGTCAAAAAGGATGGATTACTGCCACGGACAGTGAGTGGCGCGAACTCTTGACCTGACGTAGTTGTGAGCGAGACACTAAGTTGTGAGTTTAAAGGACAAATCTTCTTCTTCTTCGCTTCATGGATTAGGCATTAATGCCTGTTCCGAACTTATACATCAGCCCTCAAGTTTACTCCATCTGCGACGGGGGCGACCTACACTTCTTCTTCCTCGTGGATTGTATTCTCTATTGTTTAGTTAATCTTTCGTTATTCATTCCATCTATGTGTTGTCGCCAATCTGAAGGACAAAACATATTCTTATATTCTCGCTCACATTTCCATTTACAAGGTTTTTAATTCTGTGTTCGAGCCCGAAGCGATATAAGACGAAAAAAGTGTTTCGTCCGTTTGCCTTGTGCAAAAGTAATACATTTGAAAGTTTATTAATTCCTATATATCTGGAGTACATCTCACTTGAAGAAGTACAAATTGCAAAACGTCACTGTTTCCGTCACATCTCACTTGAAGAAGTACAAATTGCAAACGTCACTGTTTCCGTCACATCTCACTTGTAGAAGTACAAATTGCAAACGTCACTGTTTCCGTCACATCTCACTTGAAGAAGTACAATGCAAACGTCACTGTTTCGTCACATCTCACTTGAAGAAGTACAAATTGCAAACGTTACTGTTTCCGTCACATCTCACTTGAAGAAGTACAATTGCAAAGTCACTGTTCGTACATCTCACTTGAAGAAGTACAATTTACAAACGTCACTGTTTCCGTCACATCTCACTTGAAGAAGTACAAATTGCAAACGTTACTGTTTCCGTCACATTTAAATTGCTCCTTTCTATTTGCCCGTCCAAGACCTTACTTAATTGAGAGTTCCTTTTCATAGAAGTCAGTTTTTCATTCTCCAGACTAGAGACATTTTAACACGAAGGCACGTTTCTAGGCATATTCGCAAAGTTGCAAAAAGCTACTATTACCTGCGTCATGTCTGCCTGTCAGTCTGTCTGTCCGTTCGGTCCAAATGGAACAACTCAGCTCCCATTGGAAGATTTTTATGAAAGTTTTCATTTGAGTATTTTTCGTAACTCAATCGAGAAAATTTAATTTTCATTAAACTCTGACAAGAATAATTGGTACTTTACACGAAGACCTATGTACATTTATGATAATATCTCGTTGAATCCTTCTTAAAATGAGATATATTTTAGTCAAACGTTGTAGAGAAAATCAAAACACACATTTCATACTCAATAACCTTTTTCCTAAAATCGTTTCGTTTATGAGATAATTTGGAAAAATATGGTAGAGCCAGACAGGCCACAGATGACAATATAACAAGGCGCATGCGCTTTGCATGCTAGATAACTAAGGCTACAGACACACATTCAGAATAATTAATACATATTGCTTGCGCGGCAACAATGGTTACGTGAACGCGCATCAATGTTACGTTATACACATGATGCCTGCTTTTTCCCTTGTACAACACTCATGTTTTGAACGTCTGAGTTGGTGGACGAATAAATTTGTGCAGCTGCTTTGAGCATTGTGTCTGGATCCGAACGACCGAGAGAATCATTACTGCATACATGTGTTTTCTTTCAAATTCAATTCACCAACGAACAGCCAGAAAAGAATCATATTCACAGTGTTATTAGGCGGCATATAGGAAGAAAGAAAAGAATGCTTATGTCGTAGTCATGTTCACCCATCTGTCCGTCTGTCACCTTGTATCCATGACTAAAGCCTTTGTCGGATTTCCATAAAATACTGTATAATATTTCATGACAAAAATAACGATGTAATAATAATGAGTTTTGTAAAAATCTACTCAGTAGAAACCTAGCCAAGAGCCGGTCAAGTATCTTCACTGTGAGTACTACCAACGTCTGCACTAGCGATCGCGTTCATGGCGCCGTGTGGTGACCAACAGAAAGATTTACGTAGGGCAAAGGATATTAACCCAGATCGTGAGCGAATCGTGAGCGTATAGTGAGCGTATCGTGAGGGTCTCGTGAGCGTATCTTGAGCGTATCGTGAATGTACCTATAATACAATACAGGTAAAGATAAAGTTCTCCCTAGAACAGGCCACGAAGGCCCAGAGGGGGAGTAGAGGTATAGATCTACTCTTTCTTTAACCCTGGCACTAGATGAGGGTGGGTGGTCAACTCCACACCCCGGCCGCTTTACCCCCGGGAATGACCCGGTACCCATTGTATAGGAGACTGGGTGGGCCCCAGGGCCGGTCTGGACTTGTGCGGAATATCTCGCCCCCACTGGGACCTATATTACAATCTTACAATACGTAATTCAATTAGAAGTTGCTTTGCCTCTGCTTTTACTGTCAGGCTGCTCTCTTTGTGCTAGTTATGAGTATCATAATGCTCTTTCCATTAACTACAAATTTATGTTGTTCCCTTCTTTAGTATTTGCCCTGTTTAAATATATTTCTTATGGTATGTCATACATCCTCAACCTACTCCCTTCTGTAAGTTTGCTTTTTGTGCTACCTGTAAGAACACACGTGATAACAAATTACATTGGCGTTAGTGTGTATTCGGTTAAATTATTTTCGGTTTTATGGTACTTCAAGTTTTAAAGCTGTGAGTGATAATCCCTTGGTGGGGAGACCAGAGGAAAAGAGACTATTTGGAAGACCTAGGCTTAGATGGGAGGGTAATATTAAAACGAATCTTCAAGAAGTGGGATTTCGAGGCTTAGACTAGATTGCTGTGGTTCAGGATAGGGACAGGTGGCGGGCTCTTGTGAATGCGGTAATGAACCTTCGGGTTCCATAAAACGCGGGGAATTTCTTGACTAGCTCAGGACCTGTTAGGACTCCGGTCCATGGAGTTAGTTAGTTAGTTTGTCAGTCAGTTAGCTGGTTAGATGGTTGGTTAGGTAGTTAGTTAGTTGAGACGTGCCATCTTCTGGAATATTACACAGCTTTCAGTGGTAGTTCTGTACCGACGTTTCGGGACAACCTATTGGTCCCGTCTTAAAGGGTCAAGATGTCCAAGAAGAAGTCCAATTAGAACTTCTTCTTGGACTTCTTGAACCTTGAATTTGGGACCGATTAATTGTCCCGAAACGTCGGTACAGAAATACCACTCAAAGCTGCGTAATATTCCAGAAGAGGGCACATCTCATCTACATCGCTTCGGTAGCCGGACATCACGTACAGTTAGTTAGATCTAATATGTGACGCTGTATATTTTGGTAGACCGATATCAATGTTCACGCGAAAACTGTTATCTCTATTTTCATAGCACCATGAAAAGAAGGTAACACTTTACACCGAAACACGAATACACTGTAGCAGGAAATTAAAAGAGCCATAAGGGAACCTTTATTGAAAGCAGGTGACTGTGCTTCCTTAAGGCTACGTATTGACGTCAAGATAAAAATCTCGTTCTTCAGCAAGTGGGTTTTGCTCGCTATATTCCCATTGCCCGTTGAAAAACCACAAGGCTTGTGACATCGTCACCATCCTCAAAAGTCGTCACAATCTGTCAAAGGTTGTTAGAACCCTCAGGAATTCGTCTTAACATACCGTTAAGTCGTCACAAGATATCGAGAGTCCTCGCCCAAAAGTTTCGAAACTGCCATAAGCCCAAGGAAGTCTCCCAAGAGGTCAAAAACCCTAGGGAACCTTGATGGATCTTAGAAAGCCGTCTCAAGCTATCGAAGACATCACAACACATAAAAGATCGTAAACTTCAGAAAGTTGTCACAAGCTGTTTTAAGCCTTAGGAATCCGTCGCAAATCTTCGAAAGATTTCATAAGCTGTACAAGAATTGATTTTGCTTTCAATTTCGTGTCAATGTATAAAGAATTTTCTGGAAATCTTCATGAAAGTAATTTCTTATCTATTGTTATAATCATGACATAATTAAAATAATTAAACCAATTAAAATTCTTTAATATGTTTTATGTCGTAATGAGAAATAGGGCGGTTAAAGTACCATTAATAAGAATAAGAAAAAGAATAAGATTAACTAAGAGATTCTAATTGACTAAATGTGTTTCATTTTGTTATCATATAATTAGCATTGAAATATTAGTTTTTCGTCCTGTCATATTTTCGTACTTATCTATAAGTTATTGTCACCTGAAGGTAAGTTAAATAGGAAGTTAAATTACGAGTTGTACGCTTTTACAACAAGGAATTGCGGTGGTGCAGTTGGCTGAGGCACTGCGCTACAAGCCGGAACGTCGCGGTTCGATTCCCGATGGTGTAATTGAAATTTTTCATTGACATAATCCTTTCGTTCGCACTATGGCCCTGGGGTCGACTCAGCCTCTAACAGAAATGAGTACCAGGATTATTTCCTGGGGAGGTAAAGACGGCGGGTGCGTAGGGCTGACAACCTTACCACCTTCATGTCGCCGATTGTCTACAAATCTGGGAGCCCCAAACTCCTGGAACCCTAAGGGGCTGTCCAGGTTTGTAATGGGATTGCTTTATCTTACCTTTTTACAACAGGAATGAGATACATGTAAGAAAGGAAAGAATATAAGAAAGAAAGTGATAAAGAATTAAGATAAGGACATGAATTCCTACCGAACTACAAACTGTTCTTCTGCTCATATTGTTCGGAGTCTACTTAGCTAAAGCTGTAGCAGCCCTTTCGAGAGAAGCTCCACATTTTCAGCAATAAAACTACTGTTTGTGTGCTGATAAGCATCAAATGTTGCAGACATCTCGTCAGAGCAGAGCCTTCTCGCAAGCGTGTCTAAAGTCTCACTTGTTGCACTCTTTACATTATAGTATCTCCAGGTCTGGGAATTCTCTCTGCTTGAATTGCCGATAATTCGAGATTCCAGAATATCTTTGATGCGTTTGGCAAACTGTGTATCAGCATTGCAATGTGTATTGATTTTAACGATTACTATGCACATTGATGGTTTATCTATTGACGTCGTTTGCCTTTATCACACTGCAAGTACTATAGTTTCGGCCATGATTCCCGAAGAAATCAGATAAAACAGTTTAATTCACAACATATTTCTATCCAAATAACACAGACGTGCAGTAATTTACATTTCAGTACTTGTGAATTTCATTTTATATCAGAAATCGTAGACCGAGAAATATATTCTAGATCGTCTTGGTCTCTTAAAAAGAATGATTCTAAGCAGAAAAAAAGCATCACATTTTACAATAAAATATTCTATGTGTCTCATTGTGTACAATATTCTATCCTACGTGTCTCACATTGTACAGTACAGTATCATGTTTCTCTCACATTATACAGTGTTGTAACCTGTCTGTCTCACATTGTACAGTACTATATTCTACCCGTCTCACAATATACATTACTATGTCCTTTATCTCTCACATTATACAGCACTGTAACCTGTCTGTCTCACATTGTACAGTACTATATTCTACCCGTCTCACAATATACATTACTATGTCCTTTATCTCTCACATTATACAGTATTGTAACCTGTCTGTCTCACATTGTACAGTACTATATTCTACCCGTCTCACATATACATTACTATGTCCTTTATCTCTCACATTTTACAATAC
Source organism: Reticulitermes speratus (assembly GCA_021186555.1). Classification (NCBI taxonomy): domain Eukaryota; kingdom Metazoa; phylum Arthropoda; class Insecta; order Blattodea; family Rhinotermitidae; genus Reticulitermes; species Reticulitermes speratus. The sequence goes on along the minus strand of JAJKFL010000006.1, from coordinate 42,804,150 downwards.
TGTAACCTGTCTCTCTCACACTGTAGAGTACTATATTCTACCCGTTTCACAGTATACATTACTATGTCCTTTATCTCTCACATTATACATTACTGTAACCTGTCTGTCTCACATTGTACAGTACTACATTCTACCCGTCTCACAATATACATTATTATGTCCTTTATCTCTCACATTGTACAGTACTGTAACCTGTCTGTTCACATTGTACAGTACCACATTCTACCCGTCTCACAATATACTTTACTATGTCCTTTATCTCTCACATTATACAGTACTGTAACCTGTCTGTCTCACATTGTACAGTACCACATTCTACCCGTCTCACAATATACTTTACTATGTCCTTTATCTCTCATATTATACAGTACTGTAACCTGTCTGTCTCACCTTGTACAGTACTATATTCTACCCGTCTCACAATATACATTACTATGTCCTTTATCTCTCACATTGTACAGTACTGTAACCTGTCTGTCTCACCTTGTACAGTACTATATTCTACCCGTCTCACAATATACATTACTATGTCCTTTATCTCTTACATTGTACAGTACTGTAACCTGTCTGTCTCACCTTGTACAGTACTATATTCTACCCGTCTCACAATATACATTACTATGTCCTTTATCTCTCACATTATACAGTACTGTAACCTGTCTGTCTCACCTTGTACAGTACTATATTCTACCCGTCTCACAATATACATTACTATGTCCTTTATCTCTTACATTGTACAGTACTGTAACTGTCTGTCTCACCTTGTACAGTACTATATCCTACCCGTCTCACAATATACATTACTATGTCCTGCATCTCTCATATTGTAGAGTAAAATTTTTCCGTGTATCAAATTCTACAGCAATGTGTCGTAATTGTCTCACTTTGTAGAGTAAGGTGTCCTACCTGCCTCATCTTGTACAGTACTGTATCCTACCTGTCTCACGCTGTACAGCACTTTATCCTACCTGTCTTACATTGGACAATACTATATCCTACCTGTCTCACATTGTACAATACTGTATCCTACCTGTCTCAAATTGTACAGTACTATATCCTATCGTCTCAAATTGTAGAGTACTGTATCCTATACGTCTCACCTTTCACAGTACTTTATCCTACGTGTCTCACCTTGTACAGTACTGTACCCTAAGTGTCTCAACTTGTAAAGTACTCTGTCCTACCCGTCTCACCCTGTACTCTACTGTATCCTACATGTTTCACCTTGAACAGTAATTTGTCCTACCCGACTCACATAGTACAGTACTCTATCCTAGGCGTCTCACGTTTTGTAGTACTCTATCCTACCTGTCTCACATAATACAGTACTCTATCCTACCTGTCTCACATAGTACAGTACTTTATCCTACCTGTCTCACATAGTACAGTACTTTATCCTACCTTTCTCACATAGTACAGTACTTTATCCTACCTGTCTCACATAGTACAGTACTTTATCCTACCTGTCTCACATAGTACAGTACTTTATCCTACCTGTCTCACATAGTACAGTACTTTATTTTACCTGTCTTACATAGTACAGTACTTTATCCTACCTGTCTCACATAGTACAATACTTTATCCTACATGTTTCACATAGTACAGTACTCTACCCTACATGTCTCACATAACACAGTACTATATCCCACCTTTCTTCCATTGTACCTACTGCATCTTACTTGACTCACTTTTGACAGGAAAATGTCTTAACACTTTCACAGTCTACAGCAGTACATCTTACTTCCGTCATATTGTACGGTACTATAGCCCATCTGTCCTATATTATAAAGTACTACTTGTAACTGCCAACCTCATAAGAATCCCAAATTTAATTACCAATAAGCATTTTATTTACAAGACAAATATTACTTTAATTTAATACCATTCATTCTATCAACTTGTTGAAATATAATATTCAGTGTAGCCTACTTACCGCCTGCTTTAACATTATGTATCTTATGTTTTGTTCAGAGACTGACCTGTTTCCTTTGATTGTCAGACATAAGAAAAATTTTATCCCTATAAAACTGAAGCAACAATTTTTTATATTATTATATATTATGTTATATTTTTGTGCATTTGTTGGTAAACTGAATAATAATAATAATAACGAAGCCACAAAATTTCGTAACTGCAGTTTTATTCTCAAGAATTTTCCGCTTGAATTTTGACAACCATTACACTATAAATATTAGTGTCATCTGAGATATGATACCGTGTAATTTGGTAGATGAGTGACTGTAATGTGGGACCTGCTAACTAGTCTTCAAGTTAGTGTCCTCTGCACCTTCATATTTAGCTGCAAAGTGTCTTCATGTTCACTGGTGTCGAAACCTCATCTCACGGCCATGTAAAATTATCCTGTAAGTCAATGTACCATTTAAGACTGTTACAAGCCACGCAATAACATTGAATGTTGGCTACAAATGAACATGCTTTATCGAAAGGCAAAATGCAAAAATTTGTTTCCAGTTATTACTAAGCCCGGCATTATGACGAGCGTTGCAACATTACATGTAATTTAATACTTGAACCCATGGGAATAATTCTCATATATAAATAATAGAATATTTAATTAAGTTTCAGACCAACTGATGCACACTAAAACCACTTTTATTGTAGCTTTATTATATTTGTTAAAATTGTTAAAATTATACCCCTACGCTTGTTTCGATCCTAGGATCATCGTCAGGGCGTTTTTTGCTGAAAGCTACTGTCACTTCAATCACATGATTTTAAATAGTCAAATGACACATTAAAAACTTATATATTATAAGTTAAAATTTTGTTAAAAATCTTTGTTAAAAGTTGTATAATATTTGTAAAAGTATTGTAGACAGTTGATTGTGGAAGTGCTGGCATGTAGAATTGTGGTATTATGGGCTGTAAAATAAACGATATTGTTAAGTATATAGAATTTCTATATGTATCTGGTTATTACAGTTCATTCATTCTGTAGTCTGTCTTACGACAGGTCCATAGCCTCTTCCAAAGCGAGTTCTCCACAGGGTGCGATCTAGTGCTTCCTCTTTCAATTTCCAGTATCTTTTCTTTTCCTTAAGGTCATCCAGTAGCTGCTTACGTCTTCTTCCTCGTCGTCCCGTCATTTCTATCCTTCCTTCTAAATTTCCTTCAATCACATGTTTCAGAAGGCAGTTTCTACGCAAGATGTGACCAATCCAGTTAGCCTTTCTTCTTTTTATTGTATGTAGGATGTTCCTCTCCTCCTTGACTCTGTGTAATACTTCTTCATTTCTCACACGATCGGTCTAACTGATCATCTCCATTCTTCTCCAGCACCACATTTCAAAACTTTCCAGATACTTCTGATATACTTTCGCAAGTGTCCACGTTTCAGCACCATACAAAGCTACGCTCCAAATGTAGCACTTTACTAGTTTCTTGCTTAAATTTAAGTCCAGTTTGCTGGTGAAAATATTCTTCTTCTTGTTGAGTGCTGCTTTTGCCATGGCAATTCTGGATTTAATTTCACGTGTACAGTATTCATTATTAATTATCTATTTAATATATATGAATGACTTACCGTATGATATGTGTGTCTTGTGGGGAGCGAAGTGTACTACCTGTCGTCCGGTGAAAAGTACTATGTTGGAGTGTCTGGTTCGGGAGATTGTGTGCTGGCCAGTATGGGAGGGTCTGAAACTTAATTTAATATGACGAAGATGCACGGTGTCAACAGTGTGAAATAAATAATAGAATATTTAATTAAAGAGGATTTATTTATGTATTTGAAACTTTAAAGCACTTCTAGCTATGCAACACTTGATTTTATCAATCTATCATTTCCTGTACGTTTTCGATTCCATTTAATATTTGCAAGAGCGAAGTTGTCAAGTGAAGAGGATCGGAGAAATAATACAAAGATCCGGCCATTGGGAAAAACAGGCAATGGTGGATCTATGTCAACACTTTAAGCTTCTACTCTGGAGCTGTATTGATTGTCATAGCAAAGGCGTTTTTTTATCTGAAATCTGCACAGTTTGAAAGGAATGGTAGGATCTCATGGACATAACTGGAAACCAGTTATAAGGATAATTTTTCTATGGCCATTAACTTCCGCTGTTTTGCATTGCTCGTGCAAGCCCATTACGAAAATGTGCTGCCACCACCAGAGGCCAAGGGAAGCTAACATTTTTCATGTATTTCATATGGCTTCCAGTAAAGTCAGCATTATCAATTTTTAACGTTAAATTTTTATTTAAAACAAATTTTAGAGAAGGAATTAATGAAAAGGAAGGAGATTGCCATCAATACCGAATCATAAGCTTTCTAAAAATGTCTGTGTTGAAGAGATCCCCTTCATAGTTCAGTATAGTATTATGTCGCAAACAACCCTTGCCGTATTAATATCTATGACTGTTCTTTCCAATTGATGCCAAAAGTCAAACAAGAACAGAACCAACAGACAGGCCCTCAGTGTCAGGTTCTTTGCATGACGGTAAAGGAAGGTGACCAGAATCGCTGTTTGTAATTCGTTACAGTCGCAGGGAGAGACGCACGGAACTCGACCAGCGTGTCTTCGAAGACACGGGTTTCACCCCGGCCAAAAACTGGTTCAGGCTGCAGAATGGCGCACGCCAATCGATGCAGCCCCGTGCTCAGGGCGTGCGAGAGAGTGAGAATAGGGTAAAAACATCTGCAGCAGCGTTACCTGCAGCTAGAGATGCCCCACAAAGCGTGACACTATTCTGACGGCGAATAACGGGGACTCCGGAGACGTCTCCTTGTTCCTTCGCCGTTGACCCAGCCTTAGATTTACCATCACATGAAAATTACAAATAATGCTTCAAGGGTCATCACCAATATTACTGCCATCATCATCGTCATCATCATCTTTCCAGTGTTATGGTATTATAAAACAGAATTTTTCCATTGTTTCTGAGGTCTTAAAGAACTTCTTTGGTACCGTCCTAATATCGTGTTCTTCAAAATTGCCTTCGTATTTTGTATCAGTTTTCTGTTTTATAATCTGGCACCGGCAAGAATCGGGGGCACGCGGTGGCGCAGTTAGTTGAAGCACTGCGCTACAAGCCGGACGGTCGCGAGTTCGATTCCTGAGGGATAATTAAGATTTTTAATTGACTTAATCATTCCAGCCGCACAATGCCCCTTGGTTCCACTCAGACTCTAACAGAAATGAGTACCAGGGATAGGTCCAAGGGGTATAGGTGGCCGATGCTTAGGGTGATAACCTTACCACCTTCATGTGCCGATTTTCTAGAAATTCTGGTATCTTCAACCTCTTGGAAACCTCAGGGTCTGCCCAGGCCTGTAATTGGATAGATGTATTTTTACTGGCAAAATTCTGGAACGCGCATCTTAACAAATTTATGATTTACATTTCAGTCCGTAAACGTCTGAATTTGGGGTCTCCAGATAATTCGCCGTCCTTCGACCCTGTGACCTCTCCCCACTTGGTATCGGCATGCGAAAATGTGGAACTCATAAGATTGAATTTACATTTCGTCTTTTTTCGTCACTGTGTAAGCTTTATTATTATTGGGAAAGGAATATCAGACAAGGGGTGTACAAATTATAAGCCACGGCCTACTGCAAGACACAAGTTACCAAATGCGATTACATCAAAACAACCAATATGAGCACTTCGAAAAACAGCAAAGCGGGCGATATAGTGACTCTATGGTCTACACGCTGGATAACCGACGATCTTATTTGGATCCAGGCACGGAAACGAGACTCTTCTCGTTTCCGAAACGTCCAAATAGGCTCTGGGACTCACCAAGAACTTCCTATTTAATGGGAACCAGAAACTTTCTGGCATAAAGTAAAGTGGCCAGGGCGTGAAACTGATCGCTCACCTCCACTTTGGGCCGAGGCTAGGGATTACTGGAACCATACCTCCAATCCCACATACGCCTTCACGGCGTGAACAGGGATAATTTCAAGATTTCAGGCTTTCGCCGCAATGTTGATGAGATCTGCCCTCTTCTGGGATATTAAGCAGCGTCGAGTGGTAATCCTTTACCGACGTTTCGGTACAACGAATAAGTCTCATCTTCAAGGGTTAAGAAGTCCAAGAAGATGGGAGAGGTACGTTGTCCCGAAAAGTCGGTAAACGATTACCACTCGACGCTGCATAAAGTACCAGAAGGTCGCAGACATCAGAGATAATTTCACATTTCCATTTTATAGTGTAATTTGAAAAACTCAATAAGTTTAGCTCACTTCGATAGTACCGGATATAATTTCGTATTTTGCTCTCACAATCTGAAAAGCTTTACTGTTCCTCTTCTGTGGAATTGCTGTGTTTATAGTGCTTGGTGTCAGATAGTACAATGTAACTAGGTTGTAAAAACACGGTTTGTGAAATATCTTATCCATAGCGTCAAATATTCTGTGGTGTCAATTGATTTAATAATTTTCTACTGTAAACCTTTATGCAAATTTACCCCGAATTTTAATTGTAATTTAAATTATAACAACACCAATTATTCAGTCCCCTTTATGAAGTTACAACTGTATTCGTCTGTATTTCAATTGTCTCTGCTGAAGATATATCTTTTTATTTGTGGCAGCTGTAGTAAAGTAAATGTTTCTCCTGCAGTTTTTCTTTACTGCAACCCCCCCCATTCGCTACCAAAAACCACATAAGCAAATGATAGCCTGAAACAGAGAGAAAATAAAGGTCCTTTAAAACTGTTACAAATATAAATCCGTTAACTCCATTAATAAAAATGATTGCCGCTTATTCTGATAATCATACCAAACATGTAAATATACTGTGCCGGTAAGATACAGAGTTTGTTTAACAATACAGAGCCCTTTAAGGACCGGCAGGGTGCAGTAATTTTGTAGGCAGACACCTGATAGTTGTGGCCAGAAGCAAGATTATTCCACCTCAGACAAATGAAAGAGGAGAGGATTGATGGCTGTGGTTTGCCCCAGTTGATGAAGCTTCATGCAGTTGTTTGCCCCCTGACATGACCGCACTTGACCTCATCATATACCCAACAGCCCAGTACCGGTAAAGGAAAAGAATATCACAGGTTTACAGTTGGAATTGCAAAAAAAAAAAAAAAACTTTTAATGTATTCTTTTCTGATTCCAAATCTGGATTCAAAAATAGCTACGTAACCTTAGGATTTTCTAGTGTGTAGTGAACTTCGCTCAAAAAACATCGCATTTAAAAAATTTTCATTTTTTAAGCCATCTTATAACTTTCCAAACATATTTTATTTCTAAAATCACCGTGAATTTTTCACTAATTATTTTTATTCACCAACTAAATACACTTTTATTTAAAAAAACACAATAAGGTTTCTTTAAAATGTTTAATAAAAACCCCTACATATGTTTCGGCTTTTCTAGGAAGCCATCTTCAGGGGGTGTCACACAACTGCATTATTTATTAATATTTATTAACATATGGAACAAAAAAGTGACAGTACAGGTAATAAATAGTGAAGGTGGTAACTATGTGCTTATACAGTGAACCAAAGAAAGAACGTTTTTTTAAATAAATAATGCAGTTGTGTGACACCCCCTGAAGATGGCTTCCTAGAAAAGCCGAAACATATGTAGGGGTTTTTATTAAACGTTTTAAAGAAACCTTATTGTGTTTTTTTAAAAAAAAAATGAATTTAGTTGGTGATTTAAAAATAATTTCCAAACATTATTCCAGAATATTAAGCAACATTAACTGATAAATTTTTCGCTAATTTAAGTGAAATTGTTATTTAAAATATTTAAAATTTATTATTAATCCGCAGTCACTTAGAATTTCAAACATCTTACGTACAAAACCTGCACAAATTACCCCTTTTCATGCCGCTTTCCCAAACGACGTATCGAGATATAAACGCCATAAAGAGAAAATCAGTAACTCTTTAGTAAATTATCAAAGATATTTTTAGACGTAGAGGCAAAGAAAATTAACTAACTTGGATATTAAAACATTATGTAAAAGCAGGTCTCGCATGAATTATATCAATAGACAGCGGATTATACCGCGTAACGGGCAGGTGTAAATCGCCTGTGTCTTCATACAGCCACGAGAGGGTATCTTCAGCGCGTTCTATCTCCACACAAACACATTGTAAATGACAGGCTTCCTTGGGAATATCGTCAAATTTTGAAGTATGTAGGGAGGTAAGATTTTGCTTATTAAGGAAGTTGGAGGGGTGAAATTACATGGCCAGTTGGTGAAGATATGTACGGAACACATGTAATGTCAGATGTGGAAATGTTGCAATGTTTTTCATGATGACAGAACAGATGTTGTTGACAAGGGGCGGCACGGAGACCGAAGCTTGTCCACTGTGCACGAAAATGTATGAGCCGCAGGTGACGTTATATGAGAGGACACAGGAAATACCGTGACTGAAAACACACTAGGACTAGACATTTCGCTGATTAGTACTTACAGCATTTATACGACAACTGGATTACAGAAAATCGTGTGTGTGCGTGGTTTGTGCCAAAGAACGTACAGACTGTCAAAGATCTGAGCTCTTCCGTGATATTACGCAGCTTTGAGAGGTAATCCTTCACCAACTTTTCGGGGGCCGTGCCATGACTCAGGCGGTTAGTCGCCGGCCTTCCACTGCGGAGGCCCGGGGTTCGATCCCGGGTCAGTCCATGTAGGGTTTGTAGTGGACAAAGTGGCACTGGGACAGGTTTTTCTCCGAGTTGTCGGTTTTTCCCTGTCGATTTCATTCCACCGGTGCTCCATTAATTGTAAAAATTGGTAAAAAAACTGCTCATCCATCTATCATCATCATTGGGTTTGCACAAAAATCCTTAAGGCTGTGTTGCGAGGGCCCTTCATCATGTAAGAAAAAAACCTTTTCGGGATTTCTTGACCCTTGAACATGGGACAGATACGTTGTCTCGAAAAGTCGGTGAAGTATTACCACTCGACTCTGCGTAACATCCCAGAAGAGCGCAGATCTCATCAACATCGCTGCGGAAGTCTGAAATCAGGATATTGGACTCTGTCTCTCATATATTTGGGATGTTACACCGATTAAGGAGGGCAGTTTGTGCAGTGTACTCTTACAGGGGATGAGACACGGCTTAATCACGCGACATCCGAAATAAAATCATTGATTACCTGTTAACACCGATCATTTGCCTCCAAGAAATTCTAAGCAACGCCATCAGTAATGAAAATACTAGCAAATGTCTTTCGTGAATAAAAAGGCGTACTTCTTGTAGAGTCATCGTCGCAAAGGACCTGGGTTCTAGGCCAAGGCGTCATCATTTTGCACCACGACGCATGGCCCCGTGAATTCAACGGGAATTTCGACTGGTCAAGGCGTTAGGACAGGGATATTACGGATAAGCCTACCTACGATCCCGATTTCGCTCCCATTCATATCCATTTACTTGGAAACTTTAAGAACCCCCTGCCAGGAAAGCGACTTACAACAGGTGCCGACGTAAAGCGAGCTGTTACTTCGTCTCTATAAACACTTGGCAAAGATTTTTTCTAAGCCGGGGTATAAGCCTTGGTGCCAGGGTGGGCCAAATGCTTAGGGCCAACGGTCACTAGACGTAGGTCTGATGTGTACCATCTGCTACACACTTGTCATATGTACATCGAAGTCAGAATACATTTCTTGGCACCAGAGCTTTCATCTAAATTTTTGTGAGTCTTTTGTACTTCATATTACATTTTATGAGGTGCATCCCAATTTAAACCTATAGTATACTTTTTCTATAACTGTACTTTCTTCCTGTATTAGTACGAAATGTTATGTAACTCATATTTAGATGATGTTGCAAAGATTGAAAATTTTCAAATATAATGCAAAAATGACGGTATAATAAAGAATAATATAAGATTTGTCCGCCATCAAATCCCACATGGACTGACCCGGCATTGAAAACGGGCCTCCGGGTGAGAGGACGGCTACTAACAGTCTGAGCCATGGCACGGCCATTCCGTGAAGTTTATTTAGGTTGTTTTAAGTTTATCTACAACCCCCCTTTTTCATGTGGCCAATTCCCACTCCTTGTATAAGAGTACACCATTAAAATAACCAGAAGTAAAATCTATTCAGACTAAACACAACTTTTATTTAACAAATATAATCAACTGGTTAGGTTTGATAAATAAAAGATGTGTTTTGAGGCAGTAGATTCTTCTGGTTGTATTGCAAATAGGTTAAAAAGTAAAGTTCTCCCTAGAAGAGGCCATGAAGGCCCAGAGGGGGAGTAGAGGTATAGCTCTACTCTTTCTTTAACCCTGGCACTAGATGAGGGTGGGTGGTCAACTCCACGCCCCGACCGCTTTACCCCCGGGAAAGAGACCCGGTACCCATTATATAGGAGGCTCTGGTGGGCCACAGGGCCGGTCTGGACGTGTGCGGAAAATCTCGCCCCCACCGGGATTTGATGCCCGGACCGTCCAGCCCGTAGCAAGTCGCTATACCGACTGAGCTATCGCGGTCCACATTGCAAATAAAGTTGCCAGCTTTTCCTTTAAAAAAAAAGATTTTTTGTCGACAAAATTAGTTTTAAAAAATACTAGAAAATTCAAAATTTCTGATATTTTAATTGTACTTATCTTGACATTTTGCCCCTTTTAACAATTGTTTTGTCCTGTTTTACATACTGAAAAAAACGTAAAGCCTGCGGGAAAAACGTAGGACCTGGCAACCCTAATTGCAAAGTACAACCGGGCTGAATCGCCTTACAAATACGCTCTGAAGTCCGATGACTATGAATAAAAATATAATTGCTTTTTAATCTGTAGACATACCTTACACGGACTATTCGTCGCTCATACTCCGGGTGGTTTCCATCAGTCACACCTTCTTCTGGCTCTTTGAGTTTCTTGAAAAGCGCTCGGCACACCCACTGGCCACAATGCAGGAGCTGAAAGAGGAAGTCGCTCTTTGTTTTCAAACTGCCTTTCTTTTAGCTGTTAGAATTCAGTTCGTCAGCACATAAATCAATGTGTTTATGAATTTACGATCTGCATTAAAAACTACGGGAGCACGCGGTGGTGCAGTTGGTTGAGGCACTGCGCTACAAACCGGAACGTCGCGGGTTCGATTCCCGATGGTGTCACTGGAATTTTTCATTGACATAATCGTTTCGGTCGCACTATGGCCCTGGTGTCGCCTCAGCCTCTAACAGAAATGAGTACCAGGATTATTTCCTGGGGAGGTAAAGGCGGCCGGTGCGTAGGGCTGACAACCTTACCAATTTCATGTGCCGAATTTCTAAAAACCTGGGAGCCTCGACCTCCTGGAGCCCTAAGGGCCTGCCAAGGCCTGTATGGGACCACTTTACCTTATTAAAAGCTATAAAATACAGTCAAACGTTGACAATTCTTCCAGTGTGTCTCACGTGTATACACGGTTTGACGTCACTTCACTCCATCGCCATTCTCGTCCTTCGTCTCTTGCTTAGCTTAAGGGAAGATACGCTAGGCGTCGAGTTTTCTGTCTCCTAGCTGATTGCAGACAAGACCTCCCAAATTCTTAGCTTCTAATGCAGTCTTTCCCAACATTATTTGTCCGTGGAGGAATTCCTAAATTAATTTTTGGTATCGCGAGGGAACCCTACCTATGAAAACATACAGAGTACAACTAAATATATCCTTAAATAAGAATGGACTGAAGAAGAAAATCGACCGGGATAGCTCAGTTGGTATAGCGACTCGCTACGGGCTGGACGGTCCGGGGATCAAATCCCGGTGGGGGCGAGATTTTTCGCAGTCGTTTAGACCGGCCCTGGGGCCCATCCAGCCTCCTATACAATGGGTACCGGGTCTCTTTCCCGGCGTGGAGTTGACCACCCACCCTCATTAGCGCCGAGGTTAAAGAAAGAGTAGAGCTATACCTCTACTCCCCCTCTGGGCCTTCATGGCCTGTTTCTAGGGAGAACTTTACCTTTGCCTGAAGAACATGAGACAGTTGGCAGTGCAGGAAAATTACTACAGTAATGCCAATTTTCGGGCGAAATTCCCGCTATATTTCGGGGGATATTTGGAAACTTTCGCTGTATTTCAGTATTTTTATTTATTTATTCCACGATTTCTCACGGAAACGCTATGGATATTCTGCGGAATCTTAGGTTCTTCTTGTAGACTTGGCTAGGAAGCACCGCTCTAAATAGATCAGATTTGGCAATAACAAAACAAATAATTTCTCAGAAAAACTTGTCAAGCCCTCTCTTTTTTCTCCATACGTTCTTTACACTGACACTACACAAGGTGAAGGGTCAGTTTTACATTCTGCTGTCCCTTGAATACGACATTTCTCAAGACACTGAGCCGATCTGGGCGCTTTGGAGTTGATATTAATAATTTTCTCTGCCTGAACTTGAACCCCGATCTCACGGCTGCCCAGTCAGTAGTCTATTAACCAAAGCCGTATTGTTTAACTGGTAATTTTACCTTAAATATTTTGTTACACAGAATTTTCATTTTTACCTTCCATTTTTTCCCATAAAATGGGCCCTCCATTTGCTGGCGTGCAGGAACCTTTTCGTCCTTATCTGCAGTAACACAAACTTGGTGTTTCTTTACTTCCTGATTCCGCAACACCTCGTTATAATGCCGTATTTCCCGAACTTTATTACATTGCAGCTGAGACACAGGGGTAGACAAAATATATGTGGCAACATAAAAGTCTAGTTTTATAAAGGACAATTGAAAGAAAAATTCTTCGTAAGCTTATGCCAGTTATTGGACTTTTTCAGAAGGAGTAGTGCGACATCTGTGACCACGAGGTGGATAACAGGGTCGTCTTTTCTTTTTCCAATTGCTCGACAGCCCCTCGGCGGCCTAGTCCGCCTTATTTTGGAGGCTTCATGATCACACTTTATAGACACACCACATCGGTAGGACTCCTCTGGACGAGTGATCAGCCCGTAGCAGAGACCTCTACCTGACAACACACAACACTCACAAGAGACAGACATCCATGGGCTCGGCACAGGGTCTTCTTACTTGTATCTAATTATCGAAAATCGCCTCGCAACTACGAATCTGATCCCCTACGACGACACTCTTACTCGTTTCCATCAGTTTCTCCATTCTTCCTTTTTTCCGTAGGCAGTGAATTATCATCCTGTAGCTGTTTCTCTGCCAAATATTAAATCCGTGAAGCACAGTGGTAGATATACAGGGCATACACAAAAGAATGGTGCGGTTTTTTAAACCGCACCATTCTTTTGTGTATGCCCTATATATGTGTCACTGAATATTAACCAGCGAAGCCGATCCCAGTGGCCGTGCGGTCTAAGGCGTCGGTCTGCGGCCGCTCGCTTACTAGGATCGTGGGTTTGAATAGCCGATCCCAGTGGCCGTGCGGTCTAAGGCGTCGGTCTGCGGCCGCTCGCTTACTAGGATCGTGGGTTTGAATAGCCGATCCCAGTGGCGTGCGGTCTAAGGCGTCGGTCTGCGGCCGTCGCTTACTAGGATGTGGTTTGAATAGCGATCCAGTGGCCGTGCGGTCTAGGCGTCGGTCTGCGGCCGCTCGCTTACTAGGATCGTGGATTTGAATAGCCGATCCCAGCGGCCGTGCGGTCTAAGGCGTCGGTCTGCGGCCGCTCGCTTACTAGGATCGTGGGTTTGAATAGCCGATCCCAGTGGCCGCGCGGTCTAAGGCGTCGGTCTGCGGCCGCTCGCTTACTGGGATTGTGGGTTCGAATTCCACCGGGGGCATGGATGTTTGTGTTGTATTTGTTGTATAAGGACTAATTGGAACGTAAAGTGACATGAAGGACGAAAGGATTTAAACAGTACAAAAATGGTCAAAAAGGAAAAACCCCGGACAGGCAAAAAAAAAAAAAAAATCCCACCGGGGGCATGGATGTTTGTGTTGTATTTGTTGTATAAGGACGGTAGCATGGAACGTAAAGTGACATGAAGGACGAAAGGATTTAAACGGTACAAAAATGGATCAAAAGGAAAACCCGGACAGCACAAAAGAAATCCCACCGGGGCATGGATGTTTGTGTTGTGTTGTTGTAAGGACGATAATATGGACGTAAAGTGACACGAAGACGAAAGATTTAAACAGTACAAAAAAGGATCAAAGGGGAACAACCCGGACAGGCAAAAAAAAAAAAAAACCACCGGGGCATGGATGTTTGTGTTGTGTTGTGTTATATAAAGACGGTTGTGGACCGTAAGTGACATGAAAGGACGAAAAAGGACTAATACAGAACAAAAATGGATCAAAGGGGAAAACCAGGAATTAGTAAAAAAAAAAAAAAAAAATCCCACCGGGGGCATGGATGTCTGTCTCTTGTGAGTGTTGTGTGTTGTCAGGTAGAGGTCTCTGCGACGAGCTGGTCCCTCGTCCAGAGGAGTCCTACCGACTGTGGTGTGTCTCAAAAGTGTGTGATCGTGAAGCTTCGACGAAATGAGGAGGCCCAGGCCCATATAGGGCTGTCGAGCCATAGGAAAAAAAATTTACCAACGAAATGTAGATTCACTATCAAATTTTAATAGTAGTATATAACTTTCCCCGACATATGTTTCGGTCAGTTTTAGACCATCATCAGGTGGTCCGAATTACATTCATTTCACATCCATAAGTTCACTGTTTTACCACAAATTATAGTTCGATGTCTATATAAGTAATCACTGTATAAATGATTTTAGCGGATATTCTCGAGAGGTAAATTGTCCGTAGCGTGAAGCTGACCACTCATCTCTTTCAACTGCCGAATGTGAAGAGTAGACATAAGCTCTGCTCCCCCTTCACGCCCTCACGGCCTACACCGAGACAGTTGTACCCTTTTACCCTGACCGACAGAACGCGAAGAAACGCTTAACCATTGCACGCATGGCAGCTTCATAAGAGATCTCGTAGTACTGTTGCTGACTGAGGAGTTTGCAGTTGACCTTGACATTTGTTTGCGCTGGAGAATCCCGACGGTCACTTGGTTGTTACAGTAACAGATGTATTCCAGTTAAAAGTACATTAGACTGAAGTGCAGTCGTGTTTTGTGCCTGTGTGATAATACGATTATTTTCTGCAGTTTTCTATGTGGTTAGAGCTGTGCATAAATTTGACTTTAGGCTTGTTATAGAAGAAACACTTAACAAATGGCTACCAGTGGAAAGACGGTCATGCAGTGATAGAGACTCGTGTTTTTGACAGGATCTAAGTTTTTCCCTCTGACATTCTTCGTCAGTGTTAAGGGACTCTACCCATGCTGTGTGCAGGTCAACTGCTGCATGTCGAAGTAATGCGAGCCAGAACTGCACGAAGAGGTTTATACAGGACGTTAATGTCACCTCACGGCGCAGTAAGTTTATACAAGACGTTAATGTTACCGCACGGCGCAGTAAGTTTATACAGGACGTTAATGTCACCGCAAGGCGCAGTAAGTTTATACAGGACGTTAATGTCACCGCACGGCGCAGTAAGTTCCTTAGCAAACATTCGCTTTTCATGTGTTTTCGCATAGTCGCAAAATCGCCTCTTACCTTCTGCATGTCCGTACATCCGTTTGCCAGTCTGCCCTTCCGTCCGCCTTTCCGCATTTATCAACGCGACTTCCACAGCACGAATTTGAGTGAAAGTTCATATTGGGGACTTTCTGGAAATCGGTAGAGGAACCCCAAATTTGGTTAAAACACGGTACATTATAGGGCACTTACCTAAGTAGGTTTTATTATTGACGGCGAATATAACCGCCATAACAGCGCTCTCTCGTCGAGTGAAATGATATCAGTCTGGTAGGATAGGTAGCCGAGGAGGTAAAAACACTAGACGAACGCGCCATAGCGTTACGTTGTTCTTACATTGCCTATCCTTTTTTTAAAAAAGAAAGTAATAAATATAGTGAGAGAGACAGAACCAGACTATCCTAGTCGATGTAATTAAGGGCTACATTATGGAAGAGCGAAAGGCCTTTGAATCTCATCACATCCCTGCTTCTTATACCGAGTTTAAAACCCATAATCCCAAATACCCCTTCGTGAGGTTCGGCTTTGTTATTAAACACAGGTAGAAGTGCATACCTATAGGAGTTAGGTCCCTTATGTACTAAATCCCAGATTAACGTGGAATGATATAAACCAGCTCTCTCTGCAGATGTCATGCATAAGGTATGAAGACTCATCACTAAAGAATGAAGAGTCAGCAGCCTCCAGCAGGAGCGAGGCTGCGTCCTTGCAGGGAAAGATAAAAAACTTCTCTTTTTTTCACATACGTAAGCAGAGGAGATACATTCAAAATAGAAGAACGACATTTTACAGTGAGGGGAAAATTCACTAATTTAAGAGCATGTCTGCAAAACGATAGATTACTGCATTTAGTATTCGAGTTCTCATATTCGGGGAGTAGGAGAGATGCTTGCTATTTTTATTGAGACATGTTAGTGTATAAGGCCCAGGAACACACGAGGATAAAAACTGAGTAACTCTGACTCTATAATCACATTTCTACTGTGGAAAAGTAAAGCAAAAATTAAAACCACAAATACAGCTGTTGAAACTATACGGATAATTATTAGGCGGAATAAAATGACACGAACAAAGAAGAAAAAAACTTGAAAGTGAAATTAATTTTACACATTTTTAAAACAAAATTCCAGTTGTATTCAATATGTTGACAGAAGGGAAAACAATTATTTTTAGATTAGATCTTCGCAGCGTAGGTTGGTAGTTAGTTACTGACGATTCGGGACAACCAATACGTTCTATCTTCAAGACAATCTACGCAGCGTAACATGCCAGAAGAGCAAACAGATAATTTTAAGATCTTTATTAAATACGTACAAAGGACATCTACATAGAAAATGAGGAAGGCATCTGAAGAGAAGTCTAAACTGATGACGAACCAAAGGCCTACGGAGTCTTAGAGCTAATATGGACGGAGCAGTCTAAAGCTTGTGTATTACAGGTCATCCAAACGAGAGTCAGTTATTTGAACAGTCAGTGGAAGTGTCTTTAATATTTTGCGAGATGAGGTAAGAGGAAGAACTAAGATGTGTGACATCGTGCAGTCTGGTAGAGAGTCGAGAACATGTGATAGAAAAGTGTGAGCTCCTGTTATGACCTCGTGTTATATATATCATGCAAATAATGATAATATTTAAAAACAATTATATGAAACACGTAGCCACATGATCTCCACATTTTGCTATTACACAGGGCATACACAAAAGAAGGGTGCGGTTTTAATAGTGTTCACTATTAAAACAGCACCATTCTTTTGTGTATGCCCTGTATAACCCAGTGGTTCCCAAAGTGTGCTCCGCGGATTACATTCGACCAGTTCCCAGGGGATCCGTGTAATAATTTCTGTAATATCTGCTTTAAAGTTTATGTATTTTTTAAATTAAAATAATAGTTTTTTTAAAAAATAATCTCGGAATTTCTTTAATTGGTGCTGTGTTTATTTCGTATGACCGTTAGATTATCTAATTAAGAAACACCTTGTACCCATGAAGCGAGCGACAATCGATTTAATTAAAGTCAAATCAGGCAGTGCATTGTTACGTATGCTACTGGTATGTACAGTATTCGTGTTGCAGGCGGACGCAGAAAGAAAAATATGGGCGTTAAATTAACAGACTTGCATTGTTGCACCTGATACAGATTTAGTGATGTACAGCTGTTACTTTCACCGCCACAGATCACCAGTTCAGTTTAGTCGTAGTTTACACGGCAGTAATATAATTACAAGTGAAGTGGAGTAGATATTTTTTTTCAATGGCACAACAACCCGTAGTGGGCCAGGGCCTCCTCTTTTTTTCGAGGCTTCACGATCGTATTCAGACACACCACACTCAGTAGGACTCCTCTGGACCGGTTATTAACCCGTCGCAGAGACCTCTACCTGACAACACACAACACTCAAAACAGACAGACATCCATGCCCCCGGTGGGATATATTTTTTATTTTTTTAAACCTGTTCCAGTGCCACTTTGTCCACCATAAATCTCACAAGGACTGACCCGGGATTTTTTTCCCCTTTGATCCATTTTTGTACTTCTAAATCCTTTGTCCTTCATGCCACTTTACGTTCCATACTACCGTCCTTATACAACAAACACAACACAAACATCCATGTCCCCGGTGGGATTTTTTTTTCCTGTCCCTTTATTTCCCTTTGATCCATTTTGTACTTTTAAATCCTTCCGTCCTTCTTCATGTCACTTATGATCCATACTAGTCCTTGTACAACAAACACAACACAAACATCCATGTGCCCGGTGGGATTCGAACCCACAATCCCAGTAAGTGAGCGGCCGCAGACCCACGCCTTAGACCGCTCGGCCACTGGGATCGGCAGGTATTGTTGTTAGCTATTGCAGTGTCAGTGAGATAACGTGCAATAACATTAATGATAATTGTTTATTTAATAAGGATCAGTGGCTAAAAGAGTTAGTTTACTTAAACAATTAAGCACTGCTGCAGTACAGATGCAACAGACGTTGTTTAGTGAATCTTATTGTCTTACATCGCCTTGCAGTATCGCAAGTCTTAGAACTGCAGACAGTTGTACAAAACGGACGTACAATGATTTATGGTTGTCTCTGAGGTTTACGTGCACAGGTGATGAAATTGCCCCTGATTCTCTATACGTCTTGTGCAACAAAGAGTTACCAAACTGTTCTATATCAGGGGTGACCAAACGGCGACTCGCGAGCCACATGCGGCTCTTTGACATATAATGTGCGGCTCGCGGAAATATGTTGACTGAGCTCCTTTTTTGCATTACAATTCATATAAAAGGTAAATAAAAAATTTGTCAAGCTTTATAATTATTTACCGGGTATAAACTGAGAGTCCACTGGATTAAAACGTAAGTTTAATGTTCATGGTGAGTGAATATATTTAAGAATTTTTGTAACAAAATGTGCATGTAACAATAAAAACGTGTGTGTGTGTAATATTTGTTCATGTCTTGCGGCTCTGAAGCATCTGAAGTTTATCGTATGTGGCTCTTATATTTAAGCAAGTTTGGCCACCCCTGTTCTATATTATCCTCCAAACTTCGAAGACATCTTGATGACAATCATTCTGTATATAAGGAAAAATATATTAGTTTTTTGGAGCCTAAGCTTGAGGCATTAACAAACTGTCATAGCCTTATGGTGAAAAGTTGAAAAAATCATAACAAAAAGGCCCGAGGCCTCCTACAGAGTGAGTTACCGTATTGCACTTGCAGGAGAAACGCATTAAATGCAGAAACATGTGCGGTGGAAATAGCAAATTGTGTGCTTGTGAAGAGTCGAAAAAGAGACTTGAAAGATTTCTGTTACCTAATCATATTGTTAAACGTCGCATTCAGGATTTGTCACCAGATGTCGAAAAACAATTTGTATCTCGACTTATATCTAGCTTTGCTTTTCATTTGCAACTTGACGAATCAACAGATGTGTCAGGAATAGCTTTATTGCTTGTATTTGTACATTACTTGTATTTGTACATTACTTGTATTTGCACATTACTTGTATTTGTACATTACTTGTATTTGTACATTACTTGTATTTGTACATTACTTGTATTTGTACATTACTTGTATTTGTACATTACTTGTATTTGTACATTACTTGTATTTGTACATTACTTGTATTTGTACATTACTTGTATTTGTACATTACTTGTATTTGTACATTACTTGTATTTGTACATTACTTGTATTTGTACATTACTTGTATTTGTACATTACTTGTATTTGTACATTACTTGTATTTGTACATTACTTGTATTTGCACATTACTTGTTCCAGAACAAGACGATTTACTGTCTAAATGTGCAGTGCTCAAACTTCTTTCCTTTCCCACAACTTATTTGCGAAGTTGGATTTTCAAGGTAATCGGCAACAGAATCAAAATTTCGTTTCAGACTGGATGTCGCATTCGACATGAAAATTCAGTTGTCTAAAATCACTTCTAAATTTAAAAACTTTTCTGAGACGAATAATCAGTACCATTCTGCACACTATAGCCTATGCAGTAAGACTCAGAGTATACTTAAATAGTGACAATTTATTTTACACCAACTAATGCACACGTACAACCACTTTATTGTAGTTTTTATTGTAAAATGTACCCCTACACATGTTTCGATCATCGGATCATCAACCTCTGACGATGATCGAAGGATCGAAACACGTGTAGGGGTACATTTTACAATAAAAACTACAATAAAGTGGTTTTACGTGTGCATTAGTTGGTGTAAAATAAATTGAATTAGTGAAAATGCACGGTGACAGCAATACAAAATTTAAATAGTGACAGTTTAATTTTCAGTAATTTTTTGTGTAATTCTGGAGATGGTATATTGTAAACATAACATGTGTGTAATCAGTTATGAGATATAAATTTTCAAATTTGGACAATGTCATCCGGACACTCTTATACTTACGTGAGCAAGGATATGAGAATCCGTGGTTATTTTTCGGAACCAAAAGGGGTCCGCGAGCAAAAAATTTGGGAAACACAGAATTGAAGGCTTCCTGAAAAAAGAACGTCGGGTTATAGACGGATTTGTTACAGTTAAACCCGAAAGCATATTTTGTGTTATAAGCTCAATAGTACTAAGAGGCTAACTATTTTTACACAAGCGCCTTACTGGTATGCCGTCAACTTTATAGTACAAATAGTTTTGTGGGAGTAAACACATACACAGAAAGATGCTTTCGTGGTTTTTTCACTTACTCCCGATGCGGGCCTGAGAGCATGGCAAACACCAAACGGCACGACCAAGAAATGGCATTCAAGTCCACGTGTTCACCTGGATTTGGCTTCCTATATAGATACAAAAGTTTCGAAGAAATATCTGACCTCCATCTTCATGGTAGAAAAAATAAAACAGCAGGTTTCTCCAAAGATATTTTTACGTGAAATTTTTACCAGAAGATCTTTACACACTTGTTATTGTGATTCTTAAGTGTTCACTATACTGACGAAACTTACAAATTAAACTTGTATATGGTAACAACTTAAATGATACAGGATGTTTGAAAATAAAGGCAACCCATGGAGAAATAATATGTATTAGTATATTATTAAAAAGTGTTTATATGTTGGCCGCTATGGCTTGCACATGAATGTACATGAATTGACATTTTACCAAGCAAGTTCTTAATGCATCAGACGCGTTTGCAAAATTGCGAAAGAGCGACTATTAGCTTCGAAATGTCTGTCCGTCTTTCTGCCTGTCTGTCTGCCTCTCTGCCTGACTGTCCGTCCGCATGGTACAACTCTGCTCACACTGGACGGATTTTCATGAAACTTGATGTTTGTGGATTTTTAAAAAATCTTTCATTAAATTTGGACAAGAATAACGGGTACTTTACATGAAGACCTATGTACATTTATGATAATACCTCCCTAAATTATTTTTAGAATTAGAAATGTTTTAGACAAAATTTGTAGAGAAAATTAAAAACACATTCTATGTTCAATAACATTTTCCCCCAAAAAATAGTAACTTTTATGAGATAATCGGTAAAAGTATGGTAGAGCCAGACAGGCCACAGATGACAATATAATACGGCGCATGCGCTTTGCATGCTGGATAACTAAGGCTACAGACACACACTCACAATATGTAATATTTATTGCTTTTCCACGGCAACAATGGTTACGCGAACGCGCCTCAATGTTACGTTAAACGTACTTTGCCTGTCTTGTTTGACGTACCATCTACTCTTCTGTACGTTTAACCTGTAACTCTTCCAGATTATGGGGGTGACTTAAAGCAGAAAGTGCTTTAAGAATCCCCATAAAATTAAATCAGGCGCGTTAGGTCCGCTGAATTATTAACAATGAATATTCTTGAACTGTAAACAAATTCTTCAACTTAATGATTATTGAAAAGGAAAGAAAAGCACTGGATTACAATCATTTATAAATTATCTACGGTTAACATTTCTTTATGAACATCCTGTATTTCGCATTCTATCGGTACAATGCGAATTTCTTTCCTTTTGTGAAAGCAGTGTGCTTATATTCCATCATCACAGGTTTTTATTTGATTGTTAGCAACGGAAATTAAATTCATAGAACTACTCATTAGGTACACTCCAAACACCAGACGAAGTCTCTTCAAAAATTCTGCACTCAGAACTGTAACACGACGAGGAGCACAATTGTCTATGCCTTGCCATGTTTTCACAGCAATATGAGTGCGACTTGTTACAAAATCCACAGCAGTGCGCTCCTCAACCTTCGCTATCAAAACATTTCGCTGCACTCTTGGTCCAGAGCAAACCTGTTACTACGATCAGGTTTTTCAATCAGTTAACAAAATATTGTTTTTGTTGTAGTCTGTCTTAACCACAATAAACAGAATTCCAGCATTCAAATCATTATAAAGTAGATGTATCCTCTCTCCTGTCAGGAAAATATTTCTGAAACCAATCCTGAAAATTGAGGTATTATACTTTTTCGAAATGTTTTATCTACCAAGAAGAGAACATGTCAATACCAAAAAATACCATAACGTGAATATGCACAAATTTTAAAACTGAAATTCTCGACTTACAATCAAAATATTTACATCTAATTTGTCACGTCAATGTGAAAAAAAAAATAAAAATTTTTAATTCTGTTTAATACAGTATGCTTCACTCCAAAATACATTTTTATTAATTATCATAATTATGTTACAGACAAGCTACGTGTTTCGACACGATAGTGTCATCTTCAGGCGTGTGAGTACAATACGTAGCGTGTATGTAGAACATGTGTAATGTTTGTGTTGTGTCTTAGACTGAAACATATTGTAAAGGTAAAGGTCGCCACGTGACATGTCTGTGGAGGCACAGGGTGGCGGCGGAGGTTCAGCAACCAATTCGCAAACTCAGCGCTACAAGCTAGTAAGTGGTCAGAATCACGCCCTGGATTCTTTACCGGGGGAGGGGGGGGGAAGACCCTGTACCCATTTTACAAGACACTGGGTGGGCCTCGGGGACGAATACACGTTGTACTAATCGAAAATAAACGTGATGTGATGTTGAGTATTTCTTTACATGTCGTAGGACAGTCGTGTCTTCACCTGCAAGATGAAGCAGACTTTTGGAATGCGTAGCTCGTTGACACACATCTTAACCCGACGCCTTGTATCATCAAAGACGTCTCTGTGGCTACCTGAAATGTTGCAACATTTCACTTGTTTTCTATTTTCTCGAAACTTATAAAAAATTATGCAATTTTTATGCAGTGAGCTAATAACATTGTTCTATTTTTCCAATGGAGCAGAGCCCATATATTCTGTACGTATATTTCGAGGTATGTAAATAAATACTCCTCAGTTTGTTTTGAGAAGTTAGGCAGTAAGAAATTAGAAGTAAATTTGACCCTATAACATGCCATGAAGGCACAGAAAGGTAGCAGATGTATAGCTCTACTCTTTCTTTAACCTCGGCGTTAGGTGGGCGTGGGTGGTTAACGCCACGCCCCTGCCGCTTTACCTGCGGGAATGACCCTCTACTCATTGTGCAGGAGATGGGGTGGGCCCTAGGGTCGGTCTGGACGGGTGCGGAAAATTTCGCCACCACCGGGTTTATATCCCCGGACCGTGCAACCCGTAGCGAGGCGCTATACTGACTGAGCTATCCGGCCCGAAGAAAGGCAGTTCTGTTGGGATTAGTACTTACCTGAAAAATATAATTTTAGTTGCTTAGACCTTCCAAAATTTCAACTCTAAATTGCAAAGTAATATTTTCTCTTTTGGAATTTAATTGAAATAGGCTCCGTATTTATTTTTCTTGTGCAGAAATATTAGAAGTTATTTGTCTATGTAACATATACTTAGAAGAAATTTAAGTCAGCTCAGCCCTTGAAATTTTAGTGTTACGGCACATCAATATGTTCAGCATGCAGATCTTGTAGGAAGGATACGAAATGTCTGCTTTTGAAAAAACGTGCAGTAAATAATTCATAAGTTTTACAACTCCCTGTATCATGTGGTTTATGTAGTATTTTGCAGAGTACACTGGAAAAATAATATTTCCCGGTTAGGATTCGCGTCACATCCTGCATCTTGCATCATTTCCAGAGGACCTAGCTACTTATCTGTCATGCTTACAAGGTATTTGGGGCGCGCGGTGGCGCAGTTTGTTGAGGCACTACGCTACAAACCGGAACGTCGCGGGTTCGATTCCCGATGGTGTCATTGGAATTAATTCCTTGACATAATCGTTTCGGTCGCACTATGGCCCTGGGGTCGTCTCAGCCTGTAACAGAAATGAGTACCAGGAATATTTCCTGGGGGGTAAAGGCGGCCGGTGCGTAGGGCTGACAACCTTACCACCTTCAGGTGTCGATTGTTTACAAATCTGGGAGCCTCAACCTCCTGGACCCCTCAGGGCCTGTCTAGGCCTGTAATGGGATTGCTTTACCTTTATCTTTAGAAGGCATTTATCCGTCTGTGTTCACAGCAATTAAACTTTTTCAACACTAGTTTATGTCGATTACGATTTGTCGCTTTACTGATAAATCGTGACCATTTTTTGACTTCACACCTGTAGTAATTCTGTAACGACAAAAAAGTATTCTTTAAAAGGTGTACAAACGTCAGAAACGGAGTGTTTTCAGTTGTGTTACTTCTGTCATCAACAGAAAGAAAGACGTACACACCCTGTATCATCCGATTTTAGAAAATCAATATTCATGATTTCCACACAACATAAATTTATGTTTTCATGTGTCGTTTTGATTACATCGAGAATTGATTCAGCTACATGACACACACATTTCTGACAATTTTATATCCAAAATTGGTTTATAATGTCAATAGTGTATGCTGAGAGAAAGTGTAATCATTTGCTGCATTCTAAAAATATTTTTGGGATAAAAAATAATGTATTGCTTTGTCAAATGTAACGTCAAATAATTCGATTTTCTTTTACTTTCATTCAGCGCTAAATTAGCACGATACCCTTCATAATTGGCACAATACTCCTCTTGTTTTGAGGTAAAGAAACATTTAAGATTTAAAATCTTCAATATGTACACTGTGCCAAGTAACTTGGGCCCAAAGCTACAGATTCTACATATGTGAATATTTCTTGTTTTTTCCCCACTTTGTTTAAGGATTTTTACTCATTGTTTATCCCTCGTTGCTTCATTATACTCATTTTATAAGGGTAAATGTTCTATATTTATAAGAATAGCGTATTTAAAGTACTACAGTTTTTATCTTTCTATCGCTGAATTGAGCTCCGCAGTTGTAACAAGATATGCAATAAAAATAACACACTGTACGATACATTCAGTATATACCGACGCACAAACACTGACACATGAATTTAAGTGCACGTTGACTCTAATGCTGGGAAGGTAAGTGAAGTAAGACTGCGAAAAATAAAATCCCGTGGCAATATCTGTATTATCTGTATTATCCGTAGTGAGATATTTTTGTTGCATAAAAAGCAGTGGTCAATTGCGCTGTCCTGTTGCGATCAGATTTATGTGCTATGGTTTCTGTCCATTTAACAGTATAATCGATATTGCTGTGAGAATACAAGCGACCATTCAGAGCTGCGTACAAATAAATTACTAAAGAAGGAGAAACCAGAATGTTTGTAATTAATATATTAACAAAGTTATGCACTTAATAAAATACATTCAGAAGTACAAAACTGTTTTATAGGACTTTTATACTTTTGAATGTATTTTAAGTGTATAAGTTTATTAATATATTATTTATAAAAACATGCACTATATGAATAACATAAAAAACAGAATTTTTTTTTGTATTCTGTTGTCTTGAATCAAGTTGAGTTACTGTACGTGATCGTAAATGATCAGCTAAGTGCACTTTGTCTTCTTGTATCGAGGCTGTTGTCTGAACAAGCGACAGCTTTGCTCGCTGCTTCCCCAGTTCACGCCTGCGCATTTAGTCAATACTATCTCCGTTCTACTCCTGTTTGTGGTTATTCTGTTTTTGCTTTCCACACGAAGTAGCCTCTTGCCAGACAGGTGACATATAGCGCGTTTGAACTTCACACCACACGCTAGCTACTTAGTAACAGTCTTTGTCGTTTTGTGCGTAT
Organism: Reticulitermes speratus; assembly: GCA_021186555.1. Taxonomy (NCBI): domain Eukaryota; kingdom Metazoa; phylum Arthropoda; class Insecta; order Blattodea; family Rhinotermitidae; genus Reticulitermes; species Reticulitermes speratus. The sequence goes on along the minus strand of JAJKFL010000006.1, from coordinate 42,778,176 downwards.
TTACGTTTCTTGGCATCGTTTCTCCGCCCCGGCCTAACGTCACTGCGCACTGAATTTTAATCAGGTTAAATCTCAGCTTCAAACAACAGCCAGAAGAAACATCTGAGAGCTGTACCTGCTGGTTTATACAGGACTTGATGTCTTGGTTAATAGCAACTCGAAACAGCAGTTTCATTTCTCAATTATTTCTTCTGGCTGTTGTCTGAAGTTCAGGTTTATCTTGGTTAAGATCTATTAATTTTGTTAGCATTAAACGGAAGAAAATGTTTAATGCTAACAAAATTAATAGATCTTAAACAAGATAGACCTGAACTTTAGACAACAGCCAGAAGAAATAATTGAGAAATAAAACTGCTGTTTCGAGTAAGAGTTACATGTATTTAGTAGCTAGTAAACGTAGAAAGGCCGTTCGTGGTGGCCGTGTGGTCTAAGGCGTAGTTCTGTGGCCGCTCGACTTTTAGGATCGCGGGTTCGAATCCCGTTGAGGGCATGGATATTTGTCTTTTTTGTTTTTTGCCTGTTGTGTAGGTAGAGGCTCCTGCGACGAGCTGATCGCTCGTTCAGAGGAGTTCTACCGGGTGTGCGTGTCTAACTGTGTGTGATTAGAGGCCTCAGTAATGAGGCTGCCTATGCCCGAATTGAGTTATTATGCCACAGAGAATGTGTTTTATTTCTACCACATTTAACTGGTTACGAAATTTAATCTGCAAATATCACCTTCAGTACAACACAATTCTTTACACATATGCAACATTCCTTAAAAATTTGAAGCCTGTGATTTATATAAGTAGCATATAAAATATTGTTGCCATATGAGCAAAAATACATTCTTATCAACTTCGAAAAACGGGTAATGTTATTTATTTATTATTTACTTCACCTCTACTTTGTTCTTAGGTGCCACTGTGTAGATTTGCTGTTCAGCAATTTTTAAATTGTAAATTTTTAAACTTTATGGATAATTATTCTTTTTATTTGACAGACAGGCACTAAATTTCGGAGGATAGTATTTCCTCCAGCTCCAGTTTATAGAGTTACTCTTTACTTCAACAAAAGTGCAGGTAACAAGTTTCTTATACGTCTTTGTGCTTATCTGCTGTTCACCACAACTCACGTTTCGTTAATCTTCATTATCACCCTTGTGAAAACTTCCGGTCTTATATTTATATATCACCTTCGCTTGATACACGAAACTCTCTGGTGTATCTTCATATTACTTTACTCCTGTTTTGATAATTTTCAATCATTATTACTTTGAGCTTCTATTCACGTTTAAACTATTACAGACTTGATTTTACCCTTATAAAAGCAAGTTTTTTTTATAGACTTGCTTTTATTCTTGTAAATTCTATTTGCCACTTATTTACACAAAACTTGGTGTTTAAAATTATCTTTATCATAAACCCTGGGTTACTGTAGATCCTCTGGACAACTTGTGTGTTGCTATTGCATAGGGTGGTGATGACTGTGGTCAGATATAATTCATTGATTTTATGAACTTTTCCCAAAGTAATATTATCATTAGCGCAATATGGAAAATTTTAAAATTTGAACCAGAAAATATATATATTTCCTCTCGAATCACATATACTTCTGAAATACAAGGAGACGGACAGATGAAGATCACATTTTTTTCAACAAAAAATTATCAAAAATAAATGAAGTAACAGCGTACAAAAATTTAGTCAACAACACTAAGTCATTCGAATTAGAAAATTTAGGTAAATTATTATTTAAAACAAAACGTAAAAGGGGAACATGAAATGTAAAATAATTGCAGAATGAAGAACAAGAAGAAGAAATATTGTAAAGTATAATAGAGATATGGAAAATATATTATATGAATAAATAATTTATTTTAATACGTTGAATGCTAGAGTTGTGTAATGGAAAGCCCGGTATTACACAAACATATCCCTGGGAAATATAATGGTAGAAGTTAATTAATAAATGTATTATTTATGCATTCATCTGTCCCCTAGAAACTGTTACAAATATTTATTCCTATATAACATTGGTAAATATAATAGTTAGGTGCTAGTACTTTTCAAGGCTTCATATTCTCATGTACACTATTCAAAAACAATGCTGTTAATATTTTTGCATGTCTTTTTAAAATCACCTTGTTCATTCATCAGAAGCTCACGATATATACGTAAATTCTTTGTTTAAAATTACACATATTTTCTGTTCAATGGCATGCAATTCATTACTGGAATCTGAAACATTTGATATCGTAACAGAAATTGTAAAAAAGGGGGACATTAAATCGCATTATTCTTAGAGATATTTAATACAAAATTTGCACTTAATAACCCATTTACCGGAATTATTTTTGTTCATGTTTCAGCACCGCATTTGTCTTCTTGGGAGTACTGAATAAAACTGCGTACGTTTCACGCCCTTTCTACTTTCCCATGTTCCTTCTAATTATTTTCCGTAAAATTTAATTATCATTTACATGTCTTTTTACTTTCAAAGACACTTTTCTGCAGTGTTTCCTTACAAAACCACTGTTACCTCTGTTTCATTCTCGTATAACTCTATAGTTCAGAAAGATTTTTAATTGCTAATTGCTGCTCTCATTACTGACAAGTACAGTCTCTGCAAAATGGACTTATCAGAGTGATTGACGAAACAGAATAAATATATTTCTTCCCTTGACACCTCACATACACAGTAGGCCCTTCTGCCAACTCCGCAAAGTTCTTCATAGACCAAAAATTATCAGATGACATTTAAACTTAGTGACTAACAGTGTCGTTAAATAAAGTAGAAAATGACATTTCTCAGTCTCTTTCAGTAGCTCTTTCAGAACACTTGAATGCTGATACCCACACAAAATATTTGCTTTTGAATTTCACTACGTCAACAATTCTGAGTGCCAATGTATGTTCTATATTACCTACACAAGGTTTTGAATTTACAATATTGTTGGCTTTATTATGCATGAAATATTACTTCCTTTGTGCGTGGCAGTTCAAGAGAAGTCTCGAGTCACAAGAGAAAGAAATTTGGGGATCTACTCTATAATGTATTAGATTATAGGCTACCAAATTACCAGCGACATTCTAGGTAATTTATACGGAACATGCGGCGTGCTTGTCAAAGTACCATCTTAATTAAAGTGTACTTTATTGCACAGTAGTTGTAAGCGACTGCGCAGTTGGTTGAGGCACTGAGCTACAAGCCGGAAGGCCGCGGATTCGATTTCCGATGGGGTCATTGGTGGTTTTCATTAACTTGTTCCTACCGGCCTCACTATGTCCCTGGGTTCGACTCAGCGTCTAACAGAAATCAGTACCAGGAATATCTCCTGGGAGGTAAAGGCGACCGGTGCATAGGACTGACAAACTTATCACCTTCATATACCGATTGTCTAGAAATTCTGGAAGCCTGAACGTCCTGGAGCCTCCAGGGTCTGTCCAGTCATGTAATGGGATAGTTTTTCCTGTATTACACTCTACGTCTTAATATGGTGGAATATCGAACTTTTTCTGGCTGTTTCAGTTGAAAGTGTCCCATATCAGGTCTAAAGACACCAATGTTTACAGTTCAAGGCTATAATACTACGTGGTTCACATAGAAACGGAATGATGTACATGCTCTCTATATAATACGTGGTTCTCTGCTTTGTAAAGAGAACTAGTATTCCATACATGAAAGTGTTAGATAAATATTCTATTACAAGTTCAAGGTTATGTACAATGCTTAATTAGCCTGATACTGTTAAACATAGCTGTGTTCAGCTCCTGTAAGTACAAGCTGAAGAACGTAATACAAAGAACTCACATCTTCATCACAGGACAAACTGCTTCTTCATTACAAAGACCAAAAGGTTACTTTTGTTTACAGAAATGAGAAGAATTTTGTGTCATAATCACAAAAACAATGCCGATCCAGTGGCCGTGCGGTCTAAGGCGTGGGTCTGCTGCCGCTCGCTTATAGGATCGTGGGTTCGAATCCCACCGGGGGCATGGATGTCTGTCTCTTTTGAGTGTTGTGTGTTGTCAGGTAGAGGTCTCTGCGACGGGCTGATCACTCGGCCAGAGGAGTCCTACCGAGTGTGGTGTGTCTAATAAGTGTGATCGTGAAGAGTCGTACAACGAGGCGGCCTAGGCCCCCAAGAGGCTTTCGAGCCATAGGGAAAAAAATATCACAAAAATCATAGATAAACTATGTGGGCAAAGTGCACAGTACTTAAAGTTAAAGAAGCTGGTGCATATATTTACCACTGATGTTTGCGCTTCTTATCGCTGTGAGGATTGACGCCACAGCAGTTTGGCGGGAAGGAAATAGACAACAGTGAACAAATCAATTCGCGCCTAGAGGGAGGTTTGAGGACTATTTTTTTTGACTGCAAGAAAATTATTACGCAGAGAGATGTGCGGTTGCGACACTGGTGCGCACCTGGTGACGCTCGGGAAGTAACAGGCCAACACAGCGACACGGACAACTTAGACCGCTTGCCAAGTGAGCAATTGACTTACGTAATGTGTCACTTTTCTAGCATTTGGCAAGTTCTCAAGACGTAGATCACTGATTGTGTAAACAGAGAAACCTGACTCTCTAAAAGGTAAGGTCGTCCAGATACATGTCATAAAGACATAAAGGAGGATGGGAGGTACATATCCACTCATTCTTAACCTTGGTATTGGAGGGATGTGAATCGTCATGTTCATGCCCCAGCCGCTTTGCCCCCTAACCGCATAAAGGGCCCCGGTTCCCATTAAACAGAAAGCTGGTTGGGCCCCAAAGCCGGTCTAGACGATTTGGAGCAGAGACAAAAGCCTTTCCACTGCCAGGATTCAAACACCGAACCGTCCATTCCGTAGCCTAGTCACTATAGTGACTAAGTTATACTGACTTACGTCAACCCAAACGATAGCAGATTACAGTACACATTAATAAATGTTAATAGACACTGTGAATATTTTGAACAGGTTAACAAATATAGCTATTAAGTATATATTTCTGACTTTGAGAGTCAGTATTATACGTAATTTTAAGTATATATATATATATATACATGGAACATTCAGGAAAGTGTTAGTAAAAGGATATAACAATAGGCTTATCATAATTATTATACAGTACTGACTTATGAAGAATGACCAGAAATTAAGGGCATGAAGTGAAAAATGAAATTCTCAAGAATGTTTCCGGATAGAGACTGCTTTAGAGGACCAAATTAGGACCACAAGAAATATAAAGGAATTGAGCGTATTGAAGTGAAATAATGAAATATGGAAACACATGAATGAATGGTAGCAGCACACGGAAAGGAAGGGACTCTTTTTTTTACACACAAGAAATTCAGGCATGTTGTAGGCTACCTAAAGGAATATGCAACTTTGCACCATGAAGGATGAAGACTATTTACTGGGAGGTCGGAACAGGCAGAGGCAAAAATCTCAAATTTCATTCCATCAACATTTCATCATAATCATGTCATAATTTCAGACAAACAGAGTGCAGTCCACACAGCCTCACTACCTGCAGTCCACACAGCCTCACTACCTGCAGTCCACACAGCCTCACTACCTGCAGTCCATACAGCCTCACTACCTGCAGTCCACACAGCCTCACTACCTGCAGTCCACACAGCCTCACTACCTGCAGTCCACACAGCCTCACTACCTGCAGTCCATACAGCCTCACTACCTGCAGTCCACACAGCCTCACTACCTGCAGTCCATACAGCCTCACTACCTGCAGTCCACACAGCCTCACTACCTGCAGTCCACACAGCCTCACTACCTGCAGTCCACACAGCCTCACTACCTGCAGTCCATACAGCCTCACTACCTGCAGTCCACACAGCCTCACTACCTGCAGTCCACACAGCCTCACTACCTGCAGTCCACACAGCCTCACTACCTGCAGTCCATACAGCCTCACTACCTGCAGTCCACACAGCCTCACTACCTGCAGTCCATACAGCCTCACTACCTGCAGTCCACACAGCCTCACTACCTGCAGTCCACACAGCCTCACTACCTGCAGTCCATACAGCCTCACTACCTGCAGTCCACACAGCCTCACTACCTGCAGTCCACACAGCCTCACTACCTGCAGTCCATACAGCCTCACTACCTGCAGTCCACACAGCCTCACTACCTGCAGTCCATACAGCCTCACTACCTGCAGTCCATACAGCCTCACTACTGCAGTCCATACAGCCTCACTACCTGCAGTCCACATAGCCTCACTACCTGCAGTCCACACAGCCTCACTACCTGCAGTCCATACAGCCTCACTACCTGCAGTCCATACAGCCTCACTACCTGCAGTCCACACAGCCTCACTACCTGCAGTCCACACAGCCTCACTACCTGCAGTCCATACAGCCTCACTACCTGCAGTCCATACAGCCTCACTACCTGCAGTCCACACAGCCTCACTACCTGCAGTCCACACAGCCTCACTACCTGCAGTCCATACAGCCTCACTACTCAGTCACGTCTACCTCAGCCTACACTACCTGCAGTCCATACAGCCTCACTACCTGCAGTCCATACAGCCTCACTACTGCTCAGCTCACTACAGCCTCAGCTATACCTGCAGTCCATACAGCCTCACTACCTGCAGTCCATACAGTCCTCACTGACCTCAGTCCACTACTAGCCTAACTACCTGAATCATACAGCCTTACTACCCTTCAGTCCATAAGCTACACTAACTGCATCCATAAGCTCACTAACTGCAGTCCATAAAGCTACACATAATGCAGTCCACACATCTCTCACTAACTTCAGTCCATATAGCCCACTAACCTCAGTCCATAAAGCCACTAACTGCACTCCATACAGCATCATACCTGCAGTCATACAGCCACATACCTGCAGTCCATACAGCCTAAACTACTTCAGTCCATAAGCCTCACTACCTGCAGTCCATACAGCCATCACTACCTGCAGTCCATACAGTTACACTAACTTCAGTCCATATAGCCTCACTACCTGCAGTCCATACAGTCACATTAACTGCAGTCCATACAGCCTCACTACCTACAGTCCATAACAGCCTCACTACCTGCAGTCCATACAGCCTCACTACCTGCAGTCCATACAGTCACATTAACTGCAGTCCATACAGTTACACTAACTTCAGTCCATATAGCCTCACTACTGCAGTCCATACAGTCACATTAACTGCAGTCCATATAGCCTCACTACCTGCAGTCCATACAGCCTTATTACCTGCAGTTCATACAGCCTCACTACCTGCAGTCCATAGAGTACACATAACTGCAGTCCACACATCTTCACTAACTTCAGTCCATATAGCCCCACTAACTTCAGTCCATAAAGCTACCTAACTGCATCCTTACAGCTCATACCTGCAGTCAATACAGCCACACTACCTGCAGTCCATAGAGCTAAACTGACTTCAGTCCATATAGCCTCACTACCTGCAGTCCATACAGCCCACACTACCTGCAGTCCATACAGTTACTAACTAACTTCAGTCTCCATATAGCCCACTACCTGCAGTCCATACAGTCACATTAACTGCAGTCCATAAGCCTCACTACCTACATGTCCATACAGCCTCACATACCTGCAGTCCATACAGCCTCACTACCTGCAGTCCATACAGCCTCACTACCTGCAGTCCATACAGTCACATTAACTGCAGTCCATACAGCCTCACTACCTACAGTCCATACAGCCTCACTACTGCAGTCCATACAGCTCACTACCTGCAGTCCATACAGCCTCACTACCTGCAGTCCATACAACCCTGCCTTTAGATATAACAGTGGGAACTTTAAACATTCCGATCTGACTACAAGCACTTCTTTCGTGCTTTCCCTGCTACAACAGCTCATTAGATCATTCCAAATTCTGGCACAATTTTGGCGAATATAACGAGAAGCGTCGATAGGCAGTCTGCCAAGAACATAATTACAAACCTAATATTTCAGAGTCTTTCAAATATTAGACTTTCCTTCTCTTTCGGCTCGGAATGAATGTATTACAAACGCACTAAATGCCTGTAGTGAGGTCCTTAGCTTTTGTCACAAAAGATTGCATTAAAACCACGTCTAACTTTCAAGTCAGAGATGTAAAAATGTATTTTTATGCGCTTTCGCAAAATTGGGAGAGCGACTATTAGCTTCGTCATTCTGTTCGTCCTTCCGTCTGTCTGTCCGCAAGGAACAACTCTGCTTCCTCTAGACGGATTTTAATTAAATTTTGTTTTTGTAGATTTTTCAAAATCTGGCAGGAAAATTAGTGTCATTAGAACCTGACAAGAATGACGGACACTTTACATGAAGACCTTCGGATATTTATGATAATATCTCGCTCAATTCTTCTTAGAATGAGAAACGTTTCAAGCAAAATTTGTAGAGAAAGTCGAAAACGCATATTTTATGTTCAAAAACTTTTTTCAGAAAATCGTGCCATTTGTGAGATAATGGCGAAAATATGGTAGAGCGGGACAGGCTACAGAGATACTATAACACAGTGCATGCGTTTTGCGTGCTGGATGACTAAGGCTACAGACACACACTCACAATCTGTAATATTTATTACTTTACCACTGCAGCGAACAAGTGTCAATACTACATTACACGGACATTGCCCCATTTTGTTACTGTACCAAATTTGTGACGAGTTGGGATGGAAAATTGTTCTGTTGTGCACATTAAATGTGTTAACTATATTCATTTTGTTTTCGTTAACCATTTAAGATATATTTGTTACTGTACTTGATAAAGGCTTTCGTATTGTAAACTGAAATTTTTCCTCTCAGCACATTTATAGGCTTCGTACAATTATCAGAATAGGAAGAAATATTTCCCCTATAGGCTACAGACGTCACCGATGTTTCCTCCTAATATATGCTTAGTGTGTTTACTGTGAGCTACGGACTGAGCCATATCTCTGATTTTATAGAAGTTTATGGTTTCACATTAAAGTTTCAGGAATTTTAATGACTGTCGTAAAAACCGCATGCATAATTAAAATACACAAAAATATTTTGAAATAAGTTCAAGTAATCCTACAGATAATATTTAAGTTTATACAAGAAAGATAAATCTACAAATCTGTTCAGTGAGTTCATAAAGCACAGCTTCTATCTCAAAATTATACTAGTTCAACTGTTAGTAAATTCTCTGTTGAGATCTACTCTTATCTGCGATATTACGCAGCGTTGAGTGGTAGTTCTGTACCGACGTTTCGAAACAACCTATCCGTCCCACCTTCAGAGTCAAGAAGTCCGAGATGAAAACTTTCTTCTTCGACTTCGTGACCCTTGAAGATGAGACCGATAGGTTGTCCCGAAACGTCGGTACACAATTACCACTAAACGCTGCGTAATATTCCAGAAGAGCGCAGATCTGATCTAGATCGCGGCAAAAGCCTGAAATCGTGCAAATTCTCTATTCCTTATAGAACGAGAAATTTCATTACCGTGTTCACACTTGTTCCGTTGTATTAGACCGCCCAAAACAAGTGATTTCTGTCCATAAATTAACATACTACATTATTAAAGCATGAAAAGAAAATAGGAATATATATTGTTGTACATTTACAGTGTACATAGTGCTTGTACACTGTGCATGAGGGGATGAAGACAAACGATGTAACATGTGGCATACAAAATTCTGGAAAATAAAAAATCTATTAGACGTTTTGGCGAAGAAACAGCAGGAGAACAAAAATGGATGATGCAGGAATGACATGTGTACATTATATTTTGTGCACTAGACACTTCGTGTTTATTCAGCTACAAATATTGCACATGTGTGTGTCGCGAGCCTGGCATATGCATATAAAATTAGATGCTTTTACATCCCCGAAGGCTGACAGGTTGTTATGCCTTGATACACAGCATTAAGGCATTGTCTCTGCTCGCGCGATAGTTTTACCCCGCAAAAAACAAGCGAAGAAAGAAAGTGACACTCGGCGGACTGGAAGACAGTACAGGTACAACTCGTCGCGCGCGGCGCTGCAGTATCTCTGTCTCACTCGTCAGGTTGAACTGCTTCAAGCGTCCGGCAGTATCACGGCAGGTCGGCAGCGGGACGGTTGTACAGCGCAGTACTACCGCTACGGCCGTCGCCGCGCGCCGGGTGAGTTGGGGAGAAACGGAAGTATTGTTGGTAGTTCACGGGGGGTGGGGGGAGCGGATATCGACGGTAATGAGTGTCTGTGATGCCGTTCAGATTGTTGTATACAGTGTTTTCAGCCTTCCAAATAACGAAGGAGATATGTTTTAAATGAAGTGTTTTGTGTTCTGTGTGTCATGGAAGTGTGGTGTTTTGGTGTTCCTCTGCTGTCATTTTGCTAGCGCCTAGCAGAAGAAGGAAGCGTTTCAGCGCTCGCTGCCTCTTTTTGTTGGTAAAGCAAAGTTTTTGAAGTTGTGTAAACCACAACCCCCTCTACAATAATCAGAGGGGTTCTGGGTTTATTTTTCGACGCGAATGTGTCACAATAACCAGTACCATCACCATGTGGCAGACCGGCGGCATAGGGGGCCACGCACAGAACAACCCCTGGATGAAGCTGATGGGCATCGTGCAGAAACGTCATCACGACAGCGGCGGAGGGACGCAGACATCCACCACGGGCTCCAACGACCGGACCCTCAACCAGTGAGTACCTCAAATTAATTCACTCTTAAGTGTCATCAGCCTCCAAATGCAGTTTTAAGCACTTTTGACGATGGTGTGATACTTCATACGAGTGGTGGACGAGGGCCATGTTGCACAAGTAATAACAACAATAATGAGAATTCAAAACAATATTTTACGGAAGGGTTTTTGAGGGTTGTTACCGTGTAAAAGCTGGTGACGACAGAAAGTATAACAGCTATTAATGTAACTAGTATTTATTTATTTATTATTTATTTATTTACGTGGTTGTCTAATGACACTTCCAGTAATTTATACTATAAATAATCCAACTGATATCTAGTGGAAAAGTGGCTATAGACGTGTCCGAATTATACTCTATTAAATTAAATTCGGGTTTAATAATGATTTCTGAATTTATTTGGTTATAAATATTAACATTTACTGATGTGACCACATGTAATCTCATGGACATTTACCGAGGGTTCGGAGGGACGTGGTAGCACAAATTCAGGGTACTCATATTTAACGTACCACATTATCATTCTATCATGAAGTTACAGGGTGTGCGTTTCTCTGAAACGTCGGTAAATGTCTACATATCTTTACTGCCCCATTAAACTTCCAGTGTGACAAATATTGACTTGTGGCCATTTTGCTGCTGCTATGTTCCTGTGGCACCATCTGATGGAAACATCCGAACTAATGACGTTTGGGTATTGTTCAACGGATATGTCTGTCGGACATTTTGACATAGATTTATATGTAATTAAGTAAATGAGCTGTACATGACAGGGCAGTCCCCTGTTATGACACAGAAACAGGCCTATAGTATACTCGTTTGTGCACCCACAACACGATCGATGTGATTTCAAAGACAAATGCGCCAACTTGTATTGAATAATGCACCCGCTGAGAAATTGGTTTTGTTTTCGACGTTTCGTTGCGTTTTATTTTGGTTCATTCATACCGTTCAAGAAATACGGTATACGGAATGAAAACGTTGATGTGGGTCCTAATTAAAATATGGTTTAAAAGTTAAAGGTAAAGGTCACCCCATGACTTGCCTATACAGGCATTGAGGGGCTGAAAAGTTGTAGCTGCAAGCCATTCGTAACCTCGGTGTCAGAAGGAGGTGGGAGGTTACATCACGCCCTGTGAATGAATCTGTACCCCTTGTGAAAGAGATACGGTGGGCCTAGGAGCCTGTCTGTACCGGAACAAAATATCTCGTCGCGTTCGGGATTCGCTCCCCGAACCGTCCAGCCAGTAGCGAGTCGCTGTACCGACTACAGTTTACCAGTATTCTAATTAATTGTTTGCATTATTATCCAGTGTTGTTAGACTAATTTAAATTTAATGAAAATATCAGTAGAAACAGAAGATAAAAGTCTATCATCTTAACATTCAAATTGGAACCTAAGACATTTACATTCCAAGACGTGATGTACGCACATACATGTACATATATACCCATATACACAGTAGATATACAGTGTTTATCAAAATATATATTAAAGGCGAAAGAATCTCTCAGAATTTCACTGAATGCCCGAAAGTTGAGGGTTTCCCTATTTTCCACTGCAGTTCATCCCTATGTCTGATTTGATACAAATTATAAGTTAGAGAAGTAAACACCCGATGCGCCGTCAAATGCGGCATCTGTATATCACGATTTGCAAGCCCCTTTCGACTGTGGTGGACAGGAGAACAAAGACGTCACATACGTGTTCGACACGTGTTGAGGACCTGCAAAATACTTTGTACGTCGCTCTGAAAGTGCATTTGCACCTGTAGGTCTGACTTTGTTTCCACAAACAGCTTCATGCAATGTGCCTTTAGTTGCGGGTTCAGCGTTACTCGGCTGATGAGTCACACACATTGGACGCAGTGCAGTGAAAAACAAGAAAAAGTACAGCCTCTCGATCGTAGTAAATATTAAAAATTGTGCTTAATAACGCTTGGTGTTGGATAATTTCCTTCGGAGATCAACGAATCATAAGAAACGTGTAAATAAGAAAAGAAACTGCCTCAAGCGGAGGCGAAGGAAAGTACATGAAATATGTTAGCTTCTCCTATCCTCCGTTTGAGTCAACACTGTCAATTCTTGACCTGGCCTCGTTTGTTAAAACACTTTTTGACAAGGAAATAATACACAAGGAAATTTCACTTAGTGTCAAATCACAAACTTTCTAAGAATATCTATCTTGAAAAGATCCGTTCGTTATTTTCAATAGCTCACCATGTCGCAGAAAAACCATAACTTATTAATATATATGATAATTGTTGTTTATCGTGTGTGTTCTGTATCATAGGCTAAATGATCTAATAACACCAACGAAGGCATTAACAAAACTAAATTCCTTGTTTGAATAAACAGTTAGTTGTTAGGTATGTTACTTCAAAGAATGGTTCATAAAAATGTCAGCACGAAATATGCATGTCATTTATATTCTACATGACATTAGCGTGATAAAGCAAAAACATTAGTGAAACAATCAAGGTTAATGGGGCCAAAAAAAGAAGGGGAGTCCAAATATCCATACATTTGAAGTTCTGTTGTTTCGCACGTGGTTACAGAGAAATAAGCAGTTGACTACACAACTGAATGGGTAACTAAGACAATGGAGCAGCGTCGTTGTTGGTAAGGTAATAGACAATCAACTGACCAAGAAATTTCCAGCACTGTGTAATTCCCGAATGTTCATTGCGTGTTCACAAAAGCCCGCTACTTGTTCCTATCCAGATCACATAAATCCAGTCGATGACTTCGCACCTCATTTAGTTTAAACCCATTTTAATATTATCCTCCAATTTAATCCGACATGTTCCAAGTCCCTTCATTCTTCAGATGTTACAAACGTAAGTCTGCACATTTTTCCGTTTTTAGGGGCGTTCGAAAAATTGCGAAAACCTACTATTAGATTCGTCAAATCTCTGTCAGTCTGTATGTCCGTATGGAAAACTCTTCTCCTACTAAACGGATTTTATTGAAATTTGATGTTTAAGATTTTTCAAAATTCTGTCGAGAAAATTCAAGTTTAATTAGAGTAAGACAATAATATTTGCGACTTTACATGGAGACCTACGTAATTTATGATGGATGGCTTATTTCTTCTCAAAATGAGAAATGTTTCCAAAAGCATAGGAGAGAAAATTAAAACACATTTTATATTCATTAAACTTTTTTCTGAAAATCGTACCCTTTATGAGATAATCTGGGAAAATATGATAAAGCCAGACAGACCACAGATGACAGTATAACACGGCACATGCGCTTTGCATGCTGGATAAACAAAGCAAGAATGTAGACACACACATTCACAACAATTAATATTTACTTCTTTTCCACGTAATAAATCTTTACGCGAAAGCAACTCATATTGACGGTCTGCCTTGTTCTCCATTTGTTCATATTGCCCCACCCATCTCATCTTTCTTCATTTGATTACCCTAATAATGCTTGGGGAAGAATAAAAACCTTGAAGCTTCTCACAGTGGAAGTTTCTCCAGCCTCATATTACTTCCTTCTCCTTAGACCGAAATAACTTTTGGGCGTTCTCAAATAGCCTCAGTCTATATACGTCCCTAAAATAGATGCCTAAACAAAAATTAATGGAAGAGGTAGTAAATTATATTTTCTTATCGGAAAGGCACATTTAATATTTTGCTTTAGAGTAACATGTCTAAATCTTCCAAATAGCAATCAGTATGATGTCACGTAAAGTAAACGAAGAAGTTTTAAACTTACTATGGTTACACGTTTGGAAAGCAGTCATTAGTTTGGCAGATATATGTGTTGGATCAAAATAAATTATTTTGTATATTGCTTTCTACGTGATTCTTCCACAATTCCTGCTTTTCATGACATTCCTTGAACTCTACAGGGCAAAGTAATTTTTTTGAATGTGTGTTCAAAACGTATAATCACATATTAACCGTCATTAATTCCAATTATTTTTATTAACGAATGAACTAATTTAACAACTGAGAGGATAAGAGTCCTTGTTAAAGATTCATTTTCTTCCTTGAGCCTAAATGTATGATATATCTTTCAAATGATCTCCTGACATCTGTTGTTGTATGGCTGACTACTGAAACTACATGTTCCTGCTACGCAGATAATTTTCTGACTTAACCGAAGAGACAGCGTGTACTGGGATACTGGACTGACAGAAAGCATTATTATACCAGTGCTGTGTCTCTGTGACAGCAGCTTATAGTGGGCTCGTACTGCCAACTGCACACTTGTAGCTGCGACATGCCGCATTCAACCGTTAGCCCACTCGCTGTAAAATAGGCCTACCCAACACTGTTACCCCACGGAAGACTCTTCGCTGCTTCACGCACGCCGTAAATATATTCCCCAAAATAAGACTTTTCAGTTGTTACATTCGAGTGACGAGCGGTCCTGTTTCGTATTTAGAATGTCCAGGTATCAAATCTGTACACGAAGACCAGCCAAATCACTGTCATATTGGTTTAGTAGAGTCCCTCCAGGCAGATGCAGCGATGTGACGTCAAAGCATGTCATAATTTATTCGGCGTATAAGCTTAAAGACTTACATTTCACTGCCGGAGTCAAGTGTTTGTTATTAGGCGTTCTTTACTAAGTAAGAAAGAAAGCCTTATGTGGAGACCACTTTCGTCTGCCCGTTTATCTGTCTGACGTAAGATCAGCGAAAAAAACCCTTGCTGATTTTTCATAAAACTCTGTATAGAAGTTCTTTACAGAAGAGTGTTTAGCAAGCGGGTGGTGGAGTTGCGTAATGGGTATAGTGACTGGGCTACGGGCTGGACGGTTCGAATCCCGGCATGGGCAAGAGATTTTTTTAATTTGACGCTATCCATCCCGTTGTGTGTAGATAGTTACAAAAATAACACTACTTATGCCTTCTGGCATAACCTTTTTTTATTATTATGAGTATATTTGGACATTTTAGATGTTTTACATATTTTTGCGTAATTTGGAATTAGATCTTTTCTAAACATTTTTTGTTGAAGTATATATTCGCTTTACACTTTAGAAACTTGTATTTTAAATTATTTTATTAATGCTACGAATTTGAAACTTATAAATCAATTTGATGCTATCCATCCTGTTGTGTATATAGATTTTTATCTTTAAAAATTCCTACTATACAGAAAATTTTGTGATTTAACTGAAGAGATAGCCTATATTGGGATACTTTTCTGACAGCCTGCAATAATATCTTAGCACTATGACGCTGTGCTACCGGAGCTTGAATTTAACTACTCACACCCATCTAATGTTGAGGTTAAGAATAAGTGGAGCTATAAATCTACGCCCCCTGTACACCTTTATGCCGCGAACAGGGAAATCTTTACCTTTAGCTTAATTTCAACAAGTGTAAGGATTTTAAAAATGGTCTCTGTGACAGTCATAGTGTTCTTAGATACGTACAGAAACTTCTAGCCGTAGGTTCTACAACTCTTGGCCGATGTGGGTGACGTTCGGTATAGAATGTGTTATATAATGCTGACCAAGTCTGAGATTCGTGAAAATCTATGAAGTCAAAACCACACTTTTCTTAAGTAAATGAAATTTAGCCAGTATCATCTACATTTTTCGTCCGAATCGTTAAAGCAAATTTCCACGAAACTTTATTCAAGTGAATGTTGGTTTAAAAAAAAATAAAAAATACCTGCAGAGTGAAAGTCATGGAGCTATTTGGGATCTAAGTATATATTTATCCGCGGTTTTCATATTTATTGGAAGATGTGGTTAAAAATTGGTAAAAGCTTTCAGCACGTAATGCTGGTGAAAGTTCGTGAATTTCTTGAAAATCGAAGCAGGGAAGGCGTTACTTTTCTTATGGGCGTCAATAAAATTATACTTTACATCCTCGTCTACCGCAACACCTTTCGACATTTTGAAAGAAAAGTGGGGCTTTGTTTCTGCTATATACTACGTCAAAGAGTGCGCTAATGGCTGTCTTTTTCCATTTCAGTTTAGTGCCTAACACTACCAGTTTTGCTCTTAACCTTATGTCATTACTTCGATGCATCTATCCCAATATCCAGTCCGAATATTTTTAATACTGATTTTCTTCTGAATTTTGCATGAAATTTCAGCCCCCCCCCCCAAAGAAATAGAACGTAAAGTTTATACGTTACAAGTATTAATCGGTTAATAATGTATAGGAAAGTAATCGGTAAATATAGTGAAAATCATAGAAAGACATAAATAAAATGTTTGGTCGAAAAGCAGAGTTGCTAAATATTACAGCAGGTGGTACATATAGATACCATTGGATTTATAGGTTAATATTGTGGCTACATCTATTTCTGTATAAACGTATAATAAGGGGATGGAATGGTACATAATTCTTTAATTTATAGTTGTTTTTTTTATTTATTACACCTTTCGGAAATGGATTTTGATTCCAATGGGAATCTATTAAAGGAGTGGACTAGCCTGAACGTCAGATGTTCATATTTTCACATTTTGTGTTCCTAACTTGACGAAGAACAAAATAACATCATTGTGCCCAGAAGGTGAATTTCCTCAGCTAATTATGCAGTTCCCTGGATTTTATGGCTCCTGAAATTTAATTTTGATTTTCACAAGAGTCCGCCACTTGTCTCTACGTGAGTCAGTTGAATCAATTTCACGCCTTTTAAATTTGCCTCACAATTATAGAAAATATTATTTCACGACATAAGTGCTGACACGTGTACTTTATACCGGGTGTTCAGAAGTAGTGAACTAATCAATCGTTCTCTCATTTAGCAATACTATGATTCTAATTAATGTTTTCTTTTACGGCGTAGGACTGAAAATATTGTCACTGAATCTTAGAAATTCTGCTTTAAGAATCCTCCCAAACCTATTACCTGTAATTACTGTCGACTAAGGTTCAATCCCCTTAAATTATTCTTATTAGTTGTTCATCAGACCTCTTTTTCTTATTGCAAATGTGTCTACACATAACACAAAATATCACCTATATTTTGTAAAAAGGGGCTAACCCACAAAATATCATTTTTACAAGAGAAGCAAGAAGGTGGCTCCGTTTTACATATGACCAATTTTTTGAGAGGTAGGATATGCCGCACATGTCTTGGTTATTCTTGAAGATGAAGTTGTCATCTTTTTTACGTACCATACAGGGTCATTAGTTGAATGATTTGCTACACATAACTCAATTAGCTCAAAGTGTCAGTTAGCCCCTTTTTGCAAAACAGGGGCAATATGTTTTATCATATTTATATATCTGAACACTTTGAATATAATTGTAACATCTTTTCAGTTTCAGATAACATAAAAACTCACAGCCACATAGTTTACCACTCACAGATATATTGACAGTTGAAATTCTTACGTATAACACTTGGAGAAGGGGGATTTTTCGATATATGCGTTTTGGTGTTCTGTTTCCAGGAATAGAAAAGGAGCGATCTAAGAGCTAGACCGCAAAATGCTGTACTTATATTTCACGTTATAATTTGTAATGTGATCTTTTAAGTTTTCCTTCCTGGAGTCAGAATGACATCAGAAGTCGATGGCAATAAAGCAGTGGAAATGGATAGTCATTCGTTGCACATTTGTCTTCTATAGACAGCTCTGTTCTTTCAATGGATTGTCCTCGTTTTCGCATGCTAGTAATGGTAGGTGGAAGTGGGTCTGTCTAGCGTATCATCGCTTTAGTACTGAATAGTGAAGGTTCCGTTGACATTTCAAGGGATTCTGCAGTGGTCACTGAACCCTATGTAACTCACAGTACCCCATTATTGCCCAACATATTCTGTAGTTATTTATTTACTTTAAGAAGCAGTACGTGTGCTACAAGACAGAAGACAGAAAAAAAAATTTTTAGAATTTTTTATCTACCGTTTAAAGCATAAATATATTATTTTCAGTAACCTGAAATTAAATTTCACACTGTTGACACCGTGCATCTTCGTCATATTAAATTAAGTTACAGACCGACTGATGCACACTAAAACCACTTTTAATGTAGCTTTATTTTTGTTAAAATTGTACCCCCTGACGATGATCCTAGGATCGACACACGTGTAGGGTACAATTTTAACAATTTTAACAATAATAAAGCTACATTAAAAAATGGTTTTAGTGTGTATCAGTTGGTCTGTAACTTAATTTAACTGAAATTAAATATCCAACAAAAACTCTGCTCTTATATGAGAATATTTCTTAAGCCCTTCTCCAAATAGTATAGTTTTGCCAAAGATATAATACTTTACAAAAATTATTGTTTTTAAAAATGGAAAATAACATTAACTCAGAATTGACTAAAAGTGGACCTATAATAACCTTCTTGGAATCTTTATCTTTTTGGGATTTGTGCAAACTTAAACGTTTTAAATTTAAAAACCGAAACACAAAATTTAGGGTACAGGATTGAAAAAAACGTGTAGGAAGGACAACTGTTCACTTTGGTCCGATAGGGCAGCCAGTATAAAAACCTTGACCTTTGCTTATCAGGTCTAGCAGAACACGTTTGCCTGAAGACTATGTCAGTAACCTTGACTGTCATGTCTTTATTTAACGATGGACAAAGTGCAAAATGTGAATGATTTCACGTGAGACACGCCTTTATCAGAATTTAATGGAATTGAGACACAAAGTTTTGCTTAAGTATCGATATACAGACGGCAGACACAGACTTGATATTTGTGGAAATGCATAAAGTCCCCTGCAGTAAAAATGGCGAATTCCAATTTTAGAATAAACAGTTTTTCCCTTTCTTCAGGGGAAGACAGAGTTCAGGGAATGGCCTATCATTGTGTATGGCATGGCTACGGTTTTTCCTTCCTGATGTTCAGAAGTTGGAGAACTGAAGAAATGTTTTGGATGGTCTCGCTCTATCTGGCATCAGAATGAGCCAACACAGCAGTACTGGCATTATACCAAAATGTCATTCTTCTCTGATAAAACTTAAAATTCGAAACTTTTTCTTGTATCAATGGCAAAAGTCGATTTCTTTTTCTTGTAGAAGTGAAAATTCCTAGAATTGAAATAAAAGTTAAAAGTCTAATTTTTAACTACGATTTCTTACTTGGAGACGGCGTGTGAGCGGACAGACAAGGTATAAGCTAGTAACAAAAATAGACTAAATTATTTTCGATTCCGTTAAGGAGTAATAAATGTTCTGTATGTCGCTGTTTAAAAAATTGGTTTTCTCTCTCACACAGGCTCATAAGGGGAATGGGACCATTTCTCCGAGGATAAAGTGGTCGTAGTCTGAAGCCTACTACTTACAAAATGTAGGTAGAAATTTAAAATTAGGCGGAGTTTTTTCCCCGCTCCCAATGTACATCTTCTTCACGTGGTATCAGGATATAGGGAATGTTAGTTTTCTTACTCTGTTCCATTTTCCTAAGGAAATACGAGTTTCGCTAAGTATTCACTCTCTCCTCTCTCTGTGTGTGCCACAGTACGTGCCTCTCTTTGAACTGCAATATAAATAAACTTATCTTCAGGAGGCAGGGAATGAACGTTAAGTCAATGAGAGACACGACAACGTAGCTGTCTTTATTTTCGTATAGTTGGTAATAATGCGACGGACGGACAGACGACGTGTGGACACAGTATTGCAATGGTACAATATTTTAGGCTTACACAGCATTGTGTTTCACGTTTATGCTCTTCTGCTATGTTACGTCGTGTAGCGGGGTTAGCAGATTATAAAGTTTCAAAGGAATTATTGCCTTCATCTGAAGTCTTTCTAGAAACTCAAACCCATGAAAATAATGGCACCAATTCCTAGAAAAGTCAGGTATATTAACCCAACTACACAAGGTCACATAACAGCAGGTCAGAATCTGAAATCTTATTGGTTACACACGAATTAAAAAAAAAGGTAACTTTGGTTAAGATTGAGTTACGGTCTAAAACGTTTCCAAAAATAATGCACCATTTAATGACATTTAAAATAAGGTGTTACAAACTTATTACATTTTCCGACATGTTTCGGTGGTGGCCACTACGATCACTGGGGAAAGGTCACAGAGATTTATAGGCTGGAAACAACGCTGCCATAAAGCACTGTTTGTTCCAGCTTCGAGCTCTGCACGGTATAAACCGTGATGTGAAGTTTGGTTAAGATTGTTGTCTACAATAAATATTTCTCTCTTTTTTACCTCAAAGTGTTTCTTTCAAATTCAGTAACGTCACTTGACCGCCAAGCTCGAGCACCAATCTTTTTCATTCCTTATGTGTAGTCCTGAATGTGATCGTGAAGTGGAGCTAGTAATGGTCAGAGTTAAGCTAATAACTTAATGTAATTTTACTGCGTCTGAGCCTCTCTGACATCCCAGAGGATGTCATAATTTTAGTGACTCTCACTGAAGAAGAGTAAAAGGTACAAACAAAATCATATAAATACAGGGTAATTATTATATTAACAAAAACCTTCTGTTATTTCCCTCTGCTTTTCCGAAGTGTGTGTGTGTGTGTGTGTGGGCGGGCTTGGTTGGTACGGTAAAAGAATCGACAGAATCGAATTTGTTGTACAAAATGATGTTTGTTTGTTACCAAAGACTCAGAGATAACATGTCTGGCGAAAGGCATGTCGACGGCGCTAGGGGCAGAGAAACGAAACACAGACAAGACTTTTGTGGTTGAGATATAAAACTGTATGTTTGAAATGCGTCATATAATTTAGTTACATTATATATGTTAGTTGTCACACTGAGGGAAGTGCAGAGAGTGTATGTGTGTTGAGGGAAGTATTTACACCTAACAGAGAGGATGCGGCAGGAGAAGAGAGGAGAAAGAACGACGATGTGCAAGGTAATTGGTACTTATTTTTAATAATTAGAGTAATTAAATAAAGGCGGAGATAACTGCCGGCACACTAGCACGCATAAGAAAGATACGAATAAATTCTTGGTCGGAAATCTGAATGAGGCAACTTGAAATTTTAAGAGTAAATAAGAGTATAATATTAAAACCAAACGTAAAGAAATAATGTAGATAGTTGTACGACGGATTCATATAGTTCATAATAATGAGTAGATTTAACTGATGTGAAAAGTAATGAAGCCGATCCCAGTGGCCGCGCGGTCTAAGGCGTGTGTCTTCGGCCGTTCGCTTACTAGGACCGTGGGTTCGAATCCCACCGGGGGCATGGATGTCTGTCTGTTGTGAGTGTTTTGTGTTGTCAGGTAGAGGTCTTTGCGACGAGCTGGTCCCTCGTCCAGAGGAGTCCTACCGACTGTGGTGTGTCTAAAATGTGTGATCGTGAAGCCTCGACGAAACGAGGAGGCCCAGGCCCATATAAGGCTGTCGAGCCATTAAAAAAAATGTAATGAATTTTGGGCAGCACGAAATATGATAAAATTTATACTTTTGACTGTAAAACTGCTGTTTCATGAAGAAGAGTTTTGTCCCGTTGGGTTAGATATTTTGTTGCAGGGGCAGGTATGTTTGCGTTAACATTGCACTAATATGATAGACTGCTTAATAGACAGTGTATCGCTTAAGACTTGGTTGGGACCGGTGAATGGAATTTCCCTCATTTGGAATTTGTCTTAAATTAATGTTCTAAAGTGTAGGTTGGGACGGTTGGCTTGCTAGGATTACGCGCTCGAATCCCACCGGAGGCATGTTTGTCTCTTGTGAGTGTTGTGTGTTTTCATGTAGAGTTCTCTGCGACGGCCGATCCCTCGTCCAGAGGAGTGTTATCGTGTGTTCGTGTGTGTGTGTCATTGTGTGTGATCAGGTGCAACAATATTACTCTACACCTACAATGTGTAGGTAGGAGAAGTCAAAATAATTTAGAAAAAAAAAATTAATGAAATTTTGGGTACCATGAAATACGAGGAAAATATGCATTGGCCATAAATCTGTTTTTTATAAGAAGAGCTCTGCCCATTTAGGTAATAGTTTGTGAGGCAGGTTAAATTAAAAGTGCAAGAATTTTAGACGGTATTTAATAAATACGTATAAGAATTTATAGGCCTCTTGTAAGGATATTTCCATCACTTGGCCTTTATCTTTCTTTCTTTCTTTCTATCTTAGTCTGGCGTCCCCTATCTACCCATTTTAGGTTTAGAGGGTTATTTTTGCACCTGATCACACTCAGTTACACACACACACACACACACACACACACACACACACACTGTCGGTAAGACTACTCTGGATGAGGGATCAGCAGGTCGCATTTATATGCCCATAAATTGCTGTACGAATGTAAGTAGCAGAGTAGCAAAAATTGAAAGTCAAATTTTGTAACCTCTTTATGATATCGACAGAAATGAATGATAAATGTGTAGTTAAGAGAGATCTTCTGCTAGTCCACATTTGAACCCAGAACCTCATTAGCGGCAGTGGCTAGTGAAACCTCCCATGTGACATCGCTATTGCTGTTTGGCAAGGAATTGCTCCATCATGTTATCGACCAATCGATTGGCCATGCATTTCAGAGTTAGTTGCTGGCTCGTTCGACAGGAAGCCCGCAGTTTGGACTTCCTGATGTTCTGCCTGTTCATTTGTTTGGTGATAATTTCCTGTAAAATGCGATTTATATGCCTGCGTTTATCGAAATGTGTATCTCCGATATAATTGAATGACTTCTGTTAGTTCTTGTACTCAGGCATAAAAGAAAGTTTTTTTCTTCTGGTTTTGCTCTGAGCTGTGCACTTCGGAATTCAGTTTTTAAAATATGTCACTTAGTGGCAGTAGACGACATTAAGTGAAAATTGCAAGCGGTTGAAAATAAAATATATAAAAGCACAAAAATAAGATAAATCATTTCCATAAAATAAAGAAATATTTCCCAAATAAATTCTAAAATGTAAACCAAAAGGAATCTGAGAATGAGGAAAACCTTGTAAAAGTTACAAAGAGTATATGAGATCGCAAAAGTCTTGATTGCCTACACAATTAAATTAAAAAGACGAAAGCAAGCATGATTTATACTAAGCTGAATTATATTTGAAGACACAGTTCACAACGCGCAGTAGACACACTCTCCCATTTATAAGAAGATAGGCAATGTACGTATAACGTAATATTTTAGCGCTTTCGCGAAAGCATTGTTGCCGTGGAAATACAAAAATGCATTCTGTGTGTTGTTGAGGTAAATTTCACTGTCAACAAATATAAAAATACTGAGTGTTGAACAAAATGCTGTTATTTAAATTTATATCACAGCAACAATGCAAATTAAACGTAACAGTTTTTGAAAGGAAGTATATTCCAGCTAATTTGAAATCTTTTCACGCTATACATACAAACATTGAAACAAAGGAATGTTCGTTTGCTCATGGCCTTCGTTAGACGTACAGTTTGGCTAAACAGATCGCAATGACCGATACGTTGTTACGCAGTTTCTCAGTTTTTGTAAGTGTAACGGTAAAACATTGTACGAGGTCAGAAGGAATTAATTAATTTTGAAGCAATAAGTATTACATATTATGAGGTTGTGTCTGTATTCTTGTCTTGGTTATACGGCTTACAAAACGTATCTTCTTTACCCTATTATGCGTGGCATGTCTGGCTTTATCCTAATTTGACACACTATCTCATAAATGTTAACACGACTTTCAGAAAAGTTTTCGAATATAAAATGTGTGTTTTATTTTGTCTACAAATATACTTGAAACATTTCTCATTGTAAGAAGAATTATTTGAGATATTATCATAAATTAACACGGTTCTTCTTGTAAAGTACCCGTTATTCCTTTCAGAGTTTAACTAAATTTAAAATTTATCTACAGATTTTCAAAAAATTCTCAAATATTAATTTTCACAAAAATTCCTCCAACGGGAGCTGAATGGTTCCATGCGGACAGATGGGCAGACATATATACAAACAGACGGACAGAGGGACAGACAGACAGACATGACGAAGCTGACAGTCGCCTTTCGCACTTTTATGAACGCGCCTACAATTAACCATTAATTTTGTAAAGGGAAATATTTGTTGTTTGTTTTGAGATCCCTACAAAATGCGTAAACGCAATCCGTGGGCAGAACGTAGAATGTTTTAATGTTGATTCTGGTGATATGTACAGTACCCACTTAGCTTTATAAGGGTTAAGATATTTGGTACGAATCCTTGTAAGGGAGATTAGCGCTTTGCAAAGACTTTACCTATGCAGGATAACACAAAATATAATGTGGGTATATGCCCATACTTCGAAAGAGATCCAAATCCATGACCCTCGCATAAAATATTAAGAACTTACTGACTCATCTCAAGTTGCGTGTCTAGTAACTTACAAGTCATCATATCTCTGGAGAACGAAATCACTTAAAACAAAGTACACCTCGTAAATTTTATGCGGAACGCCTTCTTTCTTAACTGTTAACATCATCGCTGCCTGTCGGATATTTATTTGGTTCCCCCATAGTAATACACATTTATTGCACCAGTATGTCTAGGAATAATAAATTTCATAAGGAAATTGGACATAAAGATATATCCTAACTTCAGAGAGACACAGACTTAAAGGGGCAGAAATACTTGTATTTGGAGACTATCTATGTTATTGGACATGTGCACGGCAATGTGTTATTGACATTATTATTATAATTATTATTAATTTACTTACGATTAACCTATTTATTTATTCAATATTTACCTATTTATTTACTATTCATTTATTCACGTATTTATATAGTTATTTTTGTTTGTGTACCTATTATTATTTACAGTCGAACCCGGTTATAACGATATCCGTTTATATGACACCTCGTCTATAACGTCAGATATTCTGTGATACCAATTAATTCCACACTGTTAACCATAACATTACACTTCTCGGTTATAACGACACTCTTATAAAGACACAAATTATTTAGTCCCTTTCATGTCATTATAACCGAGTTCGACTCTCTTTATTTATTTAAAACCACCAGCCTGTGCATATACATAAAAGAGATTGGACAAACCCCGTCGTTGTTTCGTTATATTTGTGTCCTTGAACGCCTTTTTCGGCTCACACACCCCAGTTTTCCACCCCTAAGCTCGGGAGTCATTTAAGTATTGCTCTACTCTCCAGACAACGTTAATACTCGCCATCGGGGTTTTATATTTAGTACAGTTGCGTGCAGTTAACTTTGTGTTGCAAAGTCGCGTGTGAGCTTAGCTCTCCTATAAACTGAGTACAGAAAAGCCTACTGATTTTCTGACTCTAATAAAAAATATGTTTGATAAAATCAAAATTTCTTGCTAGCACAGAATCAGACTTTGTTAATTCACCTGACAAGGAACATAAAACACTGTAACATGACCACTATAATTTCTGCCAACATCTGTACTAGGTGTGCAATTTGAAGACAAAATGTGAAATTGTCTGCATGCTTAATTAAGCAACAAACCATGGAGATAGAAGAGTCTGGAGTGGTACTTTCCCCGCATTTGGACTTGATTCCACCAACTTCAGAAACGTAGCCTAGACCCTGACTGAGCGAGCTGTGTAGTTAAGCCTGACATCATGTAAAGAATTTGCATGTCTCAATATGAAGCCACTTAGACGTGCATTAAAGAGCTTAGTTGCAGATAACAAAGCAGTGTTTGCTTTATGGTGGGAAGTGTCCCACGTGTCGTAATGTCACACTGCAGGCTTCCATCTACTAACGGGAACTAGGAATATAGAGGGTGTCAATTTTGAAAGGTATTTTAAATTTATAAAGTGCAGTATAATTATCTATATTTTAATACAATATGTGTACAAAATAAAATACAAAACCAAACGATATTTCTCTGCATAATACCTACAGTCTGGTTAAAAAAGCAATGCTCTAACCCGAATATTATTGCTGCCAATGAATCACACTTCTTGACTGGGATTTTTGTAATCATCAAAGACCTGGACACACTTGTATCTCTTTCATCAAATCTGATGGTTACTGAAAATATGGGAAGTGTCCCACGTGTCGTGTTGTCACACTGCAGGCTTCCATCTACTAACGGGAACTAGGAATATAGAGGGTGTTCATTTTGAAAGGTATTTTAAATTTATAAAGTGCAGTATAATTATCTATATTTCAATACAATATGTGTACACAATACACTACAACACTAACGATATTTCTCTGCATAATATCTACAGTCTGGTAAAAGAAGCAATGCTTTAACCCGAATATTATTGCTGCCAAAATAAGACTATTTATTGATCAAAACACAATACTGCAATTAGTTATGGCACAAAGAACACAGCATGCCGTCCCCAGACTAGTTCCGCTACAATGCTGATGGATATTGCTGGATACCGACCGTGTGAACAATACCGGTACCTCTGGGCTTGTACGCTGTACGGGGATTGTGAAGTTAGGGTTGCGTTATAAATGGTATATAAAGTACCATTGTCTAAAATATACATGTATTTCATTTCGTTATTGATTCTAATATTACCCCATAAATGTGGGTTTTATCTATTGATAATAATTCAATTCAATTCTAGTTTATTAATGTACCGAATCAACAGCCAGATGGCCAATTACAAAAACAGCTCAACATACAAACACAAATAACAACGGACAATAAACAGAACAAAAATAAAACAAACACAACCAAAACAAATAAACAAACAAATAAATTACTTAAATAATTAATAAGAACACTTAAAATAATGTACTAAATTATCACATCTGACTACGTGTAACAAATTCCCTTCTGAAGACATCCACATGATTACAAATAGAATTTGCCGCAGTTACACACCGGCCGGAGGGACAATGAACTAACATGAAACAAAGAAAAGTGTCGGAGGTTCCGAGTGGGAACTCGTAATAATAATAATAATAATAATAATAATAATAATTCTTATTTATTATGGCGCAGGCTTAACAGCGCGGTGCCAATTATAAAAACCAGAACGTATGCGTAAAAACACAAATGCAAAAGTATGACACAATTACACAAAAAAAGCAAAAACAAAAACACACAATTTTAAGTGAGAGTACTGACACAGCACACTACTGAAATACTTAAAGTTTTAAATAACATTTAGTACGAAACAAGTTGAAGCATTTTGTGAGCAATTACAGTCAATTTGACGCTCTCTACTCCGTTGTGTGTATAGAATTACATAAATAACTTTAGGTATTCCGTCTGACACAAACTTTATTTATTATTATTATTATTATTATCTCAAACACTACATGTTTCGATCAAAGGTAAAAATTTCAATTTGTGTGAGATCTCACCAAGTTCACGTAACGTAACGTAACATAACGGGGCCTACACTGACGTACATTGAAGTAGATAGCTAATTACTTGACTAATATTAACATATACTTCTCTTAGGCAGCACTTTTATATATTGGTATATATTTATATATGTAATTGTAAAAAATGACGAATTTTCCTCTTATCAAATGTATAGATTTTGAGTTTCATAGTATTCTGTCATAGGCCTGATGATGGCTCTTTGAGCTGAAACCGGTAGCCTGATTACGTGTTTAAGTGTGTGTGTTGGTTGTGACTGTACTGAGTAAAATATACCTTTACATTTTAAATTATTGAGTAAAATGAAAGGAAATTCGATAAGTAACTGTGATTTTATACGCCGAGTATTTTTGAACTATAGAATACGGAAAGCGTGAAGTTAAACTTTTAGTGATACCCTTGTATATGTTATCCGCGAATTTCTAAATGCAGCATAAAGTAAGAGGTGTTTTCTACGGTTAGTTTTATCAGCTGTCTACAGATATCCACATAGTGTCCTAACACAATAATCTGAACTGTCGGACCGTATCTCTCATCTGCCGTCTTTCACGTAGCATCAAGCAGGTACAGCATCCTGAGGCTGATGCAGAAAGTGAGGACCGAAGCTGTTTTCAGCAACTGTCCGAACGAACTGGCATATCTCACCTGTTTGAACGCCACCTACATTACGAGTTAAGCCTGTAATCTCACTTCTCGTCCCAGACCGTTGCTGACAGCTGAAATAAATCCTGCGGCATATAAAGCTCTTTGCTTTCGTTACACCAACGATCATTCGCCTCAGCGCATCAACAAGTGACGTCACACCACGCGTGGAACGTTTCCATATACACGAAATTACGATAGCTCTCACACTGGACACTACTTAAGATACGACGGAAATCAGATGTCGATACGATTAGCTTACGACATGACTGTGAACTTGGTTTCAAATGGGACTTCGCATACTGCAGGCGACACGATAACGATATGATTACGACGGGACGATACAGCATGCTGCGTCTCTATGGCTCAGTCGTAAAGGCATCGCCACAGATGTGTGATCTGTATCACAGAACGCATAAGTATCAGGGGCTTTGTAATGTTCTATTAGGTTACGTACGCTTGAGTGAGGAAGGGAATATTAGAGTTTTGGAGCATGCTGGATAATCTTTGACTGGCAAGAACCCGGTTACACAAGAAAGGACACAATTTGTCTGGTGTTGGATAAAGTTAGGAAAGGATTAAATTAATCAGGAAAGGTAATGTAGCGAATTTCCATGTATTTATAATTCAGAAATTTAATAAATCAACCGACAAATTACACTGTATAATAAGAACTAATAAAAGTTTTCCTTAGAAAAAATATTTTTGTTTTTGGTTCATTAAATGTACTAAAGAGAATTTATTGCTGAAAATACTGAAACTGACTTAAAAACCTAATGCTGGGGCTTAATTTAATGGGTAATGAAATATTTTTTTCTGTTACGAATTATGGCATTTTCACACTGAAGCAGTGCGTATCTTCTGCGTGGTTCACTTCTAGTGTGTCAGGCTAGTATCATGTCGTATGTGTCCTATCGCCATCGCATCGAAATCGTATCGCAAGTAGCGCCTTGTATCAGAGTGACTTAAGGGTGACACACAGCTCCGTTAAGTTTAAGCTCGCACGTATTTATCCAACATGATATATTCCTGTCATCTTGTATTTATCCAACATGATATATTCCTGTCATCTTGTATTTATCCAACATGATATATTCCTGTCATCTTGTATTTATCCAACATGATATATTCCTGTCATCTTGTATTCATCCAACATGATATATTCCTGTCATCTTGTATTTATCCAACATGATATATTCCTGTCATCTTGTATTTATCCAACATGATATATTCCTGTCATCTTGTATTTATCCAACATGATATATTCCTGTCATCTTGTATTTATCCAACATGATATATTCCTGTCATCTTGTATTTATCCAACATGATATATTCCTGTCATCTTGTATTTATCCAACATGATATATTCCTGTCATCTTGTATTTATCCAACATGATATATTCCTGTCATCTTGTATTTATCCAACATGATATATTCCTGTCATCTTGTATTTATCCAACATGATATATTCCTGTCATCTTGTATTTATCCAACATGATATATTCCTGTCATCTTGTATTTATCCAACATGATATATTCCTGTCATCTTGTATTTATCCAACATGATATATTCCTGTCATCTTGTATTTATCCAACATGATATATTCCTGTCATCTTTTATTTATCCAACATGATATATTTCTGTCATCTTGTATTTATCCAACATGATATATTCCTGTCATCTTTTATTTATCCAACATGGTATATTCCTGTCATCTTGTATTTATCCAACATGATATATTCCTGTCATCTTGTATTTATCCAACATGATATATTCCTGTCATCTTGTATTTATCCAACATGATATATTCCTGTCATCTTGTATTCATCCAACATGATATATTCCTGTCATCTTTTATTTATCCAACATGATATATTCCTGTCATCTTGTATTTATCCAACATGATATATTCCTGTCATCTTGTATTCATCCAACATGATATATTCCTGTCATCTTTTATTTATCCAACATGATATATTCCTGTCATCTTGTATTTATCCAACATGATATATTCCTGTCAGCTTTTATTTACCCAACATGGTATATTCCTGTCATCTTGTATTTATCCAACATGATATATTCCTGTCATCTTGTATTTATCCAACAAGATATATTCCTGTCATCTTTGTCGTGTGGACGAATCCTGAGAGACTTTACACCTTTCTGACCTACAGTGTACAGATTGCTTTCATTATCAGTTCTTCTACTGCTGGTTGGATATTTGTATGTGTAAAACTATGTGCTCCTATAAACAACATGTGGCTTTTATTAAAATCTTGACTCTATAGAAATGGTCGGTCCATACTGTATTTTTTTTTCAATTGCTCGACAGCCCCTTGGGGCCCTAGGCCACCTTATTTTTGGAGGCTTCGCGATCACACACTTTTTAGACACACCACACTCGGTAGGACTCCTCTGGACGAGTGACCAGCTCGTCACACAGACCTCTACCTGACAACACACAACACTCACAAGAGACAGACATCCGTGCCCTAGGCGGGATTCGAACCCACAAACCCAATAAGCGAGTGGCCGTAGACCCACATCTAAGACCGCGCGGCCACTGGGATCGGCCCATACTGTATATTAAACCAAATAAAAATGTAACGCCTTCTGTTCCGCCGTTATATGAATTAGAAAGTACTTACGCATATAAGCAGAAGATGATAGCAATATATGTCATTGTAAGGTAGCAAAATCAGTATTTTAAATACAACTCAATAGGTAGAAATGCACAACTTAGTCTAAGTATCACTGCAGTTTAATTGGTATTGTATAATAAAGGATCCGTATAGTCACAACAATGTGTATCACTTCTCTCTACAACTGCGCCACACATATAGACGGTCGACTGAGTTGGAAGCATTCATAGGTTAAACGAGCCGACAGGAAGTGGCAATGGCTCTATACCTGCCTTCCGTTCAACTTTTTCAATCATAGACTGATATCAAAATTGTCTCTGAAGTGTTACAATCGTAACACTGCATCAGAATGGAATACGCACAGTGTGACCAACTGTGATATGGACACCAACAAAAAAAATTCCCTTAGGTACGTCAACGGGTTCGAAGCCAGTATCATATTAACCATAGACTTGCGGAATGAAAGGTCTTCATAGATTTTATCAGTTAGTTTTCGCACATTGTGAGCCATATCTTGTCAGCAGTGAGAAATATAGAAGGGCTAAATTAAAGGTAAAATTTTTCCTGTTCAGGCCATGAAGGCATGTTTGTGGAGTGGATGTGTAGCTCCGGTCATTCTTTATCTCTACATTAGGTGGAGGAATGATACATTATGGGCGCAGATGGTTAAATATAATTACACAGTCCCACGTCCCATAAACATGTAGTTCCGCGAAATAATGTCCAGAAACTAATCACGTTCTCATCACAAAGAACGTACGTGTGTTTAGGAATATTAAATATTCTGAATGTGTTATTTTAAAAACTAATTTAAATTCTTTTAAATTTGTATTGGCAAATTTTGAAAAGGGAACTCTGTCAAAAATTTCTAATGTTAGTGTTTTAACAAAGTTCTGAGAAGAGTCGCCTTTATGCTAATCACCACACATAATACAATAAAAATACATATCAAGCAGTGCTGCTCTCTGCAGGAAATATTTGTGTATTGGACAATGCACTGCTGCCTGAAATACACAGCCTAAAGTAGCCATTTCTTTTTGACAGAAGAGTGTCCTTACCTTTCATATAAGGATTAAGGTCATAATACCTGAGTATGTTATTTGACGACTCTCTCAGTTGCAAGATTATACAGCGTCTGGAAGATTGAGTGAGTATGGAGCATTTGTGGAATGATGCTGACTGGGGAAAATCGAAACGGATTAAACTTGTCCCATTGTTACTAGCAGCAATCCCATTACAGGCCTGGACAGGCCCATAGGGTTCCAGGAGGTTGAGGCTTCCAGATTTCAAGACAATCGGCACATGAAGGTGGTAAGGTTGTCAGCCATACGCACCGGCCCCCAGGAAATACTCCGGGTACTCATTTCTGTTTGAGGCTGAGTCGACCCCAGGGCCATAGTGCGACCTGAAGGATTATGTCAATGAAAAATTCCAATGACACCATCGAGAATCGAACCCGCGACGTTCCGGCTTGTAGAGCAGTGCCTCAACGAACTGCGCTACCGCGTGCCCCCCTCCCCCATTGCTACTTTCCCCAACCTCAATTCCCACATTGACCAGCCTGGGACTGAACCCAATTCTTCGACGTGAGAGCCCGGCTACCAACAGCCTCAACTATGACACTTCCATGTAATATTCAATATCTATTACAGAGGAGGTAATCTTTTCTCACTAGGCCACAAATCGTCTGAAACACCTCCTAATTTACAATCCAAACTAGAGTGATAAGATGGTAATTATGATAACGCGGGGACGCATGCTGTGTGCTCTATGTGGTTTGCTGAATTCGCACGAAATGTGGTTTTAAATAGGCCACATTATTATTCATCAGCAAAACAAAAACGTGCGATGAAATCAAGCGTTAAGGATGACATAAAAATATTTGTTTGATGACAGGGGGACTGAAATAGAGCACTAAACTGTTATCTTGAATCAGTACCGTAAGGCGCGCTTTGAAAATATAGGACTAAGTTAGAAGGAAACACACAGAAAGAAAAGATAAATACACAGATTTAGAAAAACGAAATAACAGCATAGAAAGAATGGAGGGAAGAAAGAGACAGCAAATACTGAAAAGAAAAATATTTAGTTTCTCATACGTGTGAAATTAAAAGTAATAGTCCTCTGGGTTATTAAGCCGTGTACGTATATATTTGCTCTCGGAGGAGCACGCTGCCACCATTTTCAGGGAAATCTTCTATGGCAAGGAGGGGCGGTAGATCCTTCTGCAAAGTTGGAACATATCTACCAAACTGCACAGCGTCACATCCTAGAAGACTATAATCTTCGAAAACAATTTAAGCCGCAAAGTAGAAGCCAAGTTAAAAATAGTCTTAGAAAGAAGTGATATTGTAACATGAACAAGAATGGTCTATTTTCCTTTACTGCCATAAGAATAAACTCCATTCTATGCCGCTTCATTGCCGCAAGAATAAAACCAATCATTTTTCCCTTGTTGCTA
The DNA here is from genome assembly GCA_021186555.1 of Reticulitermes speratus. Taxonomy (NCBI): domain Eukaryota; kingdom Metazoa; phylum Arthropoda; class Insecta; order Blattodea; family Rhinotermitidae; genus Reticulitermes; species Reticulitermes speratus. The sequence continues at coordinate 42,744,671 of JAJKFL010000006.1, read as the reverse complement.
CAAGAATACACTCCGTTAGGTGGTTTTACTGTCGCAATAATATACTCCATTTTGTGTCATTTACTGTCGCAATAATATACTCCGTTATGTGTTCTTTACTGTCACATGAATATACTTCATTATGTGACCTTTATTGCTACAAGACTACACTCCGTTATGTGATATTTATTGTCGCAATAATATACTTCGTTATGTGTCCTTTATTGCTACAAGACTACACTCCGTTATGTGATATTTATTGTCGCAATAATATACTTCGTTATGTGTCCTTTATTTCTACAAGACTACACTCCGTTATGTGATATTTATTGTCGCAATAATATACTTCGTTATGTGTCCTTTATTTCTACAAGACTACACTCCGTTATGTGATATTTATTGTCGCAATAATATACTTCGTTATGTGTCCTTTATTGCTACAAGACTACACTCCGTTATGTGATATTTATTGTCACAATAATATACTTCGTTATGTGTCCTTTATTGCTACAAGACTACACTCCGCTATGTGATATTTATTGTCGCAATAATATACTCCCTTTTGTGTCGTTTACTGCCACAAGAATACACTCCGTTATGTGTCCTTTATTGTCGCAATAATGAACTCCCTTTTTTTTCCCCCTTTACTGCCACAAGAATACACTCCTTTTGTCTTTTACTGCCACAAGACTATTCTCCGTTATGTGCCCTTTACTGCCACAATAATAAAACCAACAATTTTTCCTTTGTTTTCACGAAAATACGCTCCATGTTGTTTCCTTTACTGTCGCAAAAATACGACCCTCTTTGTGTCCGAACCTACCACAAGATACCATGGTGGAATAAAAGATGAAAATAAATTGAAGCAGATGGACAACGGTGAAGTGAAAGTGAAAGCCGCGGTTAAGTACGCTTGTGTGTCCTCTACATAACGATCTTTATTGCTATGGACTGAAGCATTATTACAGTCGAGCAGTTCAGTAGGCACTGTATCGTATAGTTGAAAATTTGCCAAAAACTTCGTGTTCTGTTTTGTTTGTGCTGTAAGGCAATCCGTGAGTTTTGTTGTGGTCTGATTTCTAAAAGCCTGTCCGTCGCATGTTTCACTCTTCTGAGAAGCGTGTGAATCAAACGTCCTGTTCAAAGAAGTAAAAGTCGATCCAAAACACGGTGACCCGCAAAATAGAGCGACAGACGGAACTTCAAATTGTAACTTGGCCCGAAACATTTCGTCGAAAAAGAGAGCTCCGATGTTATCATGCGAAGACGCTTCAATGAATGCACCTTTTCTTTTTATCATTGTAATGAGTTGTAATTCGTCTTGTCTTCCGTAACTCTGCAGGATTTTGGTTTTTGTTCGTGAAGAATCAATGGAGCCTAGAAAGTTAATGGAGGGAAAACGGGCCTACTAATAAAAAAAGCACTGTGACTCAATTATATGACGTCACGGGATCATTATATTTCATTTCGTGGTCCAAAATAAGCTAGCCTTCAGTTTATTCTTGTATACAGGACGTTCAAAATAATACGCAGCTGTAGCAGTGAAATCACTGTACTTGGTGATTCACTTGTTGGAGGTCGCCGTTTTTATTTATAAACAGCTCAATACTTTTATCTCGAAAGGACAGCCCTCTTGTGTCCAGCTATGACACTACCATTTTCCCCTGTGCGGTCTGCTGATTGTTAGAATTTTTAAAATAAATTTCAGTGTCGCCAACCTCAAACATTACCGGTGAAAATCCTAAAATTCCCCTACCGTGCTTGTAAGGCAACATTTATAAAAGTGGATTGTTATGTCCTTTTTGTCTGCAGGGAAGGGAAAAGTCTTTGAACAGCTTCTGTGACCCAGTCCTGTGCACGTCTGTGCACATGTGATCAGGGACGTAATGCTGGGAGGAATGTTGTCGCCCCGCTAGGCCTCAGAGGTCAAGGGGCTGAGAAATTGGCTGAAAAATGTTCATAATACTTTTAGGGGTGGCCGTTGTGATTAGTAGCCCCGGACACAAAAAAACCTTAGCTAAGTCACTGTTCTTAATTTACATTGATGAATTCTTAGCTGTATCTCAGTGAACCACTGTCTCATTTGGTGTCTTACAAAATGGTAAAGGTAAAGGTCACCCCCATGACATTCCTAAGCACGCACGGAGGATGGTGCAGATGTAGGCTAACGTCTAGTCATTCTTAACCCAGCACTAGAAGGAGAGGTGATCAGCACCGCGTACCGGCAGCTTTACACACCGGAAAGAAACCCGGTATCTATTTTACAGAAGATTGGGTGGGCCTCGGAGCCGGTCTGGACGGGCATGGAAAACCTTCCCACCACGGGGATTCGATCACCGGACCGTCCAGCCCGTAGTGAGTTGCTATATAATCTACGCTATCCCGTCCGGTCATATAATACGGTACCCTTCAGAATTTATGTCCCTTTATACACGGACAGTTGGTAGGTTCTTTCGAACAAGGCAATGATCTTCAGTGCACCATAAAATGGCGGAGTGCCTATTCACTAGCTGACGAAATATCAACTTCTAAACAAGAAATCTGCTGCATGTAGATAATTTTATAAATCTACCTGAAATTTTTAGTCTTAATTCATCGTGCATTTTTATTATTCTAGACATTCACCAACAAAATGCACAAATCACTAACAAGGTACAATCAGCCCTTTATCATAGTCAAACCCTACACATGTTTCGGCTATCTATGAGCCATCATAAGGGGTTTTCCAATAGTGCTTTTCAAATGCTGGATAGATCTGCTAATGACACTCGTAAAGTTTTGCACTGTTTATGATCATAAAACATTTGTTTCGTAAGTCAAAATCGTGAGTCATAAATTATAGTTAAAATTATAAAATGTTAAAACAACACTGTTCACTGTATCTTCTTATAAAGATATGTATCGCACTTCTAGAAGTTTCACAAGATCATATACTGCACTATGCAGATTGTGGTGGAATTTGAATTGGAATTTGGAATTTGGAATTTTGCACTGTTTATATATATATATATATGTTATATATGTTTTATGATTATAAACAGTGCAAAACTTTACGAGTGTCATTAGCAGATCTATCCAGCATTTGAAAAGCACTATTGAAAAACCCCTGATGATGGCTCATAGAGAGCCGAAACATGTGTAGGGTTTGACTATGATAAAGGACTGATTGCACCTTGTTAGTGATTTGTGCATTTTGTTGCTGAATGTCTAGAATACCTGAAATTTGTAGTGTTTGCAGTGACTTAATGTGACAAAATACACGGCGACACTAATAGCAACAAATCTGAGAATAACCCAACGTTTCGGAGTCGTAATCTATGTCCATCATCAGGGATTATTCCGAACTAACGCATCTGTTACGGACTCTATTATTGATTAGTGAAATTATCTGTCAGGTAGGAGAAATGATGGCAGAAATCACCTGCGTTTGAAAGCATAACTACAAAAGCAATAACCATAGTTATGAAAAATCGAACCTGTTTCTGCAAGCAGCAACGTAGTGTATGTATGGGAATTACATGTTAAAACGCTTTAAGTGAATAAAGTCGCCGGTGCTTCATCATTCTGATGTCAAAACCAGTGGCATTAATTGCTATAAGTATATAAAGTGTAACTTAACGTTTTTTGATAAGCCAATATAAAGACCAGGTCTATTTGTTCTATCGTTATTTGTATTGGCAGGTAGTTACAAATAGTAGTCCTCATTGATGCAGGAAGTGAATCTTTATATAATTTAGAGGAACATCCATGTTCAAACAGCAAATTGTAATTTCCTGTATTTCTTGTAGATTTATGCGTATATATGTGTCTTCTTTAATCTCTGTGAACTGCTCTAAAACACCTGATACACTCAGATTTCGAAATAATTTACTTAGCAGCCATGTTTGTTTTCGAGGTACACTAATGAGTCTTGAAGTTACTAATGGTCATCAGTAGACATGTGACACGTGTTCACAACGCAGAGTTCTAATTACTTACTCGACGCATATAAATTAGTCGACGATTTGAAGTTTGGGGATGTTTAAACACGGAAATTACATACATAGGACAAGCACAGTGGAATATATGTACTGTAGTTGTGCTTCGTTGAATGGTTATACAGGGTGATTCAGGAGGAAAGCTCAATATTTTGGGATGTGAACAAGTGTCAAATTCTGAATGGTTACCGAGATAGAGCATTATAATATGCACATATACAGGGTGTTGCTATCGCCTCACGGAGCACGGCAGTTTTGTCGCATAGGCCAATATCCACCGTAACATCTGCGGTACTCGGGGCAGCGATAAAGAAATGGACTGTATACATATACTATTTTCGAGATGTTTGTTCTGAAGACTGTAACGATTCAAATTTTCTTTTGTAAACTTCATAAAATGGCGTAAATATTATTAGCAAACTTTAGAAAAATCTGGCCCTTTCGAATAAATGATAGTTCCATCATTTCAAAGGTGACAGGCCGTGCAGATAAGAAGTCGCTTTGATGGTTTTGTATTTAGAACGCATGCTGAATAAGGTGTCTTTTCTCTCCTTAGTTCCAGTAGCTTTCTTGTTTGGTTCTAGGTTATATGAGGCACTGCTCAATGTTCAATTACCAAGCAAGTTTGCTGAAAAGGCGACATTTCGGGCTTGTATTCGTGAGGTGTCCACTTCTAGACTCGGCCCTCAGACACTGTCACGACTCGACTCGGCCCTCAGACACTGTCCCGACTCGACCCGGCCCTCAGACACTGTCCCGACTCGACTCGGCCCTCAGACACTGTCCCGACTCGACTCGGCCCTCAGACACTGTCCCGACTCGACTCGGCCCTCAGACACTGTCCCGACTCACGTTTCTTACGGCTTTTCTCAACTTCTCCAACCCTAACCTGGAAAGTACTTTAACAAGAAGAGTCTGCTCACTTCAAAACTTTTAGATTTCGCCTTTCACTAATCACCTCATTCTCTTAAATATGACGCCGTTTATTCTGATAAAATTTTACCGAGTAGGGTTATTCCATTCCCTAAAAAGAGTTCAAATTAAACAGTCAGTGAGACGACAGATCTAATACTGTCACTGGTTTAAAGGACCTCATGGACCTGTCAAGTTCGCCTCTATTTTTTCTATATCTGTTCTATTTACTAGCTCCAATATGGCCGCGGAAAATTGAAATGGATTTCACTTCGTTCTCTTCCGCGATCCGGTCATTTATTTCAGTGCAGTCTTGGTTCTTTGGACTCAGAATTACAAAGTTCCTTAGACTGTGTATACGACGCGCGATCAAGAATTTCCGAGACTGGTTTTGTAACCCCGCTAGGGCGAGGAGTTGTGAAAGGCCTCTTTGCTGAAATATGGCCATGAACCTCCTTCCTGCACCGCAAGTATTAATTCCACTAATGTAATCCCTTTGGAAATCGACGGTCCTGCTTCAAACAGAGGCCACTGGAAATACATGAAATATTTTTGTTCCCATGGCTTCCGGTAGAGGCAGCACTGTCAATTTTAACGCTAAGATTTTGTTTTGTTAGAAACAAGTATTGAGACGGAATTAAAAAAAAACAAACTACATTGCCATTATCAAAAACTAATATTGAATATTAATATTGAATCATAAGATTTCTAAAAGATTCATTCTAAAAAACCATTATGGTACATAAGTAGATAATGATGTTGACAGGTATGACCGTATTAATATATATGATAATTTACTTTTCTCATTGAAACGATTAAAAGCAAAGATAAGTAGACTTGCTGTAAGAACTTTATTACTTATGTAGCTTAGAAAAAGTACGTTAGTTTCAGTGCAGAATACTGGTGCCAAATATCAACGCTATATCCTTAGGAGTGATTCCTATAAAGCTCTTTCAATTAATTGAGTTTCTTTAAAAAAAGAATGTTTAAACAAAAGTTTGTAATACAAGCAAATTGCGCACCTCCATGCTAACTTGCATGTCATTCGTGTTTAATTTGTGCAGCAGAGTTTTAAGGCAGTGCTGAGTTTGATGAGTTTCTTTTTTTTTAATGGAGAATGGCCCCGCAGCAGAAGCTACGGACGCACCGCAGCCTTAAGGCTTATTGTGCAACCCTGTGATAAAGATGAAGAGAAAGATGATAAGTTTTTATCATTTTTCCAAGTAATGAAGCACCGGTGGAATGAAATTGACAGTGAAAATCCGAAGTACTGGGAGGAAAACCTGTCTCAGTGCAACTTTGTCCATCACAAATCCCAGTTTGATGGTTCTTTAGAAACTATGATTCTTAATGTACATTTTCTACGCTATATATTACTGTTTATATAGAGACTGAATATTTATTGCCTTTGAATGGTTAAATTTATGCAACCCGGCACAACTTCTCTGAGGGTCTTTCATTTTTCAAGCCCTTAATATTAGAAATATAGCCCTGTACATTAACTGCCTGAGAGCTAATTGCGGTCTTGAGTGTGTACAGCTTATTTAAATGCGTTATGAAAGTGTGTGGTCACATTCAATACGACGGTGTGGAATAAGGTTTAATAAGAAGAAAAGGAGCCGATCGCAGTGGCCGTGCGGTCCAAGGTGTGGGTCTACGGCTGCTCGCTTACTGGGATCGTGGGTTCGAATCCCACCGGGGGCATGGATGTTTGTGTTGTGTTTGTTGTAAGGACGGCAGCATGGAACGTAAAGTGACATGAAGGACGAAAGGATTTAAACAGTACAAAAATGGATAAAAGGGGAAAAACCCCGGACAGGAAAAAAAAATCCCGCCTAGGGCATGGATGTCTGTCTGTTGTGAGTGTTGTGTGTTGTCAGGTAGAGGTCTCTGCGACGGGCTGGTCACTTGTACAGAGGAGTCCTACCGAGTGTGGTGTGTTTTTGTAAAGTGTGATCGTGAAGCCTCGAAAAATGAGGCGGCTTAGGCCCCCAAGGGGCTGTCGAGCCATTAAAAAGAAAGAAGGAAGGGAGGAATTAATAAAGAAAGAAGACATAATTAAGGAAGAATTGTAACAAAAGAAACATTATGCTCTACTCTGCTACAAATTGAGGTGTTCAGTCCTGATGCGATTGTGTTTTGCGAGCAAGAGGAAAAACAATCAAATCATTAAGAAATATTATTAATAATAAGTTTCCGTAGATTGTAAATTTACATTTGTCAAGTGTTTTATTTTTGGTAGGGTATAGCATTGATAGTAGATGCAACGCGCAACGCATGGCTTAACCTTAAATCAGTCACGTGTTGTTCAGGAGAGAAGCTGATGTGCAGTGCCAACAGCGATAGAAATTTAGCACCTCTAGAACCTCGAAGTATAATTGTAGGTGGAACGTATTCCGTGCATTGAAATTTAACGCCGATTGATAGTGATGACGTAATGAGGGTGCAAAATGTCGGAAAATGGAGCAGGGAGTTTCAAAATTTTCGATCAGACATCCACAATAAACATCGGATCATTCGGCCCATCATAAAAAGGACGGATGTAAACTTAGCACGAGTTAATGAACTGTTTAGAGGCACCTGAAATAACACTTAGGAGGTAGCCGAATACACAGTAACGAGGAAGAAGGAGTGGCTGTTCGTAAGTGGTTGCGAATGCGAGAATGAAATTTATACCGCAATGAAATTTTTGTTCTCTTGTCAATACGAGAGAAATGCATCAATGTACTGGAAGATTATGCTAAAAAATGATTACACTCCAGCTGGAAAATGAATTGAACTTGGCGTTGTAATGGCTTCTCATTTTTATGGCCTAGGGAACATTACACACGAAACATCCTTCGTGAATGCAAGGATGAAAAGAATGAAATATAAGTGTCATTCCGTGTTTAGTGAGCGATGGTCTCTCTGATGATTAGAAACATAATATTTCTCTCCGTTATTTTGTTTCTTGGACTAAAATGTGGCCTGTTCTCCACCCTCCCAATAAAAGCATCTGTACCGCCAATCATAGTGAAATATATCAGAAGTTACGACTGAAAGTTTACTTATGCTCAAGGTTCTTCAAATTTCCTTACGTTGACGTTGTGAGTGCAATCGAACTTCCAATGAATGGGCTGTCATTTGTTGAGGCTTTCTGAGTGCCACTTAATTTCATGGGTGTGACAGTGAACAATGGAACAATGAGAACAGCTTGTGACAGAGGCAGAGCTGCTGATACAAGTGGTGATATCATGACGAGGTTTTGGATGCAGATGCTGAAAACCCTTTAAACGTGACCTATTCACCGCTCTACAGATGGAAATTCATGAGAGAAATTACAAAGACATTCCTCCACAAATGCCCGAATACTTGGACGAAGTAAAACGAGACTCCACATACAGTGACGTTAATACCATGGCCATGTCTGAAGAACATACCGCCAACTTCTAATTATTTTTTTTTTATGGCTCGACAGCCCTATATGGGCCTGGGCCTCCTCGTTTCGTCGAGGTTTCATGGTCACACATTTGAGACACGCCACAGTCGGTAAGATTCCTCTGGACGAGTGACCAGCTCGTCGCAGAGACCTCTACCTGGCAACACACAACACTCACAAGAGACAGACATCCATGACCCCGGTGGGATTCGAACCCACGATCCTAGTAGGCGAGCGGCCGAAGACCCACGCCTTAGACCGCACGGCCACTGGGATCGGCTGTAATTATTATTACTTGGTAGAATATCAGAAAATATTAGGGTAGGCGCTACTTGCCGTTAAGAAATTTAAAATTTGAAAAGAATATATTGACTTAAAACTCTGATCACTTAACTTATATAGAGGGTATAGGCTGATTCCAGTGGCCGCACTGTCTAAGGCATGGGCTTGCGGCCGCTCCTTGCTGGGATTGCGGGTTCGAATCCCACGGGGCGGCATGGATATCTGTCTCTTGTGAGTTTGTGTTTTTTCGTTTAGAGGTCTTTGCGTCGGGCTGATCACTCTTCCGTTTGAGTGTGGTGTGCCTGAGTGTGATCGTGAAACCTCAATAATGAGGTGATCCTGGCCCACTTAGAGGCTGTTGCGCCATGGGGTGAAGAGGGAAATATAGAGGGTGTAAACAGAAGTTTGCTTTAATGAAACGTGTGGCTAAATTATATTCTGGATATAAAAGAGAAATCTAAACTTCAATTTATGTATCGAGCTAAATGCTTAGAGTAATCAAAATATGTATGCAGGCATGAAAACCTAAGTGAAAATAAGCAAAATACTTTTGCACATTTAAATGGAAACTTTGAAAGTTTGCATTAGCGGCTACTGTTTTCAAAGATAGCGTTTGTATTTATTTAACACTTCTGAGCGATTTATCCTGCGAGATAAAATTTGAGAAAACCATTTTACTGTAATTGAAGGCTTCCGCCGTGGTCGTAATATTGCTTAAAATTTTTTGGGTTGTTGCCCGGCGTCAATTTTTGGTGTATGACCAACGTTTCGGGACCACTTGTTTGTCCCATCTTCAGGGTCTTAGGTAAAAAGGTAAAAAGGATGCCAGGAGGTAAGGAACGTGTGTTTATATAGGAGTGGGGTCCAAGCAAGCATTTTACTGAATATAAGCGCGACTTAATGCCTTTCCAGCAAATAAGATCTCACTAGCCTACTGGAAGGAACATAAGTACATCTCATCGCCATTTATTGTTGCTTTCTGCCTGTCATATTCTTCAGTGTTAACAATAGTGACTATTATTATTATTACTATTAGACTCCGAGTTTCGGTGACAAATACTAATTATATCTTCGTGCCAAATTATGATAATAAGCGTAGAAAATATACTTCATTTTCTAATTATAGATCTTTATATTAAAACTTAGAATATGAAATGAGAAATTATTGTTGCACATAATGACGGTTCATGGTGTACACTCAGGGTGTCAATACATAGGCTATGTACTATTCATTACACGTTCTATTCGCTTTTAAATAACACTGATGCTTCAATACTAATTTAATAAAATTTAATCTAAATTTTAAGATTTACCACTCGATTAAACTGTAAGAATTTTCACAATTTCGAGATATTTGGATTCAGAAAATTTTAGTAACTCACTTGCATTATAATACTTTTAAAATAATTTTCATATAACACTATACATTAATGTTTTAATATCATATTGGCTTTATATATTTTACCATTTACAATTGACAAGCTGTGTAATAATGCTGTATACCTATTTAAGTACTGATACTGCCTGAAGATGGCTACAGACAGTGGCCGAAACATGTAGGAGTGCCTTTATTTCAGGAATTGTGCCGTTTGGTGGTGATGAACTTGTTGATATAAAATGTAAATTTTGCGAAAGGATCAATGTAATAAATATCCAGCCTCATCCGTTACATATCTAAAATTTTCAATTACGTCATAACGCCATTCAAGAAACCAATTACATTAAAAGCAAACCTCTACATTGAATCTAACACTATTATTTGATTTTCTGCTTTACACGCCATCGTATGTCTGTTAACATCTGAAAACAGTTGGTCGGTAATGTGTAGCCTGACACGCTAGCCTGTCTGTAGGGTCTGCTGACAAATGTCGGCTGCAACCATTGTTGTTTCTTGGAAAACTCCGCTTGATTCAAAGACCCGTGAATCGAATTCTACTATTGTAAAGACTCTGGTGAAAAGGTTTTTGATGATTCAAAGCGAGTTGAGTCAGTGGTAGGGTAATTAGTGGGGAGTTTAGCTTACCTCAATTGAAAAATAACACTACAAAAACATAGAAAACTTATGCATAAATACATACATACATACGTACATTCCATGGATCCATAAGTGTGTCACAAAGACAACAGGATGTGGAACAAGCCATAAATACACAAATATACACAATTTTACAGTGCAAAATACCATAAACACTTTACAAAACAATATCACTGAGGATTTCTACAAATTAATAATTCATCTACAGAGTGAAAGGAGTGTGTGTTTAAGTATTTTTAAGGCTGATTTAAGTTTTGCCTTTTCATTCTTAAGCAGTATCAGACTACGTGTAAGCTGTTGAAAATTTTGATGCCAGCATAAAATTTACTGTTTTGGAAACAAAGTAGGTTGGCATTTGGTCTATGAAGATGGTGCTTATTCCTTGTATTAATATTGTGCATAGATGAATTTGTTTCAAAATTTTCTTTATTACTGACAGTGAAGTTTATAAATGAAAATATATGTTGGTATGGAACAGGTAAAATCTCTAATTGTTTAAATAGACTTCTACAAGAATATCTGGGTTGTGCACCAGCAAAAATTGAATGACGTAAGCAGCTACTGGTTATCCTTAAGGAAACGAGAGGATACTGGTAATTGCAAGCGGAAACACTAGATCTCACTCCATGCAGAACTCACCTTGGAATACGTTACGTACCTGTAGTAAGACAAATTACAGAATAATTATATATATATATATATATATCGCCGATCCCAGTGGCCGTGCGGTCTACGGCGTGGGTCTTCGGCCGCTCACTTACTAGGATCGTGGGTTCGAATCCCGCCTAGGGCATGGATGTCTATCTCTTGTTAGTGTTGTGTGTTGTTAGGTAGAGGTTTCTGCGACGAGCTGATCACCCGTCCAGAGGAGTCCTACCGACTGTGGTGTGTCTCAAATGTGTGTGACCATGAAACGTCGAAGAAACGAGGAGGCCCAGGCCCATATAGGGCTGTCGAGCCATAAAAAAATATAAATCATGTTTTCGTGTCTCGATGTGTGCTCACATGCTTATGGACTTGGTGCTTAATTGGGAAGGTTTCGGTTCTCTGTGTAAAAATAGAACAAAATTAAGCCGAAGACTCTAACGTATGTTATTTCGGTACTGTCTTTGAAGGATCAGTGTCAATTTATTTGTAAAAGACAGCCTCTATTGGCGTTTAATGTCATATGTTATTTTCCAAATGCGATATTTGCGTGTCCTTGCTACGCTCGGTGTTAATGCAGACTGATATCTCCTGTTGAACCGTCTAATAAGCTACTCATAAATGCAGCAAGGTCTGTAGTTAGTTTCATGCAACCTGAAGCTACAGTTACATGACACTAGCGTTTTGATTCCCTGTATAAAAATGGCAAAACTCGATCACCGATTTGCAAGAGACTAGAATTTCTTGCTAGAGAATCAGTGTAATTATTTTACGTCTGCATAACTGGAAAACAAGTCTCCAGTTTCATGTAAATATGATTCACGTTGCATGAAACCAGCTTTTGCTGTGTGAGCACCGTGTAAGGATACAGGTTTTTCGGTTCCCTTGAACTTCTGAAAATCCACCGTTTAATCTGAAGAGGGCAGGCGAATTTACCAACTGAGTTCTTCAGCGATGTTTCGGAGGCTTTAAAATATATTACCATATTATTTTTGTTCATCCGATCCCAGTGGCCGTGTGATTTAAGGTGTGGGTCTGCGACCGCTTGCTTCCTGGGATTGCGGGTTCGAATCCCGCAAGTAGCATGCATGTCTGTCTCTTGTGTGTAATGTGTGTTGTCATGTAGAGGTTTCTGCGTCGGGCTGATCATTCGTCCAGAGGAGTCCCACCGATTGTGGTGTGTCTTAACTGAGTGAGATCGTGAATCCTCGTTAACGAGGTGCCCTGACCAATTAGGGGGTGTTGCGCCATGGGGGGAGGAAAGAATTTTGTCCAAGTCAATAAACAGTTAATCGAAAAGTGTTTCATATAAAGATAGGTTTAGATCTCAGAGAGATTAATATTTTTTCCCGTTACGGGAATCGGTATGCAATGAGATGTTGACCGTAAAGTTTTCTTTTCGTACCCTTAGATGACCTCGTCAGTGCTTTTCATGTTTAGACAGATGTCTGAACAGTACTTCACTCTAGGCCGTGGGTCTGTAACCGGCAACCCGCCAGATTGTGTTATGTGGCCCGCGACCACTATTACAATATAAGAATTACACAGTAATTTAGGCGGTTATGTATACCGTTTATTGTTAATAAATTTATAACCAACTGATACACAATTGAACCACTTTTATTGTAGCGTCTATATTATTATACGCCCCTACATATGTTTCGGACCTCAGTCCATCCTCAGGGGGTCTCGTTCGTAAAAAGTCATCCCCCTGATGTTGGACTGAGGTCCGAAACATATGTAGGGACGTATAATAATATAGACGCTACAATAAAAGTGGTTCAATTATGTATTAGTTGATTATAAATTTATTAATTCATAAAGATGCACGGTGATACTAATATGAAAACCGTTTATTGTTATATAAGTTTTAAAATTTTCGCGGCGACATGATTCAATATAGTCTTCTCCGGCGCACAGCCGCGTCAATTCATTTGAATACAACGTTTCGGGGACTAGCTCCGTCCCCATCCTCAGACAAAACTGTTTTGCCTGAGGATGGGGACGGAGCTAGTCCCCGAAACGTTGTATTCAAACGAATTGACGCGTTTATTGTTACTTTTCCATGTGCGATCCGCAATTCAGCCCACAATAACGGATGTAGCCCTTGACCACAAATAATTTGGACGCCATAGATGTAGCCCTTGACCACAAATAATTTGGACGCCATAGATGTGGCCCTTGACCACAAATAATTTGGACGCCATAGATGTAGCCCTTGACCACAAATAATTTGGACGCCATAGATGTAGCCCTTGACCACAAATAATTTGGACGCCATAGATGTGGCCCTTGACCACAAATAATTTGGACGCCATAGATGTAGCCCTTGACCACAAATAATTTGGACGCCATAGATGTAGCCCTTGACCACAAATAATTTGGACGCCATAGATGTAGCCCTTGACCACAAATAATTTGGACGCCATAGATGTGGCCCTTGACCACAAATAATTTGGACGCCATAGATGTAGCCCTTGACCACAAATAATTTGGACGCCATAGATGTAGCCCTTGACCACAAATAATTTGGACGCCATAGATGTAGCCCTTGACCACAAATAATTTGGACGCCATAGATGTGGCCCTTGACCACAAATAATTTGGACGCCATAGATGTAGCCCTTGACCACAAATAATTTGGACGCCATAGATGTGGCCCTTGACCACAAATAATTTGGACGCCATAGATGTAGCCCTTGACCACAAATAATTTGGACGCCATAGATGTAGCCCTTGACCACAAATAATTTGGACGCCATAGATGTAGCCCTTGACCACAAATAATTTGGACGCCATAGATGTAGCCCTTGAACATATCATCACTGTAACTACTACTTCAACAACTGCATTGATCCATTCTTTGAATCCGTCTAAGAAGATCACCTGCCCACTACAAGTATCATTTAGTATAAATGCATCTCAATCAGACGGCTCAAGACGTTTTATTTCCGTCTGCTCCCCCCATCCAGCGCTCAGAAAATTTTTGAGTGATAACATACCCACTGAAATGAAGCGATACTGCTTCTTGCAGAATAACATTTCAAATTTGTCTTCTTCCAACGAAACAAAAAGGAAGTTCTCCAGTATATGAAGATAAATGTCTCCGCTGATATTCGCCTCAACTAAAGGGAAAGTCCTCTAAATTTTTACGAGACCGCAGCACAGGCTAGATCTCAGCACGAGAAATCGTTGTGACATTTAAACTTATCACGGCGGTAATGTAGGTCATGACGCCGTCCGATATGGTATATAATGACGTAATATTATGGATACATGCTGTGCAAACTTTCAGTAAATAGGGTCCTTCTGCACTGAAGGTTGTTGCAGTTTGTAGCGATCTTGCTTATATTAATGGAATTTGTTACGATAAACAATGCCAGGTTTTTAATTCCAAAGAAAAGAATTGAAAATTCCAATCTCCAGATATATTTTGCACAGACAACTAATCCAGTGATCCGCTTTCATAATTTACATCCGCTGGGAGGATCATTAATATCGCGAGTCTAATGTGGCTGAACAGCCCAAATAGGATCTAGGCGTAGATGTCTAGATCACACACACACACACGCACAGTAGGACTCCTCTGTACGAGTGATCAGCCCGTCGCAGAGACCGCTACCTACACAACAGACAAATACAAGAGACGAACATCCATGCTCTCAGAGGGATTCGAACTCGTGATTTACTAATCAGTCGACATGAATATAGTCGTGAGGATAAATGTGGCAGGATTTGTAAAATACAAACAAACATTGAGGGTCGAAATATGGAAAATAACAAACAGATTTGAATCACGTTGTGAAGCTCACTTAATCCTAAACTCTTTCAAACTTCATCCCGTGAAGGTATAGAATTTAATGAGAGTTGTAATTTCAGTGGCAAAACATTAAGCACATAGCTCTGAATTAATGCTACTCAATTTCATCTTAATTAATTTATCAAAATTAGTTATTAATTTTAGGTCTTTCGTGTAAGAGACTAAAAAGCTGTAATATGTTTTAACAGTGGTTTTTTTAGTCCACGGTTTACACGCCTGATAAATTTTGTTTCTTGCTCAGAGAAATATCGATTTTACGGAACGTAATAACAGGTTAATTTTCAGATTTTAAAAATCTCACTAAATAATTACACGCAGCAGAGTTATTTTGAGAAACTGACAATTGTCCTTCAATTCAAGAACGACTCGCCTTTTATTGAAACCAAGATTTCAGTATCTTAGTTACAAGAGCCGTCATTGGTCCAAACCAATCCGGTCTGTATTATCTTGTACTGTTTGTTAATTTAAATTTTAATCTTTTCCTTTTACCCACATTTATATCTTCCAAGCAGGTTATTTATTTCAGATGAGGTTTTATAATTAAGAAAAATATAAGTCAATTGAAAATAAATTTCACATTGTTGACACCGTGCATCTTCGTCATATTAAATTAAGTTTCAGACAAACTGATGCACACTAAAACCACTTTTATTGTAGCTTTATTATAATTGTTAAAACTGTTTAAAACTATTAAAATTAAAATTTTAACAGTTTTAACAATTATAATAAAGCTACAATAAAAGTGGTTTTAGTGTGCATCAGTTGGTCTGAAACTTAATTTAATTGAAAATAAATTACATCTTTTGCACCTTAAATTCAAGATGTTATTAATTCTTAACGCCTATGTGGCTGGTGTTTCTTTTTCCGCTTACTTTGAGACGGGATTAAAGGTTTTACAACCCAATAATTCGCAAAGTAGAATGACTGACCGTACACTTCAAAGCTAAGCCAAAGGACAAAGTCCCCTTTTATTGTCCTCTAACGATTATGGCGTACATATTTCAAGTATAGTTTATCCGTTTATTAGCGCTAATCTAGTTATAATACCTAGATTAGCATGTTCGGCTTGTACTCCTTTTTTTTCTAAACAAATCCCTAATGATGGTACCCCAGTGCCGAAACATGTAGGAATTTTATACGTGTCTTGAATTGTATTTCATTAAGTGCATATTTTGTTTGGCATATTAATTGTAAAATTTGTGCAGGAACATACTGACAGTTGTACTTGATACTATAGAAATACACGGGCAAAGTATGTCAAAATTTGTACTTGAATTCCAATAGTTTATTCAGCTTTAAGTTAAACCATGGGCGTTTCTTCCACCGAGGTCACATTTACTGACTTTCCTCGGTCGAGTGGGATGCAGTTATTTTCGTTCTATGTGATAAAAGTGAAAGCCGTGCGCTTTTCTCTCTCCAGATAGTAATTTTACACTTTGTTTTAGTAACAGTACATTTTTAAGCGTAACTTTGTCATAATGGCTAACACAGCAGCCTTCCTGTCTTGCCCCTTATTGCTTATACTATGTGTTAGGCTTCATTCTAACATCTTAATTCCAGCTCGAATCTGTGGGGCTCTGACGATGGTTTTCATGTACTGAAGTAATATTCTTTCTTTTGACTTTATCCTTCGTGTAATTTTCATAGACTACTACGTTTCGATAGTCAACCCTGCTCCTTTCTTCAGGTAAAAAACTAATCTGGTGGACAGCTTATAAAGGGTCTAGTGAATGAGAAGAGCTCTTTCTATGGCTTCCACTATATGAGATGTTTTCTTTTACCTGAAGACGGAAGCAAAGCCTGTTTTAGAAACGTATTACTACACTTAAAGTTAAAACGGAGAAAGTGCAAAGAAAGATAATCGTAGTTAACATTTTCACATCCTGTATTATTGCCAAATATGTTACAAATCTGATACCATTTAAGTATTACTAGGCGCGTCGGCAAAATTGCGAAAATTATTAGCTTCGTCATGTCTGACCTTCCGTCCGTCTGTCCGCATGGCGCAACTCGGATCCCACTGGACGGATTTTCATGAAATTTGACATTTTAGGATTTTTTAAAAAAATTTTGAGAAAATCAAAATTTATATTAAAATCTGACAAGATTAACTGGTATTTTACATAAAGACCTATGTACATTTATTATATATCGTTAAATTCTTCTTAGGATGAGAAATGTTTCAGACAAGAGTTTTAGAGAAATTCAAAACACATTTTATGTTCTATAAAGGTTTATTTTTCGGAAATCATGACGTGTATCAGCTAATGTGTAAAAAATATGGTATAGCCAGACATATCACATATGACAACAGAACAAGCACATGCGCTTTGCATGCTTGATAACTAAGGCTACAGACACGCACTCAGAATATGTAATAATTATTGCTTTTCCACGCCAAAAATAGTACGCGAACGCGCCTCAATGTTACCTTGTACGTACATTGCCTGTCTTGGTTTATTCTTACAGACGGAAAAGACACGTTGTCGTATTAGCTACAATTAAATATTTTTTATAAATGTATTCTTTGTATTCCACTCCTTATTATGGTTACAAATTAGGGCTGCCTTTTCTAACAGGACACGTGTAGGTGTCAGGTCCTGAATAACGTAACGTAACGTAACGTAACGTAACCTCGCCTCGCTTGACTCCACAGCACCACACCTTTAGTCCCGTGATTGACTCAATCATTAATCAAACGCTCAGACACGTTGTCGTATTAGCTACAATTAAATATTTTTTATAAATGTATTCTTTGTATTCCACTCCTTATTATGGTTACAAATTAGGGCTGCCTTTTCTAACAGGACACGTGTAGGTGTCAGGTCCTGAATAACGTAACGTAACGTAACGTAACGTAACCTCGCCTCGCTTGACTCCACAGCACCACACCTTTAGTCCCGTGATTGACTCAATCATTAATCAAACGCTCAGTCAAAGCCTTTGTAAAGCACATCAATTCATTTCCGTATATGTGAACGTTTGAATAACAATAGCACTGAAATAAGCCCCCCCTCCCCACTACTTCCCTTCTATAATTCCACATGGCGTAGATTAGTACTACAGTGTATTATTCCGGGGGTGACAGTGCTGAAAGAGGCGTAGCAATAGTAGTGCATAAAAGCGTAGTGAAAAGTGTTGTTAAGAAGAGTGTGTATAGTGACAGAATCATTGCTATTAAATTGCAGGCAGAACCGGTAAGTATTTTGATAGTGCAAGTGTATATGCCAACATCGGACTATGAAGATGACGAAGTGGAAGAGTTGTATGATATAATTGAAGAAATTCTTGAAGAGGATGGAAAGGGTGCGACAAACACGATTATAATGGGAGATTGGAACAGTGTGGTTGGAGATAAAGCACATCACAACACTGTTGGACCATATGGACTGGGAAGGAGGAATCAGAGAGGTCAAATGCTTATTGACTTCTGTGAAAGAAATGGACTTGTTATAACAAACACATGGTTCAAAAAACCTAAAAGAAGATTGTACACGTGGAAATCACCAGGAGATAGGAATCGATATCAGCTGGACTATGTACTAGTGAAACAACGATTCAGGAACAGTGTGAAGGATGTGCAGACACTGCCTGGAGCAGATATTGACTCTGACCACAATTTACTGGTTGCAAAGATCTGCACCAGATTGAAGAAGATCATGAGGTTCCACAAGAAAAAACCAAGATGGGATTTGGAGAAGCTATATGCTCAACGACAGGTAGTACACGATAGACTAGAAGAAAAGCTTGGTGCAATCAAATGTGAAAGTGGGAATGTGGAAGTGCAGTGGAACAATATCAAGAAATGTGTGTTAGATACT
Organism: Reticulitermes speratus; assembly: GCA_021186555.1. Classification (NCBI taxonomy): domain Eukaryota; kingdom Metazoa; phylum Arthropoda; class Insecta; order Blattodea; family Rhinotermitidae; genus Reticulitermes; species Reticulitermes speratus. Next base: position 42,725,782 of record JAJKFL010000006.1, on the reverse strand, counting down.
ATGAGTGGTTTGGTTGGAAAAGTCGAGAGGAGAGCAAGAAAGCCATGGATTACACAGGAGATGATCAGTAAAATGGATGAACGAAGGAAATGGAAGAATGTCAACAATGAAGAAGGACGGAAGAACTACAGAAGACTGAGGAATGAATTGAAAAGAGCCACGGACAACGCCAAGAAGGAATATCTGGAGAGCATATGTGACGAGATCATAGAATTTCAAAGAATAGGACGTTATGATTTAATGTACATGAAGACAAAGGAACTAGGTTGGAAAGAAAACCATGGGATTCAAAACATTGGCATCGAAGACTCTCAAGGCAATATAATAATAAATCAGAGAAGAGTACTGCAAATTTGGGAGAATTATATCACAGAGCTCTACGATCGAGCTAATCGACCAGAACATCTAGACGTCGAACCTGAAGATGAAGTAGATGAAGATGAGAAAGGCCCTCATATTTTGCAAAGTGAAGTGGAAAAAGCTATCAAGGAGATGAGGGATAAGAAGGCTACAGGAGATGATGATGTACCTGGGGATGTACTCAAATTGTTGGGAGAAGGTGGTCTAAGGCTAATGACACAGATGATCAACAGCATGTATGTAACTGGAGAATGGCCCAGAGATTTTATTGAAGTTACAATGATTGCCTTAAAGAAGAAGCCCAAAGCTACAAAATGCAGCGACCATCGCACAATCAGCATCATCGCTCATGCAGCAAAGATAGTAGCGAGGATACTTAGAAGAAGGATTGAGAGGAAAATTGAAGATGCACTTGGAGAAGATCAGTTTGGATTTAGAAGAGGAAAAGGAACTAGGGATGCAATTGGGATGCTGAGAATAATATCAGAACGAACGTTGGTCATAGATGAGGAATTGTGTGCTTGCTTCATAGACTGGCAGAAGGCATTTGACCGTGTCAACTGGACCAAATTAATGCAAATCCTAAAAGGAATTGGGATAGACTGGCGCGAAAGAAGATTGATCAGCAAATTGTACATGGAACAGAGTGTCAAAATACGACTGGACCAAGGGGAGACGAGAAGTGTGAAGATTGGAAGAGGAGTTAGACAAGGTTGCTGCTTGTCACCGATTCTGTTCAACTTATACAGCGAATACCTTACCAAGGAAGCTCTTGAAGGGTTTGGAGACTTCAAAATAGGAGGACAAGTAATTCGCACTGTGAAATATGCAGATGACCTTGTACTACTGGCTAGAGAAGAAAAGGTGCTACAGGGCATGATTGATAGACTAATTGAAATTGGAAGACGCTATGGAATGGAAATGAATGTGGGAAAAACTAAAGTAATGAAAATCTCAAGGCAACCATCCCCAATGAAAATTATGATAGATCAAAAACAATTGGAGAATGTGGAATATTTCAATTATTTGGGTAGCATGATAACAAGTGATGCAAGGTGTACACGTGAAATTAAATCGAGAATTGCCATGGCAAAAGCAGCATTCAACAAGAAGAAAAATCTTTTCACCAGCAAACTGGAATTAAATTTAAGGAAGAAACTAGTAAAGTGCTACGTTTGGAGCATAGCTTTGTATGGTGCTGAAACGTGGACACTTCGGAAAGCAGATCAGAAGTATCTGGAAAGTTTTGAAATGTGGTGCTGGAGAAGAATGGAGAAGATCAGTTGGACCGATCGTGTGAGAAATGAAGAAGTATTACACAGAGTCAAGGAGGAGAGGAATATCCTACATACAATAAAAAGAAGAAAGGCTAACTGGATTGGTCACATCTTGCGTAGAAACTGCCTTCTGAAACACGTGATTGAAGGAAAGTTAGAAGGAAGGATAGAAATGACGGGACGACGAGGGAGAAGACGTAAGCAGCTACTGGATGACCTTAAGGAAAAGAAGAGATACTGGAAATTGAAAGAGGAAGCACTAGATCGCACCCTGTGGAGAACTCGCTTTGGAAGAGGCTACGGACCTGTCGTAAGACAGACTACAGAATGAATGAATGAATATGTGAACGTTTGAATAACAATAGCACTGAAATAAGCCCCCCCTCCCCACTACTTCCCTTCTATAATTCCACATGGCGTAGATTAGTACTACGGATGTCCTTGGTTCGTATTCTTGTTCATATAAAAAGCTAATGTTTAGCTAGCTTTTAGTTGCTTAACGATCTGAAAACTTATGGCATGAAAACCACGTAGAATCTATGTTTGATGTCAGCTAGTATTTGGTTTTGGGAGCAAAGAAAGCTGCAAACATTTCGTTTGTAATAAGGCGTTTTAAATTCGAATTCATAAATTTCATATTTCAAAATAACGGAAAAATTAATGTAGCATTATTTTATAGTGGTTGTTTTTGTGAAGTGTCATATTTTTGCCTCATCCTGGCCGGTATAAAACAACAGCTGACAGTTATATTTCCAAATGGATGTGGGTGGAAGCTTGGATTATTGTCTCGTGATACTAGTATAGACAGAAATTGTAACAACTGGTGTCAGTCGATAATCTCATACTGTGCTAATGAGTCATCGTCATTATGTAAATAAAATAGTTTATCATTATTTTGGAACAGAGTGTTACAGGTAATTCTTCAGAGTTTTCAAAAAAAATGCCCAGAAATTCTGTGGATAAATTATAATAAGAATAGCTGCTATAAAGTCTGAAAATATCCCAACGAGTAATGCAATAAACACGACTACTGTACTGTGCATTCTGTTGGAGATTATTCGACGTTTCATATGAACCTACTGCCTAGCCCGAAGAAAGAATTAGTAAGTTCCTTCGAAATGACCGCATGGCGTCTCACAAAATAGGCGGCTGCTCTCTGAACCTCAAGACTAACGAATCCAATAGTTCCTTTTCAGGCGAGTCAAGGAAGAAAATAATATCCTACCTACAATAAAAAGAAGGAAGGTTAGCTGGAGTGGTCACATCTTGCGTAGAAACTGCCTTCTAACATACATTATTGAAGGAAAGACGGTAGGAAGGATAGAAGTGACGGGTCGACGAAGAATAAGACGTAAGCAGCTACTGGATGACCTTAAGGAAAGGAGAGGATACTGGGAATTGAAAGAGGAAGCACTATCTCGTACTATGTGGAGAACTCGCTTTGGAAGAGGCTACGGACCTGTTGTAAGACAGACTATGGTTTGAATAAACCGCTTCTTCAGAAACATAAACTCTTACTGCCTGAGTGACACAAAGTGGGCTGTGATAGGTCCACACGAACATATATTTGGACTGAAACCCTGAAAATTGAGACACCATGTTACTCCAACTCGTCGGTATTTATCTGCCAAACTACACGGCGTCGTGCCGCACATCCAGATCGTGATCTTGACGCAGACTGCCACACGAACTCCAAGCCCCGTACGATAACGAAGATGTGTAACTGAATATAGCTTCAGGCTCTGGCCGCGAAGGCACCACCATCTACAAAACAACGCAAAGTAAAGCCGTGACAAAGCCATTGAAAGAGAGAGAAGTTTTTATAGTAATTGCAGCCTATCTGCAGTGAGCTTACGAAACGTCGCAATCGACTGAATATCACATATATTTTTTAATCGAGACATTGCTGATTGAAAAGGGATATTGTAAATAAGGATTCTAATTTCCTTTTTCAGTCCGTCCGGATAAATTTCGACGTACCGGCCTCCCTGGAGGCCAGATCCTCTTCTTTCCGCATCTTCTCGATACATTCATAACTACTGTGTTTATGTACTTCACATACATTTGAAGTTACTGACCCCGGGGCGTGAGAATCTGAACCAAGTTATCCTCTCAAACGCACACACAAAAATAATATTGCCCCTTTTTTTAACTTAGTTTCATTTGACGAAGGATTATGTGGCAGAGAGGATGTTATCCCACGAGTAATTAACCACGACACTAATTGAAAATTAATATTCAGTTTCACTTCCCCAAAACAGCCCATGATGCGTTATGCATTACAGACTGTGCAGGGCCCAAAGTCGATTTGACTTGAGTAAAGAGTAGAGTCGTAACCCAGCCGGGAATACAACCCAGCCCGTAGAGTAGCTAATATAATTACCGACTGAACTATCAATCTGGAATCAAGCAGGAGCGTGTGGCACCGATGAACTAGTTCTAATTCTGTTTCCTGGCTGCTGCTTGCGTGAGTGTCGCAGCAGACATGTTTGGCGACCACGAGGGTCACGTGTTGGGTCACGTGTTGAATTATTAATCCACGTCCCTTGAAGGCAGTATATAACGACAGAAATGATTATCATTGTAAGGTATTACTCTACCCTGTTGCACTAATAGACTATAAGGTGATTTCTAGACTATCTGGTTGCAGATAGATCCAGAGGTTTTATGAGGCCAATAATCTGTGATAGACACCTCAGGGAATTAAGGTATGAAATTGAGAGCTCAGTGAAGTTTCTGGCGGAGAATTTGGTACAGAGCAACGAGAGAAGTTGTGTTGAGACGTGAGGAGTGATACCGACTTGCATTGGATAGGACGTGGTTCAGATCCAGTTAATTTAAGACGGACTTTGTATAATACTAGTCTCAATAAACATTCTTTAAATTTGTAAGGAAGTCTGTTAAGCATGAAATCAACTGAGGGAATAATTTTCGTGTAGGTGAAATTTGGTCCATTAAAAAAATGTTCATAAACAACCAACCTCAATAAAGTTATTTTTAACATAATTAAATTTTTTGATGGCGCGTCAGCACCTAGTAAGCTAGGGCCTCGTCATTATGGTGGCTTTGCGATCAGACCCATTTTAACACACCACACTCGGTAGGACTCCTCTGGACGAGTGATCAGCCTGACGCAGAGACCTCTCTACCTGACAATATATAACACTCACAAGAGAGAGACATCCATGCCACTGGTGGGATTCGAACCCACAATCCCAGCAAGCGAGCGACCGTAGACCCACGCTTAGACCGTGCGGCCACTGGGATCAGCACGTAATTGAATACTACATATAAATTTGTCTCATTTGCAGTAATACTAAAATTATTGTGGCACCAAAAAACTGGAGGACATATTTCAACACAGTTCATTGTTACCACGTTCTGTTCCTATTCGTAACTACTCTACTCTTACAGTAAAAGTAGGTAAATATAAAGTTGTCTCTGTAGACTCCATGAAGGTGTACAGGGAAAGAGAAGGTATAGCTCTACTCCTTTTTAATCTAAGCTACACAACCCGGCCGCTTTGCTCCCAAGAAAAGAGACCCCCCGCTGTACATTGAAATGGGAGTTTGGGTGGGCTCCAGATTCGGTCTGGACGTTTGGGAGAAATCTGTTGAACCTGCTGGAAATCGAGCCGCGATTTCTAGGACGTTTAGTCCGTAGCCCAGACACAATAGTGACTGTACTACCTCAGCTGCGTCTTATCTAGTAGATCTAATGTTAATTGCGTGCTAAGGAACGCACACACGTAATGTACGCAAGCACACAACGGCTATATTTATCATATAAAGGATTAATAGAGTCGAACTCGGTTATAATGTCATGAAAGGACTGAATATTTTGTGTCGTTATAAACGAGTGTTGTTATAACCGAGGAGTATAATGTTACGGTTAACAGTGAGGAATTAATTGGTACCACAGAATATCTGACGTTATAGGCTAGGTGTCGTATAAACTGATGTCGTTAATAACCGGGTTAGACTGTATTTTCCTTTTGAATGTCTCTTGTACCAGCCTGCTCTGAATAAACTTATAAGTTTTAATCAAATAATAAAACCAACGAATGCACTATATTGACCACTTTTATTATGGTCTATTTCCCCTCACCCTACACGTGTTTCGGAACTTTAAAGTTCCATCTTCAGGGGTTGTCTTATGCTACCTATTATTCACATATTAAAACAAATACACAATATGTATAATAGTCTGTTAAAGTATTAAAACCATAGGTAAATGAAGTTCAAATCTCTTTTAAAATTGTACGATATGTACTGCAGTCTATTAGAATCTTAAAATCTCGCGTAAATGTGTATTTAAAACCTGTTTTAAAAATGTATTTAAAAAACTTGTGGACTGTTCGTAATATTCACTTTTTTACGTAACTACTGGCGTAGTTTTATACAACTCCGTATTCCATTTCTTGTGTGTTGTGAAGCTTCTGTGCTGTGTTTTCAAGGCTGTGTGTGTAGGGGAACAGTTCCCCTACACACACACCTATGGTTTTAATACTTTAACAGACTATTGTACATATTGTGTATTTGTTTTAATATGTGAATAATTGGTAACACAAGACAACCCCTGAAGATGGAACTTTAAAGTTCCGAAACACGTGTAGGGTGAGGGGAAATAGACCATAATAAAAGTGGTCAATATAGTGCATTTGTCGGTCTTATTATTGATTTAACATAATGCACGGTGGTAATACTGTGAAATTTATAAGTTTTAATTTAGAGCATTACTTAACATAAGAAAGAACTGCAACAAAATTCGAATGTTCTGCCTGTGCGTATTCTCACTGTACGTATGTCTTTACGAATCTTACCGCTAGAGGCCTGCACACATCATGCTTGTCTGACCATTCAATTTCCAAATAACGGCAGTACATACATACATACTACGTACATATATACATATATGGTGTGGGGTTGTGTCTTGAAGTATACCCGGTGAGAGTATACTTCAAGACACAACCCCACACCATACTAGCACCAGAACCACTTCTTCTTCCTATCAATTTATATATACCACACCATCAGGAAGACCACACTACAACGTGAAGTAAACAAAACGACAACACTACATACAACACGAATTGTCTATCGCCGTGCTACATCAAAGTCCATCGCAACCAGCACAGTGCAGTGTGTGATCTCCTGTAACCTTTAGAAGTACGAACATCTTTTATATAATAGACGCAGTGAACAGTGTTTTTTAACAAGCTATTTTGAACAAACCATCATTTTAACTGTGTTTTATGACTCGTGTGTTTTTAACTTATGAACAAGTGTTTTATGCTCCAGATAGTGCATAATTTTTAAAACAGTGTCATCAACAGATGCAGCATTTGTAAAGCACCTTTTATAAGAGTAAAAGACCCCTGATGATGGCTCACGAAGAGCTGAAACGCGTAGGGTAATATCATGATATAAGGAGCTAATCTGCACCTTATAAGTTGTGCATTTTGTTGGTGTTTTATCTTAAGTACGTACCAACATTTGTGAGGGAATGCTTCTTGACTCATTATCTTGTAGACGAAGGCGCTGGTTTGCTTGGTAATGCTGGTAGGTGCTGGTTACGCGCTGTATATTACAGAAGATGGGATTTTTATTATTAACAATGACGGTTTTTGAAGGTTTTCTTCGTTGAAACTTTAATTTTTGAAAAAGTATGATGTTTTATAAAATATATCATGAGATAAATCCTTAATTTAGACATATTTCTTTATAATTTAAATACTTTGTATCGAAATTATTTAAAGTAAAATGATATTAGCATAAATACTGATGTGTTCATATGGATACTTATTATGAAACCAAAGAATGTAGCAAAAGAAAAAGTGTCCGATGAGTGCCCCAAATCTCGACTGGCTGCCCTATCTCTGCATAAAATGTCCTGTAGAGATAGACTATATGTTACTTTGTCTGTTACAGCAATAGACATTTGAGCATCTCATGGCTGTGAGTTCTAAGGTCGGGCTTTGTATTTTGAGAGGTATTGTTCTCTACTAATGAGAAAACTTGGGACCTTGCCAGCTTGGACATGGCTCTTTCTTCCTGGCTAACATTGCGGAGAAAACATATAGATCTCCCAAAAACATAAACTTCTGTCACTGAATCTATCATATTCCTCATGTCACCATTCGTAGTGTGTTCATTTTACAACCCTTAAATGAAATTTATGCACACCTCTAAACATAAACAACACAAAATAGGGATAAATTAATTCGAACACACAAACACAAATGCATGTCAGCTGAATATATTTTTGCCTGAAATATATGTTATTGCTTATAAATATATAAAGTTCTGACCTTCCCCTGATTTACCACTACCAAGGTCAAAGCTATTTTGTCAGTCGACAGCATTAGGTAGGCTAGCTTTGTAACAAAATGCTGCTTTATTCTTCAGGTACATAGAGAAGTATAACACAGAGTTAGATCGATTGCCATTGGTTCCATAGCTATCCATTAGCAAGGCCCTCATGCACTGTAGGTGTCTGTTCCATCCTGGCCGTGAGTCAGTCCCAATATTTCCGGAGGTGTTCCAAAATTAGATTATTCTATTTAAACTCCTATTACGGATTCTTCTCGCGTGAGTCTCTGAGTAAAATGGCGACTTTTGTAGGCCGGTACATTACAGTGTCCAACGTAAACATCAGAAACATTTCGGCGCTGACAGCTTTAACAATAATTCTGGACGCCTTGTTCGGAGTAATGAGCTGTCACATACCGGCAGGAGTTCCATCTGGCTGGATGCTCATTCGACAAAAGCCACTTCGAGTTAAACCCATTAAAAGCACAGTGGTGCCACCTGCCGTAACATTAAGGAAACCACGTATCCTGTCCAAGCAGCGTAATTTTGCGTTTCGTATAATTGTAGAATAAACAGTTGAATGTCTTCTTACTTCTTTAAAGTCTATGTTTAACCTGAATTATATTTTAATTGTCCAGTGCGCACCGAGCAGTAAATACAGTCCATTTCATAATTAATACATCAAATAATATATGCAATTAATAAAATACATACAGAAGCAGGTATAAAATTCATACTTATTTCGACACCGGGGTGCCATCAACAGGGATTTATTCTGAACAAAGGACTGCAAGGTGAACAGCTAATTAGGTAGTGTCTCCCTTTTGAAAATGATTGAAATATTAAAATTCTAAGATATATAAAATTAATAATCAATAAATTACAATGTTGTAAATTTAAAATTTTTAAAGTGATCTGTTGCAGGCAGAATTTTCCACTTGTTTAAACTCTGTATGGTTCATGTGTACAAGCATAATAAATATGAACAACATGAAATTTTCAAACACTGCGTCTCAGTTATACAAACAAATCAGTTAATGCTGTACAGTGAAATAATCGCTGTTTGTTCTGAGATCCACACAAAACACATAAATACAGTCCGTACCGCGCAGTAAACACACTCCGTCTCAGTTATACAAACCAGTCAGTTAATGCTGTACAGTGAAATAATCGCTGTTTGTTCTGAGATCCACACAAAACACATAAATACAGTCCGTACCGCGCAGTAAACACACTCCGTCTCAGTTATACAAACCAGTCAGTTAATGCTGTACAGTGAAATAATCGCTGTTTGTTCTGAGATCTACACAAAACACATACATACAGTCCGTACCACGCAGTAAACACACTCCGTCTCAGTTATACAAACCAGTCAGTTAATGCTGTACAGTGAAATAATCGCTGTTTGTTCTGAGATCCACACAAAACACATAAATACAGTCCGTACCACGCAGTAAACACACTCCGTCTCAGTTATACAAACCAGTCAGTTAATGCTGTACAGTGAAATAATCGCTGTTTGTTCTGAGATCCACACAAAACACATAAATACAGTCCGTACCGCGCAGTAAACACACTCCGTCTCAGTTATACAAACCAGTCAGTTAATGCTGTACAGTGAAATAATCGCTGTTTGTTCTGAGATCCACACAAAACACATAAATACAGTCCGTACCGCGCAGTAAACACACTCCGTCTCAGTTATACAAACCAGTCAGTTAATGTTGTACAGTGAAATAATCGCTGTTTGTTCTGAGATCCACACAAAACACATAAATACAGTCCGTACCGCTCAGTAAACACACTCCGTCTCAGTTATACAAACCAGTCAGTTAATGTTGTACAGTGAAATAATCGCTGTTTGTTCTGAGATCCACACAAAACACATAAATACAGTCCGTACCGCGCAGTAAACACACTCCGTCTCAGTTATACAAACCAGTCAGTTAATGTTGTACAGTGAAATAATCGCTGTTTGTTCTGAGATCCACACAAAACACATAAATACACTGTGTGGGCAGAACGTAGAATTGTTGAATGTTAAACATTGTGGTACATATAGTAACCACTGGGCTTTAAAGGGTTAATTTAAAGATTCAGTCCGTACCGCGCAGTAAACACACTCCGTCTCAGTTATAAAAACCAATCAGTTAATTCTGTACAGTGCAATAGTCGCTTTATTTTCTGATATACACACAAAACACATAAATAAACTGTGTGGGTAGAACGAAGAATTTCTGTATGATAAATTATTCGTAATAATCACTGGACCTCAAATGGTTAAACACTATTAACCGGTTGGTCTTTGTAATAGGTCCGTTGCTGAATTCAAGGCGGAAAGTTGGTATATGTGCGTCGGTGTTGTGGCACTGCAGGTAGAGGGGACAAGCGGCTTTGAACGTGCGTAGCGCGTCAGTTTCTGCTACGTAGTTACGTGCTAACACTGCAATTGCATAAAGCGGTACTCTGAGTCGCGCCACTATCTGTGGCGCTACAAAACGCTAGTGGAAACGGGCCCTACAGCAAAGAAATTGGGTCATTCTTAACAAGACCTCAGTTTATTAAGAAATTTCCTGCATCTTGTTTTTGAAACTCGAAAGTTCGTTGTCCCTATCCTGAACCAGATGGGTCCAGACCACGTCTTTCAAATTGCATTATTTAATGTCTATTTTGTTATTATTTTTATATCTGTGTCTAAGGTTTTTACGTTTTTCTTTTCTTCAGGATTTCCCCCCAGAACTCAGGAGAAGTCACGAAGCTTCTAATTTTCCTATTTCCTTCAGTCCCCTCTTCACTCCTTCTGAGCACCATATTTTCGAAAGAAAAACCACTGCCTATATACTGCCTTTAATGTGAGCGACCAAGTTTCACACAAACACACATGCAGTATAACAGACAAAATTGTAGTTCTATCTCTTTTGTGTTCCTCTTTAGATAGTAAAATGGAAGACAAAAAAGTCCGTAGCCGAAATGTGGCAGGCATTCCCTGTGATTACTCTGCCATTATTTCTTTCTGCTTGGATTTCGTCTCGTTAATGTCCTTCCAGAATATTTTAACTTTTCCACGTAATCACACGTCAATAAGTTTATTAAATACCTTCATCGAGTACAGTCCTTCTTGAAATGTTAATAGTTCCTCAGCTGGTCGAGAAAATATCCGCGGTTTCTGTAACGAGAAAGTTCATTACCGTGTTCACAAAAGCCCGCCATTTGTCCCTATCCCAGGTCAGACTAATCCAGTCCAAGCCTCCCATCTTATTTTATGAAGATCGCTTTTAATATTATCTTACCATTTGTCTTTGGATTTTGTTATTATTCGGGGGAAAACATTTTTTACGTTTTTTTTAATATTAATTTACTATATATATTCATCCAAAATAAGTTTCACTACTCCGTTAAAAAATTCTTTGAACAAATAGGCGAGTATTATATTGGTACCTTGAACACCCATCTGACATAAAAATCATATCGAAGTATTATTTTTCCCTAAAACGTCTCGTATTCTGAAGTAGCCTAAACCGAGTTTAAATTTTAACACATTTATGGTTACTGCTATCTTCGTTGCTGAATCTGGAGCGCGCAAAACTTGCTGAGAAAATGATTTTCATTTATGTGTAAATTTTCTATCAATAGAAGCAAACTTTATCAAAATCCTGTAACATCAGTGACTCGAAAAGCTCTGGAAGAAATGTACACTTGTACTAATGCACTAAAATGTACAGAAAAACAAAGACTGTAGAGTCTTTCCAGTAAATTTGGACACTGAAATACCGACGCAACACACCTGCTATTGTCATCTATTGCTACGATTTTCTGCTCCAATTCATAACTAATACATAATCGCAAATGATTTTGATACATATGTGCTTAATATAGACCCTGTTAACATATGACTTTTATCTGAAACGTTTTGCAGTTTGGTAAAAATTTCAACAAAACACGATAAATTGTGTTCCAAGGTTGGTACTGTTATAAGTGTGTGGTGATAACAATACAGTGACTGACGTGAAATATCATAAACATGTCTCCGCAACTGGACAGCGCTAGTCACTCTTCATGTCCGTAAAACAAGTAATGTCAAATTTCCTACAGATTAGGTAATGTAATACACCAAAGAAATTTCATGCAGTTAGGCTTATTTCAATATGGGGTATTGGGTTGTGACAGAGATTATTCTGAAAGTTGTGAAGTCATGTACATTGGTACGTATGTAAAGGCTGGATTAGATCCACAAAGTCCCCGTCATTTTGCACATCAACCTTGAGGGCGAGTCTCAAAAACCTTACAGCCCTCCTACCTCAGTCACGTGACTGCAGCTGCTACGTAAGCAGACCAATACTGGCACCTCCACCGCTGTGACTGCAGAAAAACACTGATCTACGCGCACACGACTTCGCGCACTCTCCCGACTTGTGACATCAGCCTAGGCTCGTTAAGTTTACCTGCCCCAGAAGTGGAGACTTTGAGAAATTAATCCTGATATACCGTTGTTATGTGGTCGCCATCTACAAGCCTGTACACGGAGGCAGCAGATTTCTTCTAAAGCCATGTATCTATCTACCAAATTATACGAAGTCACATCCCATAAGACCGTAATCCGACAATTTTATTTCTTTCCACGTTTCCTATTGGTTGCACTTCTCCCTTTACATTCGTAAGCACGCTGTCTCGGTATTCTGCCATGGAGTTACGTTCAGGCTTGTAACAGAAATACGATGGAACATTGGGATCTGCGTCTTGCTGGTGTCTACTTTCATGTGACTTTCCACTGGATTGCAATAACTTCTCTGTTCCCGAAGGAAGACTACGCATATTATTTTCAAAATTGGTACTGCAACAAATTAAATAATGAATAGTATGATCTTTTGCCACAGATAGTCGAGCAGTTTGCTGGATACAAATTTGACGTTTAAATGTCAGTTATTTCTGAAGATAGAGGGAGGAGTTTCTCGTTGCATTTTTAAACAACTAACAAATTACAATGCTTTACATTCCACAGTCAATTCTATAACGAACCCAAAATATCTTTAATTAAATTGCCATCACACCTATGGATTATACTAGTGGTATAAAAAACATTCGGCAAGAATTACTATACCAATCAAATTATACATTGGATAAAATATATTCATGAGCCATTGTAAAACCCCTACATGTTTCGGCACCGAGATGCCATCATCAGGGGGCCGTTCAGTACAAAGGAATTGACACAAGAAGCGAATGTATTTATTTTGTCGCTTTCAATCACTCCTGTAAAGGCGACATAATAACTAGACTGGCTTGTTGGGCCAAAATTCCTGTGTACTGAACGGCTTCCTGATGACGTCACCTCGGTGCCGAAACATGTATCAGATTTATAATAGTTCACGAATGTATTTTATGCAATGCATAAGTTAGTTGATGTAATAATTGTAAGAATACGCACGGTATGATTATCATAAAATTCAGTAGTAAGGTTACATTTGCGACATTGTTAGCAGGCCTGCCAACGCAGTTCGCTTAAACACGATAGAACCGTAAAATCACTGTAAATGTGTTAAGTGGCGCAGGGCCGAGATACTAGCCCTTCATGCATAAGGCCTCGGGTTCAAAACTGGACGGATTCACTGCCAATTTCTTCAGCCTAATTCCTTCCACTTCCTCGCACTTGTGACGAAAGCAATCGGTAACTGAGTCAGCATCGTAACTTTATTACGGACTGACTTTTCTTTATTGGGCAGGATAGACACTTGTCTCTTATCTAACGCGTCCAGGCGTTGTCGGTAAAGCGACTCGCTACGATCTAGACCAGTGGTATTCAACCTGGGGTACGCGTACCCCCGGGGGTAGGCGAAGACAATTTAGGGGTAAGTAAAATTAAGAAAAATAAATATATTATTTCATGATAAACACTGAATAATCAGGGCCAGATTTAGGGTTAGCCACAAGAGACCCGGACGTAAGGACATGCAATTTGGGACGCCATTTCTCTCTCTCTCTCTCTCTTTTATGCGATTCTTATCTGGGCGGCTAGTTTCATTTTATTCCACATAGTGCATATAATTGTGCTTTGCTAAAATACCTTTGTTTCTTTATTAATTTTTATATGATAGACAATAATATATTTATTATTTAATAGCTTGATTCTCCTTTTTTCATTTAAGACTTATTATTTAATACATTATTTTGGATGTAATTTATTTAACTTATTTTAGATGTAGATTATAGACTGTGTATAACTTGAATTGTGCACCAACAACTTTGGGGGTACAAAGGTGAAGAGAAACTATATGTGGGGGTACGCGAACAAAAAAAGGTTGAATACCGCTTATCTAGACGGTCCGGGGTTTCAAACCAAGTGGGGGGCGAAATTATCCGCACCAGTCCTTGCAGAAACTGAGGCCCACCCAACCTCCAGTAAAATGGGTACCTAGTCTCTTTACCGGGGGGCAAAGCAGCCAGGGTGTAGCGTTGACCATCCACACCCATGTAGCGCCGAAGATTAAAGAAATCGGAGAGATATACGAGTACCTCTACACACCCTATATGCCTTCATGGCCTGTTATAGTATACACTTTTTTCCATTGCTTTCAAATTGTTCGTTCCTTGCATTGTCTTGATCAGCACAGTCAATTTATTACACCAGCCAAATGCTCTTAAATATTTACAATTAAGTACTTATATATAAAGCTCCGACAAGTTTCGGTGCTAGTGCACCATCCTCAGGTAGCACAGGCTGCCAAATCTAAAACCAACCTTCACTGACAAGCCACTGTCTGTACGGTTACACAATGTGTTGTAGGCTGCGTTGTTAATAGCTCTATCGTGTAGAAGGTTCAGCCTCTGTTTTAAACACGTACAGTTAAAACAGGGTTAAAATATTCTATACGATATAAAAATGTAATTACAGAGTATAATTCCATTTTCCATTATTTTCACCAAAGCGTCCAGGCCGCTTTCGGACCAACCAAGCCTCGGAAGCAAAGTGGAGTGTGTGTGGTCCCAAAAACACCTTGGCCGGGGTGTGGCCCCCAAAAAAACACCTTGGCCGGGATGTGGCCCCAAAAAAACACCTTGGCCGGGGTGTGGCCTCAAAAAAACACCTGGGCCGGGGTGTGGCTCCAAAAAAACACCTTGGCCGGGATGTGGCCCCCAAAAAACACCTTGGCCGGGGTGTGGCCCCAAAAAAACACCTTGGCCGGGGTGTGGCCCCCAAAAAAACACCTTGGCCGGGGTTTGGCCCCAAAAAAACACCTTGGCCGGGTTGTGGTCCCAAAAACACCTTGGCCGGGGTGTGGCCCCCAAAAAAACACCTTGGCCGGGGTGTGGCCCCAAAAAACACCTACACGTAGTGTGAAATTTTATGATACACTGGGCTATGCTTCCAGAAGAAGCTCAAGGTTTATAGCTGCCTTAGTTCAAACATTTTTCTTTTAACATTAGGTTCTGTATTTAAACTGCATGGTTTATTCGCCGCCATGTTTGTTTTTATTGTAATCTGCTAACATGACCACAGTGGATATTCCACATATGTGTCAGATTTATTAACATGGGCAATCACTAGATTGACCAAAGTTCTAACTTAGAAACAAAGTGGCAACATTAAACGGAATGTTGTAGCTTGCGATTTGGTTACATAACAGACCTTCAGCCGGTAGTTACAGGTGTGTAATAAACACGATTTTATGTGATGTGACGCCGTACACTTTGCTAGATCAGCACTAAATTTTGGAGGAAATCCACATCAACTCTTCCACTCCTATACTTCAATTGCAGAAGTACCGCCTACTTATATCTATTACACATATATTAAATGTACTATTTAAAGCGCCTGATTTGGGGAAATAAAATCCTTATATTTTTTTTCTTATTAGAATATAACCATTAATTTATTCTGTAGTCTGTCTTACGACAGATCCGTAGCCTCTTCCAAAGCGAGTTCTCCACAGGGTACGATCTAGTGCTTCCTCTTTTAATTTCCAGTATCTTCTCTTTTCCTGAAGGTCATCCAGTAGCTGCTTACCTCTTCTTCCTCGCATTTCCATCACTTCTATCTCTCCTTTAATAACGTGTTTCAGAAGGCAGTTTCAAGATGTGGCCAATCAGTTAGCCTTTCTTATTTTTATTGTATGTACGATATTCCTCTCCTCCTTGACTCTGTGTAATACTTCTTCATTTCTCACACGATCGGTCCAACTGATCTTCTCCATTCTTCTCCAGCACCACATTTCCAAACTTTCCAGATACTTCTGATCTACTTTCCGAAGTGTCCACTTTTCACCACCATACAAAGCTATGCTCCAAATGTAGCACTTTACTGGTTTCTTCCTTAAATTTAAGTCCAGTTTTCTGGTGAAAAGAGTTTTCTCCTTGTTGAAATATAACTATTGCGAGTATTTGAGAACTATGGACGGGATGGGATTCTTTAAATACTTACACTTAAGCCTCTTAGACTATTTCATCTATTTGTGTTCAAGAATGTATAATACATGTTAGTACCCACGTACAAAAGCAGAGATTTACAAATTCCGGGGTCCAGGTTGCCCAGACGAATTTTGTTCTCTGGCTCCTAATATTTGTGCACTCTCAGTATGGAATTTTTATGTCACCCTCGTGAACCCCAGAACGTTTAGGTGACTCCTGGATTTTTGGGGCATAATTGTACCCTTGTAAAAAACCCATAGGTTGTCATGTGCCAAAAGCCCCTTATATTCATTTTCAGCACTGTAAGAGCCTAAAGTCTCGCGCTGATTGAATTCTAAAAGGTTTTGACGATGGTATAAAACATTGTGTTTCGTAAGCAAAATTCAGCGGCCATTTCTCACCCAAGTCTCCTGACTGCCTGCCAGATGGCTCTGGCAGTCACATCAGGATTGAGTAGAACTTGTGCGGTCAGTGGGCTGGTCACTCACTACATCAACGCACATGACCATAGCAACCTCCGAAAGGAGGCCCCTATGCTCCGCTTTGGAGCGACAGGAACAAACAACAACATAAAACATTGTGAACCGCTTGTTTGTTGCACTTTGTCCATCGTCTTTAATGTGAATAAAATATATGATGTAAAATATAGAAATATATAAAAATCTAAAATTCACATCTTCCGATTTTTATATTTATATATATTTTTATATTTATATAAATTTTTATATTTTACATTTTAAATTTTATATTTTATTCACATTAAAGACGATAGACAAAGTGCAAGAAACAGGTGGTTCAAAATTTCGCGCTGGTGTTTTGGATAGGGACTGAGCATTGCATCTCTTGTCTTGATCACAGATTTCAGTTTAGATTTCAGATCACTGTCTCCTAGATTACAGGCTAAGGGAAACACTGGGCAACACCTTTATAGATGACGAGAAAGTTCTGTCGTCCCTCTTCTGATTTTGCATTCTGTTGCTCATTAAAGATAATTTACCAGATGGATTCGCCGCACTATTTTAACAAAACAAAATGCTGGGCTCATGGGGATGTGGGGGGGAGGGGAATTTCTGATATTACTGTTCATTCCTGACAACCAACATGATATTAACGGATTTAAATATTGTCTATTCGGTATTTGATAAATCTGTCGAAATGAGAAAGAATCATGAGCTCAAAAGCTATAAATGAACCTCACATAATGAAAGTAAATTTATTACAAATTCAGATGCTTAATTTGCTGTAAACAACCGGCTGTATTAATGGTTTCCGTCTGCAGTCTACCGATTAATCAGCCAAAGCAAATCGAGTTATCATTACATCTGGCAGCGCACATTCATTTCACTGGCCCTGTGCCAAATTGAATTGAACATAATAACGAAGTTTAGTGTGTAGTTTAATGTGACTCCGCGTAGACTTGTAGATATTTACCGGCAATTCAGAAGAATGCACTAACATAATCTTCAAGGTGCAGAAGCCAATAGTCGGCACATAGTTTTCAAACTATAGCAGGATTACATCCACAACGCTCCTGTCATTTTGCATAACCTTAAGCGCGAGTCTCACAAACCTTACGGCCCTCCTACTTCAGTCACGTGACTGCAGCTGCTACGTAAGCAGACCAATACTGGCACCTCCACCGCTCTGACTGCAGAAACACACTGATCTACGCGCACTCGACTTCGCGCACTCTTCCGACTTGTGACATCAGCATAGGTTCACTAACGTTACCTGCGTCTGGACTTGGAGATTATGGAATTAATCTTGTTATGCATGCTATCGCTTGCTAAGACACATTAGTGTATGTTGTTACAGCCTTGAAGTCCTCGAAACTTTTAGAGAAAATATGAAGACCTAAGATAGAGTGTTTTTAGCGCCATTTTTTTTTTTTTTTTTTTTTTTTTTATTTGGACAGGAAAGGTGATTCAGTTTAAGGTACTTTTACATGCTTCTTGCCTTATTCACAGACGGCCAGGGGCACTTTTTGTACAGGATATAAGAACACTCTTGCGAGTTATTTGTACCACTCTGCCTGTCCAGCAGTTTTGGTATCGAGAAGCCGCGTAGCTGTAACCTCCGCCTTCTATAAATAGTTCGTATTTGTGTGCCCACAGCCTTCTTGATGTTTTCGCTTCTCTGCTACGGTCACATGCACCCACAACGGCGTGTGACATTACGTTTTGTGGGCGAACTGCCATAAATTACGTCGTGCAGAGGAAAGGCTCTGTACTCGTAGGTATAAGGGGCGAACTGAGATATAAAATTGTTACTGCACGAGGGGTAACATGCATGTAGCGTGTATATGGCTTGCGTAAATCTTGTATGTGTCTGCTTTTGTGAATGCATTACCTGAAAACATTGTCAGTTTTCTTGTGACTGGGGAATTACAGTATATTTCCTCGTGTTGAAAGTTATCAGTTAAGTGGTTCTTGTTTTAACGGCTTCGAAAAGGTAATGTAGTATTTCTAATTTGCTTAAGCCTTTAAGGACGACATGTAATATTGCGGCTTTAAAGTCCGAGTACGTACCTAGCAGTAAACACCCTTCATCTCAGATATAAAATGCCATTAATTAACATTTTGTAGCGCAAATATTCCTGTTATTTTCTCAGATATGTACATAACACATACATATACTCTGTCGGCAGAATGTCGAATTTTTTTACGTTAAACCTTGTATATATAAAGTAACTGCTATGCATTAAAATTACAAGTATTTTCTATTAACCACATAGTCATGCTTCTATGACAAGTTAGATCTATAAACCTTTGACAAATATGTACTGTATTATTCACTGTACCCTTGAAACTTCAGCCCCTATGGTTAATCTTTATGTTAAGTATGACTTTTCCTTTCAATTTAATTGCAATTTATTTCAATAAATAGTTACCATTTATTTAGGTACTCTTCTTATATATCTCTATGCATGTAGGGCTGTACTTGGGTATAGATTGCAAAGAGGAGATAACCTCCAAGTGGGCGGGGGGCGGGTATGGTGCTGTGCGGGGTTGTTTGTCGACTATAAGTGGGGCTAGAGAAATTGTATTTGTAGGAGCGACAGATATTTCTGTTAATTTACACAGACTTTAAAACATGAAGCATTTCGAGGAATGTATACGAGTAGACAAGAAATGCACTAAGCGAATGTTTTCAGGATGGGTAGTAGCAACTCGTCATTCGCAGATAAATCTTGCGCATGCGCTTAAACTTATGCTTGCGCATCTATAGCATTCATAGCAGGGATCATCTCCTGTTCTGTGGACTCTTTTAAGTATGCAGTTTTATGTGTAAATGTGTAACCATATTCTGGCTATGTCAGTAATTTCCCAAAAAAAACCATAGCATTCTGCTCCGTCCGTGCAGAATTCACTCAAACACTGTACACTCAGACAACGTAGCTTGCGACTTGTCTATGCTCCATCTGTTATATATGGAGTGAATTTCTATTAGGAGAGCGTTCTGCTTGGATACGATGCTGTGTATTCTGGTAGGTGGTTACCAACTATTCAGTGACAAAAATTCTGCTTCCTTTTTGCATGATAACATCACGGCGGTAAATGTAACACCTTAAAGACAAAGCGAATATGGACCTGATATATACGTGTGGAAATTTGGTACTTTCTGTTAGCGTACACGGCGTCACATTCCAAAAGCTTGGAGTTTTATCCACGGCCTTTAGAAACTTATTTCTAATTAAGATCTTTTATGGGACGACAGCCCCTATGGGGCCAAGGCCTTATCATTGTCGAGGCTTTACCATCACATTCAGATACACCACAATTGGTAGGATTCCTCTGGACGAGTGATCAGCCCGACGCAGAGACTACCTGACAACACACAACACTTACAGGAGACAGACAACCATTCCCCCGGCGGGATTCGAACTAGCAATTCCAGAAAGCGAGCGGCCTCAGACCCACTTCTTAGACCGCGTGGATTTGGTATCGTAATGACGATATATTTGTATAATTGGTGACGTCACACTGATGTATGTGTAATTAACGGTGCAGTTTTAGCTTAAAGAAGACCTTTGAAGAAATGCGGACATCGTTGTAAAAAAGACTTTGTTTTAGAACTTAAAAGGAGGCACTCAGTGCTCAAACTCTTGGAAAAAGCTGCGAACGAATGATCATACCTTCTATTACATGTCTATTTATACGGAGAGTAGAGGTATAGCCCTATTCTTTCTTTAACCTCGGCACTAGATGTGTATTGGTGGTCAACGTCATGCCTCGACGGATTTTCCCCCCGGACAAGATAATCGGTACCCATTTTACAGAAGGCAGTATGGGCCCTGTGGTCGGTGTTGACGGGTGTTGAAAATCTTGCCCCTACCGGGATTTGATCACCGGGCCGTCCATCCAGTAGCGAGTCGCTGTACCAACTACTCTATTCCGGCCTCTTCCAAGCGGTCTGTTTCTTCGGGGTTTGTGCGGGTAACCGTTTGAATTAACCGGAGGGCAATTGCAACGTGTCGAATTGCGGAATGAGTCAGAAGTTGAAAGTATTTAGGAGGATGTAGGGAGTGGAAGCAGATTATTTAAAGGCACTAATTTTAACATTTTCCTGCAGGCAAGGTGGAAAATCGCGAAAAATTTCTCCATCTGGAATGCCAAACCGCAGGTTGAAATTTGAACCTGTGAACTTATGAGTACAAATCAAGACGGCTACATGATTTGTCGTATTGGCACGATAAAGATTTTGTTAATTAGAGAAAACCGCATGAATACTTATGAGGAATTAGACGTTGGGGTATTTACGAGTACATTATTTCTGAAAATTGACCCTAGGTGGAGGTGGATGACGAAATTCACACTTTGGCTGCTTTATCACCGGAGAAAGATGAATTGGTTCCCATTTAATAGGAGAATAATTGGACTGAAGAAGTAATCAAAGCCGAAATGTATTCTAAATATCCCTTTGTGTTAATATACAAACTATATTGGAAAAGCCCTTCATCACAAATTTTTTTTTTAGAATTCAATTATTATTACTACATGTTTCGGCCAACAGGGCGATCTTCAGGTGATAAGCAATATGTACAGCAATCTTTCAGTTTCTGCATAATGCAAGAAAAACCTTCCATATATACATATATATACATACATATTCAACACAATCCCACTTTATATCTTCAAAACCAGAGCACAGTCAAGCCACTAATAAAAATTCCAGGATTATTGAAAACAATTGAGGCTTACAACCTACAATTTACAAACTTGCTCTACAGGTTCTTCAACCAGTTTATAATCGAGAAAATTTTAAAACCTTAAATACAAAACCTTCAAAAATAAAATTATACACAATAATGAAACACTTTACATATAATAACGTTAAATTCGCAAAATATATGACTTCAAAACGGCTGGAATACGTATAAGTAAAATTTATATCAATAATATAAAACTTTATATATTATTATGCTTTATTTAAAAGTGAGATCTCATTTATTTTTATAGAATTCTAAGATAATAATATTCTACCAAGGACTTTGCGTATGTTGTTTATCGCCTGAAGACAGCCAAGTAGGCCGAAACACGTCGTAATGAATACTAAATTCTGAAAACATTAAAGATCTGTTTGTAATTAATTGGTTATTTCGATATAGTTTAGATCATTGTTTAGTCACTGTACTGACCGAGCTACCGCACTGATTAGGGGTTCCATTTAGCAACACATTTCCTGAGACTCGGTGTTTTTTGTGTGTTGTAAATTTGCACAGTGTGGTCTCACCAATCACAACAATCAGGCCACCCATACATTTACCTCGCATGAACCACATTGCGTGTCAGCCATATTCTTCATCATCAGCTTGTCTCCATTGTTGTTGCGAGGGTTACGTCAGCCCCTGCCGTTGCCTTTACACAGGATCCAGACATTCGACACGCAAGCCGCCATGATGTTGTGTGCCACAGACCGGAAGTGACGACGTAGAAAAATAACAGCATGCCAATCGATGCGCGTGGGATAGCATTGTTTGCCGTGCTTTTGGTTGGATAGCTCAGTTGATGCAGTGTTTAAGCTAATGGATGGACGGTTTTGATTCAGGGGAGACGAAAAAGATTTTCTCTCCGAAAAGTATCAAGACCAGCCAGGGCCCCACAAAATGCGATATCGAATTTGTAGCCACCTAAAAGCGACATGAAGCTGACCACTCACCTCCATCTATGACCGATGTTAGAATACGTGGATATATACCTCCACTCGCAAAATATCTTAACATTTGCAGTCCAAATTATTGTCGTGAATTCCATCAGTCTGGTTCAAATTAATTTTTCCAGAAAATCTCTGATATTCAAATTTTAATACCAGCCATTACCCGACGGGAATTTAGAAAAAATAACTAACATATAACTCTGCAAACAACGTGTCGATTTTATTTGGACATTGGTCCTGGTCCAAAGGAAAACGCTGTCTAATTTAACTCGATATTTGACCAATAAGGGTTAATAATGTGATAATTAAGCATAGGGACTTTTACCTTTACCAGGTGAGGTTGCATCACATGTTATGTTACAGACGTATTGTAATGTCTCATGTTTTGTATGTGATATTATTGTGATTGAGATTTTCAAATTCGTTTTGAACAAAGTTTCGACAGTAGGATCTCAATATGGAGGTGTAGATTCTCTTGGATGTGTACACTACGACTACGATCTTCTTGAATTGAAGTCGTATAGTTTGGTAATAGGCATACTATCTCTTTTAAGATGGTATTGTTATTTGTTTTATGTTATAATGACGTCGACGTATTATAAGTTGCTTTGTAGATACATTGTACACTGAATTTGACATGTCCAATGTCGCATTTTTGGTGAATAAATGGACGACTAAATAAACTAAACTAAACAACTGAGTAACCAAATATGTTAATTAACTTTGATGTTTTAATTAGAATATAAAGAATTGTAACACAGTGATATAGTACCAACATAGCTGTAGGGATGCGCAGGTAGTAACTCTAATGTCTGCAACTTGAAGATAAAGTGTGCTCTACACATCTATCAGAGGCGAAAGAAACAGCGTGTGACGTCAATATGCTCGGAAAATTCTTATTAAGAAAATAAGGCAGGACGGGAAAGAAAAAGCCCATTAGGCAGAGATTCACATCAGAGCAGCGAAGAAGCAGTCAGTAACAACTAATAGCTAGTGACCAATAAATGGCAACTTGAATCACCGCTAAATCGACTTATAACTACACTCTGTTTCAAAACCAGTGTTGCCAGAGTACATTGCAATCTGTACAGTACACAAATACTGAGTTTTACTTTCCGGGGGTTTTTTTCATTTGGTAAAATTAATCCCTTACATTAAGGGGAGAAGAATTTAAGAATGTTTCGGTACAGGGTGATATGTCTGGGGCCTAAGATGGAAGTTATAAAAGGCGTGAATATGGAGAAATTTCGTGCATTCGTAACATCGTGAGGTATTATCTACACTGTGCAGGGATCATACTTGCAACTTTTGGGTTTACATCTCCTGCTGTAACTACATAATTACAGGCTGATAGCGTAAAAGCGTAAGTTTTGTAAGTGTCAGTACAAGTGTTATTATTATGTTGCGTATGTTTATGTGGCTGTAATGTTAGATCTGAAGCTCTCACAGACAGGAGTATCAAAATTATAGTGCTTTGAAATCTGACGCCGTTTCTTGGTACTTAGGTTCATTAAGGTCAATTGAAAACCAAACCCAGACGCAGCACAGCAGACGTAACTGCCTCAAGATTCCTCATATAATATACATAATATATAATACTACTTACAACGTGTTAAATGTTGGAAATGACCTCCTTCATCCTAAGATGATTAACAACTGGTGAACAGATTATTAAATATTCTTTTAAGTTCTTGCCTAGAAATCGTAGACATTACACGTATGATGAAACTGCCGCTGCATGACAAACTGCCAGTCTTATCGTTGCGCTTACGGTTACATTAAATCACCAGTTTTTTTCTGTTCTGTGACAGACGTGTGAAGCACAGTGTAACTTATATATCTTTCGTTCGTATGTAGTACAGTTTAATACAGTGGAGTTTTATTTTCGAGGCTACATGAGGAAGAAATCTTATGAATAGTGCAGTAGGAAAATTAGAAAACGATTTCCCGTTGTTTCAGGTACTTCTAAGTCAAACTTGGCTGAGAGTTGATGGAGGCCATTTCCAACACCTAATCTAACATGCCGAGAATTTTATTGTATTTAGTGTTATACATTTTTTTTTCTCGACAGCCCCTTGGGGGTCTATGCCTCGTCATATTACGACGCTTCACGATCACACTGATAGACACACCACAGTCGGTAGGACTCCTCTGGACGAGTGATCAGCCCGTCGCAGAGACCTCTACCTGACAAGTGTTATACATATTATACGAGTTATATTATATGTAGTGTTATACATATTATACGCGGGAATGTAAGGCACTTAATTTTGCCGTGCCTCTGGTTGCGGTTTTAAACTGAACTCCATGTACAAGCGATTAAGAAAAAACTACTGTTTTCATATACTGGGAGAGAAATCTGTTTGTATATTGTAGTGTAAGTCTTGAGTTGTATTGTGTTTATACATCAGGCAAAGAAATTAAATCGGCGAATCATTCATAGAAGGTAATTATACATTTACTTGTAATATTCACAAAGTATTATATTTTAAATAATTATGTGCTTGCTGGTTTATTTTAATTCTTCAGGAAATCTGATGCGATTTGAAGGAATATTTCACTGAGATGCTGAACTGTGTCATTGGACTTGGCTTCTATCTTCATCTTAATCACTAACAGCAGACAGATCTCTGGAAGATTAATGTGTTTTCAAACTTGTCATTTTTCTTGTAGTCGTTTATCCGAAGGAAAAATCTAGAAGATTGATGAGCTATGATGGGCAATTGACATTACTCAAAAACACGGATAATTAAAGTCTGAGTGGGACTGTGGTACGATCCGCTTCGTTTATTTAAACATTAAATTCAGTTTGAAGCACTTTGGAAGATGTAATTCAGCATATAAAAAGGAGACTTTTCTCTTAGCTGTTTTTGGGTCTATTCAAAATGTGTTTTCTCGAGGTTTCCTCATTTTGTAAAACCTCTGACTGTTCAGGGCTTCCTGAGTTTGTTCAACCCGTGAGCGTTCACGTTTGTCTCAGTCTGTTCAACCATTGAGTGTTCAAGTTCAGTCAGTCTGCTCAACCGGTGAGTGTTCAACCTTCAGTCAGTTTGTTTAACCAGTGAGTGTTCAAGTTTCACTCAGTGTTAATCTATCGGGTTTTCAAATTTCAGTCTGTTTGATCTGTGAAGGTATAATGTTCACTCAGTCTGTCCAACCGGTGAGTGTTCAAAGTTCTTCAAAGTCTTCGATCAGTGATTGTTCAAGTTTCAGCCAATCTGTTAAACTGGTGAGTGTTCAAGTGTCCTTCAGTTTTCAAAGTGTGAGTGTTCAAATTTCAGTCTGTTTTTTCAGCGAGTGTTCCACGTTCAGTCAGTTCAGTTCAGCTGGTGAATTTTCAAGTTTCAGCCTCTTCAGCCTGTTCAAATTTCAGTCTGTTCAACCAGTGAGTTTTCAAATTTAATTCAGTCTGTTAAACCAGTGAATGTTTAAGTTTCAATCAGTCTGTTCAGCCGGTAAGCCTTACGTGACAAATGTGTAGTTGACAGTGGCGAAGATTAGGCCTCCGTAGACCTCGCGACGCATGAAACTCCTGGGCCAGGAGGACTTCGAAACGTACAGAATATTAAAATATTTTCTGGGGTTTTTCTTTCTGGATTCTTCTTTCCATTCTTCTGAGAGAAGGCAGTATTTAAGAGACTTGGTAGTGGAGTTTTATCTTTAGAAATCATATCAAGAGATGTGGTTTGTCAAATTTCACTTTTGAAATTTCCAGTGGATGTCATTAGGAAGGAATTATCTGACACATATCCCAAAAGAATGAAAATGTGGCGCCACATGCTGTACATTAAAAATTTGTTTTTTTTGTGACTTAGTCATTATGTCCCTGTACAGTTACCTACTTTATCTTCTTGCTGTATCATGACGGTTAACATAAAAAATGGAACAGTGCAATCAAAACGTTTAATATTTATTTCTTGTACCTAGTGAATTAAAATTTACTATGAACATGGATTATGGATATGCTCATAAATGGTGAAAGATGTTTTGTAAGTCAGAAATTGAAAAATATTCATTCATTCATTCTGTAGTCTGTCTTACGACAGGTCCGTAGCCTCTTCCAAAGCGAGTTCTCCACAGGGTGCGATCTAGTGCTTCCTCTTTCAATTTCCAGTATCTTTTATTTTCCTTAAGGTCATCCAGTAGCTGCTTACGTCTTCTCCCTCGTCGTCCCGTCATTTCTATCCTTCCTTCTAACTTTCCTTCAATCACGTGTTTCAGAAGGCAGTTTCTACGCAAGATGTGACCAATCCAGTTAGAAAAATATTACGACAGGATAAATCTTTGAGATTTTGTATGGCAAATATCAGGGGCCCACCCAAGGGGGCTGCCGGGCTGCAGTCCCGCCAAAACCCTCAAAACCGAAATTGAAACTCATATTCTGTAGTTATTATGTTATTAAAGTTTTACGTAATTTACCCTTCAGCCGAAATCAGCCACTGAAATAGGCTGGTGACTAGTACATTAGTTTTTTTTTGAAAATAAATTAATAAAATTTAAGGAAAGAAGAAGATAGGACACTGTGATTGAGTCATGGAACATGTAGTTGTATTTATATTTATGTAAATTCAGTTGCAAACAGTTTTATATTTTACTTACAAGATGATTTTTATAACATAATTTTAAAAATCAAATACAATTTTTAAAATCAAAGAAAAATTATACATTGCGTCACGGTCAGTTCCCCCCCCCCCCCCCCCCCCCCCCCCCGCAAAAGGAAAAATTATTGGTTCGCAGCTAGCAAATATATTTATCAAAATCAAAATAATTGCAGGTTTATAATGAATAGATTTTTCAGAGGAATATTATGACAAAGCGTAATAATTGTCATAAAGTTTTATAGTATAAATATAGAGTTTTGAAGAACAACAAAATTTGGACCCAATGTTATTAATAATTCAGAAGTCTCTAGGATGCAAACATCCGAATGCACCTAAATATTTTTTGCACGTATATTTTATATCTTATTTTAATATGCAAGGATTTAAAAGACCCAAAAATTATCATATTATTAATTTAATTATAATTAATTTTGGCGGGTTGTGCAGGTACGTGGAAAAAAATTAGAAAGGAATGATTCATATGGCTGTGTTTCTTTAGGAAGCATATTAACTTTATATACATCAGAGTTAATCTGCGGATTTTAGGAGTGAAAAACGAAGAGCGACGGATTGTAGGAGAGTAGGCAAATATGTCAGTTGTTATTGACCACTTGGAAGACCCAGGCGTAGATGGGAGGATAATATTAAAATGGATATTCAAGAAGTGGGATGGGGAGCATGGACTGGATTGATATGGCTCAGGATAGGGACAGTTGGCGGGCTCTTGTGAGTGCGGTAATGAACCTACGGATTCCATAAAACGCGGGGAATTTCTTGTTTAGCTGACTACCTGTTAGCTTCTCAAGAAGGACTCTGTTCCATGGAGTTAGTTAGTTAGTTAGTTAGTTAGTTAGTCATTGAATTATTGACTCTGTATGATACAGATGTACATATTTCTATCACATGCTAGGTTCGTTTATGTTATTGTAACTTGGGTTAAGTTATGTTAGGTTGAGGTAGGTTACAAATGTATATATATATGTGCTGTGATCTGAGCCATTTTCTCAATGTTTGCTAGTACTGTTTCTTGCAAGCAGCCTTCGTTCTATATTTACCGCATTCTCTTGTCTCTCTCTCATCACAGCTTCCTTCTTAAGTCTACCGTAAACATTGAAATCTGGCACCCACAGCCCAGTCTGAAGCAGACAGATCTGATGTCTGTACAAAGCTCAAAATGATACTTCGCCTTGCACATGCCGTTGTGTTTGTTTACATTACAGTTAAAATAGCAATCTGTATCAACGTAATGTACAGTTGTGTTGATGGCAGGACGTAATGACATTTCGTTTTTGTGTCTAGAATTGTGATACAAGAGATATATATCGAATTTTGGTGAGGAAATCAGATAAGGCTTTTTTCAGAGTAGAGAATAAGTGGGATATTATTAAAAATGAAAGATAGTTAGTACTGAAAGTGGGTAGTGTGTATAGAGGACATTGCGGGAGGATCTGTTTAGGCGGGTTCGCAAAATTGTGGAAAGCGACTATTACATTCGTCATGTTTGTCTGTTTGTTTGTCACACCCGTCCGTCTCTGTCTGTCTCTCTGTCTCGTCAGTCCGCATGGAAAGACTCGGCTCCCACTGGATGGATTTTTATGAAAGTTTACATGTGAAGATTTTACGAAAATCTATTCAGAAAATTCAAATTTCATTAAAATCTGACAACAATAACGGTACTTTACATGAAGACGTATGTACATTTATGATAATATCTCGCTGAATTCTGCTTACAATGAGAAATATTTCAGACAAAAGCAGTAGAGAAAATCAAAACACATATTTTGTGTTTAATTTTTTTTCTCCGAAAATCGTGCGTTCTATGAGATAATGAGGAAAATATGGTACAGTCGGATAAAACACAGATGACAGTAGAATATGACGCATGCGCTTTGCATGCTGGATAACTAAGGCTACAGACACAACCTCATAATATGTAATACTTTTTGATTTTACACGGCATTAATAGTTACGCGAACGCGCCTCAATTTTAACTTTATACGTTGTCTTATTGTAATTTACACAGTAGGTTCCATCCTTCCCATCCCAGAACGATTTTCAAACAGTACTTAATATAATTACGATTACTACAGCGGTCTAAGGCCAGTTAATGGCAACAAACTTTCCCACGACTCTGTACCCGTATGCTCAAATGTGTTTTATTCTGTGCCATGTCTCTTGCCGTATTTAGGGGCGTTTAATCACCATATTCTCATCTCTTAGGCCCGGGTTCAATACCAGGGCAATAACAGCATTGCTTCTCATCAGAAAACAACTGTAGTAACTGCCACTACGAAAGGTTCTCTTCTTATATTTCAGATATGTTTTAAAGCTTATACTCTCTGAGCAGTTCGGAAGAGTAATCCGCCACTGTAGATGCTAGACATACAGGAGCAAGGCGATTTAACCAAATTTATACATTGCACTTTATTAGCATATATGTTACGTAAATTTCACTTAAGACAGGACGTATAATTTAGGGATACGGAACATTAGGAAACTCGGTTTATGAACTGTTAAATTCTTGGCTACAGCATAAGCATTAATAATAGCACTAGCAAAAATTACACCGATAACTCTCTCTTAACTAACTACATGGAGCACAGTCTTTGCTGAGAAGCTAACAGGTCCTCAGCTACACAAGAAATTCCCCGCACTTTATGAAACCCCAAGGTTCATTACCGCATTCACAAAAGCCCACCACTTGTCCCCGTCCTCCCATCTACGTCTGGGTCTTCTAAGTGGTCTCCTTCCCTCAGGTCTCCCCACCAAAATCCTCTTGCCCTCACGTTCCAAGTGCCAAATCTCATATACTTTCCCATTTCTTAGTTTGTATAAAAGGATCAGTCCAATTCCGGGGCCTTGCGAAATATATCATAGCACGGTAATTTTTTTACGATGAGGAGTTATTAGCCCCTCGCCTAACCTCCAAGCTGGCGGACCACTCCTTGTCGGCTGTCCGCGACTGCTTATTCAATATATTCGCGGCTACCCTCCATATCCGCAGGGCGTTCCTCCATCAACAACCCGAGGACGCGCCATGCCGTTGTGACAGGGACCCACTTATCACGGTGACAGGGACCCACTTATCATGGTACCACTCTCTTATGTTAAACAATTTATTTCCGCCTTTGCTGACTCATTTCGATATCACAGGACAGTTGTTTCCACGCACACTTTGGACCATCATGTGTTCCGTGGAATAGACCTAGACGCTCTGTCACTGAAATCGAGTAATGCCTTTACTTTCCCTCTTTGAATGAGAAATAATGGTGAGCGAATAGAATTTTCTCAGTTTTACATTCTACGAGTGTTTGCAGTCTCATATAAAAGCGATCTGTCCTACGAGATACAGGGTACGGTTCACTATATTCCCTCTGGTAATATTGTTCCTTCTTCGAATGAAGCCAGAAAGTAACTTCTTGTGTTATGCAGATGCCTTAGTGGCACTGGAAGCTGCAGAGTGTCTTCAGCAGTTTCACCTTGCAGCTCAGTGCTGCCTCTCTCTGCTTATCATTGCACTGTAGCACAACAACTGTAAATCACACGCACATTATAATACGACCAACACACTTGAACTTAATTTTTTTTGCTAATGCCTCGACAGCCCCTTGGGGACCTAGGCCTCCTCATTATCGAGGCTTCACGATCACACTCAGACACACCACACTCGGTAGGACTCCTCTGGACGAGGAACCAGCTCGTCGCAGAGACCTCTACCTGACAACACACAACACTCACAAGAGACAGACATCCATGACCCCGGTGGGGTTCGAACCCACAATCCCAGTAAGCGACCGGCCGCAGACCCACGCCTTAGACCGCACGGCCACTGGGATGGGCTTGAACTTTCTCTAAACATAATTATGAGTTCTTTCAGGAATTGCTCGATATAAGCATATATATATACAGAGTATGCACAAAAGAATGGTGCGGTTTCAATAGTGAATACTATTGAAACCGCACCATTCTTTTGTGTATGCCCTGTATATATATATATACACGTGTTACATGTATATATATATATATATATATATACATAAATGAATTTCCAATAATTCCAAAACCTTGTCCATGTATAGAAACCAATATAAAATACGGGATTTGCAAATCTTATATGTATTTACCATTACGCTTTGACGGTAAGAAAGTAGTAAGAAAACTTAAAAATAGTAAATGGAATCTTAAATTGTAGGAATAGTTCCAGCACAGATACGTAACAATTTGAACCTCTTTGCTCTCACCGTTAGAAATATCATAAAGTTAAACAGGTCATTAAGTCATAAAGAACACACATGTACTGTGATTACTGAGCGAGCGCAATCAGAATGTGACTGGGATCTATGTGCTAGTCGATACAGGGTTCGATGCTTGGCAGAGAAATATATTTGTCGCCTCTCCGTAACGTCCAGACGGGCTACTGGCTTTTCTTTCCACGTGAGTGAACCGATGTGGTGTGAGCTGATGAACTCACCTTGACCTATTGACAACGTTAATAATGAGTGGAGCTAAACGTCTGCTGCCTCTATACGCCTTCATGCCGTGGACAGAGACAAATTTACCTTCAAGTATTTTGCCTTAACGTATGTAGTTTGAGAAACAATGAGCTTTAATGTATTTACTTTGGTGTTTCTCTTTATTGTTCTTATATTAACGTCCTCAAACTCGGCCTTTTTAGTGTCTTTCATAATTCCATCCTGTCCGCGGATGTTAAAGTATCGTGCCTTATTGCATTTATGTATAGTAAAAGCATGTCATCCCAGTGGCCGTGCGGTCTAAGGCGTGGATCTGCGGCCACTCGCTTACTGGGATTTTGGGTTCGAATCCTGACTAGAGCATGGATGTCTGTCTCTTGTGAGTGTTGTTTTTTGT
Source organism: Reticulitermes speratus (assembly GCA_021186555.1). Classification (NCBI taxonomy): domain Eukaryota; kingdom Metazoa; phylum Arthropoda; class Insecta; order Blattodea; family Rhinotermitidae; genus Reticulitermes; species Reticulitermes speratus. The sequence continues at coordinate 42,693,805 of JAJKFL010000006.1, read as the reverse complement.
CAGGTAGAGGTCTCTGCGACGGGCTGGTCCCTCGTCCAGAGGAGTCCTACCGAGAGTGGTGTGTCTAAAAAGTGTGTGATCGTGAAGCCTCGAAAAATGAGGCAGCCTAGGCCCCCTTAGGGGCTGTCGAGCCATTAAAAAAAAAGCATGTCAGATGTTGCAGTAGTACAAAAACGTACTAATTTAAGTGAAGGTGGCCGTGATAGCTGGCAACTTCGATCGCAGTTCATAAGGCAGAGTGCGGAAACAGATCATGCCATTAGGGAATAAAGAGAATGGATGATGACTGTGGGTTGCCTTGCGGCTTATAGAAAGGGTTGCGAAGTTGACAAATGGCTAATAAGGAAAGAAAGGAAAAGCAATTTACTGGCGCTGAAAAGGAAAGTTTGTAAAAATAAATGAAGCACTGATTAGTGTAACAAAGAAAGAATTTATGGAAACTGTGAATTGAAATTTGTGGTAAAGCTGTATATGTCACAGCTGAAAATACTCGCTCCGACTTATAATTAAGAATGATGCAAGTATTTTGCATAGAGCTACATAAAGAAATGTAGCTCTGTCACTATAGTGATAAGGTTAGGATTGGGATGAACGTAGCATCAGGGTTTGTTTCATAATGAGACGATGGAGTTTTACTTTGTTTCGCCTCCTCCAGGCCGGCTGCCACACACAGTCCTGTGCAATGAATGATGTAGACCATTTCTGAAAGTTTAAATCGGCCGTGGCCTGGCACTACTTACTCTATATTTTAAAAACTTTAAGGATGAGTGTATCTGTAGCACGCAATGTGTTTTAGTGCTAGCTGTTCTTAATACAGCGAATTATAAAGATAAAATTAAAATGCGAAAAATTTTATGGCGCTGTATTTTAGCTACTGGCTTACTACTACTGCTATACTATTACGCTACTACTACTACTATACTACTGTTTTACTACTACTACTATATTACTATGCTACTGGAACGTCGGGGGTTCGATTCCCGATGGTGTCACTGGAATTTTTCATTGACATAATCGTTTCGGTCGCACTATGGCCCTGGGGTCGACTCAGCCTCTAACAGAAATGAGTACCAGGAATCTTTCCTGTGGGGTAAAGGCGGCCGGTGCGTAGGGCTGACAACCTTACCACCTTCATGTGCCGATTGTCTAAAAATCTGGGAGCCTCAACCTCCTGGAACCCTAAGGGCCTGTCCAGGCCTGTAATGGGATTGCTTTAGCTTTTACTATGCTACTACTATACTACTACTACTACTACTACTACTACTACTACTACCACCCTTTTACTATCCATCTTTTTTATGTATGTGGTAAGATTGAAACGTACAGGAAATTTGTTATCTGAATGTTGATAGCAAATTGATTTCCTATTTCTTTGGTATTTGAATAAGTCAGTATATGACATCACAGGAAGGGAGAACTATTTGACGACCCTATAGAAATAGGCTCTATCTAGTGGTATAATTTGACTTATAGACAAGCTCCAAATTCTATAACTTCTTGTGGTCTGGATCTACGAAATTATCTTTAACTTCAAAAGCACATAGAACTGAACTGGATACAAAGTTCAGCATCAGTTACGGTACTCGTAATTATGGCGACGGAATGTGAGTTAAGAGAATATGGAATAGGAGATAGACTCACGAACAGGCCTGCAACAAATCAGAAAATGACAAAAGTAAATAGGCGTGTAATAGATCAGATGGACGCATCAGTTGTATAATTTATCAGTTAAACCGCAAACAGGAGTAGATATAAGTAAGAATAAACAGGGGCACAACAAATCAGAAAGAGGCACTACTGCGCAGGTGTAAAACGTACAAATAAACAGGCCTGCAACTGGTCAGGTACACTCAAAAACAGGCCTGCAACTGGTCAGGTACACTCAAAAACAGGCCTGCAACTGGTCAGGTACACTCAAAAACAAAGATATGTAAAGGTAAACCAACCCCATTACAGGCCTAGACAGGCCCTGAGGGGTCCAGGAGGTTGAGGCTCCCAGATTTGTAGACAATCGGCACATGAAGGTGGTAAGGTTGTCAGCCCTACGCACCGGCCGCCTTTACCCCCAGGAAATATTTCTGGTACTCATTTCTGTTGGAGGCTGAGTCGACCCCAGGGTCATATTGCGACCGAAACGATTATATCAAGGAATTCATTCCAATGACACCATCGGGAATCGAACCCGCTACGTTCCGGTTTGTAGCGTAGTGCCTCAACCAACTACGCCACCGCGCGCCCCAAACAAAGATATGTACAGTAAATAATTATGGGTCCCGTTACAAGGACGTTGGGAGATCTGCCCTCATTTATTCTAGCTTCTTTTGCCGAACAGGTTGCGTCACCGGGACCTGGCGAAAGACGAAGTTTAGAGCAAGCTTAGTGTTTTTATTGGACTGCCAGCGTCAGCAAATGCTTGGTCAGTTCTCCAATCAGAAGCGATTCAACTCCACACGCATTGCAACACAATAAGAGTATAAACCGCATTGTAATTACACTGTGCCAGCCCATTTACCGTCACGTGACATACAGGACGTCGATCCCGGTGGCTGCACGGTCTAAGGCGTGGGTCTGCCGTTTCTCGCTTGCTGGGATTGCGGGTTCGAATCCGGAAAGAGACATGGATGTCTGCTTTTTGTGAATTTTGTTTCTTATTGGTAGATGCCTCTGCGACGAGCTCATCCTTCGTCCAGGGGAGTCCTGCCGTGTGTGTACATGTCCTTGTTCAGGTGCAATAATAAACCTCTATAGCTTATATGAGTAGGTAGCAGAAGTCATACGAAGAAAAAAAGAAAAGACATACAGGACACGTAAAATATTATCGCTTGAGGGTAAATGTAAATTTGTACGTACTTAATTAAGCACCACTCCACAAAGATACATGGGGAAGGGGAGTTATAACTCCACACATTTTTAACTAAATTTTCCTCCGTGTAGGCCATGAAAACGCAGGGGGCTGTGGACTTATATGTCCATAAACACTTGCCTTTGGCACAGGATGGTATAACTTTGTTAGCTCTACGCTCCATTCGCTTTACTTCTAGAGAAAGGATCGGTGGTCCACATCGAATAGAAGGCCGGGTGTATCCACAGCCGAACTGGGAACTTTGGAGTAGGGAAAATTATCTTGCAGATGCCAGGAATTTTTCGACCACTCTGTAGCCTATTCACTATAGCGACTACGTTATTCCGGTTCTGCTTAACTTCAGTTCTCTCATTTTATCTATCCCGATTTTGCCACCTGAATCAGAGGGCTCATACAGTACAGTGTAGGAAATTCCAGATATTGTCTGTTAGAACCGAGAGGCAAGCCGTCTCTCTGTTAAATTTAGCAAACGATCACACTCTCACTATCCCTATTACAAATTCCATTGGCGATCAGTATATTGAATTGGCTTGTTTTGTGTAGCTGTAATAGACGCATGAATTCATAGCATAGAATTGATATCAGCACTAAATAATTGATGGATGAGTTGCTATGTACGGTCCAGTGCTCCGATTAAGGAATTATTACATTCTTCTATCCTCCAGGGAAATCTGTCTCAAGCGATAAAACTTGACTACTTTTTGTAATGTACCGGGTTCGACTCCCCGCATGAACATGTAGTGTCCTGTTTACTGTTTTGCTTTTTTTCTTCTCAGTAAGTCCAGCCAAAAATTTGAAAACATATGCCTAATATTATGGCCAATTTATTCCACGTAACTTCAAAAATCTTCTTCCACTAATTCTGTCGGTCAACACTACCAGCTTATAGCCTGAACATGTCGTTAAATTAGCCATAAATGATAAATTGTTCTATTCTTGTGTCCCGTGTGGGAAAATGTTACTCTGAGTCCTTATGTTGATGGAGTTCCTTACATTTGTATTTAAGAAATAACGGCTAACTGCAAATATTAAGCTGACGTATTGAGATTTTGAACACCTGGCAGACTTAATTAGCTGTTGGTTTTAATTCACACATATTTTTAATATATTTAGCCAGAGTTGAATTTTCAGACAGAACGATTAGTGAATGACTTATATTACAAAAGTATAATAATATATTAATTCTCGTATATGCATGAATATAGATCCGTATCTTATATTAAAGGTCATAATTTTTAATGCAAACCTCTAAATGTAACAAACGGTAACATAATGGAAATACAAATAAGATTATAACAAGACAGGCAATGTACGTATAACGTAATATTGATACGCTTTTGCGTAACCATTGTTGCCGTGCAAAAGCAATAAGTATGACATATTCTGAGTGTGTGTCTGTAGCCTTAGTTATCCAACATGCAAAGCGCATGCGCCGTATTATATTGTCATCTGTGGCCTGTCTGGCTGTACCGTATTTTTAATTTATTATCTCATAAAAATTACAATTTTCGGGGGAAAAAGTTATTGAACATAAATCATGTGTTTTGATTTTCTTTTCGTCCTTTGTCTGAATCATTTCTAATTCTAATAAGAATTTAGCGAGATATCGTAAATGTAAATACGTCTTTATTTAAGATACCCATTATTATTGTCAGGTTTTAATAAAAGATAAATTATTCCGAAAGGTTTTTCAAAAAAATCCACAAACATTAAATTTCACGAAAAATCCTCCAGTGGGAGCCGAGTTGTTTCACGCGGACAGACGGACAGACAGACATGACGAAGCTAATAGTCGCTTTTCGAGATTTCGTAAAGGCACCTAAAAATTACTAGCCTCGATCAAAATTTCAATTTTCCACATTTTTCCTTCTATTTAGAAACTGTGTAGCATAAAAGGGAACGGCATATTTATCCTACATCGTATAAGAAAAAACGGAAACTTTTAGCACCCCTAGTGACGGTAACTTAGCAACCAAAGCCACATCATTAGCGACTCTATGCTGACAGAATTTGCGGTCCGATCCAGATGATGGCTACTGAATGGTGTGAAACTTTATCATCTGAGTTTTGGAGGGATAATTCCATATCTGCTCGCAAACCTGCCTAAGGGGAATTCTCTAACGACGAAACCTACACTTCATAAGTTTCGTGATGTATGGTTCAGATAAGACAGTCTGCACCATACGACTTCTTCACACCCATCACGTGAGCCATGCATTTTGTGCTTATAAAGTGCTAGCCGTTTGAAGTGATATAAGTGCGAGAGAAGAAGAAAGAGAGATAGGGATAGAGACACTGCAGAGAGTATAGAAAATGTTATAAATATGGAGATCAGAAAGCAATGCCCGCTCGTCCTTCTGGTGAAATTACGTTGGAGGCGAGATAAATGACAGAAAAGTGAAAAAAATGACGTGATGGAAAATGGACTGTTCTTGTGTATGAAGCAGTGATTAAAGACTGTGCTTTATATAATAGCAAATAAGCATTTTGCTTTACGTCACAAAGTATAAATTTTTCTGCAAATCAATTAGCAATCAATTAAATCTCTTTAGGGGAATAATCTCTGCTTATCGTGAGAGAGGTAAGGAATATGAAAATAAAAATCTAGAAGAACTGATGGGTTTTAATTATTACAGGACTCTGTGGTACATGTACCATGTATAACTACATTTTGGCTTAAAGCGGTAGGTGCAAGCTGGTTACGAATATTAACATTTTATGACATACAAAATAATGGATTATTTCGTCGAAAGCTACTTTACAATATAATAAGTAACACTAGTTAGCTACATTCTTTTTGGAAGACTAATGTTTGCTGATGTGGTCAAGAAATTCCCAAAGATTTCTTTTGAAACTTTATGTTCCTTACCTTTTTTTTAAAAAAAAATCTACGGTTGATCCAAATTATGAGCGTAAAAATGTTAACACAGAAATGTATTTTTCAGTATCGATACTGTCGTAATATTTGTTCTTGTTTATGGACATATTCACTGCGCTAGAGAAGTGTGAAGCTGTCTATTAGCACACAAGGGACGTCTCCTATCTCTGCGTGGGCGGTAAACTAATTACTAATTGTTAAAGTCTTATTTTCGCACCACAAATATACTTTGTAATAACTTTTTAAAGGAAGAATGTTATTGGTGAAAAATTGGTTGAATCCTTTCAATACAAATTCAGCATTTTAAGTAGTCAACTTGTTTCGTGTCTCAACTTCTTTGTAAAAGTGGAAGGGGGTCAGTGGTGGAAGGGGGTTCAGTGGTGGAAGGGGGTCAGTGGTGGAAGGAGATCAGTGGTGGAAGGGGGTCAGTGGTGGAAGGGGTCAGTGGTGGAAGGGGTCAGTGGTGGAAGGGGGTCAGTGAGAATTTTGCCGTTCTTTCTTTGTCACTGATAATTTGTTAGTAAATGAAGACGTGACTGAAATAAAAAGATAACAATTATTATTGGAACATATTTTAAACTGAAAGCTTAAGAAGATGTCGGAGCTTAAGTCTTGTTATTTTTCTAACTCCTTTCATTGTCACATATTGTCAAGTTCCCAACAGAGCGTGTTCCCATGCAATACGAACGAAGTTCGTTACAACTTAAATACTCTTTACTAAAATTAACTACGCATGCGCAGCTTACCAATTCACGCATTGTGATCGACAAACACAGGAAGTGTGCTGGAAAACATTCGCGGGCCAGAGAAAAGTTTCCTGCGGGGCGCGGTTTTCACATCAATTATTTGTAATCTATAATGCAATGAAACACCAGCCCGTTTATCTGTCACATAGCAAGACTTCATGTTTTATATAGGCATATACAGGGTGATTCAGGAGGAAATGTTAATATTTAGGGAGGTGGTAATATCGGTCATTGTGAGAGAAAACGTTTTCTTTTCGAATATATGTCTAATTCTGAACGGTTACAGGGATAGAGTTATTCGAATATAAAAATACATATATTGTGAATGGTAATAAAGAAAGAAAAATTAATTAGCGTTGATTTAATTTTGATTTTAATTTAATGTTTGAATGACAGATTTGTTACAGTACACAATAAATGTTCGAAAATCACACCGTCAACCTCGGTGAACTTTGCAACTCGTGTGCGGAGATGGCGTGTTGTTCGTCTGAGTTGATTTTTAATTTTTTTTATGCGGGAAGCAAAATGCAAGCGAGCAATTCGTCTCCTATATCCAGGTTTCTTTTTTAAACTTTGCTCTTCATCCAAACCCTCAAACAAGTATCGAAAGGAATTAGGTCTGGAGATTCAGATAACTCTAACTTGGTAACCATTCAGAGTCAGACACATGTTTATTTAAACATTTTTTCTTACACTAACCGTTAGTTTCACGTCACAAAGTACTGACCTTTCCTCATGAATAACCATATGTATGTGCGAGGGCTAGTCAAAAAAGAGTGAGAATGAATTTATTACTCAGCAAATACGTTAGGCAGAGTCCAACTTGATATGGTCTTTTTCAAAGTAGTCCCCATCGAGCTGTATGCACTTGGTCCAACGTGTCTGCCAGTCCTGGAAGACGTACTGGAACCCATTTTTTGACATCATCTTCAGAACCGCCTCCGCCCTCTTCAGAACGGCCGTTGAGGAGTCGAAACGCTGGCCCCGCAGCTCCGATTTCAGGCGAGGAAACAGAAAAAAGTCACACGGAGCAAGGTCCGGGCTGTACGGAGGGTGCGGCACACATTCGATGTTTTTTCGGGCTAAATATTGGGCAACAACGTTCGAAACGTGAGGGCGTGCATTATCGTGGTGTAGGCGCCAACGAGATGGATGCAGCTCAGGGCGTTTTCGTCGGATGTTTTCGGCCAGGGTCTTCAAAACTGTCACTGCCCGAAAAAACATCGAATGTGTGCCGCACCCTCCGTACAGCCCGGACCTTGCTCCGTGTGACTTTTTTCTGTTTCCTCGCCTGAAATCGGAGCTGCGGGGCTAGCGTTTCGACTCCTCAACGGCCGTTCTGAAGAGGGCGGAGGCGGTTCTGAAGACGATGTCAAAAAATGGGTTCCAGCACGTCTTCCAGGACTGGCAGACATGTTGGACCAAGTGCATACAGCTCAATGGGGACTACTTTGAAAAATACCATATCAAGTTGGACTCTGCCTAACGTATTTGCTGAGTAATAAATTCATTCTCATTCGTTTTTGACTAGCCCTCGTATTTTCCATACTAAAGCCGGTTTATCAAATTGTTCATATAATATTTTCGATTATTTATGAAGATAGTTCCATGCGACAATGGAAATTAGAGTGAGGAATGAAGGATAGTGGAAAGAAATGGCTGTTACTTAAGCATTGGTAAGACTAATAGGAAAGAGCGTGCTGGGATGGTATTTTCCATAGAGAACCAACGAATACAGAAGTAATACGGAAAAGCATGCAACACTGACACCCGCAAGGCAGAAGTGGAGGGAGGTCTATAAGTAAGGGGATTTAAATTGACCGTATTGTGGAACACGGGGACTGGGAGAACAGATGGCTGTGGTAATGGAAAGCGGCAAAATAAATTTAAGGGATAAAGTGAAGAAGGAGAAGAAGAAAGTAGCACTTAATACTGACTGTAAAAAAATTCCGACTTTGAAATTCAAATAATTTTCTTTTTATTTATCATTCTAGAGTTGATACAAGGGGCGCGCGGTGGCGCAGTTGGTTGAGGCACTGCGCTACAAACCGGAACGTCGCGGGTTCGATTCCCGATGGTGTCATTGGGATTTTTCCTTGACATAATCGTTTCGGTCGCACTATGGCCCTGGGGTCGACTCAGCCTCTAACAGAAATGAGTACCAGGAATCTTTCCTGGGGGGTAAAGGCGGCCGGTGCGTAGGGCTGACAACCTTACCACCTTCATGTGCCGATTGTCTAAAAACCTGGGAGCCTCGGCCTCCTGGAACCCTAAGGGTCTGTCCAGGCCTGTAATGGGATTGCTTTACCTTTTTTAGAGTTGATACAATCACATAACTGTAGATATCAGATAATACAATGAACTGTGTAAAGATACGTATAAGAAGAAGAAGAAGACAGAAGAAGAAATAACAATGTCATAAGTTATTTCCTAACGAAACGAATTCTACATGTCTGGCAAAGCTGTGCAATTTTGTGTTGTAAATATGCATAGATAGATCAGAAGTATCTGGAAAGATTTGAAATATGGTGCTGGAGAAGAATGGAGAAGATCCGTTGGATCGATCGTGTGAGAAATGAAGAAGCATTACACAGAGTCAAGGAGGAGAGGAATATCGTACATACAATAAAAAGAAGAAAGGCTAACTGGATTGGTCACATCTTGCGTAGAAACTGCCTTCTGAAACAGGTGATTAAAGGAAAGGTAGAAGAAAGGATAGGAATGACGGAAAGACGAGGGAGAAGACGTAAGCGGCTACTGGATGATCGTGATGACAGGTGATTAAAGGAAAGGTAGAAGGAAGGATAGGAATGACGGAAAGACGAGGAAGAAGACGTAAGCAGCTACTGGATGACCTTAAGGAAAAGAAAAGATGCTGGAAATTGAAAGAGGAAGCACTAGATCGTACCCTGTGGAGAACTCGCTTTAGAAGAGGCTAAGGACCTGTCGTAAGACAGACTACAGAATGAATGAGATTTGCATTAGTGAGGATATTTTGACCAGCAGGTGATTGAATGGGTAAATGGATAGAAACGTAATTCGCTGATCTGTCGAGCTTAATGAGGCACGTTGTACGTTAGCTATACGTGCTACAATGTTGTGTTGCGTAGAGCAGGGTGTCCACTGTAACGATGTCTTGAATGTGACATAATTTATTTGGCATGAGAGATAGTTTTAAAATTTTGGGAGGGAACTATTGTTTACATCTTCCAGGTAGAACAGTAACTCCAGCGGAGAGAATGCTACGGATATTATGGGCTGTGACTTGGGATATGTTAGAACTCGTGGGCCCCGTAAGACCCCTGTAAAGAATCTCTTTCCAACATCTGTGCTTTTTCCCGCGCCGTATAATAGTCAACTCTGAAGATGGTTACAGAAGGTTCTTCCCAAAAGATAGCATCCATCCACCAGACCACACGGCGTTACATACAAAACAAGTAAAATTTGGTACTAACTGCAATGACAAATCAAAATTTAACACAGTATTGCCACAAAACTCTTTCGTTAAAGACAGTTGTTATACACCGAAAATAAAGTCAGTTAACGCATTGGTTAGATAACAAATTTAACGTACATTAGAAGTTACATGTGCCTGAACTCTGCCGATCTAAAATCAAAAGAGGGTACGCGGAGTCAGCTTAGGCAATCCACAAATCCACTGCATTCCTGCATAACGACCGATGACGTCACACACTCTGCAGTACTAACTCCCGGGAGTCCCCGTGATAAAGCAAGAACTATCTGCCTTAAAGCGGACGACATCAATTACTGCACGGCCACCGACATCAACCCCCAATGCGCCTTTCTCATTTACGCATAAAAGAACTGTGCACTGTAGTGCAATGGAACATAAAGTAGTGCAACTGAATTCGTTGGTTGAATTGAAGCTTTATGTGACATAAAAAAAGGCTTTCCATACCATCAAGATATATTAAGTTGTGTACTGTAGACCGCGGTTATTTACATTACCATCCTCAAGGAAGGTCATGGTGAAGATGGAAATGTGTACTGGAAAATATTACGCAAATAAATGCAACACGAAACCAAATTCAGTTGACTTTAGTGATATAAAAAGATTTTGTGAAAATTAAAACTAGTACAGGTGTCGAAATGAAAACTAGTACAGGGTGTCGAACTGAAAACTAGTGCAGGGTGTCGAACTGAAAACTAGTGCAGGGTGTCGAACTGAAAACTAGTACAGGGTGTCGAACTGAAAACTAGTACAGGGTGTCGAACTGAAAACTAGTACAAGGTGTCGAACTGAAAACTAGTACAGGGTGTGAAAATTATCTATTTTTTGCGACTTGGGTGTGGGAACCATAATTGAAATAAATGCCATATGTTACTTTCGTGAGTAACTTTTGTAATAATATCGCCTGGAAATTTGCATTTGTTAAGACAACAGAGAAATGAGCACACTAACGTTCTTTAAATCGTAAGATTTTTACAGTCTTTTGTTGTCAAAATTTTGCCGAAGGTTTAATCAGATGTATTGTGATATGTTGTTTCTCTGGTAACATGAACTGTAAATGCAAATCCACTTCAATGTATGGTGGGAAAATGGAATTTTTCGAAAACTTTAGATGTGGACATTTCAAAAATCTCGCCCCAAAAATCCAGACAACAATAATTTAGATTTTATTTTAGCACGCAGTCATATGCAATGTCCTTGCACTGACACGACTTTCGAGTATTTCCACAGAAGAAAAAGACGTTTGTTTTCCATAATACTTCGTCCGCTGTAGAAATGACGTAGACGCAACACGGAATCCTTTCCAGTATTCAATAATGTTGCTACAGCTTTAAATTCAGGCAGATGTATTTGCATAAAGTAGCTTTCTATCTCGGTTTTCACGGATTCAAACTTTGCCTTGCCTCTATACATGTTTTTGTTTTTGTTTTAGTGTTTTGGCGCAACTGACAAAATGACGACATTTTTAGTCTCCTGCAGCTCGCCATGTTACGACATCGAGACTTTTAGACGTCTGGTTTTGTAATTTCAAGGAATTCACGATATCTAATCCACTTATCCTAAAAGGATAGGGTGTTCACTGTATAAAAATGTGTAAGGTGTTCAACATTCCCCATTGGTTAGTGTTTGTGGGTATTTATTTTAGTTACACGCAGCAAAATTCGCGTTCCTTGTGGAATTACTTCAACAGCATATGAAAGCAAAACACACTAGCGGCCATGATATCAAACATAATATTTTAAAAAATGCCGTGAAAGCAGTTTTATCTTTCGTGATTACGACTGATAGGTTATGGCAGCACAAAAAGCAGTGTAGTGTCTCAGGAGGTTAGTTACCGGTATCTTACAACAGAGACCCGTGTTCAGTCCCAGCTCTGTCAATGTGGAATTTATGCTGGAAAGCTTGGCACTGGGACAGGTCCTTTTGCGAGTATTTTCAGTTTCCCCTGTTAGGGTAATTCCAAAATTTTTCCATATTCATTCTTTATTTTATCTATCATACACGCCGTATAAACTTAGCAATAGCATCTTACATAGTATAATTCAAAATAAAAAAGACATGAATTGTGCCAGGACGAACCTGCTGTGAAGAAGGAAGCAAAACGTTCCACCGAAAATTTTATTATCACTTTCCCAACAAAGGAGTGTCATAATCCAGACAACCACACAGAATCCAAACAGGGTGTTTAGACGTTGGTATATGAGTATACAGGGTATCGCACGAGGAATCTGCCATACATTTTGAGAACGCTCCTTAGGTTAATTTACTTCGATATAACCAATTATACATATATCCAAAGTTAAAAACCTAAGGAGATAATGATACGAGAAAAATATAATCTTCTTGCAGTTTCATTTATCTACTGTTCATGCTTAACATAGTGTGTTATCCGTACACTGAGCAAGTCCTTCCTTCAGCCGATAGCCAAGCCAAGCCATGCGGGGGCGAGTGTGCAATGTAAAGTACTTGGAACTCTAAGGAAGACTTTTATGAATTTAGAGCGAGTTTTTATCATATAATCAATGGCTTTTGTCACTAAGTCTTTATTAGGTGTTACGTGCAGGTGTTAAAATTATAAAAACTACAAATACATTCTCGTTTTAATATGTTTTTGGTAACCAATATACGTATAACAGCCCTCTTTGTTTACAACAATAGCCCAGTAAATGTTTAACTTCATATATGGGTGTTTTTGGTTATATCGATCTAACTCAACTTAAGGAGAGTTCTCCTGAAGCATGGCAGATTCCTAACGAGACACTCTGTATGACGACAAAGATTATGAACATCGAAACGAGTTAAATAACTTGTTTATTTATTACTGTTTTATTTAATGAAGTCGTCAGGAGCTCTGTCTGTCTGTCTGTCTGTCTGTCTGTCTGTCAGGATGAAGGGTGAATATTGTATCTGATAGGAATAAGGGCTATTGTGCAAGCGACCTTTCTCTAGAAGAGTTCTTCGCAACCATGGTTCCACAAAACATCTTAGGGGATCCGCGAGAACTCGTGGAATAAATAAATACAATTGTTGAAATACTGAAAAATTTCCAAATATCCGTTATAAATATGGCATAAAGTTTTCTTCGGAAATTCGCAATAGAGGAATAATTTCCATGATCTACAAAAATGCTTGAATTTTTTTTCTTGCAATTTAATATAACTTATACATGCATATGCTATGTAATACATATCACATATATCGGCTCTTTACAAATAAATTCTCTTGACACTAATTTAGCAGCAATTGAACTGCTCTCAGCTCTATCAATTTTTTCTGGTCCCTTAATGTTTCCATAGTTCGTGGTTCCTCGGTATATGGAGAATTATTTTAGGGTTTCCTCCATAGATAATGGTTGGGAAACACTGGCCTAGAGGGACGGAGCCAAACGTTTATAATCAATGTCCGGGACTTGTTTCGAACTGGATACCTTCCAAAATTTATTTCATATGTTTTACCGCTTAGGCCCACTTTCTTGACAATACAGAGTTAACTGTTACATTATCAATTAAATAATCTTAACTAAATACATCTTGTGTTTAATAAATTATCAATATAATATAGAAAAAATATATTTTATTATAAGATAATATATTTTGTCAATGCAAAAAATATTGTTTTTATATAAAAATGTGTTGGATTATAATCTATATTATATTGAAAAGTAAGACAGTATTCCTACATAATAAATTAATTGTTTTTTTAGTGCAAGATACGTGATACATACTTTCTAAATATGTCTGCGAAAATTATTAGTTACAATTTAGGGGCAAGTAAAAGAGGACCTGAGGTTTAGACCTGAGCTTTAGAGAGAGGTTTAGAATCAATGTCGCCATTCTGCCCTTAGTACTTTGTTTAGAACTCTGCCTCAAGTAATATCACCAAATTTGTTATTTCTTATAAGTTTACCACAGAAAAGTTAATTAATCATTCTAACAGCCTTTATATAACCAAAAGCTTAGTTTTCGAAACAAACTTTACTATTAACAAACTTCGAAAGTATTCCGTCTATGCAGCTTCGTTACAATGTCATTCGGGCGTAGAAATCTGAGGACTAAAATTGATGTGCATTGCTTTATGTAGTTGGCCGCTAATGTTGGATAGTGAGTTGTCTTGGCGCAACATAATGAAAAGCACGAACATGAGGAGTATATCCGTAACTCCCCCTCCTCGGCACACACCCTTTATGCCACCATTTTATTCTCCATGGCACAAGACGCTACTCATCAATATACATGAACGCCGTCAGAGATTCCGGCCGACGCGTTAACTTCCCCCTTCGTGGATTTTCTCTTATGTTATTGAAAGAGATAAGATGATTCGAGTTCGTTTTCTGTGCCTCAGCTCGTTTGGGAAATAACCTCTATTGCGATGAGGTTTTCTTAATACCAGTGCGACATGGAACTTAAAACAACTGCAGTCATTATCTGCTAACAGCACCGATGACGGAAGGTGACATGTTGATGATCAGGATGATGACGGAGGCAGCAAAGGCGTCTGGGGGTACTTTGAGCAAATTAGCTAACTCACATGAGTGTACGAAAACTAATTTAGTAGTTGCTAGACACATCGTGTGCTGTTCTTGTAAGAGCCTTGTTTTAATGAAGCAAATTGATGGAAATTAAGTCCCAGAAATTAACTGCACGTGTCAGCTGCGTAACTTCTCTTTAAGAGATCACTTAAATTAACTGCACGTGTCAGCTGCGTAACTTCTCTTTAAGAGATCACTTCAATTAACTGCATGTGTCAACTGCGCAACTTCTCTTTAAGAGATCACTTCAATTAACTGCATGTGTCAACTGCGTAACTTCTCTTTAAGAGATCACTTCAATTAACTGCATGTGTCAACTGCGCAACTTCTCTTTAAGAGATCACTTCAATTAACTGCATGTGTCAACTGCGCAACTTCTCTTTAAGAGATCACTTCAATTAACTGCATGTGTCAACTGCGCAACTTCTCTTTAAGAGATCACTTAAATTAACTGCACGTGTCAACTGCGCAACTTCTCTTTAAGAGATCACTTCAATTAACTGCACGTGTCAACTGCGCAACTTCTCTTTAAGAGATCAATTCAATTAACTGCACGTGTCAACTGCGCAACTTCTCTTTAAGAGATCATTTCAATTAACTGCATGTGTCAACTGCGCAACTTCTCTTTAAGAGATCAATTCAATTAACTGCACGTGTCAACTGCGCAACTTCTCTTTAAGAGATCACTTTAATTAACTGCATGTGTCAACTGCGCAACTTCTCTTTAAGAGATCACTTCAATTAACTGCACGTGTCAACTGCGCAACTTCTCTTTAAGAGATCACTTCAATTAACTGCACGTGTCAACTGCGCAACTTCTCTTTAAGAGATCACTTCAATTAACTGCATGTGTCAACTGCGCAACTTCTCTTTAAGAGATCAATTCAATTAACTGCACGTGTCAACTGCGCAACTTCTCTTTAAGAGATCACTTTAATTAACTGCACGTGTCAACTGCGCAACTTCTCTTTAAGAGATCACTTCAATTAACTGCACGTGTCAACTGCGCAACTTCTCTTTAAGAGATCACTTCAATTAACTGCACGTGTCAACTGCGCAACTTCTCTTTAAGAGATCACTTCAATTAACTGCACGTGTCAACTGCGCAACTTCTCTTTAAGAGATCAATTCAATCTTACAGAGGCCTACACCATATGCAGCATGTAAGCTGATTAAAAAAGCGAGCTACCGTGAGATTCGGAGTTGCTATATTAATAGCTGACGTGACGTGTTTGTATTAGTAGCATAATAAGGGAAATAAGTACAGAGAATAATTCAGAAGGAAAGGTCGATATTTTGGGAGGTTATATTAATGGTAATTGTGAGAAACAAGTTTATATTGACGTATATCTAATTCCGAATACTTACCTAGAGAGAGCTGTTTTAATCTACAGACCTAACTCCGTTAGATTTCTGTTCGTGGTGTTGGATTAAGAGAGAAGTTTAAAAAAGAAAGATGAATGCACGAGACGAATTGCTCGCTCGGATTTTGGATGCTGCTGCCCGCATAAAAAATTTGAAGATCAACTCAGACGAACAACACGCGATTTTCTTACACGAGTTGCAAAGGGCATTGATTTTGAGGGTGACATTTTGGAACATTTATTGTGAACTGTAACAAATTTGTAACTTAAACATTAAATCTAAATTAAAATAAAAATAGCAGTAAGCAATTTCTCTCACTTTATTACCATTTACAGTGCTTTTGTGTTTGTGGATTCAAACAGGTCCATCTCGGTAAGTGACGGACACTATGACCTCCAAATATATTGACATTTCCCCACAAATCACCCTGTATATATTTCAATAAAACCCACAAAATTTCCGTCAACAGAAGATATATTCTTGGTTATAGAAAGACACATATATGTTTCGTCTATTATAGGAAGCTATCTTCAGGTCTTTTGTGAAAGGAAGTAAAAATGTGATATTTGCAACTGCAATTTATAATTTAAAATCCCACATACACAAGGATGTTTCAATTAAAATAAGATAGAAAAATTGTATTAAATAAAATGTTTATGTATATTATGTAGCTAGTAGGGAACAGATGTATATGTTTTGTATTAAATGTATATTAGTATAAGTGCGTTATTGGGATATAAGAACACAAAAGGGAAGAATGGCCTTAAAATTGTGAATATATTTGTTTGCTGCCTTTGAGATTTCAGATTAAGAAAATGTTGTGATATTGAAGGATATAAGACTAGTGAAGTAATGAGCTGATGTGAAATTGAGGCTGAAGAATTTGGCGAAGTAATGTGTCATAAAGGCTTATTTCTTTAGTAAAATGAGTATGTTAAAGGCTGATTAAGTTATTTAAATAATGTAGAACATATTGTGATTAAATTAGAGTTGAGAAGAATTAAATTGGTGTCTTAAAATCTGAAATTAATATATTTAATATGGATTTAACTTTTTACATAAACCGTGCGATTGAATAATTTTAAAATATTTTTTCCAACTAATTGCACATATAATTATAAAAAACTATCTGTGAATTTTATATTATCTTTACCGTGTATTTTTTAACAAATCACAAATTCACACCAACGAAATGCACTATATTATATCATATATTACTAAACTATATTACATTATATATATCCTGTATATTGCACTTCATTGGTGTGTAATTTGTGAACTATTTGTGATTTCGTTATATTGTCCTACATGTTTCGGCCTATTAAGGCTATCTTGTAGAAGAATTTTTTTACAAATGAATGCGTATAATATTACATGTTGTCAAATATGTGCATAAATAAAGCCAATTTTCTGTACCATGTGAAAAATTACGTCACCACATGGTACTGAAAATTAACGTTACAATCATCTTTGACAACGTATTATTATAAATATATTTTTTTGAAACTAAATTCTCCTTGAAGATGACCTTCATGGGTCGAAACTCCTAGGAGGAATATTACGAAATAACATATAGTTATTTATAATTATATGTGGAATTATTTAGAACAAATATTTTATACTTAGCATGGTTTTTGTAACTGAAATGTGTATTTACTTCGCGGTAAGGACTGAAACCTTAAATATATCCTTATTTGTGAAAAGGAACTGAATCCTGCTTTGAGTTAAATTGAGTTATGTGTTGCAAATCATTCAACTAATGGTCCTCTGTGATATGTAAAAAGACGACAACTCCATTTCAAGAATAACAAAGACATGTGCTTCTTCTGTAAAACTGATATTTTGTGGGTTTTCCCCTTTTTACAAAATATTGGTGATATAATTCAGGATAGAAGTCTTCAAATGATTAATTAGTTAATTTTAGTGTTAGGAACGATAAGTCGGTCCCTGTCACCACGATAAGTCGGTCCCTGTCACACGATAAGTCGGTCCCTGTCACCATGATAAGTCGGTCCCTGTCACCACGATAATTCGGTCCCTGTCACCACGGCATGGCGCGTCCTCGGGTTGCGGATGGAGGAACGGCCTCCGGATATGGAGAGTAGCTGCAAGTACATTGAACAAGCATTCGCGGACAGCCGAAAAGGGGTGGCCCTCAAGCTTGGGGGTTGGGCGAGGTGCTAACAACTCCTCACCTTAAAAAATTACCATGTTACGAAACACTATACAAAGCCTCGAACCTGGACTGATTCTTTGGATAGGGACAGGAGGCGGACTCTTGTGAGTGCGGTAATGAACCTTCGGGTTCCACAAAACGCGTGGAATTTCTTGACTAGCTGACGACCTGCTAGCTTCTCAAGAAGGACTGTGCTCCATGGAGTTAGTTAGTTAGGAACGGTAATTCGAAAGGAAAAGCATTGACTAGGCAAAATAATCATACAATAATAATTAGTCTTAAGCAGGGCTTGGTGTTGAATGGTGTTTCTTGGGATCTTGGACCGTCTTGCGCCTTTCGTTGCTATGGAAACAGATTTTAAATCTCCTTTGCTTATGAAAGCACCTCCAGATGGCAGCTGTAACTCTTACTGAAATACGTGCTTTATTTGGTACTAATCTTTCTGCCACAGGTGGAAATATTACACCTCTATATCACACGGCATATTTGCTTATTTTTATTTAGCTGCTTTTCCTTTACTTTCAAGAGGCCGTGTACAGTAGTACAAACGTTAAAGGCATATTTATAAAATAATATGAAAATAAACCCAGATAAGTTATTACTGACCATAACAACAGTGTGTAATTTTGTAACTATATTGCTGTTACGGTGATTGCTCTATGAAACTGCCTTTCAAATGTTTTCAATTTCGAGGCACTTGTATTCAATTCATCATGATAGCAAATTGTCCCTCAAGGGCTGTAATAGTAAGAGTTGTCGATGGAAAATTTATCTGTGGAAACCGTGGTTAGAAAAGAGATATATTAAAAATTTCCTTTGAATTTTTAACAGGTACTTTACTGTTATATAATAATAAACATTTGTTACTTATTTCTTTGTATAAGTATCAAAAGTACGTGATACTTCTTTACTTAGTCTGTCTTACAAAAAGACCATAGCCTCTTCCAAAACTCCAGGAAATGCGATCTAGTACTTCCTATTTTAATTTACAGTACCTTCTCGGTTCCTTAAGGTCATCCTGTAGCTGATTACGTCTTCTTCCCGTCTTCCTGCTCTTTATATCTTTCCTTCTATTTTCCTTCATTGTATTGTTTTAGAAAGCAGTTCCTACGCAACGTAAGACCAATCCAGTTAGCCTCTCATTTGTGATACTTACACTTAATAAAAGAATAACAAAAATTATCTTGAAATGCAATAAAAGGAAAATAATTGAATAAAAAAGGTCATTGGTGATTGTGATGGCCCGTATCATGAGCTAATGACAGTAGCCAGAGGGTTCTGTTTTTTATTGCGGCCCTGCCAGAACCATTTTATTTTGATTAACCTCGTCATAATGTTGATCGGCACTAGATGGCAGCAACAGTGCCCGTGTAGCTGTTCTTTGTAATTTTTGTCATCTTGGACTGTCTCCAAATCTTTCATGTACTTGTGGCTGACCGACCCAGATGTCACTTGCGTCACTATGACGTATGTAATGCAGTCCCTTCCCTGTGCCAGTTACCTTCTAGCCAGCACAACAAAACATTTAATGCAGTCCCTTCCCTGTGCCAGCTACCTTCTAGCCAGCACAACAAAACATTTAATGCAGTCCCTTCCCTGTGCCAGTTACCTTCTAGCCAGCACAACAAAACATTTAATGCAGTCCCTTCCCTGTGCCAGCTACCTTCTAGCCAGCACAACAAAACATTTAATGCAGTCCCTTCCCTGTGCCAGCTACCTTCTAGCCAGCACAACAAAACATTTAATGCAGTCCCTTCCCTGTGCCAGCTACCTTCTAGCCAGCACAACAAAACATTTAATGCAGTCCCTTCCCTGTGCCAGCTACCTTTTAGCCAGCACAACAAAACATTTAATGCAGTCCCTTCCCTGTGCCAGCTACCTTTTAGCCAGCACAACAAAACATTTACAAGCGTGTTGGAGACACCGGCCATGAAGATGAAAAATAACATTGCCCTAAGGTGATAAGAAAAGAAACAGGATAAGTTGCGTGCTATGACATAAATGCACACTTCTTCATTAAACTTAACAGAGGCTGTTGTTTTGTGTAGAGGCGAAAATTTGATTCGTATTCCAAAGGGGAACCTAAAAGTGGATTGAGTTTCTGAAAAAAAAAATGCCAGGAGAGTTTTTGTCATGTAGCAGAAGAATGGTAGGAGGAAAGTAAATAATAAGAAAATGCCCCAAGCATTGTTAATCTCATCCACTGTTTCCCAACTTTTCTTTCCTACAGAAACCCATAAAATATTTTATAACCCAAGGAACCCCTACCTATTAAAACACACGGAGACCAGAAAACAAAAGGCATTTGGTAGCACATGGAGTTTACTCCAGTATTGTAAATTACCAGAAAAAATTCCCGCATTGTTCCAGGAATGTTTGGAATTGTTATCGGTATTTAAATATTCTTCTCGTATTTATTGCACGATTACTCGCGGATTCCTTAAAGATGTTTAGCAGATCCTTGGATGGGAAACGCTAGTCTGATTAGGTCCAGGCGGATAAAATACTGCAATTTTCAGTGAGCGTAGCAGCACTGAGAAATGAATAAAAATATTGTTTTAAAGCATGAAGATCCTTGTATTTATATAACACAAGGAGAGAAATGTTGATGACGTAATAACAACATTAGAGTACTAAAATGAGCAGTGAAAATGTGCACAGATTCCATCCCAATGCCTGTTTTGTAACAAGATATGGCTATCTTCTAGTAGAAATTTCATGAAGATACTAACCCATGTTTCTATAGATATTTTATGACAAAAATATCCTTAGCCACTTCCCTTTAGCTCGCTTAACTTATGAAACTTAGACGTGAAATGAACAACGTGTTTGTTAGATATAACTCATGTGCGAGCCAAAGAAAAATATTTCCATCGTCTTCTTTAAACATGATGAGTAAAATCATAATATTAACTAAAGTAAGTTGAACTAAAGCGGTTGAACTCCGACGGGCGGCAAATTGGATTGTCGGCGAGTGCCTCGCTGTCTGCCGTCATGATAAACTTTCTGACTGAAAAGTAATGGCGAGTTGTCTGATAAAATAATGTCTCTGTATTATTACTATGTTTAATGTGCTTCATATATTTACCATGGTTTCTGCACCACGGTAGATGCTGTGTCGCTCCCACCTCAAGAATTCGCGTCCATCTCATCGCTATAACTGGCTAGGAAATTACAAAAGTACAATTTTAGGACGGACTTTAGATTTACAACATCGATATCTAATTCCGTCAAATTCAGTTTAGAGGATTTAGAGCTGAAAACTTGTAGAAAAACACTTAAAATTGACAGAGACTATGCCATCAACTGCAACAAATTTTATTAGTTTCGTCAATACATGCTACATGTTTCTGTTGTATTTTTAAAACCTATAATAAAATATATATATATTTTTTTTTAATTTGTGAGATCTCACAAATTGTACAAGCTTGTATAATTTGTGAATTATCGCAAACTTAAGAAATATATATATAATCGTTTTATTTTGAGTTTTAAAGTCATGTATTTAAATGCCTGAGGATGGTCAGTACGACCGAAACATGTAGCATATACTGGGGAAACTAATAATATTTTTTTGTTTCTGAGGGCAGTAAATATGTCAGTTTTGATATGATATGTCACAATGGGATAAATTTCACAAAAATTAAGAAAAACACACTTACGTAAGGCCGAAGAAACGGGCACACTTAACCGTTCCTGTAAGCCTAGTTTTCTCCCACTCTGTTTCTCTTTGTTACATATTTTCCTCCCTAAAGTGTTTGTGTCGCCCTTCTGTCATTTTCGAATTTGACCGTTCTGTCGCAATAACTGCCTTTGTCGCACAGAATGTATTTCATTACAAATGTTTTTAAATTACGTATAGAATAAAAATGAATTTTTACCTTACTCAATAGGAATTTTTGGAGTTTCACAAGATTCAAGACAGAGGTTATGTACTTGTATCACTATATATGTAGTCTGGTTAGTGGCTACAAATATTTCGAGGAACATACCAGCTTATCCGGAAGATAAAGGTAGCATTTTCTTCCTAAATACTGGAAATCCTATACCGGACTAGACGGTGTCCTATCCCAGAAGCCACAATATCAAAATCATATGTTTTCAAAATATGTTTACGTAACGCCACTGCAAAATGTTGCCTGTAATTAAACAGCGTAATTTCGTTCTCCTGTAATCAAAGACAAGCTTATGGCATTTTAATAGTGGTGTGTTTCTCCCCATAACAGCTGTGCACTTTAGAAATACTGACTATTTGAACGTGCTTATGGGTACAATATTTAAAGCCAATATGAACTACGAGAAGGCCGTAATATTTTGTTTAATTTCCTGCCATCCATAACATCAGCATTGCAGACGTCAGATCCTCTGAGGTTTTATTAGCCATATCGTATAGGGTCCTGATACTATGTGCTGTAATGGAGCTCCGAAAGCCTTCAGCTGCTTGAATATAATTCCGTTGTGAAAGACGTGACAGATGGTGCATGAAATCTACCATTTATTTTAGCATTAGCTTGCATCCCAAGCATAAAGAAATTTGCATTCAGGTAGATCGCAAACGTAACACCAAAAATAACTCACCAACTCCATGGAGCAGAGTGTTTTCTGAGAAGCTAATAGTACCTCAAATAGTCAAGTAATTTACCGCATTTTATGGAAACCGAAAGTTCATTACCTTGTCCACAACAGCAAACAACTTGTCCATACTCTTTGCCAGGTTAATCCAGTACAGGCTCCCATCATCTTTCTTAAAGGTACAGTTTAATAATATCTTCCCAGCTATGTCTAGGTCATCAATGTGCTCTTTTCCCATCAGGTTTCCCCATCAAAATTCTTTATGCACCTCACTTTTCCCCATACGTGCTACATGTCCCGCTCATTTCATTATTCTTGATTTGGTGAACCGATAATATTTATGTAAATCGATCGCATTACAGGCCTCGAGAAGTCCTTAGGGCTCCAGGGGATTGAGGCTACCAGAATTTCTAGACAAGCGGCACATGAAGGTGGTAAGGTTGTCAGCCCTACACACCTTCCGCCTTTAGCCCCAGGAGATATCCCTGATACTTATCTCGGCTGTATCGAGCCCAGGGCCATAGTGAGGCCGGAAGGTTTAAGTCAGTGAAAAATCTCAATGACCCCAACAGGAATCGAATCCGCGACCTTCCGGCTTGTAGCACAGCGCCTCAAACAACTACATCATCTGAGATCTGCGATCTTCTTGGACATTGCGTAGCGTCGAGTGGTAATTATTTACCGACATTTCGGGAAAACCTATCCGTCCCTTCTTCAAGGGTGAAAAAGTCCAAGAAATTCTTGACTTCTTGATCCTTGAAGATGGGACGGATAGGTTGTCCCGAAACGTCCGTAAAGGATTACCAGTCGACTCTGCATACTATCCCAGATGACGCAGGTCTCATCAATATCGCGGCGGAAGCCTGAAATGACGGACAGTTACGTGACCTCGTGCCACCGAATAACGTTTAGTGAGGAAGAAGATTCATGAAGCTTTTCAATATCCATTTTCTTCCAGTTACCTGTGACCTCGTCCCTCTTAGCCCCAAATACTTTCCTCAGCACCCTATTCTCAAAACTTCTCAGCCTACGTTTTCCCTCATTGTAACACACCAAGTTTCACATCCATTTACAACACCCGACCAAATCATGAGACGAAAATTGGTAATTATTTATATAAAGTTATGGAAGAATTACATTTTTTAATTCAAATTCAAAAGCCCAGAACTATGGAAGTAAATATTTGAAGAATGAACCAAAAGCCAAATTTCGTTTGGCAACACAATCCAAAGGAAACTTGCAGTCAGTCACTCGCATCTGGCGAGATGCGTGAAGCACAACTGATTAACAGCATCCGAAATTGGCACCTGTCGATGCTTAATATGGACTGCGGTCCTTGCAGTAGTTTAGACCTTACTTGCTACAAGGTAAAACGTTCTAAACGAAATATATGTCACTTTTTCTTGCTCGAACTTCTCCTATACGCCACATTTGTCCTTAAGTTTTTTTATGCTTTGAAAGTCGATTAATATATTGGCTGTCCATAAACCTGTTAATAGAGTCCGCATCTCTTTTGTTACTGCAAGAACTACAAACTAATTTCAATTTTATATTATTCCTAGTGTGCATTGTTAAATAATATATTTTAACAGACAACTCAATGCACTGTACCGTGCTAACCATCAACATATATACAAGCCACATCCGAAACACTGAGTTCCATATCGCTCTGTCTCTACATCAGTCTTACAAGGAACAGTTTACATCTCACTGCTTATATATGGTGTACCAGATATCAAGATACAAGTTCTTACAACAATTTTAGATGTTTTATACACAATTAGTTGAGGAATATAGTCCCTGATGATGATCCCTAGGGATCGAAACATGTTGGAATCTGAAATCTGTGGTCTTCTGGGTAATTACACGGCGTCGTGTGGTAATTATTTACTACAATAATTACAAAATAATTACCACACGACGCCGTGTAATTACCCAGAAGACCACAGAATTCATCAACATCGGGGCGGAAGCCTAAAATCAATGTTGTAGTCTGAAACCAAGAAATGCACACAAGTTTATGAAAATTAATTATAAACGCAGTAATACTTCCTACATGTTTCGGCCACTCATGTGGCCATCTTCAGGGAGGTGCGTTACGAATTATAAATACATTGAGATGTTACAAAAGTTTGTGAACCAATGCACATGTAAAATATTAAATATTAAAATTAAATGGTTTAAAATACGTGTTACAGTTTAAAGTACAAAAAAAACTTTAATTCTGATATGTATTTGTAGCAAATGATGTATGTACCAGAATTCAACTTTTATCTATATTTTAAACTGTAGTACGTATTTTAAACCACATGATTTTAATATTCAATATTTTACATGTACATTGGTTCACATAACTTTTGTAACACCTCATTGTATTTATTCTTCGTAACGCACCTCCCTGAGGATGGCCACATGAGTGGCCGAAACATGTAGCAGGTATTACTGCGTTTATATTATATTTTCATAAACTTGTGTGTATTTGTTGGTTATAGTCACCGTTATTTGAAATTAAAGAACAGAAAAAGATCAACTTTTTCCTATCCACGCCATTAAAGCATATACAAAAGTGGCAGAGCCCTACTCTTTCTTAAACTGGTATTAGATAGAAATGATTCGTTAGCCTCACGCCCCAGCCGTTTTACTCCTGGTGAAGGAGCCCCCTTTCCCCTCTTCATAAGAGAATTGGTGGGAGCCTGTTTTACACATTTAACAGGAGGGTTGTTATGCCTTAGAGCGTGCCTGGGAGGTTTTGGAGAGGAGAAATATTTTCTTGCTTCTGCCGGGATTCGAACCCCGAATTTTCCATCCCGTAATTTAGTCACTGTATTGATTATGCTGTCTAGAATAATTACAGCCGCGTTACGTTTAATTGCATCTAATGTAATAAAATGACGCAACAGTTATTCTTAAAATTATTCTCTTCTTGGATTTAATGCATTGTATCTTCGTACATAAAACATTGATTCCCAGAATTCTGTTGCACACACTTTAACCTTAACTTCATTATGAATATGGAGGAATATAACAAATTAAAGTGTGTCGCACTCCAGAATACAGATATGGGACCGACATACCTTCAGTCTCGTGGGTTATGATACCGAATAAGAGACCAAAAATGTTTCGATATGATGTACAAACAAGTCCTCTTTCACGCCCGTTTATTTTACGCCTTTTCGCTTCAACGTACCCAACCAATTTACACCACTTCTTAATTTGCGCTCTCTCATTTTCGGTTTAACGCCATTTGGCTAGGTTATTTGCTTTTATTTGAGTCTTTTTTTCCCCTACAAAGCCACAATGACACACACAATCGAGGAATTAAAAAAACTGACACGAAAATGAATAATCACAGCAATAATCCTAACCGTAGTAATAAGCATGATATGTAGGTAATGAAGTGGGCGCGTAGCAAAGCCTGTGAGAGTGAATTAGTCATCCGTGACAGCAAGGATATGTAATATGCACCATCTGTGACAAGTGTAACTAAATTGTTTACAGTGCTGTTTCAATTTACACAGGCTAAAATTAATAGCATTTGTTTACTTCTGTATTCATATCAGTAACACAATAACACTGTAACAAATGTATGTACATATACCGCGCATGAACAGGCTCTCATTTGTATGATTGCTCTAACTACTACATACTCAATTATTTCTTAAGGGAATATTACTATTGATTTGCGCCTTTTTTATGTCCACTATTCGGGAAAGCAACTAGGACGCGAAACGAGTCATGGGTGTTGTGTCTGTCTTCATGGTAGAAGTGTACACTACACTTTACTCGTGTTGTGTCTCTCTTCATGGTAGAAGTGTACACTACTTCACTCGTGTTGTGTCTCTCTTCATGGTAGAAGTGTACACTACTTCACTCGTGTTGTGTCTCTCTTCATGGTAGAAGTGTACACTACTTCACTCGTGTTGTGTCTCTCTTCATGGTAGAAGTGTACACTACTTCACTCGTGTTGTGTCTCTCTTCATGGTAGAAGTGTACACTACCTCACTCGTGTTGTGTCTCTCTTCATGGTAGAAGTGTGCACTACTTCACTCGTGTTGTGTCTCTCTTCATGGTAGAAGTGTACACTACTTCACTAGTGTTGTGTCTCTCTTCATGGTAGAAGTGTACACTACTTCACTCGTGTTGTGTCTCTCTTCATGGTAGAAGTGTACACTACTTCACTCGTATTGTGTCTCTCTTCATGGTAGAAGTGTACACTACTTCACTCGTGTTGTGTCTCTCTTCATGGTAGAAATGTACACTACTTCACTCGTGTTGTGTCTCTCTTCATGGTATAAGTGTACACTACTTCACTCGTGTTGTGTCTCTCTTCATGGTAGAAGTGTACACTACTTCACTCGTGTTGTGTCTCTCTTCATGGTAGAAGTGTGCACTACTTCACTCGTGTTGTGTCTCTCTTCATGGTAGAAGTGTACACTACTTCGCTCGTGTTGTGTCTCTCTTCATGGTAGAAGTGTACACTACTTCACTCGTGTTGTGTCTCTCTTCATGGTAGAAGTCTACACTACTTCGTCGTAATTTTCACTCGCCATTCGATATTTCAGGGCGTCAACAAATGGATCACAATTCAACTATTCAGTCACAATACTGTCACTATGATCTAGGAGTGACGGTTTTATAAATGAGGGAATATTGGAGCATGATAAAATATGTGTAGTGAGACACGGTGTGAGTGTTTGCAGCTGCCTCGGTGCCCCTCTTCCCTCCCCATCCTCAGCCACTACCATAATCTGTCTTCCCCTCTCCCTTTAGTCAGTGTGAATCAAATTTCACTTAAAGTTTGATTGAGTTATAAACCTGTCAGATTTCTGGAAGTTGTCCAACTTTTGCTTCTGCTCTCTCATTCATCATTCCAGTCTCGTAAGTCCTTGTTTCACATCCCGCATAGCCCAGTGAACCATTTATATCATGCAACTTCCGTTCCAGTAATTTTGTGTGCACTATACACTAAGTATACTCTAAGGCTACTGCCTGTGTCTCTGTCATTGTGTGGGCTGTCTTGGACAGTGATTATGGTCACATTGTAAATACGTTGCTTTTTGCTATGTAGATGAATTTTTTGTGTCTAGAGATGATCTATGATACTGTTTTTGTAAACTGTTTATACTATTTTACACTGTAAATTTGTGTATATTTGTGTATTTATGGCTTGTTCGACATCCTATTGTCTTTGTGACACACTTATGGATCCATGGAATGTATGTATATATGTATATATGTATGTATGTATGTACGTATGTATGCATGTATGTATATATGTATGTATGTACGTATGTATACATGTATGTATGTATATATGTATGTATGTGTGTATGTATGTATATACATACGTATGTTATGTATATATGTATGTATATATGCATGTATAAATTGTGGCCGGTTTCAGAAATGTAACTCACTCATATCCCTTATATTCATGAACACGCCTTCATTATATATGTATTTACTCATCTATCTTCATGACCCTGAATTGTTCATTGTAGTTACATTTTATCTATTCGTTGGTGTAATGCTATCTATATAGTGTATTGGGCGGATGTTATTGCTTAGGGTAATACGTTCTGTCCATCGTCAGTGGAGAGGGTCTGAACTGCTTGTGGCTATGGGATCCGTAGTGCTAGGACCGATATCCGTGACCTCCTACAGAACTTCGAAGGCAAATTTACAAAACAATATAAAAGCTGACATTACTTATATGACGTCCACACTGCTCGTCGTGAAAATGAGGCTAAAAGATGCATTGAGGAATTACTAACATTTGACAAATTTAAAATTACTTTGGAATGAAGAGCAGAATGATCTTCTTGGTCCTGTCAATAGAAAGGAGAGCTTAGCCTTTAACGTTAGACATTTTCAGAAAACATACTGTTACTGACATACTCGTAAATATTCTAACCACTCTGAGGAGCAAAAACTGGTACCTTATCTGTTTGTTACATCCTTCACGTAATATCTGCCACCAAATTAGAGAAGAGAATGAAAGCAATGTATTACAACAATAAAGACTGCCGAAAGCCATTTAACAAAAAACAAATTAAAAACTTTAGTATAATGTATGTATCTACAAATAAACTGATCATAAATTTTTAAAATTTCTTCCGCTTTCTCTCTCGGCATTGCCATGGGAAATGGTAGAAAGACATTTTCTCATTTAAAATATTTCCGCGAGCTGTATATTGCCTGCTAGCTACGGGTTGAGCGGGCCTCCTCATTGTCGACGCTTCACGATCACACTCAGACACACCACACTCGGTAGGACTTCTCTGGACAAGTGATCAGCCCGTCGCAGAGACCTCTACCTGACAACAAACAACACTCACAAGAGACAGACGTCCATGCCCTCGGAGGGATTTCAACCCACAATCCCATTAAGCGAGCGGCAGCAGACCCACGCCTTAGAGCGCGTGGCCACTGGGATCCGCATTTACCAAAGTACATAGCTTTATATCCCAGAGGATCGAAATCATAATTAGATTAAATTCATTCTTCAAATGCCTTTTTATCAGATTAACTTGAGTGACCAGCGTCACGTTCCGACGGCTTGCCCCAATTCAGTATTAGTCTATGCGAGCCAAGTTGTCGTTCATTGCTGTGGGCTAGCCATAAAGGTTATCATAGCGGCTAAAGTGACCTTGCAGCAAATGAGTACTAGTGCATATCGCATTTATTACGTGGAAATTATGAATGAGGAACAAGATCCAAATTTATAGAGTAACCTATCGTTTTTCGTAGGCGTACAAATAGCAAAAAAGTGACTTTATTGCTACTCGTTTAAACGTATTAAAGGCTGAGGTAAATTTGGGTTATATTTAAAGATTCTGGTCGTACCTCGCACTAAACACTCTCCCTTTGGGTAACAAACACCAAACTGTTAATGAAATATGGGGACAATATTTTCTTTGAGAATATACAAAACACTTAGATGCATTCTGTCGGCACTACATGGAGCTTTTCAATGTTAAACTTGCCCTACCTAAAACAACTTGGCTTTAAAGATTTCTTCGTAATACTGAGCGCTGTGTTTCTTTACTAGTGCTTCTGTACCAAGAGAAATTCAGCATTTAGAATTGTCATTCTTTCATATTATAACATTCTGAGAGTCTGGATTGCTTAGCTATTACAGTGACTGGAGTACGGGCTGGGCTATCGGAGATTCGTGGTTCGATTCCCTACAGAGGAAAGAAATTTTCTTTTCCTCCAAATCGTCAAGATCATTTCTAGTACCCACAAAGCTGACAGCGACTCTGCCCAGAGGTAAAGCAACGGTAGTGTGAAGATAACTCTCCTCAATGTACTTGCAAGTTCATGCTTGCATGTAGCCTAACATCTACTTCCCTATATGTCTTTATTGCGATTGTGTTATTAATCACTGGCACGTTAATTTAATAAGCTGTACCAACTATTTAAATTAATTTACCTTCGAACAAAATACACAACCTGATGATTCGTCATCATAGTTATTATATTCATTGGTAAAGCAATTCCTATACAGGCCTGGACAGGCCCTTAGGTTTCCAGGAATTTGAGGCTCCCAGAATTTCTATACAATCGGCAATTGAAAGAGGCAAGGTTGTCAGCCCTACGCACCGGTCGCCTTTACCCCAAAAGAAATATTCCTGGTACTCATTTCTGTTGGAGTTTGAGTTGACCCCAGGGCCAGAAGGATTAAGTCAATGAAAAATTCCAGTGACCCAATCGGGAATATGACCCGAGGTCTTCCGGCTTGTAGCGCAGTGCCGCAACCAACTGCGCCACTGCGTGCCCATCAAATTTTACGGAAGCCTGTTTCTGCTAAGTCTATGTTTTTCGCATTTCACAGCCTTCATATCAGTTTTATAAAAATTATGTAATAACGAATTTTTCTGTCCACCAACCCGGTATAAAACTTTTAAATGTCTCTTCAAATCTTATAGCCCAGATCTCCTTGTCTTCACATTTTAACACCCTCACTGGCTTTCCTATATACTTTGTGAAGTTTCCGTCGCTTTACTCGTGTGTTATTAATGTGGTTAATAAACATTTCAAATGTGTCTAGATCTTTTAATATTTCTTCCACATTACTCTAAATTTGAACAGAATCATTCACCATAATTAGTCAACCGTTCAGGGTTCAAAATTTTTAGTTTCACCAAAACATTTCATACTTCCTATTTTCTGTTACATGTATGCATCTACAGCAATTACAAACACGTCTCATTTCATTTTTAAGTTGGTCCATACAAAAGGATAATAAAGCCCAATTTTCTTCATCTTTGAACGATGTGTATTGATTTTTGAAGTCCGATCACCTAACCTTTTCATTTCTTCAGCTAACCACAACACACCTTCTGCTTACCTCGTTTCCGTCTTATCTTTCCCAATAATTGGCATCTCCATAATAAATCTACTAATTTACTCTTTATCATACACAACTATACGTGCAGGATTTCTCCAAATCTCACTACTTGGCACAGAACTTTGACTACCTTGCAAACCTCCACCACCCCAAACACGTTATATCAAAATCATTCAAGAAATCTGTAAAAGTGTTTGGTCGATTTCCTTTGAAACCCATCCATACTCCGAAATCTGCCTTCAATAAAAGTACCACGCGTTTACATTGCCTTCGTTGGCTTCCTTCTGCGCCTTATATCCCATCTTCTTGATACTCAATTCACCAGTCGCTGAAAGCCAGCTTCTCATGTTACACTGCCCGCCTTGTAATGCTACTGCAGGTGTGCAGATAGTCTGACATTCTACACCGTCACCCGCTTACGTCATCTCAACACTGACCACCTTGCCTAGTGACGTATGTTGCAATTAAAGTGACGCAGTTTTCAGCTTACGGGATGATCCCCTACATATTGTGCTCTTCTGATCAGTAATACCGTGACTTTTGTGGGTGGATAGCGACGTTTCGGAACATTCTGTCTCCTTTTTAAGTTTGGTATTAAACAATTATATTGTAATCAGGCTTCATGGGCATGATGATGTGGGCGTGGTGGTTCGAATCCATAGGCGGGGAGAGTTTCTGAATGCTGAATAGTAAGGCTTCCTTTTTTGCAAACTGTTATTATTATTATTTAAATCAGATAGGAATCCATTTTTTTTGCATCTTGTTGAAAGTTTCTTCTGATGTAATATGTTTCCATGAATGCAACAAAGACATGTGGGGTTCTGAAGGGTGTGTATTTGTCACGCTTTGACAGCTGCACGGTCAAATGTGTTTTAGGAACAAAAGGCGTGAAAGTGAGAAGTTCCAGAAATACAGAGTCGCAGGCTTTCTCTCACCTTGAATATCGAACAGCCAGGTACTTCTCCTGTCTCTTTCCAAAATTATAGCCATTTTAAGGCAATTCCTGTAAACTAGTAAATTAACTTAGAGATAAGCATTCTTCTTAAGGAACCAACACATTCATCTATGAAGAATATTACCGTCCTGTGCGCAACCACGAATTTCATTATCGTGTTCACAAAAGCTTGTTACTGGTCCCTCGTCGATTGTTTAAACATCGTGTTATATTGTGCGTAACAAAGTTAAATATAGCAGAGTATGTTATTGTGTTTGGAATATACGTTAAGAGTATTCACTCACTCAACCAACTATTGCACTATTATAATTAAACTCTCACTAGTACCCTACATATGTTTCGGCCCCATTGTGGCCATCATCAGGGGTAACTTGATATATATATACTTCACTTTATACTGTCCAATTTGACACTGCTATTCCACTATTGTTCTGTCAGTGTTACTACTTTACACTGAAAGTCACAAACACTGCACTTTTTTTGTAGGGTGTTAGGTTGTTATCTATTGAGATCGTCGTGGTTGTTAAAACTTTTAATTAAACTATTTTAAACTGTTAAAACGTTGGTTTGTTTATATTGCAGTCCGTATTCTGTTGTATGACGTTGTAAGACGTTGCGTTGTTGGTGTCTGTTGTAGTCGTTGGTGTTGTTGATGATAGTTAAAAGTATAAAATTATAAAATTGTTAAAAAACTGCTGGCAACTGGTTGTTTATAAAGGAGTCTGTGTCCTGTAGCTGTGTTGTCTGGTTGCCTGGCTGTGGGTGACTACAACAGACACCAACAACGCAGCGTCTTACGTCATACAACAGAATACGGACTGCAATATAAACAAGCCAACGTTTTAACAGTTTTAACAGTTTAAAATAGTTTAATAAAAAGTTTTAACAACCGCGACGATCTCAATAGATAACAACTTAACACCCTACAAAAAAAGTGCAGTGTTTGTGACTTCCAGTGTAAAGTAGTAACACTGACAGAACAATAGTGGAATAACAGTGTCAAATTGGATAGTGTAAAGTGACGTATATGTATAACAAGTTACCCCTGATGATGGCCACAATGGGGCCGAAACATATGTAGGGTACTAGTGAGAGATCAATTAATTATAATAGTACAATCGTTGGTTGAGTGAGTGAATACTAATACTAAGATGCACGGTGAACAAAAAGTAAAATTAAAAATACGTTAAGAGGTTAATTACTATCCTATAGGGTTCTGATAATGTATCCAGCATGCCCAGTCTCTTTACACACAGCCGATTGCGGGATACATTTTAACTGTGACAGATACTAAATTATTTTTCGACTTCTCCAATGCCCATTGCTAACGTCCAAAATCCCCCCCCCCCGATGTAGTAGTTAGAGTATAAAACATTACTTTATATATTTTATTAATGGAAACGGAATTAAATATATCTAATGGATTACAATTACGTGTTTTTAAATATTGTATATTTCGCAGTATACCATTAGCTAAATCAGCACTATGCATATCACTCTCAAGCTTGCAAAGCTCTGCCTGATAAATTTCCAAGGGACAAGGACATAAAATGCTCTGAGATTTAAGTGCTCTGAAAGATTAAATCTTTTTATCGTCTTCGGGCACCTCTTCTGCATGTTGCCTCTCTCACTCTACTCCACATCTCCAAAAGAGTATTCGAACACATCTTGGTAATTCTTCCAACAACAAATCTATACACGAGCCAATTCCCAGTCGACTAAATCGATTTGTCACTACTGTATAAATCTGTAAGCTCAGCATAATATATCGCAATGTGTAACTTGTAAAAATTATGTGTCGTTGTATAATCTCTCTGAGGTTTGAGAATATTATTTTCGTATATGAGTACAAATAATTCGAAGGAAAATATTACCTCCATCTTCAGGGCTGACATGACATCCGCTAGGCTTAATTATCGAAATATCTTTGCCTATATATGTTTGTTATCTTCATTGAAATTAGACACGAACAGGAGCGTAAATTTATAGTGTAAACATGTGACAAATATGTTGAGTAATTTTTTGTAAGAAGTTCATATCGTGCCTCTAGATAGCAGCACCATTTGCTGCATATCTTTGATATTATATTCAGTATCTTTGTGTGAAAGTAGCACTCTTTCTCGAATTTTTCAAATTCTGAATTTAGGTAATGCGTATGGCTTTTGTTGTTAAGGAATTTTGTTGAAATTTTAGCGGGCGTAATGATAGCTCAAATAAAAGATAAGGAAAATGGAAAATGCACCCAATTATATATTAAGGAAATGCGTTTCCTCCACAGATGACTTTTGTCTGCTGCCTAGGTGCATGTAATTTTTTATAAAAAAAAAAATGGTCGCCTGTAAACTCCGTGAACAAAATTGGACTTATGAAATATGTACCTCAGTGCAAGCAGCAGTGTTATCGGAAATAATTTCGTTAACATGAATTTAATGCTAGGTAACACAATGTGTGTTAACGATATAAAAGAAGTACTTATTTACCGTCTCCACAGCTGTATTACCACTTAGAATCAATACGACGTACTAACATACATATCGTGACTTAAAACTTCCATCTATTAACACTGAATCATATTAGGCCTGCAGGTAATAGCCAGTGTTATTTACTGCAGGCCTCATACCGTGTACTGTTAATAGATGCAAGGTTCAAGACAGATATGAATATTATTCCTTCTTATTGGAAAACAAATCTTTATGGAATTTATTTCTCCAATTAACAATATTAAGTGGAAAGTAACGTAACTAATATATTTTTATTTATTTTTATTCCAAGGATATATGTGTGTTATACTATTTAAAATTATTGGTTTCAGATCCTGAACCCGACTACGTTATACATCACTTTCTCCTTAACCAGGCTAAACACACGTGTTGGGAGTTTTTAAATTTGTACATAAGTTTATTCTTTGAATATAAACATTTTAATATTAAAACTATAATATACTAATGAATTTACGATTAATATCTCAATAGAGTGACATAGATTAATATAATTTCAATTTTTTATGTTTTTGTAATGTCAAGTGACTTTAAGATGAACGTTTCAGTAGGAAAATTTCTCCAAACATAATCTAAAAAGTTGATACTAAGTGTTAATAAATTTGTGGAGACGTTCACTTAAGTACGTCTTTGATTTCCTTCACGTATACTCCGTCAGAAGTACACGTCATGTGTTTTAGTTGAGCACTGTAACACAAGTTGATCCTGACCATTCTCTGTTTCATTACTAAGCAAGAGCGAGGCATATTTTTCGGTCAGGACCTGTCCAACTGTAACAGTATTTGGCGCAGATATTTGGCCCTAAGATGCAAAATAAGAACTGACAGACACTTTGAAATTTTTGCCAATATCTATTACTTAACCTTATCTGCATTCACTCCAAATTTCGCCGTGTACAGTTTTAATCCCGCCATTTGTTTTAAAGTAGCTGCAAGTTATTCTAAATCCTCTGAAACGTAAAGACTGCTTGCAAACTTCCAAATAAACATTTCCATCTATAGCTACATTTTCGGCAGTTAGGTTTCCATTTTTAAACTCTTGCATTGAATTACCATTTCAATGAAATGTTGCGTTGTCAACAATGAAAAATTATTGTAGAGAAGCGTCACGACAGCTTTGGCAACTGAACCATGTTCACATACTTCTGACAGCCTTCTGGTGGTCCTATTTGCAGGTACTAAGAACTGTAACTTCTTCATAATGAGAGGAAAGAGGCAAATTGAGAAGATAATTAGAAAACTTCACCCTTCCCAGTTATTGTATTGGGAAGCATCCTAATAATCATGCATCCGAGTATAGGGAAATACGAGCTCATGTCTACCAATGCGTGGCTGCCGAGTTTTGTCTAGCGTTGTAAGCGCTGAAACGTGAGTGGATCATACTGTGTCTTACAGAGCACAGGTGGTCTGTGGAGGTGATAAATGTTCTGTGTTGAATGAAAAATGTTCAATTGTAATACTTTTCCAACATATAATTCATAGGTAAAAATTTGGTCGTAAAATTTGGCAGAAATACTTCCCATCCAGAGTGCGATGTAGAAGAACAATGTACAGAATGGTGGAATAATTAGTAAGACAGGTTCAGTGCTGAGCGAAAAGAAATTACGAGAATACTTTTTTTAACTTATGTGTATGGTCAAAATTTTTATCTCCAAAATAGCAAAATTTTGAAATTATGCCCATGTAAAATTACAGTCCATAGCCTGGGAAAAAGTAAGTCAGTGTTGCAGACGATTCCAAGGGTCTGTAACCAATAGAATTCTTTATCTATAAACGGTGTCTTTCTGGGGTACGGCGTGATTGTTCACAGCCTGTTATACAGGTATTGCTACTCCAAATGTCCCCCAGTAGTTCATGAATTCTTTTGCATGTTCGACAATCGGAGTACGGTGTGCAGTGGTTGGCGAAAAATGACAGGTCACTTTCTTATTTTAAGAAAACACTACTCATGGATTGTGACCTTATAGATCTGAGATTTGAATTTTTCCTATTCTTTTTCGTAGGGGACACTAAAAGGTAAATTTTATATGAAAAACCCAAGTTATTTTTTCAGAAGCGAAAGAAAATATTTAAATAGATATTGCCAATAATTGAACAAAATCACTCTGTCGTGTACTGAAAAATAATTTTCAGAACTTTGTGTGCACTGAAGTTCCAGCGACAGATTCCATGATCAGGGACTTGTTTTGTTTTGTTTTTGTTTCAGTATTAAAAAACCTACTGAAATCTCAGTAATTTGACAATTGCTGTTTATAGCTATGCTGTCAACAGCCAACCCTT